>CM043117.1:57337046-58693109 GCA_023701765.1 Hylyphantes graminicola
TCGGCACGCATGCCATTTGGCATGCAAAAGATCCCCTGAGTACACATTTGGTTTGAGTTCTCTCGAAAAATTCAAATCCGGTGTGCTTTAACATCCATAAAGAGCTGAGATTCCTTGTAATCTGAGTGACAAAATTGTTTAGCGAGAGTCGAATAGAGGGTGTCACAAAAAAAGGCTCCCAGTTCTGGGAATATGTCGAGTCTGCAAATGCTAAGCCGCCAATAAAGCAGCCTATTGAAAAAAAAAATTCAAAAGATTGATAGGTTACTTCAAATAACTCTTGATCGCAAAGAAGAGCTTATCACAAAATCTTCTTATTGGGACAAATCCAATTTGTTGTATAAATTAGACATATTAAATTGAAAAGCAAGGTGCAAAAATATTGTACATTATATATAGAATTAAAAACATAAAACTAGCCCTAAAAAATATATTTACTGCTATAAGATACCTACTAAATCAACCCATTAGTAAGAAAAATTCATAAAATGATATTTCTTATTAGGTTTATTGAACTAAAACCAAATATAACGCATTAGTGCTGAACAATTTATGTACGAAAAATTAAGTTGTAACACGAAAAAAAGGAATTTTAAAAAAAAATTATCGTTAATTAGTGTTGGTTTTTCAAAAATGAAGGTGTTAATAATATTCACAAAGCCGTCGTTAGTTGGTCAATAACATTTTTGGAAAAAATTGTTTGAAAGAAAAGCAACTCTTTTATATATTTTCTCTAAACAAATAAGTCAATATTTTATATTAAAAGCTATTAAAAGCCAATTACATAATACATCCTCAAGTATAATAGACGATTATTTGAAAATCTTTTAAATATATATCCTGTTAAAGTTATATCTTTTAAAGTAAAATTAAGGTAGAGAGCATTAATTTATCACAAAAAGTACATATTTTTAAAAGCCAGAAGCTTCATAACAACGAAGTTCATTACTTACTTTAAAAGCTTAACAGTTAAATTCATAATATCATAAAACTAGCTTTAAAAATAAGAAACAACCACGTTGAGTATTAACTTTTCATTTACATTTCTTTTTTCTAGGCAAAAATTACCATAAACGAGAAGTTCACTGCTTACTTTCAAGCTTAAGAGTTCAATTTATAACAGTATGAAAGTAATTTTAAAAATAAGAAACAACCATGCTGAGTATTAACTTTTAATTTACATTTGTACTAGGTGTTTTATTTCCATTAAGAAATCTAGAGTCATAAATATCAATTGTAAAACAGACAAGCAAGTTTAATCCTTAGCCGTTAGCTGCGTGCTTTCGAGTAATTTAAATAGTCCCCAATTAATCACAGAACGCAAAACTTTTCTTAATTAAAAACAATTAAAAATGGGATAAACAAATGCTTTGACTTTACAGTCTGACGTAATGAAATTTGATTTGATTGCGTGAAAGAGAGCTTTTAAGTAAAGTATTCCGGTAAAGTATTTGTGAGAACGATAAAGAACATTGGTAAAAGCTGCAAAAGAAAGAACATTTTCGAAATTAATGATGCGAAGTATTTTAACGTAAAATTGGGTTTCCGATAAACCTATAACTATGCCATAAATTAATTTTAGTTTTTGACAAGAAAATCTCATTTAATGCAACAGCAAATATTTATTTCAAAGAAAAAATTAAATTCTTGAAATTTGCATTTCTCTTTATGAATAAAATAACATTGCGTTGTGAACTGGCTAAACATTTTAACGAAAGAGCAAATAGATATATTTTCAAAACAGTTTATTGAATAACGTATAGGTAGACAAAATAATAAATGAACAGGTTTAGAGTAGTATACATTGCTGAAATCAATAAAATTCTGTAAAATACTCATGTAACAGAAAGAACAAGAACATTTATGATAAGAACTTGCGTCCTAAATGAATACATTTGGGGCTAAATAAGGGTTATATTAGCATTCCTAAAACTGAAGCACAAAAAATTAATTCAACTTTGTTCACTCTTATTAACTCGAATTGCTCCTGAAAATAAATTGGCAATAGTTTTCGAAGAATTAATAAATATTGATGTCAACAACGTTTTATTATTATTAAATTTACAACTTTTACCTTAAATTTAAAGACGAATATCACATTCATTTATTTGATAAAAATGCAGGTGACACTCAACTGGTTTTGAATAAAAGAGTTCAATCAAATACGAAATACTTTATTTGATGGTCCATGCATTAACTTTGCGATAAACAATAGGTTCAGGAAATTTATTTCTATCATGAAATGTATTGTTCCCTTTGATAAGAAAATTTTGTGTAATATACTTTTCTTCTAGTCGAACAGTAAATATAATACAATTAAATTTGAACAACACAACTTAAAGTCAATCACTCAATTGTATGTGACACTCAATTGAATCATTTGTATAATGGAAATAAATGTTCCATTGTCCAAAAGATTGCGTAATTCACATTTTGTTTCGACTAAAATAGTAATTAAAATGTCATCTAAAAAACGCATCGTAATATTAATCACTCAATTGTCTGTGACACTAAATTGAATCATTTGTATCATAAAAAGTCCAATTTGATCCAATATTGTGTAATGGATACATTTTTGTTCGACTGGAACATTAATTACAATTTCATCTAAACAACACATCGTAATGTCAATAAAGTCCCATTCGATCCAATATATTGTTTCATGCTCGTTTCTTACACTAGGCCATTCCATCTAAAAAATACATTGTAATGTTAATACCCCAATTATATGTGACACTCCAATGAATTATTTGTTCCATGAAACGTACTGTCTTGTTTGATTGAGATTGTGAATGTGTACAGCTTTCTTCGACCAGAACTTTAATTACAATTTCATCTAAACAACTCATCGTAATGTCAATCACTCAAACAACTTAAGACACACTAACAGATATTTTTATCTATCGCATTAGAAACTGTCAAATATGGAATAAAATGAATTATGGGATAAATACAAGCTTTTTTCGGAAACAAAAACTATTTAAAGGTTCAGTAAAACAGAGATAGGCTTAAGAAAGAAACATTATGAAAAAAAGTTCAATAAAAAGAGCTTTCGCTACACATATAAGGATTCTTCATTCTAGCTAAGAAAAGAAACAACAATGTTTCATATAGATGCAATTAGTTACGCTACATCTAGAATAAAGGGGGCCCGGATGGCCGAGTGGTTAGCATCGCAGGCAGCAGTCTGCGTGCTGTAACGGGCGCGGGTTCGATTCCCGCCTTCGCCCTGGTTGTATTTCCTCTCTTTGTGACAGTAAAAAATCTTTCTGTGTCTGTCTTACTTGACAAGACTTATAAGCGCTCACTGAGCAAGCACACAAGTCGGAATATATATGTAAAATACCCTACCCCTACCCCTACCCTACCCTAGAATAAAGTTTTAATTTAGAAGTTTCTAGCGATATTATGATACGAAGTACTGGTTTTTTGAAGTTAAATCATTTAAAAATAATTACCAATTGATTAAAATTATTACACCACGATATGCGTCTATAATTAAGAAAAAAAATTACGAAAAAATTTCAGTAATGTCCTTGTTAAAATTTGCTCAATAGTTAACTCGTTCCAACCCTAAACTCTAAGCTAAATTTCAAAACGTATTTTCAGCATAGATTGACCAAGGAAACTTTTTTATTTAAGATTTTTGTTAATCTACTTAATGGGCAGCAAAACGGTTAGGGAGCTAGCCTTTGGAGCTTCTGGGTTCGGGTTCAAATCCCGGCAAGGCATGGATGTTTGTGAATGTCAATAAATAATGTTATTTGTCTATGTGTTTGTGTGTGTCTTGTGTCTGTGTCAATTCTGGCGAGTGGGGTAACGGGCTATAAAAACTATGATCCTCCCCTCAAGAGGGTGCATTCCAAGTCAAGTCACCCTACTAAAAATGATCCATAGAGATCAATACAAAAATCTATTGACATAAGTACAGCTTTATTGATGTGTACTTACTTCTAAGGATGTCACTATTGTTATCAGTAGAAGCTATTGATATCAGTAACCTACTGATAATATTTCGTATTGATATCAATAGAGCTCTAACGACACCAGTAAAGAAAATATCAGTAAGCTACTGATCTCAAATGACATCAATAGGTCTGCACTGATATCTATAGAGATCAGTAGAGATTTGTATAGATATCAATAGAGATTGCTATTGGTACCAGTAGGCCATTTCCACATAAAAATTTTCTATTGATCTCTACTGACCATTTTTAGTAGGGCAAGTTATCTTCTCAATGTAATTAATATTTTCTAAGGCACAGAAAGAAGGAAGAACATGAAAGAAGTTAATAAGATATTTTCAACTATAAATCATGGTTGAGGTTCTTTGCAAGATTAATTAAATTTTTAGATATTATTTGTGTTTGTGAAAGACTATAGATGCAAACTATTTATTTTGCATATGTTTCTTATTTCGAACATAATCTGAAAACTCATAGTGTAACACAAAGTGTTCCACGATGCCTAAAGTTACTGAAAACAAAATTAAAAATTTATGTTGCAAATGGAATAAGAGAAAATAACAAAAGTTTCCATTATTTTCATCAAATCCTCCATCGATTAGAAATGCCTTGAAAACTTTTTCTGAAGGCAGATTCTGGAATTCCATGCCAATTTTTATGATAATCTGTAGCTATTTTTTCGATGTTTATTGGATTTTAACTCACAATTTATAAATTTGCACTGAATTATTTAATAATTTCAGTCTACAGAAAATTTTAATGCAATATATAATTCAAATAAGTTAGTTTGTTTCTTAGAATAGTCTAAAAACTAAAAACAATTCATATCGGTATTCCCTTTTACATTCTGTAATCCTCTAACATACATTTAAATTCCTTCGATATTTTCAAAACTTAACCACTCTTACAATCCAGATTTAAAAGGGTACGTAACCCTTAACGATGATAAAACTCTATTCAACAAGGGCTTTTCCCTTTTTTTCCAGGATACCGTTAAAAGAGAAATTTAGCTCCTCAAATAAAACTATAAAAATGAAACGCAACAGCAAGAAATGCAGACGAAGTTTTTAAGTTTAGGATCGTATTTCTGAAATTGTTGTTCTTCGGAGGATTCTCTAGTATTCATTTAAATGTCATTTATAGAATAAAATAATTGTTGCTTATGTGGGCTGGAAAAAGCTTTGTTTCTAATTTCAACAAAATAAAAGAGGATTGTTTGAAGGGTTGAGGATAAAAAAATTTCGTGACATTCCTCTTTCTTGACTATTTCTATCCCAATTTATTCGTTGAAGACAATTGTTCTTAAATGTCCTTCCATATTTATCGTTCAACTTTTTAATAAATTGAATACTTCACTCTTTTATAATGTTTTGTATTTAAAGTTATTTCTCTATTATGTTGAAAATTTAAAGGGTTACTTTGATTTTTTAGTAATAATGCATTTGACATTTGTGCTGAACTCTTACTACTCATTTGTATGCTTATTGAACAACCATTTAAAATACAAAAAAAATCTTTTAGACAAAAATTGCTTTTGCCGATACATTTAGAAATGAATTCAATAAGCTTCACTAGTTCAATTGTTTCTGTGTATACCTTTTATTTTAAAAACTATTCTGTCTATTTGAAAAAAATTGCATAATTTTTAGTGTTCTTATATAACTCTGTAACAAAATGTAGACTTCAATTTAATTTCAATTTAAATTATAAAGCGTATTCTTAAATTATTATTTTATTTTTTCAATTTAAAAAAAAAAACACTTACAAGTATAAGTCTTTTCAATAAAATACTTTACAGAAAAAAGAATTTTGATAAAAAAAATCCTAAAAGAATTTTCTTTATTTGGGATAGGTTTTAGTCGTATTTTTAATAAGAAACTTGTTGTTTCGTTAACTTTCACGTGAAAGAATAATGGGCCAAAAGCTATAGCTTTAAGAATATAAGATTTTAATACTTTTACCGTTTCTCAACTACATAACAAAAGAAATATTTTTTAAACGCTTTAGATTTCCTGGAGTGTGTCATACAAAATATAAAACAAACTTTGACTTTGTTTTGTTTCTTAAAAAAATGTGACAAAAAGAATTGTTTTTCGCAACTCGTTTTCAAGTGAATTACTGCTGGGAGGTTATGAAAAAATAAAGAAAAAGTTTTTTTGTGATTCAGTCGAAATAAATAACATCATGAACACTTGCGGTCCAGCGTTTTTGTGGAATTTGAAAACTCTTACAAATTTAATAACTTCCAAAGTGTGTGGTTTTTTTTAACTTGCTCTCAGTTTATTTGAAAGTTCTTTAAAATATTAAGTTTACTTTTTGAGGATTTAACCTTGTAGGTTCATTCAATAAATACTAACTAAAATTTAAAGAAAAAAATTTGCCCGCAGTTATTAAGCAGTTTTTACATTTTGAAACAGGTATTAATAAATGTCCGATAATTGTTCAATCGTTTTAAACTAACCGATTTTTTAAAGTTAGTTGTACGTTTATACATATATAAAACTGAAACTAAAAGCAAAACTTTTCCTTTAAAGCTGTTTCAAAGAAATTTGTTTACAAAAAACCGTATTAGAAAGTAACTAGGTTAACTTGTGTGTGTCCTAAATTACAAAGATAACCCTAAAAAATAATCTTTATTTTTCTGGGAAAATGTCCTCCAGCGTGTGTTGGTTGGTTTGTCGACATATATATTCCGGTTTTCTGTGCTTGTCAGAGACTCGCTTATAAACTTTCTCAAGAAATACAGACACTACACACATAAGTGGATCCATCTAATTTTTAGAGACAGAGACCAACTAGACGATACCCATAATTGACTTGTCACCCCCAGAGGCATTGATTTGGTGTGGGAACTATTAGATTTTGTGACCACGACGGATTTAACATGCGCCAGTCACCATTAGAGTACACGGAGGTCTCCAGAAGGCAGCGGACTCGAACTCGCAACCTTAGGGATGCCAGTCCAAGACTTTATCGACCAGGCTATCCGGCCCCAGTGTATGTTGATGGCTGATTTTGAAGTGGTCAAGTTACGATGACAACACCTCATCGGGATCCCAAAGCAGCATATTTTTGTAATTTGGGTGCTATTATGCTGTATGCTGGATAATGGGATGTTGTAGCGATTTTTGTGTTTTAAAAGTTTTGTTTATGTAAATAAGATGCTGATTGGTCGTTCAAAATACACTAAAATTTCACCTCGAAATTAGCCAAATGTGTTAATATATCATATAGATTTTGACTTAGTCATCATTATTTAGCAATTAGTTATCAAACAGCTAGTTTAGGGTTGTATAAACATTAAAGAATAAAGATGGCGATAGAAATTACGATGAAATATCATTGGAACTTCCGTAAATGAAAGTTTGTCTTTACCCAAATATGTGACCGATTTCACTGAAATAACCAAACAAACACGTCAATTAAGCAAAAAGGGTTTTTTTGGCCAAAAATTGTGATTTTGATTCGAAAAAAAATCTATTTTCAAATTATGTGTCAACTAGCTAGACTCTTTTGTTAGAATATTAATTACCACGATAACTATTTAGCCAGCTCTCCAAACTTACTAAATAACATAAGCGTCAAAGGCGCTAAATGCGATTAAGGGCTTTAAAAATTAATGTTTTATCTTGAAATACACGCACTTGTATAAAAAGAGCTTAATATTCGAATACCATGCGAAGAACGGTCATTCAATTTTTAGTAAAACCATAAACATCAGCTCCATAAAAATCCAATTTCAAAAAATATATAGTTCACAGTTTTATAATAGCATTTTGGAGAAAAAATTTATACTACATTTCAAAAAACACTATAAGAGTGTATTTTCCTTTAAAAAATTATCGCTTTTCGTACGTAGCAAATGTATAAAACTTGCATTCAATATCCTATCATTTTTACATTTTGTAAATTGCAGGTACTTTTATATGACTAGCAATTTTACATTTGATTTATTGAATTGAGAAATATAAACATTGAATTGGAAGAAATAATTTTTTTCGTGTCCTATCATCTCTCTCTTTCCTTATATTTCTTTCGAAACGATTTATTTGCTATTATTACGTTTTAATATTAAAATTTTCCAATTACAAGTAAGCCAATCTAACATTAATATAAATTATTTTCAGGTTGTTTTCTGATTGCCTGTGTTATTGATTCTAAAATTTCATTGCTACTTAGTTTAATTTACAAGTAAAAAGTTACAACTTGTTAATATGCATAAATACGGGAAAATAGTAACTCCTTAAAATATTTCATTCTGGAGGTGTTATTTTCGGCAAATTGCATTTCCGAATCATAAAAAAATAGTTGTTTTGTTTTTAATTCAAATGTCAGTGCACTCTAAAGAAACTCAAGAAATAATGATTTGGAACTAATAACATTTTCCCAACCATTGTTTTTAATGCATAATATCTTGATTTGACAATGATAAATGACAGTGATTGTGCCCTCTAGAAGGAAGAGTGTAGGCTTTATAGCCCATTACCCAGCTCGATAGAAGAGACAGTCACAAGAGACACACAAAGAAGGACGACACACACACATAGACAAAAAACAACATTTATTGACAAGCACAAACATCCATGCCTTACCCGCGATTCGAACCCGAGCCCAGCAGCTCCAAAGGCTAGTACACTAACCGTTGCGCCGATGGGAAGGCAATATCTTGGTTTAATAAAAACTCTGATAATCATTTCGAAAATGGATTTGTTTCTAAATATCTAAATTTTATATCACTACTCCACACATAGATTTTTTTAATGGCGGAAAAAAGGTTTGAAAATGTATACACTGATAGTATATATAAGCATTTGAAGTACACTAAGTACAAAAGAAGAAGCAATTGTCGGAATAAAGCTTTTTACATCATACTAATAAAATATTAAAAATTAAACTATGTTCTTTAAAGGAAAAAAATCACATTTTAGTATGAAAACAACCATAACAATTTTTAGATTATTTTATTCAATCATTATTTTTATAATTCGAAAATTTAGTCTTGAATTTTTAGATTGGATAAAAAATCTTCTCTAAAAGTTAAGCATATTTTAATAATATCGAAAATAGCTTTTCCTTAAAATAACAGAGAATTAAGTTTATTTTTCCTTAAAGCAAACAAGTTAATATTTGCTGCCTTAATGATAACATTTTCTAAGAAAACGCTAACTTTACATATTCAATATTTAACAGCCTTTGGAATTTTTGAAGTCATTTGAGTGGGGAAAAATATTCAAAGTAACTTTTAGTTGTTACGGGAATATTTGAAAGTTTTTTTGTTGAAAACACTTTAAAATCCATTAATGTATTAAACTTCCAAATCTACTGCAATGGTGATTCGGGTTCTTAAAGTATCTGCAGCTATGCTCTGAAGTCGCAGATATTTCAATTGCATGAGATACTTTGGAGAAAGCTATTTTTATCGAAACCACTTTAGAAATAACTATCAACAGATGTGTTTGTAGTTAAGTATGAAAAAAGATGTTTAATGTTATAAGATAAAGTACTTTCCGTATTTCTACTTAGAGACGTATGCGTAGGTACCTTTTAAGAAATAAAAAAAATGCACGTGAAAGTTTACAGAAAAATTTTCTATGAATGACATCAATAGATTAAGTACATTTTTTAGGTTTAGTATTATTGTATTTCCCATTTATTTAAAAGGAACAATTTATTTTTAAAACACATATAAAAACCTACTGGAATTATATCAATTGTTTCACATAACATTTCAAAGAAAGCTTAAGCTCTTAAACTTGAGCATATTTTAAGAATCTAAAAAATAGCAAACATAAAATCATATGTAATCAAAATAAACGATTTAAACTTTTAACTTATAAAAAGCACGCTATAAAAGCACGTATCTGCTTAGCTTCAAATGAAAAATAAAATTGTAACATAATTGCAGCTGTCTTAGTTGTAAAAAAATATATTAATGTTAGTAAATTAGCATAGTTACTAAAACGTTTCTTATCATTAGATATTTGCATAATATCATTTTTTTTTAAATTCGTACGATAAAAAATAAACACTTTTATCAATCGAATTGCACTTTAAAAAAAAAAATAAGTGAATGAAGAAAATGCGCGCAATAACTTCTGAATAGTCAAATAACAGCAAACAAAATTTCTCTATATTTTTAAAGAACCCAACTTCTAGCATTAAATGTTCAACGTATTAAATGCTTATCCTTTTTTATACTTCATACAAATGATATGGTCATATGAAATGTTTTATAAGCGCTCTTATCTTCCATTGTAAAATCCCTATCAAAACCGATATAAAGAAAGCAAACTTGGAGGAACTTTCCTATAAAATCTTTTATTGAAAAATAAGCATAATCCACTGGAATGGGTAAGCTGAATCGACAGAGTCAGGCCGCGATTCAGTTCAAAGATTGGACAAAGCTGTCAGAATATATGAGTCAATTCAACGTTTAAGTCACTTATCAAGATTTTCAAGTGATTTTCAAAATTATTTCTCTTAAAAAATAAACACTTTTATCTGTTAAATTGTTCACTTAAATAAAACTTATTAGTTTACAAATAATAAAAAATGCGCAATAACTTTTGATCAATCACATAACACCATACGAATTGTCTACATAATTTTTATGAAACTAGTTCAATTTTAAATGTTCAAAGTTTTAAAAAGTTCTTCATTTTATACTTCATGCAAATGATATGGTCTTATGAAATGTTTTATAAGCACTCTTATCTTCCAATGTAAAATCCCTATCAAAACCGATTTAGCGAAAGCAATCTTTAACGAATTTTCCTTTAAAATCCTTTATTGAAAAATAAGCATAATCCACTTGAATGGATGAGTTGAATTGTCAGAGTCAGGCAGCGGTTCAATTCAAAGATTGAACAAAGCTGTCAGAATATATGTGTCAATTCAACGTTTAAGTCACTTATCAAGATTTTCATGTGATTTTCAAAATTCCTTCTCTTAAAAATAAACACTTTTATCAAATAAATTGTGCACTTAAAGTTTATAAATAACAGAAAATGCGCAATAGCTTTTGATCAATCACATAACACCATACGGATTTTCTTCATACATTTTTATTAAAAGTGCTTAATTTCTATTTTAAATACTCAAAGTTTTAACATTTTATTCATTTTATACTTCATACAAATGATAGGGGATAGTTTTATAAGAAACCTTATTTTCCATTGTAAAATCCCCATCAAAAGCAATTTATACAAAGCTATCTTTAAGGAACTATTCACTTTAAAATTCTTTATTGCAAAATAAATATAATCCACTCGACTAGCTAAGTCGAGTTCTAAACGTCAGGCAGCGATTCATTTCAAAGTTTGGGCCGAGCTGTCAGAATATTTAAGTCGATTCAAAAGCTTTATAATAAATCGCATAAATATCATAATACTCAGAAGAAAATATTCTTTATTGAAAGTTTTAGAATTTGTTTTTATTTATAATCCACTGGATTGAAAACTGAAAGAAAGTTACAGATTTTTACTCGAAATAAAGCACCGTGCGCTGAAAAGTGACCTATCGGCAGCATGCTAGATTTTCAAAAAAAATTCTGCAGATTGTATTTTATTAATTAAAAAATAAGGTGATCTTACTGTATTCCAACTATTTTATTAATTGATTCAATTTTCTTCCAATCACTAGACATTTAAATTTTGAATATTATAGTATTTATAACTCAAAAAGTTATAGGGAGAGTGTTGTATCTTGGGAAAATTTTTAAATTTTAATTTTTTCTTCGATAATTATAGTCAAAATAAAAATTTAAAAGCAGCATTTGAACACACCAATATATTCCTCTATAATATAATTTTTTAAATTCTGGCAGCTTGAAATTAAAAAAAATGCCACTCATTTAAAGTAGAGAGGATAAACTGTCCCAAGGTACAATAAGATGTTGTACCTAGGGACATACTGTATAATTCAGTCAATAATCGTACACTTGAACTAATTTGTGTCAGGAAACAAACTTTATTGTTTTTTCAAGGAAATACACAACTAAAACTTCATAATTCAAGAATAATTTAAATTATAAAGGCAAAATTGCAAGTCCAAATTATTTAACATTATATGATGATACATTATGCTTTACTGTCCCAAGGTACAACACACTACATGGTTTAAATAAAAGCAAGATAGTGGCCAATCTAAATGCATTATCATTATTTTCTCATAACCAAAATATTTTAAAATCTTCTCTTTTATGAAGAAAATAAAATGCAGTTGACTTTTTGTAAAAGTAAAAAGGTAAAAATTATATTAGAATGAGAAAAATATTTACTTTGGGGTAATGAAATATTATTTTTTGTCACCAATTCATCAATTCAATGATGCTAGTGTTAAATTTTATTTTGATGATATGGTATGGTATGGTATGATACATATATATTCCAGCTTGTGTGCTTGTTCATAGAACCGCTTATAAGCTTTCGTCAAGTGGGACTGACACAGAAAGAAATTTTACAGTCACAAAGAAATGAATAACACATAGACAAATAACAACATTTATTGACTGTCACAAACATCCATGCCTGATCGGGATTCGAACCCGACCTCAGCAGCTCCAAAGGCTAGTACACTAACCATTCAGCCACCGAGGCGGCATTTTGATGATGTCTGTTGGTTAAGGCTACTATTAGAAATAAACAATGCATGAATATTTCCAATAGATTCTAAGAAATTGTCAGTGTCCCAAGGTACAACACTCTCCCCTATATTTCTGATAGGTCACTTATCCCCTCATGCTGGGATATTAAGTTGAGTATTTGTGAGTATTTGTTATGCAAATTTCGCTCAAGATATCTCGTAAATCTCATTTTTTGGCATTTAAATACGATTAAAATATAACATTTTCATAAGTTATGACTTATGACTTTCTTGGGGGGGGGGGGGGGGCAAGTTCACCGAACACTGCGACCTTAGGTCAATTGTATTCAACCCCAGAAATGACACAAGCACAAGAAACACACAAAGAAGGAGACGACACAAACACATAGACAAGTAACAACATTTATTGACGGACACAAACATCCATGCCTTACCAGGATTCGAACCTGAACCAAGCAGCTCCAAAGGCTAGCATCCTAACCATTGCACCACCGCGGAGGCATTTTCATAAGTTAGTGCAATTATTAATGAATGTTATATTCATATTACATAAAATATTTACACAGTGTAATCTCTAGAAATGACTTCTTATTAAAATTATATTTCAACTTTCGTCAAAGAGAATGTTCCAATAAAATCAACTTTCATCTCCAAAACAATTTCTTTGGTTTAGCCTTGAGACTGAAAATTCCTGGAATTTTCTAAGTATTATTTTATGTAGTTTAATATAGTTCTTATTTCTTAGAAATGATGTAGTATAAACATAGTTCAAATGTAACATTAACCAGATTTTTATTTGAAATAACTTGTTCAGTCTGAAAAGTTGTTTCTGTATTTTACCAAGAATGTTATATTTTTCTTTGTTGATCGATATTTTAGATTTGTTTTGAATCAATCAATTCAAAGTTTAAAACGTTGTTTAACTCTATGTTGTATTTGGGTAATTCCTAAAATAAAAAAAAACTAAACTCACCGTCGCAAAAGCCCATTACTGGGCCAGGGCCTGCCATGCCCATTTCAGCTTTCGTGACCTAGGGCTCTGGGGTGCTAGGCTTATGTCCCGGTAAGGTGGTCAGCCTTACGCGGAACCCCCAGTGTTTAGTTCCCAAGCATGCTTGGTACCCATTTTACAGACCCCCTAAAGGGAAGAAAGGCTGGGTCAACCTCGCCCAGTCTGGGATTCGATTCCCGGACCTGTGACGTGGCAATGCGAAGCACTACCACTAGGCCACTGGGCCTCCAATTCCTAAATTATCCATTTATAAATAGTTTTCAACTATCTAAACTGGGTCAAATCTCTTTTAGTTTAAGTGATTGAAGAGTATAAGCATTATTGGTTAACAAATTATATTAGTTGCGTTTTTTTACCAGAAAGTCACAAAATTATTCAATTACCCCATTACGATAAGAGGTCTTGCTAAATCTTTGAATATCATTACGTATATCAATTTTATATGAGCCGTTTACACCCTTGCTATTGACTTAACTATCAATTCAACTACAGGACTTGAGTATCTCGCATCGTGGATGGCAACGGCTCCAACGGTTTGTTTTCATTTGTTGTTTGTCTGGAATTACTTTTGTTTCGGTATTCAAAAATGAGAACAAATTCGGTACGAAAATTTACAGAGATAATCTGTTTATTTAATACTAACAATTGTACATTTTAATGCAAAAGCTGTTTCTTAAGAAACAATTATACAGAAAGCAAAAATCTTTCTTTTCTGTAAAATTAACACATTAATTTTTTGCGGTGTAGTTACTGACACTGTATAGTATAACATCCCCTTTGCCCCTACAAATATGGACAAAGCAAAGTTAATATATACGTAGCTAATCTGTTTCTTAAGATACTGCTGCTGTTTCTTAAGGGGTAATTGTAAGGAGCAGTAAAACTTTGCCTTTTCTGTAAAATTAACAGGGTTTTTTTTACTGTGTAGTGACAGGCACTGTATAGTAGAATTCCCCCTTTTCTCCAACACATAACGACCAAGCAAAGCTTTTATAGCGAATTCCTTCTCCGCAGCATAAGGCCGAAATAGCAAGAAGAAAGTGTAATAATCATTCTGTGATACCTTTTGTGATTTTGCAGACAAAAAGTACACCAAAAAGGCGGGATAAAATTTTGTACACGGTCTGTTATTAAATCTATTACTTTAACATAAAAATTTGTTTATTTTATTTATTTTTATTCATCTGTAAATTTTATCTGTTTATTTCTGTCACGGTATACTATTTTAATAGGAAAACTATTTTACACGAATAATTTGTCAATTTGATGCCAAAGCTGTTTCTTAAGAGACATAATGTAAAAAATAAAACATTATGTAAAATTAACAATTTTTTACTGTGTATTAACAGGCACTGTATAGTAGAATTTCCCCTTTTCTCCAACAAATAACGACCAAGCAAAGCTTTTATTGCGAATCCTTTTTACGCAGCATAAGGCCGAAATAGCAAGAAGAAAGTGTGCAATAATAGTTCTGGAATCTCTAGCGTGATATTGCAAACAAAAAGTACACAAAAATGGTGGGATAAAATTGTGTACACGGTCTATTTATTAAGTGTTTTATTTTAACAGAAAAATCTGTTTATTTTATTAATTTTTTTATTTATCTGTTTATTTCTATAACGGTATATTATTAAGTCTATTACTTCAATAGAAAAATTTGTTTATTTTGTAAGAATAATTTGTATTTTTAATGCCAAAGCTAAGAGACATATTGTGAAGAAAAAAATATGTAAAATTAACAGTTTTTTTACGGTGCAGTTGCTGTCACTGTATAGTAGAATTCCCCTTTCCCCCCACAAAATAACGACGCTTTTATAGCGAATCCTTTCTCCACAGCATAAGGCCGAAATAACAAGAAGAAAGTGCGATAATCGTTCTGGGATCTCTTTCCTGATATTGCAGACAAAAAGTACACAAAAAGGGCGTAATAAAATTTTGTACACGGTAAAAAGTCAGGTATTTTAATAAAAAAATCTGTTTATTTTATACAAATAATTTGTAATTCTAAAGCTGTTTCTTAAGATACATATTGCAAAGAAGAACAAATTATGTAAAATTAACAGTTTTTTTACGGTGTAGTTACTGGCACTGTATAGTAGAATTCCCCCTTTCCCTCCACAAAATAACGACGCTTTTATAGCAAATCCTTTCTCCGCAGCATAAGGCCGAAATAACAACACGATAATGCGATAATCGTTCTGGGATCTCTTTCCTGATATTGCAGACAAAAAGTACGCAAAAAAGGGCGTGATAAAATTTTGTACACGGTAAAAAGTCAGGTATTTTAATGGAAAAATCTGTTTATTTTATACGAATAATTTGTAATTTTAATACCAAAACTATTTCTTAAGAGACATATTGTAAATAAGGAAAAAATTATGTAAAATTAACAGTTTTTTATGGCGTAGTTACGGGCACTGTATAGTAGAATTCCCCCTTTACACCCACAAAATAACGGCGCTTTTATAGCGAATCCTTTCTCCACAGCATAAGGCCGAAATAACAAGAAGAAAGTGCGATAATCGTTCTGGGATCTCTTTCGTGATATTGCCTTCTCAAGTTGAGTGATGATCTCGAAAACCAGTTCTCCAAACACCCGACCATTTGGGGAATCTCCTGGAGATCTGATGGGGAAAAGAAGACAATGGGAAAGAGTCTTCAGAGATATTGTGATTAACTAAGTGAAAGGAATTTGTGGAATGGTATTTGGGTGAGCGTTTTTTAAGAAACAATGTATTTTCGATTGTATGAAATATATTTAAACGTGCGAGGAAGAAGTGGCGTATAGGGAAAAATGCGATTTTCTAAGAGACTTTTTGGAATCTTTGTATTTCCATTGCATTTCGTTGTAGAAATTTTATACTTATTTTACACTGCAAAAAAAGTTCTTATTATATTACAGAAAACTTCTATGCAGCAAAGTTGTCAAAAATAAAAAAGTGGCGTGTAGGAAATATAACGATTTTCTAAGACACTTTTTGGAATCTGTGTACTTCCGTTACATTATTTCGTTGTAGAAATAATAATGATTTATTTATTGTACACTGTAAAAAAGTTCTTCTTGTTATATTTCAGAAAACTTCTGGCAACAAATTTGCAAAAATATACCTGTCATGCCACGGACAAAATCTGTTGACAGAATTTTCTCATAACCCCAGAAATAAAGAAGACATTCATGTCTAACAAATATTTTCTGTTTTGCTGGGTATGTTAAAAAAATAGTTAATTTATAATCCTCATACGAACCCATATTGTCGGAATAATAGTCATGAATACTGGCGACTACCGCGGCCACCTTATTTCTACCGACTACCGCGGCTCACCAAGCTTTGTATACATCAAATTTCTTTTCGTAATCAAACAAAATATTTTCTCAACTTGTGTATTCTGTTTCAGTGGTCGCAGATTTTATCTGTTTACAAAGAAAATGTGTCTTTTGACAATTTGAGACATAATTTTACAGTACATTTTTGTAAAAAAAAAAAATAACAGAAATACTATGTTTTTTAAATATTTTTAACAGTGTATCCCAAATATTATATTTTTCTTTTTTAATGTTTTATCATTTGTTAAATCATAAAATTCGGAATGCTTCAGTATTTTCAACCCAAAACGTTATTTTTTGTGCCATACACCATTTTCAAGCGTAAGATGCAATAGTTTAAGGTTAGAAGATAGCTTTTATTCAATTCCCATCAATCACCTTACTTTTAAAAAAATAAGAAAGGGGTATTATTATCTTTCTTGCCTAAAAAATAAATAAATTATTTTTAATTATTACTTTTTATTCGCTATTTTGAATGGAAATGATTCACATGATGTATCTCTCTTGTTTTCATTTTTATCGGTACTGAAATTTCATTGGTTGCTTTTTCTCCGTTCTGCGATCTCATTGGTTACTTTGGTTTCACTTTCTAAAAATGACCGATAGAGATGAAGAAAACTTTTTCTTTCGGTGCAAGCTTTCTTTATCAAATGTTCTGAACAACCAACAGCACAGAAAGAAGTTTACATAAAACTTTAATAAGTAAATATTCTTAGAAAACTTATTTTCGAATACTAAAACGAAAGTAATTCCAGACAACAAATGAAAACAAACCGATAGAGCTGTTGCCATCCACGACGTGAAACAACCCTATTGTATAATCTTTGTGGTAACAAAATAATTCGGTTCAGTTTCATTTGAATAAAAATTCAAAGAACTTAAACTAAATTTTCGACTAAATTTTTTATGTATCATGTAAAAAAATATTCTTAATGATGTTTTATTTAGTGCTAGGGATAATTTTTTTCTACTTCTATAAAAATAATTGTCAGTAAAAGATTTCTTTATACTTTAAAATAAGTTGTTATGTTTCTTCGACCAATTTCAATTTTAAAACTTCTAAGTTAATGAGACAGCTCTAAGTTTGAAACCAGTTATTATAACAGTACTTTATTAAACAAATAAATATTTTCTGTTTTTAAGAATCATTCCACTTTCCTATATACATAAGTATGTATTTAAAATGAATTCAGGTTGGGGGGAAATATATAATTTAATGAAACGTTTCGAAGTTACTAAATTTCTAAATTTTGTGCCAAAAACGATATAACGATAGTTCTAAATGTGTAAATCATTAAAATATAGTTCATGCCTATAACTATTTATAAGAGGTAAAATGAAGTTTTGATATAGTTTTCTCGTTTTAGTCATGACTGCAAAAATTTTGTTTTATAAATTAGATTTTACTTTTAAAGAATAAGATTTAGGTTAAAAAACATATTTTCAGTAGAAATCTTTCAAATTTGGTCTCAGTTCATTTAAGGGATCATTCATTTTCATTCATTTAATTCATTCATTCATTCATTCATTTTCATTCATTTAATGGATCAATTCATTTAATGGAATGGATTACCTTTGAAGTTATTTAAACTTTGTTTTTATAACTATTTGGAATTAAATGATCTTACTTATCGAACTTTTCCTACAGTAAAATAAAAATATCATGATTGAAAAAGTACAAATCAACAAATCTGTCATCACTGGCTAACAAATAAAGGAAAACTAAAATTTATTCTATGGAAACAATTTCTTATATGCGGTCGACCACCTTTCCAATATTCCTCATAAAAAAGGAATCCCGTATACGGAGACGTTCATTAGATTTGTTTTCCTTACCATCAAATTCGATACTATCCGTGGTCAAGAATAAAACTTATTGGAGACGACTCCAAACACTGTGCCAAAAAAAGAAGGCAGGAAGATTCTTATGCGAAAGTCTGGAATTAATGTGGACACTTTGGCCAAAGGGGACGATAGGAAAGTTGTCGGGTAATGGACTATGACGGTATCTGTTAGCAAGTTGGATACTTTTACTGGAATACGGAACATTTTGCCAAGGTTTTGGTTATTTGGGATTTGATAGTGGTGTTCTACACGTTGTTTATAGCATTCGTTCGGCATAATTTTATCACAAGTATTTGCTTGTCAAAAATAATATAAAATATTTGAAATTAATGTTTATATTTGATAACTAATAAAATGAAATGCAATATATAGAGTATTTTGTATTCATAGTTTTGTGTTTATTTAATGGACTATGGGGTATATATTAGCAATACTTTTAGTGGAATACGGAACATTTTGCAGATTTTTGGTTATTTGGGATATGATAGTGGCCGTCTTTACGTTGCACCTAGCATACTTTTGGAAGAACATCATGCAATAATTTTATCACAAGTATTTGCTTGTGAAATGTAACATAAAAAAATTGAAATTAATGTTTATATTTGGTAACTACTAAAATGAAAATGCAATATATAGAGTATTTTGTATTCATAGTTTTGTTTTTATTTAATGGACTATAACGGTATCTGTTAGCAAGTTGGGTACTTTTAGTGGAATACGGAACATTTTTCCAAGTTTTGGTTATTTGGATTTGATAGTGTTTTTCTACACGTTTTATATAGCATTCGTTGGGCAGAACATGCAATAATTTTATCACAAGTATTTGCTTGTCAAAAGTAACATAAAAAATTTGAAAATAATGTTTCTATTTGATGACTACTAAAATGAAAATGCAATGTATTCATAGTTTTGTGTTTATTTAATGGACTATGACGGTATCTGTTAGCAAATTGGATACTTTTACTGGAATACGGAACATTTTGCCAAGTTTAGGTTATTTGGATTTGATAGTTACAGTCGATACGTTGTACCTACCATACTTTAAGCAGAACATGCAATAATTTATCACAAGTATTTGCTTGTCAAAAATACCATAAAAAAATTGAAATTAATTTTTCTATTTTATAAATACTAAAATGAAAATGCAATGTATAGAGTCTTTTGTATTATTAGTTTTGTTTTTATTTAACTTATTTTACGTGAATTTAAAGCATATCATTCAACAGAAGCAATTTAATGTACAGCTGGGGGAAAAAAACGAATCACCCCTCGTTTCTCGGCTGCTTTTGATCAAGGAATTTTGTGTAAGGTGTCAATTTTCAGGAAATAGCGTCAGGAATTGGGAACTGGCAACAAAAATTGTAATAGGGGTCGTCTATATATTAAAATGAGTACCAACTTTGAAAATTCCAATGGCAACATCCATTTTTTTTACATAAAAATGTTCAGCACCTTCAAAATACCCCATGTATAAAAAAGAATTATTTATTTTGCATTATTTGCTGAGATATTAAAGCCTTAATTTTGAACTCGCTTAGGGGCAAATCTCCTAAGTGAAAAAAAGTAATATTTTGGTTGTGTCTTTTCAAAACGACATGCTAAAAAGGGGTTAGCATAATCTCGCCAACGGATGCTAGAATTTAACTTTCTTCAGTAATATTGGGATTTTTCGAATGTTTTTTTTTTTTTTTAATTTTGGATTTTAAAATTCAGAAATAAAATAAAGGCTTGAAGAAGAAAAGTTTTAATTCTAAATTAAGTCGCATATACGGTTATTTATAACGAACAGACTTTCAAATGCTATAAGTTACAATCAGATTGAAAAACATGATTATTACACATTATGTTTTGAACTTTTTATGCAAATTTTTGTTTCATTCACATTGTTGCAAAAAGTTTGTTTAAAATTCGTCGCACTCTATCGGCTATATCGGCCCAGTGGCTTAGTGGTAGTGCTTATTTCGCATTGCCACGCCACAGGTCCGGGGATCGAATCCCTGATTGGGCGAGGTTGACCCCATCCTTTCATCCCTTAAGTGGATCGATAAATTGGAGGCCAAGCATGCTTGGGTAACTAAACGCTGGGGGCTCTGCGTGAGGCTTTCCACATTACCGGGACATATGCCTTGCACCCCAGAGCTCTTGCATCACGAAAGGTGAAATGGGCACGGCAGGCCCTGGTCCACTAATGCTCTGTTGCGCCGAGGAGTTTAGTTTTTTATCGGCAAACCACGTATTGCAAATTGAGGGCTACGACCTTAACAAGATATTTAAGGAAAGCAAAATAAAATTACTCAGAATGTTTTGGTAATGATTTTTAACCAACGCAGTAGGCACTAATCATTTTAAATAATTAATGTAGTAACAATCAAATGTATTCAAAACCGAATTCCAATAATATTCTAGGGTATTTAATTTTTAATATTGAACACACTTTTTAAAATTGTATTGGAAATAACATACATTTAAAAATATAGTAACCGATATAATTTAATTATACAAACAAAATACATTGTATGCACTTGAAATAAGTAAAGATTTTTAGAAATTTGACAGAAATCGATAACTTGAATAAACATTTGCCAACAAACACTTTATAATCACCAAACGATAATGCAATTTAGGAGCAAATTTGCCGAGTAATTTTTTACACGGTCCCTAAAATTCCTCTTTTTCAGTTTTTTTACAATAACTCGGCAAATAATTGTTATTGAATTAAAAAATTCGGGATTTTGGTTCTACTTGATCTACTTTATCGATTTATGTAAAAAAAATTGGGGTTGCTATTCATGTTTTATTTTTTCTTATTTAAATTTAAATAAAAAAATTTAAAAAATGAAAAATTGATGAAAAAACATGTGTGATTTGTTTTTGGAAAATTAAGAAGTATATAATGAAAGGAAAATCTTTGTTTAATTCATTTTATTTGTAGAGATATGAATAAAAGTTTGTGAAACTTTTTTAACATTATGGGCGTTCAACTTTGAATACTTATATTTCAGCAAATAATGCAAAATAAATAATTCTTTTTTATACATGGGGTATTTTGAAGGTGCTGAACATTTTTATGTAAAAAAAAATTGGGTGTTGCCATTGGAATTTTCAAAGTTGGTACTCATTTTAATATGTAGACGACCCCTATTATGATTTTTGTTGCCAGCTTTCAATTCCTCACGCTATTTCCTGAAAATTGACACCTTACACAAAATTCCTTGATCAATAGCTACCGAGAAACGAGGGGTGATTCGTTTTTTTTCCCCCAGCTGTACTATTAAAAGCTAAATTGTCTAAATCTTAGAAAAATTTTGATTTACAGCAATAACTTTTATGCTAGTCAAAGAAGTTAAACTCAAATTATTATTTTATGCCATTTTTGTACATTTATTTCAAATTTTATTACAACTTAAAAACTTCTTTATATTAATTTCATTATCCCTGCAGCAACAGCTCTTTAAAATTTACTAAATACTTGCTGTCACTTATTTAATTTTTTACTAAAATAGTACCGTTTGCTAAATCAGTTTAAGCTTGATTTTTATCTAAAATACCAGTTTCAGGCAATATTGAACAAATAAATTTACTCAGCAGTACTACGCAATTCTTAATAAATCAAAACAATATCTAATTAAATAGGACATTGAGCAAACAGGCATCAATACTGAAGACAAATACAATAACTTCAATACTAAACTATCTATATTTAATAACACGTCCATTTACAGCGATAAACAGAGAACTTATTGATACAAGACTTCCCATTCGAACTTCGAAACGAGATTAGTTGACAGTTAATGCAATAAAACTCACAAAGCAGTTCTGGATATAATGACAGTTCATTTTCGCGTATTGTTTATTTACTGAATAACGTCCATAAACATCTTCCCGTTTACTTTATTATGGAAACTTGAAAGTTGTACATTGCCGTGACTGCAGTAACTCCGATAAACTGCAGTAACTCCGATAAACTGCAGTAACTCCGATAAACTGCAGTAACTCCGACTGATGACTTGAACCATTGATGTAAAAGGGTGGTAACAGAACCTGGAAAACCTGGTTAGGTTAGGTTTGAATTATCGTCGCACTGGAGCTACACGAGGGCTATTGGCGACGGGCGTCGTATTTTCGAACCACAGTCAGGTGACGAGCCAACACCTGAATAGGCACCCAACGCAACCGTTAAGGGCGACATCGTACGCAGCGTTAGGACTTTGAAGGATATTTAACGTGCACTCCCTTACACGGGGAATTATTCGTCGGACATTTTGGGCTGCACGGGCCGTTTATAGGTCGGCAGCTATTTTGGCGATGCCCGGACCCGAACCTGGGACCTTCCGCATGCTAAGCGAGTGCTTAACCGACTGGGCTTCCCAGCCCCTCCTGGAAAACCTGGAAATCAGGGAGTTCTCGCGAAATTGTTCAAATTTTGCAAAATTTTAGGGCCATTTTTTCCATTTTGGATTACTTGAACATGGATTGGAATTTTGGATTACTTAACAATTCTTTCTTGGGATTGCTGCTAACGGACACTTAATCAATAAAAGTTCTGGTTGATCGAATTTGCCTGAAGGACCAATCTTGGAGGAAGGAACAATCTCTCTCAGGAATCATGTTATAACATGAATCTCTGATCGCATGATTCTTCTAAACTTATTCAGATTCGGAAAAGTAGAAAAAGTTAGGTATTCTTAACCCATAATCCGGAAAGTCTCAAATTCTTGCGAAGTCCAGATAAAGTTTTATGTACTGCATTGAACTATGTGTAATGCATGTTTTCAAGATAATTGTAAAATCAGGAAATTTCTTGTGAAAGAGTATCAGGAGAAAATCATGCAAAAATCAGATAACGTTTTTTTTTCCTAGGATTTTGTAACCACCCTGTGTAATCACCCAAAAACTTTAACGCGCACGTAGACTACATGACTAAATTACTTCAGAGCAGAAATGGTCCAATTTATCGATGAAGTTAATACAGTTTACCTGCCCATGGTACCATAGTTCCATCTACTTGGCCCCAGGCGAAGCTCTTCCCTTCATCTCCATGTATTTTAGCGTTCGTGACAGCTTTAATTTCAGGGCTTCGGGCAGCCCTTTATCATCGGAGTTGTGTCACAGGTTTGAAATTATATTCGAATGCTAAACATAATTCAGTACAGTATTCGAAATTATATTCGAATACAGAATTATGTTTCGGTGATTCGTGATTGGGTGAGTGTAAGTTGTGAGGTCACGTTTGAAATTTCGGACAGGTAGGGATTGGGATAAGGACGTGTCCGAAACGTATCCTTTCAGTTTTAATATTGAGTTTATTCAGACAAAGTTGGTTCATAATTATATTAAATCTTTAACACTGATGAAAATTTGATCGAAAATATTTTCAACGTTGTTATTTGCTGTTGAAGGTTATCAATCTACACATTTTGTAAATGCCTTATTCTATGTGATTATAACTACTTTATACGAGTTTTTAAATTGAATAGTTCAAATTGATGTCATGAATCAATTGATGATGAGAATGACGTCGAATTGATGTCACTGCAAGATTTTGGAGAGATATGTGACAGCAAAAAAGATATCTTAAGCTTATTTATTTTCTTGCATGAGTGTTGATTATTCACAATATTGGAAACTATTTTTAACCATGTTTTAGAAACACACAATTTGATAATTCCACTCTTCATTGTATACAGTACACTTGTCAGAAGGGTGGAGTGAAAAATCAAATTTCAGATCAGATCAATTTGTAATCAAAAATTATTTTATAAAAGGCTTTAAATATCTATAATAAATGTGTTTTGAAAATTATTACAATAATACATCGTAATATAAGCAATTAAACTTTGTTTGTTATTTATTTAAAAAACAACCAAGAACATTCAATTTATCATAATTAGTTGTTATGTTAAGAACTAAATAAAAAAAACTTTAATGCAAAAATTGTCTCGATAAACTGAAATCAAAATTCAACAATATTAAGCAGATATTAACATAATCTTTAGTTTCGCTACTTTTAACGATATCAAAATAAAATTTATGAAATCGTACAATACTGTAGGAAAAAAAATAAGCCACAGAACATGTAAAATTGTTCGATTATAAATAGTGCTCACATAGGTGCAAAATGTCTCACAAGTTTCATCTTGCCAAAAAAATCGCAAAAAAATAAGGAGTAATACGCCCTTAAAAAACTGTTATTTAAAAAATTTATCCAATTAGTAAATTATATTTTCACACAACAATAATACTATGAATAAAATAAAGTATTTATGAGGGGTTATAATAGCATTAATAAACGGATTAATGGCAATTTATTAACACAAGAATTAATAGCAATTTATGCGGATTATTCCTTCATCCCATAAGACTCGGTTTCCTAGCGGTCGAACTTCGTCGTTTATTCTAGATTAGCTAAGTTAATGAGCAACTTCGGCCCATCTTTAATCCCATCCTTTGATTAGACTTGGTATTGGTCGTCTTTAGTTTGTAAAAAGTGTAACGACAATTTTTCGGGGCCGGAATGGCCTAGTGTTTTGGATAGTAGCCCATTACGCTAACAGTCTGTGCGCTGTATCGGGTGCGGGTTCGATTTCCTCCTTCGCCCTGGGTGTAAATCCTCTCTGTGTGTCAGTAAAAAATCTATCTGTATCTGTCTTAATGGACGAAGGATTATAAGCAGGTATCTGATCAAGCACACACAAACCGGAATATATATGTACCAACCAAACAACTACAATTTTTTCAGAGTTGAGTTGAGCTGAAACAACGCGTCGAACTAGAGTTACACGAGGGCTATTGGCGACGCGTGTCGTATTTAAGAACCACAGTCGATACCTGTTTATGGACCCAACGTTACTTTTAATGGTGACCTAGTACTTTTGAAGCATATGTAATTTGCGCTGCATCTACATGGGGTATTTTTCGTCGGACTTTTTAGATGCACAGAACGTTTATAGGTCGATATTTATTTTGTTTGAATTATCGTCACAGTAGAGCTACACTATTGGTGACGAACAACGTATTTTAGAGCCACAGTCAAGTGACGAGCCGACACCTGAGTAGGCACCCAACGCAACCGTTAAGGACGACATCGTACGCAGCGCAAGGACTTTGAAGGATATTTAGCGTGCACTCCCTCCAGAGCATTATTCATAGGACATTTTTGGCTGCACGTGCCATTCATTGGAAGGTAGTTATTTCAGCGATGCCCGGACCCGAACCTGGGACCTCCCGCATGCTTGGTGAATGCATAACCGACTGGACTCAACATACCCAGGTCGAAATTTATATTTGGCCCAAACCTGGGACTCTTCGTATGCAAGGCAAGCTTTATATTTTTGATTAAAATTTGTATCAATTTTTAAGTTGAATTGAATGTATGTAAGCGCAACGAAGTGACAAAATAGTAACAATTTTGTGTATTTTTAGATATCTGTAAATGGGCATGTTTCACGCCTTGAATGACAACAGTTTTAAAGGAATGAAAGTAAGTTCTCGACTGGTTAATTAATTAGCGGAACATACATCATACCGCCAATCCCCGAAACCACAAATGGAATACAGGAATAATTTTACGTTACGTGAAAGAAGACAATTAAAGAAACCTTTTCAAATTAAAATTATATCAATTAAGTAATTTAGGGAAAGCAGTAATGAATTTAATATGATGAAAAAATATAGGGGTAAGTGGTGTACCTTGGACATATGTGTACCTCGAATCTATGCTGATTTCAGCTCGATTTGCTTAGATATTGAAACAAAACCCCATGCAGTTAAAGTATTTGCTACCAGGGGTCTCAGTGAAGTTCTATCTGTTTTTTTAAAAGGTGAATTTATTAAAGAGGTTTCGAAAAACTAAATTCACAGTTCAAAAGTAAATTTTTGTCAGTTTCTTTGGTGTATTTTTATACTCAAACATGTAGTGTTTATTCAGAAACGATGGTTATGCAATATAAAGCAAAGTTTTAGCTATGAAACTGTGTGCTTGAAATTAAGTTAAGTCTAACCTTTACATGGTGATTAACACTTTTGTTTTTAGTATCCAAGTGGTGTACCTCGAACCTAATACAAGTTGTGTACCTTGGACTGGTCCAAGGTTTCACTACTATAGTTCTTATGTGCTTCAGATTGTTGAAAACCCTTTTTTAAATTCAAGTAAATTTTTTCCTTTGAAAAATTAAGTAATTTAAGCTATTAATATGCAACCCTGATTTGTAAAATTATGTAGAATGGAAATTTGTAAGAAATTTTTATATGGTGTGATAAATAATTTTTCTGTAGTTAATTATTTAGATTTATGGTAGGCCTATAAAATTTTAACCATATTGATATAATATAGAGAATAATTATTGCATGCGCATTTAAAAAGATGTTTTTTAAGAACATACTTTTTACGTTTAGGCCTAGTTGTATAAACATATTGTAAAATATTTGAGTTGTTTTTTCAAATTTTTGACAGAAAGATAGCCAAATGTTTTTCTATGGCATGAAATGACAGTTTAATTTTATGCTGCATTTTAACGGATACACCTGAGAAAGATCGCATTGCAGCTGAAAAAGAAAAAAGGGCGCTAAAAAAACTAAGACAATAAAACCCCTTACTAAGCCAATTGATCTAACATAACCAATTACTACAATCGTGGCTAGAAATAAGAGTAGGTTGTAAAATGCATTTTTGAATTTTATGTGGCTTATAAACATTGGTTTTCGGACTGTAAATCGAGTCTCTCTACCTGTTAATAATTGTTCCAAGGTACACTACCGGTTGGACCAAGGTACACCACCGGTGGTGTACCTTGGTCCTAATTACATCGTTCTGTATTTATTTTTTTAATAGTTGAAATCATTTAAATAACATGCTAAAATAAATATATGTTGTATATAACAACATAAAGCATTTAGTAAAAATATTTTTATTCACTTTTGGCAAGTAATTAAGAAATTAAAAATTGAAAAGTCAAAATAGGTCCAAGGGAACCCACCTTCCCCTACACATTATAAACAAATTACACAAAATAGTTTTTAGAACAGTATTCAATTTTATTTTAGTCATCTAATCAAAAAGTGTCATATAGTCGAAAATTCATTTAGAACTTAATTAAGTCACGCATAGTAATTTACGGAAAACAGTAATGAATTTAATAAGGTAGTAATTTACGGAAAAAATTAATGAATTTAATATAACGAAAAAGTATACACATTATAAACAAGTTGACACTAAATAGTGTTTAGAACAATACTCAATTTTATTTTAGTCATATAATCAAAAAGTGTCATATAGTCGAAAATTTAATTTAGAACTTAATTAAGTCACGCATTTAGTAAATGATTGATAATTTCCTGCAATCAATTATACCATGCATGACAAGTCATTTTATGAACAGTCCTCCGAAGTTAAGAGTTTAATTGCTTTTTAATTGCTTTTCTGATAGTTACTCCAAAAGAAATAAATATAGACCTGTTATAGTTTTTCATAAGTTGTCATTTTATTTACCTTTTCATAATTTTAAGTCAAATAAATATTTTTTAACACTTTATCTCATTTTCAAGCAGTTTCAATCTCAAAAGAGAGTCACAAAAATTCTTTTCAAACTTAGCTTAATAATTAGCTAGTTCAGGACTTTTTTAATAGAAACAACAAAACCAAGAATTTAGAAGTTTAGACTTCACTGGGCGCATTCAAGTCTATAAAATTCTCGTATGAAGTTTAAATACATGATAGTTTCAATTTCTTCCATACACATTATTCAACATTTTCATTCAACGACCTTTTCATCAACAATTCAAATTTCTTTCTTCATCAAACCTTTTCATTTATTTAAAATTAACAAGAGTGCTCTGCCTAGCATTTCGCTGAAGTAATCGTGATGGTTTCGCATTATGAATTTCAAAAAAAAATGTGTGTGTGTTTTCTTGTCAGACAAACAATTACAAGAAAATCTGTCTTGAAAAGTTTTTATGTTTTTGAATCAAATAATTATAAAATATTGATTTATATATTTTCATTCCATCTGTTCTATGAGATAGAGAATTTTTTTTTCTATTTAATATTTGAAGAGCTTAGGAAGAACGTGATAAGTGACATTTTTGGAAAAATTTAGATTTGTGTGTCAATGAATATGTTACTAACTCCTTTAACGATTACCTATTACACCATTTTCCTAAAATTTATGTGTAATATATTTTTTACGATTTGCAACTACCGTTTTCAAAAGATCTGAGTGCAAACTTTAAAGCTTATTTTCTCGTTTTCAACTTTTGTCATTTAACGCGTTCTTCCACTAAGCTCTTCTTTTGTTAAACCGGTTTTATGCCGCCAAGCAGACAACTGCGGGCGTCCGCCTATTAAATCAATAGCTTCTTCCCGTGTACTCTTCACATATTTCCACGAAAGGTGCTATACACATTCATCTTGTGCATTAAAGCATAGTAATTAAAATTCTTTTTTCTTCATTTAATTTTTAAAATTTACATTAGAAATTACTTAGAATTTTCTTTACATTAGAAATTTAATTAGCACTCTGAACAGACATTCTTTTGCACTGAAAAATGGTCTTGAATAGTTTTTAATATAATAAACAAAAGTTAGAATTTCAGAGTGTACTTTTATTTTATTATGAAAACATTTTTTTGTAATAAAATACTGTTTATACACTTACATAGGTAATTGGCAGGGCGGAAGTTATAAAGTTTTATAAGGAAAACAATTTTGCCTTTAAATCCAATGAAGTGGAAATCAATAAAATGAAATTAAAAACTTTTAAAGAATTTCTTCTTGATCTTCATATAAATGAACGGATAATGTGTGTAAGATAAGAAAAATATAGATGTGTTGGCAAATTATAATAGAGATTTCAGTTTTCTAATTTTACACATCACCAATTTTTCAATATTTTCAATTAAAATTACTCTGATCCCTAAGGCAAAACAAATTACAAACTTTTTCGAAAGTAAAATATTATTTTTATTATTGAGTCAACTTCAAGAAAAAGGTTCTACGAATATTTCATGTTTTCTTTGATTTTGTCAGATTATTTTTTTTTCTTTTTGGGTTTGTTAAAAATGATTTTAATTTAGATTTCTCAATCTCAGTAACGCTTCTTTGTAGTAGTAAGGAAATAATCGGTTTTATTTAGATAATAAGTTTATATCTTTCCAAACAATATGTTAATTTCTGATAAGTTAATTGCAAGCTTTAAGTTTCCTCAACTATTTACTTAATACTAGCTTTTTTGAAATTTTTATTTCAAGAAATGTTGTTGTTTTTTTTTACAGAAATTTTCATAAATATTGGAATAAAGAAATTTTATGATTACTCTTTATAAGATATTCTTTTCATGTTTTTTTAAACAAATTTGTGACAATGTATATTTGTGTATCAAAGTACATCAAATTCTAACTTGTATAGCTGTGATCAATACACGGTTTGAAACTATAAACGTTAAGAGTTTAAACTGTCAAATGTATAAAGGTTTTCGTGAAAGTAACATATTTTTTTATAAATAATGTAATTTGGTAATTTAAACTAAGTTAAGAAATTAAATACAAAGTTAGAAGGTTAGTATAAAGAAGTTATATAGAAAAAGTTAGTATGAAGAAGTTATATAGAAAAAGTAAGTATGAACAAGTTACATAGAAAAAGTTTGTATGAAGAAGTTATACAAAAAAGTAAGTATAAAGAAGTTATAAAAATTTAGTAAAAAGTATGTTAGAATGTGTTGTCATGCAATCATTTTATCTCGTGTTCGTTTTCATTATATTTGAATTTTTTTAACAAAGAATAATTCAGATAATGAGCATAACGCTGGTAAAAATAAAGGATAATTTTTAGAAATAAAATCTTTTTGTTAAAAACGTTACTAAAAAGTCACCCCATGACGCTAAAACGATACAAAAGTATCTCTTTAAATCAAAAATAGATATTACTTTAATAATGTAAATCTCAATTATTCCAAAAAACAAGCTAAAGGTTCTATTTCAAATTTATTACAGAAATAAAGCATACATATACAACTTATACATTGATATACATTGTCACAAATTAGTTTTTAAGAAACGAAATGAATAACTTGAAAAAAGAACTGTCAAAGAGTAAAGAAAACAGATAATGCTTAAATAAAAATACCTTTTAAACCCTAATTATTCCAAAAACAAGCTAAAAGCTTCGAAAAACAAACTAAAATGCTACTAAGTTTCCAATCAAAACAAATAACAACTCCATGTAAATCCTAATTATTCCATTACCCTTAAGGGGGAATGGGCGCATTTGAACGGGGTCTCCAAACTCAAGTGCCTCAATGTTAATCCAATGGGAAAAAATTATTTTCGCTGCCACATTTCTCCGGCTGTATTGAATATTTTTACAAGCGGATTTTTTTATGTGATAAATGTAACTGACTTACATGTCTCTATCTTCCCACTTTTTGAAATGAGTACGAATATTTTTTTTAATGTTCAATAAACTATTTTACACAAAATATTCGAAGCAATTTCAAAAAGTGGAAAGATAGAGACCTGTAAGTCAGCTACATTTATCACATAAAAAAATCCGCTTGTAAAAATATTCACTACAGCCGGAGAAATGTGGCAGCGAAAATAATTTTTTCCCATTGGATTAACATTGAGGCACTTGAGTTTGGAGACCCCCGGTCCTGCGGTCCCATTCCCCCTTAACACCAAAAACACATTTCGCAGCACTCAAATCTCATTTCCATTCAGGGCCATTATCGCGAGATCCCGCACATGACCACGGAAAGAAGTGAATGCCTAAAACAGCAGCGCTCCGATTCAGCCCAACATTTCCGGAAAACAGAATTGGGCTTTCACTCCGGAATGGTTCTCCGGTTTAAGGCTGGAGTGGGTAGGATTTTGTATAATAGGTTACTTCTCTGGAGCAGATGCTATATTTTTATATTTTATGTTGTGCTTTTTTTTTGTAAAATTTTGTTATTTTTAAGTGAAGAATGTGTTATAAAACTGTCGTGTTGCTTTAATTGATTTTGTCAATTAACGATCACCACTTTTTTCAAAAGATTCTCACGACTGTAAATAGTTAGTCTTTTTGTTCGGCACTTAAGTGCAAGGTCGTAGATACGATAAGTGGAGCAATAAAGCAATAAGTTCATTCAGTTTCAAGGAAAGAGACACTTAAAGTGATTTCACAGTGTGTGGTCCCACTGCGAATTCTTGGAAAACGAGGCTAGAAAATGACATTTTCCCACAATCACAATCAGACAGTGTTAACCCTTCGTAGGAACTGTGACCTATCACGGGATAAGAGAACCGCCAATGGTAGTTGGGGGCTGGGGAGCCCAGTCGGTTAAGCACTCGCTTAGCATGCGGAGGGTCCCAGGTTCGGGTCCGGGCATAGCCAAAATAGCTGCCGACCTATAAACGGCCCGTGCAGCCAAAAATGTCCGACGAATAATACCCCGTGTAAGGGAGCGCACGTTAAATATCCTTCAAAGTCCTAACGTTGCGTGCGATGTCGCCCTTAACGGTTGCGTTGGGTGCCTATTCAGGTGTGGCTCGTCACCTGACTGTGGTTCTAAAATGCGACGCCCGTCGCCAATAGCCCTCGTGTTGCTCTAGTGCGACGATAATTCAAACCAAACCAAATCCAATGGTAGTTATTCCTGGATGGTGAGATCCAATAGCGACACAGGTGTAATTCCAATAGCGAACGTCCAGCGAGAGAAAATGAAAAGATCTCGAGCAAAACAATGCAAGCAAAACTAACTCTCCGATGTTCTTTAGAAGTAATTGAAACTATTAAACCCACTGTGTAATCTGAAGAATAGTTTTATCAAAATACAAGAATAGTAAATATAAAGTATCCACTAAGTGTAAATATCATAAACATTACATATCTGTGTTTTTACCACCCATTGAGAGTTAAACCAAAGCAATCGTTGAAATCAATTCTGGTTAGTATCTTACCTTGTAAATGAATATTAGACTTTAAAGTTGGTCGAGGTGGGCAAAATCTTTACAAATATATTTTATGCTATAAATGTGTTATAAAAATTAAAAATATAACAGAAAATAAACACCAATCAACTCAAAAACACAACGTCCCATTTTATGAATAAACAGGTATACAAAGGGATAACGGAAAGGGATAATGCAAATGTGCATTTGCAGACTCAAATGCGGTTATTAGTGTTCAAATGCAGTTGCAGAACACAGGCTTTGCCCCATTTCTTTAAGAAAGCTCTCATCACTGGCTTTGTTTGCCCCATAATCTTAACATCAACAATTACAAGACTAAGAACAAACCACTATATTGAGATGGAAATTCTTCCCGACAAACGGGAACTTATATTCCCTGCAAGAACTGCACAGATACCCAAATTACCCCGGATGACATTTTCGAGTATACTCAGCCTTTACATCACATATCTACAACTCGGTATGACTTCAGAACTTAAAGAGGTCTTCTACAGCACAGATGTATTGAAACTAGCGAATGCAGTAGGAGTGTCTCAGTGACTGAGAGGTATTACGTACCTCATAAACCCAAGTTTGCGGGTTCGAACTTTGGCTGGGTCGTCAGATTTTCTGATTTGGAATATTGTGGGCACACATGCCATATGATTATGTGGCGGGTAAAAGATCCCTTGAGTGCCCATTTAGCTTGGGTTCTCTCGCAAAATTGGCAGCGATAGTCGCCTAGATGGTGCCACCAAAAATGACTCCAGTTCTGGGGAAAATGCCGAGTCTGCAAAGGCTAAGGCCAGTGACGGAGCCCCGTTGGGAAATAAACATACCAGGACGTTTAATTGTCCATGAACACTCTTAAAACAAACGAGCGATTTTAAACGTTAATTTTCACTCCTCCAGTGTTAAAAATGCACTTTTCCTACTGGAGTGGATTCTTTGTGTGTTAAACCTCCGACAGGATCACTCCAAACGAATGATTTTAAGTCAGTCTGAGTTAATATCACTCCTTTCCAGTGTCGAAAATACACTTTTCCTACTGGAGTGGATTTCACTCTTTTGTTATAAGAGTGAACATAATAAAAAAAACCAAGTATGGAAATAAAATTGAATATTTTCCTCCACATCCCTCAGACCTAGTTGAATTGAAGCTCATCTGCATCACAAGGTTCAGAGTCCTTTCTCAATTATGCGATCAAACAACTCTCTCGTTGGGGAGAAAGGGGTGGCAAACAAACACTGGAGGCTAGTTGGAGGGTGCTGGAGGCCAGACGAGAATTCTGAATTTCGGTCGACTAATCAGTTTTCGAATGGGTACTTCGATAGTCTAAAATTTGAATTCACACGATTCTAATGAGTGAGAATGATTGGTCGGATTGTGTGTGATTTTATTGCGAAGAAAGTTACAGTAGGATTAATTAGGTAGCAATTAATGATTGATATTGTTAACTAAAGACTTTCACTAATGTTACAGAATCTTCATGCTAATAACTGTAATATTTGATTATTAAGTTTTCATTGTTTTATTTAGCTATCAATGGCTCTTATTTTTCTAGCCCTTTAGGCCATCAGTCAGATGGCGCTGGTTTAAAATTATGAGTCTAAATTTGGAGTTTTATCGAAAAAAATGCCTTAACAGCATCAATGCCAACAACTATTCAACAACTAAGTCATTTTTTAAACATATAAAGAATGGAACAAGTCAGCCCCTTTAGTATCGATATTTTTTAAGAGATAAAGTGGATTATGTTACTTGTTTCCATATGACAACAGTATGCACTAGATGGTTGAATTTTGATTTGCTTCTAGTAACATCATTTTCAGTTTATAAATAACTTGGATGTTTGTTTACTACTTCTGTCCAATACTCGATTAATAAGTTTCCATTGTTTTAAGCACCAATTAAAGGCTTTTATTTATTAAATTTTATTTGCTTATAATAACATCATTATCAGTTTATAAATAACTTATATGTTTGCTTACTACTTCATTCGACACGTTAAATAGTTAATATTTATCATGTGAAAGTTTTGTTGACAGAAAGTAACTAAACACAAAAATAAATCGCTTTATTTTTTTGTGTTTAGTCATTTGTTAAGGCTGTCATGCTATCGAACGCCATAACCACAATAATTTCTAATTGTGATGTTAACAACATTGCTTCGTCCTTTTTTATTGCAGTTGGATTATATAAAAAAACAAAATTATTTTAAGAACATTTTCCCATTATTTGAAAGATGATGTACAAGCATTTTAATTTTTTTTTATGTAAATAAAAAACTAAACCCACATTTAATTATATATTTTTGTTTCTAAACAAGAGGACTAAGCAGCCCAGTCGGTTAGGTACTCGCCCTGCATGCGAAAAGTCCCAGGTTCGTGTCCGGGCATCGCCAAAATTACTGCCGACCTGTATTCGGCCCGTGCAGCCAAAAATATCCGACGAATAATACCCCGTGTAAGGAAGGGCACTTTAAATATCCTTCAAAGTCATAACGCTGCGTACGGTTTCAATCTTTACGGTTGTGTTGGGTGCCTTGACTATTAAGGTGCAGGCTCGTCACTTGACTGTGGTTCTAAAATACGACGCCAGTCGCCAATAGTCCTCGTTAGCTCTAGTGCGACGATAATTTAAAACCTAACCTTGTTTCTAAACAACCTACAAACTTAAGAAAACGAATTCAAATTTTAAGGTTCATCCTCTTACCGTCCTTTTAAGCCACCATGATACAAGTAACCTATTATAACTCAATTTGTAGCAGACAGTCCTAATCCTATCATATAATAATCCCATTGTATAGTATTCATATCATTAAAATTGTAAGACTATTATTAAATAGTATTCACAAAAAATAATATACTTAGATAAGAGGAGAGTTTTGAAATGTCACGTTAATAGTTAGTTTATAAAAAAAATTGGCATATTTATGAAAGTCTTGCACACGACCAAAAAAAATTTATGTATGGTCCATTATAATTTAACCAAGTTCACATTTTAAGAACTAGTTTTAAAATATAGAGAGAAGCAATAATAGGGTATATTTCAATTATAATTATGTTGGGTACAATTGTTATTAAGTTTCTTTAACAATATTTCAGGATAAAATAACTTTCCAATAAATAGAAATTAGTTTGCCTTAATTATAAATTACAATAGTTAATAATCGATAATACGATAATCCAGCATCTAAATGTAATGCATTTCACTGTATAAACTATGCGATACTATCGTACTAAATACGGCCAATTGTCCTTAACCGATAGAGTTAGAGTGGGAGATCAAAGTCTACTGGACTTTGTCCTATGTTACTAAGGGTACTGCCTAGCCGCTGGCAATTAAGCCTGTCTAGCAAGCGGCATACAATCAGTTTTAAATATTTAAAGTGTCTTTACCGGCATCTCTTTGTGTCGTTTAATTAAATCAGACGGCATACCAGCATGCAGTTACTGCATGCGACATGCGTGGGTGTACGGAGTGGTTAGTTGGATTAAGCCTTGGTTTCCTCGGAGTCTGTCGCCAGAAAATGCGACCGCTATTATACGTGAATGACGTCACTCTACCGGCCACCGCATCATCGGAACGTTACGTTGACACGAAACTGGAAACCTAGCGAACTCACTCAACTCAACTCTGCTGTTGTTTTGGTTTTCGTCTTTGCATGTCAAAAATTGAAAATTTAGGTTCTTCATGATTTCTCACAAAATCAATTAGCATTTCTTCCTCGGCAAGCGTGAAACAACTCTCGCCTTCCGTCATTTCCACACATTTTTAATTTTTGGCAAGCACACCACGCAACAGACAACAGCAAAAAACGTTGTCATCATGATTTCCCCAACGCACTTAACAGCAACGCAATCTGGCGGACGTTTGAGTTGTCCGGCAACGCTCCCGAGGAAACCACTCTAGCGTAATCAATGTGAGTAGTTTGTATGACGTCATTCGCCGCACATGTCCGACCGCTTATATCTGTTGACGGACTCCGAGGAAACCGAGGCTTTAGCATCACTATAGCAAACGGCGCCGCCCCGACGGCGCAATGGTTAGGATGCTAGCCTTTATAGCTGCTGGGCTCGGGTTCAAATCCTGGTGAGGCATGTATGTTTGTGTCCGTTAATAAATTTTGTAATTTGTCTATGTGTTTGTGTCGTCTGTTTCTTTGTGTGTCTCTTGTGCTTTTGTCATTTCTGGGAATGAATACAATAGTATGCCTAAGGTCGCAGTGTTCGGCGAACTTGCCCTATACCAAGAAAGTCATAAATCATAGCCAACGGCTTTGGGAAACGATTACACAAACCTAATGCGTAGAAACTAGCCCCCCCCCCCCCCCCCCCCCCCCAGAGACATAACATAGAGTGGACTGCGCTTCAATAGTAAAGCAGGTTAGGGATGGAAAACTGAAATCGGTTTTTTTTTTGGCTCCGGTTTTTACAGAAAAATAACGGCTTTTTTATGAAGCTTGTCTGAACCAGAAACCGGTTTTTTAGGAGAAAAACCGATGGAAACTGGAAAACCAGTTTTTCTCAAAAACAGCCATCCCTTGAAAATTAACATTATGTCCTAAACATCACAAATCGCCAAGAGGAGAAAGGTTGCTACATGTGGCAACTTAACGCTACCGTTTTGTTACAAACTATTCCAAATTGTCGACAGACCTGAACATCAGATGGCAAGCCAAAGTGGTGACTTCCATCTATTTCAAAGTCACGTGGGTTTCTATCAATCACAACCACTTGTTTTTTTTATTGTTTTTGCAGACGATTTTTTGCGCATAGTTCTTATTTTTCTCTTCTGGCTTTTATAATAAATATTTGATTACATTCTTTTAATCTGTGCAAGATGCCAAATGCTTGTGTAATTCCTAATTGTAAAGAGAGGTATAAAAAAATATTTGTCACACTTCACAGGTAAAATTTATTTAGTTATGCATACTTTCAGTAATTGTATTCTTTATAATCTATAATTTCTATCGAGGAAATTTATTCTAAAAGCTCTTTTATACTGAAGAATCATATTCATGATTAAGTCTTCGGTCTGAAATAGACGTACAAAAGCAATGGAATAATCTGATATCTATTGAGAAGATCTTAAAAAACTAGCGATTCATCCTTGCTCCTTTCCAAACTTTTTTAATCATAACATTAGATTGTCTGCCTCATGTGTTCATGTCGTTGTGAAAAAACTCGCCAAATGGTAAACTCTCCATACATGCGAGCCAAATGCGACACAGTCATGTGACTGTGTAAGTTAGATGATGAGGATATTTTAGGTTTGTCAATGCGCAGTCCATTCTATGTTATGTCTCTGCCACAGTCACAGTTCGAACCACAGTCAAGTGACGTGCTAACAAAGGAGTAGGCTACCATCCCAAATTTTAAGGGCTACATCATACGCGGCGTTGGAACTTCGGAGTATATTTAATCTTGCACTTTCTCTGGTTGCACTGGTTGATTTATTATTCGTCAGAAATTTTTTGGCTGCACAGAGCGTTTTTAGGTCGGAAGCAACGTAGTACAAGATTGGTGTAATTGCATTTTATTTTTTTAATACGTACAAATCAGTTAAGAATTTTAAACTGGATCGGGAAAATATTCCATTGTACAACCCGGACTGGAAAAATATTCCATTTACACCTGAAAAATATTCCATTTACACCTGAAAAATATTCCAGTGTAAAGGAATATTAAATTTTATGAATGAATTTTAGTTAAATGTTAGCAAATTTTAAGCAATTAACACAGAAAAGTAACAGAATAAAATCGTGTTTTCATATCTTAGAAAAAGGTATAAAAAATCTTACCCTCCTTCTCCTTTATTTTTTTAACTAAAAAATTCATTATTTTAATGCACCCAAGCATATCAGGATATTTACTTCAATAATTTTGAATGCCACAGAGAATACTATTGTGCATAGCCATAAACTATATTTTTAGTTAAGCACAAGGTATCTCGAATAAATGAAATCATTTTCATCAGTAATCTAATTAATTTTCTTAGAAATCCCTTACTCATTAAGATGTCACTGAATACTTTGGATTAAATATTAAGAAAATAACTTCATTATTTTTGTACGGTCATGCAAGATAACCTTGAATTTGGTGTTTTTCATATTACCGAGAAGACTTATAATTAATTCAATCCTAATATCTTATATATAATTAATAAATTAATTAGCCTGTTCAAACTTCTTTTAAGTACATTGTTAATTATTTATAATACTTATTGAAGGTGACAGGATGTCACATTATAAATCATATTAGCTTCTTAGACTGCACTAAACTCTTAATTTTTAACGTTAGATAGATTGATAAATAAAAACTAATGTTACCGTTCGTTAAACGCAGAAACATATGTTAAATCCCAAATCTCGCATCAGTAAATCAAATTAATGAGGGTTTTTTTTTCTTCTAATAAAATATTTATATTTTCTATTCATTAAGAAACTTCTTAGTTTAGTTATTAAAAGCGTTAATTGTATTATTTTATTCAAGAGAGCGTTACTTGCATACTTTTTTCATGTGACTAAAATAATATATATTAGTTCATTAAATTATTTAAACAAACGCTAGGGATGGTGAAACTGTTGAAAGTTAAAAACACATTTTTTTTGGTAAATATGATGATTAAAAACTAAACAGAAAAGCTTACTTAAATGGATAAGTACCTAAGCCAAAATCGAATTTTTTTTTAAATAAAAGAAAATATCCAAAGAGGAAGATAATCTGAAACGTCTAATAACGTATTAATTATCAAGAGTGTTTTCTGTAAATGTCATACATTACATAAAAAATAAAGTAATTGAATTATTCGTCGATTCTTAATAACAAGTTACTTCAATTCAGGCACACTTTGCAAGAAAAATTAGTAACACTAGTTTCTTTAAATTCATTTCGTGTCCTTAGGGGCTTACTGATATAAATTCAAAAATTAGGATGTGTTTTGTACTTCAGGGAAGATAAAGTTAATTCGTAATACAATATTATGTTTCAATAGTAAAAAAAATTGTAAAAGTGGTCAAACTCCTTGGTACCTAAGTAGCAAAAATCCGTTAAACAATTCGTTTTAAAATCTATTTTTTTAGAATCAAGTATCGTCAGAAGGAGGATATATATAAATATCCATCCTAAAACACATTATGGTTTATACAGACCGATGGACCGATGCTCAAAAGCAACTTTTAAAAATTGCAACTCAGCACTCACATAAAAAAAACTTATATAAAATACAAAGCCTCCATTTCAGATTTTTGACAACATCGCAATATTTTCATTAACTTATATTTCAGTTTAGGTAATTAACCCTTTCAGTCCCAGTGATGACATTTGGCATCATCATGTTTCTGATCATAATTTAAAAAATAAATAATGGGGCTAACATCTATTGGGATTAATAAAAAATATTTTCTAATCGAAAAAAGTTTGAAGAATAGAATGGTGTGCTTTTTGTAATGCGCTTATATAAATTGCTATAGACGGTCAGAAAAAATTCTAAAATGATGATGCCAAATTGAAATTGAAACTGAAAGGGTTAATAGTAAAAATATGTCGAAATTAGTACGGCCTAAATATAATGAGTTTAAATAATCGAATTTATTTAAATAATTAAATTCATTCCCTCAAAAACAGCTTAAAGGTCTTAGGGGTCTTAAAAATGTGCAAAGAATGTACTAAAAAGTATAGTTTGCGATTTCATGTAATTTTTTTAACTACTTGTAAGTATAATTTTTAAATTTATGAAACTTTATGTAGCCAAAACTAAAATAAATGATAACAAACATAAAACTATTTGAAAACATTTAGATTAGGCTTGCGCGCCACATTTTGAGGGCTAAATTGAAGAAATGACCAAGTAAATGACTTTATATTGTAAATCTGTACAGATAAAGACTTATACCCAATTTCTAAGCTCAATTTTAATTAGAAATCATTTTAAGAACTTTTTTTTTTAAAATTAATAAAAATTTTAAAATTGTGATTGTGATTTTTTTTGTATTAATAAATATTGTTTTATTTACCTGTTCAACAGGTTTAAGTCTTTATTTGTACATATTTGTACAATAAAGTCATTTTCTTAGTCATTTCTTCAATTATGACCTCAAAAAGTGGCGCGCAAGCCTAATCCAAATGCTTTCAAATAGTTTTATGATTGTTATCATTTATTTTAGTTTTGGCTGAAGCTTCATAAATTATAATTTGTTTTATAATAAATAATTCTTATAGAATTACATATAAAAAATTATACTTATATATTGAGTAGAGTTAAAAATTACATGAAATCGCAAACTATGCGTTTTGGTACCCTCTTTACACAATTTTAAGACTCCTAAGACCCCTTAAATACCCTACTATTTCAAAACAAAAAAAAAGGATCTTAATTTGTAGTATGAGTAATGGCAACATGACTAAAAGACTGATGTAAGTTTAAAAGCTCTTATTTTCCAAATAATCTCAACGGATTAAATCCGCCCGAACCATCTGAAATTAAGATGACCTTGACAAGACTTCTTCGCCGTTGCCACGCGACAACCAATAAATAAAAAGCAGAAAACGAACCTCGTTATCGCAAAAAAGTTTGGTTAGTAGAACGAACCCTCAAATCGTTTCAGCGTAGAATATTAGGAAAACCCCGAAAAGCTTTACCTTGGATATTATTTGGTTGGTTTTGGCCGGTAATGGGTTAGCGTGGTTTGAACTATTCTGTAGTTTTCTTGGAAGATTTCGTTTAATGCGCTAGGCTGAGTGTGTCTCAAAAGCAGGTGATGTCGACAAAGTAACGGATTAAAGTTTGTTTCATTCCTTAAATTGCTTTTAAATAGAGTTTGGTTTGACAAATTTTACCCAACAAGCTTTTTTTGTAGTTTTCGAAGAATTGGCTATATGTTTTGTAAAATAAGGGTTATATTACCGAAACAGATAGTTTAAAAAGTGCAAGTTGAAAAGTTTAAAAAATAAACTTAAGTATTTGGATGATTTAATAAACATATATATAGGACGAAAGATCTTGTTAGTAGCTTCCACACTACGTTTATAACGCTGGACGTTACGTTGTTACGTTTGTAAAGAGTGGGAACTTTTACGATGACTATCCGTCACCCACTTTCATAGTCCAAATGTAGCATAAAAAGTGATACTTTCTAAAACATTCTCAGCGCATCGACATTTCTCTACGATCGCATGCCATGTTATTACAACCTAAGCAAGGCAAGGTGATTTTATTTACATTTATACAAACAATGTATCTAAAAAATTATGTGTACGTAATTATTTTACAATATTTTTATTCACTAAATCATTCAAAGAATTTCCACTGTAGTATGTTTTATAATTAGGGAGTATTATTTACAAATGATATTATAGCTATAGTTTTTCATTTCTGTAAAAATGAAGAGATATTTTATTTGTTACCAAACAAGTTGTTTTATAAGCTCTCACACCTTGAAACTGGAACCCTTCATATCTTTTCTCAATTATAATCATAAATTTTAATTAAAGTGATGTGTTTTACATAAAAATTGGATGATTCTGCATGCTTATGGCAGCATAATTTTATATAAAATGCATAGAACACCCTACCTTTCCTTGTTATATTTTATATTTTGTTTTAAAAAAGTACTATAAATATCATAACACTTTTAGTTCTAATATATTATATCTTTTTCAACTTTAAAAAATAACTGCAAATCGATTTTTAGAAACTAAACTAAAGTCGCAAAACAAAATTTAAAATTTCAATTCAAGAATTCATAAATTTAAATGTGACACAAAGAAAGAATTTCGTGTTTTCAAACAATTCTAAATCAGAATGTCAGAATTGAATGTATTTTCATATTGAAATACACCATGCGAAAAAGAAAATTCAGACGGAATATTGTTTTTTTGTACACTGAAAACTTTCAACGTGATGGCTCCACAAACAATGAATTTTTTGTTTGGGAAAACTTCCCTGCATATCTTTTCCACAACAATTTGCATCAGCTGCTTTGGACATTTCTTTGGGTTTAGGTAACGGCAAAAGTTAAATGAGATACGCAATAATATGCATGCTAAACTATACAAGAAGCCATGAAATTCTCTTCCAATCAGAGAAAGTGGAAGATTTATGTAGAACACTTTCTTTCGTCAGATATATGTGTCGTGGATTTGCAAATATTTGTTTTTCATTACTATTTCATGAAATGCACTGAAAAAGTTCTTCGTTTTATAATAGAAGTTCAGATTGTTTCAATCTTTTCTATGATTGAAATCGTACTTTTCGATTTGAATGACTATTCTGTTTTTGATATTTATTGTATATTTCATGGGAGATATTGCATTTTTTTGTAAGATATTGTTGAAAAATATGCTATTTTTGATGTAAGAAAACTCAGTTTTTATGAGTTACAGTTTTTCTGCAAATATCTAAAATATTGCGGGCTTGATTTCACTATAATAATGATAAGAGTTAAACAGTTGTGCGATGAAACGTTTCACCATATTTTTAATAATCGGATGAATCATTTTCCATGTATTGGAAACAAAAATCTGACAAATGGTTTAACCAAAAACCTAACATATGGTGAAAGATTTCTCCACACAGGCGTTAGATATACAGAAAACATACTTTTGGTAAAACCCAGGGACAAAATTGAAACAGGTCATTTTTGTTTAGTTTTATATCACTCAGTTTGGTATTAATTTACTATAGCAAAGTAAAACTTCATTTGATACTGGTATAATTTAAAGTATAAATTCATCCTTCTGTGTACAACAAATCGTCAGTAGTTTTTGTACCAAAAGAATCATTGTAAATTACAGCAACGGAAGAAGTATACTTCGTTATTGTGAAGTAACTCTTATAAACGAGTGATTTTTCTAGCGAAACTTTAAATAAATTTTTAATCACATAGCTCAAGGCGTTGTCTACGTTTCAAATCTCGTAAACGTACTAGTTTTTTAAAGATCTTTCTTAATTGATCCTTACAAGTAGTTTTCAGAAATAAGCTCTAGGCTATGCCTACGTTTCACAATTCACTTATAAATTAAAGAAGATTATTTGCGTATTAACACAAAAAAAGAATGGGTTAAAATCCGTAACTAAATTAACTGTAAACGTTATTTAGGCTGATCCATTATAACTATTAAAAGGTCAGTTCGTTTTATATTATCCAATTCTTGGACATTTGGGATAAAATATTTCTTTTTTTTCTGGTTTCCATCTTATTATATTCCTTAGATGATGTTAGGCTTAGGAAGAATTATTTTTAAATTGTCCAGGAAAAGTGTATATAATGAAAAAATATATACTAACTAAATAAACATTAATTTCACCTAACCAAACACACTATATTTAATTGAATAAGCCTTTTTGGTCTTTAACTTGTATGTAAATATGCATTTATTGCAGCACTAAATCCCATTTACAAACTTAAATTCTTTTTAAAATGATATTATTTTAGACTTAGGGTACTCATTGTATTAAATGTATCGCATAGCAAACATATCAGTTTTTTTTAGTGCAGATATATGCTTTATTTTTTTTCAACTTGGGGATTGTGAAGGATTTATTAACAAACATCACTGGCGTATTGAACAAAATAAAACTACTAAAAAGTTATTTCTTAATGGTACACTGAAGAATTGACTAAAATTTCTTGCCTACCTAACCAAAAACAATCTAATGCATCCAAAAAAAAAACAATATCGGCAAAAACCCATACACTCTCCAAATTTCCATACTAAATCTCCCATCGTTTCTCAGAGTGAATCCAGATAAATCGAACCAACCCAAAGGTCGTATTACAATGAATAACGGAAAAACTCCGTTAGTGGCACCCAGAGTGTAACTTTAATTTCCATACGTAAGATAAATCGATGAAGAAATAAAAGAAACTTTTTCCACTGCAAACCATAGAAGAAACAGATGTTTTCCAAGTTTGGGCTTTATGTACGAGATACAAAAAAGTTAAAAAGTCAACGAATGAACAAAAAATATGTGGGAATTTTCGGAATTCAATGTTTAGTGAAATCGATTTAAAGGAAATGTTTGGTAGGTTTTGGAATTGGTTGGACAAAATGGCAATGACGCTTTTGTCAAATAAATAGTTTTGTTTCAATATTAATATTTTGAAATATATGAGGGGTTTTCGTGCAAAACCCACATTCTCTTAAGTTTAACTATTTTATCGGCACTTAAGCTCCCACATGTGCTATCTCACTTTGCACAACGGATAAGATTTACTGTACGGTAACCCTTTGCTAATTTTCCGAAATCGCGCCAAAAGTCCGTATTCTGGCGACTTTGACGTCCCGCTTTCAAATTTTACGTATCATTATCCATTGCTACAAGCCTTTTTACACGTACCAGTGCATAAGAAAAGATGGGGAGTCCGAACATAAAACTTAAAAATGCGCTTGCATTACTAGCTGTATTTGAAAACTCGCATATAAAGTTGTAAATGCAACGTTCACCTCTCCTTAACTCGGAACAAAGCTAGAATAATTTTATAGGCTATTTTCTATAGGCTTAGTCAATCCAAATGGACAAATCCAGTATTTATCAATTCATTTTGTGTAAAAAACGCTCTTACTAGTTTATTAGTTACTACTTTACAAGTTACTACCTCTTACTAGTTTGTGTAAACAACGCTTACTAGTTTATTAGTTACTACTTTACTAGTTACTACCTCTTACTAGTTTGTTAAACCAAAACAGCACCTTCTTCCCTCCTGAGTTTGAAGGTTGTCCCGAAAGTTTTTCACGAAATGCGAGTCGCACGGGCTATTAAACAGATAAAAGCTTTTTGAGAATCTTGGAGATGTGTGTCTGAGAAAAAGCGGTGGACTTTTTCCACCGTAAAAATAATGTTGACTTTACCAATACAAACATGGCAACAAATGTCTTTTCTAAACATTACATGCTAGAAAAAATATGGCATGATTTTCGGTCCCAATCACACGAATTCTGTGCCAATAAATTAAAAGTGTTTGAGATAAAACAAACTTTTTTTTATGATTCGTATCTTAAACCAACTTTTTCTCGAATGTTTTTTTATGAATTAAATTTTTAGTTCTAATGATATAAATAAAATGAGTTTATATTAAATTATTCATTTATTGTTCACTCTTGGTGAAAGTACTGCAGATTTACATTAAAATATGCTGGCAACATAGGTGCCAGAATTTTTATGGCTGTAACTTTATAGTAATTTGTTTTCTTAAGTAAACAGCAGCATCGTAAACTTAACAGTATTTTTCGCTGTAGTGGCTTGCACTGTGAAAAAAAAATCTGTAACCATTACAAAACATTTTTTTGTAAAAAACCTTTCCTAGAAAATTTCTAGTAAATAATTACTAAAAATAGTGCTGTAAAAAAACACATAATATATTTTTGTTAGCATTACATGTATATATCATGTAGATTTACAGGACTAGTTTATGTATCACACACCAAGTAATGTTTCAGTTACAAGAAAATTTTATGGATACCACACTTTCCGTGCAATTGCAGAGAAAAACAAAATGTCTACTTTCCTACTACGTGGTCTCAAGCACGACAGGCGGGGGTACTGACCACTATAATACCGAGGAATAGCAGACGGCCGAAACCCGGTATCGAACCAGGAACCTTTAGATGATCAGTCTGACGCTTTCCCAACCGTGCTATTTCGGCACATAGATTTCTAGGAAATTAGAACTTAAATTCATTTGAAACAACCAACTAAAGTATAAATTTAAGATGGCGATTGGCTAATTGAATCACGATCGATTAGATTAGGTTAGGTTTGAATTATCCTCGCACTAGAGCTACACGAGGGCTATCCAAATCAAGATCGAGGCTAAAATACTAGAAATTATTTAGTAACTTCAGAAATGAAGATTTCTGTTCAGAATTACAAAAACTTTTTTTGTAAAAGTGGTTATTTCTGTATTATTACTAAAAAAATTTCTGTATGTTTGCAGTATTTTTTTCTCAGTGTAGACCCAGTGTGAAAGCCCAGTGGCTTAGTGGTAATGCTTCGCATTGCCAAGCCACGGGTCCGGGTATCGAATAACCGATTGGGCGTGGTTGACCCATCCTTTCATCCCTTGAGTGGGTCGATAAAAAAGGGTACAGCTGTGGAAATAAAAAAGTACCCACTTGGGGTTATTTCATCCGTTAGTCACCCTATAGAATCGGACCTTTTTGAGATTGTGTACAATTAACATTCTGAGTTAATTGCATGAAACAAAATTTGCATAAAGGGAAATCTTCATATTAAAAATGTTACTAACTTTAAAATTTCCAATAGTAACACCCCTTTTTGAGTCCATATTTCAAATCTATGATCTATGTTTATACGAAATGCCAAATTTTGTTAGTTTTAAGCATTATTAGGGGAGTTAGAGACGTGCAAAGTTTAGGTCCCATAATGTTAAATGAGTTGCACATAAAAAACTATCCCAATCTATAAATAATTAAGATAATGAAACGAATTTTTTACTGAAAAGAAATTATAATAACCCAAACAAAATGCATTCAATATTGGAGTATTTAAAACAATTTTTATATTTTTAAATAATTATTATATTAATTTTTTAAAAAAATATGAATAGAAACCCCTTAGTATTTTTAAAGAAATAAATTTAAGACAGGAAGTTGAAGCGAAATCCCAATTTTTAAAAAATTTTATTCATAATTTGCTGAGTAAATCACAAAATACTTTTTAATTACCCTTTAGGGGACTGTGTATAAGATTAAGTGTGATTGATAAATAAAGACGACCTTGCATGCATGCTTGCTTGTCATTTTAGAGATGGTCCCCAAAAGGTCCACAAGTGATTCGATTAAATAACTCGTCAAATATTTATCCAAATGTAACGAAAACTTAGATTTAAGGGTTTTCAAGAGTGCTTAACATTTCTAAGTTATTAAAATTGTGTGTTGCCATTGGAAATTTCAAAGTTCGTAATATTTTTAATATGAAGATGGCCCCCTATGCAAATTTTGTATCGTGCAATTAAATCAGAATGTTAATTGTACACAATCTGAAAAAGGTCCGATTATATAGGGTGACTAACGGATGAAATAACCTCAAGTGGGTACTTTTTTATTTCCACAGCTGTACCAAGCAAGTTAGGAACTAAACACTGTGAGCTGACCTCCTTACTGGAACATATGCCTACCACCCCAGAGCCCTGTGTCACGAAAGCTAAAATGGGCACGGTAGACCTTGGCCCAATAATGGGCTGTTGCGCCGAAAAGTTTAATTTAGGTAAATATCAGCATAATAAACTTAACAGTATTTTTCGCCGTAAATTTTGCAGTAATTTTGCTTAAGGGGTCATAGGAGTCTTAAAAATGTGCAAAGAAGGTACTACAAAACATAGTTTGATCTTTCATGTCATTTTTGAACTACTCAATGTATAAGTATAATTTTTTTACATGTAATTCTACAAGATTTATTTATTATAAAAAAACTTTTAAAATTTATGAAACTTTAGCCAAAACTAAAATAAATGATATTAAACATGAAGGTACTTGAACACACTGTGATTAGGCTTGCGCGGCAAATTGTGAGGTCAAAATTGAAAAAATGAATAAGAAAATGACTTTATATTGTACAAATATGTACAGACTAGGACTTATACCTAAATTCTCAGCTCAATTTCAATTAGAAATTATTTTTTTAAAAATTTAAAATCAAAATTTTTAATTTTTTAATAATTTTTTTAGAAAAAAGTTCTTAAAATAATTTCTAATAAAAATTGAGCTGAGAATTTAGGTATAAGTCCTAGTCTGTACATATTTGTACAATATAAAGTCATTTTCTTGGTCATTTTTTCAATTTTGACCTCACAATTTGCCGCGCAAGCCTAATCACAGTGTGTTCAAGTACCTTCATGTTTAATATCATTTATTTTAGTTTTGGATAAAGTTTCATAAATTTTAAAACTTGTTTTATAATAAATAAATCTTGTAGAATTACATATAAAAAAATTATACTCATTTATTGAGTAGTTAAAAAATTACAAGAGAGATCAAACTATGCTATGTAGTATCTTCTTTGCACATTTTTAAGACTCCTGTGACCCCTTAAGTTAACAGCACCTATGCCTCATTGCACTCAGATACCACAATGAAGTTTCAAAAAATATATTAAGCAAAATTAACAGCTTGAATACTTTTAAAGTACGAATGTGCACAGACCCGGTCGATTATCTACATCGTAAACGCGGGCCATGTACCAATACTTTTTCGTCGTGTTGTCGTCGTCCTTGTCAGATTTCAGCAGGTGACGTTTTTCTCTGACATGTTCTCTTCCAATAAAGGTAAAACAAAGATATAAACACTGTTTATAGCAGGTATTTCTAATTCACAGCATTGGTTGCTCTTTTTTGTGTGTGTATGAAACAGACTACTAATTTGTACTTTTTATTTAAATGTTTAGAAAAAAATTTGATGAACAAGTATTTAACATGTCTAAATTCCATGCACTGTTTCTATGCTCACCATAAACATTCATGATATACCAATGCCAAAACGTCTTTTGAAAACACATTTATTGATAACAAAATTTATATCATCCGGTGATTTCCGTTTTGACAAAAATAATTTATGTTTATTTTTATCAGAAAAAATAATAAACTATTTTATGAAAATTTTAATCAAGTGAAACATCATTGCAAGCAGCTGTCATTGTTGTAATTAAATTAACAAACAAGCTATCGTGATCAGTTTTTGCTTCAAAAAATGGGCATATTCGTCAAAAATTAACTTAGTTTCTTAAAACTTGCGCGGTGTTTTTTTTTTTTATTTCCGAAACAGCTTCATACTGATGGTTACAAAATAAATCAATTAGCTTTAATTTTTACATATTTCAATTACGTTACCTCAAAAATAAATTTTGACAATTAGATTACTAAAAAGATTTTGCAGAGTGAAACAAACAACAGATACTAAACATTTCAATCCAAAACTAAACCATCGACAATTCCATAAATAGACCAGATATCTTCACCCATGATATCGCATCTTACAACAGGTAGATTTTGACTAGGTTTAACACTAGAATCAATCAGACATATGCGATACCTCAGACAGCATTACACACAAGATGTTGAGCTTAAACAAATAGATCCGGCCATGAATTCCGTCATTTTGTGAAACCGTACAGTCACTCGATAGACATTTCCGAATATTGACACAGGCATAAGTGGAGAGATTATAGTGAATCCGATAATTTAGGTTATGTAAATGTTGACTCGGTTAGTTTTATACACTAATTTAGATAGTTATGTTATTTTAATAGTGAAAAATAATATTTTTATTCCCTTTTTGAATGTTTTATGTGGTGACTGTGTCGCTAATTTAATGAACTTTAAAGTGTGTGTGTTCACATTTAAATAAATATAGTTAAACTCCGATTATTCGTATCGATTTCGATCGGTTCTCGTTTGGTCAATTAAAATTTTGGAAAAATAGAAATTCTGGAAGAGTGTAGATTTAAATTAAATAATAAAATGAAAATGAGAGTAAAATACTTAAAACTTTTAATAAAATGACAAGGCAACAATTTTGCAGATTAAGTGAATACGGATGGGTGAATGGATGGAGCAAAATAATACCAATGGAGTTCGGATAATTATAATTGAACTGTAACTGTTAAATGGTATGAAACATAAATTTAAATGGACCTATTATGTAACATTCTTCTTAATTCAGTTATATGGTTAGAAGTCAGTTCATGGTTCAATTTCCCGTTATATGGTTAGAAGTCACCTAGGTCAACCTAGGTTCTGTCTCATGCAAGGCAAGAACCTCTTCCAGGCCCCGAAGACCACACAAGGGCAAATGTCGACGAACTACGGATTTAAAACCAAGGCCAAGTGAAGAGGCTGACACCTAACAGGCATCCAAAGCATCTTTATGGCAACACCGTACGCAGCTTCGGGATTTTGAAGTGCAATAGATTTTACGTGCACCAATATCACACTGTAAAAAAACTGTTGTTTTTACAGTTAAAAATTGTCAACTTTGAAGCCAGTTAATAACCGTTTTTTAACAGTTTAAAAAAACTGTAATTTTTTGCATTAAAACTGTAATTTTAACAGGGATAAATTATCAATTTAGCATGGAAAACTGTTAATTTAACAGTTTCTCCCTGCTAAATAAAATACCCAATACTAGCCCTCGCGACAGAGTAATTACTTTGTCACGGACTTTTTAGTATTGGTCTCGCACGCAAGAGGTTCATGTATCAAACCCGGGCCCGGTCCATACCTCTTCCAGGAACCTCTTAAGTGCGAGCCTAATACTGAAGCGTCTACGACAAAGTATTAACTCGGTAGCGAGGTCTAGTATTGTGTATTTTAGGAGGAAAAAAAAATTTAATTAACAGTTTTCCCTGCTAAATTAACAGTTTCTCCCTGTTAAAATTACAGTTTTCCTGCAAATAATTACAGTTTTAAACTGTAAAAGAAATAGTTATTAACTGGCGTCAAAGTTGACAGTTTTTAACTGTAAAAACAACAGGTTTTTTTTTTACAGTGCATGTATACGGCGCGATTCATTGGTGAGTTACTTTTACTCCACAATATCCGTTGTTAGGACGGCTAAGGAGAGCAGAATCCCGGAAGGTAAACTACAACCAATCCACCAATGAAGCGCCGAATATGGATTAAGATTTTCATTCTGAATATACCACATTAAAATGCTATACAATGCTATAAAATAAAATTTATTCCCATTATTTTGGAAAATAACGCACTTTCAGTGAGATAAAAATAAAAACATAATTTTATTTTTAATTATTTACTGCGCATTATAAAATAAACCAACAACCATTTACTTTTAAGGAATAAAAATTTTAATATACCCCCTTTCTTTGAAAATGAACTCATATTAAATTGCATAATATTAAAAAAAAAGTATAGGATTTCCAAATCGGCTTAGGTTAGCCATAATTAGTTTTTTGATTAAAAATCCTTTTCTCCCTTTAAGTTTAATGTTGTAATAATATGAAAATTTTATCCTGAAAATAGATGGTATTTACGATACTTTATCAAACCTAATCATGCATTTTCTTTTGAAGGCTTATTCTTGCAAAATAACTAATTAATATTTATGCGGCAATGCCTTAGCTAAAAATGACGGATATTTTTGTTCGGAGATAGTATTATTTACATTATTCGGTGTGTAGTTATTGTTTTTCTCCTTTGTTGTGTCCATGAAAGGATTTAAATTATTAAACAGGTAGGTTTGCACCAGGAACTTTACTTATAACTGCTTCCACAAAATTCAAGCGTCTAAACAAAGCACCAAGCCCTGAATTTAGTTTTTTTATTAAATTCTAAATGTAAAAATTAAACAAACTATTCATGATTGAAGATTCAAAAATTATTACATATAGTTTCATCTAAATGTACTTGTATTTAGAAGAATAAGTATGAACTATTGCTCACAATTAAAAGAAGTAAACATGTGTCAAATCAAAATACAGCATTGAAACTATCTATCATCTTAAAAACATAACTAAACAAACACATTTTTAAATTCCATAGAGAAACATATTATTCCGTTACTGAGATGCTCTTCCAGATGAGAAAATTCGAGGATAGACGAACTAAGTAGTTGCAGATTTTAAAGATATGGTGGGCTTTGTAAAAATCAAGTTCCCAAATCCTCAAAGTTTTACACAAAATTGAGGTTGAGGAAAAATTGAAGTGGTGATTAAACTTCTAGGAATGTGTTGCGTTTGAAAATTTCTGACATTGAGGTTTCATAACATGCGCTTCATGTTCTTTAGTTTTGATTTTAAATTCTGTCTTCGTTTGTCGTGTGTTTGAGAGTTCGCATTTGTAAGGAATGTTACAAATGTCCAATATGTTGAAAGTATCAATGGGATCTGTCTTATTGCAACATTTTAATTTATTGGTAGGAGAGAAGATAACTTTATATTATTGGAAATTTTTTAAGATGTTTCCAAGAATATTGTTGATTTTAGGATAATACAAAGTAATATTTAATATAAATACTGGATTTTAAAGCATAAATTTTTAATACATGCATTTTTCTTCTTTAAAGGGAGATTTTTTTTATTAATCCCGCTATTAATTATTTTATTTTTAATCTTATACATCTCCAACTTTAAATTTTCAGGTTTTATTATTATTGCAAGCGTTTTTTAATCTCAAACGCAATAAAGATTAAGAAAGTGAAGAAAGTTAAAAGTCTCGTTAAACTTTCTAACTGCTCTTAGCGAAAAAATCTTAGCTTAAAAAAAGTAATTTCTTAGATTAGAATTCACTTGTTTTATAATTTAAAATTGTAGCAAAAACTACTTTTTTTAACGGAATCGCTTTACAAGTACTTAAATAAAAATCTTACGTCAAATCAACATAATGGTTTTCGATAACACATGTGCTCAAATAATTAGTTAAATTTTTATCTTTTAAACACACCAAAAAAACATTTAAATGAGATTTTAATAAGTTTCACGTTAAAACAAATGTTATAAATGAAAAAGTAAAAATCCTTATAGTTGAATCATAAAACATAACTAAACGAACTAATTTTTATATACCATAAAAAACACATTATTTTGTTACTGAGATGCGCTTCCAAATGAGAAAATTCGGGCATAGCCGAACTAAATAAGAACCTATGCAGATTTTAAAGATATGGTGGGCTTTATAAAAATCAAGTTCCCAAATCCTCAAAGTTTTACACAAAATTGAGGTTCAGGAAAAAATTGAAGTGGTGATTAAACTTCCAGGAATTTGTTGCGTCAGAGGATTTTTGACTTTAAGGTTTCTTAACATAAGCTTCATGTTCTTTAAAATGGATTTTAAGTTCTGCCTTCGTTTGTCATGTGTTTGAGAGTTCGCATTTGTAAAGAATGTTACAATTGTCCAATTCGTTAAAAGTATCAATATGATCTTACATATTGGAAAATTTTAATTTATTGGTAGGATATAAGATAACTTTATATTATTGGAATTTTTTTAAGGTGTTTCCAAGAATATTGCTGTATTGTAAGTAATATTTAATATAAAAATGCTGCTTTTAATACATACATTTTTCTTCTTTGACGGGTGAATTTTTTATTAACAACTAATCCCGCTATTAATTTTTTATGTTTAATCTTATCAACGCTAACTTTAAATTTTCAGGTTTTATTATTATTGCAAGCGTTTTTTAATCTCAAACGCAATAAAGATTAGGAAAATGAAGAAAGTTAAAAGTCTCGTTAAACTTTCTGACTGCTCTTAGCGAAAAAATCTTAGCTTAAAAAAAATAATTTCTTAAATTAGAATTCACTTGTTTGGTAATTTAAAATTGAAGCAAAAACTACTTTTTTTAGCGGAATCGCTTTACAAGTACTTAAATAAAAATCCTACGTCAAATCAACGTAATGGTTTTCGGTAACACATGTGCTCAAATAATTAGTTAAATTTTTATCTTTTAAAAAGCACCAAAAAAGCATTTAAATGAGATTTTAATGAATTCCTCGTTAAAACAACAAATGTTATTCATGAAAAGTAAAAATCCTTATAGTTTGAATCATAAAAATGCATATGATAATATAAAACTTGGTTTTCATTATTTAAAAAAAAAAGTTACCAAATGGAGTATTAATGAATTAAAATGTATTGAAAAATCAATACATAGCTTTGCTTAAAGTATTTTTCAATCATTGTGTAATTAAATATATTTAATTTATATGCTCTCCAACCAAAGTTGGGTAAATAGAAATATGCCATGGAGACGATTCTTCCGCTCATGTAAAGAGTTCCATAAATTATTTGTGAATCCATCCAGAAAACATGTTTAAGACATTAATTTTTGTTTAAGTCTAACAATTTTGAATATTATTTGAGAAAATTTGGCAATTTTATCAGAATGAAAAGCGTATTTGGGTTAAAATGTATTCAGATCATTTTGTATGTAAATATTACCTTACAAGAGTTTCCAACTAAAATGGGGCATAATTTCCATCTGGCCATGGAAATTAGATATTAGAGGGCACCAACTTGAGGCTTGGTTATGATATTTTGCCCACAAAAATAATCGTTATTCAAATCATTTATTTCCTGTTTCTCTCAACATAAAAGACATGAGTAAAACAATATCCAATGACACATGAAATCTAGCCCCCGTCTTGCAAATGAAAAATTAAAATGAACTTTATAAAGCGTATCAGATTATCTCGTCTTTCAGCTAAGGTATATCGAAGGGTTAATAGAACAAGATATACTATTTATTACTAATCTGGGTCACGTATCAGCTTAAAAGATATTTTAAGTATTGGTATTTTATTTAAAATAAATAATATGCGTATTTACCTTTAGATAAATTATCCTTTACTTCAGTTAAAAATAAAAATACCTTTTCTTTATAACACCAGAAACGTTTATAATGTTTCTAATGTTAATATTTTAAACGTTTATAACGTTTTAATACAAGGACAGGTTGACCGGGTATTTTAAGCTTATGTGTCGCATATATACTTTTGAACTCACTGTTACTGCTTTAATTACACTTACTTATCTAGGTTATCTTTTAAATATATAGTGAAGTAAACTTTCATTACCTATCATTCACCATAAATTCTAAAAGAAAACATGCAGTATTACCTTTGAAGGATAAAAAAAATCATGAAGCCAGAGTCCCATCTGGTTCGAAACTACAACTACAACTTAAGTAAAAAGTAAACTTTCTAATTATCCTAATTTCTGATTATCCGAATGTGGTTAGGTCCCAATTTCTTCGGAGAGTTGGAGTTTTACTGCAGTTTGTACTGCGTTTTATTTTTTAATGCTGTTGGTGGTTTTTTTTTATCTTATTACAACGCTTTAACGCAGGCACGTAACGTCTCGTAGTTGTGGACTAAGTGGCAAGGTCAACACCTGAGCAAACACCTAACTCAATCTTCAAACAGCAACGTTAGCCAAGCAGCAGCTTCAGGAACAAAGTATGACTAAACTAACAAAACAAACCTCTCGTTTGATTAAATGTTTTGCTAACAAATGAAATTGTTAAAGATTGAAAATGTAAGCATTATGCTAATGAAAATAATTTTTCTCAATCAACCTGTTGAAAAATAAAATATATAATAGAAGTTGGTGGGTTGGTATACATATATTTTCAGGCTTGTGTGCTTGGTCAGAGACCCGCTTATAAACCTTCGCCAAGTAAGACAGACACACCATACACACACATACTTGACAGATGCTGCTATCTATTGCCACCTCCGCAATTTACACATGTCCCTGAATGGGAGGGAAATAGTCTCCAGGGACCTGTTCCAGTGGTAAACTGCGCAATTACCATCCACATGACTTTCGGATCCACAGATTTAACCAGCACGTACTCCGCATATACTTGGTGGGTCTTCAGTGGTACGGGAAATCGATCTCGGGACCTTCCGATCCCGAGACCGAGATCTTAACCATAAGGCTCCCCACAGCCTTGTTTTGCAATAAATGAAATTATCAAAGATTGAAAATGTAGACATTATTCTAATGAAAATAATGTTTCTCAATCAACCTGTTGAAAAAGAAAATACATAATAGAACCTTAGAACAGCACCTTTTTTTTCAACTATACTTAGCTTGAAACTTTAATCTTTAATCCTACAAGTGAAAGATAAAATCTCTCGGTATCTTTTGCACCTGATATAAAAGGCCTTTACAACTTCTCGCGCAACTGTTATTTTATTTTGGCACTTTAAAGTGTACGTGTCCTCTTACTTTTAAACAAAAGATTAAGCGAGTTTTGTAAGAAGTTTTAAGAAGTTTCAATTTCCTCTCCCTTTTGCAACGGGAAACAGAGCGAGATAGTGTTTAGGGTGTGTTTGTTATCTTTGAAGTTTAAATTACCTGGAATTTGTTCGTCATTTTAAGCATTACAAACATATTTGGGGAATTCTGGTTACAAATTAGATTAAAATTGCTTTTTGAACCAGAGGATTTGGAGAGTTTAAAAAAACATTTGGAGGCAGTGTCAAGCCAAAATCCTTTTATTAACATAAAATCTTTAAAAGAATAATTCGAATTTTGTAAATGAATATATTCGGTTAAAAAAATTAAAATAATCTGCAAAATGAATTAAAGACATTTTAATAATTTAGTAAAACATAAAACATTTAAAGGAATAATTCGAATTTAAGTAAATGAATATAATCTGTTAAAATTTTGGTTTTTTGTTTGACTAAAAATATGGTTCCTAGTTGCTGCAAAGGCTGAATGGTAAAATTTGACACCATATTCTCGGTATACGGTTGAACCATTTCAAAGATTTTTGTTTCGAAAACCAGAAAAATTGAATATTTTCTTAACAATAATTTTTTTTAATTTGACATTGAAAAAAACCATTTCTTACAGCTACTAAAAGTCATTATTATGGTGAAACCAATCACAACATCTTTAACAATATAGCTCACAACATCTTTAATAATGTAGCTCACAACATCTTTAATAATATAGCTCACAACATCTTTAACTATATAAAAAGCTCTTCAGTCCAATATAGAATAATTAAAATGTGTTTCAGTTAATACAGTAATTAAAAAGAAAAGCACCAAATTACTTAATGAGGCAGTTCTAATCAACCATTTACTTTTCACTCATTAATTCATCATTCGTTTCAAATACTTAAGCTGAATTTGGTTCCATTAAAAATTAATTGCGAATAACTGAGAATCACTAGTAATTAGATAAAACTGATAATGAGTAAATTATTTCTATTTATTAGGGAGGATGCTAAATTCAACTTCCTAAAGAATTTGTTTAATTTGGAGTTTATGCTTCCTTTAATTAATTCGCATATTTGTCAAAATGTTATTATTTTGGACACAATTTTGAAATTTCAAGTTAAAAAGTTTGATTAAAATTATCCACATAACTTACGCAGTTACGTCACTTGATTAGTGAAACAAATTTAATATTAGTTTTTTTACTTATTGTGAAATGATTAAACCCTAAAGCGTTGAAATAATTATTTTCTTTTGTTATTAAAAAGTAACTACGTAACAAATTATAATTTAAAATTATCCCCTGTAGTAATTATAATCAAATTCTTGTTAGATCGATTGAAAATTGTATTTCATTAATTTAATTGTTTCTTCATTCGCAATACTGAATTTGTATAAAATTGATTTTTTAAAACTTTTACAATACAGAAAACTGGAATTTAATTTTTAAAAAATTAAATTTTAAATAAATGAATTACAAAATTAATTTTCTTTTATTTATTTCGGACCAAAATATGCGTCTTATAACAAATTAAACAAATTTACCTGTGTATGCTTAGCTTGAAAAATCTATATAAATCCCTTAACTTATTCCCTCAAGTTGCCCTTAAACTTTATAAAACTTTAATTTTAAACTTTTTGAACAGTATAATAAGTGAAAGTTCAAGTAACTTTATTGAAGACATATTTTTGCACCTGCAATTCCATTAATTCATCTGATCAGAGCTTAGTGAAGATAAATGATTTATTGTTGGTAAAATTTGCTAAGAAGCTAAGTAGCTTTGCTAAATAAGCAATTTGAAGATAAAGATGGTCTTTTTAAATTCGCGTACCCCGAAACCCAGGACAACTTTTGAATAAATTTTAGAATATTTAGTTACAAAACTCAACAAAAATTATGGGAGCATCTTCGATTTGGAGTTTTAACTTTGATATTTCAACTTACAATGGGGAAAAATTGTTTTAAAAAATAAAATGTCTTTATATATACATTACTAAATAGTGTTTTCTATAAAATTTTGTTTTCAGGTGATAATCTGATTCCTTTCCCAAGTTTTGAAATTTTAGTAAAAGCAACATTTATCATTAAGACTCAAGTCCCATTAGCCCTGCACCCTGTCCCATTAGACCCCACATATGGCGTCTAATGGGACATTCACATGTTTGTTTAAAATGCTCAGTAACTAAAATATGGCAATATTTTACCATACGTAGATTAACTTTTTTAAGTAAACAAATAAATAATAATTCTTATATTGTTGCTGAAATACAGATGTTTTAAAAAAATTGTCCCATTAGCCCCCACTCTCCCCTATATCAACTAACGTCTCAAATATCCTACATTCTAAAAATTCCATAACTTTCGTATTTTCAAAATAAAAAACTTTTTTGCAATACTTTTATCTGCTTTTATCGTTGTCACTACCGAAAATAGACTTGACAAAACAATTTATCGCGCCCAAAAAACAATTTATTTCCCATTTTCATTTTGTTTTTCCCCAGACATACATTTCCAATTTTTTTAATGCCTGGAGCAAAGTCAATCTTTACGACAAGCCCAGACTCTGTCAAATTACTAACAAATCTTGGTTTAAACCAAAGCCTCACAAAAGAAGAAAACTTGAAAACAAGAAAATAAATTACAGTTACAGAGGAAAAATTTATCTCTCTGAAAAATATTGGTAGGTGAGTAATAATTCTTAAAGGTACGCTTAGTATTATAGATGTCGTTATTTCTTGTGGAAATTTTATTTGTTTTTGTTGTAACTGACGCCTTAAATCGCTGCTCTGTAGTAAAAAACCAGTATCAATTATTTTCTATGAACTCTAACATTGACGTTTAACAGTAAAACAATACAATAATGATAAATTAAAGTTAAAAATTTGTATTTTTTTAAACTGATAAAAGGTTTTTTTGTCTAGAATCACTAGAACTCTACATCTTTAAGTTGCAAGTAGAGAGTCATACCACCTCTGGGACGAAATCTCTCGAATTTTTGCAGCCGAAATAAGTAATCTTGTTGGTTGTTCAACATGAACTCGAAGTTAAGTCATTGATTATAAGATTTAGTGAATAAAGTGTTTTAAATCATAAACGAGTTTTTTTAATTCCTGGAAAGTTAATATTATTGACAAGCGCATACTATGTCAAATCACTAACAAATGATGAATTTAAACTAAAGAAGAAAACTTGAAATTAAAGTTACATGGGGAAAATTTATTTAACAGAAAAATATTGGTAGGTGAGCAATAATTCTTACGGTACGGTTAGTATTTTATATGTCGGTAATTCTTGTGGGAATTTGCATTCAGGGTACAATTCGGTAACAAAGAAACTCTTTTACTATGACAATTCGTTTTTAAAACGTCACAATTGTTTGGTCCCTAGATTTGCCCATGGAACTAAATGTTATAATATCTTGCTTACAACGAGACTTTTTAATTAACTTCTTGGCTATAACGCTAAAATGTTTATTGTATGAAAAATGTGTCCTTAAAAGATATTATTTTAAAAAATCGTTTTCATCATGTAAATTTTATTTTATCAACCAAAACAAGAGAAAAGTCACCACATTCGTTTCTCGCATAAAAAAATTATTATTGATCGGAAAAGAAAAATTTAAAGTACTACTAATACTAATAGTACATAAAGATAAAATTTGTTTTCAATTGATTCTATTTTATAACTTTAGTTAATATAATCTGAGTACATAATACACTTTTAAATAATTTACTATACGCTTAAGGGGGAATGGGCGTGCAGGACCGGGGGTCTCCAAACTCAAGTGCCTCAATGTTAATCCAATGGGAAAAAATTATTTTCTTTGTCACATTTCTCCGGCTGTATTGAATATTTTTACACGCGGATTTTTTTATGTGATACATGTAGCTGACTTACAGGTCTCTATCTTCCCACTTTTTGAAATTAGTACGAATATTTTTTTTTTAATATTCAATAAATTATTTTGCACAAAATATTCGAAGCAATTTTAAAAAGTGGGAAGATAGAGACCTGTAAGTCAGCTACATGTATCACATAAAAAAATCCGCTTGTAAAAATATTCAATACAGCCGGAGAAATGTGGCAAAGAAAATAATTTTTTCCCATTGGATTAACATTGAGGCAGTTGAGTTTGGAGACCTCCGGTCCTGCACGCCCATTCCCCCTTAATATTAAAACTTGTGCATACCGTTACGCGTTTCTAACGAAATACGCATCGCAGTCGTTTGAATGACGCTATAACAAGGTTTTATGATAATTTTGAGTTAAAGTATGAATTTTGTTGTCCAACAGACATGTTAAAATAATTTTAAATACTGGATATTTTTACTGTTATTTGAACAGTATTAACTTTGAAAATAAAAAATATTATTAAACTTTATAGTTACTCATTTTACCGCACACATTCCTAAAAACTAAGTCCAACATTTAAATTTGAAATAATTCTAACTTCTTAAAATTAAGTTTATGATGAGAAATAAATTAGTCAACTTTGAAAAGTTAGTTTTCTTAGTACCAAGAGTTAGTTCTTTAAATTTTTGAAAGTATTCCATTTTCTTTAAGTGTCATTTTAGAAGGATAATTTACATTCTCTAAATCGTTTTATACATTTCTATTTTCGTGCTAATTGGAATCATATTAGTGTAATTTAATCATTCGTAATCTTTATTCATGTAATTTTTTAATCAGAAATTTACCCGTATTTTAATTAGTTTTTAAAAAACGCCATTTAACCGTGAAAGAAAATAGATGTGCATAATACAACAGAAAAAGGTTAAAAAAAATTCCTAAAACTTTTAGACTTAGATAAGCATCATGATTTGAAGCAGACCATTAATTTTTTTTTAATATCATTTTCATTTACAGTTAGAGTATAACAATTTTTGAATATCATAAAAAAATATAAGTACATTAAAATGAAATACACTAATAACCATATTCTGATTTCCATTTTAAACTCCCATAAGATCACTAAAAATTCCGCAATGCAATTCGTACATTTACTATCAAAATATTTAGATTATGAAAAACAAAACTTTTATGCAAGCATCAGAAATAACTTCAAAGAAAAAAAAAGTTAAAGTACTTCATCACAATACAAAGACTGGATACATTATTTAAATGTTTCACTAAAAACTTTTCAATATTTACAACAATTTTTTTTAATGAAAATCTCAAACCTTGTCACACAAACTAATCTTATGACAACTTTTTAAAAAACCGTCTAAGTGCTTTTTCATAAATACAATACAAAAACTTAATACATTGTCTCCCATTAATTTTTAATATTAATTTCGAATTAAATTTAACATTAAATAACTACTGTCAAAGCGATTCACCCACAAATACAATACTCAAGAATATTGCATTATTTCCCATTATCAAAAAAAATAATTACTTTTAGATATTTTTTACGAAAATATCGATAGCATATTTTTATTCAACAATATATTTTTTATTCACTATTTACAATCGACAAACTTTGTTACTTATTCGAATGTTTCCTACTTACCAAACAAATAAAACCGTCTCTCGCCTCATGTCAACTTCTGATGAGACATGTCGTCTTCTTAGAAGTCTTCTAAAGACAAAACTTTCAACGCGACTTTCTTTGAATGCGCCCAGTGACGAAGTGGCACAAGTTTTGATCCATGTGTTTGCGTAGTTTCGTGGGTAGGGGGCGCTGGGGGACGGTCTTTTCCTCCAATCGGATGTGGATGTCGTCAGAAAGGGAGAATAAAAAGTTGAAGAGAGGGATTTAAGTTTAGGTGACGACAGAGCTTTGAAATTTCTTGAATATTCTTAAATGTTGAGCAAAGTAAAAGGAGGTTGGAGAAAAGAATGTATTATTTATTTTTACTTCATGATTCATTAAAAGATTACAACTAACAAACAACTTTTCATATAAACTAATGCGTTTTATTTATAAACAATGTCTCATTGATGCAGAAGTGTTTATAATTTCAATTATTCTTCAAAATGAAATTATTCTTTAATTATTCTTCAATTATCTTCAAAATGAAATATAATATTTGTTTTAATTAAATTGCAAGAATTAATATGTACGTTACCTATTGGTTACACTACACTTTGAAAGAAAATTAAACTAATACCATGAAGTCAAACTGTGTTAATTTTCGTTCAAACTTATTTAAACGTTACATGTTAAATCATTTTAATTAAGATAATTTTAAGACGTATTGTTAAAACCATGATAAGAACTGATTTTGAATAAATAATTATGCTGTAACGTAGTAGAACCGATCTTGAAATTATTAAAGCAAATTTTATAAGAGATTACACTCTCACAATTGAAAACACCCGTTTAGACGCTTCAAACAAAGTCGCTTTTACCGAAATTTCAAATACTTTTGATAGCTTAAAAACATTTTCTTAACTTTAGCAAAAAATCTTGAAATGTTGCATTGTACTTGCTTGCAGTTTTAAACCATTTTCCCAAATTATTTACCTTACTTCTCTATAAACTTGACGCTCAATATATATACAATACAGTAACAGTAAATTCCAGTTAAAATACGACTTTGTCCCATTAAGCATTTTTACCTTTTAAAATAAAATAAAAAATTGCGTTATATAATATTCTCGAAATCTTTAAGTTACAGGTGAAGCGTCATACCAACTCGGGCAATATATATCTCTCGATAGATTAAAGCAAAAACAAAATAATCTTGTTGACGTTTCACACGCCCTCAAAATTACGTTATGGAAAATAAAATTTGGGGAAAATGGTTTTAAACCGTAAAACGGCTATTCACCGTTAAAAAAATCAAAACAGTGTTAAACCGTCGAATGTATGGGAAATTTTCCTTAAAGTTAAAATTTCTTCATTGCTTATAGTTGGTCCCACACCAGCTGGTGATTTATGAAACAAAATAAAATTGTAGAAAATGAAGTGGTGCAATTTAGTTAAAAACTCCGTTTCACACAATTATTGTATAATTAAGACTTGCAATATTTGATACCTTTTAAAAGGACGTTATTTGACACTAATGTCAATTGTTACCTTTTTGTTAAGAATGTTTTGAATGTTTTTATTTTCACCGTCTTACTTTTTTGGCTCCTAAAATGTCTCTTCTTTACTGTAAAAAAACGTTTCTAAATATATGGGGTACTTAGATGTCACTTCGAGCAATCCTATTTTCTTTAAAGTGGATTTCATTAAGCAACTAATTGTCAATAACGCTGATAACCGTATCATTCTCAGTCACATTAATATTACTTTAATAGCATTTCTGGTTTAAATATTCTAAAAATCTAAACATGTCTGAATCACACCCACTTCCAGTCTTATGAAATAGTCATCAGAACGAATTCAAGTTCAAATCTTGGAATATGATAAGGGCAAACAAATTAGTATAGTTAAGGATAAATTATAATACTGTAACTTAGTCGCTTAACTTTTATAAACGAAGGTCTTCCTTGTCTAAATTTTAAACATTTCCTTTTACGAAATAACTTAGTTTAAATATCGCTAACATACACTTTAAAATTATTCTATTTGTTAAATAAAGGCTTTTAAGTCCTTAAGTTTCTCATCTGCTTGAATTACTATCAAACATTTCACATTTTCCATTGCACCCTTTGACATTTATTCTCACGACCAAGAGTAAACGTTTTATCAGAGTAAAAATAACCAAATAGCTATAAATTTCAATTCGTGCTTAGGTTCCTTCATGCTTCATGAAATTTTAATAAGACCGGGTTTTAAACACAGGAGATATTTCAATTATTGATGAGGTATCCTTCAAACGTCGAACAGATTTTGCTTCTAGATTTACACAGTTATTTTTGATAGCGTAAAAATGTTGCGATCCTCTCGCTTTTATTTCTGTCGGTGGTCAATGATACTTAGAGTTTCGTTTTGAAAACTAAAAAACTACAATGCAGAATCATCTGAGAACGACTTTCCTTTTCGACAAAAAAAAAATCTTTGAGACAGTTATAAAAAAAAGTACTTTTCATCCTCTAAAAGTACACCTTTGAAGACGCATTTTTCAAGATAAAGTGATGTTTTAGAAATAGTTCCTTGGCTATTTTATAAACTGCGTGGGGAAGGGGGAAGAATATAAAAGCGATACAACTTTATACTTTTGGTATATATCTCTTACTAAGGAAAATATATAAGCAAAGCTTGAAGTCCCTTTTAGCTTTCAAGCTCACATTGTTGTCTTGGGCATACACATAGAGTTAAGAAGCAGATGGAGATGCTTAGGGAGAAAGTAAATGAAGCCCTCAAAATGTCGCCAAGCAACCCTAATGAGCCCAAACAAACCTCTCACTCAATGTTATCTAATGCTGAAACGCGTCTTTTTATTCCTTTAAAAGCTATAATTAAAAATCAAAAATCAAACTGCTTGCTCAGTTGTAGGCTGTAGTATGATATCTGAATTTATACAGGATTGGAACACATTCCTACACAGGTAAGATAAATGTGGTGGTAACATAGAGTTAGGAAAGATAATAGGGCTGCCCATTCATGTGCGCAGTACACTCTTAAAACGAACGAGCGATTTTAACTCGGTCTGAGTTAATTTCACTCCTCCAGTCTGGAAAATGCACTTCTCCAAAAGGAGTGGGGTTGGTTGGGTGCCTATTCAGGTGTTGGCTCGTCACCTGACTGTGGTTCTAAAATACAACGCCCGTCGCCAATAGCCCTCGTGTAGCTCTAGTGCGACGATAATTCAAACCAAACCAAACCGAAAGCAGTGGATACTTTGTGTGTTAAACCTCCGACAGGATCACTCCAAACGAGTGATTTTAATTCAGTCTGAGTTAATATTCACTCCTCTCCAGTGTCGAAAATGCACTTCTCCTATTGGAGTGGATTTCACTCTTTTGTTTTAAGAGTGTAACGCACTAAAGAATCAGACTAAAGCGGTGCATCTTGAGATACCTCAGTACCCGTTTCGGTTACTGGTATGCGCAGCAGCCCAAAAAACCAGCTAAAGTGGTGCATCTTAGGATACCTCACTGCCGGTTTGTTATGCGCAGTAGCTCGAAAAACCTGACGGCCCTGCTTCAAACCCTTTGAACAGAGAGCCCCCTCTACTCCTTCGTCCTAACTCTATGGGTATGGTATGGTACATATATCCACGGTACAACATCCATGCCTGACCGGAATTAGAACCCGATCCCAGCAGCTCCAAAGGCTAGAGTCCTAACGATTGAGCCACCGGGGCTGCTAAAATCTATGGGTTGTAATTATGGTTTTTATTTAGAGAGCCAAAAATTGCCAAGTTGATATACTAAGCCTATACAAACTCCGCCATAAAAATCGCGCCAAATACTTACCGAAACCGTTTGTTGGGGCTTACAACAAAGCGATTGACGCCTCCACTAGGCAAACCTGTTTTTGTATTGGTTATTGCCCGTCAGCATCTTCAACTTATTCTTAACTTTATGAGCATACCTCAGCTTCTTATTATACAGCAGGGGGGTTTCATAAAAATATATGAAAGGGTTTCTTCTTTCTGCTGCCGCGAGCGACCGCTGATAAAGTTGATGCATCACTACCAGGCTCCGACTCCGGTGTTTGCCAAAAGATTACAGAGTATTCGTGAACAAGCTTAAAGTTATATTGGACAGTTTCGACAAACAATGGCATTGTAAATATTGGTTTAGAGGTATATGTTAGAACTAAAATAATTATTTTTTATGTCGATGATTCTGGTATGAACTTAAAGATTTTCACTGTCAGCTAATTAAGTACAAACTGTGTTTTATGTGGTTCTTTGTTTATTACGTTAGTGGGTAAATAAAATGTTATGAATAACAATTAGTTGTCCGAATATTTATACATATTAATTGCATTTGCATTTATACATATTAAATACATTATTATTGTCATAATATTTATAAAAATTTACATATAATAATTTGTTATTTCCAAATAGTATGTTCTCTGAAATTAAACGAAAACAAAATTATGACTAACATCACTGCACTTGTGTACAATGTGAAAAAAAAACATTATAACGTTACCTTGATTTTCGGATGCAACATTTCACCAATTTTGGAAAAAATGTACTAAACTCCACATTTGTGATTAACGTTCCACAAAAGGCAGTGTAACCTTCCACCGAATTCAAGGGCATGCGTAATCATAAATGTTATGAAACTAAAATGTGTATAATAAACTGAATTTCTCATTCGCAAAAAGTATTCGAATGAATGTTTATTATGTAAAATAATCGGTAAAAAACACCCTGTTTTCTTTTAGTTTTGCAATTTTTTCAGAATTTTTAAGCTTTAGTTCAATAAGTTTCGCCTCTTTCGCAAATATTAAATTGACACCAAATTTAGCAAAATATGTATATTGGCCGATGACGAATTTTTAACTCAATAGAAACAATTATTTTCAACTCAATAGAAGCAATTATTTTTACTAACTACTTTATTTCAGAGAACTGTGACTTCAGTTTTTTAAAACACACAAATTCCGAAAACTAATATTTTTCCGTTTTTCTACAAAACTCACTGATGCCACCGCACACATGCTTATACACAATCGTCTGCACGTTTACAGTTATTTATCTGAACGTGACCATTACAATATAATAGAGGGTAATTTTTTTTGGGGGGGTGATTTTTATTGTGTTAAAAAACGTCTATGACATGAAAAATCGGATTGTGTAAACATCATGTATACCGTAAGGACAAATAAATATCAGCACTTCGTCGGATCTGTTGGATGGATAATTCAAAAGGTGTTGGGAAGAAGAGTGGAAGAAAGGGACGTAATCGAAGACAAGGGTCATTTCAGTAGTTCGTGACTTAGAAGTCGTGACATGACGTGCTACATAAAATCGATTTCTTGATTTTTTCCAATATATACCAAATGAGAATAAAGAATGATATGATTCAGGACAAAAACTAATATTGCTTGGTATTGTTTCAATACTATTTTCCTTTTAAGCCAGCGTGGAACGATGAGTTGAGGCTTCATGTCGCGGAGAATAAATTCGCAGGTTTTGTTTCCCGTATTTGATTAATGGAACTCTAAATATTACAGTTCGTAAAAATTTATTTCTTGTAAAATGTGAGGAAAAGCATAATTATGGTAACAATTTTTTTTCGTGCGATTTTTATATAAAATCAAAGACAGATCAATTAGTCTGTAAGTATTGGTACTAATACACATTTGTCCAAGTAGTCAGTGGAAATACTTTTGCACCGTTGTAGAAACAATAACGTGATAATTTAAGTGTACCCCTTTTCGGTTCGTGAACATTCCATAGCTTTCCTCGAAATCTTCTGAGGCAATTAAGGATACTTGACTGGAAAATGTACTTTGAAAAGTTACTTTTGCAATACTAAATGAAGTTATCATGTAATTTTAAATACAGATCAATGTACTTTCGTAAGGAATCGTTTTAAATATAAATTTGAACAAAAAAGAATTACTTCTCACACATTACTACTTTTTTAGCCTACTTTTCTTTTTTGAATTCTAAAGAATTAAAAAAAATGAAAAAGTAGATATTGACATGCAGTCGATGTCCGTCTGACTGTCTGTCCGTCTGAGCGTCCCTTACCCCCCTTCCAAAATGTTCTATCCATTCGATCTTAATAATTTTTTTTTTTAGAAAGGTATGACCTCAGAGACCCAACTTTCATATTTTTTTGTCCGTCTGTTTGCACGATCAGACGGACATAAGTCTACTATTTGTCGACGAATTTCCCATTGAATTAGCATTGAAATTCAATTTCGAATCATTTAAATTGCTGTTGCCAACTCAACAATGGCATGAGAAACTTTATTCATTTATTTGAGGCAAAATTTCTTTTGGTTATAAATCAGTTTGGAATAACCTCGGAAATGTGATTATTTTTATTTGTTTATTAAGTAAATTGTATGACATAGGTTTTTTGCGTATAATCCTGATTAGTTTGAATTTACATTTCTTATTTTTAGTGCATTTTGGAGTAGTTTCATGTTTTTTGCTACAATAAATATTTAATTGTTCGTAGAACTACAAATAAATCGAGTAGACAATAAGTAATATTAATTTATTTGCGATAGAAAATTAATGAAAATAGTTGATTTTGGCATTAAGAAATTTAAATTATAGCTTTATGCTGTGTTTAGTGAAATTTATTTTAATGTGCATAAATGTTATGTAAAAACGGTTGTATGACACTCACTGTTAAGAACCTAACTTTTCCAGATTTGAATTTCAGTAAGTATTTAAGTAACAGAAAATTAGACTATTTTACTTCTTTTAGAACTTCCTGTTTAATAATGCAATACTGTAAAAATAAATAAAAAACAACGAAATGTAGATAAGCATCCAAATTTAAGACATAAATTTATAAATATTTCGTTTCGTTATTTACAACTGTTAAAAGAAGCTCAAATATAATTTCATGCTTAGTAATTATTTATAATGATAGGTATCATTAATAATAAGAACTGTCATTATATTACATACATTTTTGAAGAATATTTATAACTAAAAAATAATAATTCTGAACAACATTATAGCAGCTACTATTTGAAAAAGAATTGCATATCCAATAAAATGTAACTTCATGTCAAAGTAGTATTTCCTACAAATTTACATTCACTCAAAAGTTAATACTCTAATATAACCATTAATAATATAAGAACTGTCATAATACATGTTAGTCAAAATGAATAGGACAATAATAAAACTATTTTTAGACGATGTATGTTTATTGTAACCAAACTACAGATACGTATAGTCAGATAAACTATCAACCTATCAACCATTGTCCTATTCATTTTGACTGACCCTGTATCACATACATTTTGAAGAATAGTTATAACTAAAAAAATAATAATAATTCTGAACAACGTTATAGCAGCTACTATTTGAAAAAGAATTACATAGCCAGTAAAATATAACTTCTTATCAAAATAGTATTTCCTACAAATCTACATTCAATCAAAAGTTAATACTTTATAACAAACCTAGAAATGTTTGACTATTTGCTTCTGACTATTGTTCTGTTTTTGTTGCGTAAGCACTATTAATCCTTGATACAAACCCACAATGTTTTTAATAAATATATAAATAAACATAAATTGTTTCATTTCTAATAAACTTGAGATAGTGTTATATTGTTTGCCAAGCCATAATACACAAGCGCTTTTATGACTTTTTTTTCGTTGAAGATGAGGCCCATCTTTCAAAAGTTTCCTTTTCTGTGAAATAGGCTATTAATACGACCAAACACTACACAAAAATTTCTTACGTCGTTTGAACCTACCTTGAAAGGATTCTTTGTGTCCTCCTATCATATTAACTTTTCTAAGTAATGACTTTCTATTAGTTCTACTAATTAGTTTCTTGGAACATTAGTAAAGTTTTTCGTGAGACATGATAGACTATTTTAAGTTAGAGACAAACAAGCTAAAAGTAATAATGCATTTAAATTTAAGTTATGTTTATATGAAATTTTGATTGCACATTTAAAGTTATAACAGCATCTTGAAGATACTACAATTGTTTCAAAGTAAAAACTGAATTTTATTAATCAACAAAATTAAAAGAGTTAAATTTGTTTTTTTATCTGTGTATAATAATAAGATATTTATTATAATACTAGCAGTATGGTCCCGCCTTACTGGGAACCCGTTAACTTAAATAGGCTATTAATACGACCAAACACTACACAAAAATTTCTTACGTTGTTTGAACCTACCTTGAAAGGATCTTTTGTGTCCTCCTATCATATTAACTTTTATAACTAATGACTTTCTATTAGTTCTACTAATTAGTTTCTTGGAACATTAGTAAAGTTTTTCGTAATACATGATAGACTATTTTAAACTATTTAGACACAAACAAGCCAAGGGTAACATTCTAATTCCATTTAACTGTAGTGTTAGTCACGATTTAAGAGGAGATTAACAGTTTTTTAAATTAAAAAATAAATCAAATTAAATAAGATATATTACATTCTTTATTTAGGGTAAGTGAAGATCAACTATTCCACACATTTTTTTTTTCATTGAACGTTAAAATTTGTAGTGATAATCGCTTTTTACAAACGTGACTTACACTACAGGCAGGATAATTTTGTATGGAATTACCCAATAATGCATTTAAATTTAGTTATGGTTTATTTGAAATATGATTGCACATTTAAAGTTATAACAGCATCTTGAAGATACTACAAATGTTTCAATGTAAAAACTGTATTTTTATTAGTAAGCAAAATTAAAAGAGTTAAATTTTTTTTTATCTGTGTATAATAATAAGATATTTATTATAATATGTATCCGCAACGTCTTGTTATGGCTGAACTAAATTATTTGCTACTGCCGTAAAAATGCAATAAAAATATTTTAATTTAAAAAAAAAACATTTGCCCCTCTACAAAATGTTAACAAAAGATTTTTAATAATTCTTTTGGCATACTTTTCAATTTTGAAAGGAAACGCAAATGTAAGTTTTAAAAAGACAGGAAATTGCTTGATTGATTTTTGGACGTTAATTAATACTTTGAAAGAAAATAATACCAAATATCGATTTTTTTTCTTTCCGCATTTCACGCTAAACAAATTCAATTGTTCACTTTGAACTTTTAATTAAGCTTCCAGAAAAAAATTTAAAAATACGTATAAAAAATTTATTTTCCTTTTGTATAAACGCCATTTTAAAACTAGTGATAAAAAAATATGCGTGCGAAAAAATAGAACTACAAATTAAGGTAGATATTTACCTCAGATTAGTTTTTAGTTGCATTATAGGTTTAAGCTAATAAGAGACATTGCATTAAACTCTTTATATTTATTTTCACAAATTAAAATTTTAATGCAAGTTATATTGATTTTCAAAATTCCACTATTTATGAAAAAACCAAAAAAGTTCGTACTGAGTTAAAATTCTGCTGTTCGGACAACTTTACAAGCAACATATCGTAGGAGTCAAAGAATTTCCCTTTTTTTTTTTTAGTTAAAAGATTTAATATATAGGTTTGTATTTCTAGGGTTAAAAATCGTTTAAAATGGTATCTTGTCTCATTTGTAAATGCATAATCCCTACCTTTTTTCTTCTCCTTTATATGATTGATTGAAACAAACCAACTATTGTATTTTTAAAAAACATTTTATGGTGTGTAAGCTAAAAGTAGTATATTTTTTCACGGGAATGAAAAAATATGTTTCAATATCAATAACCATAAAGTGAAATGCAAATTCAACAACTTATAGTCAATTGAACAATTTAAGAGACGAATGGAAGAACGCACTAAATGAGTTTTTATAATGAGATTTTTGAAAAAAATGATATTTGGGGGGGGGAAGAGATTTTTGGGAGAAAAAATGAGATTTTTGTGCCAATGAGCATATTATTCTATTCTTTAAAGATAATAAGTTTCCCGATTTTCATAAACTTAAAGTTAAGTAAATTTTTTACAGTTTCAAGTAGCGTTTTCAACAGAGTTAAGTGCTAACTAAAAACATTGAGGCGCTTTTTCTCGTTTTAACCTTTTTGTCATTTAGCAAGTTTTTCGATTGAGCTCTATGACGACATTGAGTATCAGAATTTAAGCAAATAAAATACTGAACAACATTAGAACTTTTATGAATTACAAACATTCATTGGGTAACGAAATTTAGGTTCGTTCAATTTAGGTTCACGAAGACAACTAATTTTATAGCAAATAAAAAATTATTATTTTGTCAAAGCGATGTTTTTTCATAATGAAAGAGTTATTATACTCTTTTTACTTTTTTTATGCTTGTAAGACTTTTAAAAGTTCCAACGTATTTATGTAAGGTTATTTCATTTCAGTAAATAACTTTCAGTCGAAAATCAGTTTTACAATATGAAAAATTTAAATAACCTTGTATAAAAGATTTCCATATCCAATTTGAAAGATCAACAACTCAGCGACAGCTTTAGCAAATATTGTATTTGCCAAGTGGTAGTCCTTCTCCTCAAAATGTGTTTCGACAAATACCAAGTAGATTTTTAAAATGAATTTGAATTTTGACTTTAATGTGCATTTCTTATTTGCTTAAAAACCTTACATTTATGTGCAGAAATATATTTGATTGCATTTTTTTTGTTATTGAGTTTGTTAAAATTACAAAAGTAAAGGGAACAAGATAGAGCGGCTTGATGTATAAGTTTGCAGGTAAGGTAAATACGATATCAAGATATTACATTTACATATGTTTGTATTGAATTTCATTTTTATAAAATTAAAAATCGAGTTACCATATTTTGCCATATGGAAAAAGTTAAAATTCAGTGTAAATAATCCTTTTTTTCCCTTATCTATACCAGCCTAATCGAGTTATGTTTACTGTTATAGAGCTTCACCGCAAAGCAAAATTCTTTAATTTATAAGCAGAGAGTGAATGTTGGTGGACGTATATTTTCAGGTTTTGTGTGCTTGGTCAAAGACCCTCTTTTAAACCTTCGTCAAGTAAGACAGACGCAACACACACATAAGTGACAGATGCTGACATCTATCGCCACCTCCGCAAGTTAGACATGTCCCTGATGGGGAAGGAAATTGTCTCCAGGGATCTGTACCCTTAAGAAACTGCCCCATGACCGTCCAAAGGACTTTCGGACCCAACCCACAAATTCAACGAGCACGTTCTCAGTGGGTCTTCAGTGGTATCGGAACTCGATCGCGGGACCTTCCGATTCCGAGACCTTAACAACTAGGCTACCTATGGGTAAACTAGCCCCAGTCTAACCTATTATTCAAAATGGCGTCTCTCATATAATAACGTAGATGGGAAATGAGTGCAATAATTATTGTCAATATTTGAATATCCGCTAGGGGAGGGGGGGTATCGCTAATCACAAAGATTCCGAAACTGAGCTTTACTTTTACTTTGTCCCCTGGCGAGAGTTTTTGCTGCTTGGATTGTGTTATTGTAGTGTAACAACTTCTACAGAATAATTATCATTTTTACCAAACTGAAGAAATAATTAAATTAAACACTGATTGCTATTAAGAATAATATTGGCGTTGTGAATTATATCCACCAAAATAAGTCATATGATTGTATTTCACTAGTATCAGACAATATTGTGCGATCACTTATTAATGTCGCCTCGATATAGCAATATCATTTTTTATTGGAATGATATGTGAAGGATATCATGCGATGTAGCGTGCTACTAAGTTGATTATATAATAATGGAAAACAAATTAAATGTAATTTTATATTAATCCCAGTAAAATTTCAATTAATTTTAACCAAATGGTAGACACGACAAATGTTTAAGGCATCACTCATCACGAAGGACAAAATTAGCTTTCTTCTTTAAAAACCATCCTATGTAACAAAAAAAGAAGCGGTTCTCTGAACAAGCACACAAGCTGCAATATATATGAACCATACCATACAAAAAAAAATATGTTAAAATGTGTAACAATTCCTAAAACAATTCTAATGAAAAAATATAACTTAATTAAAAGAACAATACAAAGTGACGCTATTAACCGTTAACGACCCATTTGTGATTACATTTAACACCTCCATTTCCGAATCGAAACGTAACCTAAGTTATTTAAATTCGTTTTTCGTGTATCATAATTAGTTTTACATAAATTGTTTTAAGGGCAAAAATTTTAACAAAAATAAATAAACTTAACAAAAAAAGCGAATAATTAAACTATTTTGATTTGACAAAATAGCAAAATACGGCTTTTTAAAACTTGATTTTGACAAATTGGTTTAACCCTTTCAGTCCCGATGACAATTTAGCATCATCATTTTAGAAAAAAAAAATTCTGATCGTCTATAGTCATTAATGATATCAAAAAGCACATCATTCGATTTTTCAAACTTTTCTATTAAATATTTTTTATTAATCTCAATAGATGTCTGCCCTATTATATTTTTGAAAATTGCAATCAGAAACATAATGATGCCAAATGGCATCACTGGAACTGAAATGGCTAAGGCAAAGGGGATGTAGAAAGCCATAACAGTTCATATTGTTGTAATAAAAGATCAAATATAAACTTTCCTAATTTATTAACTCATCTGTTATACTTAAAATATTTCAGGCCCATCTTCCAGCTTTAATGATAGTTTATAAATCACTTCATATAATATAAACACAAAGTGCAAAAATGCAATATGAATTCCCGAAAAATATAAAAGATAGCATTATTTGTAAAATATATTAACGAATGGGGGGGGGCAATAAATCTCTTTCTTATGATATTAGATATATATTCATTCCTTCATTTTTTAAAGTGCAGATGAATGCTCATATCGTGAAAACATAATTTGACTTTTAAAAAATACCTACACTTAAGGGGATACGGGAACATATTGTCTAGAAATAATAATATAACTTGTAAATTATAGTGATTTTATATAATGTTAATTTTAAGTAAACGTTTTCTAGCAATAAAAGACAAATATTCGCAAGTAGTTTTTCATTTATTATTTTTAAAGTCACCATTTTTAACTTTTTTAAAACACTACTCATCTTTCAATTTTGAGAATAACTCCACCAAACGTGTATAGTTTGTTTTCAGTACTATTTGTTCAAGAAATGTGCAAGTATTTTTAAATATGAGTTACAGTCAAAAAGTAACATGCATTTATACTGAATATCACAAAATAATTACGAGTAATTGAATTCAACATCTTTTAAAAAACAACTATACATGGTTAACTTTATTTCATGCCGGCCCGCCGGCGCAGTGGCTAGTGTTCTAGCCTTTGGAGCTGCTGGGCTCGGGTTCGAATCCCGGTAAAGGCATGGATGCTTGTGCTTGTCAATAAATGTTGTTATTTGTCTATGTGTTTGTGTAGTTCTTCTTTGTGTGTCTCTTGTGACTGTCTCTTCTGGCGAGCTGGGTAATGGGCTATAAAGCCTACGCTCTCCCTTCTAGAGGGCGCAATCACTGTAATTTGTCATTGTCATAACTTTATTTCATGCACAATTTTGTGTACCATATATATAAAAACACAGGTTAAAAATTTCAAAATTCTAACTTAATTAGCAAAAAAGCCTTAGGGATTCATTAAACGCAAGAATCGAAAAAACGCGGAGAAGAGAAAAAAAAGGTTGAAAGCAGACGAGATACGCATTCAAACTTATATTAATGACTCCAGAAGATATTTAATAACTTTATTTCTACAAAAGATATCATTATGAAACTTTCCGAATATGTTCAGAAAGATATTGTAAAGTATAAGAAGTAAAAACTGAAAAAATCGATATGTTGACCAATTTTTGGGAACCGTATCCCCTTAAGTTAAAATGTTTTATAAAAATGAAGAAACCGGCTTATTCTAGGAAAATATTTACAAATGAAGGACATAGAAATTCTCTTTGCCAAAATAATGTTTGTTATCTGTAATCTGTATTAAATGATGTTACAAATGATAATAAAACAGCTAAAACGGCTAAACTTTAGAATAAATGTTAAATATGCAAATTTTTCTGCCACATAAACAAGGCTTATTATATCACACTAGTTTATGGAGCTAGTTTAGGATTATCGCGATAAGCTTTTAAAATAATGTTGCGCTTTCTTACTTTTTAGAAAGACGATAGTATATTTTGGTAATTTTGAATTCAAATTTTTCTACCAAACTACTAAAATAATTGTTCTTCAATAACAAAAACTATGTACCGCATCAGACGCTTAATACGCATAAAGATCTTATCAAAAATCTTATGTCAAAATGCAATTAGAGACAAACAGTTTAAACGAAGACAATATATTATAAATACACGAGCCACAACTTTAACCACTCGGGTGCTGTAAAGATACCGTTAATGACCATTGAGCATATATATGTTAAGTGTTAGGAGAAAATAATAACCATATAAGATTAATATGAAATAGTAGTGTAATAGTAGTAAGTTTTTTTAAGCACATTTTGTACCAGCTCAATTTTTTCTTTAACAAACGTGATGTCCTATTTTTTAAATATCTAGTGCAGAATGTTACAAATAAAGTTTGCAGTTTTTTATTATTTTGTGGTAACATCATACTTTTTATGCTAAACTAGAAGTAGTATATTTTACTTCTTAATTGTGAGTCAATTTTTCTTCATATAAAAGGAACTGCACAAATACAAAATACCACATAATCTCGTTTACATTATCATTTATATTTAAGTTTAGAAACTGTAAAGTTGAAAATCTTGATAATATTTAAATGCACGTTTTCCTATTTCAACAAGTTTATAATCGCAAATGTAATGCTCATTTCAAATATATATCTAGAAACTTTATTTTCTTAAAAAATAAAATTTCTACTTTATTTTACGTTTTTTTTTCCTACTTTAATATACTTTTTTTTTTAAAAAGTTCCTAGGTAAAAATGCATTTTTACATTACTTTAATTATTATTGGCGTTAATTGAAAGAATCGCATCCTTAAATTTATTCTTTAAATTCTTCGGAGGAAAAAAATATGTATATTGCAGTAGCTTTACACTTTTTTTTAATAAATGAACTTTTTTCCAAGCATTTATGAATGTAAACCAAAAAATGCGTCAAAAAAGAGGGAAAAATATTTAGAAAGAAAACAAAGCAAGTAAAGTTCGTTCTTTTCTTTTTTTTACTATTATAAGGACTAAAATGCTTAAGAATATAAGTTAAATATAAAAAAAATAAACTCTCTGAAAAAATTTATGCGCCTAGATAAAACTTAAGTAGTACGATGACTTGGAATTTTATTCAGTAGTGAAAAATCGTAAAGTTTGATTTATAGAGAATAGAGAAAGGTAAAAGAAATAAAAATTATTTATGAAGCCATTCTGAAAGTATTTTATGCTGCTATTTTAAATTTAGCGAATAATGCTAATTTGGTGGGGATTTTGAATTAACTACGGTGTAGCTAATAAAAGACAGTAAAAAAACTCATTTTAGTAATTTCATTACTCAATGAAATTAACCTTCGTAATTTTATTCGATCATATAAATTTAATTTGAAATATATTTTTATAAAAGAAATATTTCATTGGTTTTGTAATCCAGCATTCAATATTCTGATTTAGTTTTAGTATTATTTAATTTATAGGGATTTTATAAATCAAAGTCGTCACACTTTGATAAGACTCACGTTTCTACTTTATGATTGTAAATAATTCTATCAAAACCAAAATGCTTTTTGGCACCAATTATTGAGCCCACAGCATTGATGTTTAATGAAAAGAAATCCTTATTGAAATAAATGATGAAATAAATGACTGATACTTGTAATCAAATACTGATAACTGATATTTGAATCTTCTTCTATCGTACCAGGTCAATTTCGGAACTAATTAATATGTTAATTGTTTGAGGTGAGGTTTTTAAAATTGTCCCCTATTGCGGACGCCAGGTCGCAAGAGGTTAAGGTAGGCGAATACCCAAAATTCCCCCAAATTCTAAAATTTTTACTATTACTTTAATCTTTTCTAAATTTGGTGTAGTGATTTCAAATATAATGAATAATACTATTTAGGCATTTTTTAATTTAAATGTAATTTATTTATTTTAAACGGTGTTTTTCTACTAAACAAAGAGGTCTACGCTAACCAGTCTACCATATTGAATTTTCATCCTATAAACATTAATTATGTTTTAAATTCTTCGTTTTGAACTGATGCATGCAATGACCCTCGAAAACTTATATATTTGCACCAGATGTTAGAGGTTCATGGCACAGACATATATTGAAATAGCATCTGTAAAAAATTTCAGGTAAATTAATGTAAAACTTTTTATACTAGAACTGTTGGCGTAAACCCCTTTTTTTAGATGAAAATCACCGTTTAAAATAAATCAATTATATTTAAATAAAAAAATGCCTAAAAAGCATTGTTCATTATATTTGAAATCACTATGCCAAATTTGGAAAAGATTGAAGTTATAGTAAAAATTTTAGGATTTTGGGTATTCGCCTACCTTAAGTTTGTGCTCGTACAAATGTTAATGATAATGACATGTTAATTTTCATAATTAATTGTCTATAGAGTTTTCTTCTAAAATAAATTTAGAATTAGAATATCATTAACACCCTTTGTACAGACAATTATGATGCCTGTTATTGTTTTAAAGTTAAACCTATTATTGTTTATGTCTGTATTCTAAACTATTTGAAATGCACACTCTATTATTGTTTAAAAATGAACGAAATTAACACTAATTATTCCTATTAACAGTGAGTTTCTCTAAAAATATCAACATGTTATAATAATTGGCTTGCTTCACGTGACGTAAATCATTATTCCTTTAATTCCCGGATTTCATTGGTGGTATCGAAGATATTTGATTCGACATGGTAGGCTCCGCCCACTACATTGATTAACCGATCGAAGAACTTATTTTCATTTCTTTTGAACTGTTGCCACTCAAAACTATAGACATGCCCATTCATTGGTTATACATGTAAACTAAACTCCACTACGCAACAGCCCATTACTGGGCCAAGGCCTGCAGCGCCCAATTCAGCTGTCGTGACCAAATGCTCTGGGGTGCCGGTTAAGTAGTCAGCCTCACGTGGTACACCCAGTGTTTAGTTCCCAAGCATGCTTACTTACTTACTTAGCCCTCTGTCACTCCATCACTGGAGCATAGGGCCTTCGTCAATTTCCTCCATCTCACTCTGTTGGTGGCCAGATGTTTCGCCTCCCGCCATGTTGTCCCCACGTACCCAAGCATGCTTGGTACTCATTTTATCGACCCACTTAAGAGATGAAAGGCTAGTCAACCTTGCCCAATCCGGGATTTGATCCCCGAATCTGCGGCGCGGCAATGTGAAGCACTACCACTAAACCACTGGGCCTCTGAGTTATTGCATGAAAGAAAAAATTATTTTAGTCCCCGAGCAATCCTATGTGGAAAAATTGATTTTTTTCTTAGACAACCAGTCCCAACCAGTCTTATATAAAAAAAATCCTAATTAAGATTATGACAAATGACAGTGATTGCGCCCTCTAGAAGGGAGAGTGTAGGCTTTATAGCTTATTACTCAGCTCGCCAGAAGAGACAGTCACTAGAGACACACAAAGAAAGGACGATACAAACACATAGACAAATAACAACATTTATTAACGGTCACAAACATCCATGCCTGACCGTGATTCGAACCCGGCCCCAGCAGCTCCAAAGGCCAGTATACTAACGATTGAGCCACCGGGGCTGCCCTAATTAAGATTAACTTTGAGGATGGACATTCAGGCAGACAAAACCATTTAGAAAACCGTCAAGTTTTCTGTACAGTAGCATACAGTAGAAAATAAAAAAAAATCCATCGAAACGTAATCTAAAAAAAGACTTATCTTCTATGTTAACCCAAAGGGAGATGTGCCAGTTTTCCTCTATCGGTTTCTTAGAACGTGTCTTTTGTGTCATTAAAGGTAACGAGAGAGAGAGTCGCACGTGTTCATGAACGTGATGTTTCGGAAGTTCCGTTCTCGCAATAAAGGTTTTTTTTTCCGTCAGTAAGAAAATTGTACGGATTGCAGGTAAAGTACAGGCGAGAAAGCAATCGGAACTTCTACCTATGTTTTTATAAAGTGTAATAAAACTCGTATTGAGAATCGTTAGGTCGAGTACCAATAAAGGCTTCGAAATAGTATAGATCATAAAATGCATTGTTTTTTGTATTTGATTGGATTTAACCCCTTTCAATGTCTTGGTACTATAAAAGTTTTTTTCCCCATCAAAAAATAGTTTTTTTATACAATAAATATTTTACGGTACTAAAATTGAAAATATCACAAACACAATACACGCTTTCTTTCTATATAAATCAGATTGAACAAAATGGTAAAAACTAGTTAGCTCCAGAATTTGACACATCTAGTCGTAGAAACTAGTCAATCAAGCTAGTTTTTTATGAACCTACACCCAACCAGTTAATTATACTAGTTGACTCGAAGACTCAACTGGTTTTGTTGTAACTAAATGGGAGATAATTTTATATATTTAAGTGGCATGCACTGTTAAAAAAAATCGACCCGAAAACAGCACACTGTCGGGGTAACATTTGTGCCACGACAGTGTGCTGTAATTTGGAAAACATGAAGGTGTAGTTTTTCATTTAACATCACATGCAGTTATTTTACAGCATATCTGTTAAATCATTTAACAGCAACTGTTGTATTTTAACCCCACATTTTTTTCCTGCTTAACATCACCATATGCTGTATTTTAACCCCACATTTTTCTCAGCTTAACATCACCATGCTGCATTTTAACAGCACATTTTTTTTTCGTTTTGCATCATATGCTGTTGCTTTACAGCATCAACTGCCAAGCAGTTTTCACCTTAATGGCACTAACAGTTGCAAACACATTTTAAAAAGTTTTTGCTAAAAAAAGTTTTTAAAAATGTATTTGCAACTGTTAGCTACTATTGGGAAATAAATGCTGCATTTAATTTTTTTCTCTAATACAAATGCTGTTATTTTTTATACCATGTCGTTTAGCTGTTTTACAGCAAATGCATTTTAATACTTTGTTACAACAGTTTACTTAACAGTTATCTGCTGCTTCTTTACAACCTATTTACAGGGTGTCTCAATTTTATAGAAACTTAAAAATGCTTGACTTCAGAAGTTTGTATTAAGGGTCTGAACAAAGAAAGCTCCATTTGAATTTTTGTTTCTTTCTTAAAATTTAACTTTTCTGAGTAGGAATCATTAGGAAAAGAAATACAGGTGAAAATCATATAATAATTTGCAAGTCTTTGTTTATTTAATTAATGTTTCAAGTAAAAGCTCCGTGGTTTAAATAAGTGAAGTAAGTTGATATCTGTAAAAAAAAATTATGTAGTTTTGTTTACGGCTTGTAGTAATGACAGATTGCATTTTTTATGCAAATGTTAATAATAAATTGGGTAAAAAAATCCCAAAACTTTTATTAAACCAAATAAGAATTTCATCAACAAAAATACAATCAGTTATTACTATTACCAGCAGTAAAATTTATTCAATTAAAGTATTGTTAAGATGCTAGATTTCAACACAAATTTATTCCTTTATTTCAAGAACTTTTCATACTGGAAACATAAATAAAATTATTAAGAAAAAGTAACAAAAACATGTAATATATTTAAACACTGGCACTTTGTGTAGCTACATAAGTGCTACAATTTATTTCTTTGCTTCCAATAATCATTCAAAACCAGTGAAGTTCGTCGACAAAAAGGGGGACTTCAGGATCTGAGAAAAGGCTAGAACCTATAAAAATTAATTATATAATGAAGACAGTAAGGAGGTCACTCATATGCACTAATGTATAAAATACAGTATTAATAAGTGACGACACATTAGTATATATACTAATGTACCCACACACGCAAAAAAACATTAATTTAACAATATTATTTTTTTCCGTTATACTGTGTTAAATACCAGCTTTAAATTATTTAAAAAGGCATAACCTGATGCCACAATTGTAAATACTTGAAAAGTAATTTTTCACTTGCATTAAAGATTATTTCTTGCAATAAGTAGCCTCTCGTACATTAAAATGATTCTCTTCCAGAACAGAAGAAAAAATGTTCGCATAAGCAAATTATGCCAAAAGATAACCAACTTAAAAAAGAAAACGTTTACATCAAACAGTGTTTTTTTTTTAAATGAAATCTGTAAAAACGTTACGGGGGTCCAGTACCGAAAAAATTATTATAGCTGTGTATGGATTTGTCCAAATGTTTTATATGATAAAACACACAATATACATGACTTTCCAATGTCTATTATTTTTTTAATTAAAAAAAGACTAAAAATTTGGAATAATTGATGTTCAGAAATTTTTATATATCAAGAAATAACTTGATTTTTGTAATAGTAAACATTTTCTGACATCATACACAATCACAGAATATTCATAAGCATAATTGAAAACTTGAAATAAAAAATATATAAAATGTAAAAATTCTTAATATTTTTTTTGTTTCCATTACTTAAAAAAATATATTTTTTAAACAAATCCTTTACAAACAAATTTATGCTACCTGCATTGTAAATTGCAATAAAATGTTAAATAAAAAAAATAATATTTCTCGATTATGAATGCTTTTACTCGAATAAATACCCATTTTCATTTTAAAAATATATTTCATTCATTATTTAGAACGCCAATGATTTTGAAAGTTGCAGACGATAAAACGTTCTGTAGACGAAAATTAAAGCAGTCAAAATTAGATTTTACCAATGCTAACAGAATTATCAAACGTAATTTTTTTTTTTCAATATTCAGATGATCTTTTCGAAATTTAAACGATAGCATATTATTTATATAAATAGACTAATAACTGGAAAAGAACAAAAACATAACTAATTAATAGTTACGGTTTCTTGACGTTTTTATCACTGATTATTTACTAAAATGTTGTAAAATAGCTATTAGAGGATTATAAACAACAACACAGCAGCTATTTTTATTTATTTTCTCTGTTTTCCGGGACTATAACAAAAAAGCAAGACGTTTTGGCTGGGCAGTGAAATAAAAAAAAGCGAGACTATCCGCCAAAATCTGGACGCCTGGTCACATTACGAATATTGTTGTAGAAAAAGAAATTTGCTCTAATTTTTGCACTTTTTTTTATGCGGGTAAAAGTTACTGAGCTACGTAGACTAATACCACAGCAGTCATCTATCTTAAAGTTTCATAACACGGTATCAACCATTCAAACGCAATATACAAATTTGATATTTCAAAGAACTAGAACTGGTTCTATCAAAATCACATATCAAAGAAAGAAAGAAATATACATTATTAAATCTAATAAACTTTTTATTATAAATTTTATTAAGTAAAATAAATTACTCACCGTCGTGGATTGGATTGATTGACATATATTTTCAGGCTTGTGTGCTTGGTCGCAAGGACCCGCTTATAAGCCATCGTCAAGTAAGAAAACACAAGACATACACAAACACATATGACAGATGTTGCCATCTGTCTCCACCTCCACAATTTAGATATGTCCCTGAAGGGGAGGGAAATTTTCTCCAGGAACCTGTACCCATGGTGAACTGCGCAATGACCGGCACAGGACTTTCGGACCCAACAGATTTTACGAGCACGTACTCCGCATATACTCGGTAAGTCTTCAGTGGCACCGGGTCTCGAACTCTCAACCTTCCGATCTGGATTCCGAGATCGTGACCACTAGGCTCCTTACAGCCCTAGTACTCACCGTCGTGTTTTTGTTATCGTTCCTCGTATCGTATCCTCGTTCCAGACAACTTTGCATCACAACACACCGTGACGTGAATCGCAAGCGCCGTCTAGCGGATTATTAGCAACTTAATACTTTGTGTGCAGTATTAAAAAATACAACGCTGAGATGTTTTTCTATCTACAAAACTGTGTGGTGTTGTTTTGAAAACTGCAATATAAATTTTTAAAAGTACAATAATCTGTGTTGTTTGCAAGTACATCAGCACAATCTGCCTTACATATAGTGCAGTATGGGTGGTTATTTTACATTTTTCGTGATGTAATTTTACATTTTTTTTAACAGTGTGCGAACATTATAGATTTTAATTTTATAACGTATGTGGTTGAGACATTTGATTTTCCGGTACATATCCATTTATCGGGAACAAGTCTCGCCAAACGGAACCTTTGGAGACAATTGTAACTTTTCCGATGCAAAGCAAAGTACACACTGTAAAAGGTTGTCAATGGAAATATTAACTTTGGCAGGGGGCCAAAGGGCAGGGAGTGTTAAAGATACAAATATATATTTTCGGTGTGAAAAAAAATCATGCGCGTTACAGGGCTAAACTATTTAGAGACAAACAAGCCAACTGTAATAATGCATTTAAATTGAAGTTGTGGCTCATATGAAATATGATTGCATATTTATAGTTATAACAGCATCTTGAAGATACTACAAATTTAACAAAAACCAAAACTTTATTTTTTATTAAAAATCAAAATTAAAATAATTCAATTTTTTTCTCATATGTGCATTATAATAAGATATTTATTATAAGTCTCATTATGACTGAAATAAATTATTTGTTATTGGCTGTAAAAATGCAATGAAAATATATTTATTTTGAAAAATAACATTTGTCGCTCTACAAAATGTTAACAAAAGATTTTTAATAAGTCTATTGGCATACTTTTCAATTTTGAAAGGAAACGCAAATGTAAATTTTAAAAAGACAGGAAATTGCTTGATTGATTTTTGGACGTTAATTAATACTTTGAAAGAAAATAATACCAAATATCGATTTTTTTTCTTTCCGCATTTCACGCTAAACAAATTCAATTGTTCACTTTGAACTCTTAATTAAGCTTCCAGAAAAAATTGAAAAATACGTATAAAAAATTGATTTTCCTTTTGTATAAACGCCATTTTAAAACTAGTGCGAAAAAAATATGCGTGCGAAAAAAATAGAATTACAAATTGAGGTAGTCATTTACCTCAGATTAATTTTAGTTGTATTTCTAGGTTTAAGCAAGTAAGAGACATTACATTCAATTCTTTCTATTTATTTTTACAAATTAAAATTTTAATGCCCGATATATTGATTTTCAAAATTATCATTTATAAAAAAAGCTAAGGCCTACCTTTTTTTCTTCTCTTTTACATGATTAATTGAAACAAACGAATTATTTCTTTAATTTGTACTTTTTTTTAATATTTAATATTGTGGAATCTGAAAGCAGTATATTTTTGCACGGGGAATGTAAAAATATGTTTCAATATCAAAAACCATAAAGTTAAATGCAAATTCAACTTATATTCAATTGAACAATTAAAGAGACGAATAGAATAACGTACTAAGTGACATTTTTTAAATGAGATATTTATGCCAATAAGTATATTATTATATCCTTTAAAGATAACAATTTTCCTGATTTTCATAAACTTAAAGATAAGGATTTTTTACAGTTTTAAATACCGTTTTCTGCAGAGTAAAGTGCTAACTAAAAACTTTAAAGAGCATTTTCTCATCTTCACTTTATTGTCATTTAGCACTTTTTCGACAGAGCTCTACGGCGACATTGATTATCAGAATTTAAGCAAATAAAATACTGGACAACATATTGGGACTTTTATGAATTACAAAAATCCATTTTGTAACGAATTTAGGTGCGTTCAATTTGGGTTCACGAAAAAAACTAATTTTATACCAAATAAAAAATTATTATTTTGTCAAAGCGATGTTTTTTCATAATAAAGGAGTTATTATACTCCTTTTCCGTTTTCTATGCTTGTAGGATTTTTTCAAGTTCTCAACGTATTTATGTAAAGTTATTTCATTTGAGTAAATAACTTTCAGTCGAAAATCAGTTTCATAATGTGAAAAATTCAAATAACCTTGTATAAAAAATTTCCATATCCAATTTGAAAGATCAACAACTCAGCGACAGCTTTAGCAAATATTGTATTTGCCAAGTGGTAGTCCTTCTCCTCAAAATGTGTTTCGACAAATACCAAGTAGATTTTTAAAAATGAATTTGAATTTTGATTTTAATGTGCATGCCTCATATTTGCTTAAAAATCTAACATTTATGTGCAGAAATATATATGATTGCATTTTGTTTGTTATTGAGTTTGTTAAAATTACAAAAGTAAAGGGAACAAGATAGAGTGTGGCTTGATGCATAAGTTTGTATGTAAGGTAAATAAGATATCAAGATATTACATTTACATTTGTTTGTATTGAATTTTATTCTAAAAAAATTAAAAATCGAGTTACCATATTTTGCCATGTTGAAAAAGTTAAAATTCAATGTAAATAATCCATTTTTTTTTTCTTATCTATACACGCCTAATCGAGTTATGTTTACTGTTATAGAGCTTCACCGCAAAGCAAAATTCTTAAATTTACCAGCAGAGAGTGAATGTTGGTGGACGTATATTTTCAGGTTTTGTGTGCTTGGTCAAAGACCCTATTTTAAACCTTCGTCAAGTAAGACAGACACCTCCGCAAGTTAGACATGTCCCTGAAGGGGAAGGAAATAGTCTCCAGGGACCTGTACCCGTAAGAAACTGCCCCATGACCGTCCATAGGACTTTCGGACCCACAAATTCAACGAGCACGTACTAGGTGGGTCTTCAGTGGTATCGACACTCGATCGCGGGACCCTCCGATTCCGAGACCTTAACCACAAGGCTACCCATGGGTAAACTAGCCCCAGTCTAACCTATTATTCAGAATGGCGTCTCTCATATAATAACGTAGATGGGAAATGAATGCAATAATTATTGGCAATATTTGGGGGGGGTCACTAGGGGGGTATCGCTAATCAGATAGATTCCGAAACTGAGCTTTACTTTTACTTTGTCTCCTGGGGAGAGTTTTTGCTGCTTGGATTGTGTTATTGTAGTGTAACAGCTTCTACAGAATAATTATCATTTTTCCCAAACTGAGGAAATAATGAAATTAAACACTATGATTGCTATTAAGAATAGTATTGGTGTTGTGAATTCTATCCCCAAAATAAGTCAGATGATTGTATTGTGCGATCACTTATTAATGCCGCCTCTATAGAGCAATATCAGTTTTTTATTGGAATGATATGTGAAGGATATCATGCGATATAGCGTGCTACTAAGTTAATTTTATAATAATGGAAAACAAATTCAATGAAATTTTATACCAGTAAAATTTCAATTAATTTTAACCAAATGGTAGACACGACAAATGTTTAAGGCATCACTTATCACAAAGGACAAAATTAGCTTTCTTCTTTAAAAACCATCCTATGTAACAAAAAAGAGAAGCGGTTCTCTGAACAAGCACACAAGCTGCAATATATATGTACCATACCATACCATACAAAAAAAGTATGTTAAAATGTGTAACAATTCCTAAAACAATTCTTATGAAACAAATAAAGCTTAATTAAAAGAGCAATACAAAGTGACGCTATTAACCGTTAACGACCCATTTGCGATTACATTTAACACCTCCATTTCCGTATCGAAACGTAACCTAAGTTCTTTTAATTCGTTTTTCGTGTAACTTAATTAGTTTTACATAAATTGTTTTAAGGACAAAAATTTTAACAAAAATAAATAAACTTAACAAAAAAAAGAGAATAATTTAACTATTTTGATTTGACAAAATAGCAAAATACGGCTTTTTAAAACTTGATTTTGACAAATTGGTTTTACCCTTTCAGTCCCAATGACAATTTAGCATCATCATTTTAGAAAAAAAATTCTGATCGTCTATAGTCATTAATGATATTGAAAACCGCATCATTAGATTTTTCAAACTTTTTCTATTAAATATTTTTATTAATCTCAATAGATGTCAACGATATTATTTTTTTAGTTATTTATTCCGAAACATGATGATGCCAAATGGCATCACTGGAACTGAAAGGGTTATGGCATGGTAGATGTAGAATTATATGTCATCCCTGTTATTTTTTTTTAATTATAATCAGAAACATGATGTCAAATGACATCACTGGAACTGAAATTGTTAAGGCAAGGGGGATGTAGAAAGCCGTAACAGTTCATATTGTTGTAATAAAAGATCAAATATAAACTTTTTTAATTTATTAACTCATCTATTATACTTAAAATATTTCAGGCCGATCTTCCAGCTTTAATGATAGTTTATAAATCACTTCATATAATATAAACACAAAGTGCAAAAATGCAATATGAATTCCCGAAAAATATAAATGATAGCATTATTTGTAAAATATATTATCTAATGCAATAAATATCTTTCTTATGATATTAGATATATATTCATTCCTTCATTTTTTAAAGTGCAGATGAATGCTCATATCGTGAAAACATAATTTGACTTTTAAAAAATACCTACACTTAAGGGGATACGGGAACATATTGTCTAGAAATAATAATATAACTTGTAAATTATAGTGATTTTATATAATGTTAATTTTAAGTAAACGTTTTCTAGCAATAAAAGACAAATATTCGCAAGTAGTTTTTCATTTATTATTTTTAAAGTCACCATTTTTAACTTTTTTAAAACACTACTCATCTTTCAATTTTGAGAATAACTCCACCAAACGTGTATAGTTTGTTTTCAGTACTATTTGTTCAAGAAATGTGCAAGTATTTTTAAATATGAGTTACAGTCAAAAAGTAACATGCATTTATACTGAATATCACAAAATAATTACGAGTAATTGAATTCAACATCTTTTAAAAAACAACTATACATAGTTAACTTTATTTCATGCCGGCCCGCCGGCGCAGTGGTTAGTGTTCTAGCCTTTAGAGCTGCTGGGCTCGAGTTCGAATCCCGGTAAAGGCATGGATGCTTGTGCTTGTCAATAAATGTTGTTATTTGTCGATATGTTTGTGTCGTCCTTCTTTGTGTGTCTCTTGTGACTGTCTCTTCTGGCGAGCTGGGTAATGGGCTATAAAGCCTACACTCTCCCTTCTAGAGGGCGCAATCACTGTAATTTGTCATTGTCATAACTTTATTTCATGAACAATTTTGTGTACTATATATATAAAAACACAGGTTAAAAATTTCCAAATTCTAACTTAATTAGCAAAAAAGCCTTAGGGATTCATTAAACACAAAAATCGAAAAAACGCGAAGCAAAGAAAAAAAAAAGGTTGAAAGCAGACGAGATACGCATTCAAACTTATATTAATGACTGAAGAAGATATTAAATAACTTTATTTCTACGAAAGATATCATTATGAAACTTTCAGAATATGTTCAGAAAGATATTGTAAAGTATAAGAAGTAAAAACTGAAAAAATCTATATTTTGACAAATTTTTGGGTACCGTATCCCCTTAAGTTAAAATGTTTTATAAAAATGAAGAAACCGGATTATTCTAGGAAAATATCTACAAATGAAGGAAATAGAAACTCTATATACCAAAATAATGTTTGTTATCTGTAATCTGTATTAAATGATGTTATATATACAAATGATAATAAAACAGCTTAAACGGCTAAACTTTAGAATAAATGTTAAATATGCAAATTTTTCTGCCACATAAACAAGGCTTATTATATCACACTAGTTTATGGAGCTAGTTTAGGATTATCGCGATAAGCTTTTAAAATAATGTTACGCTTTCTTACTTTTTAGAACGACGATAGTATATTTTGGTAATTTTGACTTCAATTTTTTCTATCGAACTACTAAAATAATTGTACTTTAATAACAAAAACTGTGTACAGTATCAGACGCTTAATACGCATAAAGATCTTATCAAAAATCTTATGTCAAAATGTAATTAGAGACAAACAGTTTAAACGAAGACAATATATTATAAATACACGGGCCACAACTTTAACCACTCGGGTGCTGTAAAGATACCGTTAATGACCATTGAGCATATATATGTTACGTGTTAGGGGAAATAATAACCATATAAGATTAATATGAAATAGTAGTGCAAGTTTTTTTTTAAGCACATTTTGTACCAGAACAATTTTTTCTTTAACAAACGTGATGTCCTATTTTTTTAAATATCTAGTGCAGAATGTTACAGATAAAGTTTGCTGTTTTTTTATTATTTTGTGGTAACATCATACTTTTTAAGCTAAACTAGAAGTATTAAATTTTACTTCTCAATTGTGAGTCAATTTTTCTTCATATAAAAGGAACTGCACAAATACATAATACCACATTATCTCGTTTACATTATCATTTATATTTAAGTTTAGGAACTGTAAAGTTGCAAATCTTGATAATATTTAAATGCACGTTTTCCTATTTCAACAAGTTTATAATCGCAAATGTAATGCACATTTCAAATATATACCTAAAAACTTTATTTTTTTTAAATAAAGTTTCTACTTTATTTTACGTTTTTTTTTCTACTTTAATATACTTTTTTTTAAATAAAGTTCCTAGGTAAAAATGCATTTTTACATTACTTTAATTGTTATTGGCGTTGATTGAAAGAATCGCATCCTTAAATTTATTCTTTAAATTCTTCGGAGGAAAAAAATATGTATATTGCAGTAGCTTTACACTTTTTTTAATAAATGAACTTTTTTTCCAAGCATTTATAAATGTAAACCAAAAAAAATGGGTCAAAAAAGAAGTGGAAATATTTAGAAAGAAAACAAAGCAAGTAAAGTTCGTTCTTTTCTTTTTTTACTATTATAAGGACTAAAATGCTTGAGAATATAAGTTAAATATTAAAAAAAATAAACTCTCTGAAAAAATTTATGCGCCTAGATAAAACTTAAGTAGTACGATGACTTGGAATTTTATTCAGTAGTGAAAAATCGTAAAGTTTGATTTATAGAGAATGGAGAAAGGTAAAAGAAATAAAAATAATTTATGAAGCCATTCTGAAAGTATTTTATGCTGCTATTTTAAATTTAGCGAATAGAGCTAATTTGGTGGCGATTTCGAATTAACCACGGCGTAGCTAAAAAAAAAGATAGTAAAAAACTCATATTAGTAATTTCATTACTCAATGGGATTAACCTTTGTAATTTTATTAGATCACATAAATTTAATTTGAAATATATTTTTATAAAAGAAATATTTTATTGGTTTTGTAATCCAGCATTCAATATTCTGATTTAATTAAGGTATTATTTAATTTATAGGGATTTCATAAATCAAAGGAGTCACACTTTGACAAGACTTACGTTTCTACTTTATGATTGCAACATAATTCCAACAAAACCAAAAATCTTTTTGGCACCAATATTGTGTCCACAGCATTGTTGTTTAATGAATAGAAATCCTTATTTAAATAATTTCTATAAATTAAAATCAACCATAAATTTTTAATGTAAACTTCCTAAAATTATTTAAATAATGATAAAAGTGATTTCTATTCATTGAACAAAAATGTTATTTAAGTTTGTTCTCGTACAATACACAAATCTAATAATTATCATACAATAATTTAAGAATTTTAAAAAAACTGTTGAGTGCAGTTAAAAATATTGCTTTTAAATTTTTTAATATTTGGTTGTCAAGTACTTTACTTTCTACTTTCAAGTGGACAAAATGACAAATAACAGTGAATGCGCCCTCTAAAAGGGAGGAGCATAGGCTTTATAGCCCGTTACCCTACTAGCCAAAAGTGACAGAGTCACAGGAGACACACAAAGAAAGGACGACACAAACACATAGACAAATAACAACATTTATTGACAAACACAAAAATCCTTACCGGGATTCGAACCTGAAACCAGAACCTCCAAAGGCTAGCTCCCTAACCGTTGTGCTGCCGGGTCGGCACTTTCAAGTGGAAGTAACACAAATTTATTTTGTATTATTTGTATAGATTTTTTATGGTGTATAATATGTCAATGTTAATAACATCTGTTAATTGGTATAGTAAATTGTTTATCGTGTTTTTCTCTCAAATAAATTTAGAATTAGAATATCATTAATACCCTTTGTACAGACAATTATGATACATGTTATTGTTTTAAAGTTAAACCTATTATTGTTTATGTCTGTATTCTAAACTATTTGAAATGCACACTCTATTATTGTTTAAAAATGAACGAAATTAACAATAAGTATTCCTATTAACAGTAAGGTTCTCTAAAAATATCAACATGTTTTAATAATTGGCTTATTTCACGTGACATAAATCATTCATTCTTTCATTCCTGGATTTCTTTGGTGGTATCGAAGATTTTGATTTGGCATGATGTGACTCCACCCACTACATTGATTAACCGATCGAGGAACTTATTTTCATTTCTTTTGAACTGTTGCCACTCAAAACTATAGACATGCCCATTCATTGGTTATACATGTAAACTAAACTCCACGACGCAACAGCCCATTACTGGGCCAAGGCCTGCAGTGCTCAATTCAGCTTTCGTGACCGAGGGCTCTGGGGTGCCGTTTAAGTAGTCAGTCTCACGTGGTACACCCAGTGTTTAGTTCCCAAGCATGCTTGGTACTCATTTTATCTACCCACTTAAGAGATGAAAGGCTAGTCAACCTTGCCCAATCTGGGATTTGATCTCCGGATCTGTGACGTGGCAATGGGAAGCACTACCGCTAAACCACTGGGCCTCTGAGTAATTACATGAAAGAAAAAATTATTTAGAAATCCTATGTGGAAAGTTTGATTTTTTTTCCAAGACAACCAGTCCCAACCAGTATTATATAAAAAAAATCCTAATTAAGATTAACTTTGAGGATGGACATTCAGGCAGACAAAACCATTTAGAAAACCGACAAGTTTTCTGTACAGTAGCTTACAATAGAAAATAAAAAAATCCATCGAAACGTAATCTAAAAAAAGACTTATCTGCTATGTTAACCCAATGGGAGATGTGCCAATTTTCCTCTATCGGTTTCTTAGAACGTCTCCTTTGTGTCATTAAAGGTAACGAGAGAGAGTCGCACGTGTTCATGAACGTGATGTTTCTGTAGTTCCGTTCTGGCAATAAAGGTTTTTTTTTTCCCGTCAGTAAGAAAATGGTACGGATTGCAGGTAAAGCACAGGCGAGAAAGCAATCGGAACTTCTACCTACGTTTTTATAAAGTGTAATAAAACTCGTATTGAGAATCGTTAGGTCGAGTACCAATATGGGCTTCGAAATTGTCTATCATAAAATACATTGTTTTTTAGTATTTGATTGGATTTAACCCCTTTCAATGTCTTGGCACTATAGAAGTCTTTTTCCCCATCAAAAGATAACTTACGTAAGCAATAAAATTTCACTTTACTAAAATTGAAAATATCACAAACACAATACAAGTTTTCTTTCGATATAAATCGGATTTAACAAAATGGAGTTAGCTCAACAATTTGACTCATCTAGTCGTAGGAACTAGTCAATCAAGCTAGTTTTCATGAACCTACACCCAACCAGTTAATTATACTAGTTGACTCGAAGACTCAGCTGGTTTTGTGTAACTAAATGGAAGATAATTTTATATATTTAAGTGGCATGCGAATATTATAGATTTTAATTTTATAACGTATGGTTGAGACATTTGATTTTCCGGTACATATCCATTTATCGGGAACAAATCTCACCAAACGGAACTTTTGGAGACAATTGTAACTTTTCCGATGCAAAGCAAGGTACACACTGTAAAAGGTTGTCATTGGAAATATTAACTTTGGCAGGGGGCCCGGATGGCCGAGTGGTTTGTACCATTACGCTATCAGTCTGCACTCTGTAACGGGTGCGGGTTCAATGTAAATATACAGATGGAAATATACAGATTTCGCTATCGCAATACCTCTTCTTTTGGGGCCCGGATAGCCAAAGGCCTTCGCTAACAGTCTGCGCACTGTACCTTGTGCGGGTTCAATTCCCGCCTTTGCCTTGGGTGTAATTTCTCTCTATGTAACAGTAAAAATTCTTTCTGTGTCTGTCTTACTTGACGAAGGTTTATAAGCGGGTTTCTGATGAAGCACACAAGGCGGAATATATATGTATGAACCCTATCTTCCTTTCTGCCTCGGGCAGGTAAACTGTAGTAACCGCAAATTGAATTGGTCTGCTTTTGCACTGAAATAGTGTATTTCAGCATACTTTATTATAGACTATAGCTATTGCAAAAACGGTCCATGTCATTAGTCTTCTTACCACAGTTTGTCAGGGAGCTTCCTAAGTCCATTCTTAACCCTTTCAGTCCCAGTGATGCCATTTGGCATCATCACTTTCAATATTTTTTTCCAAATGTTTATGTCCATTATGATATCCAAACACACATCATTCGATTCTTCACACTTTGTTCTACTCTACAATATTTTTCATTAATCTCAATAGAAGTCAAAACTACTATTTTTTTTATCTAGAAAATAGCTAACAAGTGTTTCAGCTGATTTTTGAAAAGTTCACTTCAGTTCCACACATTTAAAATCCAATTTAAACTATTTCGGTTAAAATAATTACTAATTTTTTTTTTTAATATGTGGTCAGATTCCTTAAAATATATACCTAGAAGTGTTTTTAGGTAATATATATTTTTTTATTTTGTTTTTTTTCCACAGTAAAAACCATATAAAAAATAAAAAAAAATTCTTATGGAACTCTTATTTTTGACCTACAATAAGCTTATTTTGTGAATATCAGATGTTTCTGTAGTGTAGTAAATTTTTGGGACTGAAAGGGTTAAATAACCAAATCTAACCTTAAATAATTTTTAAACATATTCAAAACTCCCAATCAAAACAAAATTCCATCTCAAACACACCCTCCTTACAATGCTACAATGTATCTATTTAACAAGATTTACAAAAAAAAAAAAAAACATTTTCCTACTCTATAATTTACATCATTTTCTTTGGAATTAAAATGTCCTCATGCACGCCTTACAAATTTCCCCAGCTTTATTCAAGACAAGAAAGATACCTTTCGAAAGAAGCATTCATGCATTCTCACCATAAGTACACACCTCTGGAGGAATCCAGCTGTCAACAGTCCCTTATCCCTGCTTGTTAAAGAGACTTGCTTGCAAAAGTTTAATCCAACTCATTGTATGTACGGTAGTTCGCTTTTAATGAGAAGAAGTATGTATTCAAACATGCATAACAGAGCCTGGGGTGTTAGGAAGCTTACTGATTTCTTACGTTTTCAACTCAAATGTGTGTTTGTGATAACTTAAAGGCTAGGCTTGTCATCAGTGCCATTTTGTACAAGTTTAAGGTAATGGAAGTTATGTGGATTGGTACGGTTAGAGAAAAATCCGTTTTTTTTTTTTTAAATAAATTTTTCATTTATTTTAGCTTGAGATTTTGAACAAATTAAATTTCTAGGTAAAAGTTAACAACCTAACTCCGCCATTTCCACGGGAGAGAAAAGTAAGGGGTTATTATTGGCTTATGTTGCACTAACTTTAGAAAAATATATATTTAAAACTAGCAGTATGGTTCTACCTTCTGCGAACCCGTTAACTTCGCATTGCTTCCTTTTAGAGGCATGCTTACTTGTGAAAATACACTTAAAATCAAAACAAAATTAAATTCGTGTTGGCGCATGCGCACTAAAAAAAGCAAACACTAATAGAGGATGAAGCAGCCTTAGGGCGAGCGCATATCTCAACCAAACTCAATCAATCAAACTAGAGGATGGCGTCAAGCCCCCGTTTCGGCCCGGTCCATGTATTTTCAAGTCCTGTTATGGTCCCGCAATCCCACGTGGAAGTCGTTTTTTTGAAACTTATTATATTATTTAAAAATCACAATCAAATATGAAGAAACTAAGCCTCAGGTGCACACGTAGGTATTAAAAGGAATCTATATTACAAATATCGAATTTTTTAAAGCAGACTAAGTAGGTCGTTTGCGATCCACAGACAGACAGACTCTTTCTTTTATTATTATAGATAATTCGACAGATTGGGCAGACGGAATGATCCCAAAAATGATGAAGAATGTCGAACTCTTCCCACCGACCAATCAGAGTCCAGATTTTCGTAGGGAAAGGTGTAAGTTCAAGATGTGTTAGTTAATGTTGTTAATGTTTCCGTGGGAACGATTGATTTAGGTGATTGTTTGTCGCCGGCAGGGCGGTCAAATTTGAAAGTTCTGCTAAACGTAAAAAAATAAGAAAATATTTTATCATGAAATTGAATATTTATCTCATATTACAAACGCCTTTCTTATATAGTACCAATTGGGATACAATATATTTTACTTGTGAAGAAATCAAATAGGAAAAGTATATTAAACTTCAAATCAAGCATCTTACAAATACCGACATTTGGGTTTCGAAACCAGACACTCTGGAGAAACCGTAAAGTGAAACTGACAACAAATGCAATAACATTTTATGCAATTTTCCCTAACTCAACTATTATGAAAATTAAAATATTATACCGTTATTGTGCCTAATTTAGACAATTTTGGTTAAATTTATATCCTGATAACGCATTAACTGTGCAATAAAATTAAATCATTTCGCCGGAGTAGCGTTAGTTAAGTCTAATTTATATTTCTTCAAAGAAGGCCCTAATTATACAATAACACAATAAATTACAACAGCAATTCAGTTTTTATTGTTTCATTAATTCACTTATAATCATAGTATAAAATAATAACTCCATTACTTTTAAATCTTCGAAAGAATATAATGAATGAAGTGATTAGTGGAAGAACGTCTTAAGTGAAAAAAAAAGGTGAAAATGAGCTTTTGAGTTTTGAGTAAGCATTTAAATCCGTTGCAAATGGTAATTTTAAATAGTAAGTAATATAACTTTATGTTTAGGAAAAGAGGGAAACTTGTTATGAGGTGAGGAAAATAAAAGCGGCCCCAACATGGAGATAAGAATGCGGTAGAAAAGTTGCCAAGTCAAAAACCAATACAAAAACAGGTTTGCTAACTGAAGCTGTTGATCGCTTCAATATTAAACCCAAACAAACGCTTGGCGAATTATTTGCCGGCAGCTACGCTATGGTGTGAGAAGCTAGTTTAAATGAAATCTAAACAAGGTTTGTGTAGAGCTGATCAAAAAAAAAGTTCCCACTAATGATTATTTCGGTCGTTATTTATCCTAGAGAATCGGACCTTTTTGTTTTTTTTTAATACAAAACATTCTAAATTGATTGCAAGACTCAAAATTTGCATTATGGGACGTCTTCATACAATACGAACTAAGATCTGAACTCGCCACTAGTCTATGAGTAGCTCTAATGTGAAGCTAATCCGATCCAACCAATGCAAAAACAGGTTCCAGGCGGCTTCAAGCGTTTTTCTCGCCAAGCATTTCAACACATTCCTATCTCTAGACCGGGACCGCTTTTATTTGCCTCACCTGTTATGTTCATTGACACAAAAATTAAAAAAATATTTTAAAAATGTCACTTAGCACGATCTTCCACTAAGGACTTTCAAAATGTGGTTAAAAATGGCGAACTGTTTTAGCTTGTCATTTGAAACACTTAAGAAACCCGCACAATAAGCTTTTAAGCGACACGAGAATTAAACAGTTCTCAAGACCTAAACCCCTCGCATCAATTGGTGGGGGTATTGTGATTATGAAACCCATCTTTGCACATCACACTGAGTGAATGCGATTAATACCCAGGAGATCTTTATTGTTTGGCAAGGACAAGTCTGATGTATAGCTGGTGAGAGAATTCGGGATATTTTATAATAAGCTGAGCCGTTCGGGCCCGATTTATATGGAAACCTGCAGGCAGTCTACGGAACGAGTGTTTTAATAGTGGTTTAACTTCACTCGGGTGTATTTCGAGATAAGAAGCAGAGTTACTTATTATCTACAAAAGGCGCGTTTAGATGAGCCATCGAATCCATGGATTGAAGAACAAACTCAGCAAATGTTTAACTCTTGGGGATTTTCTTCCAGACAGAACCGGAATTGCAATGTTCATTGGCGGGTTTCGCAAGCTCTCTAATGAAGGAGGGTTTGATGTTTCATGCCATGGTTTCGGCAACAGGGTATCATTTGGGTTAGAAATACTGCTCATCCTCTTTTTCCCCTAATGGGGATTTTGGCATTCCATAGATTCGATGGCTCATGTAAACGTGCCTAAAAGTATGTAGTCACACAGTGTCGTGATGGTATTGGTTGTATAGCAACCCGAGTTCAACAATGTTATTGTCGTGGTAAATGCGGGAAAGATCTAATAGGCGGATCGACACAAGTGGTGCTAAATTGCCTTTGAGAATATTGGATGAAATCAATCATTTTCTACCGATTTTAACAAGATTTCCCCGTTCTTTAAGGTTTCATACAGGAAATTACGAAAAGTACAATACTTAATTGTACTGCAATCTTATAGTATTTTGCAAGTGTAAAAGGCAAATATTTTGTTTTGCAAAAAAATTTCAATCAAGAATTTTGCAGTGTAAGTGTAATTTTTTTTCAAGTAATCAACGTAAGTGTAATTTTTCTCAAATAATTTTTTTCAAGTATTCAAAAAGATATTGCACCCCAATATTGCCCAGCGTCGGTAAAACGTAGTCCATTATGCATTGGGCGATGTGTATGAGCCGAGATTGGCCAATTCTGCTGTGCTACCTGTGCTAATTGTAGTAAATTAATTAAGTTAATGATAATTAACTGTAAAATACTTTATGATGGGGCCAAAAGTTATTCAAAGAAATGAAATCCACTATTCGAAAACAAAATTTACTTGTATTGTTATGAAAATGTGAAAAACTTAATTTTTTCGAAATGAGGAACAAGACCATTATTGAACTAAGCAAATCACAGGTTCCTCAATTTGAAAGGAATTCGCATTCAGTGCTTGGCATTTATTTTAATGAGGTATTTTAAGGCTGTTGTAAATGAAATCGGTTCTGCTGATGGGGTACGAGTAAACTTCGCAAATAAGGGCTTTACTTTTCACTGAGAGTGATTGTATTTTGGCAGAAAATGTTTTGATAAGTTTTAATTGATTGTCAAGAACTTTCTGATTTAATCTCTACTCAGTATTTTGGATTAAGTTACCATTCGGTTTTAAATAACTGGTTGTCAAAAATTTAATCTGATTGAATGTCCGGTTATGTATTGGCTCAAGAAAGCCTTTAGTATTTTAATAAGTGTTTCAAGAAGAAGTTTTTAATACACGTCATTAAGCATTTCAGAAAATAAATATGAAAAATAAAATACTTTATTCAGTACTAAACAAAGTATTACTAACAGGGAACTGTGTGATTTCATTAGCTGTGAATGACAAATGTTACAACTAATTCTACAAAGTTTTTTTTTTTAATGTTGGCTCTTTACATTTGTTGTGCAAATACTTTGACAGTTAGTACTGACGAGAATCTTGGTCGTTATTCATAATAGTACACTCTTAAAACAAACGAGTGATTTTAACTCAGTCTGAGTTAATTTTCACTCCTCCAGTGTCGAAAATGCACTTCCCCTATAGAAGTGGATCCCTTGTTTGTTAAACCTCCGACAGGATCACTCCAAACGAGTGATTTTAACTCTGTCTGAGTTTATATTCACTACCTTCCAGTGTCGAAAATGCACTTCTCCTACAGGAGTGGATTTCACTCTTTTGTTTTAAGAGTGTGCATATTATTTTTATTAGTAATTTCAGCACCGTTTTAACATTGCAGTGGTTATTTCATATGAATTGTAACTGGTATCTTCACCTATCGACAAATACTAACTTTACTATTATAAATATTCTCAACATTTATTATATGTAGTGAGAAAAAATAACTATTTTTATCATAAGTTATCGGATATATTGAAAAGATTTAATTAAAAACATAGTTGATGATTTCCTTTCAGGCTTAGGAAAAGGCATTTTAATATAAATTATATACTTCTTAATGTGTTGCAGATAACTTTTTTCTTTATTAACATATATTTTTAAAGTTTAATATAAATATACTCACCCATATTTCTTAATTAAATATCTCTTTTTTTTGTATAATTAAAAAAGTTGTTTTAAGCAACTTCAATGGTTTATTTTGTATTTATTTTTCCGTGCATTAATTTAACGCCACGGAGGCTTATAGATTTCAAAATAAAAGTTTTGGACTAGGCAAAAAAAATATCTTTACTAACCCACGCTTTGCTGAACATTAAAGTAAGTTGCTATTCACGCTGGTGCTTATATAACTTTTTAAAAAATATATTCCACTAATTGAGTTTTTAAATATTTATACCAAAAAGAGACGCCCACAAATTGAAACTAATTGAAAAACTATAATTTTTGTTACTCTAAAAGCTTAAGCCTTTCCAAATTTATCAAATGTGTTTACAAAAAATAATGTCTTGGTTAATTTCTCTGTAAGTAAAACATTATCTAGATAAAGGCATGCATTAGTATTAGTTAATATAATCCCTATACCCCGCAGTCTTCGCTAATCATATTTTTTTAATTTATTCTAGCAAGCAAGGATTATAAAATTAAAACTTTTCTGATGTTTTTTACAGTTGTGTAGTGCAGTGAAAAATATATGTATTTTTTTTACAACAGTTTATTAAATATTTAATTCCTTTCAAGGAAACAATAATAAATTAGTATTTCATTTCCACGTAAAGATTAGGAAAGGAAATAATAAAGCCTTTATAATATCTTAAATTAATAAGGTACTAAAATTACTTATAACTTCATTCTAAGAATCTTCTTAGGTCTATAAGGACTTGAAACCGTATTCACTTAACCGCGGTTCAAAAGTACATAGCTCTTCGCCTAGTAATCTCTAGTGCTACTTTGTTCATTAAAGTCGTAGTTAAGAGGATTTATCAGCCAACTTTATTTTGATTCTGACTCGCCAGGTGGCGTTACAAATTTTCGCCAAATGATACGTCTGGCGATTTAAAAAAGGGGATACGTTTCTCTTTCTGGGGAAGTGGAGCACGGCAAGATTTCTCAATCACAAGATAAAGATTATTCGATTGTAATCAGGTTTCGACTAACGAAAACTGGTTCCGGTACTCTTTTGCGAGCCCGGACGATGTTCTGGAGGAAAAAAAATTGTGTTGTTTGGTTATTTCTCTTTCATTTAATTTTTTTATTTGTTTAATAAATTATATTTATTTTGTAAATATTACGATCTTTCAGGAAACGATTTCTTTTCTGGTTTGCTCGTACTAATACATTATATTTCTATTTATAATTACCGAGATTTGATACCGCTATGAACTGCTCTAAAGTCATCCCTGTAAACTTCGGAATACTAGTTTAGCACATAAACAGTATTGTTCTTAAGGGGTCATAGAAGTCTTAAAAATGTGCAAAGAAGGTGATCTTTAATGTAATTTTTTAACTACTCAACATATAAGTATATTTTTTATATGTAATTTTATAAAATTTATTTATTATATAACAAATTTTAAAATTTGTGAAACTTCAGCCAAAACTAAAATAAATGATAACAAACATAAAACTATTTGAACACATTGGGATTAGGCTTGCGTGCCAAATTTTGAGGTCAAAATTGAAGAAATGAGCAAGAAAATGATTTTATATTGTACAAATATGTACAAACAAAGACTTGTACTTAAATTCTGAGCTCAATTTTATTTAGAATTTATGTTAAGAGCTTTTTTCTAAAAAAAATTCATAAAAATTTAAGAAAAAAGCTCTGAAAATAATTACTTATTAAAATTGAGTTTAGAAATTAGGTATAAGTCTTTGTTTGTACATATTTGTACAATATAAAATCATTTTCTTTGTCATTTCTTCAATTTTGACCTCAAAATTTCGCGCGCAAGCCTAATCCCAATGTGTTCCAATAGCCTTATGTTTGTTATCATTTATTTTAGTTTTGGCTGAAGTTTCATAAATTTTAAAATTTGTTATATAATAAGTAAATCTTATAGAATTGCATATAAAAAAATTATACTTTTATATTGAGTAGTTAAAAATTGCATGAAAGATCAAACTATGCTTTGTAGTACCTTCTTTGCACATTTTTAAGACTATGACCCCTTAAATCTAGTTCCGTACTTTTAATTGTTGGCGTAGCAATCTTTATGTTTGTTAAAACTAATGGCATACTAATGCAAAAGTAGAAACCCCAATGTATATTGAATCTGTCGTATTAGCAGTTTTAAAGGCAATAATAAGGTCAGCAACATACAAACAAACGCGGGTTTATGGTCTTCAAAAACATGTGCAGGAACCTTTTGTATTGCTAGTGGCAGTTAGTCAATTTGTTCATTCGGTTGCTCTTGTAAATTAGACACTGGTCTCTTTATTACAAGCCTTACTCCCGCCACTAATCTGTACATTCGTTCTGAAAGAAGCTTTCTACATGCACACCTTTGGAGCCGGGAAATCTTGACGTGTTTTTTGCAACTTTTCAAGGCCTCTAAAATAGCGTCGGACTGCGTGATTGGCACATTAAACTTTCAGTACTCTGCCACCAAACCACAAATGTTCTTGAATGTTGCTCGAGAAGTTCTTAAAGAATTAAAAAGCCTACATGTGCAGTTACTTAAGTACTAGAATGAAATTCTCGTCGAAACGCAAGGGTATTATAATAACATTAACTGCCACCTATAACCACTTCCGCCCAAGATTTATAACTTCAGAACAAATATAGACTAACCAGCATTCAGTTACAATTTGAATCTTCAACTCTAAAAATTGGCCACTATAATTACATTTTTTCTCCCGCAAATTAAATAAATAATCTTTATAGTTTGCTAAATTTATTTGCAGTTTGAAGAATAATTATGTAAAATTGAACGAGTCACATCCTGTAGCATCCTTTTCGTGATCTTTGGCAATGCTTTGAAAATCTCACCTTAAATTACACGAGATTCTTGTAATTAAATAACTATCAATAACTATAATATTTGAAAAAACCTGATATATCCAGAACATTTGGCAATGATAAACATGAAATAACTCCAAATTGCACTGATAATTAAAGGAATTTAATTGTAAATTAATACCAATTGGCTCTTTAAGCATAAAAAAGTAACACTGTGAACCACTTTCTTAGTAAACAAATATAATATACATTTAAAAAAATCACATTATGGTATATTTTTTATAACGCCATTCCAAATCGATTTACAAAGAAAAAATTATAATCTTTAACATTTCAAATAAGGTTTTTCGTGATATTGCTGATGTGGCAACAGTAATTTAAATGACTAAAAATTAAATTCCAATGCTACTTTAATGGGTCGTTCGTCGACATGACAAGATGACAGATGTCCGTATGGACGTACAAACAGAAGAACAAAAAGTATGAAGTTAGGTCCCTGCTTTCCTATCTTTCGATGACAAAAATGATTCTTAAGATCTGATGGATACAACAGATTTCGTCACCGAAGTAAGGACAGACAGACGGGACACTTTGGGAAGACTACCATGTCAATACCTTCTTTTCTATTAAAAAAAATTTTCGAATTTAAAAAAAGATTATAAAATATTCTAAAAATAACGTCAGGGCTTCATCCTCATTGACTATACATCCCAGGACCCCTCCCTAAACATTTTTAAATAAACGTTTATATTTCTCCCTTCAATAAACCCACAGACTACGGCCGTCATTTTAGAAATGGTAAACCAAAGGTCACCAAGTGATTCGATTGAATAACTCGTCAAATATTCAGCCAAATGTAACAAAAACTAAGATTTAGGGCTTATGAGGATTCTTAATATTTCTAAATTATAAAATTGGGTGCTGTCATTGGAAATTTTAAAGTTAATAGCATTTTTAATATGAAGACGGCTCCTTATGCAATTTTTTTGTCCTGCAATTAACTCATGATGTTATATAAACACAAAGTCAAAAAGGTTCTATAGGATGACTAACGTTCGAAATAATCACTAGTGGGAACTTTTTCCACAGCTGTACATATCAAAATAGCTAAAATTATCCAAGCGCCAATATCCCTCGTGTAGCTCTAGTGCGACGATAATTTAAACCAAATCTAATCTAAAAGTATCCAACCTATACTACAACTAAAGTAGTCAAGTTTAAAAGTCGCGCGAAATTCTTTGACTGGATTTATAATAAGCTCCGCCCACTTTTCCATGTGGTTTAGGTTTACAGTTTGAACGATTTAGATATTGGCGTTTTTTTCCTTCTACGATTTGGCGACATTTATTTTTGTGTGTCATCAAATTTTAAAATCATAGATTTTCGTTTGTTATGACGTTTTTGTCATAAAAAGTACTTGAAATGTAAAAGCATCATTTAAATTCTGTATTAACATACAAAGATAATGCATGAGTGAATTATTTAAATTAATAATAAATCTTTTTAATCAATTAAGCCAAGTTGTCCTACAGATGTCGCCACGATTCTCAAAATGAAGCTTTTAAAAAAAAATAATAATTAAAAAACTGATTGATATTGTTCCTTCAAATCTTTTTTAAATTGTCTTACATCCCTATTTGCGTATCTGGTGCAAACAGATCATACGTTTAAAAAATACTTTTCAAGAAACTGTGATTTGAAAAATAAAGCATTACGTGTATAGGACTGACAGTCCCTCTTAATGACGAACTTAATACCATAATAGGGTACTTGACTGTATCTCTAAAATACCTTCAAATGTTATTTAAATTATAGTTGAAAGTAAAAAATAACATATGCATATATAATTTTTGCGAAATAAATCTTTAAATCATTAAAAAAAAATCATTTTAAAGAATCATTTTTTTTCACGTGATTATCATGTGATCACAATCACGTCGGTTTGGCTGACGTCACTATGAACTATAAACAAACCGGCGTGAGGTTTTTTGTTTTCTGATTAAACTTGATTTAATCCCATTTACTATTGAAATAATAAATATTGAGAAAATGTTGGGCTGTTTTACAGAAGTGTATATTTCAAATTTGCCTTAAATTGATTCCAATGTGGTGTTTCAAAGTTTGTTTATAGTTCATAGTGACATCACAGATACCACGTGACAGCCAGAAAGCGTTTTCAGGAGTGATTTTTCGTCCTGATTTTTAAATTCATTTTTCTGCCTTTTTATGGGGTATTTGAAAAAAAGGAAAAATACGAATACGAGTCGAATATTTTTGGTATAAGAACATTTCAAGCCAATAAAAAAAATTAGTCAAATACCCTATTACCTAATTTAATACCATAATCTAATATATTTATTCCATTTAAGTCTCAAAGTTTAATCCTGACTTGAGCACCATTCGCAAACTGAATCACCGATAGTACAGGTTACATAGCCCACAGCCTAGTGTTTAGTGTCTTGATCTCGGAATCGGAAGCAAAGAATTATATACTAGGGTAGAGGAACGACTCGTTCTGAGCTACCATCGGCAGCCATACGGAGCCCGAATAGAGTGTCAAAAAAGCTCGTTAATTTATAATTTTGATACTGAGAAAGGAAGTACATTCAGGGCAAAGGCGGGAATCGAACCCGCCACCGTTACAGGGCGCGAACTGCTAGCGTTATGACCTGCGATCCAAACCACTCGGCCAGCGGGCCCCACAAGCCACCCTACATTGTCTCCTTTTTGGTCCATGCATGGTGCTGTTAATAGGTTCAGCCCCTACCCTACTTTAAAACTCTTTGCCTGCATGAACTCCACAGTGGAACAGCGCCAAATACTTAGCCGATAGTGTTCATTTGGGCTTACTAAAAAGCAATCAATGGCTTCACTTTGGCAAACCGATTTTCGTATTACAGTAGACGCCGCTTAATGTGATCACGGATAATGTTATCAATCGTTTAATGTTATCAAAATCGCTTAGTCCCGTCCTCTTATATCAAAATACATTGGAATATCATAGTTTATTATAATCAAATGTTCGTTTATTGTTATCAGTTTATATGTAAATTTCCCGAAAAAATCCGATGTGAATGCTGAGGATTTTGAAACATGGATGGAGATCGACGAGAAGGTTGCGACTTCCACTTCGTTAATTGATGAGGGCATTTGCAAAGCCATAAGTGTCAAAGATCAAGCTTCGTCACAAGATTCTGATGCCAATGATGAACCCAAAAGTGCTATCGAGGACAAAATTCCGACGCCTGCTCAGATGAGGGAGGCACTTCGAATCTTACATCTAGGAAGTCGACAATTGATGATTTCTTTTTCTGTTAATAATTAACCTTTTGCATTTTGTATTGTTTTCTGTAGTTCATAATTAAATATGAAGGAAAACTCAGCTCACTAGTAATTCTTTTTCTTTAGTGCACATTAATTTCTATTAAATACTATAGAGTTTTACAGCAACAACTCCTAATTTAAAATTTATTTTTTATTTTAACAAATATGTTTAAAAAAATCCTTTTTTAAGTAAACTTTTAGTTTTAACTTTTTTTTTCGTGTATTGTAATCAATCGGTTATTGTTATCAAATCAAGTTCGTCCCGATGTGATCACATTAAGCGGCGGCGTCTACTGTAGTTTTTACCCGAAAGCATCGCTTTCTTAACTCTATTCTTGACATCTACAGACCTTATGCCACTGCTTTTGTCCAGGATGAAATGAATAGGATTCGAATTTCAAAAGGAAAGCAATCAGTTAGTTTCCCGTAGCTGGGATTGCAGTCCAGCAATAGACGGATTTCCTAAGACAAATACGCCATTTCGAATCTGACGGCTGTTGAAACAAATTGAGGAATGCCGTCTTGATCCGTCTGTTTTATTAGGGCTTGCTCACTGGGTAAATGAATTTCTGGGATCTTAGGGATTTGTATTGTGATGAAATGCTTTTAGTTTGGTTGGTTGGTTGGTAGACATATATTTTTTCAGGCTTTTGTGCTTAGTCAAACCCGCTTATAAGGACAGTTCTACCATAATTTTTAATTTCAGGTATTAAAAACTTGTAATTTTTTTTTTCAAAATCACTTTAAATGTTTATCAAAAGGTTTATAAGGGTTCTAGAATTACGAAAAAAAGTTTAGCAAAGCTCATTTGTAAAAAGCAAAAAAAATATAATAAGGGATGGCACTTTTTTTTAATAAACACCGATTCTAAAGAAACCGGTCTAAACCGGCCTTACGAAACTGTTTTTCAATGAAACCGAAATTGCAAAAAACCGGTTAGTCTTAAAAACTGGTTTCGGTTTTCCATCCCTAGATCATTACGACGGTAAGGATCGGAAGGTCAGGAACGGAAGGAAAGGACAATCACGCTGTTTTCCGGTCCCTTCTGTGCTGAAACTAACTCCAGTTTAATAAAAATGGATTTTTTACTTCTTGTACTCCACTCAAACATATTTATAGAAAAAAAATCAATTATCAAGCAAAAATTAGCATTAAACCTGGGAGACTGTAAGGAAAGCAATAAAGCCCAGCCAATTTCACTGAGTTTTTTTTTTTTTTTTAATTTTTGGGCTTATTGGTGAATTTTAGCAAAAATATGCGGCTACTAACTGAAATATCAGTTTTCTGCAATACAGTTTGCATGTTTGAAGAATCACTTTAGCTCAATCCAGTGCCTCTCTTCACCACTTTCGGAATGAGGTCAGTGAATGTACCAAAACCCAGGGACAAAGTTAGGAGACGAGAAAAACGCATTACAAATGTTAAAAGCCAAAATTCCATGGAAGGAATTCGTTAAGCTACAGTATTAGTTCAATTTAAAATCCAAATGAATGTAATTTTTAGCTAAAAAAAAGTATTAGATTGAGCCCTAAACTAAAACTTTGACATTCGGGACACACGATGGTAAGGACTTTTTTGCATTGTTTTGTGTTCTAAAATATTTTTTGGAGTTTCTTTGCTTTAAAATTACGTTTTGCAATTATAAAAGGACCAGTCTTTTAGTAAAATAAGAAAAAATGGTAATAAAAATTAATTTTATTAAAAGCTATGCCCAAGGGACATAAAATTAAAAATTATGGTAGAATTGCCCATAAACTTTCGTCAAGCAAGACAGACACACACACACTCACATACATACGTTACAGATGCTCTATCGCCAACTCCACAATTTATACATGTCAATGAAGGGGAGGGAAGTAGTCTCAAGAGACGTGTACCCGTGGGAAACTGCGCAATTAACGCCCACAGGACTTTCGGACGCAACAGATTTAACGAGTACGTACTCCGCATACACTCGGGACAAACACAAACATCCATGCCTTACCAGGATTCGAACCCGAGCCAGGAAGCTCCTAAGGCTAACTCCCTCACCGTTGTGCTGCCGAGTCGGCATGCTTTCTGTTAATAGATTGCTTTTAGAGTTTGACGTGTTGAAATTAACCCTTTCAGTCCCAAAAATTTACTACACTACAGAAACATCTGATATTCACAAAATAAGCTTATTTTAGGTCAAATATACGAATTCCATAAAAAAAATCCATTTATATTTTTATATGGTTTTTGAAACAATGCCAAAATTCTTTAACTGTGGAAAACAACAAAATAAAAAATATATATATTACCTAAAAACAGTTCGAGATATATATTTTAAGGTATCTGACCAGATTATTAAAAAAAATTTAGTAATTATTTTAACCGATATAGTTTAAATTGTGTTTTAAATAGGTGGAACTGAAGTGAACTTATAAAAAATCAGGAGAAACGCTTGTTGACTATTTTCTAAATAAAAAAATAGTAATTCTGACTTCTATTGAGATTAAAATAAAATTTTGTCTGACAGAACAAAGTGTGAAGAATCGAATGATGTGTGTTTGAATGTCATAGCGGGACATAAACATTTTGAAAAAAAATATTGAAAGTGATGATGCCAAATGGCATCACTGGGACTGAAAGGGTTAAACAGTAACTGAATTCCTGTGGTATGTTTCATTCATAAAAATTCCTAGACGTTTATTTCGTTTTTGGACTTAGCACCACAACCCTTTTGTTGTTTTGTAGAAATTTTAAGCAGTACTTTTTAGTAATGCCTTTAAATTTAATTTAGTAAAATCTTATTCCCTTCAGCGAATTTCTCAGCTTAAGAAGCTTTATAAGTCTAGGTTTATAAGCTGCTAGGTCTGGAGAGTATGGTGAATGCTGTATCTCAACGACATAATACTAGGCTAAGAATTAGAGCCCAGTCGGTTAGGCAAAGTCCTAACCCTGCGTGGGGCTGGGGGATCCCAGTCGGTTAAGCACTCGCTTAGCATGCGGAAGGTCCCAGGTTCGGGTCCGGGCATCGCCAAAATAGCTGCCGACCTATAAACGGCCCGTGCAGCCAAAAATGTCCGATGAATAATACCCCGTGTAAGGGAGTGCACGTTAAATATCCTTCAAAGTCCTAACGCTGCGTACGATGTTGCCCTTAACGGTTGCATTGGGTACCTATTCAGGTGTTGGCTCGTCACCTGACTGTGGTTCTTAAATACGACGCCCGTCACCAATAGCCCTCGTGTAGCTCTATTGCGACGATAATTCAAACCTAACCTAACGCTGCGTAAGGTGTCGCTCTTAAGAGGGACTGTCAGTCCTATACACGTAATGCTTTATTTTTCAAATCACAGTTTCTTGAAAAGTATTTTTTAAACGTATGATCTGTTTGCACCAGATACGCAAATAGGGATGAAAGACAATTTAAAAAAGATTTGAAGGAACAATATCAATCAGTTTTTTAATTATTAATTTTTTTTAAAAGCTTCATTTTGAGAATCGTGGCGACATCTGTAGGACAACTTGGCTTAATTGTTTAAAAAGATTTATTATTAATTTAAATAATTCACTCATGCATTATCTTTGTATGTTAATACAGAATTTAAATGATGCTTTTACATTTCAAGTACTTTTTATGACAAAAACGTTCATAACAAACGAGAATCTATGATTTTAAAATTTGATGACACACAAAAATAAATGTCGCCAAATCGTAGAAGGAAAAAAACGCCAATATCTAAATCGTTCAAACTGTAAACCTAAACCACATGGAAAAGTGGGCGGAGCTCATTATAAATCCAGTCAAAGAATTTCGCGCGACTTTTAAACTTGACTACTTTAGTTGTAGTATAGGTTGGATACTTTTAGATTAGATTTGGTTTAAATTATCGTCGCACTAGAGCTACACGAGGGCTATTGGCGCTTGGATACTTTTAGCTATTTTGATATGTACAGCTGTGAAAAAAGTTCCCACTAGTGATTATTTCGAACGTTAGTCATCCTATTAAACCTTTTTGACTTTGTGTTTATATAACATCATGAGTTAATTGCAGGCCAAAAAAATTGCATAAGGAGCCGTCTTCATATTAAAAATGCGATTAACTTAAAAATTTCCAGTGGCAGCACCCTATTTTATAATTTAGAAATACTAAGAATCCTCATAAACCCTAAATCTTAGTTTTTGTTACATTTGGCTGAATATTTGACGAGTTATATTCAATCGAATCACTTGGTGACCTTTGGTTTACCATTTCTAAAATGACGGCCGTAGTCTGTGGGTTTATTGAAGGGAGAAATATAAACGTTTATTTAAAAATGTTTAGGGAGGGGTCCTGGGATGTATAGTCAATGAGGATGAAACCCTGACGTTATTTTTATAATATTTTATAATCTTTTTTAAATTCGAAACATTTTTTTTAATAGAAAAGAAGGCGTTGACATGGTAGTCTTCCCAAAGTGTCCCGTCTGTCTGTCCTTACTTCGGTGACGAAATCTGTTCTATCCATCAGGTCTTAAGAATCATTTTTGTCATCGAAAGATAGGACAGCAGGGACTTAACTTCATACTTTTTGTTCTTCTGTTTGTACGTCCATACGGACATCTGTCATCTTGTCATGTCGACGAACGACCCATTAAAGTAGCATTGGAATTTAATTTTTAGTCATTTAAATTACTGTTGCCACATCAGCAATATCACGAAAAACCTTATTTGAAATGTTAAAGATTATGAATTTTTTCTTTGTAAATCGATTTGGAATGGCGTTATAAAAATATACCACAATGTGATTTTTTTTAATGTTTATTATATTTGTTTACTAAGAAAGTGGTTCACAGTGTTACTTTTTTTGCTTAAAGAGCTAATTGGTATTAATTTACAATTAAATTCCTTTAACTATCAGTGCAATTTGGAGTTATTTCATGTTTATCATTGCCAAATGTTCTGGATATATCAGGTTTTTTCAAATATTATAGTTATTGATAGTTATTTAATTACAAGAATCTCGTGTAATTTAAGGTGAGATTTTCAAAGCATTGCCAAAGATCACGGAAAGGATGCTACAGGATGTGACTCGTTCAATTTTACATAATTATTCTTCAAACTGCAAATAAATTTAGCAAACTATAAAGATTATTTATTTAATTTGCGGAAGAAAAAATGTAATTATAGTGGCCAATTTTTAGAGTTGAAGATTCAAATTGTAACTGAATGCTGGGTTAGTCTATATTTGTTCTGAAGTTATAAATCTTATGCGGAAGTGGCTATAGGTGGCAGTTAATGTTATTATAATACCCTTGCGTTTCTACGAGAATTTCATTCTAGTACTTAAGTAACTGCACATGTAGGCTTTTTAATTCTTTAAGAACTTCTCGAGCAACATTCAAGAACATGTGTCGTTTGGTGGCAAAGTACTGAAAGTTTAATGTGCCAATCATGCAGTCCGACGCTATTTTAGAGGCCTTGAAAAGTTGCAAAAAACACGTCAAGATTTCCCGGCTCCAAAGGTGTGCAATGTAGAAAGCTTCTTTCTGAACGAATGTACAGATTAGTGGCGGGAGTAAGGCTTGTAATAAAGAGACCAGTGTCTAATTTACAAGAGCAACCGAATGAACAAATTGACAAACTGCCACTAGCAATACAAAAGGTTCCTGCATATGTTTTTGAAGACTATAAACCCGCGTTTGTTTGTATCTTGCTGACCTTATTATTGCCTTTAAAACTGCTAATACGACAGATTCATTATACATTGGGGTTTCTACTTTTGCATTAGTATGCCATTAGTTTTAACAAACATAAAGATTGCTACGCCAACAATTAAAAGTACGGAACTAGATTTAAGGGGTCATAGTCTTAAAAATGTGCAAAGAAGGTACTACAAAGCATAGTTTGATCTTTCATGCAATTTTTAACTACTCAATATAAAAATATAATTATTTTATATGCAATTCTATAAGATTTACTTATTATATAACAAATTTTAAAATTTATGAAACTTCAGCCAAAACTAAAATAAATGATAACAAACATAAAACTATTTGAACACATTGGGATTAGGCTTGCGTGTCAAATTTTGAGGTCAAAATTGAAGAAATGAGCAAGAAAATGACTTTATATTGTACAAATATGTACAAACAAAGACTTGTACCTAAATTCTGAGCTCAATTTTAATTAGAATTTATGTTAAGAGCTTTTTTCTAAAAAAATTAATAAAAATTTAAGAAAAAAGCTCTGAAAATAATTACTTATTAAAATTGAGTTTAGAAATTAGGTATAAGTCTTTGTTTGTACATATTTGTACAATATAAAATCATTTTCTTTGTCATTTCTTCAATTTTGACCTCAAAATTTCGCGCGCAAGCCTAATCCCAATGTGTTCCAATAGTCTTATGTTTGTTATCATTTATTTTAGTTTTGGCTGAAGTTTCATAAATTTTAAAATTTGTTATATAATAAATAAATTTTATAAAATTACAAATAAAAAATATACTTATATGTTGAGTAGTTAAAAAATTACATTAAAGATCACCTTCTTTGCAAATTTTTAAGACTTCTATGACCCCTTAAGAACCATACTGTTTATGTGCTGAAGCTAAACTAGTATTCCGAAGTTTACAGGGATGACTTTAAAGCAGTTCATAGCGGTATCAAATCTCGGTAATTATAAATAGAAATATAATGTATTAGTACGAGCAAACCAAAAAAGAAATAGTTTCCTGAAAGATCGTAATATTTACAAAATAAATATAATTTATTAAACAAATAAAAAAATTAAATGAAAGAGAAATAACCAAACAACACAATTTTTTTTCCTCCGGAACATCGTCCGGGCTCGCGAAAGAGTACCGGAACCAGTTTTCGTTAGTCTAAACCTGATTACAATCGAATAATCTTTATCTTGTGATTGAGAAATCTTGCCGTGTTCCACTCCCCAGAAAGAGAAACGTATCCCTTTTTTTAAATCGCCAGACGTATCATTTGGCGAAAATTTGTAACGCCACCTGGCGAGTAAGAATCAAAATAAAGTTGGCTGATAAATCCTCTTAACAGTTGTGTTGGGAGCCTATGCAGGTGTCGGCTCGTCACTTGACTTTCTTAAAAATACGACACCCATCCCCAATAGCCCTCGCGTAGCTCTAGTGCGACGTTAATTCAAACTTACCTACTTACCTACCTAGGCTAAGCATTGCCTTACAAGAACCGCAATATGTGGACGTGCATTATCATGTATCAACGGCCAACTCTAATTGAAATGGTTGAAAATGAGACGTCACTCTACGAATTCATCTTCGAAGTCGTTCAAGAACTTTTGTGTAGAACAGTGGTTCCCCTGGGGGCGATCGCCCCCAAGTGGGCGATTTGTGTTATCAAGGGGGCGATAAATAGCTTGGGGGCGATAGGGGGGCGATGAGTATTCAAAGGGGGAAATTAAAATGTACTGTAATATAGTACAGTAAAACCACATTCCAATTTTTTTTTATCCCCATGACAATTTCAAACTGACATTCTTACAAGTTTTGAGGATTTGACCAAGTTAAAATTTCCTGATTCTATTGTTGATCCATTCCCTTTTGAATCTGCTGGTTGTGGATAACCTTGATAACTCTTTGTAGACGGAGTTTGTAGATATGAAGTATGATTGTGAGGCGAAACTTATTTACACTGATTCTAAACTGTAGTAAAAAGCTGACATTTGCCTCAGAAACTTGTGCATGAACTTGAAAAAAGATAGAATAAAAAAGTTTTCAACATTCAATTTTTTTCTTTAATTTTTATTGTCAATTCTCTTAAATTTTCCAAAATTGAGTTTAAGGATCTTAGTTAATTATTCTACTTTCATTCTTTGAAAAAATCTAAATAAAAATAGAAAAAATAAAAATAAAAAAAATTTTCGATTTTATTTAAGAGTAACCAGATAAGGCTGCTTGGTTATTTTTATATTTTTCAGTAAATGTTTGAAATTATAAAATTGCTTTATTAGTTACACTTAAGCTCAAATTATAATTGGACAAATTATAAAAATTAAAGGGGGGCGATATGTGTTAGTCAACTTAAAGAAGGGGGCGATGTTACAGAAAAGGTTGGGAACCACTGGTGTAGAAAATTCCAGTAATAGTCATATTAACACATTCGCTGCCACTAAATCATCGATAGAGTCTTCATCGATAGAGGCTGATGAAATAGAAAAACATCCTGTTTTTTAAACCTGTTCGTTATAATGGAAATAAACTGTTCATTTTTGAACAAGTACAAATCTTAGTTCGAGATCGTAAAATAGCAAAGTAGGTTGAATTAAAGTCACTAACTAAAGCTACACGATAGCTACCTACTCGTAAAAATACAAGGAAATGTTCCTGGCCTTTTCCAACCGGATAACTCATCATCTGTCACTAATAATTGAATTGAAAGCCAATTACCAGATTTGCTTCAGTGATTAACTTTTCGACTAAGAAATCATCATTAAATTTTCCTAATTCATATTTTTAGGTAGTTTTTGTTTTTAAAAAAATACAAAAAAAATAAAACAGACTATTTGAAAAAAATTTATAGCTAGATTGTTGAATAACAAACTGAATCACTTTACGAAATGCGGTATGTCTGGTGTCTGGTCGCCCTACACTTTAGACGAAGGATTTAATTTCCTCGTAATTTTAAATAGAATGCTCTCTTTCAAATCACCATTATTCCAAGCACAGAAGGATCGGTTGCAAAAATTACAAACGAACTTGAACTCATAAGAACGGTTGGCGAAATGGTTCTATGAATTTCATCAGAATGTGCTATTATCGGTGAATCGGAACCACGCGACTCCTTAAGGATTCAGTGGCATCCAACGTGTTAAGAAGAAAGAAATCATAATGAATGAGTTAATCGCAATCGAATATGTAGATCATCCTCGACACCTTATATTTCATATTAGGTATTTAAAAATAAGAGTTTTTGGTTTTAAAAAATCATTAAACCCAATTAGTTTTAGTAAAATAAATTTAGTTTTCTCTTTACTATTCAAAAATAATCATAAGTTAATGAAAGAAAACGCTTTAAAAACAACTTTTTTATAGTTAAAGAACTTCATAAGTAAATTTAAAAAAAAAAACGAAATTAAAACACAACTTTTTTATAGTTAAAGAACTTTATATAAGTACATTTAAAAAAGAAATTAAAACAAAACTTTTTCACTTAAAAAAACACTTATAAAATATGTTAGTAGAAACACCACTTTGAATGATATTATTCTAATGCCTCGTCAGAATCCGTTAAACTAAAAACTCACCATGCTAGCCATTTCTTATATACTTAAATTATAAGTGCAAAAAAGTTTTGAAATTAAATCAAACGAATTAGTAATATTTTATAGCTATAACACAAAAAAAAAGCATTTTTATTACTCTATAATGAAAAATTAATCCATTTAATTAAAAAAAATGTTCGAAGGGTATTCTAATTTACAGCACAGTTATTACTTAAGTTATGACGCAATTACTATCCAAAGATTAAGCCCATTAATTAAGTGCAAACTTATGAAATTAAAAACTGTAAAACAATATTTAAGAATGACGTTTTTTCTATGCATATACTTTTTGAGATATAAGCTTGAATTTTAAATATATATATTAAAAAAAATTCTTCGTTTTTATTTGGTTGTAAATAAAATAAATGAACGTTAGATTTTCTTAAAATAATTACGTAGTATTTACTCATCAAGAAAACAAATGCTAAGAAAAATTATTATTTAACGGTTTTTTTAATTATCTTTATCTATTTTTAATTTTATTTGCTTTTTAATTTTGAAATTTTAAATTTGACTACTATGCGGCCCTTTGTCTAAATTGTTTTGGACCTTAGCGCTTTAGAAAAATAAAATAAAACTTATAAATTTAAGGTAGGCGAATACCTAAAATTCTAAAATTTTTACTATAACTTTAATATTTTCCAAATTTGGCATAGTGATTTCAAATATAATGAACAATGCTTTTGGGGCAATTTTTTTATTTAAATATGATTTATTTTAAACGGTGTTTTTCAACTAAAAAAGGGGTTTTGTGCCAACACTTCTAGCACAAAAAGTTTTACATTAATTTACCTGAAATTTTTCACAGATGCTATTTCAATATATATCTGTGTCATGAACCTCTAACATCTGGTGCAAGTATACAAGTTTTTTTTTTTAGAAATGTCTAAGTGTAAGTTAATCGAAAAAAATCCTTTTTTTTTGTGGTTAATTTATAACATTTTTCTTAATAACTTTTTTTCTTGTAATTTGTATGTAACTCTAGAGGGTCATTGCATGTATCAGTTCAAAACCAAGTATTTAACACATAATAAATGTTCATAGGAAGAAAATTCAATGCGGTAGACGTGTTGGCGTAAACCTCTTTTTTTAGTAGAAAAACACCGTTTAAAATAAATAAATTATATTTAAACAAAAATAAAAGCCTAAATAGTATTATTCACTATATTTGAAATCACTATGTCAAATTTGGAAAAGATTAAAGCAATAGTAAAAAATTTTAGAATTTTGGGAAATTTTGGGTATTCGCCTACCTTAAGACCTGTGGGACTCCTTCTCTGCTAGAAATGTCATGTAAAGGAAAAACAACATGTACAGAACTACTGACTTACACAAATTCTTTGTTGTCAAACGTGCAACTCGTGGAGGTAGACGTTTCGCCAAATATAGGATAAACATAAAGAAATGGAACGTTTTTTTTTCAATGCTGTACTAGTTTAGTAAAATATATTTATTACCTAATAAATAATAATTTAACATATTATTTAGTAATATGATCATTTACTATTTTAATGCAATTCTGGTTAAGATCTTAAAGTAAAAATCATTTCAACTTTTATGAGGTAAATTAAGTTGGGCCAACATTTCTAATTTTATATTATTATTTTTTCCCTAGTAACTTACATATGGGCTTAGTAAAAACTTCTTTTTTTAATTATATGTTTATCTTTTCCAGCAAAAAATAACGCATTTCATTTAAAATTATTAACTTACAACTTATTTATTGATCCCCTTATTTTAAATTAAGGTAAATTATATTTTTATTCATGAGTTTGTAAATGTAAAAAAAAAAACATAGTTTAAAATAAACATGATTAACCCCAGCTTTTAGATGATTTAGTGTAACTTTAAAGTATTATTTTTTAACTTGCTTACTATTACCAATTTTAATTCTTCAAATATAAAAAGAATTACAAAACGGTTGATGTTAGAAAAAAGTATGATAAATAGAAAAAACTTTTTCCCGGAAATACGAAATATTTAAATTAGTAATTAATTTCCACGCTTGCCCCTTCCCTTGCCAGGGCCACAAATTTTAATTTGTTGCTTTATCATGCTATAAAAAATCCACAGACAAAATAAAACAAGGAAAATAATAATTCCTCGATGAACTTTGCAATTATGAAAGAAAAAAAGTTTTAAAAATAATGTACTTCATTTAAGCTCTGATGAAAAAACATTTTCGTCGTCCTGTTTTAAGCATAATTATGATTTATTGAAAGCAGAACTTATTATAAATTAGTTTCTATTGATTCCTTCTAAGCTTTTTGTCTATTTTAAAATAATAAGTTGGTGTATTATTATGCAAAAATACAGAAATCAATTAAGTTATGAAGTTTTGAAAAGATAATGAAAGTAAAACACAGTGTAAAAACAGTGTTTTTTTTTTTTTTTTTTTTTTTTTTTTTTTTGTCATTGTTTAAAAGACATGGCATAAGAGAATGCTGATTTTGATTTTGTTCTTTACTGATTAAAATCGATTCACTTTTATGGTAATCAAAAGCATATAGTTAAGTTATAAATTTAAACATAAGCAAGCAATAAAGCGTATTCAGATGTTTAAAAAAAATTCATTGTATTATTGTAAAAATTGGAGACATCACAAACTGATAATTATTGATTAATCCCAAATATAAAAACAAATCTAGCACAAAATATGAAAAACAGAAATACATATTCAATAATAATTTAACAAATTGTAGAGATTTACATAAAATGTTTATTAAAATTATACAATAGATCACAATGAAAATCCATCATGCAATTGCTGCAAAATGACAAAGTTCAACAGAACACTTGGAAAAAGGTATATGTGTGGGTAAAAAGGATTAAAGTATGTAAAATGAAATTAGCTTCAAAATAAATCGTTAAAATAACGCTTTTTACATTTATAAAGTTTATTATAACGTTCTGTTAAAGGAAGAATTATATATGAAATTCAATAAATTTCTATTAATGATGGGGATCACTTATGAATTAAATTTATAATGTTTTCTTTTAAAAAGAGATAAAATCTGTTGTATATAACCTCTAGCGACCTGGCGTCCCCATTTGGGGATATTTTTTAAAACCTCTCCACAAACAATTAACACGTTAATTAGTTCCGAAATTGACGTGGTCCGATAAAAGAAGATCCAAATATCAGATTGATTACCTTTGATTACAGATGCCAGACATTTGTTTCCATAAAAAATGAAGTTGAATGAGGGTCAATACGATATTAGAATTCTTAAAAAAATATTTTTAAATGTTTTTTAAACTTTTCAAAAAAGTTATTTTAGTAGTTACTTTTAAAGGCATTTTGCATTAAAAACAATGTTAAATAATCTATCAACTACAAATAAGTGAAACGGCCTTTTTAGTTGCATTTATAGCACAAAAAATGTGTGTGTTTTTTTAGTTTAAGGCGTGTCCCTAAGTAAATACAAACATTTTTTGTAAAAGTTTCTTTGAATACATTCCTTTTAGCATATATTTGTATGAAAAGTATATGTTTAGATTAAAAATACTATTTTTCTCGGGTCTTAAGAGGACAAGTATTTTTAAGAAGCCAGGAACTGTTTTCATCAGCACCTATAATTTAATAAGTTTTTTCCCCTGAGTTCAAATATTTATCTTTCCGGCATTAAAAAGCTATTTGCGCCCACATTCCAGCAACTCTTTATTTGAGTAAAATCAAAAATCAATCAGTTTTATCGAATGGTGAGAGAGAGAGAGCTTATTATCTGCTTCTTGAATCTAAAACCTTCCTAAGTATTTCGGATGATTTATCTCTATAGTACTTAAATATAACACTTTATCTCCTTCTCCATACTCTCTTTTCAAGATACAACGCTGGATTTAGAGAGAGAGAGAGAAAAAAGTGTAAACTTTGAGTAATTTATTAAAAAGATTGATGACAAAGTAAAACAAAACAACAAAAGTATAACAAATTACCTAAATATGAGTGCTTTGTTATACTATGTTATTTATTATTGTCTTATTTATCAACATTATTAATGTTATTTAAGTTCAAGGGAGAATAGACAAATAGTTTTTATTTTTTATCACTATTTTAATGTAACTAAATATACGTTAGTTAAATTTTCATATGGTGAGTTGCGGTAATGACTGCAATCCTTGAAGTAAACAAGACACATTCTTAATATCCTTAAGGTAGGCGAATACCCAAAATTCTAAAATTTTTACTATTACTTTAATCTTTTCCAAATTCGGCATAGTGATTTCAAATATAATGAACAATGCTTTTTTGGGCAATTTTTTTTTATTTAAATATAATTGATTTATTTTAAACGGTGTTTTTCAACTAAAAAAAGGAATTTACGCCAACACCTTCTAGCATAAAAAGCTTTACATTAATTTACCTGAAACTTTTCACAGATGCTATTTCAATATATATCTGTGCCATGAACCTCTAACATCTGGTGTAAGTCTGGTGTAAGTTTTTTTTTTAATGTCCAAGTGTAAGTTAATCGAAAAAAATCCTTTTTTGTGGTTAATTTATAACATATTTCTTAATAACTTTTTTTCTTGTAATTTGTATGTAACTCTAGAGGGTCATTCAAAACGAAGTTCAAAGTATCAGCTCAAAACGAAGAATTTAACACATAATAAATGTTCATAGGATGAAAATTCAATGTGGTATACTTGTTGGCGTAAACCTCTTTTTTTAGTAGAAAAACACCGTTTAAAATAAATAAATTATATTTAAATAAAATTAAAAGCCTAAATAGTATTATTCATGATATTTGAAATCACTATGCCAAATTTGGAAAAGATTAAAGCAATAGTAAAAATTTTAGAATTTTGGGAAATTTTGGGTATTCGCCTACCTTAAATATACTTTCTGTTTTAGTAAAATAGTTCAGGTTTAAGTGTAGGGTTTGTCGTGTCTCAAGGTGTACCTCTCTTTCGATTATTAGGCTAAATTTGATACTTTGGGTTGATTTTTCAGGTTTGGATACTTATAATAGAAATATCAAGTCATTTTTTTTTTCATGTTTTTGAATCAATTTATGTGGCATCTTTACAATATGGGTTTTAAAAGACAAACTGTTGTATTTCTTTGTTAGTTTCCAGCAACATGCATGTGGCATGACAATAAACTAATTATTAGATTTATTTGTTTTAACGTCAAACATGCATTTCATACTATATTCACTTTTAAAACTGCTTTTGATGCCAGTCTGTTACTACAAAAATTGGTATTCAATATTGGTACATCTACTTTAATTAAAATTTGAAAAATAATTTATTTTTAGCAAAGTCAAGCTTGATAGGATTTTTTAAAATAATTTTTAAATATTTTTTTTTTCTCTTGACAACCTTAGTTCGATTCAATAACGTTCTTATATCCATTCTTCTTAAGCAGTCCCTCATTAAAATACGTTACTATAGTAACAAGAACTAGTCCGACTAAGATACCGCTGCTTTGGCTGACTCCAGGTCCGACATTTGTTCGATTCCGTAATCTTCTTACAACGAATGACTTTCTTTTAAGCTGCAAAAGCGAAAGAACGAGACCTGAATGACAGGAACATACAAAGATATTACTTTCTGAAAACTTCTTAAACGTACTTTACATACGTTAGAAGCCAAGACGGGGTGCTATAGAAACGGAAACTGAGAGTTGTCGGGTGTTTTTTCGCCAGTTTTCGAAATGGTCGCCAAAAGCATTTCAACGACTTGCAATGGAAATCCTAAATTGTCTGTGCAATGCGGAAGAAAATGTTGTTTCTAATGCCACTCGGTAACCGAGCCCGGAGTAGAGGACTATCCGATTTAAGGCGAAGAGGGCGGCTTCCGTTTTTATTGAACGCCACAAGGGAGGAAGTCCGACTGTTGCCCGTCAGCATGTCACATCCGTTTTACAGGAAGGTCCCTTTCACACATCCATTCTCACTCACATATCGGAATTTTGATCCAGATCAAAGGCCGATAACCCCCTGATCTGGCACCCCCAGAGGTATTAATTTGGTATGGGAACATGGAGGACTTTGTGACCACGACATATTTAACCTGCCCCAGCCACCATTAGTCAACACGGCGGTCTTTAGCCGAGTACAAGCGCCGACCCAGCGACCATCAGAATTGCGAGCGCCGCTGAGGACAGAACCCACAACCCTTCCGATGCGAGCACGACGCTTCACACGACTGAGCTGATTCGACGCTTCACACGACTGAGCTGAAATTCTGATATTAAACTTAAGGGGAATGAGAACGCTCTCCAAACCAAAGTGCTTCAGTGTCAATCCAAAAGAGAAAAAAATATTTTTTAAGCCACATTTCTCCGGCTGTATTAAATATTTTTGCAAAAGGTTTTTTTTATGTGATAAATGTAGTTGAATTACAGGTCCCGACAATTCCACTTTTTAAATTTGGATCGAATATTTTTTGTAGTTTTAAATAATTGATTTCCCACAAAACATTTGAATCAATTTCAAAAATTGGGATCATATAGAGACCTGTAAGTTACCTACATTTATCATTTAAAAAAAAACTTTGTAAATATATTCAATGCAACCGGAGATGTTAGGCTTAGAAAATTATAATTTTTTCAAATTGGATTAACACTGAGGCACTTTGGTTTGGAGACCTGCGGTTCAGCGAGCTCATCCCCCTCCCCCTTCCCTTAATTTAAAATACTCTTTGTTTGCATTCTTAGTAACGCGATTCTCTTGGCGATGAATCGTAAGTTTGGCGAAAAACACCCTATTTCTAAGAGTCTATATATTTTAAAGCGAAACAATATTATGGAAAGAATTTAAGAAAGAACAAGAAGTTCTTAAAGAACTAAAATAGCCTACTTTCCTGTTACTTAAATACTTACTAATATTCTTATCTTGAAAAAAAATAGGTTCGTAACAGTAAGTGACATCAACAACCGTTTTTCCACCTTAAATTTAAAATAAATTTCACTAAACGCAGCATCTAACTAAACACAGCATCTTTCACTAAACACAGCTTGATTTGCAGTCATAAGTAAATATTTGATTTTTCGTAGAACAAAAACCAAAAAAAACTACTCCTCAATAAACATTTACTTGCTAAATTCGGCTAGTTTCATTTATTTTATTTCGAAAATTAAATAATTATTACTTAAATCGTTTGCAAAAATTTATATTTCAAAGAATAAATAAGCAAAATTTCTAAATTAATAAAGTGTTTTTTTTGTTTGTTTGCAATACTCCTCGCTTTTAGATGGAATGAAAACAATTTATATCAAAATACAAATATCTCGTAGTGAAATATATATTTGACGTCATCTTAAATTGATCGATGTCTCAAAAATAAATTTATTTTAATTTATTGTCTAAAAGAATTAAAGTTTCTCAAGCAATTGTTGCGATGGCAACGGCGATATAATTCTAATAAAAATGGCTTCCTATGCTTTTTAAATGAGCATTAAATGTTGATGTTTTTTTAATAATTGAAGTACTTCGAATTCGAATTATTTTCTGAAATTTTCAATGTATTCTAAATTCGATGCGCTGAATTTGTTGACGTATCTCACTTGTCCGTAGCATTTGTAGTTAAATTCAGCGATTTAAATGAATCGAAATTGAATTTCAATGCTAATTCAATGGGAAATTCGTCGTCAAATAGTCGATTTATGTCCGTCCTATCGTACAGACAGACGGACAAAAAGTATGAAAGTTGGGTGTCTGAGATTATACCTTTCTAATAAAAAAAGAATTTTTAAGATCGGATTGATAGAACTGATTTTGGAAGGGGGGTACGGACGGACAGACGGACGGACAGACGGACGGACGGACAGACGGACGGACGGACAGACGGACGGACGGACAGACGAACGGACGGACGGACGGACGGACATCGACCGCATGTCAATACCTACTTTTTCATTTTTTTTTTAATTCTTCGAATTAAAAAAAAAGAAAAGTAGGCTAAAAACACTGATCTTCCAGTAATGAACTTCGTAAACAAAATACGTTTTCGTTTAATTATTTACAGCACATCTCTCGAGAAATATATTTTAAAAGCTTAAAAAATAACCAATAAAAAGCATATTTCATAAATCCAAAAAATGCCTTTTAATTCTTTTCGGTATTACTCAAATTAAAAACACTGAAGTATATTTAATATTTTTAAGTTTATTATAACAATTGATTCGTAACTTTCGAAATAAGCAATATTAGATATTCTCAATCATAAAATTTGAATTCTATATATGAAGTACAAACAATTCTTAAATTAAAAAAAAAAAAAACATTCTGTTTGCGTATCAATCGTTAAAACTTTTTATATATCTTTGATAATTTCTTGGTAAAAAACGTAAAGACCCATGCAAACGAAAAACATTTAAAAAAAATAATGATAAATGTTTTTTGTAATTTTTCTTCTATATATTTGGAATATAAGATTTAAGTAAATATAATAAAGTAAAACAAATATTAAACTATCATCAAATACAAATATAAATACAAAAATTGTCGACCAACAACAGGCCAGAGGCCCAGCAAGGTTGGTCCAAAATAAATCTAATTCCTTGCCAGTTTCCAATAGTTATCGAGATTCTTCTTAAAATCTTCCACTCTCTTCGAATACACAACATATTCTGGTAAAGCATTCCACTCATTGACGACTCTATTGTAAAAATAATGTTTTCTAACCTCCCTTCTAAAGCATGATTTATTCAATTTCTGACCATGCCCTCTGGTCCGGCTATTTAAGGTAAAACCTAAGCCCTCCATGTCTCCCTGTTTAATGAACTTGAACAACTGAATTAAATCACCCCTTGTTCTCCTATTTTCCAGGGAATACATGTTTAACGATCTTAATCTATTACCATAATCAATACCCTATAAACCTTTAATCATTTTTGTAGCCCTATGTTGAACCTTTTCAAGCATTTCAATATCTTTTCTGAGAAAGGGGGACCAAAACTGAACAGCATACTCCAGATGTGGCCTTACCAATCCCCTATACAATGGCAAAATAATCTCTTTAGATTTAGAAGTGATACTTTTTCTAATATATCCTATTCGATTGGCCTTCTTACTTGTTCAACACATTGTTTACTCATTTTAAAATCATTGCTCACAAAAACTCCTAAATCTTAAACAAACTCACTGTCTTGAATACTTTCTCCCTGTAAAACATAAGAATAATTAACATTCTTCTTACCCAAATGCAAGGTTTGGCATTTATTCACACTGAACGACATGCCCCACCTTGCAGCCCACTCAGTAATTTTCGTTAGATCACTTTGAAATTGCTCAATTTGCTCAACAGAATTTACTGTACTCGTCACTTTTAAGTCATCTGCAAAAATACTTAACTTGCTATTCAACCCCCAGCTGATATCATCAATAAACATAATGAATAAAATTGGCCCAAGTACAGAGCCCTGAGGCACTCCACTTACTACATCATTCCAATCAGAATACCTACCATTAATGTGAACTCTTTCAAAGGGTAACTTTGGCCCAGGAGCGTAACATTGGTCCAAGTTTTTCAAACTAATAACTACTAGTCTAATAAACTTTTAGGATTGTAAACCATCTAGAAAAAAAGTTAAAATAGTTCATTTCCAGCTCTATTTAATAACAACTGTATTTTCAAAAACTATCAACGCCTTTCAACATCGTTCGTTCGTGCACTACAATTTAATAATAGAATAATTAGATCGTTGATACGGATTAAACTCTGACATAATCATCTCTCATATCATGACTCTCTCTATTGAGGCATTAGAATGAAAAACAAGGGATGTGCAACCCCCACTACGCGAATATCAATTTTTTCTCAATAAATCAACACACACATTATGCAATCACACAATCAATAAATCAATACACAAAGACCTTATAAGGTAATTTCAATAACTTTATCCCCTTGCGACCTGGCATCCCAATTTGGGGACATTTTTTAAAACCTACCCACAAACAATTAACACGTTAATTAGTTCCGAAATTGAACTGGTCCGATAGAAGAAGATCCAAATATCAATTTTCAGCCTTTGATTACAGGTATCAGTCATTTATTTCTATAAAAAAAAACGAAGTTGAACGACGATATTGGAGTTTTTAAGAAAAATTATTAAAAAAATTTTCAAACTTTTCAAAAAGTTCTTTTAGTAGTTAATTTTAAATGCATTTTGCATTAAAAACAATGATTAAATAATCTATGTACTACAAATAAGTGATACGGTCTTTTCTGTAGCATTTATAGCACAAAAAAATTGTATTTTTAGAGGTTAAGGCGTCTCCCTAAGTAACTATTAAGCATTTCTTTTTAATTTCTTTGAAAAACGTACTTTTTGTAGCATATATTTGTATGAAAAGTATGTTTAAATTAAGAATATACGTGTAGTATTTTGCTTGGGTCTTAATAGGTAAAAACCAGAAAAGTTCTATGGCAGGTTTCAGACAGACAGAGGACCATCGTTCGAAAACCACTTTTTTAGAATCCGCATTCTTCAAAATGTGTAGATAGCACAAAATCTCCATTTCGGATTTTCGACTTCATCGCAATCCTCTTTCATTACCTTATACAATTTCATTGCAGATTTGTAAGTAAAAATTGAAATCCGTGCATTATAAACAAAACTTTGTAACTAAACCTCACCACAGTTTAAGTATGCAGTATAGAAATTTTCTACTGGAAAAAGGGTAAATAGTTCTCATTTTCGAATGTGATAATTGAAAAAAAGGTATTTCATACTCAATAAACCACTTTATTCGTTATTTAAAGACATATTTGTATTAGTTTTATTAGGGGTTTTTTTTTCAGTTAGAGTGTAACATAAATTATTTTTTCTTTCAATTTTGACGTAACAAGGCGCACGAATATCAGAGGGGCACGAATATCAAAGGGGCAGCCAATCAGAACAAGCGAAATTTCGTTGCCTGCTCTGATAGGATAGTGAGATTTATTTACTCACGACGTTTCCCCCGCGGCTGCGCGCGCAACTGCAAACTTAATCTGTGGTGGACTGTAAAGCGGGAATAGTCACATGTTTATTTATTTAGAAGTTGCAGAAGAATTTAGCCAAAGAAATTTATTGTTATCCATTTTATCAAAGTCGCTGTTGTACATAAGGGTTGGGGTCTAGGCGGCTCAGTTCGCAATTTTGAAGCTGGGTCAAGTTTCAAGGCCAACATATGAGCGGGTTGCAGAGTACACGGCTTCAAGACGTTTCATACAAGTAGGTGTGGCCAATACATGCCCTATCGGCGGCAGCGTCGTAATTTAGAACCGCAAGACAGTGACGAGCCGACACCTGATTAGATACCCAACACAACATTCAAAAGCGACAACGTAGGGAATAGCACATTTAACGTGCATTCCCTCTACTCGGTGTAGACTTTATAACTGTAAAAACCGTTTATAGGTCAACAGCTATTTCCGGCAAGGCAAAACTGGTACCTTTCCAGTGCAAGGCAGGCGCTTTACCGACTGATCTCCCCACCCCTATTAAATTTCTCATACCAAAAGTGGGATTCCATCCAAAAGACTTCGATACCGCAAAAAAAAAATTCAAGTCAGCCTTCAACAAGAGAGAGAGAGAGAGAGAAAACGTGCGTTTTAAACATTTATCTTTGAAACTTAGCCATCCTGAATTTCGTATATTACACAATTTTAAAATTAATGTCTAACTTTTTTTTCCAATTTACAAAATGCAGAAATATGAAATTTTAAAAATCAATCAAAAACCTACTTCAATGTTCTTTTAAGTCTTAGCTAAAACAGCAAAAAAATAAAATTCATAATATGTGTGTAAGACTTTTTGTTAAAATTGTTTTAAAAATACTAAACACATTTACACAAAAACATTACTTTATTTACAGTTTTAAAGTATTTAAAAAGACAGCTTAAAAATAAAATGAAATTCATACGTAATCACACCTTAAGCAAATGTCATTAATGAATGAAAACTATGTTACACAGATAGCACATGTCGGAACTTAAGTGACGATTCCATTTTGTTAATGTAGGATTAGGTTCAGTTATCCTCCCACTAGAGGTACACAAGGGCTATTGGCAGCAGGTGTCGTAATTTAGAACCACACACAAATAACGAGCCGACACCCAAAACAACTTTTTAGGGAGACATTCTACGCATCATCATAGCATATTTAACATGCATTCCCTTTACTCCGAGTTAACCGTTGCACAAAGTGTTTATAGGACGTCAGTTATCTTGGCATAGCTCAGACTAAAGCCTGTGACCTTTTGCATGCAAGGCAAGCTGCCTACCCACTGGGCTACCATGCCCTGTTAGTAGGTAGGAAAAGAACCCTCTATCACCATCTTCTACACTAGGAGTTTATTTTGTACGCAGAACATAAAAGATATATACAATGGAACATAGTAAATTAAATTGTAAACAATGTTATAAAGAACTTCAAATTAGAAACTTGGCCGGAGTGATAAAGTTCACAATATTATTTACAGGAATTTATAATTTAAAACAAAATAAAACAATTTGAAGAACAATACCACTTGCTGCAAAAATTTATTAACATATTAACCCTTTCAGTCCCAAAAATTTAATACACTACAGAAACATCTGATATTCACAAAATAAGCTCATTTTAGATCAAATATACGAATTCCATAAGGAAAAAAATCCATTTAAATTTTTATATGGTTTTTGAAACAATGCCAAAATTCTTTAACTGTGGAAAACAACAAAATAAAAAATATATATATAAAACCTAAAAACACTTCGAGTTATATATTTTAAGGTATCTGACCATATTATTAAAAAAAATGTAGTAATTTTTTTAACCAAAATAGTTTAAATTGCGTTTTAAATATGTGGAACTGAAGTGAACTTATCAAAAATCAGGAGAAACGCTTGTTGACTATTTTCTAAATAAAAAAATGGTAGTTCTGACTTCTATTGAGATTAAGTAAAATTTTGTCTGATAGAACAAAGTGTGAAGAATCAAATGATGTGTGTTTGGATGTCATAGCGGGACATAAACATTTTGAAAAAAATATTGAAAGTGATGATGCCAAATGGCATCACTGGGACTGAAAGGGTTAAATATACTGGATAGAAATTATGATAATCAGTTATTGTTAAGAAGGAGGCATGCATCTTCAACTACTGCACCACCATGAAACAATTTTATGTATATTTAATAGAATCATTTGTCATTAAATTCAAAAATAAATTTAGCTGATGTATTTTAAGTTCAATTATTTCATTACATTTGTAGCATTATACAGGGTGAGGCAAATAAAAGCGGCCCCAGTCTAGAGATAGGAATAAGTTGAAATACTTGGCAAGAAAAACTCTTGAAGTCGGCTTTTGCATTGGTTGGATCAGATTAGCTTCACTTTAGAGCCACTCATAGACAAGTGGCGAGCTCAGATCTTAGTTCTTATTGCATGAAGATGTCCCATAATGCAAATTTTATGCCTTGCAATCAATTTATAATGTTTTGTATTACCAAAAACAAAATAGATCCGATTCTCTAGGATAAATAACAACTGAAATAATCACTAGACTAGTGGAATTTTTTTTTTTATCAGCTCTACAAACCTTGTTTAGATTTCATTTCAACTAGCTTCTAGCGAACTATAGCGTAGTTACCAGCAAATAATTTGCCAAGCGTTTGTTTGGGCTTAATATTGAAGCGATCAATAGCTTCAGTCAGCAAGCCTGTGTTTGTATTGGTTTTTGACTTGGCATCACTTCCATGGCATTCTTATCTCCAAGTTGGGGCCGCTTTTATTTGCCTCACCCTGTAATAAAATAGTTAATCAAAAGGGAGAACAAGTGTGGTTCTGGATGATCTATTCTTTTGGTGACAATGAATTTCATTTTGCAGTACAGTTTGAAACTTAAACACAGCGTGCAACAGATCCTATGTTGGCAGACTGTGCCTAAACATAAGAATTCAGAATTAATGCACACACTGTTCAGCTGTCAAGCTCTTCTGAAGTGTACATCATAATATGTCATTGAGGGTTACAGGTTAGACAAAATGTCTCATTAGCAAAGTGGCTTTTCTTTGGTGTGTGTTACAATATATCGCACTGTAAGCGGAAAAGAGACCTATCGCAAAATACTAGTTTTTCAGAAAAAATGTCTGGAGTTTATTTTTCTAATTGCAATAAATTATAGAAAAAACAACGATTCGCTTACCGCATTCCAACTATTCTCCAAGTTGATTCAATTTTTGCTTTAATCACTAGATATTTTAATTTTGAATATTATAGCCTTTACAACTCTAAAAGTTATATTTGTGCGGTAGGTCACTTTCCCGCGTACAGTGCAATGTATTGTAGGGTTGGTTGGACTTTTGACTGAATACCTTTTAGCATAATTAACAGTTATGGAATATTTAGAAAGTGTGCTTTAGAGAATGTCTTTGAAGATTGGACTTTTGGCAGGGTTACATATTGCACAATTAAGACACTTGACTTTTCTTCAGAATGTGTTAAAAGATGTGCTCAAAAGCTGGACTTTTGACTAAATGACTTATTCACAACTGTGTTGCTTTTCTTTAGTATGTATCAGAAAATGGGCTAGAAGAGTAGACTTTCGACTAAAAGACTTGTAACACAGTTCACAGCTATGTGGTTTTTCTTTAGTATGTATCAGAAAATGTGTTTGCAGGTTACACTTTTAGACTAAAAGACTTGTTACACAATTAACAGCTATGCGGTTTTTCTTTAGTGTGTGTCAGAAGATGTTTTTTAAGAGTTGACTTGTCACTAAATGACTTGGGGCACAATTCACAGCAAAGTGGCTTTTCTTTAGTATGTGTCAGAAGATGCCTTTTTAGGTTAGACCCTAGACTAAAAGACTTGTTACACAGTTCACAGCTATGTGGTTTTTCTTTAGTATGTGTCAGAAAATGGGCTAAAAGAGTAGACTTTCTACTAAAAGACTTGTTACACAGTTCACAGCTATGCGGTTTTTCTTTAGTGTGTGTCAGAAGATGCTTTTTAAGAGAAGACTTTTCACTAAATGACTTGGGGCACAATTCACAGCTATGTGGCTTTTCTTTAGTATGTGTCAGATGATGTGTTTGAAGGTGGGACTTTTGACTATAAGACTTGTTACACAGTTCACAGCTATGCGGTTTTTCTTTAGTGTGTGTCAGAAGATGTTTTTTAAGAGTCGACTTGTCACTAAAAGACTTGTTACACAGTTCACAGCTATGTGGTTTTTCTTTAGTATGTGTCAGAAAATGTGTTTGAAGGTGGGACTTTCTACTAAAAGACTTGTTACACAGTTCACAGCTATGCGGTTTTTCTTTAGTATGTGTCAGAAGATGTGTTTGAAGGTGGGACTTTTGACTAAAAGACTTGTTACACAGTTCACAGCTATGTGGTTTTTCTTGAGTATGTGTCAGAAGATGCGTTTGAATGTGAGACTTTCTACTAAAAGACTTGTTACACAGTTCACAGCTATGTGGTTTTTCTTTAGTATGTGTCAGAAGATGTGTTTGAAGGTGGGACTTTTGACTAAAAGACTTGTTACACAGTTCACAGCTATGTGGTTTTTCTTGAGTATGTGTCAGAAGATGTGTTTGAAGGTAGGACTTTCTACTAAAAGACTTGTTACACAGTTCACAGCTATGCGGTTTTTCTTTAGTGTGTGTCAGAAGATTTTTTTTAAGAGTCGACTTGTCACTAAATGACTTGGGGCACAATTCACAGCTATGTGGCTTTTCTTTAGTATGTGTCAGAAGATGCCTTTTTAGGTTAGACTTTTGACTAAAAGACTTGTTACACAATTCACAGCTACGTGGTTTTTCTTTAGTATGTGTCAGGAGATGGGTTTGGAGGAGTGACTTTTTACCAAATGACTTGGGGCACAATTCACAGCTATGTGGCTTATCTTTAGACTGCATCTTAAGCTTTGATTGATGATGCGACTTTAGACCTAATTATTCCTTAAATAATTCACAGCTTTAATGTACATAAAAATATTTTCATTGGAATGGACTTCACACTCAATTTTTGTCATACAATTCTGTCTTACATTTTTAGTGGGTTTTTTTTTTCGGGGAAATCTTCCCTAATGCTGGACTAAGGTGGAATGGTAGCCTTTTTAGTTTTACTTGGATAGATTTTTTAGTTTCCACAGTTCAGGTATTGATGATTCTGCAATGAATAGATATAGACTTACATTAGACGATCAATAACTTAACCCGAAAATAATTTATCAAGGAGAGAGGGTGAAACCAGAAAGACTAGTGAAAAACATAGAGATACTAGAACTGTGAGCTATCGCACACCTGTAGGAGTTGGTAATGGAGAAGGAAAATAGAATTTTAGGCTGGAATATTCTAAATAAGTATACAGCTAAAGGCATTTTGATTTTTTTAGACATCAATTACATCGATCTGAATGTTGATTAGACATGTAATTTATAAAATGGGATCACATTTTACATTTCTCTTCAGTAAAATTCAATTTTTATGTCAAACTCAATTTTTCTCAAAACAGCTATTGAAGGCTTATAATTAAATAATAGTAGTTTTAAAACTTAAACATAATTAAATTACTTTTAATTAAATAATTAAATTCTTTAAAAATTAAAGCATTAAAAATTTTTAAGCATTTTTAAAAAGCTAATTATACTGTATTTTTTTTTATTTATTCACACAAAAAAACATTTTAAGGTAATCGTTTGACACAAAATCAAAATATAAATTTAAATAAGCTCAATAATTTATCTTTTCAAAAACTTTTTTAAAAAAACTATGATAGAGTTGATTTATGACTATGAGCCATTTTTAAGTGTTAAGTTAGAAAAGTTGAGATTAAGATCATCTTAACTCGCACCGAGTAGAAATAGAATTAAGCAACAAAATTATCCTGGTTCAGTTACCACCGAAGTATTACCAATGTCTAGAAAAGAAATACATATCTTCTAGCCATAGACTCAGATATACAAAAGCTTCTAAAGAAAGGAAATTTTAATCATGCTTTATTCTTCACAACTTCTCGTGTGGACCGTAACATAGGGGAGAAAAATATTTTTTAATACAAATATTTAACAATGTCAAATACAATTGAAGAGTACACGGGAAGAAGCGATTGATTTATTAGGGGGACGGCCGCAATTGCCTGCTTGGCGGCATAAAACCGGTTTCTCTCCTACTTCTTCGCTTGGTCCAAGCGTCGGGATCGCCAATCGCCTGAACTTGGTAGCTAGGAACCACAAAGATAGTACTACACTGGCATATCACGTGACCTACAACACTGACTTCATTGCTTGCGCGTCCCGTCGATAGCATTGGAGGTCACGTGATCTGTAACTATATTACGTTAACTATGATATCTATGGTAGGAACTGGTTTCCTTACACAAGTTTAGGCGATCACTCGCTATCATCGCCAAAGTGGCCTGCTAAGGAAACTTCTCTGAAAAATCAATCGGTTTTTCCCGTGTACTCTTCAATTGTGTAATTCAAACATAACACTAATAAACGCTTATTAAGGTTATAAAAAATTACCTTACTTTTATAGCAAAAATATTACTAGGCTTGATGCTATCTTTGTGGAGCATACAATGACTATAGTACAATTTGTAAAATATCTGTTATAAGTTCATTATTATTTTTTTTAACTCCCAACTGTTTAGGATTTATTAAAAATACCTGCAGGCCCTTCGAGCACCAAAATGAAGACAACTAAATTTTTCCTTACGTTTTGGTGTGATTGTATTCTGTGATTTGGTGTGATTGTCTTCTGTGATTGTAGCTTCTTCAAGAAATGCAGGAAGTTCCACAATATACAGCAGGTTCACATAGAATTTAATTTGCAAAAGTAACTTCTATTACCAGTTATTCCAGCTTTGCAGTACTTCTGGCTCGACACTTCTGGATTGGTTTGCTGAAAAATAATTCAAGTGTTTTTTAAATACAAATACAAATACAAATACAAAAATTGTCGACCAACAACAGGCCAGAGGCCCAGCAAGGTTGGTCCAAAATATATCTAATTCCTTACCAGTTTCCAATAGTTATCGAGATTCTTCTTAAAATCTTCCACTCTCTTCGAATGCACAACATATTCTGGTAAAGCATTCCACTCATTGACGACTCTATTGTAAAAATAATGTTTTCTAACCTCCCTTCTAAAGCATGATTTATTCAATTTCTGTCCATGCCCCCTGGTCCGGCTATTTAAGGTAAAACCTAAGCCCTCCATGTCGCCCTGTTTAATGAACTTGAACAACTGAATTAAATCACCCCTTGATCTCCTATTTTCCAGGGAATACATGTTTAACGATCTTAATCTATTACCATAATCAATACCCGATAAACCCTTAATCATTTTTGTAGCCCTATGTTGAACCTTTTCAAGCATTTCAATATCTTTTCTGAGAAAGGGGGACCAAAACTGAACAGCATACTCCAGATGTGGCCTTACCAATCCCCTATACAATGGCAAAATAATCTCTTTAGATTTAGAAGTGATACTTTTTCTAATATATCCTAACATTCGATTGGCCTTCTTACTTGCTTCAACACATTGTTTACTCATTTTAAAATCATTGCTCACAAAAACTCCTAAATCTTTAACAAACTCACTGTCTTGAATACTCTCTCCCTGTAAAACATAAGAATAATTAACATTGTTCTTGCCCAAATGCAAGGTTTGGCATTTATTCACACTGAACGACATGCCCCACCTTGCAGCCCACTCAGTAATTTTTGTTAGATCACTTTGCAATTGCTCAACAGAATTAACTGTACTCGTCACTTTTAAGTCATCTGCAAAAATACTTAACTTGCTGTTCAACCCCCAGCTGATATCATCAATAAACATAATGAATAAAATTGGCCCTAGTACAGAGCCCTGAGGCACTCCACTTACTACTTCATTCCAATCAGAGTACTTACCATTAATGTGAACCCTTTGTTTTCTATTGGTCAACCAATTTTTAACCCAACGGATAACGGCTGTTTCGATTCCAAATCTTCGCATCTTATATAGCAAAGCTTCATGAGGAACTTTGTCAAAAGCCTTTTGGAAATCGATGTAAATAATATCAACCATATTGCCTTTATCAATCTCTTCAGTAACAGTGTCATAAAACTTTAAAAGATTAGTTGTACAAGATCTACCCTTTCTAAAGCCATATTGATTTTCTGAAAGTAAATTATTAGTTTCCAAAAAAGTCATTATATGCCTCTTCAATAACGTCTCAAAAACTTTACCTAAAACAGATGTAAGACTAACTGGTCTGTAATTACCCGGATCAGATTTTGGCCCTTTCTTGTACAATGGAGTAACATTTGCCAATTTCCAGTCTGCTGGCACCTGTCCAGAAATAAATGATGACCTAAAAATAGTCAGAACTGCATCCCCTAACTCTTCTGCACATTCAACTAAAATTTTAGGATAAATATCATCAGGCCCAGGTGCTTTGTTAGGTTTCATAGTTTTCAATAGATGAACAACATCCTCTTTAGAAAAATCACACTCGATACATACCTGTTCTTCAGTTACTTCCCCTGAAACATGAACATTTTTAAAATCTTTATTAAAAACACTAACAAAAAAGTCATTCAAAAGATTTGCCATTTTCATGTCGTCATGGATTAACTGCCCTTGACTACCTTTAAATGGCCCAATAGAGTTACCCTGCTTTACATTACCCCTCGCATAAGCGAAAAAATCTTTAGGGTTATTCTTAATATCCCTAGCGAGATTCTCCTCTAATGCAGATTTATGTTGCCTACTCATATTCTTAAACTCTCTCCTAGCAACTCTGTAAGCTTCCTGATCAGCTTCTCTACCAGATTGTTTAGCAATTTTGTAAGCCTTCTGCTTTAACCTAAGGGACTTTTTAATATCCTTCGAAAACCACATAGGATACAATTTCCTTTGGGAACTTTTATTCTTGAATTTAACATGTTTTTTCACAACATCATTTAGTTTAACCTTAAACTCATCCCATAGTTCAAAAGTATGGGTACCCACCAGCCCTATATCAAAAGCTAATGCAACATCATGTCTCAGGTTGTCGAAATTAACATCTCTGAAACATGGAACGACTCTTACACTATTATTCTGTATGACCTGAAAAATAATATCAAATTTAATACTATTATGATCACTCTCCCCTAAGTGATCACTGACTATAAGGTTCTGCACTCTATCTTCACAACTGCTCAAAACTAAATCCAAAATAGCATTACCTCTAGTACACTCCTTTACTAACTGGTACAAAAAACAGTCATCTAAGACCTCTAGAAAATCTAAACCCTGACAATTAGTAATCACATTATTGTCCCAGTTAATGTTTGGAAAATTGAAATCCCCCATAATCACAACTTCATTTTTATGACAAATCTCTCTTATGAGGTTATACAGTACGGTATCTTGCTCCGCATTACTGTTGGGTGGTCTATACACATTACCTACAACCAGATGATTACCGTTGACATTAGTCAACTTAACCCATACAGAGTCAATACCTAGAGAGTCACTCTCTAAGTTTAACTCAATGCAGTTCAAGTCACTTCTAATATACAACAGCACTCCGCCCCCTTTCTTATTTAATCTATCACGACGGAAGAGATTGAAACCTTTAATGGTGAAAAAATCATGTACATCATCAGCATTCGCCCAGCTTTCTGTGATACCAATAATGTCGAAATCTTCCATTGCAATGATTCCCCTCAACTCATCCATCTTGTTTCTAATACTTCTAGCATTGCAATAGAAGACCTTCAATGTAATTTTTCCACATTTACTCGAACCATTGCTCCTGTTACTATTACCTCTTCCCGAATTCCCCACTATGGCCTTCACCCTGGCCACTCCTTCGCCAAACATACCTAGTTTTTTGAAGCAAGACTGTTCATTACAAGCCTGCTTACCTCATTTACCCCTCTAGTGCTCAAGTGTACTCTGTCTCTTGCCATCCACTCAACTTGACAACCTTGAAAAACAGTCACATTGTCAACCTTTCTCCTAGAAAACAGATCTAGAAACGTTACCCCCTCCATCTCACATACCTCTTTTAAAACCTTGTTCATTGAAAATGCCCTAGCATTCATCCAAGCATTGGACCTCTGCTCCTCCACACTCGATCTGCTCTTCCACCCAGGAAACCTCGGTAACAAACCAAGAACAGTAATGTCCTTTGTCCTACCCTTGACCTCCCTAAGGAGCGTCCTCGTCTCTCTTTTAAACTCCCTGTTTGTGGCTTTGCCAACCTCATTGGTACCTACCCACAAAACTACTTTATCACCCTCATTTATAGTTCCCTCTCTTACCACATCAATCACATCATTTACCTTTGCTCCCGGCAAACAACAACGACTCATGTTGCGCTTTTTGTTGCATACCACATTCCCAATCCCTCGTACCATAGAGTCCCCCAAGACTACACCCTTAGTAACAACATCAACTTCAGTATCATCACACTCATTTTCACTCAAATCCTCCTCTACCAAGGAATACACCTCTTCTTCCTCATCTCCCATCTCTGAACTTTTAACCGTACTTAAAACCATATCTGGATCATCATTGATACTACCCAAATTAGCCTTTAACGCTAATAACTCCTCCTCCAATACCTTAACAGTTGTACAGGATTTACATGTAAACTGAATCACCTGATTCCTATCAACATCTTTAAATCCATAAACATAAGCATCACATAGATTTTCACAAATATCACACACTAAATACATACGTCCTTGCCCAGATTTCTTCATAACTTTAAGACATTTAGTCATCCCCATGTTACAAAATACTAATTATTAGACAATAAAGCAGAAACAAAAAACACAGAACTAAAAGTACACGGACCTGAACACACAATAAAAAAAGATAAAAAACCAAAAATAACCAAATATTATAATACCAAATAAGAAAGTTGTGGTACCGAAAACGTAAACAAAGCAAAAACAAGGTCAAAATTAATGCACACAATCAGTAACCAACACCAATACAAAAAGTAAAAGTAACACGCAATTAAATAACAGTAAAGAAGCAGGCAAAAAATGATCAAACACAATTAAAATAACGATTTAACAGCAAAAAGAAAGGTAAATATAGCAACGTGCTTCTAAATCCGAACGTAAACAAAAGTCACGCCGTAAGGCTTAACTGCACAAGTACCAAAACCCTCCTGAATACAAGTAAAAAATACAAAAAATCACTGTAGATCACTAAGTAGCTGAAAGGTAAATTAAAAGTAATTAGTATCCTGTAAAACAAGCAAAATAAAACAATAAAAATCAATAAACTCACGGATCTCGTTCAAAACACAGCTTACAAATCGCCACCTAGCGGCAGAACCAAATAAGTAATTAAAATTAATTAAGTAATTAAAACAAAGAAAAATAACAAATCTGAGGGCTTTAATAAACTATCGAACTCTCGGGGGAAAAGAACAGTTTTGGCTAATGATATTTAATTAAAACTTTATAATCCAAGCAGATCCAAAATGGTCAATATCGGCTAAGTCTGGGATTAACCATGAACTGCCAATTAACTTTTCTGCTTGACCTCTTCAGTCCTGAAATTCTATGCATATATTCTTTAAAAAAATATAATTTTCAATCAAGTATGTACTTATAAGATAAGTATGTTTTGCAAGTGCTTTTGAAAAAATTAGTGTTAATATTTGCTAATGGTCACATCAATTTACCAGATTTCGAGGCTATGGGCTAATAAGATACATTTTTGGTGTGCAAATGATTGAGCAAACAAGCTGTATCAGTTTTTTTTTTTTTTTTTTTTTTTTTTTTTTGTGATTGTAACTATTGCCTTAGTCCAAAATGCAAGATAAATTAATTTTTGAAATAATCCTCTTGATACTTCATTTTTCAATGCAAGTAAAAAATCAGCTACTTCTGTTTCTGCCTATTTGGATTATTTTAGTTTACAATAAAAGTTAGTATTAAAATAAATTGTCAATGGAGGTTTTGGAATGAATTTTATTAACATACACACACACACATGTGTACCTCTGAAGCAAAGCAGTTAAACCACAGAGAAAGTGAATGATATAGAGAACTGTTGAACTGCAGGTGAAAAAGAGATAATTTCACATGACTAACAAGGCAAGACAGTCACAGTCAGCACCTCACTTTTTCTGTGTTTATTTCCAATCAAAGAGCTTAGTGGAAGAAGGTGCCAAGAGATATTTTTAAAAATATATAATTTTGAGCAATAAATTAAATTTAAATAAAGTTTCCTTTTAAAAAGAAATGAAACAGCCAGTGTTGAGACAGTTCAAATCACTTGCATTATTTAAACCAATTTCTTTTTTTTTTTAAAGATTTTTTAATGTTCAGATTAAAATTAATTTGCTATTTTCCTTTTTGGTGCTCCAATTTTTATTTTATAATCGACTTATTATTTGGTAATTAATTTTTCTTCTTTACACAGCTTTTCAAATGATTTCAGCCAAAATACCAACTATATAAATTGAAAAATGAAATTTTGTAGTCAAATGAAATTAATCAGCAAACTAAGAGGTTATAACTATTTGAACCAAATGAGAATTTTTTTAAAGCAATTTTAAATGATTTAGTACTCAAATTTGGTACTTATATTATAATAGGTAATCCAAATTTAATTATCGTTTTACAAGTACCTATGTTATGTTATAAGTAAGTTATCTTTTTGTTAATTGGATCAAGCTAACACACAAAAAAAAACAAGTTGCATTCCACTGGCAAATAAATTTATTTCGCCTAGTTTTATTTTATACTTAGTTATGAAACTAATTATCGAAATAAGAAGATAAAATTTATTTGTTCCATGAATCATATGTGTGTTCCACATTAATATAAAGGATTTAGTGAAATTAAAAATATATAACATTACAAACATATATACACAAATATATAACACATTGGAACAGATATGCGATGCAAGAATTATCATTTAACGTGCTGAAAATATTTGATTTCGTTTCTTAATTATGTACAATTTGTTTATTTACATTATTGACTGTTAAAATTATCTTCTAGGTAAGAATTCATTAAAAGATATTCTATTTTTAGTAAGATATTCTATTTTCAGTAAGATATTATATAATTGCAAGAAAATTTATATGAATGCCATAAAAAATGCGGCAAAACAGAAAAACTTAGAAGAAGTGAAATGCATTTAGCAGAGTTCAAGTATAAGAAGGGTTTTTCCCCTCTTGCTTCATATTTCTATATACAGGGCTGTTCGCACTTTTTTTAGACGATATATATTAGGGGGGACGAGGGATATCAGTGAAGGGTACGGCCTTGATACCTTTTCTTGTTCCATTTATATTAGAAATTTTTCTGCGGATTTTGACGTGTGACTGCCAGCTTTGTCGTGATGGAGTTTCACAGATTGATGGCACTGTGGGTGAAGCGATGGTATTTTATTCAGAAAAATTGGTGATAAAATATGTTCCTGATAGTATTTGGAGTTAATCTAGATATTTTTTTTAAACCACCTTATTATTTTTAACTTGCCATTATATGAAAAACCAGCAACAATCATGAATCCCTCAGAGAAACTTTCTTTCAATTCTTTGAACCATGTATTTAAATTTTTTTCTCCTCTTTTATGAAAACAAATGGCTCTTTTTTTGCCGCAATCATTTAAATACACCCATGATTCAACTATTGTGACAATTCTTTCCCACTTTTCTTTGGATAAGTGTTTCTCATACAGATTTCTGCAGCGTGTCCTGCGTTCAGCGATATGTTTTGGAGAAAGACGATGCACAATGGATTTTTTCGCATTCTTAAGACTTAAATCAGTGTTTATCATTTTGTCTACAGTGAACACAGAGCATTTAATGATTTTGCAACTGTCCTTTAACTAGGGGGATTTTCTTTTAACATTAAACAACGTACCTTTGCAATAGTCGAAGATATCCGTTTTTTCTTGGGTACTTGTTTGGAATTTTTGTCAAACTTGAGGCTCCAATTTGACGTTTTTTCCTTTACGTTTTTTCCTTTCTTGTTTACGATATTACCTATCGACGCTTTAGATATCACAAAACTATGACTCTCACATCGTTTTTGGATAACGGAATAGGAATACTTCTCTTCGGAAAGAGCATAAATATAGCCTTCGAACCGCTGCTTCATTAAAAACGCTATTTTGAATAAAAATAAAATTTTCAAGCCGCAGAAGACAATTTTGACTTTTAAAAACATAATACAATTGCAATTATTTCTTTTGAAGCAATCGATTTTTTATTACGGCCAAACAAAATCGTCTAAAAAATGTGCGAACAGCCTCTGTATTTGTATGTATTTATTATTTGTATGTTTTTGAGTTGGTGATTCTATTCCTGTTGCGTAAATAGATTTTTTTTCTGTATGACAGTGTATATAAATAACCCCTTCACTTTGTTGTTGGTTAACATTTTATAAGATTTTATTATTTTACCAATCATGTTATGTTATAACATGTCTAGATGTACAAGTTAGATTCTGAAGTAATTATTTCAAAGACAATAAGAAAGGATATACAGATTTACAGATACATATTTATCAGTAACAGATTAGTAGAAAATTAATAAAAAGTGGATCAATAATATATTGAGAAACTTTGAATAGTAAAAGTATACAAGGAAACATTAGTTAGTTAGGGTTGGTAGAGGAAGAGCAAAAATAGCATTAAATACCCATCTTGAGACATTGTTATCAAAGACATTTTAGAAGAAGGTAAGAGCGTACAGTATTTATTGTACTAAAAATTTTACTACAAACCTATTAAATGTGACAAATTGGCAGTTGGGTTGGCGTCAGGTTTAACCCCGGGGCGGTAATCGAAAATTTTGGATTGGATTGGTTTACATATATTTTCAGGCTTGTGTGCTTGGTCGCAATAGGGTTACTGGGTCGCAAGGACCCGCTTATAAACCATCGTCAAGTAGAACAACACAAGACACACACAAACACATATAACGGATGTTGCCATCTGTCGCCACCTCCACAATTTAGACATGTCCCTGAAGGGGAGGGAAATTTTCTCCAGGAACCTGTACCCATGGTGAACTGCGCAATGACCGACCACAGGACTTTCGGACACAACAAATTTTACGAGCACGTACTCCGCATATACTCGGTAAGTCTTCAGTGGCGACCGGGTCTCGAACTCTCAACCTTCCGATCTCAAATCCGAGATTTTTGACCACTAGGCTCAATACAGCCCATCGAAAATTTTGTTTTTTGTTCGCCGCTGCAGGTCAACGAGCTTATAATAGGGGTCATAGAGTAAATAATAGCTTCGCTAGGAGAGGTTTCACCAACCGGTTTTGTAGAGACGCTTGAAGCGCCATCACGGAAAACGGCATTGGAATGTGGGATCGACTCTCCCCCCTCTTACCGCTCTACCCGTCTTCGAAACGTCACGACAAGTAGGGGGGATTGCGAAGTGGGGAGGGTTGAGAAGAAACGGAAAGTTACTTCGAGTCGGAAGACACAAAAACGTGATGATTCGACAGTCAATTATTATGTGTTTGCAGTAAACGCGTGCATTATTATTATTTTTTATGTGTAGCATATTTGATTACTTTATATAATTATGATTTTGGTTAAAATAATAATAAAAAAGCTAATGCGATCATACAATTTAAACTTATTTAAAAACTGCAGTCGAAATATTTTTTATTAAAGATGTTTAGGATATAAAATTAAAAATATAAAGAATGTAAAATTGTGGATAAGTTAAATACAATAGTTTGTTTAAAAAAATGTATGAAAAAGTATCGGAGCAGTTTTAAATATATTTAAGAGAAAATTGTAGTTTATAAAATATTTTATGAACAAAATGTTCATTTAACTTTTCTTTTAAAATACAAAAAATATTTTTTCTAAAAAAGGTATTAATTAAAATATAACGAATTATAATTATATTTTAATTAAACTATCAGTGAAAAAATATATTATGAAACATTACAATAATTTTTAAAACGAAACTTTTTAAATGTTAGTAAAAGCCTTCTTATCTTCACAATTTTAAACGAAAATAGTTTTAAAAACCTGTAAAAGAACAAACCTAATTGAACAAAGTTTCGTTAGCTAACAATTTAAAATAATAATATTCATTTTTATGCATTAAGGTAGGCGAATACCCAAAATTCCCATACTGATTTCAAATATAATGAATAATACTATTTAGGCATTTTTTTTTATTTAAATATAATTTATTTTAAACGGTGTTTTTCTACTAAAAAAGGAGGTTTACGCTAACAAGTCTACCACATTGAATTTTCATCCAATAAACATTTCAGGTAAATTAATGAAAAACTTTTTTTACTAGAAGTGTTGGCGCAACCCCCTTTTTTTAGGTGAAAAACACCGTTTCAAATAAATCAATTTATTTAAAATAAAAAAAATGCCTAAAAAGCATTGCTTATTATATTTGAAATCACTGTGCCAAATTTGGAAAAGATTAAAGTAATAGTAAAAATTTTAGAATTTCGGGTATTCGCCTACCTTAACTATTGAAAAGGGGTTTATGTTAATAGATTCACATGAAGCCACTAAAAGGTGCACCTCAATTTTTTTGTTTATTAATTAAATAATATTTTAGGAAATTATTATTAAGTTTTAGGTATTATCTCTTATTAAAAAAATATGTAAAATTATTATCTATGAAACTCAAGCTTTTTCTAGTTTATCGTTGTGTTTTATTAAGAACATTATATTTGTACAAAAAGTTAAGAAATTAAGAAATTATAACACTATAAGTTATCATGAAAATAAAATTTTAAAAAAAACGTCTTAATTTTATTCTAGATAAAATTCTATTGAGTTCAATTATGTATGCAAGAAAAATATTGCAAAGTGTAAAAAAAATAAATACAAGAATAAAATATTTTTTTTACTTATTTCAATCTTTTATTTTTCCATTTTAATTAATATAACAAATAAAGACGATATTCATAAGAATCGGTAGTTTGAAATGAAAATACCCAATTTGAATTTTAGATCGCGACCCTCAGACAAGATTCCCTGGCTCAGTGGTAAAGCACGCGGCTCTTGTCGAACAGGTCGTCAGATCAAATCTTGGCTGCCACCCTCTATACAACTCTTTTTTCCCTCTTTTGTCGGTAGTTTTTTAATAATTCACAAGATGGCGCCACTATTATTCTCTTTTTCTCCTCTTCATTTCCTCACCTCCACATTCCACTCGCGTTTTCCGTAGGGGCGCTAGTGTCTATGGGAAACTCCAATGTTAAGGCGATTGTATGGGGGTCCAATGAGAGAGAAGCCTCTTTACCCCCCTCCTTACTCTATGATAGGGGTAGAGCGGCTAATGGCAACCATACCGTGGAAGGAACCAACATGAAGATAATTCCTCCTAGGGTCACCTCCTAGGGTTGATTTGGCTCATTTTTCACAAAATTAGTTGAATGAAGTGAACAGTGTGTTCTTAAGTTTTCTTGCACACAACACATTTGTATATATGTATTTTTTACAAATATGCATAAAAGTATCCTAGCCGTTAATAAATTAAAGTGAAGTGTTTATCAAATGACCTACATAATCAGTAGGTCTAACGCAACATTAATCCAACCAAAAAAACATTCCAAAACACAGACAAAATGTTTTGAAATTCGGCGCTATTTTTTCAAAAAGCGCCAAACGGCACGATAACTTGCCTGGAGCGTCAAGCGGAATGCCGAGCGAACAATCGCCGCGTCAAACCGGTCTGAGGGTGGTTTTCTCTACTGCGCAAGCGCGAAAGAGGAAAACCGCGGCGAACAATTTCCCGATCGCTCCTTTGAGCGATTTTTGGGAGCGTTGTTTGGTGAATGCTCCTTCACATCTTCGCAAAACCAAGACGTCAGATAGGCATAAGCGAATGGCAACAATAGTAGCGTCATCTAGGTTTTTAAAGGACAAACAAAATCCAGTTAACCCAAGTTAAACCCAAACTAATGAATATGTTTCCTCAGACAGGGGTGATGGCAGCAGGGGGTTTTATGAAGGCTCAGATGCAGGAAAAACATAATCCTTTTAAGTTATCCACCTACATACGAGATAAATTTTTTGAAAACCATTTTTATTAAGCATATAAATATAATTTTAACACGTATATGGATAAAATACAAAAAAAATCGACAATGCAAACTCCTCTTTAATTCATTTTCAGCTATTAAGTTGTTAAATTAGGGAGTAAAACTCTGTTAAGCAAAATCTTAATTCATAAAAACTACTTACGACAACCAAATTTCTTTTTACTAACGTTACAGTGCTAATGCTGTTAAAAGCAATGAATTAAAATATACGGGATATATTGAGAAGGGGAAAATTATTGTTCATCGAGACACAATACTAGAGGCTTTCGTTAAAAAATGCATTTTTCAGAAAAAAATTGTTGCTTTGAAAAAACCAGCTATAAAAAATGAAATTACTTATAAAAACCTATAATTCTTGTTCAGTGCCTATAAAAGAGTTCTATTAATATGCTGGAAACAAAATTTGTGAAGTTGTCTATAAAACTTGGGAAATCATGTTTTATGTGAAAGTTTTTTTAAGAAAAATTTGAATTTCTCATTAAACTCGTTTAAACTAAAGATTACGCTTTTTATAAAGAACTATACAAAGACTATTATTAGCAAAATGTTCACTTCGTTTCAATCGTAGTTCGTACAATCATTCATTTGACTTTGAGCGCATAAGCTTATCACTAAGCGATGGTGAAACTGAAATGTAACTTCTCCGTAACTCTGACCCGTCATCAACCCCATACAGTGGGGCAGAAACCCCCAAGATGGACAAAAAAAATTTTTAAAATAAATAAAAAATAAAAAGAAGTGTCCAGCTACTTGGGGACAAGTCACTCCCCCGACACATGCATATGGCTTCTGGGAATTTGTTGCAGAGGTGCATAGTGGAGCAAGAGAGGAGATTCATTACCACTGCGAATTTTCTTGACGACGGACGACTATTTTTGCGCTTAAAAGATTTGCTTTTTTGGGGGGGAAGAAATTAAAGAATACAGAGGGACAGACTACTAGAGTATTTTTAACTTAAATTAATTTTATTGCATTTTAGGAAATATGAATTTTGATATAAATATTTATTTAATTAAAATAATTATTTACCTCGTTTATTGATAATTTTTAGTGTTAAGATTAAACAGGTAGGTTTGTAACAGAATCTATCCCTTAAACCGCTTCCACACAACATTCGTGCAGCTTCTAATTTAAAGTTTTTAATGCCAACAATAACTATTTTCCTTAACCGTGTTTCGCAGATTTAATTGTTTCAAATTGTCACAATTTCGGAAGTTTAATTGTTTCAATTTGTGAATGCCCTCTTATAAACCGAGTAGAAAATATAAAATATTTTGTCGATCAAATATTTAAATGGAATATACATGTAAAAAAGGTAAATTATAAGCTACATTTTGGTATTTATGCATTTTATTATTAAAAAAATAGTCTCAGTAAAATATTTTAAAAACAATTATACTTTGCGTTTATTCAATCAATAATACAATACGGCATAACCTCATGGAGTGGTGACTACATAAATAATATCAGATCTTAAATAAATACTCAATCCAGATTGATTCGAATGTTAAATTGCGATCCAGAAAATTTTGATAACCCTATTTTAACTATAAGACAACTATACGTATACAATAGTCTTCTATATTTATATAAAAACAGATCATTCTGCACAATTAACGACCCTTTAAACTACAATTTAAGAAATACAACTATTTACAATATACCTAAAGCTAATAAAGAAATCTTCCACATAATCTATACATAAATAGTAACATTTTATTTTTTTTCACCAACTTCAAGCTTGATATATATCCAGTTAAAAAAAAACTTAACTTTTTTCCCTCATTGAAATTTTTTAGATTATTAAGTTTCATTTTAATTGTTACAAGGCCATCAATTTAATGTTATTCCTTCCTTTTTTAAAGAAATTTCCTTTGTATCTTTATATTGTGCATATAATTATTTTATTTTATTATTGTACTAACGAATCTACTGAAATATATGTATTTTTCATGATCAGTTAATATTTTTTCATAAAGACCATGAAAATATTTTCGTTGTAAAAAAATATAAAATTTGTTTTAAATTAAAGTTTTGTGTACCTTTTTTTGCTTGAAAATTATCTGGCTTTTCAAACATTTAATAATTTATTTAGCTGTAGGAAATAAAATGTATTACACTATGCGGGCACAATGCTACCAAATTTAATGAATCTTTTATAACTTCATTTTTTTTAGTACAATTTCCATTTTCTTATTTTTAAAAAAGAAATTAAATAACTAAAATAAATTATTTTTTATATATACAAACTGTTTTATTCATTTTATTCCAAATAAATGGAAGAATTAAACAAAATATCGATTTCAAAGAGAAATTTGTAAAATGCTTCAAATTACTTTTAATGTACGTTTAAGTAAAACCCTTCATTACATTATATTTTGATATATATTTTCTACAATAATTATTGATTGAAAACAAATTCCAGTATTTTATATAATACTTAGTTTAGAAATATTCTACTTAAAAATATTTGCACAGTTAAATTTTTTCTTAAATTAACCAATACTGGAGAGTAGGAGTAAATAAAGGGATATATATTTCATTTAAATCGAACATTTTCAAATCGGTCTCTGCTTAAGTATCGATAAGATAGATGGCGCAACGATTTTTGCTATTCGCTTATGCTACTCTGACATCATGGTTTTGCGAAGATGTGAAGGAGCATTCACCGCGTTGTTTAGAAACCGCTTTCGCGCATGCGTAGTTATAGATATTGGAGGTTTGTTTGGTCCGATGCCGAAAAGCTGTTCATAAGCTTCCATTCATGACGTTGAGAACACCGAGGATAGTTTAGTAAGAGAAACTAGATTTTTCGGCATTTTTTTACATTGCTTTGCATTTAATTTGTTCTTATTTAATAATGGTTTTGCAATGTAAGCATAAAATCTTTTATCATATTTAATATTTCTTTTAATTCTCGACGTCAAATTTAGTACACCAAAGGAAAAATTGTACAATATTTTCTGAACCATTTTAAATCTTTCATCAAATTTATGAAACGTACACAGATAATTAAAAGCTTATTGGGAAATTTCACCTTTAAGTAAGAAATAAATACTTTGAAAAAGAGTGACTAAATAATCAAGCAGCTTCTTACATTCTGAGCATGCGCCAAAGCGGTTTCACCACGTGAAAAAATTCGCCACTATACCTAAACCGACCTTAAGTTTGCAGTATACAAATGTTCTACGAGAAAAAGGGTAAATAGTTCTCATTTTTGAGTGCGAGAATCGAATACAAAAAGGTATTTCACATTCAATAAACAAATTTATTTGTTATTTCAAGACATAAATTTATTATTTTTATTAGTTTAGCTTCAGTTAGAGTGTTATTTTAATTATTTTTTTCCTTCGATTTTGACGTAACAGGGCGCACGAAGATCAGGGTTGAAAGGAGCAGCCAATCAGAGTACGCGATTTTGCGGCGCCAGACGGGTTGTTTACCAAGATTCTTCCGCTCAGTACATTTCTCTGCTGCAAACTTAAGCTCGGTTTTGGTATAGGACCCGGGCGACAAAACGCGAGGGAAAAAATGTTCGCCGCGGCTTTTCTTAACGCATGCGCAGTCCGAAAAATCGCTCGCGTCAAATTACGAGCGGGAAACTGCTCCAATGTGCTGCGGGCTTTTATAAGCTCGTTGCTGCAGGTTTGCTGTTTATTCCAAGGTTCGTATTTGCCGGCGGGGTTTTAGCACAGCTTGAAACGTATGTACTTACAGTCAATGGGGAGCATTCATGTTACGACCGTGGTTTGTTATGCATCAGCTCGGGAAGCACGTTGTAATGTAATCCTATTCAGCTATCGAAGCACGTGCTATTGTTTTCCTACTACTCAAACCTGTCTAACCGCTTTTTTTTTTCATACAGTGATTTGGAATTGAAGCTCAGGTGGATATGGCGTGAATGTCCCTGACCCACCGTCCAGGGGCGGCGGCAGCGGTGGGGCTAGGGGTGCTCAAGCCCCCCTGTCGGGGAAGGCTAGCCCCCCCGTCGGGGAAATTTTAAATTTCGTCGGGGTAAAACTAACTTATGATATCGGAAAAATTTGAGTAGGAAAAAAAAATTTCAACGGTTTCAAAACTCAACATTGTTTCGCATTTTCCAAAACTGTCATTTCAAGTCGTGGTTCGTACGCTTCTTCAATTGACCTTGAGTGCATACCCCTAAGCGGCGAAATGTAACTTCTCTTTCATCGTCCCACCACCCCAAACAGGGAGGGGGGATAGCTGTTGAAACCCTCTAAACGCTGGGAAAACAAAACCCCACTACTGACAAATTTATGGGTTCGGAGAACTTTTTGGTGGGGGGTGCATAACCTCCTTCGCAAGATTTTTTCCGAACGGATTTACTTAGTGCACTTTTAAACGATTTGCTTTTTCGTCAGAATAAATAATAAGAATGTAAGGGAACACACTACTTGTGGTAAGTTTAACCTCAATTAATTTTATTGGATTTTTCGGAAGTATTTTAATACATATTTTTTTATTTTAAAAATAATGGATTTCCTCGATTATTGATATTTTTTGTGCTATAATTGAAGAAAAAGCAGTAAATTTATTGTTTCCGCACGTAAAAAATACTACGCAATTTGAAATCCCTTTAAATGTTGTTTTCAAAACTGAATTCAAATTTTTTACGGTTATTTTAATATAAAATATGAAAATCCTAATTGTTTAATTACTCTCAATTGTCAAAGTGTTAATAATGAGTATATATGGCTCTTTTTTTCTAAACATTGAAATAACACTCAGTTTAATGACTCTTATGAACAAATCAAAGTAAAATATAATGCCCTATTTTGACAATTTATTTGGACCATGCAGCGTTCGAAGAATAATCGACTGTACATTAAATGATCTGAACAACTATTCCTTTGAATAATTAAAATATTTGAAACTTTTTCAAAATGGGCTAAAGACGGAAGCTCAAGTCAAAGCCAACTTTAACAGAGATTCCAATCCTTTAATTCTTCATATTCTAAAGATTTTCATTCCATGTGTACCACTACCACGGTATTTTGGAGATAATGATGCAAAAAAAATATAATCGGGAAGAGTCTTAGACTAACTTCACATCGATTTAGTCATCCAATACCTGTACAGTTTCGTAAAGGAATTAGCACTATGCTGAATTTACCAACATTAGGGAATAAATTGAGCTAAAAAATGTAGTAATTTTAGCCTAAATTAGTTTTAAAAAAGTAAAATGGGGCTTCATACTTCTAAAAACAGGTAAAACTAGACGTTTTTAGTCCATTGGAAAATTTCGGAGCCATGTTTGTACCCCTTTTGGCAAAATGTGCATCCCTAAAAAATTATTTGGCAAAGCATCCTACTGTTTGTTTTGTGGAAATTTTTGAGGATTTGTATATAGTTGAAAAAAATCTGAATAGTAGCGCATTTAGCTTTAAAAAGATAGTTTGAAATCGAATTTTATAATTGAACAAAGGTATTAATCGATTTATAAATTTTTTAGATTGTGTTTTTTGTTTCATTTGTGAATATTTATAATAAGCGTGCGAAGTGTTTACGGTTTGATGTTTGATATTGATTGTTGGTTATATTTGGACCAATTCGAGAATGAATATGCTAAAAAAACTTTAATTTTGAATTATACCGAAGCCCCCCCGTCGGGGTAAACTAGCCCACCCGTCGGGGAATTCCTAGCGCCACCACTGCCACCGTCCCCGCATAATCACGTTCCTTTGTACCATGGCAAGTGGCTTTGATAATTTGACGAGTTTTCCACAGCAGCGCAAACATTAAAAAAACTTTCAGGTCTCGTCACTTGACCAGAGCTTTAAATTACAAGGCGTAGTTGGCTGAATTAGAATTCGAAAACCGTTTTAACCTTTTGCGTACTGATGATACAACATGTGTAGCAGCAACATTAGGTCCATAAACAAAGTATCCTCTAGACCAGTAAGTCAATCTGATACCTAGCGCTTTAAATTAAAAGTGTCGAAAGGAACTAAATGCACTATTAACGATTGATTTGTTGATTGGCATAATTGTACTTTCCAATTGTAATGCCACTGTTCAGTTTTTCCTAGAAAGGTAGGTAGGTTTGAATTATCGTCGCACTAGAGCTACATAGGTTTTCCCTTGAAAGAGGCAGTCATTGCATTAGTTCCCTTAGACACAATATGGGGCACAAGTGTCTATGTCAATTTCAATATAGTAAATCCTCAATGCTAATCCAATCAGAGTTTCAGATCTAGAGTGTAGTTAATCTATGCAGCAGGCAACAGTACCAGTACAGTAGGCAAAAGGTTAATGTGTAATGTAATCGATTTCGGCTGCCTATTTCAAGCCTCCTTTATGGAGCTTTAACACAGCCAAATACGCTTCGTAATTTAAAACTCTGGTCAAGTGACAAAGTCGACACCTGAGCGAGCACCCAAAGGAACTTCAAGCGCCATCGTACGCTAACGCCGTCGGGACTTTCGACTCCACAGATTTAACGAGCAGGTATATCGCAGCGTTCTCGGGCACCCCGGTGAATTTTGGAGGAATTTTTCCACCAGCACGAATGTCTATAGTATGGCTAGGACAAGGACAGAAACCAAGAACCTTTTCGGTATGAGGCTCGTCGCTACACCTCTGGGCCACCGAGGGGCCCGAAAATTTTCTAATAGTATAAAAAAAAACGGAAATTAACAAAGACAGCATCTCGTGCATCGCTATTTCGCTGCAACTTTTGCCAACTTTTCACGGAAGGTTTAATTTTTTTTTAAAAAAAAAAAGTAATTTTAAGTGTTGTCTGAACAATGTATGCAACCCAGTTAATACATTTTAATAATTTATTATTTGTGATTTTTATAGCAGTTTAAAGAATCTTAATCATTAAACAAAAGATTTATAGCGAAAAAAGGAATTCCTTTACTACAACTAAATTATTTGCATTTATTAATTTATCCCTTCAGTCTTCAAAAGATGTAGTTTTGTAACTAATCTTATTTTGTGAATCGTTTTTTGTGATTATTACTTAATACACTGCGATCCAAAAGTTTAGACAATGACGTTTTTTAGCTGTAAAATTTAGATTTATGAAATTAGAATATCAAAACATCCCTATATATATTAAATGCGTATTTTGAAATGCTATAATTGAAACATAATTGTTTGATTTGCTATAACAATTTTTAGTTTCATAAAATAAAATTGTGTATGGTCCCAAAAGTTTAGACACAAATACGAGATTATGCTAATTTAAAGTGCAAAAGTGCCTAATTTCGCATTTTTATTGTTAAATTATATATTTTTTATGTGATAAATTAAAAAAAAAAACGATATCCGGTGAACTAAGCAGATTTTATAACGATTTTGGTTCAATTTTACACCAAACAGACAATTAAACCATATTAAATCTTTATTCAAATACCATATGCTTCGAATTTGCAATTTAACATATCTAAATACGAACCGAATGAATACCAGTCCATCACCTTAAAGTTTGAAACGAATTCGTGGATTTAGAGACATGCATTGACCAATTTTCTTGATGAAAAGTGCAACCTTTCCCATAAAAAATCACAAAATAGCGACATATCATTCTATTTTGCACTTTAGTACAATGCAGAGATAGTCACCTCTTCAAAAACGACAAAAAAAGTAGGACATTTTAACGCATGTTCACTCCACAGAATTACGAAAGTTCCTTCTTCATACTAAAATTTGAAATTTCTTGAGAAAAACCGGTTTCTTTGAACCGGTTACAATTTAACCGGTCTCTTTAGTGCTGTTTAAACACGTTCGGTTTAACCGAATATTGAAAAATGTTCTTGTTTGGAACTGCTAAAATATGAACACTCTACTTCTTCCTAATATTATCTTTGTTTTTCTAATATTTGGAAACTTTAAATTGGCAACAGTAACTACTTTTGTTTTTAGAATAGAGATGGGTCAGACCCGTTCTTTTAAAAGATTCGTTCTAATCGTTCGCGTTCGTTTCAAAGATTCGTTCAAAAGAACGAATCTTTTGATTCGTTCCTTTTTTCTTTTGCCCCCCCCCCCCCCCCCTAAAAAAAACAGGCGCTCGCAGATGAGAGTTGGCGTTATGCCAAGTATAGTAGAAAGACTCCTCTTCTCGTTGAAGGAGAAGGGGGGGGGAGGGGGACTGAAAGCTGAAAGGAATTCTAAAGACGTTTTTCTTCCTTATCAATAGTCTTCGGCTTTTGGCTGTTAGCGCGTTTTAGCTTGGGAAGCTGGTCCTGGACATTGCTTGATCTGATCTATTATTTCTATTTATTCATACAAGAAAAGGAACAATATATATATATAACTTGACATTTTCATGCATGTTATAGGAATAGGGGGTACATTAGATTGCAATAACTTTAAGTAGTTTGATTTTTTTTTATCATAGGGCTTCTTTTTAAAATAACATGTTGAGATTTTTAACTTAAATTAATACAAATTATTTTTCATTTACAAAGCTTAATAATATATTTCTTGAAATATTAATTAGCATTTTTTCCTGATTAGCATTAATATGACAATGTTGTTTATTTAAAAAATTCCATGTAGAATTTAACTTAAAAAATTAAACTTAAATTAATCTTTTAAAATAGTTTTCGCTACTTTGAATTAATAATTGTTTAAAGAAAAAATATTATTAACTTCCAAATTAATTAACTTGATGACAGATGTGCTAACATTTTTATTTTTTTTAGCACGAAATATGTTCAATTACATTCAATATGCAGTAGGCAAATATAGTAAATTAAAACAATAACCTCAAGGTGAAATAAAAGCAATCGTACATGTAAAAGTAGCTCTTACTTTTTGCCTAGTTTACAAATGATGGATTCATGATTAGCGAAAGATGTGCACTGACTCGCGAACGATCGTTCGCGACTGACTCGCGACAGATTAAAGTTCGCGACTGAGTCGACCTTAATCAGTCGACTCAGAACAGTCTCAACTCAGTCAGAACAACTCAGTCAGTCGCGAACGATCGTTCGCGACTGACTTGGATGCTACAGTTCGCAAGCGATCGTTCGAAACTGACTCAAATGATTAAAGTTCGCGAACCGCTTTTGCTGTGAAAGTGGATATTTTCTCGTGCTTGCTTTTCGTTCGCCCTTGAACATTGACGGTTTGGGATTTGGTCTTGGGGGCAGAAAGAGAATTCTCGGAATCTGAGGTATAGAGATGAGGTTCTGGGGGGAGCGGTTTAGGGTTGGAATGTCTTGTTTATTGTGTATTGGAAATTCTGAGTACAATAGAAGTTTTTCTTCTTTTTTCTTGCTGCTTCCCTCGGGTGGTTTCTCTTTTCATTTTTGGTGTTTATTGTAGCTTGGGTTTAATTCTGGGCTTTTTTATTCGTTATTTTTTCGTTGTACTAGAAAAACTGTATGATGTAAACTGCATAGTTGGACGGGAGGAAATGAAAATATTTTTTGGTTCTTTTATTCACTAATCTAAGTTCATTGTTTGCTTCAACTTTATTTCAGTGGGTATTACTATTAATTAACTAACCACAGTAAATTATGGAAATTTTCCTGTTAAAAAGTTGTTTAAGTTACTCAGATAAACTACTACCGAGAGAAAGTATGTTCACTAATTGGTTTTATTATTAATAAAAACGAAGCATTTGCATAATACAAGTATGAAAATAATTAAGATATAAAAAATAACAAGTAAGTTTGTAACATAAACTTTAAATAAAACTTCTTTTACACATATTTAATGGAGTCCGGATGGCCGAGTGGTTAGCATCGCAGGCCAGCAGCATGCGCGCTGTAACGGGTGCGGGTTCGATTCCCGCCTTCGCCTTGGGTGTACTTCCTTTCATTGTGACAGTAAAACTCTTTCTGTATCTGGCTTATTTGGCGAAGGCTTATAAGCGGGTCTCTGATGAAACGCACAAGCCGGAATATAAATGTTACCCCTCCCTACACTACATAATTAATGCATTTAAAAACTATTTAGCATTCAATATTAAACTTTTAAATTGTTTTATTTCTTTTTCATTTAGTAGGCTAATTTTGTTTCGAAGGATAAATATGTAATATTGCGCACACTTAAATAAAAAGACAAATATTTCATATCAATATGCAACATTGAAACTATCTATTAAAACATCTAAACAAATTAATTTTTAAATACTATTCTGAAAACAAAGAACAATTTTGGAGAAAAAAAAATCGCCAAAAGAAATACTTAGCATTAAGAGGTCGTTATTCTTCAATAAATTGTTTAAATGCAAAGGAAAAATTACGTCTTTTTAAAAAAATAAAACGCCTTGTGCCTCTTTTTAAAGAAATAAAAACACAGCATTTAGCTCGATATTAAACTATCAAACGTCTGAATTAAATAAACTAGAAAATTCAACAATGGTCATTTTTCACGTCTTGAGGGGAAGCAGTTCCAGCAGCATTGTTTTTCTTTTAAGCCCTTCTGGAATTACATCTGTTTCGGTTTATGCGAAAGTGAATTTTATGGAATCTCTTTCTGTTTCACGAATGTTGCGTAAAAAAATATTTTCTTTTCGTGGAACTAGAGCTTTTCTCTTTTCGAAAATCACGTTAAATTGTTGTCCAAGAATTTCGTTTAATTTTTAAGACAGAATATAGTCGAAACTGAAGTTTTCGAACAACATTGACTTTTGGTAGTGCTTTGCTCACGTGAAATTTAATCGAATCAAAATCAATAAAGATTTATTAATAGTACAAATAAAAACAAGACGCACGTAACGAATTTGAAAATAAAACACAGCAGACAAAAAAGAAGCGAATAAAAATCAAACAAAAACAACCTATGAAATCAGCTAAAAAACAATCTATGAAATCAGCTAAGAGAAAATAATTAAAACTCAAACGAGAAACATCTGTAACAAACCGATTCGAAAAAGGATTTTTAAATGCCATTTAAAAAAACCCAAAAGACAATGCAAAAACCTTTGGCAAAATTGAAAGCCCCCTGCTGCTTTTTACACTAATCTTTTAAATTTAAGGTAGTAAATGGACTGGGAAGCCCAGATGGTTAAGGCGTTTGCCTTGTATACGAAAGGTTCCAGGTTTGGGTCCGGAACTGCCGACCTATAGCGGCCCGTGCAGATAAAAATGTCAGACGAATAATACCCCGTGTAGGGGGAGTGCATGTTAAATATGCTCCAAAGCCCCAACGCTGCGTACGATATTGCCCTTAACGGTTGCGTTGGGTGCCTATTCAGGAGTCGGCTCGTAACTTGAATGTGATTTTAAATTACGACGAATGTCGCCAATAGCCCTCGTATAGCTCTAGTGCGACGATAATTCAAACTAAACTAAAAATAAAATATTTTAAGCTCTGCATATTCATGTAACATTATATATGTGCTTGTCTACAATTTCCAAATCCTAAAATGTGTCGATTTAGTCGAGTCTAAAAACTCTAGTTGAAAATCAAATGTCCTTATTGGTAATTTTATACTGTTTTTTTTTGGAGAAAACGTTTATACCACCGAAAAATGATTATCAAGTGAAAATGGAATTAATTTAATTTTAATACTATTTACAAAACAGCACGCAAGCATTTTTTTTTTTTGCAGAAGACTAAAATTTATGTCCCAGTTATATAAAATATCACAATAAACAAGCTTGTCGTTGACATCTATATATAATGCACAAAATAAACATCTTATATGTGTCGTATTTATTAATATTTTGATTTTTTTATTTTAAGTCAGAGCGATGCTCGAGTGTAATATATTATACACAAACTTCTTATGTAAAAATGACCATTGTTAGATAGTCTTTAATTATAAAGTATTTTTAAATTCTGAACAAAAATATGTTCATTTCTTGAGTCAGTGCTATGTCCAAAAGAAGGATATCTTATGCACTTAAAATACTTTCTTATAAGCAAATGGCGAATAACATATTTTTAATTAGTAACACGTTTTTGTTCTAAAAAATTCCAAAAAACTATATTTCAGTCGGTGAGAGGCCGCTTAAATACCTGCGCCCATTATGAAGCTCAGTTCTAAAGCATTCAGTACTGACTGCTGTATTACCTATAATGGCTAACTTCCAGGAATCACTGAACCACATCCCCACCCATGCCCATTTCCTAAAGCAGAAAAAGATACCATGTGTTTACGATACCGAAATTTTTCGAAAAGAACCAGCCTGTACGATCCATTACTCTTTTGTAGGAATCAGCCAATGGGGACATGTTGCAATCACCCGTACGAAATTCAATTCACAACTGCGTAGGCTACAACATCTTAAGTTATTCCGTAAAGCACCAATTTACTAAATCATCGTTCCATTGTGCTCGTTCGAAACTCACTTTTTGAAAGATATTTCGAAAAGAACCAACCCCTTAATTTTTTACTCGAGCGAACTGGAATTTCAACCTCACAGGAACACGATGGGAAGCACAATATTCCCAGGTTATTCCGAAAAGAACCACCAAGGGATTTTCTGAGTTGGTGACTCTTTTGAACGAATCTTTTGATTCGACTCAATAGGTAGCCTTCTGATTGGCTGAAAACGAATGATCGTTCGAAAGAACGACCGTTCTTTTAAAAGAGTCACTCAGTTGATTCGTTCTTTTTAAAGAATCGTTCTTTGAGATTCGTTCAGTGGTGAACGACCCATCCCTATTTTAGAATAAAATGTGATTGTTTTGATTTGACCATGTTTTTTATGTGTGTGTAATTTCTTGAAATTTTGAAATAGAAATATGAATCCACTGAACCACAATTTGAGCACACCATATTAAACATAATGGTGCATCTATCCGTGAATTAAATAGGACATTTTGAATCGAACTTTTGGAATTGTGAAAACTTTTGATGGGATTTGCTGTTCGTGATCGTGAACTTGACGAATTTGATGAGTTCTTTCCAGTTTTACATTTCATTTCTTCTTGGAAAGTTTCATAAAGCTTTGAAATGAGTTTAGAAAAATTGAAAAAGAATCGGTCCAGTTTACGTGCCGCGACTACTAAAATCTTTACGAAAATTGAAACGGAACTTTCACAATCACAAATTTCTTTAGAAAATTTAGATGTTCTTATTGAACAATTGAACGATAAAGAAAAATCGTTGGGGTTGATTGATGCAGAAATAGAACCTTTAATTACAGATGATGACATTGAACGAGAAATCGAGGCAAGAGAAAATTACAGAGAAAGCATAATTCTTTGGCGTACTCGCGCAAAGCGTGTTTTGGATGGCACTGATAAAACTAGTGTTGAACAACACACTCAGGAACGTGTGATTGTTGAGAATGCATTTGCCCAACAACAGGGCGTACAACTCCCAAAATTGTCCATTCAAAAATTCGACGGACATCCTTCAAAATTTTTGGAATTTTGGCAGTCATATGAAAATGCAATTCATAAAAATAAATCGTTGTCTGATGTTGATAAATTTAATTATTTGAAATCTTTATTAAGTGGCTCGGCTTTAAACGTAGTTAACGGTTTTCCATTGACAAATGAAAATTACTCGTCGGCAATAGCTTTGTTAAAAGAACGATATGGAAGGACAGATATCCTTCAAAACGTGCACATGCTTAACTTATTGAAAATTCAACCACTGCGTTTTTCTAATGACCTTATTGGTTTGAGAAATTTATATGATAAATGTGAAACAGAAATTCGATGTCTGGAAGCTCTTGGAGTTCCTAAGGAAAACTTTGGAATATTGCTTTGCCCTTTGTTGATGCAAAGAATTCCTCATGACTTGGCTCTTGAATACAATCGATCTAGAGACATAGATAATGAAAATTGGTCCTTAGATGATTTAATGAAATTCATTAAGCGTGAACTCCACTGCAGGGAAAGGGTTCAACTTACAAGCAAAGTTGAAAACAGAAATAGAAACTTTCCAGGTAGAAATTATAATGACAATAAATATGAAAACAAAGTAAATTTCAATAGAAGTTTTAATAAATCTAATACATCAGCAGCTGAATTTGTTACATTAAATGAAGACAAATGTATATTTTGCAATGTTGAAGGTGATCATTTGTCCCAAAATTGTGATGTAATAAATATTGATAAGAAAAAAGAAATACTTAAAAAAGAAGGCAGATGCTTCAGGTGCTTAGATAAAAATCATATTTTTAAGCGTTGTCGATCTAACATCAAATGTGGTGTTTGTCAAAAATCACATTCTGAAGCAATTTGCTTTAAAAAGTTTAATGTGTCGAATACTTTAAATGATGTAGAGGGAAATCAGGACCAAGGGGGAAATCAGTCCTCAACATCAACAGTAGTATCTTCCATTACAAATCAGAATAATTGTGGCCAAGCTGTCTCACTCCAAACAGCTTCTATGTTAGTGCACGGAAAACAAAAAGCAAGAAATATCAGATGTCTCTATGATACTGGAGCCCAAAAAACATTTATTTCTCGACAAGTAGTAAAAGATCTAGACTTACCGATCGTAGGGGAGGAAAGTATTCTTGTCCACGCTTTCCAATCATCAAATCCGAATCGACAAAAGTGTAGAAAGGTTAAGTTGGGGATTAAGAGTAAAATAAACGGCAGTATCATTTACATAAACGCTTTAGAAACTGACGAAATAACAAAAGCTACTTTAAGTTATCCAGATAATGATGTCCGTCACTTTTTAAACTTGGAAGGCATAGAACTTGCAGATAAAGAAAACTGTAATAATATGGAAGGTAATAGAATATCACTTTTATTGGGGGCTGACAATTACTTTAAAATTGTTACCGGAAAAATTAAAAGAATTAATTCGTCATTTGTTTGTATGGAAACACATGCTGGTTGGGTGCTTTGCGGCAGAAACGATGATACTACAGTTGACAATGATCATATTCTTGGAGTGTGCAATGCTATTGTAATGAAGGCTGTAACAGAGGATGAAACTTCATTAAGAAAATTTTGGGAACTTGATGCAATAGGCATCACTGACGGACTCACTAGTTCCAGAACAGTGTCTGACGATGAAGCTATGCACATATTTGATTCGACCACAAAATTTGAAAATTCTAGATACGAGGTTTGTTTGCCATGGAAATTCACGAACGTAGATTTGCCAAACAACTTCTACAAAGCTAAGAAAAGACTTGATAGTTTAAACAAGAGGTTTGAAAGGGATCCAGAACTGTATAGGGACTATAAAGCTGTTATTGAAGACTACATTGATGCAGGTATAATTGAGGAAGTTAAGGACACACAAAATGACGATTCGAAAGATCATCCAATTTACTATCTACCGCAATCTCCAGTGATTAGAAAGGACAGAGAGACAACAAAGTTGAGAATTGTCTACGACGGCTCTTCCCATTCCCCAAACTCGCCATCTTTGAATGATCTTCTGCATCCTGGCCCAAATTTGAATCCAGACTTATTGAATTTGGTTCTACAATTTCGATTGAACCCAATTGCCTTTGTTTGTGACATAAAGCAAGCCTTTCTGAACATAGGCCTTCAAGAATCCGACAGGGATGCAGTGAGATTCCTTTGGTACGAACAATCAGAAAATGGACAAAACGAACTTAAAGTTTTCAGATTTACACGAGTGTTATTTGGTGTCACGTCTTCACCCTTTTTGCTTGCCGCCGTTATTAAGAAGCACATATACAAATATAAAGGCAAATATCCTGATGCCTACACCGCCTTGAATGAATCTTTATATGTCGACGATCTTCTCTCCGGCTCAACATCAGTTGAAGATGCTTTTAAATTGTCAAATGAAACAAAAGATATTATGCTTGAAGCTAACATGTCCCTAAGAAAGTGGAAGACTAATTCGTCAAATTTGAGAGACTTGTGGAAAACGAAAGACTTTGAAATTTCCTCATCTGAAGAAAGTTATGAAGGGAACATCGAATTAAAAGTTCTGGGACTCAGCTGGAATACGGTAACTGATGTCTTTAAGTTTGACGTATCCCACTTGAAGCAATTTGTAGACGCAGCAGTGAAAACAAAACGTACTGTGATCAAAGCCAGTGGACGAATATTCGACCCAACAGGGTTTCTGACTCCTTTCACTGTTCGAATCAAGCTCTTGTTCCAAGAACTGTGGGTTAGAAAAATTGATTGGGATCAACAGCTTCCTCCTGACCTCATAAAAGTATGGAATGATTGGTGTGAGGAACTTCCATATCTTAACTCAATTGAAATACCAAGGTATTACTTTTTGGGTACTAGACTCAATTTTCCCCCAAAGAAGATCGAGGTACATTGTTTCACAGATGCGAGTGAAAAATGCTACGGAGGTGTTGTCTATGTGAAGTATGAAGAAAACGATAAGCCAAAGATTTCATTTGTTTCATCAAAAAGTAGAATATCTCCTCTTAGAAAATCAGAAACCCAACTGTCAATTCCAAGGCTGGAACTCATGGCAGCCCTCATTGGAGCTCGTTTGACGAAACATGTGTCATCTGTTTTCAAAGACTTTGACACGACATATTACTACTGGACTGACTCAAGCATTACATATTACTGGATTAGAAGCAATTATGATAAGTTTAAACCATTCGTGGGACATCGAATCAAAGAAATACAATCTCTTAGTAATCCAAGTGCTTGGTCCCACTGCCCTGGTAAAGAAAACCCAGCCGACTTATTGTCAAGAGGCTTAACAGCATCAAATTTGAAGGACAATAAACTATGGTGGAATGGACCAAAGTGGCTATCCAAACCAAAAGAAGACTGGCCAAAGACATTGCAAGCAAAAGAAGATCCCCAAGAAACACAGGAACCCACCGAGCTAGAACTGAGAAAACATTGCAGTATTAATTTGACCCAATTTGAATATGATACAGCAGATAATCAGTTTCCTGTCGATAAATTCTCTTCTTTCAACAAGACTTGTAGAGTAATGGCTTGGTGTCTTCGTTTCATCAGTAACTGCAAAGAAACCTTAGATAATAGAAATAAGAAATACTTACAGACATCAGAACTTAAAACAGCAACCTTAAAAATAATTGAAATTGTACAAAGTCAAGAGTTCAAGAAGGAAATTAACTGTTTGAAAAATAATAAGCCACTGCCAACTAATAGTAAGATATTGTCTTTGGATGCCTTCCTTGATAGTAATAATTTATTGAGAGTTGGTGGACGCATACAGAATTCGAATTTGCCATACGACCAAAAACATCAACTTCTACTTCCTAAAAGCCATCATCTCACCAAGTTAGTAATTGAACATTACCACATACTTTCTCTTCATGCTGGTACACAAACAACTCTTTCTCTCATTCGACAAAAATATTGGATACCATCTGGAAGAGATAGAGTACAACGTGTATTGTCGAAATGTATGATTTGCTTTCGAACTAAGAGTAAAACATTGAATCAGTTGATGTCGAATATCCCGAAAAATAGAGTTGTTCCATCCAGACCTTTCTCTATAATAGGAGTAGATTTTGCTGGACCTATAATAGCAAAACCCAACCTGAAAAGATCAAGAGTTAAACTGAAACATTATATTGCACTTTTCATTTGCTTCAGTACAAAAGCTGTACACCTTGAAATTGTAAGCGACTTGACATCCGAAGCATTTCTTGCCAGGCTAAAGAGATTCATAGCACGAAGATCTGTGCCGTCGGAAATTTACAGTGACAATGCTACAAACTTTGTTGGTGCAAATAACATCTTGAAAGAGTTATACCAATTGTGTCGAGCTCAGCAAGTACAAGAATTTAGTCTCGAAAAAGAAATCAAATGGCACTTTATCCCTCCTTTGGCACCAAATTTCGGTGGATTATGGGAAGCAAACATCAAAACTATGAAGAAACATTTAGTCAAGGCAACTCAAGCAAACATTCTGAATTATGAAGAGCTAAACACCCTTATTGTACAAATTGAAGCATGCTTGAATTCGAGACCTTTGACACCTATTTCTACAGATCCAACAGATTTACTGCCTTTGACGCCGGGACATTTCCTTGTTGGTGGTCCACTGTTGTCCGCTCCTGAAGAAGATACTTCAGAAAAGATCACTTTGACGTCAAGGTGGACTCTTTTACAAGACTTAAAAAATAGATTTTGGAGACGTTGGAGTCAAGACTATCTGACAGAACTGCAACAACGTTTGAAATGGGGTCGTAAAACTGCTAATTTGGAGCCTGGACAATTGGTTGTCATCAGGGAAAAGGACCTTCCTCCCCAAAAATGGAAACTTGGACGCGTGTTGCAGACTTTCCCAGGAAACGATGGACTAGTACGTGTTGCTCAACTGAAGACCTCAACGGGCAACATAAAGAGGGCAATTTCCAGCCTTTGTCCTCTGCCATTCAACGACTTTGAACTCCGTTCAACTGGGGGCGGCGTGTTTGGAACTGCTAAAATATGAACACTCTACTTCTTCCTAATATTATCTTTGTTTTTCTAATATTTGGAAACTTTAAATTGGCAACAGTAACTACTTTTGTTTTTAGAATAAAATGTGATTGTTTTGATTTGACCATGTTTTTTATGTGTGTGTAATTTCTTGAAATTTTGAAATAGAAATATGAATCCACTGAACCACAATTTGAGCACACCATATTAAACAGTTCTTTTGAAAACACCGGTTTTCCCCCTCAAAAACTCTAGCATCAAGGTGGTAGTTTGTAATGGTGTAGAGTGAATTTACTTTGGAATAACCGAATTTTTTTGGTGTTTTTGAGGAGGTGACTATCTCTGCATTGTACTAAAGTGCAAAAAAGAATAATCTGTTGATATTTTGTGATTTAATATGGGAAATACTGCACTTTTCATCAAGAAAATCGATCAATGAACGTCTATAAGTCAACGAATTCGTGGCAAAACTTTAAGGTGATGGGCTGGTATTCATTCGGTTCGTATTTAGATATGTTAAATTGTAAATTTGAAGCAAATATGATTTGAATAAAGATTTAAAGTGACTATATTGTCTTTTTGGTGTAAAATTGCACTAATATCGTTATTAAATTTGTTTAGTTCACCGGATATCGTATTTCTTTAATTTATCATATAAAAAATATATGATTCATCAATAAAAATGCAAAATTAGGTCATTATGTAATTTAAATTAGCATAATCTCGTATTTGTGTCTAAACTTTAGGGACCATACAAAATTTTATTTTATGAAAAAAAAAATTGTTATAGCAAATTGAGCTATTATATTTCAATTATAGCATTTTAAAATACTTCTTTAATATATATAGGGATGTTTTGAAATTCTACTTTCCCAATTCTAAATTTTACAGCTAAAAAACGTCATTGTCTAAACTTTTGGATCGCAGTGTAACAGGGATGCGTCTACTTTTCAGTCAGTGAAATACGTGCAGGAAAATATGCTCTGGATATACACACATAGACTAATATTTTATTTTTAGAGGTGAAAAATGAATGAGTTTCATTTAACAAGTCACGCAACACCTAATTACAATAGTTACTCAACTTTCAACTACTTATAGGAGAACAAGTGATTTAAGGGGCTGGGGAGCCCAGTCGGTTAGGCACTCGCTTAGCATGCGGAAGGTCCCAGGTTCGGGTCCGTTCATCGCCAAAATAGCTGCCGACCTATAAACGGCCCGTGCAGCAAAAAATGTCCGACGAATAATACCGCCCGTGTAAGGGAGTGCACGTTAAATATCCTTCAAAGTCCTTACGCTGCGTACGATGTCGCCCTTAACGGTTGCGTTGGGTGCCTATTCAGGTGTTGGCTTGTCACCTGACTGTGGTGTCTAAAATACGCCGCCCGTCGCCAATAGCCCTCGTGTAGCTCTAGTGCGACGATAATTAAAACAAAAAAAGATATGATTTAATTCAGTTATTCAAGTTCGTAAAACAGGGATACATGGAAGGCTTAGGTTTTACCTTAAATAGCGGGACCAGAGGACATGGTCAGAAGTTGAACAAATCATGCTTTAGAAGGGAGGTAAGAGAGCACACTATTTTTACAATAGAGTCGTCAATGAGTGGAATTCTTTACCAGAATACGTTGAGTATTCGAAGCAAGTGGAAGATTTTTAGAAGAACATCGATAGCTATTGGAAACTGGTAAGAAATTATATATATTTTGAACCAACCTTGCTGGGGGCCTCTGGCCTGCTGTTGTTGGTCGACAATTTTTGTATTCACTTAGCCTACATAAAATATACGTTAAAGGAATGGTGTCGAAAATCTCAAATGGAGATTTTATATGTTTTCTACTCTTTTTGGATGAGACCTATTCTAAAAAGAATGGTTGTCGAACATTAGTCTGTGTGTCTGAACCACTCTACAGCTCGAACTAAGAGCTGCGAACTTGATACAAATCGGATATCATAAGGTGTTTGGGAAAATTTGGAAAATTAGGCAGCTATCCCTTGCGCATGCACAAGAACTTTTTAGGTTTTGAAGGTATTGTTGAAATTAATTGAAAAAAAAAGTTGCAGACTTCAAATTTATTACACAAATCCCCAGTACCTGCCGTGCAATCAGGACTTCAAATTATTTTGTTATTACTATTTTCAGGCCAGGTGAGTGAAATGTATACAATTTAACCTTTTCAGTACCGACTTTTTTGTTTTTATTCTTAAAACCTAAACTTCATAAAATGCTCTCATATTGCATCCAGAAAGAATCGGTAAAAAGCAATATAAAAAATCTTGATTTTTTAACTAAAATTTATGAGAAATTTTTTTGAACTCATAACTTTGGAATAAATTAAAACAATAATTTTTTAGAAACTTTATTTGCTAAAAATAGTTAGAAATTCAATTTTAAACATTTTAAAATGCAAGCATGATGAATACAGGGGCAATACATTTAATAAATTTGTTTCAGAATAAATTTTACCTTACCATTTTTTCATTAAACTATAACGAACATTATTTAATTCTTCAAAAGACAATGATTCTCCCACCGAGCGATACAAAAAAAAAAAAGTAAAAGTTTTTTATAGACAAATGTACGGAGAATTTCATAAGATGTATTTGAAAAGTGCGAGCTTAACTTGGTGAGAAAATAAATCATCGCAAGCAGATGATACCAAATGAACAGATATAGTTATTTGAAACGCAAATTGAGCAATTGCAAAGTGATCTAACGAAAATTACTGAGTGGGCTGCAAGGTGGGGCATGTCGTTCAGTGTGAATAAATGCCAAAACTTGCATTTAAGAATAATGTTAATTGTTCTTATATTTTACAGGGAGAAAGTATTCAAGACAGTGAGTTTGTTAAAGATTTAGGAGTTTTTGTGAGCAATGATTTTAAAATGAGTAAACAATGTGTTGAAGCAAGTAAGAAGGCCAATCGAATGTTAGGATATATTAGAAAAAGTATCACTTCTAAATCTAAAGAGATTATTTTTGAAATTGTATAGGAGATTGGTAAGGCCACATCTGGAGTATGCTGTTCAGTTTTGGTCCCCCTTTCTCAGAAAAGATATTGATGAAGCTTGAAAAAGTTCAACATAGGGCTACAAAAATGATTAAGGGTTTATCGGGTATTGATTATGTGGTAAAAGATTAAGATCGTTAAACATGTATTCCCTGGAAAATAGGAGAACAAGGGGTGATTTAATTCAGTTGTTCAAGTTCATTAAACAGGGAGACATGGAGGACTTAGGTTTTACCTCAAATAGCCGGAGCAGAGGGCATGGTCCGAAATTGAATAAATCATGCTTTAGAAGGGAGGTAAGAAAACATTATTTTTACAATACAGTCGTCAATGAGTGGAATGCTTTACCAGAATATGTTGTGTATTAGAAGAGAGTGGAAGATTTTAAGAAGAATCTCGATAACTATTGGAAACTGATAAGGAATTAGATATATTTTGGACCGACCTTGCTGGGCCTCTGGCCTGTTGTTGGTCGACAATTTTTGTATTTGTATAAAACAGATTAGCGAGTTAGGGTGATCGTCCATGTAAAGGCTTATGGAGCCATGGAGTTATGGAGATGCTTGGCGGGAAAATAAGTGAAGCTGTTAAAAAACCGCCAAGTAACCCCAGTAAACTTAAAGAAACCGCTCACTCAAGGTTAGTTTAATATAAAATGCATCTTTTTTTTCTTTAAGCATTATTAAAAATCAGAAAATGACTTTGCGTGTAGTTGTAGGCTATAACGCGAGATCTAAAAATTAGGCTGTAGAGCAAGATTTTGCCCAATTGCATAAAATCTCGCCAAATACCTAATTTGGCACTCTTTATGAAGCTATCAAACTTAAGAAAACACAAAAAGCATAATACAAAGGTTGACAATTTTTATTTGTGACTTGTTTAAATAAAATGTTTTATACACAATATATTTATCATAAACGGTGTATAATTGCAAATAGTTTTTAATTTTCTCCACAAAGTAATAAAATTTTCAATGAGCTGTCATACTCATACAACTGCCAAAAAAAAAAGAGTGCATTAATTTACAAAAAATTACTAGTCTATAATAAAAGAATTGAAAAAAAAAATTGCATATATAAAAATTACATTTAAAAAATTACAATTCCATATCATTGACCACTTCCAATTTACAAAAACTCTTCATGTTTTTTATAAAATTTTTAATTTCTTAAATGCACTTAGTATATATTTAATTTTATATACATTTTGATACTTTTTTTAGTTTTAAAAAATCACAAAAAGTAGTTTATTAAAGCACAAAATATATAAAATGGTCATTTAGTAGTTTGGTAAATATAAAAAATACACATAAGTAAGTTTAAATTGTAAAATGTTTTTAATGAAAAAAATTAATTCAAAAATTAAGTTAATCAGAAGTTAATTTAAAGCATCGAATAAAAAAAATAAGCAGATGAAAAATTATTAAAACTCATAAAAAATATGCACCAGAAAAAGTTAGTTTGAATAACCAATTCTAGATTAGTTATTTAGAGTTAAAAAATAGTTTTTTTTTTTTTTTTTTTTTTTTGCAACACAAATAATTTTTAGTTATTAAAGATTTTAAGTACAAAAACACAACTGAAATACTAAGACATTCAGTTATGCCATTAAGTTTTATTTTTCAAAACATAAAGGAATTTTTTGTATAGAAAGTAGATAATTAGTTACTTACGCTATATATATCGAATATAAAATGCATAATGTAAAGTACAGGTTAAGAAGGAAACATGCTTCAATTAAAAAAATATATTTCCCTGCCTGTTAAAATGTACAACACAATTTGTAAAATAAGTAAAAAATACAGATCTTCACAATAAAATCCTGAAACATCACACAAAATGACATAATAATAAAATACATAAAATAAAATACAGTTGTTTGAATTAGAATTTGAGAGAGAGGAGTTTCTCTCTCTCAATTCAATAAAACTCGAACCTAATGCTGAATTACATGCTTGTATACTACCACTATATATTTAAACTAGAAGAATTTCATTTTTTTTAACCCTTTAGACCTAGGGTCAGATGGCGCTGATTTAAAGTTGTGAGACTAAATTTAGAGTTTTATCAGAAAAATGCGTTCAACAGCATCAATGCCAGGAACTCCTTAAAAACAGTCATTTTTTATAAAAATAAATGATCCGCATGATCGTGATAGCTCGGTCAGAAAGAATAAGGTGGATTATGTTATTTGCTGCCATTTGGCAACAGTATGCACTAGAGGGTTAAATAAACATAAAATCTAATTGCAAAATAATAAAGTAAAAGAGGACATAGTAAAACAATTTAAAAAAATTAAAATGCTCTCCTAAATCTATAATATTTTAATGAATATTATTTTATCTAATTGTCTAAATTACAATAAATTTAATAAAAAATAATTTTAAAAATGTGTTTCAATGAGAAAAAGTAGAAATTCAAATTAAATATCCTCAAAGAAAAATATATAGTATTACATACATTAACATACTCAAATTTAAAAAAAAATAGGTTAAAATAATGGTAAAAAAAAGCCTAAAACCGTGCAAATCTAACCTAGGGTTACTGGAATATCTGCGTATGAGGGTTGCGACATGATGCTCTCACCTGATTGGCTGGAGCATAGCCATGCTCCAGAGATACAGCGCTGTTATTTTTTCCCCGTAGACATTACACAGTGACTCAGCAAAGCTCTAATAAATCGCATCTAAACGATATAATCAAAGGAACTTAACCACTTTTTGTTATTGATTTTGTAGTCAGTTTTTTTAAAAAATAAAAGCATTGACATCGTGTAAAGTTATGCAGATTTCCCCTGCAGGAACAGTGCGACACAGTAAAAATTCATATGACTGATGGAAATTTAATTTGCCATATGCAGTTCAATTTAATACAACATTTCGTCACTTAGTTCCCACATGTGCTATCTCATTGTTGTGCAAGGATCAGATTTACTGTATGGTATGGTAACCCTTGAAGTGATTTTTTTTCGGATTTAGCGATAAATAATCTTTTGTGGCAACTGTCTGACTTTGACTGATGATTCGAATTCTTTGACTTCCCAACGATGATGTTTTTCGGCAAATCTATCTGACCGTTATTTGCTCATTTCAGTTGGTTTTTCGGACGACTTACGGTGCGATTTTGGAAAGTTTGCCAAGGGTTACCGCTCAGTAAATTTCTACTGTTGTGTAAAGTGAGATAGCACATGTGGAAACTTAAGTGACGATTCCATTTTGTTAATGTAGGATCAGGTTCAGTTATCATCCCACTAGAGGTACACAAGGGCTATTGGCAGCAGGTGTCGTAATTTGGAACCACACACAAATGACAAGCCGACACCCACTACAACTTTTTAGGGAGACATTGTACACAGCGTCATAGCATATTTAACTGGCATTCGCTTTACTCCGAGTTTACAATAGCACGAACTGTTAATAGGACATCAGTTATTTTGGCCATGCTCAGACTAAACTAATGCCTGTGACCTTTTGCATGCAAGGCAAGCTGCCTACTCACTGAGCTACCCAGCCCTGTTAGTAGGTAGGAAAAGAACCCTCTATCATCATCTTCCACACTAGGTGTTTATTTTGTACGCAGAAAATAAAAGATATAACATATCCTGATTTAAACTCCTCAAAAATTTATTTTTGTTACCCTCAATTAACTTTCATAACTTAATTACCTTTCAAATACTCTTAATATCACTTAGCACTATAACATCCCAAACACACCCTGTCCTAAGAAACAGTCATTTTCCCACGAACTTTTGTGATTCATCTACCCAGGTGTTGACATTCTTAACAACTTTCTCATAACAAACTTTTGTCTCTCATTGGTCAGTCTGATTGAGTCTCGTAGATGTTTCACAATCTTTGAGACATTCCATCCTCAACCCTCCTCGAGTTCAGAAGGTCAATTGATTTGTTACCTATGTCGCAGCTAAATAAAGGAGATTTACTTTAACTACGTTTCCCTGTCGGCTTATTTTACATAAGGGGGGATATGTGATATACGGCAAAAATCTCTATAAAATTATAATATTAACCACACAAATAACAGTTCTTTTTTAATAGCCGAATAATTCTCAATGAATATCTTGCTGATCCATAAAACAGTTCTGCCGCTTTAATAGGCGTTGATACATTCTTTTCCAGAGAAATTTCAGACGCAGCAGAATTTGTTTTGTCTTCTGATCCACTCTTCTCAAAATCATTAAAAATAGAGCCACTTTCTAATTAGACCTTGAGATGTGAGGTTCTGTGTGCTTTGGTGGCATTATTTAATTACATGGGCTCATACATTATGATAAAATAGCTCAACAAAAGGAAGAACAAGTGTGGTTCTGGATTGGTAATTAGCAGTTATGGAATATTTAGTTAGTGTGCTTTAGAGAATGTCTTTGAAGACTTTTGGCAGGGCTACATATTGCACAATTAAGACACTTTTGGCGTTTCTTTAGTGTGTGTCAAAATATGTGTTCGAAAGCTGGACTTTTGACTAAATGACTTATTGCACAATTCACAACTGTGTAGGGTTTTTTTAGTATGGGTCCGAAGATGTTTTTGAAGAGTATACTTTAGACTAAAAGACTTATTACACAGTTCACAGCTATGTGGTTAAAGCTCTAGATTAGCGGTCGCCAGTCGCCAACTGACGACTATTGCATCGAAAGTGGCTACCTAAAAATCGAACCCCAGTCACCAAAAGTGACGATCATAATTTTTCCTTTTTGTTCAACAAATAATTAATACTAAAGCTGCATTTCTAAAATAATAATAATAAAACGTTCCAATTCGACTCTTTCGGGGGGAAAGACTAATTTTTATAATGAACTTTCGCTATACGCACCCTGTAGTTGAAGTGTATGTGCATAAAATATTTTTTTCCTTTCAATAATGTCCAATCACATAATACTTACACATCTGGTATGATCCTTTTTTTACAGTCAATCTTTTTACATAAAAATGTCTTTAATAAAATTTTGTTTTGTGGAAAAAAGCACTTTTTTTCTTAACTTTTCTAAACTTAAATTTAAAACTGGTTACTAAAAATCCAAACGTGGCTACCATTTTTTTTTCACTCTAGCCACTGGCTACTATTAAAAATTCCCAGTCTAGAGCATTATATGTGGTTTTTCTTTTGTGTGTGTTGGAAGACGGGCTTGCAGGCTGGACCTTTGGCTAAATGACTTGTTACACAATTCACAGCTATGTGGTTTTTCTTTAGTATGTGTAAGAAAATGGGCTTGAAGAGTATTTTTTCTACTAAAAGACTTGTTACACAGTTCACAGCTATGCGGTTTTTCTTTAGTGTGTGTCAGAAGATGTATTTTAAGAGTAGACTTGTCACTAAATGACTTGGGGCACAATTCACAGCTATGTGGCTTTTCTTTAGTATGTGTCAGAAGATGCTGTTTTAGGTTAGACTTTAGACTAAAAGACTTGTTACACAGTTCGCAGCTATGTGGCTTTTCTTTAGTATGTGTCAGAAGATGTGTTCGAAGGTGCGACTTTTGTCTAAAAGACTTATTACACAATTCACAGCTACGCGGTTTTTCTTTAGTATGTGTCAGGAGATGGGTTTGGAGGACTGACTTTTTACCAAATGACTTGGGGCACAATTCACAGCTATGTGGCTTATCTTTAGACTGCATCTTAAGCTTTGATTGATGATGCGACTTTAGACCTAATTATTCCTTAAATAATTCACAGCTTTAATGTACATAAAAATATTTTCATCGGAATGGACTTCACACTCAATTACTTGTCATACAATTCTGTCTTACATTTTTAGTGTGTTTTTTTTTTCGGGGAAATCTTCCCTAATGCTGGACTAAGGTGGAATGGTAGCCTTTTTAGTTTTACTTGGATAGATTTTTTAGTTTCCACAGTTCAGGTATTGATGCTTCTGCAATGAATAGACATAGACTTACATTAGACGATCAATAAGTTAACCCGAAAATAATTTATCAAGGAAAGAGGGTGAAACCAGAAAGACTAGTGAAAAACAGAGATAATAGAACTGTGAGCTATCGCACACCTGTAGCAGTTGGTAATGGAGAAGGAAAATAGAATTTTAGGCTGGAAGATTCTAAATCAGTTTACAGCTAACGGCATTTTGATTTTTTTAGACATCAATTACATCGATCTGAATGTTGATTAGACATGTAATTTATAAAATGGGATCACATTTTACATTTCTCTTCAGTAAAATTCAATTTTTATGTCAAACTCAATTTTTCTCAAAACAGTTATTGAAGGCTTATAATTAAATAATAGAAGTTCAAAAAGTAAACAAAATTAAATTACTTTTATTTAAATAATTAAACATTCTTTAAAATTTTTTAAGCATTTTTAAAAAGCTAATTATACTGTATTTTTTTTATTAATTCACACAAAAAAACATTTTAAGGTAATCATTTGATACAAAATCAAAATATAAATTTAAATAAGCTCAATAAATTATCTTTTCAAAAACTTTTTTTAAAAAAACTATGATAGAGTTGATTTATGAGCCATTTTTAAAGTGTTAAGTTAGAAAAATTGAGATTGAGATCATCTTAACTCGCACCGAGTATAAATAGAATTAAGCAACAAAATTATCCTGGTTCAGTTACCACCGAAGTATTACTAATGCCTAGAAAAGAAATACATATATTCTAGCCATAGACTCAGATATACAAAAGCTTCTAAAGAAAGGAAATTTTAATCATGCTTTATTCTTCACAACTTCTCGTGTGGACCTTAACATAGGGGAGAAAAATATTTTTTAACACAAATATTTAACAATGTCAAATACAATTATGTAATTCAAACATCACACTAATAAACGCTTATTAAGGTTATAAAAAATTACCTTACTATTATAGCAAGGATATTACTAGGCTTGATGCTATCTTTGTGGAGCATACAATGACTATAGTACAATTTGTAAAGTATCTGTTTATAAGTTCATTATTTTTTTTTTTAACTCCCAACTGTTTAGGATTTTTTTTTAAATACCTGCGGGCCCTTTGAGCACCAAAATGAAGACAACTAAATTTTTCCTTACGTTTTGGTGTGCCTGATTTCTTCTGTGATTGTAGCTTCTTCAAGAAATCCAGGAAGTTCCACAATATACAGCAGGTTCACATAGAATTTAATTTGCAAAAGTAACTTCCATTACCAGTTATTCCAGCTTTGCAGTACTTCTGGCTCGACAGTTCAGGATTGGTTTGCTAAAAAATAATTCGTTTTTTTAAGTAATTAAAAATAAGAAAAATAACAAATCTGAGGGCTTTAATAAACTATCCAACTCTCGGGGAAAAGAACAGTTTTGGCTAATGATATTATAATTAAAACTTTTATAATCCAAGCAGATCCAAAATGGTTAATATCGGCTAAGTCTGGGAACCTTAACCATGAACTGCCAATTAACTTTTCTGCTTGACCTCTTGAGTCCTGAAATTCTATGCATATATTCTTTTAATTAACTCTTCTCGATTAACTCAGAATATTATATTTTCATAAAGTCAAAAAGGTTCGATTACTTAGGATATCTAACAGCCGAAATAATCACTAGTGGGTACTTTTTTTTCCACAGCTGTACTAACTCTTAACTCTTATGTTATTTTTTTTTATTTTTCAAGCAAATATTTATTAATAGTCAACGTTTATTTTATATATTTTTTAACATTTAAAAAAAAATTTAAAACGTCATTTGACAAGAACAACAAATCAACAACGAATTAATTATCTTCATCACTGTCTTCATGAAGTACAGAGGTAATGCTTTCTGTGCTGAATAAATGACTTAATTTTTCTGCAGGTCAAGGAATTTTTGACAGGTATCGGCCATATGATAAGTGATAAATAATTGCAGCAATATGAGAGCAGCACCCAACTGTTCTGCGACCATTTGCACACTCGCAAAAGTAACGTTTTATTCCTGAAACTCCAATACTGTTTCGCACGTATTCAATGAAACATCGATATATATTTCTGTTCATGTGGCGTGATTGTACTTGCATTTTTAAAATATTTGATTTTCCTTTCACGAATTTCAAATTCAAATGACCATCTTCATCAATGACTTCAGCTAGATAAGATATCGCTTGACAGTATTGGTAAGTGCCGGTGAACAATATTTTCAGTTGGTTTTCTGTTAGCTCTGGAAAATCAAGTACGTCAGTGTCCGAAATATCTTCAAAAGGAAGTTTTTTTCGAAACCATCCTCTTGATTCAACTTCATCAGCCAAAGTATTCTCAGTATTTTTCCGCTCAATCATTCTCTGCAGAATGTCATCGGTCATACCAACATCAGAAACCAGCCGTTTGCTAAACTGATTATGTAGAAAAGCCGCTGTGCGATAATATGGTCCGATCTTCGGAATCATTTTATTATCAAAAATATGATCTAAAAGGGCATTTTTCTGTTTTATCATGCCATGAACCGATTCAACTGCCCATCTCAACTTCGTCACAAAGCGAGAATCATTAGATTCCTGAGTAGTGAGTTGTTTTTGCTTGCCTTTCAGAGCCGGCATTAGTACTGTAAACTGTTTAGATTCTAAATATTCCTTGACGTCTCGAAATCCACGATCCAAAATGAAAATGTCTCCGGGCTTCATTAGCTGACACAGTAAACCATTTGGGTCGTCAATAATATGTCTCATTATCTGAGCATCATTTTCATTTGCAAGAAAAGGACCCAACATATCAACGACAAATCCATCAGTAGTACAAATAGTAAAAGGCTTACACAGGTGAGTTTTTTTCTGACCAGAATAAGATATCCGTTGATATTCATTGTTTGTACTCTTTTGATGTCGTGCATACGTACCGTCACATATCAACATCAATTTATCATACGCATTATACAGTTTCTTGGCTATTTCTGTGGTATGATTATTAATCAGTATCTCTCGGCTAACAGAAGATAATCCAAAATGTACAGGAAGAATATCTTTCTCAAACGAATGTACTATTGAATCTGAGTAGGCGGACACTAGTTGTTCATTACTGAGCTGCAGTATGGAAGCAATCAGTTTATTTGAGCATCCTGTTCTTAGTTTTATTAGAAACACAATCAGCGCTTGTACAACCGTCCGAGAAGAACTTTTTCTCATCGACACCATCATATCACGCAATTTCGTTATATTATCCCAACTCAAGCCAGTGTATATTTTAATTTGATCTTCAGAAAGCCTTTGGTTTTCACATTTATCCAAAACAGTATCAGTGCATTCTGATGTCACGCTGTTAAGTATATTCTGTATTTCATGAGTTGTCGTAGACGAATAATTTGAGAAGACTTTTAATCGATTTAAGTCTTCATCATATAATCGTTTTTTTATTAAATGGCTTCGACAACATCGGTTGCCAGCTGGAATATAAATGTTACGTTTAATATACGACTGCAACTGTGCTTCTTGAGGAACTTGAGTTTAAGTATCTTTACTATAACAGACACAGCAATATTTATGTGTTGAAACAGTCCTCGGTACTGGTAACTCTACATGCTCAACCTCATTACTATCATTCGAATCTTCTTTTAAACCAATAGAACATGTCGGGTCTAATTGTTCAGAATCACTTATTTCGTCTTGATCCAAAGAGCGATCGATTTTTCTTCGTTTATAATAAGCATGTAATCGACACTTTTCACAAATAATGTCATTGATGTTCAATGAATTTTCGATATCTTTTGAGAAGAAAATCACTTCATCAGCATCTGTAATTTTTTTCATCTTCTGAACAGAATAAATCCATTTCTTACATCCAGCACATTTAACATGCTTAGAAGACATAGTGATTGCGATATATAGGTTATTATTCTTCTTAAAATAGTAGCACTAACAATAATGGTGACCACAACAATGATAACAATAACCGGATAGACAATAAGTATTTTTGTATAAACATTTACAATAATAGCATAGCGATTGACATAAATCGTCTTAGACGCTACTGAAAACTTTTGGAGACTTAACAGGTGGATAAACCTAAAGTAAATAATTATCACGCAAGTTGAGGACGTTACTCGGCAGATGACACCCCTAACATAGGCGGGGAAATTCAAACTGGTACAGCTGTGGACCAAAAAAAAGTACCCACTAGTGATTATTTCGTCCGTTAGTCATCCTAAGGAATCGAACCTTTTTGACTTTATGAAAATATAATATTCTGAGTTAATCGCATGACACAAAATTTGCAAAAGGGGCCGTCTTCAAATTAAAACTGTTACTAACTTTAAAATTTCCAATAGCAACACCCATATTTAATAACCTAGAAATGTTTAGAACCCTCGAAAACCCCTAAATCTAAGTTTTTATTACATTCGGATGAGTATTTGACGAATTATTTAATCGAATCTCTTGATATCCTTTGGGGGACCATTTCTAAAATGACAAGCGTGTCTATAGGTTCATCTGAGGGGAAGAGCGAAGTATTGAAATATACGGTAGAATATGTTGAGGAGCCCTGCAATGGATGAAAGTTAATTTTGATTCAGTTTATTTTTTCCCTTTTAGCAAGTTTATTTCAACTGTATAGTAAAAATAAAATGTTATTAATTACGTTACTTATTCCAAATACAGATAATAAGAGTTAAAAAAATTGATTTAAAATCAAATTAAATATTTTTTACAATTGCCTAGCATTTTCAAAAATATATGAAAAAATATATACATATATTGTAAACTGAGACAAGAGGATGATGTAGAAAAAAATTATGTGACTGTACTAAAGGATTTTAGTGAAAAAAATCAGGTTTTAAGGATATTTTATTTTTTTTAACTATCGTCCAATGTTTTTAAAAATCTGAAAAAAATATATATTGTAGATTGATGTTAGAGAAACATGTAGAGACAAAAATTTAAGGTGTGACAAACGATTTTGGCATAAAAAAAAATTTTGAAAAAAAAATCGCATTTTTTACAATGATCCCTCGATCAGATTTATGAGCGGATTTTTTCTGAGAATACTACTCAATGATATCTAAAAACTTATGAGCAGTTTTTTGGATATTATCAAATAGATTCAGAGAAAATTCAATTTAAGAATAAAAAAACTTTTATTTTTTACTCAAAAACGCGTCCAATTTTAGAGCTGAAACTTGGCTGAGAAGTTGTCCATACTATGAGGTATATTCAGAAAAAAAATTAGCCCGATTGGAGTGGGGGCATTTTTCACCGTCTTATCTGGCGAGGGCCTTTGTTATCATATATGATATTTTTCATAGATTTAGCCGTAATTCTTAGTGTTTATAGTTTAGGTGTTAGATTCTGATTCTGTTGTTAGTCTATGCGTTTTAACAAGGCCTAACTGAATGCGCATTAGGCATATAGATATTCAAATCATTGCATTTAAATTACTTGTATTTTACTGTGTTTGCGGTAATGTAATCTTTTTAGAAAGAATTGTTATAATCGATAAACAGTTTAAAAAATGTGTGTGATTTTTGTTGTGTTAATACGAGATGTATGTTTACATATTGGTTCAGTGTAAGCACTAAACGAAAACACTTTATGCTATTGTCTTGGAATCTCGATAAAAAGTCTAGTTACCTTGTTTTGGTAAAGAAGAAATAAAAATAACTGTTGCTATAGCTCGTAGAAAATAAAAACAATTTCAGTTGATGTCTGATTTAAATGATTAACGTTTAAGAAGTATTTATACATTTGATACAGGATACAGTCCATTCAAATATTGCATATACGTAAAAATCTTAAATGTTACTGCTTCAGTGCTTTCTACTTCCATATTCTTTAAGACAGGGGTTCCCAACCTTTTTGCATCGGCTTACCACTTGACTTTTTGAGAAATTTTGGCGTAATACCAGACCAAAATATTTTAATAAACGTAAATATTTACTTTTCTAAAAGTGTTCAAAGGTTTTTTTTAGTAAAATTCCTGAAACAACTTCGTTGCTTCAGAATGTATTTAATTTTTAATTAATTTCATTTTTATTATAACATGCTTATAATAATGGAATCATAAAAAGATTAAAATGGTATTAATTTATAGTTTTGTTTATTACTCATAGGGATATAAACATGCGAATACAGAATTGTACAAACTCGGCAAAATCCGAACCACAAGTTAATTAAAGATTAGATTTCCTCTTTTTTTTGTAATGTTTAAAATAACGAGTAGTATATTTGCGGGATCACTGCATATGCTTACAGAAGCTATTTATAGCATCATGCTGCTCACACCACCAGTGGTACTCGTATACCGGTTAGGAACCCCTGCTTTAGGCGATCTGCTCCTGTAGAAACTCGCAATTTTAGAACCACATACTTATTTCCTGCCACCGATTCAAAACATATTTTAACATGATAAGCTGTGGTACAGCTGTGGAAATAAAAAAGTACCCACTAGTGATTATTTTGGCCGTTAGTCATCCTATAGAATCGGACCTTTTTGACAATGTGAGCAATTAACAATCTGAGTTAATTGCATGACACAAAATTTGCATAAGGGGCCATCTTCATATTAAAAATGTTACTAACTTTAAAATTTCCAATAGCAACACCCCTTTTTGAATCCATATTTCAAATCTATGACCTATGTTAATACGAAATGTCAAATTTTGTAAGTTTTTAAGCATTATTAGAGGAGTTAGAGACGTGCAAAGTTTAGGTCTCATAATGTTAAATGAGTTGCACATAAAAAACTATCCCGATCTATAAATAATTAAGATAATGAAACGAATTTTTTACTGAAAAGAAATTATATTTACCCAAACAAAATATATTCAAAATTGGGGTATTTAAGAGATTTTTTATATTTTTAAGTAATTATTATATTAATTTTTTAAAAAAATATGAATAGAAAACCCATAATTTTTTTAAAGAAATAAATTTAAGACGGGAAGATTAAGCGAAATCCCAATTTTTAAAAAAATTTTATTCATAATTTGCTGAGTAAATCACAAAATACTTTTTAATTACCCTTTAGGGGACTGCGTATAAGATTACGTGTGTAGTTGATAAATAAAGACTGCCTTGCATGCACGCTTGCTTGTCATTTTAGAGATGGTCCCCAAAAGGTCCACAAGTGATTCGATTGAATAACTCGTCAAATATTCATCCAAATGTAACAAAAACTTAGATTTAAGGGTATTCAAGAGTGCTTAACATTTCTAAGTTATTAAAATTGGGTGTTGCTATTGGAAATTTCAAAGTTCGTAACATTTTTAATATGAAGACGGCCCCTTATGCAAATTTTGTTTCGTGCAATTAACTCAGAATGTTAATTGTTCACAATCTCAAGAAGGTCCGATTCTATAGGGTGACTAGCGGATGAAATAACCTCAAGTGGGTACTTTTTCATTTCCACAGCTGTACCAGTGAACAGGTACTAGTAGCAATTAGTACCTGCTCACTGGTAGTTAGCACAGACTTGCTGTCACTCTGTTTAAAAAGGGCTGGTGTTTAATATGTCATTGTAGGTACAACTTTCTAATGTTGCTTGGCAGCCGAGCGGCTGCTTGACCTTGCTTCAAGATGACAATTTTTGCCCATAGCTTGTCTGTAACTATAATAGGGCGACACATCAACAAAAATTTCAGAATGAAATATTTTGTTGCTGCATTTACCAGAATTACTCTTTTCTACAGTTTTCCTTGTGTTTAAAATTCATTTTTTTTTATGTAGTTGGATATGCTGAGGCTAAAAGGACCTTCATGAGGCCATGACTTCTTTGGATAAAATGTAAGTTGGATTTTTATTCTATTTTAAATGTATCAATTATCAATAACTAGTTTTTTTACATCGCAGACTCAAGTAAATAAGTATAATTTTCTTTATAGATTTGCAGTGAGATTTTGTGTTATTCAAAATTTTTATTTCTAGTAATTTTTGTGTAATTAAGAATATTTATTAAAGCTATAGTATAAATTGACTCTTGACATGCATCTTGAAGTACATATTGTTTAACTAGTACAATTAACCAACATGTATACGATTTCATTTTTTTTTTTTTTACAGATTCTTAGTTTTTGAATAAATGACTTTAAATATGGAAATAAAATCATTGTAGATTTTGGTTTGGTTAAATTTTCTTGCTGGGATTGGAGTAACCCATTTCTTGTAAAGCTTATAACAGTCGGCTGTTTTTTAGAATTTATGAAAATTTTCGTTACTTTCCAAGTGATGGTGAATACTAATTTTGAAATGCAACTCCTTTAAAATAATTTTAAAAGTTTTTAAGTATCAACTGCAGTGTTTTGTTTATGCTTATGTTTACTTAATTTTAGTTATATTTAAAGAACAGTTAGATGGTTAAATTGCAATTTTTATGACTTAAAATTTCTGAAAGTTACCAAAACAATTACTTTTTAAAAATAACTTTCATTCCACTAACATTAAAGCAGCTGTAAGCCAAATTTATTTTACCTTAAGTTTATTGCAAAACCAAAGTATTCATTTTGTTAAAGTAAAATCTAATTTACCCTCCTCCAGAATTTATTCGAAATCTTAACTATTTGTTAGACTTACTTCAAAAGCAGCCCTGGTAAAAAAAAAAAAAAGTAAAGCTAGCTAATTTCGGACTTCTAATCTCCAATGTACGTCTTTTTCCATGTCCCGAACTTATTATTTAATACTCATTTACTGTTTATAATGGTTCCTTAAAATAAGTTATAATGTGAAAACCATCACGACTCTTATTAGTTATTTGGAAAAATCTTGGGTGTAAACTTGGTTTTGTAATAGATCAGTTAAAAGTTAACTTCTAACTTTATTTAGTATGATACATGCATGCTTATTAAATCAAAACAAATTCCAGCAGTGATAACTGACATGGGTCCCCGGTGGAAAAAGAAAGAGAACGTCCCAAATTAACACAGAGGAAAACGGTTGACGACAAGAGGGGGCGAGCTGGTCAGAAGCAAGAGCTGTATTCCTTATCTGCCACGGGAAATGAAGATTACTAAGTAAGTACATTTCTTAAATAGTGATGTCTGTAAATTTAAATTTTCATTCATGTCACGTTTATGATTTGTTTTTTGAATCGCATTTTTAGAACATATGGGGGGGGGGGGGGGGCATAAAGGGATCCAGACATCCATTTAAGTACAGCAAACTGTATTTCAGGTTTTTTTTAAAAGTTGTTTAAAAAAAGATACTCTAGGAAACTATCTTAAAAGTCAATTTAACATCCAGGGCATAGTGACAATTTTCAGGTTTCTACTAGAATTTCAAACTGAGAATTTGTGAATAAAGTATTTTTTTTAAGTGGGTCAGGTCTTAAAAAAAGCACTCTCATAATTTCTTTGTTTAGATCTGCCCCTTGTGCACTTCTTAACATTAGCTGCATTTTTTATACTATTTTTGCTTCATTAATTGCAAAATTTATTGACAGCTTTTTTTTAAAATGGAAAATCTGTTTTCTATGACACAATTTTGCTGAAAAACTATTCAGCAAGGTTCCATTTAGAAAAAAGGTTCCTGTCTGGTTTTTTCTAAAAAGAAATATGAGAAAAACCATTTTCAATATAATGTCTAATCAGTAAAAATGTGTTGACTAGTGACTAATATTTTTTTTTATTAAACCTAGTCACTTTTTTAATAAAAGAAAAGAGTTGTGAGATGAAATTAAATTTGCATTAAGTGTTTACTCATTTAAGTTAGTATAAATTTAATATCAACATTCTTAGTTTATAAATCACTGACATTACAAATTTGTAGAATTTAGCTAGCCTTTGAAAGCATTACATCTTTTGCCTATCAATGCAAAATTAATGCAGGGTTGTCAAATAGGAAAAGTGGTAAGCCTAGAATGCAAAAAATATCGTAATTTTTTGGACTGCCCTGAAATTTAATTCCATTTTTGGGGAAAAACCTGTTATTTTCGTGACATAGAGTACTACATATACTTATTAAGTTCTCAACTCTTTTGCAAGAATATCTTAGGTTTTGTAAAATTATTTTTTGTAAGTAAGTAAATATTTGATTTAAAATTCGTTTAACATAACTAATTTGTCAAATAAATTGTGTTAATTGTTATAATATCTCATTGTAAAATGAGTTTTTCATTCACTTTCCTTTTCGGATTTTTTATTACATGGTTTAAGGCCATTCAAATTTTTAAAAAAAATTGAAATTCTTTTAGGAAATGTAATGTGTTAAATAATAATTTTTCCCTAATGCTTGATACTTTTTGACGTTGTTAAAAAGAAGTAAAAATGTGCTTCATTTTTGCTGGACAATTTATTTTTTAAATATTAAACATTTAAACGTATATTCCCAGATGAATTAAAAGACTAATATTCTTTTTAATAAAAAGTTGTCCTATAAAAGAAACAACATTGTGATATGTCACCAATGAAATCAAATTTGCATTAAATTTTTGCTTATTCAAGTTAGTATAAATTTAATATCAACTTTAATATTTAGATCCTATCATAATTTAAAACACGGGTTCCGGGTGGAATGCAGGGAAATTTCAGGTGGTACAGTCGGCGACAAAAAAAAGTAAACAGACCTCGCCGTTGAGACACCGTTTGTCGGAGGCACAATTGTGATATGTCATTTTAACGGAAATAACGCCATGAGTTGATTGGTCAACACAAAAATTTCTTAAGGGGTAGTCTTCATATTGAAATTAATACCAACTTCAAAATTTCCAATGGCAACACCCAAATTTTTTTATATAGAAATGTTTAAAATCATCAAAATATCCCAAATATCAATTTTCGTTGCCAGATTCCTTATAGTTGCTGAGTTATGGTTACAGAAAATTTATGGATCATAATGTTAAATGAGATTTACAAACTTTTGATCATATCTCCATTAATAATATACGTAGCCTGACGAAATTTTTGTGTGTGTTACTTAATAACTTTCCAAACAAAGTTAAAATAGTTTTATACAATTTAAGAAATATTTAATATTTTTAAAAAAAATATTCATAATTTTTTCGAAAAATTATGAATATAAACCCATTAATATTTTTACAGAAATGGATTCAGGGTCAAAAGTTAATGAAAAGTACCGAATTTTGTAATTCTACTAGCATAACATTTTGAGTTATGATGATAATAAGCTTATATTTTGAAGTAGGGGACCGTATAATAGTGGAGAAACGACAACAATCAAGACTGGATCGATCGTTTGGTGATTAAAAATAACTGTTAAGAAAGTTGTTTTCTTTTCTTTAAATTAAATTAATAATCATTTTTTCCATGGATTTGAAAGTCTTGAAAAATAAGTTTTGAATTTAATTTTGTAGCGAAATTATTTCATTATTTTGTGCGGAATTATTTCACGAGAGTATTTATTTAATTTTCTCTCGACTACTTGTCTATCATCTCGCGCAGTTCTATCTTTTTGAAATTCAGTTTGTCTTTGGCGTTTAAAAAGTTAGTTAGGTTTTTGGCTCTTAAGAAGTTAATAAAAGTTTCTATCTTTTGAATTCTGTCATTTATGTCCACAGTATTATAAAGTAACATTGCTATAATTTCAGTTTATTCGTGTGTCAAGTGTGTTTTATAAGTGTTATAACGTAAAATAGTAGGTGAAGTATCGAGTATTAACTGGAAATTAAACTCGCGAAAAGAATGTTCTATTTTACATGAAATTTTATTTTTAAAAACGATAAACAAAAAAATTATATTTGTAATCTATTATTTAAAAAAAAGTAATTGAATGACTAATTTTATGACTTAAGTAAGAAAGCGAACTCTCAGTACTATTTATTCTATATACGTTCTTATTATAGTGCTTTTTCCAAATAACGTTGTTAGGTAGTAGTTAGGTAGTTAGGTTACAAAGTATAAAAAAAATGTAATTGAATGCATTTGATGCAACATATAAAATAAATACAGTTATATCGCAAGAGAATAATATATTTTTTATGAATTAACTAATAAACATCTCGATGAAACATCCCGTTAATATGCCTGCCATCCCCATTGCAGCTTTCTTGACCAAGTGCTCTGGGGTGATGAGCATATATTCGCAGTGTGGCGGCATTGCGCTACAACTGGATGCAGCGCTAGTCCGACCAGCATCGCCCGACCAAGTGATCCAAGTGTTCTCCCGATGGCAACACATCAAAACTGGAACTTGGCATAAAACGAATTGTTGATTTTACGAACTCTCTCTTTCCTCTTTGCGGCAACGAATCTTTTCGGCAACACTGCCGTTCCGGAACAGCTCGTTGAGCGAGCGCTGCAGCCGCATGTTTCTTTAATTTATGCTCAATTAATTATTGTTAGTTTTGTTTACCTTCGTTGCTTTATTAATGTTTACTAAATTATAGTTATTATTAAAGCCTTCTAATTCTTTGAACACGCCGCTACACAGAGTAACATAACTGAGCCTGGCGGAGGAGTCAACTCGGCGACCCCTTCGCCCATAGCAGTAAGGTGGCCAGCCTCACGGGAAACCCCGAGTGCTTAGATCCCAAGCATGCTTGGACCTCCGGGACTCTATTCCCGGAACTGTGGGTGACAATGCGAAGTGCTACCACTATTTATTACCACTATGAATTAACCACTACGAATTATGCTAGCACTACCCAGCTAAAAATTTTCTACAAAAAATCTGCAGAAAAGTGAAGATCTTCAGATTTTCTTCAAAAATCTTCAAATAATCTACAGAATAAAACTTCAGATTCGAATAACTGCACATTTCTTCAGATATTTTGAAGATTTTTGGACTTAGACTTTTTCAGCTTAAAAGCATTGTTTACATTCTGCAGATATCTGTAAATTTTCAAATTTTAAAAAAAAAAACTAGATTTTTTTTTATTATTTATGGTTTGGCCTTAGCCTGGGCAAAGAATAAAACATTTTTTACAAAAAAATCGGAAATATTGGAACTTATGTTATTTTTTCTTTAAAACTTAAACTTCAAAAATCTGCAGATTTTTGAAGAAAATATTACTTAAGCATTTTTTTTTATTTTTAATAAAATTAATTAATAAAATTTTCATTTTGCCTTTGAAGTCTTAACTTAAAAAATCTTAAGATTTTTGAAGAAAATAATGTTTATGCATTTTTTTTTTATAATTTTACAAAAATCGGATTTAGTGAAACTTTTATTTTGTTTTAAAAATCTAATCTTCAAATATCTGCAGTCTTTTGAAGAAAATATAACTTAGAATTTTTTTTCAGTTTTAATTTATTGTTAATTTTTAAAAGAATTGCGGATATTTATTTTTTACCAAAAAAAGAGCTTTGATTTAAAAAAAAAAAGGATAAATATAAGAAGCGGAATCTACGATTTTCATAGAATCGAGGTGGCGCGCAATGGATGGCAGCATCTGTCACGTATGTGTGTTTCTGCATGTGAGTGTGTGTGTGTTGTGTCTGTCTTACTTGACGAAGGTTTATAAGCGGGTCAGCCTGAAAATATATGTATACCAACCAACCATTTCATCATTTGTTTACAATTTCAGCCGGCGGTCAATGTGCACGTGCACGTCCCAAGAAGGGCTTTTTTAATTAACAAAAATATCAAATATTTTACAAAATTTATGTTAAAAAGATTATATTTACAAGGTAAGTTATATTTGTTATTTTTAAAACTATAAATTTCATATTTTTTACGTAGTAAGCGTATGAATTTTTAGTCAAGCACGTTTTTGTTCTCGCATTACGTGGTAATCGTTTACATTTATATTCCTTAAAAAATATAATTTAATTCTTGAGATATAATTTCTCGAAAGTGTAAGCAAAACGCTTATTTGGATTTTACCATTGATTAAATCAATGTATATTGGTGAGGGGCATATTTACCAAACCGGATATTGGTTTGCTAAAGCGTGCCAAACTCTGAATGAAGCAGTTACTTTCTACTTTCTGATGGAGGTTTTTTTTTTTAATAATCAAGTAAAGAGTTAGAAATGTGTTTTTCTCCTGTGGAAACGTATTTATATTTTATTTGAATTTATAATTGCTTAACATAAACCTCAAGCAGTACTGAAACCTATACAATGACAGTGGAATTATTTTAGTTATAAAAATATTACCAACATTTTTGGTTTAAAGAAAATTTTCTTATTACACTGCATGTGTGATGCAAAGCTTAGCATTCATTTAAAAAAAACATTCGAACCCCGTTAACACGAACTTGAAGGGACCACTACAAAATTTTGTGTTAAGCAAATTTCATGTTAACTGTCAGGGTTTTTTTTACATTGAAACAGTGAATGATTTTAAAAAATCATTAAAAAATTCTCATTTTAACATGTAATGCACTAATAATACAAGCATATACTATTAATAATTCAATTTTTATAGGTCATTTCAGAAGTTACGTAACTGTTACTATACAACTCCTTGGCACAACAGCCCATTAGTGAGCCAAGGCCTGATGTGCCTATTTCAGCTTACTAGATCAATGACTCTGGGGTGCTAGGTGTATGTGACGTGTCCTGGTTGGGTTGTCAACCTCACACAGACCTGACTTTATCCACTCACTTAAGGAATTAAAGGTTGGGTCAACCTTGCGCTTGCCCTATCCGTGACACAATCCTCGAACCTATGGCGTTTTAATCTGAACTTGGTTTGTCGTCAATATCATTAAAAAGGTTTTGTTTACAAAGAAATAGACTGCTGCTTTCGACAGACTGTGCTTTTCGTACATGGGATCATTTTACACCTGTCAATTAAAATTGACGAATCATGGAAGATCTTGTGATTTTCACAGAACTGGAAGGCAATTTATTTTTTAGAATGTTAGTTGCCGTTTTTTTAACGTTTTGTTTCATTTCTGATTTGAAATTACGGGAGGGGGGAGCCAAATTCTGAGGAATCGTTTGTTCAGGTTAAGCAGGATTTTTAGGCATTAGCTTAAAGCTTTTTGGTCTGTGAAAATGATTTCAGTTCATATTAAGCAAAATTTTGTGTGGTAAGCGTGTTCACGTTAACGAGGTTCGACTAAAATTAGTTTTAACTATGAGTATTTTGTATTGTTTAACTTAAATTTTTTTTTATCCTTGTATTTGAAGGTTATTGATGGATATCTTATTGTGTGACTTTAACCTTAAATGGCAAATGGGTGTGCAGTACATAAAACTGTCCTCATTTGACATTTTGTGTTAAAGTTGCAGTTTCTTCACAATAGTCAATTGGTTCCCCAAACTCTCGGAGCACAATCAGAGCAATAATGGGTAATAGACAATTTTTTTTTACCAACTACTCTTGTTTTACTTTTGAGTTATTTTATTGGCAAAAATAGATATTTTTTAAAGTTATAAATAACAAACTATAATATTAAACTTGTTACCATGAAATGAAGATTAAAGTACAAAAAAAGGCGTTTATTTTATCCTAAAAATATATACCTCCCTGTCAGTAAGTCGCATTTTCTTCTAAGTTTAACAAAATCATTTATTTCAGCAGTTGTGACAAAATGTAAGAATTTAGGACTGTTGACGAGGTTCAGGTAAATGGCCCAGTGGGTTTTGTATTTATAAACATCTTTTTACCTTCGACCTGGGTAAATACTTACAATTAGGGTGTTTATCACTTAATATTATTTCTATACCTGTCATACTTTTTAAAATTTAATAATCTTATACTCTAATTCGCCACATAAATTCATTATGATTATAAAATTATTATTCTAAGTGTTCAAAATGTACTTATGTACATTTTTAAATTAAAGTTTTAAGCTGTTAAAAATGCAATATTTAAGGGTAAATTGAGAATTTGGTAGAAAATTTTCGGTAGGATATTCAACAGTTTTCTATAAATATGTGGATTTTACTTTTCTATTTAGGACAGATGTTGATAGATATTCATTGATATTAAATGCAAGAGATTATTTTAAAATGTCGGCTCCATTGAATGAGATAGGTTGGCAAAGTTTTTTTTTCAGGCAAGTTTTACGAAGAAAAAGAAGCTATTTGCATCTATTTTGTTATCAGATATTCAAGAAAAAAAGTTTCAAGGAATTACCAAAAATTCCAGGAATCAACAAAAACATTTTTAACAAAAATTTCATTAGTTTCAAGAAGTATTTATTTTAAAAAAGATTTTTTTCCAGGGAATAAGATTTCTCTTCGGACTCAAAGAATTCCAAAACGAAATAAAGTAAAAATTTGTAGATATTGTGAAGAAAAAAAATCTACAATATTTTCTTCAGTCCCAAATGCCTACAAATTTCTGCAGAAAATTTGAAGAAAAAATCTTCAAATTTTCTGTAGAAAATATCTGCAGAAATTTGCAGGTACAGTAAAACCTCTGAATACCGGACACTCGCGGTGCCGGACCTTTTGTCCGCTATTTGGAGGTGTCCGTTATTGGGGGGGGGGGGGTAAATTTTTAATATTGAAAAAAAAAACATGACTTAACGAAAGGTTAAAATTACTAATTAAACTAAAGAAAATAAATTTAATAACTTTGATTTGTAATACAATTAGTTAATGTTTGATTGTATTTTAAAATCTATGAAACTCAGCAAGATGAACATGCTTTAATTAAACGTTCTTTTTAAATTTTGCCGCCACTATAGTTTTTGTTTTTGAAGCACAAAGTCTTGTCCGGAAATGCGGTAAAAATAAACCATCCTATAAATGCCTAAAAAAACCAGAAAGAAATATCACAGCCTATCTGCATTTTTCCAACTCTAAAACGTTATGCAGTAGATCTCACACTTAGCTTTTCTTTTTCAGCAACATCCAAAATATCCATTTTTTCTTTCAACGTTAACCTTTTTCTCCTTTAAGACATTATTTTACTTTATCTAAATCAGCTCTCGTTACTCGTTAGCAATTCGACTTTTTTGGATTATGAACAATTAGAAATCGGACACAACAACTCCAGGAAAGCGGTCAAACAGGTTCAGTGGACTAAGGGGCGATTGCATTCACTCCCTCTCAATTCTTGGAAAGAGAAGATTTCGGAAATTGACATGGGGCGTGTCGAAACCATTGTAAAGCTATGGTGGTCATTCTAAGGGTTACTAGAAGGTCATAGAACAGTCACCAATACGTAGTTTAGCGATAAGAGAATAAAGGTGCAAAAATATTTGGATGCAAAAATGAGTTTTATTGGGATTGATAGCCGAATTAAATAAAAAAAATTAAAAATGCGTCCGCTATTTAGAGGGTCCGTTATTTAGAGGGGATTACATTAAGTAACCTATGTTAAGGGACTGGGACTTGAGAAAGTGTCCGTTATTTAGAGGTGTCCGCTTTTTAGAGGTGTCCGTTAGAGGAGGTAACACTGTATTTGGGACTGAAGATTTTTTGAAGAAAAAATCTTCAAATTTTCTGTAGAAAATATCTGCAGAAATTTGCAGGTATTTGGGACTGAAGATTTTTTGAAGAAAAAATCTTCAAATTTTCTGTAGAAAATATCTGCAGAAATTTGCAGGTATTTGGGACTGAAGAAAATAATCTGTAGATTTTTTGTAGAAAAAATCTTCAGATTTTCTGTAGAATTTAATCTGCAGAATTTTTCTTCAGTCCCAAATACCTGCAAATTTCTGCAGATTTTTTGAAGAAAATTTTTAGCTGGGTATGAATTAACACAAGGATCAAATGAATTTAATCAGCAAAATATTTTAATAATAAACAAAACCAAGATTATAACTACTTTTTACTTCCTGCAACGTCGTTCTCAGGGCACAAATTGTCGCCAAATTAATCTTTAGATTCTAATGTTTTTTGGCATTAAAATTTTATTTGTATTCAAAAATACTTTCTTGCTAGAAGATAAGATTTTTTGAACAAAATTCAGAGTGTAAACTATTCGATGAAAATTCTCCAATCATTTAATTAATTTGTTACGCTAATTATTATTATTATGGGTTTTGCATACACATTTTCGCAATTAATTTCAATTTAAAATTCAATTGGAGGACAATGCAGATAAAGCTGTCGAATTGAGTAAAATTGAATCAAGTACTGAACAGATTGCTGTTATATTATTGCTGCATCATGTAAAGTTCTTTTCCCAAAAAAATTGTGTCTTAAATTCAAAACAAAAAAGTTTTTAATTTAATAAATGTTAATCAAATAAAACAATATCTAATAATTGTAGGGAACTCTTTACTTCCTTTCTTTGATTGGGAAAAAACCAAACGATATATTATTATCGAATTCTAAATAAAATCTTCTACACTATATAAGGACATTAATTTATATTTATTCATTTTGTTTTAATTCGTGTAGTAAAAACTGATAAAATTACATACTAATGGTTAACGTTTTAAACGGGGAAAAAATTAAAACCTGAAAGATAGAAAGCCAGTTCTAAGCATAAGTCGGTCTGTAAGCTAAAGATCCTTACGGACAGACGACCAAAAAGCATAAATCATTAGTTTACGATATGATGTTATACCTTTCAAGAAAAAAATTAAACCAAATAATAAAAATTAATAATCAAATAATAAAAATAAATAATAAATATTTGAAAATCTGAAGGTTGGAATGAAAGGTCTAACTAGCCTATAAACTGAAGGGAAGGAAGAGAAAAGAAATTTTTTATTTAGCGGGGGTGCTATCTACATCTAGGAAGGCTAAACGAGAACAAAACCTGCAAAGGCACCCTCCGTGTCACCACAACACAACCCACCACACCAGGAAAATGCTAACTTTTCAATTTTTCTTACTGAAAAAAAATGGTTAACATACAAATTATTTTATTATTGTTATATTACAATAAAAATTTAGACTTTTTAATTTTGTAACAACATTAAATATTTAAAACCAGTAAATAATTATCGGTACCGTTAATGGATAAGCAACAAAACTATTTGAAAAAATGTAATCAAGAATCTTTTATAACATGCAACTCAACTCCCGACAAACTAAAATCCTGGACAAACTATTTGAAACGTCATTAAAATTATCCACATAATCCTAGTCTAAACAATTGGAACACAGCTAACAGCAAATTTTACAAATAACTAATTAATATTTCACCAATTTTTTATTGGCGATAATCTCGCCGGTTTTTAAAGCACAGAATGAGAGACTTTGGGGATATTAGCTACATATTTGGCTAGAAAATCTAGTTACAAGGAGGGGGCTGCGGAGCCCAGTCGGTTAGGCACTCGCCTAGCATGAGAAAGGTCTCAGGTTCGGGCCCGGGCAACGCCAAAATAACTGCCGACCTATAACCGGTCCGTGCAGCCAAAAATGTCCGACGAATAATACCCCGTGTAGAGGGAGTGCACGTTAAAAATCCTTCAAAGTCGTACGATGTCGTCCTTAACGGTTGGGTTCCTATTCAGGTGTCGACTCGTAACTTGACTGGGGTTCTAAAATACGACGCCCGTCTCCAATAGCCCTCGTGTAGCTCTAGTGCGACGATAATTCAAAGCCTAACTTAACCAAGTTATAAGGATAGGTAGTTTTCATACTTGACCGATAAATCTATACGTGAAAAACGCTAAAAACACAAAGATTGCTACAAACAGCCTATCATTTAGCTGCATAGAATAATGATTTTTGCCGCAAAAAAAAAGTTTTCGTTCGGTTCCCGCTCATATATCGGCCTCGCCTTTTTACCATGGCTAAAAATTATTTGGCGAGCCTCCAAGAGCCTTTTGTAACCTTAACTGCGAAGTTCTTTCAATTTTTTCAAACCAAACTGAAAATCAAGTATATCGGGCCCGCTCAGGTGTCGACCTTGTCAGTAGACCAGGGTTCTAAATTCGTAGGGGTACTTGGCAGCATCAAGCAAATAAAGGAGGCTAGATATAGACAGCCGGAAATTATTAGAATAACTTACCTAAATTACCTCAATTACCCTCAGTTCTCATTTTAATAACATACAATAAAAATCTCAAAAGAAAACATATTTTGTCAGAAACTACTTGAACGCGGTTATTATCAAAAAGTAACCACAGTTCAACTCCTTATACAACTCTATAAATACCTAACTTAATCCATCACACACACAAATCTTCTACAATATTTACTCAAAAATCTTGAATATTAATCCATATTTTTTCGCCAACAGCGCCGTCTTGGCAAAATGAGTTAAGACGTCATGCCACGGATTATACCTTTTAGGATTCTGTTCTCGTCTTAGTCGTCCTATAAACGAATCATGCTGGACCAAGAATGCTCCACGAAATAGCATACTGGACCAATTGTTTCAGGTTCAATACGTCGTGGTCCAAAGTTCTGGCGTGATCCCACTTAAGAAGTCATTAGTTGCTTTGAGTGCCAGCTCAGATGTTGGCGTCACTTCACCACTGTTTAAATTACATATAGGACGACTGATTCAACCAAATCTTCTCCATAAAACAACAAATAAATAAAATGAATATATTCACAAAAGTAAAAAAAATGGTTTATTCCTTGGTAGTTGTCTAAAATATGTTAGCCCGTAACCAATATACTTTCTGAAGCTCTAGTGGGATGTTAATCTACTCATTCTGCAACCAAACCTTCACCCTAAGCACAAAAAGTCACATAAAGGAAAGAATTTGACAAAATTCCATATTGGGGAAATGCGGACCTATAAATAATACATGCATATATGGAGATGCCCCCGTTTTTTGTCAAACACGTTTGGTTGTATAACTCCTAAACTATAAGGAATCTGGCAATGAAAATTGATATTTGGGGTATTTTGACGATTTTGAACATTTCTATATAAAAAAAAATGGGTGTTGCCATTGGAAATTTTGAAGTTGGTATTAATTTCAATATGAAGACGACCCCTTAAGAATTTTTTGTATTGACCAATCAACTCAGAACGTTATTTCCGTTGAAATGACATATCAAAATTGTGCCTCCGACAAACGGTGTATCAACGGCGAGGTCTGTTTACTTTTTTTTGTCGCCGACTGTACATGTGAGTGATGTGGCTACATGATACTATTGCCAGCTTCTATACGTATGAGCAGTCGGCACGCAAGCATAGTATTAATTATTTTTAAGATAAATCTTTAATTAAATTCTGGATCCGATGCAAAACCGAGTTCCTAGGTTGATATAAGTCAAGTGGTATGCATGTGCAAAAAGGTTGAACTCCAGACCTAAAACATAAAAATGGATCATAAATCAAATGGGGGGAGGGGGGGGAATATGGGGGTAATATCAAGCCTTTTCTAAATCATTAAACTAATTTTTATGGAACTTTTTTTGAAAACATTTGAACTGCTTATATTTGAAATATATAGACATTTTTAATTTTTTCGAACTGTATGTTTTAATATCTGGCAATTTAGGGAGCTCAGTTTCATACCCTCATTTTCCCCCACCCTGGTGGAAAATGATCTCAAATTTAAAAATATTATGAAATCAGAAATCCAAAGATCAAATTGAAACAAAATCATTCCTTATATTCCTCTTCACTTTTGCTGAAAAAAAAGCTAACTTTTAAAGATAATAATAGTAGAAAAATAGAATATTTATTCAAAAGAGTATGGTCCTCTTGAAACTCCTGTAAAATGGAGACTCCTTGTAAAACTATACTGTATATATTGCACTGAGCTTTACAAAATAATCTTTATTGTATATTTCTGGAAATGATTAATAGTTTTACAGCTTTGATTCGGTTAATTACTTTACAACATGATAAGTTCTAGTTTGGATCATTTAGTAAATTAATTGCAAATATAAATCTTACACATGGCATGTCTTCTGGGCATATTCTTAAATGTTCATTGTTAAACTTAATATATTAATTTAAATTTTAAAACATCTTTTTAAATGAGTTTTTTAATAACAATGTACATTTTAGTCACATTAAAATGGCTTTTAGAAAATATACTCCAAGATATCTAATTAAAGTTCCTTCAGGACCAAAATTTCATTACATCTTGCATGCATTGCTAAACCTAACCATACCACCACTTTACCCCTCTACATTAAAAATTTTTTAAATTCGAATTTTCCCTAGCTATTTTTTGCAGAAATACCCTTTGAGAATGTGGCTATTGAAAGTAACAATACCTAAGAGCACAGCATTTTTTATAGAACAAAGTTTTTACAAGTGAATTCTAACAGCTGAAAAAAATTAGCTTAAGAACAAGAATTTGAATGAATTAATGGTGTCGCCAGATTCTAAAAACCAAATAAAAGTAGTTAGAGATCCTCTAAAAATAATATTTCAAAGAAAAAGTCTAAAAAAAATTTAATCTATAGTGGGAAAATGTATATTTGTTACATACCCTCATTTTCTCCCTTGCCACCATTTTCCCCAACCCCCTACCTTACACATTTTCCCGGTTCAATTCCTTGAATATTCATGGAATTTTATGTCAGTTAATAGTACTCTAATATTTCCTATTTATTTTTTGTAAACTACACTTTGTATTGATAAAAATTAATTTTTCCATTTTTAAAATTTAAAGGCAAAGTTATTGAATCTTTTCATGGAAGTATAGAAAATATTGAAAAATACACTTAAATTTAAAATCCTTTAAGGGGTCATAGGAGTCAAAAATGTGCAAAGAAGGTACTGCAAAGCATAGTTTGATCTTTCATGTAATTTTTTAATTACTCAATATATAAGTATAATTTTTTATATGTAATTCTACAAGATTTGTTTATTATAAAACAAATTTTAAAATTTATGAAACTTTAGCCAAAGCTAAAATAATGATATTAAACATAAAGCTATTTGAACACTTTGGGGTTAGGCTTGCACGGCAAATTTTGAGGTCAAAATTGAAAAAAATATCAAGAAAATGACTTTATATTGTGCAAATATGTACAAACAAAGACTTATACCTAAGTTCTCAGCTCAATTTTAATTAGAAATTATCTTAAGTACTTTTTTCTAAAAAAAATGTAAATTTTGATTTTAAATTTTTTAAAAAATAATTTCTAATTAAAATTGAGCTGAGAATTTAGGTATAAGTCTTTGTACATATTTGCACAATATAAAGTCATTTTCTTGGTCATTTTTTCAATTTTGTCCTCAAATTTTGCTGCGCAAGCCTAATCCCAATGTGTTCAAATAGCTTTATGTTTAATATCATTTATTTTAGTTTTGGCACAGTTTCATAAATTTTACAATTTGTTTTATAATAAACAAATCTTGTAGAATTACATATAAAAAATTATACTTATATATTGAGTAGTTAAAAAATTACATGAAAGATCAAACTATGCTTTGTAGTACCTTCTTTGCACATTTTTAAGACTCCTATGACCCCTTAAATGTTCGACTACACATATTTTAGATGGACACGGTTATTATGTGGAAAAAATATATGCTGGGAATAAATATTTAAAAGTTTTTATAATGTATTTATGTTTTTTTTTTCTTTTTCAGTTTTTGCTTGAAAATCTGGTTATGGAAGCAGTTATTGTAGCTCTTCAATTGTTTATTGCTTTTTTTTAAATAAAAATGTTTTGTTTCTAAATGATTTTGTATTTATTAAAAATATCAAGATTTAAAAAATTGTCAAACTGCAGTTCTGAATGTTCAAAGTGACCCTTAAATAATTATGTAAGTTTTATATTACTATATAGGCTTTATAATAATACTATCCAAAATAACTGTTTTGAAGTCAAAAATAATGATGTACTAAATAGTTTTTGAATTTCAGTTTTCTGTTCTCATCTTATTTCTATGCAATCTCAATCATGGTGTAAAATACAAATTTGTTTAAAATATTATGGAATATCCTGAAGTTATGAAAAATATCTTTTTCAAAATAAGTTAAAGTAGTAAAAGAATTTTTTTTTCAAATTGATGACTTATGAATAGTATGTTAACAGTAATTAATTTCGAAAATTCTTTTAAAGAACGGTATATTTTGAAAATGATTGTATATTTCTGTAACTCAAAATATTGTATAATATTTTAAACCAATTTTTGTTTTACACCTTGACTGAAATTACATAGAAATAAAAAAAAATCGCGTCATATAGTCACGTGAAATTAATGTCATTTGATCTCGTGAAACTAGCGTCACATGGTCCCGTAAAATTAACGTCATTTGACCACGTGAAAATCACGACGTTTGGTCACTTAAAATTAACGTCAATTGATCACGTGAAAATCGTGTCGTACTTGTCACGTGAAATTCACGTTCACTTTTCACTTGAAATTCACGTCCACCTTTCACGTGAAATTCGCGTTATTTGATAACGAAAAGTTCACGTCATGTGGTCACAATAGTCATTTGTTCACGTCTGATTAACGTCATTTTTTGACGTCGAATATCACGTCTTCAAAATGGACATTGTCACCAAAAAAATGACGTCAATTTAAGGGCATTTTACGACCAAAAAATCACGTCATATTCGACGTCACACGGGTACTTGGGTACTTTCACTTAGCCTACATAAAATATACGGTAAAGGAATGGTGTCGAAAATCTGAAATGGAGATTTTATATGTTTTCTACTCTTTTTGGATGAGACCTATTCTAAAAAGAATGGTTGTCGAACATCAGTCCGTCTGTCTGAACCACTCTACAGCTCGAACTAAGAGCTACGAACTTGATACAAATCGGATATCATAAGGTTTTCTGGAAAATTAGGCAGCTATCCCTTGCGCATGCACAAGAACTTTTTAGGTTTTAAAGGTATTGTTGAAATTGAAAAAAGAAGATGCAGACTTCAAATTTATTACACGAATTCCCAGTACCTGCCGTGCAATCGGGTAACAAATTAGTATTTTGTTATTACTATTTTCATGCCAGGTGAATAAAATTTATACAATTTAACATTTTCAGTCACGACTTTTTTGTTTTTATTCTAAAATCTAAACTTAATAAAATGCCCTCACGATGCATCCAGAATGAATCGGTAAAAAGCAAAATAAAAAAAAAATCTTAATTTTTTAACTAAAATGTATAAGAAATTTTTTTGAGCTCATAACTTTGGAATAAATTAAAACTAGATATTTATGCAACTAGTGCGAAAAGTAATGCTTTTTAAAACAAGTGGATTTTATTTCACGAGCGAGGTACTAGCGAGTGAAATAAAGACACGTGTTTTAAAAAGTTTACTTTTCGCACGTGTTTCATACACTATTTTTTATAATTGCGTGAAAAAAAATCAAATCTCATTGGTTCAAAAATAATTCACGTGCTAATTAGACTAAAATAGACTAAGAGATGTCAAGGAAAACAACCAATTATCTCGCAGTTCGGAGCGCGTGACGCTATAAAAAACCAATAAGCGTGTTTCAACATTTTGTCAAAGAAAGCAACCAATGAACTCGCAGTTCGAAGGGCGTGACTTAAGAAATATTCCCATCGCGAGAAAAAAAATTCATTGATTCAAAAATAATTCACGCGCATAATATTTTTAAATACAGCAGATCGATAAATCTTTGGATTTTATGAGTATTATCAAATCGAAATTTTACTTGAAATGTTGGCATCTTATAAAAAGAGTGCGACAAAGTCTTTTTTTCACTGCTTTTGGGTGAAAAAAAGTACTTTTTTTCACTGTTTCAAAAAGTCTGGCTTTGTGCACGCGTCTGATATTGAAATTATAATGTAAAAGTCGGCTTTTTTTCACGCAATTATAAAAAATATTTTTTTTATAAACGTGCGAAAAGTAAACTTTTTAAAACACGTGTCTTTATTTCACTCGCTCGTACCTCGCTCGTGAAATAAAATCCACTTGTTTTAAAAAGCATTACTTTTCGCACTAGTTGCATAAATATCTATTTTGAAACTTTATTTGCTAAAAATATTTAAAAATTCAATTTTAAGCTTTTAAAAATGCAAGCCTGATGAATACAGGGGCAATATATTTAATAAATTTGCTTCAGAATAAATTTTATATTACCATATTTTCATCCAACTATAACAAACATTATTTAATTCTTCAAAAGACAATGATTCTCCCACCGAGCTATACAAAAATAAAGTACTATAAGTTTATAGACAAATGTATGGAGAATATCATAAGATGTATTTGAAAAGTGCGAGCTTAAGGGGACGCATTACCTAAAATTTAGGGCTGCTCAGAAAATGATTAAGCATGCTAGAACTCTGTGATATAAATATATTGCAAAAAAAAGAAGGTATCATTTATAATGATAGAGGTTTATTGAAAATAATGTGGTGGTTGTGCAAAAAAAATTGAAATTTTCGGTTGATTTTTTAAATATTATTTTTTTTAGCTTATGAATGGTTAAAAGCCTAAGGCTTTTAAGTTCATAAATGTAGAGCTCCAATTTTTTTTCCTGTATTAAGGTGTATACCATAAACAAAAGTTGGTATGGGATAAGGTCTAGTGTGATTAGAATTTTTTTTAATAGTGATGAAGTTGAAAATTTAGAAAAAAATCTTAATTTTTGGCTATTTTATACGTAAATCTGCATAACTATTTTTGTTTAACTGGTAGCTCAATATCCATACCAACTTTTATTAACAGATGTTGTGGGAACATTTTCAAAAAAAATCCATTAAAAAATTCCTTAAATTGTAGGAGGAGAAGTATTTTGAAAAATCGTTATTATTTTTAATATTTTGAAAAAACTAACGTTTCAATATTAATAATTTTTTTGTATATGCCTATTGAATGTTAGTTCTTTATAAAAATAGTTTAATTTGAACGCTAGCGATAAAAATACTGGATTTAAATTTTTAGGTAATGTGTCCCCTTAACTTGGTGAGAAAATCAATCATCGCAAGCAGATGATTCCAAATGAAATCATAAGGAGTGAAAGCAGGGTCGCTGACAGGGGGGGGGGGGGGGGGGGCAAAACTATGCATTGCATAGGGGCCCGTAAAATGTTAAAGGGCCTTTTTAAAAAAAAAAAATTTGTAGAAAACTATTTTTTATATGCGATTCACAAAAATATTTATTAGTTTAAAATTAGCACTGGGCGCGTAATGTTCAGGATTAGGGCCGTTGGTCGAAAGAAACCGAAAATTGCATTGCATTATTAAAAAAATACATCTTTTAAATTATTTTTGTAAAATTCGTTAGAATTATTGCAATATTTATAACTTCCAATCATTTTTTTTTTTTTGTAAGACAACTCGATATTTAAAAATTCAAATATTTAATAAGCTTGAGGACACGCTGTCACTTTAGGGTATATTCACTAACAGGTAAATTTAATGACGGAGCCTAAGATCTCAATTCTTTTAAAACCTCGAAATTTATAAAATAAGCAAAAATGCGGAAATGGTAAACGTTAGTGTTTATTGTAATTTTTATTACACATTTTTTTTATAAAATTTTTAGCTTTTTTTTTAATGGGAAATTACAACTTATTTTCACTCGATAATTTAAACTGCGAAAATATTCCTTCTTCAGTAATAAATTTCAAAAGAAGGGCCCTTCGCGGATTGATTAATACCCCCCCCCCCCCCCCTCCCCCCCCCCCCCCCCCTCGGGGATGCGGAGATTTCGTCCGGGTACAATTCGTCCGCTTCGAAAGCGGAGATTTCATCCGATAGGGCTGCCAAGCTTGGCGGGGAAGTTTTAGAGTTTGGCGATATGGTAAGTTGGTTGGAATGGCGGTAGTTTTTCGGAAACGGGGTGGGAGTTGGAGGGAGGGGGGTTTGCGGGATCGAATGATTTTGGCAGAGGGACCATCAACAAATGACGCTACGCTTGACAAGGGGGAGGGTTCATGCAGCTGTAATTGTTTGGGTATATGGATTGGGGAGGAGGAGGCTATATAGAAATGTGGCGTAGAAAGAAGGGGGGGGGGGGTGTCCGAACAATGTTCGAAAATAGAATTAGAATAGTGTCGAACTACAATGAACTAGGATAATTAATGGTAAAAGTTGACGCGTATAAGTATTATAAAATTTCACAATTAATTGCTGTGTCTACTCTCAAGCTAAGTTAAAGTGATAGCGTCGCACTAGAGATACAAGTGGGCTATTGGTGACGGGTTATTTAATTCTTAACAACGGTCAAGTGACGTAGCCGACACCTGAGTGAGCATTAAAACTCAAAAAAGCGGCATCTTCTGGTTTGGACATTAACGTATTTAGCGTGCATCGTCCATCTCAACATGGACACTACATATTTTTTACTATAGCAAGGTATGTAAGAAATAGCAAATAGCCGAATATGTAAGAAAAAACATTCTGTCACTTCTAAATGGATTTAAAACAAAAGGTACATAACTTAAATTTTATCTATAATATAATTAAAAATTGCAATAAAAAACATTTCTTGTATATTAATATTGCATAATACTTATTTTTATCTCTTGCTTCCAAGTAAAAAAACTGATATTTGGTGGATAAGTTGGTGTGAAAAAAATTACCACATTTTTATTAGGTGGAATGGGACATGACATCCTTATTGACGGCATCCCCACACTTTTTTTCCCCTCAATTCTACCACTGATTTTATTAGAATTCAATAAAAAGTATTCTACATATTACTGTACAAAAAATTAATAAGCGTAAAATAAAGAGAACAAAGACGACGAAAGGAACAATGAAAGAAAATAAGTTTGGTTTGATTGGAATCGTCGTAGCACCAGAGCTACACGAGGGATATGAGCAACGAATTTTAAGAACACAATCAAGTGACGAGCCGACACCTGAGTAGGTACTCAACGCAACCGTTAAAGGCGGCATCGTACGCTGCGTTAGGAATTATATGCAACGTGCGCTTCCTCCACACGATGTATTATTCGAACATTTTTGTCTGTACGGGCCGTTTATAGGTCGGCAGTAATTTTGGCGATGCCCGGACCCGAACCTGGGATCTTCCTCATGCTAGGCGAATGCCTAACCGATTGGGCTCGCCAGACCCAAGAGAAAATAAGAAGATACCAAAAAGAGATTTGATATCCTGATTTTTTTCATTGAAAATCTGACATTATTTAAGGTTGAACTGCCCTGCTTTAAAATATTTTATCATTTTTGTATCTTTTATGCATAAATGATAATTAATGAGCGAAATCCTTATTAATCTTTCTACAAAAAATACACTACTCTTTCATAATGAGGGGCAGGGGAGCCCAGTCAGTTCGGCACTTGCCAAGCATGACAAAGGTCCCAGGTTCTGGTCCCGGCATCGACAAAATAATTGCCGACCTATAAACGGACCGAGCAGTCAAAAATGTCCGACGAATAATACCGAGAGGGAGAGCAAGTTTTTTTTTTTTGCTCCAAAGTCCCAACGCTGCGTGCGATGCCGCCCTTAACATTTGCGTTGGGTGCTCACTCAGGTGTCGGCTCGTCACTTTACTGTGGTTCTAAAATACGACGCCCGTCGCCAATAGCCCTCGTGTAGCTCTAGTGCGACGATAATTCAAACTAAACTTTCATAATGAGCAAAATAAGTTCTCCATCACATCTTTAAATATGTATATTGTATATGATTCATGATTCTACTAGCTTCATATACCCGGCGTTGCACGAGTATACACTTAATAACGGTGATTTGCTTTATATATAAATTTTTATTTTATAAATTTGGATTTTCCTCTACTGGTCAGCAAAACCAACAGAATATTATAATCTAATCCCATTCTGATAACATAACCGCATTAGTTATCAGTTGCTAAGTTACATATTTCTGTTATGAATCAGTCCAGAATATCGTCATAAAATGTACCACAAAGTGCTAATTTTGGATGTTCATTATTGTTTACTAAAATAAACTACACCGGCAAAGCATTGAACGCAAGCTAAAATACTTTAGAGATTAGATTTTTATTTTTTAAAGTTCTGTTCAAAGTTTTGTAATCACTGCCAACACATGTAGTTCTTTTGATGATTAATAACTAAAAAATTTCAATATAAATAAAAGTTATTGCAATTTTTTTCTAAAAAAAAAACTTTTTTAAAAAGTGTTATTATTGTGGTTTAGTATTTTTATGTGTCTTCGAAGGTGTTAAATACGATTCTGAACTTTGACTATACTTTTTAAAGTTGTGAGGGGAAAAACTTATTTACCAATAACCATAAAAGAATACAGGAAAAGAAGCAGTGAAAAAAAAAGCAACGGGGGAAAAAGCCGTCAAAAGTTTTATTTGCACTGTACGTAATAAGAGTGACATAATCAACATTACATAAAAGATGAAACATAATGATGATGAAGATAGTTAAAAATGTGAACCTGGTTAATGTTATTAGAATATCAAGCAAAATTAATGGAATGCAGTGGCGGATCCAGCAGATAGGGTAATTCCCCCCCCCACCCCCCACCCCTAAGATCTTAACTTTTATCCATCACTTTTATACAAACCTATTTTTAAGGTACTTTATCACAATTTGTCGTCTTCAGTAATCAAAATTTGCGCAGTTTTTTTTAGAATGCTCATAAACTCGTTAACAAAAAATAATACTGAGTTCTTTTAGGAGTTGCTAAAAAATTATAAACCTTTAATATAGGATATAGATAGAATTTGTATAGAATTAGTAATTCACTATAAAATTCTATTTTCTCAGGAACTAACGCAAAGTCGGGCCCTTAGAGTCCCAAAACAATTAAGTTCAGTGAAATAGGGTAATGACTAATGGTATTTTTTAAAAGAAAAAGAGAAAAGAAAAGCTATGTATAAAATCTAAGATAAATATCTAGAATTTTAAATGCAATATTGAAAAGTTAAGTTGACATTTAGCTTTATTTTAATCTAAAAAAGATTGATAGATAAGTTTTTAAGAATTGAGCAAATTTACATTGTAATTTAGAACCGCTGCTAAATACAAGATTTTCTTACTGTTTTCAATACAGTGATTCGAAATCAAAATTTTTTATTTGCATGTGTTTATAAAACGTATTTAACTCAGTAAAAAATCAAAAAATCGTAAATTGACACCCTTCAGAAACAAGAAAATTATATTTCTACCCATTTCTTCCATGGTTTTGGGGTAAAAAACGGTTTTTTTTTTAAAATATTGCATTTTAAAATTTCAAATAGAAGCTAAGCTACCTTAATTAATTAATTAATTAATTAATTAATTCCAAATTTCGTTAGAATCTGTTGAGATCTTGTTGAGTTATCTTGTCCGTCATAAACACATCTACGTTCTTTTGGGGCTTTAATCTCTTTTTAAATTATTAAGACATTTTGTACAGTTTTTTTTTTTCATTTGTTTTATTATCATCCATAAAAGCAAGATAGTTTTAAACAAGTATTTGAAAAGAATTGCTAATATTATTTTTTTAATTAAAATTATGAATGATTAAATATTATTTATTCAAAATTAAGAATATTATTAAATTCATTCATTTTTTTTTAAATCCTCCCTAAAGAATGGAAATCTAGATTACCCCCCCCCCCCCCCCCATAGAGGAACTCTGGATCCGCGCCTGATGGAATGTAACGTGTAATGTATTAATACTTTGAATAAACTGAAGCGTTATTTTAATTGTGTATTTATTAAAAAGTAAATATCATCAATGATAAATGTGCTAAATTCATTTCATTCCTCCGGTTTAATCGAATTTTCGCTTTAAAATATTTACAAAGGGGAACTAAAAAAATGACCGAAACAAGCAGTTTCGTTCCTAAGATTTGTTTTCGACGAGGGAGGTCTGGCGATTACCACGACTGGCATGTTGGATACACACTAACCTAATTGCTAGTGTCATGTTTACAAAGGACAGTTTGGTGTCGCACGATTATCCCCCCCCCCCCTACACTCGCTGTTGCCCTGAGGTGCGGTGCGGACTTTGTGAGAGGATTGTTTGACTGCCGGTGTCTCCTCGCGGTCCTTTGGTCTGGAGTCCGAAGGCAAAAAAAGTAATCAATCTTAATTCTCGAGCTCTGTATCGGGATACGATAACAGCCAGAATATCACGAAATGCCGATCGAAGACGATTGTCGGTTGTCGGTTTGAATTTTTTAATGGAAAGTGGACAATGAACACTTTTGGGCAGTGCTGATTTCTGAAGACAAGTATGATTCTTGGGTCATAAGAGACGCGTTTTCATCAGCGTAGGATTTTTTTTAACTGTGGGGTAGTCCATGGGAAACAGAATGTTACAAATAAGTTGTAATTTTTACCTCCCCAACTTTTTTCTGGCAAACTGACTTTTTTCATGCAAATTTTGTTTTAAAGCATCACTTCTCTTACCCTTTGAACCAAATTTCTTTAAACTCTTAGAGTAATTTTTCAGATTTTGTAAAGAGTATTATCGAACTTAGAATGTTTTATAGCCAAAATTTGGGAAAACAATCATAATAGCCAATAAAATGTCAAACGCATAAATTTTACGACCTAGGACATATGTATCATCAGATCGAAAACAGAGTCGCAAATAAACTTTTTAAATACAAGCAATATGTTTAAAAAAAGTATTCAAAATTTCATTTGAATTCAGATGATAATTTTGAAATAAAAGTTTTTGGAATATCGTAAGAAATAATGACTAGCAATTAATGTCGTTATATTTTACTAGAATTACTTATTCCGCATTAAAAACTCTTTTTAATATGATACAAATTCCAAAAAATCTTACATATATTTAAATTTTATCAAAAATCTGAAGTTAAACTTATAAAAAAAAGATGTTTATTATATATATCATGCATTAACGATTAAAAGTATCCGTTAACTATCTGATTTAATGGTATTTAAATAAAATAACACAATGTTCTTACTATTACACGACTCAAGGACGAACATATAGTTTGTTTTAGTGTTTTATTTTCTTTATAAATTAATTTGAATTTCGGAAAGTTTTTTAAAATTGCATTTAAAAAAATATATGGAGCTAGTTTATTCATTCTGTTTAATGTAGTAAAAGTAGAAAGTCTTCGCTGATGTATATAAATAATGATGATGTGATGTTAAGTTTGTAAGCTTTATTGTTAGTATTTGTGAAAAAAGTTTTGAATTTGTGTTAAAATATAGGAGTTTTTGTCTGGTGAAGTTTAAAGGTCTTCTTTTGATTGCATTTTATTCAAGAAATCACAATGTGTCATTTCATGTCAATATCTGTGTAATTAATCACTGGGTTAACTGTTTTTAAATAAACTGTTATCACCTTTTTTAGACGTCTTTAATTTTTACTTAACCCTTTCAGTCAGAATTTTGAAATCCTGGTCTAAAATTGATTTCCTTTACTATATGACCTACTATGGTCATAAAGATTTCAGAAATGAAAAATTGGACATCTGGAAGAATTTTTTAAAGAGTTTTTAAAGTTTTTCGACAAAAAAAATTAAATTATAAAATTCTTTATAAAACTATTGAATTTTTGAGTTTTTAGATACATTACAAGATTATCTGAAGCTACAAATCATAAAATTTGACAAATTAATGAATTTTATACAGAAAATTCATTAATGCATTTAACCGCTCGGTACCGGTATTTTTCCAAGCCATAGAAAACTTGAAATAGCTTGTATATATAAAAGCTTACAATACCGATTCTAATTTCAGGAGATGAAAAAACTTTCTAGAAACTTGATTCTAAAGAATAATTTAAAAGTAAAAGTTTAAGTTACAATTTTATTTTAAAAGCGTGTGAATAGCAATCAAAGTTGATGACTGGTATACCGGACAAAAATTTTGAAATTTTTTCATCGAATTCTTTATTCTGATATGATATCTCATACAACCTGCTTAATAAGAAGGAACATTATATAAGGACTAGTATCATAATTAATTATCTCGGTACTAATTCGATACTATTCTAATTCTACTTTCTAACGTCGTTTGGAACGCCCCCCCCCCTACGCTACACTTCTACTACCCCCTCCCCCCATCCGACATACACTCCGAAAGATATCCACAAACAATTACAGCTATATGAATCCTCCACTCCACCCTCCCTTGTCTCAAGCGTGGCGTCATTTGAGGACGGTCCCTGTGACAAAATCATTCGAATGAATTCTCAAGAAAAAAGACAAACGAGAAAAAGACCTCAATTAACTTGAGATGAGAAAAATCGCTGGACTGGGCGAAAAGGCGCCAAATCCAGCAGCACTATCCAAAATCGCTGTCAGTCGAGTTATCCGCGGGTGAGTTTTCCGAAGCGAAGCCTAATCGGATGAAATGTCTCCGGGTGAAATCTCCGGCATCCCCCCCCTCGCCACACACACCTTTTGATTTTTGAAAAAGCAATTAACATTTATGATTAGGGAAAGCCCCGTTCGCATTTACAGTTTTAATGCTAAGTCCAGTTAATATCAAAATTTTAGTTCTGCTATTTTTGCAAATTCAAAAGAAATTGGAATAAAACTGAAATATTATAAATTAGTTTCTCCGAAACATACTTTTTTTTTATATGATTATGATTTATGAAATAAAGTATACACTAATTTTAGTATACGAAAAATAGTTACAATTAAAATTATTTTTACTGCTCTATGCTTATTAAAGAAAAATGTCCGGTTTGTCACTTTCAGGCGACTCGAAATATTGATGGGACTCGCATTCGCCGTTTTTCGTCCAGAGTGGGCAGGCAGACAAGAAGGGCTTTTTTTTAGCAATGGAAGCCAAAGAGAGTTTTTATTTTATTCATTTCCTGTTTGGTAGGGGGGTGATAAACCCGTCACTCCCAGTTTCTTATCTATATCTTGATCTCCTGCTTCGTCTTGTAGCAAAAAAGTAAAAGACTAGCAGGACCAATAAAAAAAGAGAATATTCCTTACTCAATGACCTTGACAGCACACACTGTCCCCCAAACCCCAGAAGTTCGAATTGCATTTCTCGTTCTCGCGCGCTCTCTCTCTCTCTCTTTTTGTCATATAAAGATATTTTTAGAAATAATTTTAAAAAAACTAATTATCAAAAATAAATAATAAATTAACGATATTAATTATCTTAAATAAATTCTGGTTATTTAAATGAAACAACGAAAATTACTAAATTTGCTACACTGAATTCAGTACCTTGATTTCGAAAGTTTTCATGACATAAGATGTAAGTGATGATTTGTTATCTTTCATCTATTTAATTGTTTTCTCTATTGTTATCTTTTATCTAATTAATTATTTTCTCTATTTATTTAGTTATAATTTTGTAATGTTGCATCTAGTTACTTTTTGATGTTAAGCTTATTTGATAATTTATAAATATTAACAGGGTCTTTTAAAGAGGAAGACTTTAAAATTTCTGCATTACGTTGTGTAACTATTAGCTTTTTTCATCATTTCCCTTTTATTATAAGTATTTTGAAAATTTCATTGTGTACGTCAAAGCGTTTTCAGTATTTTTCCCAAAAGGTCAATACAAATCTATTTAAAAGAAAATTAACTCAAAGGCTTGTTTTAACCCTTTGTCAAAGAAAACCAAACAACCAATGAAATAGCAGTTTGTAGCGCTTGACGTTATAAAAACCAATGATCTTGTTTTAACACTTTGTCAAAGAAAACAAAACCAATGAAATCGCAGCATGGAGAGTGTGACATCATAAGAAATAGTCTCTTTGAAGCAATTATATTCAGTAACTTTAAAATTTCTTCTCTAACAATTAGTTCTAAATATTATGTAAAATTGTTAATTTTCAAAAATTGACTAATAATTTAAAAACTATAAATAGAAAATTCAAACTCAAAATTTTAATTAACATTTAAAAATAATAAAATTAACAGAGTGAACATCGTATAATTTTGTACTTGGGGGGGGGGGGGGGACGGGGGGGCGAGGGTGAAAAATCACAAGGTCAAGAGGGATAGTTAACTTTTTGCGTTTCCTGTGGGGTGGTGATCGGGTAAGATTGCTTGTGTATTTATATTGCATCGAGTGCATGTTCATTGTAAAGCCCACGTTTGTAAAATAATGCCCATATATTTGGAAACATATAAAGGGAGATTTGAATGTAATTATTCATTTTTTGGGAGGGGAGGGGGGAAGAGTCTATCAAAATTTAATTAAGGTTCTATGCTAGACGAAAATATCCGTTGTTAAATCTGAGTTTATTTAAACTATTTTAATAAAATTTGCACACAAAAAAAAACAGTGTCTTTTAACTAAAATTGCTACTGTCTTGAAATTACCCCAACTAACAACACTAAAACTCGTTTTAGAATATCCCCCCCCCACCAAAAAACGTGTTTCTGCCACGGAAAGACTCTGTAGTATATTTTTCCTTTGAATTTTACCGGCTTCGAAATGATGCCACGGTCCTGGACCGCCATATCCATTAAAAAGTACTTCATAATGAGGTCTTCCAAAGTTCTGGGGTGGCTGACGGTATTCGTGTTACGCGGTCTATGATGGTGACCCACGTCTGACAAGGGGCTTTAGATTTCCCCAGAACACATGAAATTTTTGTTTAACTAAAAATAAATTAGTAAGTTTAATTAGAAATAAGGGTTTTAAGTGTTATTAATGTTATTAACAGTTGCCATATGTTTAAGATCATATTGAAAGAATTTTATTTTAATTAATCAATATTTTTATGTTTAATAATTGTTAATTAATAATAATTATTATTTGACTTGTTAATTAATCAATATTATTAATTAACTTGTTAATTAATTAGTATTATTAATTAACTTGTTAATTAATTAATATTATTAATTAACTTAAAAATTAGTTAACATTATTGATTAGAAAAATAGGGGCACATAAATCCTGTCGGCGGCCCTGAGTGAAAGGCTTACGAACACTATATTAACAGATACAGTTATTTAAAACACAAAACATTAAGTGATTAGCGAGTTAGGCTGATCGTCCATGTAAAGGCTTATTGAGCCACAGAGTTATAGAGATGCTTGGCAGGAAAATAAGTGAATGAAGCGGTTAAAAAACCGCCAAGTAACCCCAGTAAACTTAAAGAAACCACTCACTCAAGGTTAGTTTAATATAAAATGCATCTTCCTTTAAGCGTTAATTAAAAATCAGAAAATGACTTTGCGCGCAGTTGTAGGCTGTAATAGGGTGGGCCGAAAAAAACTTTTTATTTTATTTCGGATCGCTATAATGCGGAAAAGTTGCCATTGGTAAAGACATGAAAAATGCACTAATTATTATTTTTTATTACCATATTTTCCGTTCGCGCAATGCCATCAAAGTTAGCAAAAAAATTTTAAAAACCGTAATTTTTATAATTTTTTTAACACGGTAGAAGCTTTTAATTATGTTCCTATATTATGAATTAACTACTAAAAGTATGTAAAATCCATATATTATAGCACTTATTAATAATAAATGCTATAATATATAGTATAATAAGTTATTATACATTTGTGTCAGATCTTTCGGCCACTCAACGTAGTATAAAATTAGGAAAATTCATATTTTTCGCTCAATTGCAAAGTTCTAACTTTTTGTAAATTTTAATCATACAACATGATATAGGAAAGCAAATAAAAACATATATCGTGTTTTAAAAAATTATGAGAAAATACGGTTTTTGACAATTTTCGCCAACTTTGATGGCATTGCTCGACCGGAAGATATAGTAATAAAAAAATAATAATTAGTGCATTTTTCATGTCTTTACCAATAGCAACTTTTCCGCACTATAGCGATCCGAAATAAAATAAAAAGTTTAATATAAAATGCATCTTTCTTTAAGCGTAAATTAAAAATCAGAAAATGACTTTGCGCGCAGTTGTAGGCTGTAACGCGAGATCCAAAGATTATGCTGCAGCTCGAAATTTTGCCCAATTGCATAAAATCTCGCCAAACCACTAATTTGGCACTTTATGAAGCTATCAAACTTTAAAAAAACACAAAAAGCATCATATCAAAGGTTGACAATTTTTATTTATGACTTGTTTAAATAAAATGTTTTATACACAATACATTTTAGCATCATAAACGGTGTACAATATATCAATATATTTTTTAATGTCCTTCACTAAGTAATATCATTTTTAATGACCTGTCCTACTCATACAACCGTCAAATAAAAAGAGGGTGCATTAATTTACAAAAATTTACTAGTATGTAATAAAACAATTGGGTCATTCCTTATGAAATCAAGCAAAAAAAATTTAATTCCATATCATTGACCACCAAAGATTTACCAAAATCCTTCATGTTTTTTTTTTTTGGTTTTTATTTTTGTAAAATATGAATAAATTTCTAAAATTTACTTGGTATATATTTATTTTATATACATTTTGATAATTTTTTTTAGTTTTTTAAAAAAAATCACAAAAAAGTAGTTTTTAAAATGATATTTAAAGTATACAATATAAAATGGCACATTTCTTAGTTTGGTAAACATAAAAAATACACATAACTACGATTAAATTTTAAAATGTTTTCAATGAAAAAAATAATTCAAAAATTAATTTCATTGAAGTTAATTTAAAGCATCGAATAAAAAGAAAATAAGTACATGAAAAATTATTAAGTACAAACTCATAAAACAACATATGCACAGAAAAGTTGATTAGAATTAACCAAGTCAAGATTAGTTATTTAGAGTTAAAAAATAGTTTTTTTAAACACAAATAATTTTTAGTTTTGAGGGATTACTTTTAAGTACAAAAACAAAACTGAAATACTAAGAAATTCAGTTATGACATTAAGTTTTATTTTTCAAAACATATGGGATTTTTTGTATAGAAAGTAGATAATAATTAGTTACATACACTATCTAATATAAAATGTATAATGCAAAGTACAGGTTAAGAACAAATATACAATGCTTCATTTAAAAAAATATATATTCCCATGCCTGTTAAAATGTACAACACAATTTGTAAAATAAGTAAAAATACAGATCTTCATAATAAAATCAAGAAACATCACATGACATATAATCATATAATAACATGACATATAATCAAAAGTATTAGCCAAAGTAACTATGCCTGACTAAGATAAAAGTTTCAGCAAGCTGTTGCAATTAGCATGCACAGCTGATTGACAAAAAATGGCAATATAAAATACATAAAAAAATGGCAGGTGTATGTAATACGCTAATATACAACATAATTAAGTAATTAACTTAAATAAACAACTAGTTTATATTGAAGCTATTTTCAAGCAGATAGGAAAAGCAAGGAGAGGAGTATCAGTCTACGGATCAAAGTTTCTTCAAAAGCTCAGGTTCGAATATATCAGCAGATACTGAAAATTCAACTTATTAACTATTTCGACTTTTGGCTTTTCTTTAGCGTGTGTCAAAAGATGTGTTCGAAGGCTGGACTTATGACTAAATGACTTATTGCACAATTCACAACTGTGTAGTTTTTCTTTAGTATGGGTCCGAAGATGTTTTTGAAGAGTATCCGTTCGACTAAAACACTTGTTACACAGTTCACAGCTATGCGGTTTTTCTTTAGTGTGTGTCAGAAGATTTTTTTTAAGAGTCGACTTGTCACTAAATTACTTGGGGCACAATTCACAGCTATGTGGCTTTTCTTTAGTATGTGTCAGAAGATGCCTTTTTAGGTTAGACTTTAGACTAAAAGACTTGTTACACAGTTCACAGCTATGTGGTTTTTCTTTAGTATGTGTCAGAAGATGTTTTTGAAGAATATACTTTAGACTAAAAGACTTATTACACAGTTCACAGCTATGTGGTTTTTTGTTAGTGTGTGTTAGAAGATGGGCTTGCAGGCTGGACCTTTGGCTAAAAGACTTGTTACACAATTCACAGCTATGTGGTTTTTCTTTAGTATGTGTCAGAAAATGGGCTTGAAGAGTAGACTTCCTACTAAAAGACTTGTTACACAGTTCACAGCTATGCGGTTTTTCTTTAGTGTGTGTCAGAAGATGTTTTTTAAGAGTAGACTTTTCACTAAATGACTTGGGGCACAATTCACAGCTATGTGGTTTTTCTTTAGTATGTGTCAGAAAATGGACTTGAAGAGTCGACTTCCTACTAAAAGACTTGTTACACAGTTCACAGCTATGCGGTTTTTCTTTAGTGTGTGTCAGAAGATGTGTTTTAAGAGTAGACTTGTCACTAAATGACTTGGGGCACAATTCACAGCTATGTGGTCTTTCTTTAGTATGTGTCAGAAAATTTGCTTGAAGAGTATTTATTCTACTAAAAGACTTGTTACACAGTTCACAGCTATGTTGTTTTTCTTTAGTATGTGTCAGAAAATGGACTTGAAGAGTAGACTTCCTACTAAAAGACTTGTTACACAGTTCACAGCTATGTGGCTTTTCCTTAGTATGTGTCAGAAGATGTGCTTGAAGGTGGGACTTTTGACGAAATGACTTGGGGCACAATTCACAGCTATGTGGTTTTTCTTTAGTGTGTGTCAGAAGGTGGGTTTGGAGGTGTGACTTTTTACCAAATGACTTGGAGCACAATTCACAGCTATTTGGCTTTTCCTTAGTATGTGTCAGAAGATGTGCTTGAAGGTGGGACTTTTGACTAAAAGACTTGGGGCTGAATTCACAGCTATTTGGCTTATCTTCAGACTGCATCATAAGCTTTAATTGATGATGCAACTTTGGACCTAATTATTCCTTACAAAATTCTCAGCTCTGTGGTTTTCACAGCTTTGATGTAAATAAAAATATTTTCATTGGAACGGACTTCACACTCAATTACTAGTCACACAATTCTGTCTTACATTTTTAGTGTTTTTTTTTGGGGGGGGGGGGGGGGGGAATCTTCCCAAATGCTGGACTAAAGTGGAATGGTAGCTTTTTTTAGTTTTACTTGGACGATTCTTTTAGTTTCCACAGTTCAGATATTGATGCTTCTGTAATGAATAGATATAGATTTACATTAGACGATCAATAACTTAACCCAAAAATAAATAATAATTTATCAAAGAGAGAGTAGGGTGAAACAAGAAAGACTAGTGAAAAACATAGAGATAATAGAACTTTGAGCTATCGCACACCTGTAGGAGTTGGTAATGGAGAAGGAAAATAGAATTTTAGGCCTGTAAGGCAGCCATGTTGTGGTCTGCTCAAGGAGTTTTGTAGAATAATGCAGTACTGTTTTTTTTTTTTTGGAAGCTGCTAAATTACAGTTTATGGCGAGAGGCATTTTGATTTTTTTAGACATCAATTACATCTATCTTAATGTTGATTAAATATTAATTTATAAACTGGGATCACATTTACCATTTCTCTACAGTAAAATTTGATTTTTTATGTCTAACTCAATTTTTCTCAAAACAGTTATTGAAGGCTTATAATTGACGAATAGTAGTTAAAAAATTAAACATAATTAAATTAATTTTAATAAAAATTATTAAACATTTTTTTTAATTCTTAAATGTATTTTTTAAAAAAGCTAAATTTAACTGTATTCTTTTGGTATTAATTCACAAAAAATATGTTAAGGTAATATTTACAAGGTAATCATTTCCATTTGATACAAAATTAAAATATAAATTTAAATAAACTCAATAAATTATCTTTTCAAAAACTCTTTAAAAAAACTATGATAGAGTTGATTTATGAGCCATTTTTAGGAGTTAGAAAAATTGATATTGAGATAATCTTAACTCTCACTGAGTAGAAGAAATAGAATTACACAACAAAATTATCCTGCTTTAACTATCACCAAAGTATTACCAATGTCTAGGAAAGAAATACATATCTTCTAGCCATACACTCAGATATACAAAAGCTTCTAAAGAAGGGACATTTTAATGATGCTTTATTCTACACAACTTCTCATGTGGACCTTAACATGGTGGGAGAAAATATTTTTTAACTCAAACATTTAACAATGTTAAAAACGCAATTGTTTAATACAAACATCATTGCTAATATTAGGGTGGTAACAAAATCATAGAAAAAAAGTTCCCTGATATTTTCATGATTTCCCTGATACTTTCACAAAAAATTCCTTGATTTTACAATTACCTAGAAAACATGCAATACATATACAGTCGAACCCCGCTATAGTGAACCCTCTACGGAACCAACAATTGGTTCACTATATCCGAGGGTTCACTATATCCAATTTTTCTGGAACAAAGTATTATACGATATATTTATATATCGCTATATTTTTATACGCTTTTATAAGAATAATAAGGATTTTGCTTACCTTGAATTAATTGAATAAATAATTTAATTATTTAATAAATTTTCAAAAAATTAATTAATTTTTGAAATTTTCTCAAAATAATTATTGGTACTAAAAGAATGTAAATACATATAATTAAGTAATAATGAATTTAATTTGTTACCTCTATAATCTACATGCCTACGTTCTGTGAAATAAGTTGGTAATTTTGGATTGTTTACGATTTCTCAAGGAAATAAGAGTAACAGATAAGTGCATGTGAATTGGACAATTGGACAGTTCCACTTATCCCCAGTTTTCAAGGGGTAGTTGAAAAGGAAGAATGTATAGCTGGGAAGAAGAATGGCTTCATTCAACTCCGGAGAAGAAGTTGCAACACCAGTGCGTATTGTCGTACAAGCCGTGACAAATCGTCCAGGAAAGGGCATTGTCGTATTATGGAGACAAGCCTTCCACAAAAGTGTGGATAGGTGGGATGTGGAATATGAATAATGGTTCGAAAAGAAAGGGTGATTCCTGGAACCCAGAAGGGGGGGGGGAGAGAGAGAAAAGGTATGTTTACTTTTAAACAGGTCCAGTTTGAGTACAATAAGAGGGGAAGGACAGGTTGAAATATGACACATTGTTAAAGATTGCTTTCTCGCTGCCACTTGCCATTTACAGTGTATCTTAAAATATGGAGAACTGAACCAAAAAATAATAAGGAAAGGAAATTTAAGTTCACTATAACCGAACTCCCATTTTCTAAGTAGTTCACTATATCCATATAAAATAACATTGGTTATATAGGAGTTCGGAAGGGACCACTAAAAAGGTTCACTATAAGCGAGGGTTCACTATAGCGGGGTTCGACTGTATTTCAATGCAGTACAGAAAATTTAATCGAGATATCGCAGGAATTAAGACTTTCCGGAATATGGGTTAGCCTATCTAACTTTTCTACATTTCCGAAAATCTGAGTTTAGAGGAATCATGTGATTAGAGAATCATGTTATAACATGATTCGTGATAGATATTGATCCTTCCTCCAAGATCAGTCCTTCAGGCAAATTGGATCAACCAGAATAGAATTTTTTCTCTCAAGTGTCCATTAGTAGTGATCACAAGATTAGAACCTAAACCTGCTGTTTAAGTAATCCAAAATGGGAAAATAATTCCCTGATATATTGCACAATTCGAAACATTCCATGAGAATTCCCTGATATTTCCAGGTTTTCCTGGTTCTGTTACCACAATGATAGCGCTTATTGAGGTTATAAAAACTTACCTTACTTTTATTGCAAGGATATTACTAGGCTTGATGCTATCTTAATGTGGAGCACACAATGACTATAGTACAATTTGTAAAATATCTGTTATAAGTTCATTATTAATTTTTTTAACTCCTAACTGTTTAGGATTTATTAAAAATATCTGCGGGCCCTTCGAGCACCAAAATGAAGACAACTAAATTTTTCCTTACGTTTTGTTGTGCCTGATTTCTTCTGTGATTGTAGCTTCTTCAAGGAATGCAGGATGATTGACAATATACAGCAGGGTTACATAGGTTGGAATTTGCAAAAGTAACTTCTATAACCAGTCATTCCAGCTTTGCAGTACTTCTGGCTCGACACTTCTGGATTGGCTTGCTGAAAAATAATTCAGGTTTTTTTTTTTAAAAAAAGCTATGAAAACTAAGAAAATAACAATCTGAGGGCTTTAATAAACTATCCAACTCTCAGGGCAGAGAACAGGTTTGGCTAATGATATTTAATTTAAAACTTTTATAATCCAAGCAGATCCAAAATGGTTAATATTGGCTAAGTCTGGGATTGACCATGAACTGCCAATTAACTTTTCTGCTTAACCTCTTCAGTTGTGAAATTCTATGCATATATTTTTTATAAAAATATAATTCTTAATCAAGTATGTATTGATAAGATAGGTATGTTTCGCAAGTGCTTTTGAAAAAATTAAGAATTAATATTTGCTAAAAGTCACATCAATTTATCAGATTTGGAGGCTATGGGTTAATAATACACTCTTTTTGTGTGCAAATGATTAAGCTAACAAGCTGTATCAGTTTTTGTGGTTGTAACTATTGCCTTAGTCCAAAATGTAAGATAAATTAATTTTTGAAATAATCCTCTTGATACTTCATTTTTCAATGCAAGTAAAAAATCAGCTAATTTTGTTTCTGCCTATTTGGATTATTTTAGTTGACAATAAAAGTTAGTATTAAGATAAATTGTCAATGGAGGTTTTGGAATGAATTTTATTAGCGTACACACATGTGTACCTCTGAAGCAAAGCAGTTAAACCACAGAGAGAGTAAATGCTATAGAGAACTGCTGAACTGCAGGTGAGAAAGAGATAATTTCACATGACTAACAAGGCAAGACAGTCACAGTCAGCACCTCACTTTTTCTGTGTTCATTTCCAATCAAAGAGCTTAGTGGAAGAAGGTGCTAAGAGATATTTTTAAATATATAAAATTTTGAGCAATAAATTAAATTTAAATAAAGTTTCCTTTAAAAAGAATGAGCCAGTGTTGACACCGTTCAAATCACTTGCTTTAGATCAATTGCTTTTTTCAAAGATTTTTCAATATTTAGATTATTCTGATTAGGTGTTCTAATTTTTTATTTTTAGTTTATAATCGACTTATTTGGTTATTAATTTTTCTTCTTTACAAAGCAACTCAAATTATTTCAGCCATAATGACAACAATATAAATTGAACAGGATATTATCAACTAATAAAATTTTGTACTTAAATGAAATCAAGGAGCAAACTAAGTTACTAAGAGGTTATAATCACAGGGGTCGTAGTGGGACAATGCAAAATTTCAGGACAAACATTTAAGAAAAAATCAGGACATTTTCAGGACATTATTTAAGCAATAAAATGCACTAGAATTTCAATAAACGACTTTCCTGACACTGCTATACAGGGTTCATACTCTTAATAGGAGGGGGGGGGGAGGAGAGAGAGAAATCAAGCACGATTAAAACAATCAGAATTTTTTTAAAAAAAACAAATTACTACCAGCATAATATCTGGATACCAAAATAGTGACTCCTCCATTTTTTTTAAAACTAAAACCTGTCAAAATTAGAAATCAATTCCAGTATAGGCTAAAGTAATAAAATTGCTTTAAAAAAATTTTCAAAGATAAACCAAAATATTTTACAACATTCCAACTAAGTCTTGTTATCACAAACTCGTAACGCATGGATACTTGATCCGAAGAAAATATTCTGGTTGGCCCAACTTAGATTCAACAGGAGCTATGTAAATAACGCACACTCTTTCGATCACATAGAGTCAATCATTTCAAGGTAATGCGACATCATAGAGGATTTAGTGAAAATTACTAGGCAGCAAAATAAGTAGATCAAGAAGCATCTATTATCTTCCCTCCTTTTGGTCAGCAGAAGATGACCTGGAGGATCAAGGTTGATTTTAACACTCAAATTTTCCAAAAAAAAGTCGCCTACAATTCAAAATAACCCCTTTAGTAGGCTAAATAGTCTCCAGTGGTACCAAAAAATCCTAAGTAGCGGGCTTTGACAGGCCATCGTAATTTTTAAAAGTGCCTAAAATTTGGTTGACTGATCTGTCCTGATCAAAAACAAAGAAAGAAACGGTACCTGATCCTACGACGATTATGCTATCAAATAGTAAATATTACGAGGAGTTTTGGTTTGGATGATCAATTTTTTCAGAAAAAAAAACATTGAACAAAAATTCCGAGACACTACTGGCGATAACTAGCAAATGTTGCTAGGCACTGAGGCTGGTTGACAAATCTGATCTGATCATACTTAGAACTAAAAAATTAACACTAACATACTGCTTCAATCACTCGGCTACTGAATTGTTTTTCAAGGCTGAAGAACCGATTTTTTCATAAACAAATCTTAGGAAAAATAAATTTTGCTGTAAATATGGAAGCTTATTCGTAGCTTTTGGCAGGTATAAAATTATGTTTGTTAGCACTTTTTTAAAAATTTCAGGAATTTCAGGACAGTGTGTGAAAATTAAGGACATTTAAGGTCACAAAATATTTTTTCAGGAATTTCAGGAAAATCAGGACAACTACGACCCCTGTAATCATTTGAACCAAATGCAAATTTTTTTTAACAATTTTAAATGATTCAGTTTTTAAATTTGGAACTTATTTTATAAATAGGTATTACAAATTCATTGATCGCTTTATAAGTACCCATGTTATGTTATAAGTAAGTTATCTTATGTTTTTGCGAATTGCATCAAGCTAACACACACACACACACACAAAAAGTTGCATACCACTGGCAAATAAATTTCTTTCGACTGGTTTTGTTTTATACTTAATTAGGAAAACTAATTATTGCAATAGAAAATAAAATTTATTTGTTTCCGTGAATCATATTGTATATATATCATCCATATTAATATGATATATATATTGAACATGTATACGCAAATATATAAAATCTACATTGCAACATATATGTGATGCAAAATTATTATTTAACATGCTGCAATTATTTGATTTAATTTTTTAATTATTTACAATTGTTTATTACTTACATTATTGACTATGTAACTTATCTTCTGGGTAAGAATTCATAATAAAAAATTGTATTTTTAGTAAGATATTATACAATTGCAAGAAAAATTACATGATGCCATAAAAATGCAGCAAAACAGAAAAACTTAGATGAACTTAAATGCATTTAGCAGAGTTCAACTATAAGAAAGGGTATACCCTTCTTGCTTTACACTACTGTATACATTTGTCTGTATTTCTGTTGGTTATTCTATTCCTGTTGTGTACAGTCCTTGCCAACCTAACTTGGGTAAAAACAAAGAGTGAAAAGGCAGAGGGAAAAGCATGATTGGTCCGCTTGTTGGAAACTCTTGTAAGATAATATTTACATACAAAATTATCAGAATACAATTTAACCAAAATACACTTTTCATTCTGATAAAATTGCCAAATTTTCTCAAATAATATTCAAATCAGTTAGACCTTAAACGAAATTAATGTTTTAAACATGTTTTCTGGATGGATTCACAAATAATTTATGGAACTCTTTACAGCCGCAGAAGTATCTTCTACATAGCATATTTCTATTTACCCAACTTATGTTGGCAAGGAGTGTAAATAAATGTTTTTTCTGTATGACAGTGTAAATAAATAAACCCTTCACTTTGTTGTTGGTTAAATTTCAATCATGTTATAACAAGTCTATATGCACAAGTTTTATTCTGAAGTAGCCCCTTTACCATAATCATTTCACAGATATTATAATCTTTCATAATTTCATTGGTTGTTTTGGTAACACTCCATGAGGTTTAAAACTGCGGATATTTATATACAGAAAAAACATATACATTGAAATGCATTCAGCGGAATTCAACGATATGTATGGATATACCTACTTCATAAGTGACAGATTCTTAGAAAATTAATAAAAAAGCGGATCAATATTGAGAAACTTTGAATAGTAAAAGCATACAAGGAAACATTAGTTAGGGTTGGTTTGAGGAAGGGCAAAAATAATACCCATCTCAAGAAATTGATACCAAAGACCTTTTAGAAGAATGTGAGAGCGTACATTCTTTATTTATCCTATAAATGTAACCACAAACCTTTTAATCATAACAAATTGGCAGTTGGTGTCAGGTTAAATCTCCAAGCAGTATTTGAAATTTCAAAATTTTGGTTGGTTGGTATACATATACTATTTTCAGGCTTGTGTGCGGCTGGCTCAGAGAGCCGCTTATAAACCTTCAAGTAAGACAGATACAGCACACACTCACACATACGTGATAGATGCTGCCATCTATCACGCGCCACCTTTGTAATTTAGACATGTCCCTGAAGGGGGGATGAGAAATAGTCTCCAGGAACCTGTACCCTTGGAAAACTGCGCAATGACCGCCCACAGGACTTTCGGACCCAACAGATTTAACGAGCACGTACTCCGCATATGCTCGGTGGATTTTCAGCGACCAGGAATCGAGCGCGGTAGCTTCTGACCCGTAGATGGATACTCTGACCACAAGGAGCCCCACAGCCCTCGGTAATTGAATTTTTTTTTTGTTTTCTGCAGGTTTGCTGCCTATTTCAAGGTTCGTATTTGCCGCGGTGTTTTAGCACAGCCTGAAACGTATGTACTTACTGCCAATAACAAGGTAGACACATGAGTTAGCACATATAGGAATTTGAGTTTCCGGTAGTTATTTGTGTTGTTGATAATCTATTTGCTACTCGAGCGCTTTAATACAATCTTTAGCAGCAAAATGGTGAACATTGCTTTTACTGAGCGAAAACGTACGAAACAAGATCGTCAGGTTTTAAATAAAATGAGCTGTGCTGTGCAGTGTGCATTGACACACCTAATAGCGTCCCCGCATAATCACGTTCATTTGTACCTTGTCAAGTGGCTTTAATAATTTGATGAGTTTTTCACAGCAGTGTAAACATTAATAAGACTTTCAGGACTCGTTACTTGACCAGCGTAGCGTAGCTTGACAGAGCAGTTTCAGGACTGATTACCAACTTGTCGCGCGTTCGTCTGAACAATGTATGTAACCCAGTTATATGTTCCAATAATTGAATATTTGTGATTTTTATAGCAGTTTTTTAGAATTGTAATCATTAAACAAGATTTAAAGCAAAAAAAAAAAAAAATCTTTAAAGAATTCATTTACCTCAACTAAATTCTTTGCATTAAATAATTTGCTGCCGAAGATAAGAGATAGCTGCCTACGAACTATTTAAGTTTTAGTGGTATTGTTGAAATTGAAATAAAGACTCAGAGACTACAAATTTGATACACAAATTCCCAGTATCTGCCGTGCAATCAAGACTTCAAATTATTTTGTTGTTATTACTATTTTCATGCCACGCGGAAAAAAATTATACAATTTAACATTTTCCCAGCACCACACAGTCCCGACTTTTTAAATTTTTGTTCTAAAAATCTAAAAATAACGAAATGCACTCACTATGCATCAAGAATGAATCGGTAAAAAGCAAGATTAAAAAAATCAATTTTTTAACTAAAATGTACAGGAATATTTTTTTAATCATAACTTTGGAATAAATTAAAACAATAATTTTTTGGAAAGTTTACTTGTTACTAGTAACTAATAAAACAATTGGGTCATTCCATATGAAATCAAGCAAAAAAATTACAATTCCATATCATTGTCATTGACCACCTCTGATTCACAAACACCCTTCATGTTTTTTTTAATAAAATATGTTAAAATTCTAAAATTTACTTAATATATATTTATTTTTATATACATTTTGATCATTTTTTTGGCTCAAAAAATCACAAAAAGTAGTTTTTAAAATAATTATTAAAGTATACAATATAAAATGGCACATTTCTCAGTTTGGTAAATATAAAAAATACACATAACCAAGATTAATTTGTAAAATTTTTTAATGAAACATATAATTCAAAAATTAATTTAATTAAGTTAATTTAAGGCATCGAATAAAAAGAAAATAAGTACATGAAAAATATTAAATACAAACTCCTAAAGCAACATATGCACAGAAAAAGTTAATTCGAATAACCAATTCTAGATTAATTATTTAGAGTTGTTATTATTATTATTATTATTTGCAACACAAATAATTTTTAGTTATTAAAGGATTTTAAGCACAAAAACACAACTGAAATACTAAGAAATTCAGATATGACAGTAATTTTTATTTTTCAAAACATAATGGGATTTTTTGTATAGAAAGTAGATAATTAGTTACATACACTATCTAATATAAAATGCATAATGCAAAGTACAGGTTAAGAACAAATATACAATGCTTCATTTTAAAAATATATATATTTCCCTGCCTGTTAAAATATACAACACAATTTGTAAAATAAGTAAAATATACAGATCTTCACAGTAAAATCCTGAAACATCACACAAAATGACATCATATAATCAAAGGTATTACCCAAAGTAACTATGCCTGACTAAGATAAAAGTTTCAGCAATGTGCTGCAATTAGCATGCACAACTGATTGACAAAAAAATGGCAATATAAAATACATAAAAAAATGGCATGTGTATGAAATACGCTAATATACAACAAAATTAAGTAATTAACTTAAATAAACAACTAGTTTATATTGAAGCTATTTTCAAGCAGATAGGACAAACAAGGAAATGAGTATAGTCCGACCACGATAACTTGGCAACCAAAATATTTTGATTGTGGACCAGTCCACTTCGAAAAAAGGTAGGGAAGGTTTTGGGCAAGAGTTACTATGTTTGGCGATTCATTGCTTTTGGGCGCATATTTCTTTAAGGTTTAGAAACAGACTATCAATCGAAGGGTAGATCGAACTTGCATCAGGATAAATCTTATATTTCCCATATTTAAGTTATAATTTAATATTTACATTTTATTATATATAATTATTATATTTTATAATTTTAATATTTAAGTTATAGCGTCCCTCGGTGTAATTCCTAGTCACAGTCATATTTTTAAGTTTTAAAACCCTTCATCAAAATGAAAAAAAAAATCATAGAAGTATACTGGGAAATATACTCAGTGGAACTTGTAACTTAACTACGAGTTTGTTTATTAATTTTGAACTTTTTTTAGCAATGGTTAATTAAATTTCTGTAAAATAATCATAGATTTAGTTATTTCACGATTCAAAATATCAAAGAAATACACGTGTAATCGTTAACTGCTACCAGCAATCAACAACAATCCTCTGTAGACGATAACTGATGTGCAGTTCTAGTGAGATACATTATTTACAATCGCACTACACCAACAAACCCTATTCTCGCCAAACGCCTTGAGCCGGCAACCCTTCCTCCTTCGGCATAAAACCTCAATTCAAAGTGGAATCTTCCACAATCAAAATATTTTGATTGCCAAGTTATCGTGGTCGGACTATATCAGTCTACTGATAAAAGTTTCTTCAAAAGCTCAGGTTCGAATACATCAGCAGATACTGAATTCAACTTATTAAATATATATATATATTAAAATAATTGCTATAGGTTTCTGCCCGTTGAAGATAATTGCTTTTTAGTAGCCAGAGGCAACCCTGTATTTCCAGTCAAGTTTTAAATAAAAACTGATACCCCTATTTCAGTTCACACAAAAAAAAACACTACAAAGAGAAAATATGACACTAAAAGAAAAGATAAATGATCGGATCACAATTCAGTGACCCTCACATTTCTGTGGTACTTTTTCTCTAATTTACGTGGAAAAAAGATATAATTGGCATAAAAAAATATAATGCTTTCTTCTAAAAGGTTACAATAGGTAAACGTTAAAACACTGATTTCACCATTGAACATGCAATACATAAGTAAAATAACATTTAATGACCTAATTAAGTCGTTTCTCAGTAACAAACTGCAGGACAACACAGAAATATTTAAATCAGAACACATTTAGTGTTCATCATCAATAAAAAAAATCACCCACAATAAAATAAACAGCATCCAGCTTTCCTAATACTATATTCCTTAAAATAATCACCTAATCCCCAATATTTATACACAATATACATTCAAAGCTTCAAATTGAACTTGAACCACAATAATAAAATGTCACTCATTTTTTTTTACAATTGAAAAACCTAGTGGAATTACATGTTAAGTGACATTTTTGAAAAAATTGAGATTTTTGTGTGAATGAACATGTTATTCCCTCCTTTAAAGATAACAAGATTCCACCTTTTCATAAACTTTAAATTAATAATTTTTTTTAGATTTTGTAAGCACCGTTTTTAATGTATGTAAATGCAAACGATCAACTTTAAAGCTCATTTCCTCGTTTCACCATTTTGTCACTTAGCACCTTCTTCCACTAAGCTCTTCAATTGACAAGTCAATACAACCATCACTTCATACATAAAAAAATATAAAATCACAGTAAAAGCATAGTTGAGAATGCCCCTCCAACATAAGAAGTGTAGAAAATATAAGCAAATAGCCAATTAATGCAACAGTGATTCGATCAATCAAAATGATTCGTAGATATCGTTGGCCTATCAGATGAAAACGGGTTATCCGATTCTGATTTCTCAATGATGAGCCCAGAGTAGGGTTGTTCTTGGCAACAGCAGAAGAAGGCCCTCAGATCTTTTCTTGAAAATCGACAGCCTTCCGAGCCTTTGTAGACAAGAGAGTTGAGGATAGCTTGAAGGGGATTCACAACAGCCTATATGAACAGGGGAATTTGAAGTTATTGTTTTGTGGTAAATAAGTGGTAAGATGAAATATGACATTGAAATGGTTTTGAACTGGAAACTGAATAACTTAAAATATTTTTGAGTTGTTTGAGATGTATTATTACCAAAAAAAATCAGTACCGTCAAATGTTGGATCTTTCGCCCAAGCTTTTTAAGCTGATAAATTTTTATTAAATACACTTTTAACAAATGTTCTTGAATTTTTTTTACTAGTGTCAACTCTGAGTTGACCTATTAGCAACAAAAATATTCAACGAAAGTCAGACTAGGGTTTTATGCTTGGGCAAAGTTACTAAATTGACAATATATTTTATGTTTACACAAAAAAAATTATAATAGTTATAAGTAATGATAATTTGGTTACAACTAACAAAAAGTTGCTGGAAAAAACATATTTTATAGTGATAGTGCAATGAATACATATTTAAACAAGACTGTTCTAAAGTTATATGTTAAACAGATAATTTGGAATTTTATTATGTGCACCTTGCTATATTGTGACAATAGATAGGAAAGAGTGTCGGTAAAAAACTCTAATTCAATTTCAATTATATGTAACAGACAACTAATTTAAGTTAGCATACATATTTTTTATGGTGGATTGTTCGAAGAGTGGGATACGTTTCGAGTGCAACAAAAATGCACTTTCATAATTAGATTAAAACATCTTATAACACAACTCAAAACAATTTTTTTTAAGAATGAAGAAATTAAATCTTACCATTACATACCACACACCAATCGTAAATTTTCTTGGAAGATTATCGAAAAATCCCCATAAAAGAATTCCGTTCAGAACGTTAGGAAACCAGCTAAAAAAATTGTAAACAAATCAATTAACTTGTTTAACAACTTTAAAGTATTTTAAAGTTATAATTTTTATAATGGATAATTTTTATTCAATCCACTTTATTACATTAAAATATGGTTCATGCTAAGCTATTTTTGCAATTTTTTACTTATAGGAAACTATATTCATGTTTTAGAATTAAAAAGATAACTATTAAAAGTTAACTAAAGATAAAATCTATTACTGTACAGCTGTGGAAATAAAAAAGTACCCACTTGAGGTTATTTGATATTGTGAACAATTAACATTTTGAGTTATTTGCACAATACAAAATTTGCATAAAGGGCCGTCTTCATATTAAAAATATTACGATCTTTGAAATTTCCAACAGCAACACCCAATTTTAATAACTTAGAAACGTTAAGCACTCTTGAAAACTCTTAAATCTAAGTTTTTGTTACATCTGGATGAATATTTGATGATTTATTCAATCTTTTGGGGACCATCTCTAAAATGACCAGCAAGCATGCGTGCAAAGCCGTCTTTATTTATCAATTACACACGTAATGTCCCCTAAAGGGTAATTAAAACATGTCTTAAATTTATTTCTTTAAAATTTCGATTCATATTTAAAAAAAAATAATAATATAATAATTATTTCAAAATATAAAAATTGTTTTAAATACCCCAATATTGAATGCAGTTTGTTTGGGTTATTGTAAATTCTTTTCAGCAAAAAATTCGTTTCATTATCTTAATTATTTTATGGGACCTAAACTTTGCAGGTCTCTAACTCCTCTAATAATGCTTAAAAACTAACAAAATTTGGCATTTCGTTTTAAAATATGTCAGAGATTTGAAATATGGATTCAAAAATTGGAAAATTTAATTATGCAAATTTTGTGTCATGCAATTAACTCTGAATGTTAATTGTTCACAATGTCAAAAAGGTCCGATTATTTAGGATGACTAAGGGCCAAAATAATCACTAGTTGGTACTTTTTTATTTCCACAGCTGTACCATACAATTAAATGGATACAATTTCCCCACACTAATGCATTATTCTCAATGCTAAGTCTATAGCGACGCTAATGTTCTAAAAATGTATACAATTCAGTACCAAAGTAAAGAGCTTTTTTTTAATTATAATAATGTAGGGCCATAAAAGATTTTTACAAAAATTGTGGGGGGGAGGGATTATAAATAAAAAAATCAAGCATTAGAGATTTAGAATCTTGCATAAAGTAACATTGAATAGATTAAAAAAATATTAAAAATAACATTTCAAAAATATATATACATATACATATATACATATACAATATATATATATATATATATTAGGGTGGTCCTTATTAACATGGGGAAAAATAAATTTTCGATTTCAAAAAGTCTCACCCCCTCAATTTGTTCATTCATATGAAAAAATAATTCCTGCAAAATTTCAGCCAAATTGATTAATAATAACACGTGCCCCACGGGGCTTAAAGTTTTAAAAAACGCAAAATTTGTGGGTGTTTTTTTAAAAATTCCGTTATATATCAATATCTATGACAACTACGAAAAACTACTCAATACAAATGTTATAGAAAATAAAATTTCCTGCAACTTTGTAATTTACAATTTTGATCTATGAGTAACAGGTTTCAAGTTATAGGGAAAAGAACGAGCGATATTTTACGAAATTTCAAATCATGGCCACACTACACAAATGCTATCCATCACAATGGTGCTACCTAAAACTGATTATTTAGTTAACTTTTAATCCTTCCTGCCTAAAAATCCCTAAAATGGGACAGATTTAAGTATTTATATAAAAAAAAAACATTTAAAATACACCACAATCTAAAGACTGTCAGGGCCGTCGCGTGGGTAAGGGGGGGGGGGGGGTGCTTTCGCAATGAAGTTAGCTTTTTTAATGGAAAAAGCGATACACCAGGAGTCATACAGGGACCCACGTGTTTCTCAACCTTCTCTCCTGTATTATTAATGCTTACTGTGTCTGTATTTAGTTAAAGCAAATAAAAAATATTTTCTTTCATATGGTAATGGCAGAAAAGATGTTAAGTCTTTGTAACTGCTCAAGAGACTTTGTTACATTTTTTTAAGAAACCTAATGCGTTATTTTGAAATTAATGGAAAAAACAACTTTGTATGAGTTTCAGTCATTTGTTTAATGGTGCATATGAAGTTCGTTTTACTAAACTATGCTTTGAAAACAGATATTTGTTATTGCTTCAATGAAAAACCAAGTTGCGGGTGAAAAATTGCTATCTCGTGAAGAGTGCTACTCATATTCTTTTTAAATATAGGTGAAGTAATGGTTCCTTTTTAATGGATGAAGATCTCAAATTTTAGAGAAAAGCATGTATGAAAAATTTCAAGGAGCTAGATCCATTATTGGTGTAATTAAGAAAATTATTTAAAAGGAAGGGAAATACAAGATCTTTAAAATTCGTAAATTTGGCAGCTTAAAGAGGTGTGATGTTAATTGAAGAATTCAACTATCAATTTACAAAGAATGAATACCAAAACAATTGCGCAAGACTGTCACAAAAAATTTATTTTTATTTATATTAAAATTATTTCAACCCCCCTTCCCCCTCACGCACATATTGTGCCAGCAAACAGGCTTTGATTTGGTGTGATCTTTAAATTTCTGAGAATGTCGTTTGCCTATTAGCTACACAAATTGTTCGTCCAAGAGACGACCCCATCACCCACATGACCACCCAGTGAAGCAATACGAAATATCTGTTTTCGATTCATAATTAGGTAAAACCAACTTAAGATGCACCATTGAACAAATACGAAGTTGCTTTTTCCATCAATTTCAAAATAACGCATTAGTTTCTTAAAAAAATGCAACAAAGTCTCTTGAGCAGTTACAAAGATTTCCATATGAAAGAAAATGTTTTTTATTTGCTTGAAAGCAGCCCCCCCCCCCCTTACCCACGCGACGGCCCTGACAGTCTTTAGATTGTGGTGTATTTTAAATGGTTTTTTATACAAATATTTAAATCTGTCCCATTTTAGAGATTTTTAAGCAGGAAAGATTAAAAGTTAACTAAATAATCAGTTTTTGGTAGCACCATTGTGACGGAAAGCATTTGTGTAGTGTGGCCATGATTTGAAATTTCGTAAAATATCGCTCGTTCTTTTCCCTATAACTCGAAACCTGTTGCTCATAGATCAAAATTGTAAATTACAAAGTTGTAAGAAATTTTATGTTCTATAACATTTGTATTGAGTAGTTTTTCTTAGTTGGCATAAATATTGATTTATAACGGAATTTTTAAAAAAACATCCCAAAATTTTGCGTTTTTTAAAACTTTAAGCCCCGTGGGGCACGTGTTATTATTAATTAATTTGGCTAAAATTTTGCAAGAATTATTTTTTCATATGAATGAACAAATTGAGGGGGTGAGACTTTTTGAAATCGAAAATTTGTTTTTAAGGACCACCCTAATATATATATATATATATATATATATATATATTATATATATATATATATATATATATTATATATATATATATTATATATATATATATATATACAAATATACTTTAAGCAGAAAAAATACTAAAATAACAATTGAAACGACCGCTCAAAATATCACACTTACCACACATAAAATACTAAAACAATGCAGAAAAACTTTTCTTTTAGTGCAGACAGTAGATTATGCTCCAAATATGTAAGTTGTCCCACTCCACCAGTAAGCAGAATCCTAACTAAAAACATTGATTGCACATAAATATAACTTACATTTCTCTCAAACAAAAATGTCTATAATTCTGGCATTTAAAACTTATCCGAAATAAACATTGTGTGCAAAAATTCCTAGAAATGGTTATGGTTTAGCTTTAAATGATTTAAAAATCCACATTTGCATGTCACTCTTACATGAATTATGACTGTTTGAATAAGGAAATAACTATAAAAATATGATCTGAAGGAAATAAAAAAATTGAAATTGGTACTTTTAAATAATTTCTTATCGAAAACTTAATAACATAATTTTTACACTAGTTCACTACTAGTACTCAGTGATTGTTGTTGTGTGCATCCAAGGTATAGCTTGGAAGGCAGAAGGGCTACAATAGCTTCCAATGGCATTTTGCTTGTTTATGTTCTTACTGAATATATACTTGCTGGCCCACTGACGCAACGGTTAGAGTGCTAGCCTTTGGAGCTGCTGGGCTCGGGTTCGAATCCTGGTAATGGCAGGGATGTTTGTGTTTGTCAATAAATGTTGTTAATTGTCTATGTGTTTGTGGTGTCCTTCTTTGTGTGTCTACTACTGTGACTGTCTCTTCTGGCACAAGAGGGCGCAATCACTGTCATTTGTCATATACTGAATATACTTTACAATTTTTTAAACGACTCTCATTCAATTTTTTTTATAAATCTTTTCATCAGCACTATAAGCCCTACAGTAATCTTTATGTGTGTTTCTTTGACTAAACTTCAAGGTGTTATTTTCCGATTCAAAGTGGCAAACATTCTCAATGCTATTTAAACCCTTAAGCAGCCAGTTTTAACTAATTTTTCCTATCAGGCAATATGTTTATCCTTCGCGTTAATATTAAGTTGAGACAAAATAAAGAAATTTTGGAGTTACTACTTCATTGAAATAACCGATTCAATTAATTAATAATAATAAAATGGGAACTGTATTGGGAATTACTATGTGCTAGAGCACACAATGAGTTCAGTAATTTTTGAAAACATTGTAACCTCTCCCTAAAACAATACTCATCAGCCTTTAACTTACATCCCAAAAACTCAAGACTTCTGAAAAATATAACCCCATAAGAAAATATTGCAACGCAAGGAATAATATTTATAAATTATCACTTCAGTTGTTTTAAATAATTATTTTTCATTTCTTAAATTTAAAAAAAAAGGAAATAAATCTACAACTTACCATTCCTTGATGAGGCAAAATACAAAATAGGATTCGCAATCATAACACAGACAATAGGAATGTATGAAAGAAGGTAGTTGGGAAGAACTCTCCAAGGCCCAGTATGGCATCTATTAGAAAAAAAAAAAATTATTAACTTAAACATTTTAGTGAATGTTAGTAAATTTAAGTAGTGCAGCTTAAAAATTACATTTAGTGCTGGGTAGAAAGTTTGACACCGGTTGAAAAATACTACACACATTTTGATCATTATGAATTTATTATGTTGAAAATCAGTTCAATCATAGAAACAAATTTTCTTCATGAATTATAATAATAAATACCTTATAATTATGCATATGAAATATTGGCAATGCAATAAAATCCCCCCCCCCCCCAAAAAAAAAAAACTTATATGAAAATTGGTAAAAAACTTTACAAACTGAATTTTAAACTCATAAATTGAATCTATTGTTATTGAATCTACCAAGCCTTGGATCTGTAACCAACAATGATTTTTAAAAAATAAGAAAGAATGTATTATTTCCTTTAATGTGTTTTCCTTAACTTGGATGGATTCAATTTACGAGCTTAAAATTCAGTAATGGTTCATAGTAATGGTTTTCATAGTGGTGGTTAGTAATGGTTTTCATATAATTAATACATTTATTATTAATTTTTTTTTTTTTTTTTTGTAATAACATACATTGGACAGCTGGCTGTGATTAAAACCAGATTTTAAAACACACACATTTGCATAACAGCCATACATAGACTGACAACCATGAGTTTAGCATAACATCTAAAAATGTTTATTTTAAATATTTTACAAGCATATTTAAAAATTTAATGAAGTATACATACTGAAAATGTGGTAAATATAATGTCCCAAGGCCAGTAGCACTTAACATGAGTGAAACAGTCCATACTGTTGCATGATAGAAAGTTTGGTTACTGAAATAAAAGGTCAAATTCAAATAAATTACTCTTACAAAGTTTGAAAAAGTACTATAAGTGGTATTTCTTAAAAATTAATTTATGTACTAAATTTGTTATGAAAAACTATTAAAGTTAACATTAAACCTTAATATTAATCCTACCTTTTTTTTCATTGACTTTTTTTAGTCAAAGAGCTAAACATAAATATTTAGTAAATTATCAAACTAAAAAATAAATTTGATTATACATTAAACTGTTACAAAACTTACCCACTTTTTTGCTTGCAGACTAAATATACATCTACCGCATAAAACAACGTCCACAGATATGTAGCAGTATAAAAATACCTTATCCAAAACTGGAAGAAAGAAAAAAAATATATCAATTAAATCTAACGAGAATTTCTAAAAGTACACTAGAATATAATAGCTTTTTTTTTCTTGTTACTTTAATACTTAATGAAGTTCTTATATTACTAGACAGAAAAACAGACATAAAATAAAAGATAGTAATCTGATGTCATATCTAACAAAAAAAAGTAATTGAACTGTTAGAAACTTAAGTTTAAAGAGAACACTACTAAATAGAAGAGTGCACAGGAAGGACAAAATTTATAAAAGATAGGTTTCAGATGTCATCTTTTGAAAAAAAAAAATCATTTTTAAAATTGGACTTTTAGAGCTGAAGTACAAATAGACAGTCTTATGATGGGAAGATTGAGGGATAAGTGTACAGACACACATACAAACTAAAAGGAACTTCTCTGATGTTCTGTCTTTCTAACAAAAAGTTATTTTTTCAGTTGGTTGTTGAGAATGGAATGTAGAAAGAGATATGGACAAATAGGTGGATAAACAGCCAAAAATCGCCATGTCATTGCTTTAAACTTTTAATTTTTTGATATTTTTAAAATTAAGACAGATGAAATTAGGTTTAAAATCAAATTTTTATTCAAACTTAAATATTTTTTCATATATTTTAAAATAAAAAAAAACTTACAGCAAATATAGAACACACAATTAAGTTCCAGCCATTTTGGTTGACAATTTCTCCCCTCCATAGCCAAAATGCTGATCGCAGTAGAATACCTAAATACAAATAAAGTATTTGAGTATATATTCTAGATTAATATGACAAACAATTTTATAATTAAATTTTTTGGAAGCAACAGTCTAAGTCTACATATTATGTGCACTTTTATAGTTTTGGTTGACAGCACAAATTAAAAATCTATTATTTAAAAATTGTCGCACAAAAACATAGCTATGTTTAGAATATTATTAAAAGCAATAAATATCTTGCAATTTCTTAGTACCTATTTTGGCGACTTATTTTTAAACCACGATTCAAAGAAAATATTGCATGGAAATATTTCATAGAATTCAAATCATCAGTCGAAGTCAGACAGGACAAATTATTTATCGCCAAATCTGAAAATATCGCGCCAAAGGGGGAGGGCACCTGATCCTTAAAACAATACAAATTCAAAGTTTACCAGATGCTGCGAAGAAATCAGCCAACGCTAGCCAATTAATAATAGCCTTCTGTTTGTGACCAATACCCCTCTGTCGATGGGGCACTGGGGTAGAAGTTGGCAGAACCTGATAAATCGCTCCAAGCATACCAAGGACAGAGGATATCACGCATACCACGTTGTAAGTTAAGGACTGGTATTGGAAGTGTGTTATAATGCTAGGCTCCAAATCAGAGGACATGCAGCAGAAGGTTTCGACTGTTGCTGACGACATCTGTAAAGTAAATAAATGTTGGAAAATTAAAAAAATGGTTTTCAGGATAATTGTTTGATGTTTTGCTTTTATGTTGAATTTCATTTTTGAAAAATATAAATAAGCTGATTTAATTTTAACCGTTATAGTACAATAGACCAGTGGTCACAGTGCTTGGTCCTGACAGGCCGCCCCACTCAAGTCATAACCGTAAAAACAAACAATTTACGATTTGGTTTAAATGCTAGTTTTCTAAGTTTTGAATTTGGAATTTTTTTTTAACTTTAAAAAGTTATTTGTCGGACACGTCGCTTTTGAACGCAAGTGAGGGTTAATGGAAATAAAGACATCAAATATGGAGGAACACTTTTATTTAATTTTTATAATTTACACCTTTTCTTAACAGGACTTGGTAAACAAAGAGCTTTTTTTAAGACCAAGAATAAAGAATACTTAAAACTAGGAAGTAATTTGAGGATGTTTTAGTGGTACAGCTGGGGAAAAAAAAAACGAATCACCCCTCGTTTCTCGGCTGGTATTGATCAAGGAGTTTTGTGTAAGGTGTCAATTTTCAGGAAATAGCGTGAGGAATTGGGAACTGGCAACAAAAATTGTTATAGGGGTCGTCTACATATTAAAATGAGTACCAACTTTGAAAATTTCAATGGCAACACCCAATTTTTTTTACATAAAAGTGTTCAGCACCTTTAAAATACCCCATGTTTAAAAAAGAATTATTTGTTTTGCATTATTTGCTGAGATATTAAAGCCTTAATTTTGAACTCGGTTAGGGGCAAATCTCCTAAGTGAAAAAAGGTAATATTTTGGTTGTGTCTTTTCAAAACGACAAACTAAAAAAGGGTTAGCATAATCTCGCCAACGGATGCTAGAATTTAACTTTCTTCAGTAATATTGGGATTTTTCGAATGTTTTTTTTTTTTTTTAAATTTTGGATTTTAAAATTCAGAAATAAAATAAAGGCTAGAAGATGAAAAGTTTTAATTTTAAATTAAGTCGCATATACGGTTATTTATAAAGAACAGATTTTCAAATGTTATTAGTTACAATCAGATTGAAAAACATGATTATTACACTTATACTTTAAACTTTTTATGCAAATTTTTGTTACATTCGCAAACATTGTTGCAGAAATTTTGTTTAAAATCGTCGCACTCTATCGGTTATATCGGCCCAGTGGCTTGCTGGTAGTGCTTATTTCGCATTGTCGCGCCACAGGTCCGGGGATCGAATATCGGATTGGGCGAGGTTGACCCATCCTTTCATCCCTTAAGTGGGTCGATAAATTGGGGACCAAGCATGTTTGGGGAACTAAATGCTGGGGGTTCCGCGTGAGGCTTTCCACATTACCGGGACATATGCCTTGCACCCCAGAGCCCTTGTATCCCGGAAGCTGAAATGGGCACAGCAGGCCCTGGTCCACTAATGGGCTGTTGCGCCGAGGAGTTCTAGTTTTTATCGGTAAACCACGTGTTGCGAATTGAGGGTTACGACCTTAACACGATATTTAAGGAAAGCAAAATAAAAATATTCAGAATGATTTGGTAAAGATTTTTAACCAACGCAGTTGGCACTAATCATTTAAAAAAATTAATGTGGTAACAATCAAATGTATTTAAAACCGAATTCTAGTAATATTCTAGGGTATTTAATTTTTAATATTAAACACACTTTTGAAATTGTATTGGAAATAAAATACATTTAAAAATATAGTAACCGATATCATTTAATGTTAATTATACAAAAAAATACATTGTATGCACTGACATTTGACAGAAATCGATAATTTGAATAAACATTTACCAACAAACGCTTTTTAATCACCAAACGATAATGCAATTTAGGATCAAATTTGCCGAGTAATTTTTTACACGGTCCCTTAAATTCGTCTTTTTCAGTTTTTTTACAATAACTCGGCAAATAATTGTTATTCAATTAAAATATTTGGGATTTTGGTTCTACTTGATCTACTTTATCGATTTATGCGAAAAAAATTTGGGGTTGCTATCCATGTTTTATTTTTTCTTATTTAAATTTAAATAAAAAATTATTAAAAATAAAAAATTGATGAAAAAACATGTGTGATTTGTTTTTGGAAAATTAAGAAGTATATAATTAAAAAAAAATCTTTGTTCTATTCATTTTATTTGTAGAGGTATGAATAAAAGTTTGTGAAACTTTTTTAACATTATGGGCGTTCAACTTTGAATACTTATATCTCAGCAAATAATGCAGTATAAATAATTCTTTTTTATATATGGGGTATTTTGAAAGTGCTGAACATTTCTATGTAAAAAAAATTGGGTGTTGCCATTGGAATTTTCAAAGTTGGTAGTCATTTTAATATGTAGACGACCCCTATTACAATTTTTGTTGCCAGTTCCCAATTCCTCACGCTATTTCCTGAAAATTGACACCTTACACAAAATTCCTTGATCAATACCAGCCGAGAAACGAGGGGTGATTCGTTTTTTTTTTCCCCAGCTGTACCTAAAAGTCGGTTTTAAGAATAAAAGAAAATATTTTAAGACTTGGGATAAAAGATAGGGGATGCCAAAGATAATATTGGCTGGAAATTAAATAAGACCAGTTGTAAAAAAAACAAAAGCATTTAATTTTAACATGATACCTGCCTACAATGGTCCTTATATTTATTAAAAATATTTTTCACATCAATAATTTTAGACAAAAAGTACCCAACTGTTACACTGCTGTTTAGTGTTTGAAACAAGTAATAAAGAAACTAAGAAAGCAACTTCAATTATGTAACAAGATTTTTCAAAAACTACTTTTTATGAGAAGACACCTGAAATCCTTGAACATTCTAGGCATTATATAACTAAAAAATGGCCTTGAAGGAAAACGTATCTTTCAATACAATAACAAACTTTTATAATCCAATATTAAAGAATTAAAACATTTTTATAATAATGACCAAAAAAATTAACCAAACATAAAACTCAACTGAATATTCTAAACCAATAGTTGTTACTCAAAACAATGTTTACACTGTCCAAAAATACCGACATTCTATTTACATGCACCAAGCATACAATGCAAGATAAAACTCAAAATTGAATGACAACCTGTTTAAATTTATTAGAGCATTAAGTACCTTTATTCCGAGAAACTACCACAATGTTTTCATCAAATTCATCAATATTTTAATAATCAAAACAACTAAAACATAAACGCGCTTTAAATGTGCGAAAGAAAACAAAACACGGGATTTCCATTTTATTTTGTTGCTGTTTTCGCAAATGTAAAACATCCAAAAATTATTAAACGAATTTGCAAAACAATTTTAATAATTTATATATAGCTTTTTTTAAGCTGAATTGTTTCAAAAAATATTATGGAAACCTCACACAGGCATTTTTATATTTTATTAGTTGAAAATTTACATTTTAAATATAATTAATATTGTGAAGAGAGGATACTCAAACATCTTTGACCGTAACTGCTAGAAACGTAAATAAACAAAAGCAAAAAATGCTTGGTTTCGAAATATTAATTTTATTATAATTATTTGTATATATAAAAGTAATTGAGTTTTTCATCACACTTATATCTTGAAAAACACATTCTTATAATCTATCTAAAATGGTTTTATCCAGAATTAACAGGGGTGTATTAACCTTTTTAAGAGGTAAGAAACAATTTTACAATATGCATGGTAGCGGTAACCTATCATACTAGAAAAAAAAATGTACATTTATTACAAATGTTTATTCCTGTCTTTCGATTCTAGTTCGTTGCATTGGATTTTGTTCGATATCTCAAGCGCCATCTCATCTTCAAAGCGATACCCATCCACCTGAAAAGCATACATTGCAGGAGGAGACTTCGAAAGCTGTTCCCTTAACTGTTGGTGCGTGTGGCAGAAATAAAAAGTCTAAAAAATTCACTTCAAACGGTCTATTTTATAACAACCATGTGGTACATCAGCCTTCTTCTATCAATGAACAAATTTACAGGGTTTTTTTGTTGTTGTTAGTTTATTTATATGCAACAATGAATTATAAATGTGAAACTGTATCAACAACATTTTTTTAACTTGTCTGCGATTCAAAACTATTTATAATTCCAACCTGCTAAATGTTATTTAACCATATCCCTTTGATACATTATAAAAAAAATATATTGGAACAACTAGCGTATTATGGCCGGAATGCTATTTGATTTGGGGACTTTCGGCCTTTGTGAAAAAGTAAACACAGGGTTGTTAGTTATAGTTGGTAGATGAAATAGCATATATATTAAGTGTTGAACTGGAATGTTTACCAGATTAAGTACGTTTTTACTTGGCTACATAAGGTAAGTCACCAAATCAAGACCGGCCATAGCAGTACCAAAGTATTTAAGTGTATGGTGACTAGGCACTGCATCTTGCTATACAGCTCGTACTACTTTTTAATGTTGCCTTCGCCTGTTTCAATAAGCTCTAAATACTTTAACTGTCATGGTTTTCGTGTCTGCTATGCAAAATATACTATATTTAAAGCCCAGAAGAGAAGAATTGAATGTAAGAATTTTAATACACTGTCGAAACAGTCAAAATCTCATCAATTCATAGAGACAAATGCTACAGGGAAGATTTTTTTTTTCATGTGTGCACTACATGAACATTTTTAAAAAATCTGGTCACCCTACTTAAGAGGGTAGCCATCAGGGATTGGAAAAACAGTTACTTTTAGCTTGATTTATTTCAAAAACTTTCTTTTCGGTAGATGCCTGTAATTGCAGTGCTTATTATGTGATACTTGGAAAGGTAAACAAACAAGGAAAAAATTCGTACTTTAACAATTGTGGCTGAAAGCTGCCGTATCGCCTTTAGTAGCCATAGTGGACAATTCTATTTTGCTCTACTTTTTAACTCTAAGAAAAGCTCGTATTTCGGGAATGCAAAATCCTTCTTTTTAGGAGTGAAATTTCAAAATTATCATCAGACAGCCTTTGGAATGTAACGGAAAAGTAACAAAATTTTCGTTACCGCTAAAAGTAACCGAGTTACAGTTAGTGTTACTTTTCAAAAGTCTTACAGCATTAATCGGTGTTACCTAAAAAAAGTAACTATTACAAGTAACCCGTTACTCCAATCCCTGGTAACCATTTATATTGATTAAAAAATATTTATTGAATAAGGTTAATATAATCAAATAATTTTCCACAATTTTTAGAGGCGTACAAGAATCAAAGAAAATTACAACCCTGTCAGCCAGAAAATCCCCATCTTCTGAAGGTAGCAATTTTAGGTGAACCAAATGCTGGGAAATCTACACTCACAAATGCCTTAGTAAAATGGAAGGTAAGATATTTAATTCTTACCAAAACTATCCAATTTGGGGGCAATGAATTTTCCGACTTTGGAATGTTTCCTAACCTTTTAGTCCCAGTGATGCCATTTGGCATCATCATGTTTCTGATCATAATTTGTAAAAAAATAATAAGGCTGACATCTATTGGGATCAATAAAAAATATTTTCTACTAAAAAGAAGTTTGAAGAATCGAATGATGCGCTTTTGATATTGTAAATGGCTATAGACGATCAGAAAAAAAATTATAAAATTATAATACCAAATGGTTAAATGAAATGGTTAAATTTGAAATTCAAGATTTGCATACATAAGTGGCTTTTATCAAGGTTTGTGAACATATTTTTTTAAAAATGTATTATGTGTGTGATGACAAAAATATATTTCCGTAATTTCAATAAACACTAACATGTAGCTTATCAGGGTTAAATTTCTAAGCATAAAATACCTCTTAAAATAATTCTAGTTATTTTCAATAAATGTTTTTCCAATCAAATTTCTGAAAATTGTCAGCAACTAAAATATTAAGCTGTTATCAATCCAGGCTGAGTAAGTAACCAACAAATACCTAAACAGTTTTTATCTAACCTAAGGTACTTTATAGTTTTCCCTTTTTACTGGTTAACTTATTAAAGATAAGATATTGATTTCAAAATAAAGGTTTAGCTAAAAGTATTTTTAATGGTGAATAAAATTTTAAATGTCTACAGAATACTATGCTTTTGATAGCTTAGCTGAAGAGTAGTATATATTTTTTTGTAATTAAGCATTTATTTTATAGTTTTAATAAGTTAAGTTTCTATTTTAAGCTTAGCTTTAATTTCCTATTAATATTGTATGTAATGTACTTATGCATAAAAGTTAAATTATTATTTCAAATACTTGATTTTCATATGTACTGTCTCTGTAAATATTAACCATATATAATTGCTTTGTATGTCAGGTTTGTGCTGTTTCCAGAAAAGTTCATACAACTAGGAAACAAGCTTCAGCTGTCTTTGTTGAAGAAAATAAGCAAATTGTAAGTAAATTGTGTAGCATTTACAACTTTTTTCTTGGTTTATACTGCTCTATAACCATTCTTTTATATTTTTCTCTAAGATAATTTTTTTAAAAAATAATCTTTGAATATTTTTCACGAACATTTTATGCTATTGCAAGTAACAATTACTTGCTTTTTTTTAAGATGTACTACATAATTTTTTCTTTATACATAATGACCTTCACGGGTGCAAATTGTATTACTTTTTAAACATTCAAAACACTATGATTTCAATTCATTTTTTCTCTTAATTGATATTTGAATTAATAAATTTTAATGTGTCTCATTATATTTTTAGGTATTTTTAGACACTCCTGGTTTTGTTACCCCAGAGATAACAAAAAAGTATGTATATAATTTTTTTTTTACAATAACTATTTAAATATTCTTATTTTCCTTGATTCCTTAACTTTTTCTTTGTTTTATTTTGTATTCTAGGCATCAATTAGAACCCTCTTTTGTTATGGATCCAATACGCTCATTAAGGGAAGCAGACCTTAGTAAGTTAATCTTTTTTATATCATATACCATGTTTTTTTTATCATATACCATTTTTTAATATCATGTTTGACTCATTCGTACACTAGTGCTCGAATAAAAACTTCCCTTCCTGTTAAGTATTAACATTTAACTGTATTGTATGATTGTATATCTATGAACTTGAAACCCACTGTCACGGCTAATGTCTTAAGCTCGTTTGTGTATGTTGACATTCTCATGCAATATTCACATACATTGGATATTTACTGCTTCATATACACACTTCTGACTAAAATAGTGTTGTAGTGTTGGAGTTTTTTTTATATATTTTATAGGTTATTGATTTTATTTAATTGGGACAAAAAAGGAAGTGCAATTTAGCCCCTAACCTAACAGTTGCCCCAAATAATAAAGTTAAGTAATGTGGAGTTTTTAATTCCAGTTATCTAGAAAATATCTATAGAACTGGGCAGATTTCTCTTTCAAATAATGGGTCATATAACCAGAATCTGCTATCTATAATAATAAAAGAAAGAGTCTGTCTGTGGATCGCAAAAAACCTACTTAGACTGCTCTAAAAAATTCAAAATTTTTAATATAGATTCCTTTTAATACCTACGTGTGCACCTGAGGCTTAGTTTTTTCATATTTGATTGTGATTTTTAATTAATATAATTAGTTTCAAAAAATCGTCATCCACGTGGATTGCGGGACCATAACAGGACTTGAAAATGCATGGACCGGGCCAAAACGGGGGCTTGACGCCATCCTCTATTAGTTTGATTGATTGAGTTTGGTTGAGATATGCGCTCGCCCTAAGGCTGCTTCATCCTCTATTAGTGTTTGCTTTTTTAAGTGCGTATGCACCAACACGAATTTAATTTTGCTTTGATTTTGAGTGTACTTTCACAAGTAAGCATGCCTCTAAAAAGAAGCAATGTGAAGTTAACGGGTTCCCAGTAAGACGGGACCATGCAGCTAGTATTTTATGTGTTATTACTATACTAATAATTTTCATAATTTTTGCAGTTGCTGTTGTTGTTGATATTTGCAATAAATGGACCAATAATCGGATAAATGAAGATATTTTAGAAGCACTTGAAACCTATAAAGATAAGAAATCCATTCTTATAATGAATAAAGTAAGAAGAAATCTTGTTTATTTAATGTTTGGTTTTATCTAAGCAATTCATAGTAATCCAAAATAATAAGAAAAACTAATGTTCTTAAAAAAACGTTTAAAGCATATGATGTTTAATTTTTTTAAAAAATTACTTTAAGTTAAAACTTTCTTCCCATTCTGCCATCAGAGTTTCATTAATTTTTTACGAAATTTATTTTTAAAAAAACCTCAACATTTTTAACTAGAAATTTTCCTAAAACAAAATGATTTTGCATATCTAACTAAAACTGTCCACTATGGTTTGTCTGTAAAATAATGCTATTGAAATATTTTCCCCCTTTAATACCCATCAATTCATGTAAATCCCAAAATCAATAGCTATTTGTATAATATTGTTCTCAACCCAAAATAACTTTCATTTTTTTAGATTGATGCAATGAAATCTAAAAATCGCTTACTGAGTTTGACTCAAACCTTAACTGGTGGAATAATTGGCGGGTGTAAAACTGTAAATCACAAAAATGTCGATTCGAACCAGATGTCATTTGATGAAGTTGTGGCACTTGCATCTAAAACACCAGAAGATACAGACTCAAACACAGAAGCTAATTTAAGTCCAGCTCATATTAAAAAAGGTTGGGCATCATTTTCGAGGTTATTTATGGTGTCTGCTTTGAAGGGTGATGGTATAGATGACTTGAGAGTAAGTTTCATTTAATCATGTCCTATTTTTTTATATTTGTAAATATATTTTTTTAAACTAGCTTGACCCTTTCAGTCCCAATGACAATTTGGCATTATCATTTTAGAAATGTTTTTCTGGTCTTCTATAGCCATTTATGATATCACAAATAGCACATCATTTGATTATTCAAACTTTTTCTATTGCAAAATATTTTTTATTAATCCCAATATATGTCAGCCCTATTATTTTTGTTTAATTATGATCAGAAAAATGATGATACCAAATGGCATCACTGGGACTGAAAGGGTTAAACTATTAAAACAATATAATGTAGGGGGGAAGGGGTGTCAATCTTGCATCAAACCATCCACTTCAAAGTTTGTAGCTGATAATCAAAAGTTCATAAAGATGAAAAGTAAATTAGCAAAAGATGTATAGTTTTTAATCTATTTCTCCTACATATCTGCCATTTATTTTTTGAAAATTATGTCAAAAAGAGATTAGTTCCTTTTAAATAAATCAAGTTACGTTTATATTGTATAGCAAATCACTATTTTCTTTGCAATTTCAACTTATAACTAAAATCATTAGTTAGCACATTTCTATGACTATTATATTACAGTAGATATCCTTTTAACTGGCTTAAATGGGTATAAGAGTAAACCGGTTAAGCAAAAATGTGGTTATACATGAATGATGTTTGCCTTCAGGGTTGGGAGCGACCGAGAAAACTCGGGGAATATTTCTTTTATGGAAAAATCAGGGATTTTTTATTTATTGCCATTTATTAAAAAAAACTTTTATATTTTTGTTCCATACTTTTTTATTGATCGAAACCAGAAGCCTAATGTTATTGTCAGTAAGTGAGCATGCAACATCCAAGCTAGTCAAAATCATGTCGAAAGATAAGTACTGCGACCTTAACACTGTCAAGCGCGCAAATGGCAATTTTGCCTCCTCTGGCAAGGAGATTCTGAATGAAATGTTCAGAGTTCACTTCCTTGGATCTAGGGAGGCTGTTACTATCCCAACCCTACATTCAAATACACCTACGGGTAGTAGGAATCACTGGGCTACGGCAAAACAGGTTGTCACTCCTGACAAAATTGTGTGGGCACTCAACACATTCAAACCCTTCAAATCCCCTGGCGTGGATGAAGTGTTTCCGGCCCTTCTTATTGAAGGGTCCTCTATATTGGTTCCCATTCTCTGTAAAATCTACAGGGCATGCATAGCATATGAATATGTTCCCTCTGCGTGGAAACAAACTAGGGTAATCTTCATCCCGAAAATTGGGAAGGAGAATTATTATGAGGCCAAGTCCTTCAGGCCTATCAGTCTCACTTCTTTCCTTCTTAAAACCTTGGAAAAGCTCATTGATATTCATATTAGAGAGAATGCTCTGACAAATCTCCCCCTGTCAGCTTCACAACATGCCTATCAGCCAGGAAAATCCACTGATACGGCCTTATATAACCTTTCCTTCGTACTGGAAAAGAATATTAAGGCTAAAGAGATTGCACTCGCTGTGTTTCTTGACATTGAAGGAGCTTTTGATAGAGTCCCTATCGAATCCATAGCTCGTGCCCTTGAGCATAGAGGTGTCAACAAGGTTATTGTCAATTGGATCAATAACCTTCTGTCCTCCAGGCTTGTTAGCTCTTCGCTTTTGGGTGACAGTCTGACAGCGCATGCTGTCGCAGGATGTCCTCAGGGCGGAGTTCTCTCTCCCATTCTTTGGTGTTTGGTTGTGGATTCTCTTCTTGGAATCTTTTCCCACTCTGGCGTCTCCTGCATTGGTTATGCTGATGATGTGGTTATCGTTGCAAAGGGCAAATTCTTTGACACTATCTGTGATATTATGAATAAAGCCCTTCGAGACATTGAACAATGGTGCAACAGAGAGGGTCTTTCTGCTAACCCTCAAAAAACCACCCTGGTTGCCTTCACACGCAAGACAACAAGGCTTGATAGTAATATTAAGTTTTTCGGTCAGACACTCACTCTCTCTGATGAGGTGAAGTTCTTGGGCGTTTATTTTGATAAAAAGCTCAATTGGTCTAAGCATTCCGAGTATAGCATCTGCAAAGCCAAAAGAGTTTTTTGGAGCTGTAGAAACGCTATTGGTCGCACATGGGGTCTCAGACCCAAAATTCTTCATTGGATCTATTCAATGATTATTTGTCCTATACTCACCTATGGTTCCATAGTTTGGTGGTCAAGGACCAAGCTGTCTACTTGTCAGCAAAATCTTGCAAAAATCCAAAGGATGGTCATTGTAGCTATTTCTGGCTGCATTAGAACAACTCCATCTGCCTCTTTAGAGCTACTCCTAGGGTTGCATCCACTGCACATGCGTGTTGAAGCTGAAGCCATTATTTGCGCAAAAAGACTTAAAATATTGGGTCAATGGAAAGATTACTCCAATTATCTTTCCTGGGGTTCCTTCAACTCTAACATCTCGGAGCATCATCTCCTCATTATGCCCAGCGACTCCATGCTTGGGAGGAACGGTTTTCACAAACCCTTCAAGGTCCTCTTTCCCTCACGGAATGATTGGAACAATGACCCTATCGGTGCCAGTAACTGTGTTGTCTGGTACACGGACGGCTCCAAGATGGGCAGTTCCACAGGCGCAGGTGTTTTCTGTTCATCAGATGGGACAAAATTGTCATACCCCCTTGGTAGCTACTCAACAGTATTCCAAGCTGAAATCTTTGCTATACTTATGTGCTGCCACATTTGTCTGCATAGGGGCTATCACAATAGATCTATTTCTATTTGCTCTGATAGCCAAGCAGCTCTTTCAGCTCTGCTTAAACCCAAATTCACCTCACCTTTGGTCTGGGAATGCTACACTCTTCTCTGTAGCCTTGCAACTGCTAACAAGGTTACACTGTTCTGGGTTCCAGGTCATTCAGGAATTCCAGGTAACGAGATGGCTGACGAACTGGCCAAGTCGGGTTCCAGTACCTTATTTGTCGGTCCAGAGCCAGTTCTGGGTGTTTCCAATGACATTATCAGAGGTTCTGTCCTATCCATTTTCAGGGATCAACAGTACACCGATTGGCGTAGACTAACCAATCAAAGACAAGCCAGGGAACTTAACTCGGGTTGCCCCAGCTCCCGTCATAATGAGCTTCTCGGGCTTAGCCGTAACGGTATACGCAGGGCGGTAGGTTTACTCACTGGTCACTGCACCCTTAAAAGGCATCTTACCCTTATGAGGGTCCTAGATGACCCCACCTGCAGGGGCTGTAGAGACAAGGACGAAACGGTCACTCACATTCTCTGTGATTGCGAAAATTATGCAGCGCACAGATTTGAGCATCTAGGGCAACATTTGCTTGAGCCCTGGGAACTCCAGGATATTCCAATCAGATCCTTGCTGAATTTTGCTTCGGCAACGGGGCTCTTCTTATAGGAGTGAGGGATTTATTTCTTGGGGGACAGTACAATAGACCCCTGGTCGCAGTGCTTGGCTCTAACAGAGCCCCCCTCCAATGTCATAAGTCATAAGTCAAGTGAGCATGCAAAAGCCTATTGTACGATTAGCGGGATGACCGCGCCACACTCTCCTTCAACCAATCAAAGAGAGCATTTACTCTCATCTAAGAAAATAAACCAATGACTGGCGTAAACATCATTCGGTGACATCAGGATACTTTCGTTAATCGGGCATATCTGTGACTGTTTATTTTGTTTTTTAAACTGTTAACCATGTGTGATCTACAATATTTTCGTGTAATTTTTTAAACGAATGATAAAATGTCTCAAACTGTATTTCAAGTGGCTTACCGAACCTTATTTTAACGGGAATAAGGTTCTTATAAATAAATGCATTGTAGAAATAATGTGTCATTTTATTTAATAAATTAAAAGATTCTAAGTTACATACTTTAAAAAAAATTATGGAATTTTGGCAACTTGCCTCATGGTTTTCACATTTTTTTAAAAGATCACATACGAGTCAAAAGCAAAGCATATTTTTTGACGCTATTTTTTGCATCAAGATAAATGCATCCTTTCAAATGGAATGTTAAGAAGGAGCCTATTGTTAGTACAATATGGCTTAACCAAGTAACAGCACTTAGCCTATTTTTACGTGAATATATTTTTAAAATTCTTTCTAGAATTATCTGCTGGGTGAAGCTGTGCCATTCGAGTGGATGTACCATGATAGCACGATTACTGATCAGCATCCTCATGACATGGCGACAATGATTCTCAGAGAAAAACTTCTCGAGTATTTACCACAGGAGATACCTTATCAACTAAGACTAGTAAGGGAATAGTTCCATAAAATTTTATAATTTTTAAACTAATGTTATAGTAATGTGGTTTAAGGAGACCGGGGAGGCAAAAAATGTCAAAAATATCGATTTTGGTATTTTAATAAAAAGTTATAGCTTGAACTTTTATCTTTAAGAACATATCTTACTTTTAACGATCTGAAAAGAATTCGAAATACAGTTGGAGTTTTCGTAAACACCGAAATCCGAAAATCGTACGTTAAGTGGAAGTTATTTCTTTCTTTACTTGCCTTTTTCTCCATGAGTGTTTTTAGTGGTTTGTCGTACATCCGAATTGTTCCTTGCGAATTCAAAAATTTGTCTATTGCTTTGAAATTGTGGAAAATTGTTATTGATAATCTTTCAAACATAATTGTGCATGGATTTTGAAATCTGATAACATTTTTTAATATTTTACTCAGTTTTACTTTTAGCATATCACGAAAAAATCAAAAATTTCCCAAGTAGCATAAATTTTTAATTCTAATTTATTAACCAATAGGACAAATAAAAAAAATCCATGCACAGTTTTGTTAATATATATTTAAATATCTTATATAATTTTTTAGAAAAAAATTGAATCGCAAGGAGCATTTTTAAAAACAGTTTAAAAAAAAGTATTTTTTTATTTAAAAAAAAACTCTTGCATATTTTTTCTTTTATTATTTTGTATTTTCTTTAAATTTTATGTCCCTGAGCTATAAAATTTTTTTATCCATTTCGGTCTGTAACTTTAAAAAAAATTAATTTGCCTCCCCAGTCCCCTTAAGTATTACAGCTAGGTTATTATAAATTTATAGGCGTAGTTTTAAAGAGAAATATCATCAAGTTAGGTTCATACTGTTATTGCTTGTAGACAATTCTCTAGATGTTATCTAGTACTTTAGATGTAAAATCTATAAAGAATCATAGAATGTGGAAAAACATTAATTTGAGTTTTTGTCAAAACAGCTGAAGTGTAGTATTCTCCTGACAATATAAAATAAGAATGTTTTATTATTTGATTAAAAAAATCATTTAAAATATTAGGTTATTGGCAATCTGTGTAAGTATTGTGTTTGATATTAATTTATGCCCAATGGAAATTGAATTTAATAAAATGACCATTCTTATTATTGTTTTACGAAGGATCTGGCAATAGTTGTTTTCCTTTCTCTCAAATTACTTTTAATTTGGTTAAGTTGGTAGACTTATATTCAGGTTAGTGTGCATGGTCAGCACACAAACCTGATCATCTCTACCAACCAAAACAAAAGTAATTCGAGAAGAAGGAAAACAAGACCGCCCAGTTATTCCCAGATTCTCTGTGAAAGAACCCCATTCTCTACTTTAAAATGATATTTTGTGTATGTGATTAAAAGTTTAAAAAAAAAACATAAATTTGCAGCTTCAATTACATTTATTATAAGTATTCAATGAAAAATAATTTTTCTCTTTAATTAAAATCTACTAACTTTAGTTACGTTTATATCAGAATATTAGTTTTTAGTAAATTATTTTTATCATATTTATTGAATTTAGAAATAACTTTGTATGCTTATTGTGAATGTTTATTTTTCAGACAATCACAAAATGGGAACTTTTGTCAACAGGTTGTCCAAAGATACAAATGAAAATATCATGTTCCAATTCCCGACATGTGGTGAGTTAAGGGTCATGGTATTGAGGTCATTCTCAAAAAAGTTTACACAATGTCTTCTCTGGTAGCTAAGTTTCAGGGTTCGTACACCTCCTGAAAAACTCCTGAATTTCATTTTTATTTTTGAGGGCCCTTATAACTTCTAAAATTTGTGTATCATATCCTGCTATTTTCCCCCCTCTCTTGAAAAATTTGATACATGAATCATTTTTCTCCTTTCTCAGTCGGTCTTCTCCCGTACTTTATCAGGTTGTTGACTTGTCGAAAAGTCATGAAATTAAAACAAAGGTCGTGGAAATTTTAAAAAAATCGCCAAAAAGGGTGATTTTCCCCCCAAAAATAGGGGGTTTGGCTTTTACACCGAAGCCTCAAATTTTCCACAACATTTACAGACCTTGTTTCCTTCATTCTCGAAATAAGTCACTAGACCAATACATTAATAAACATATTCAATTTATTTTGCGATGCCTTCTGAATTTACATCGCTGCACTCCTGAATTTCACTGTCATGGATGGAGTACGAACCAAGAACTCTGTAATGAAATTAAAATATTACTTTAAGATTTAAAAATGTGACATGCATTTGTCATAATAAATACAATTAACCAATATTTATATAATATAAGGTCAAAAAATTTCCAACACTGATTTATTATTGTAGTTTAGCTATGGTAACAGAGTGGCCATTGTTCTATGTATCTTATTTTAGTAATAAGATTAGGGATTATTTTGAGACTCCATGCTTAGTTCTAAACACAAGCATTGAATGCTCATTTTAGCTTTTTTTTTTAAAAAATATTTTAGGAATAAAATTATTTAGGGGGGGGGGGGGTATTGTACTGTTTTGTGTTTGAAGAACTGCTCTTGGGACAAATCACTTTTTAAAATTTAGGACAACACAAACGTACAAGTCAAAATGATAGAATTCTGTAAGATCTAGGACAAACGATGTTAAACAGTCCGATTCTCAGCAAGTTCTAACCAATCTGTCGCCAAGGAACCAAGCATTTTTTAAATTTCTTCAATTCACTACAGTTCAATTATGAGAGTCACAGTCATTACGAAAGGTATTTTTGCGAGAAAGTCACTTCATTACAGTATAATCGTGGATATTTTACATCTCTCCCATTAGCAAAAATCTAAATTAGGGCAATAAAGATATAAAAAAAAAGTGCACATACTTTGCTGATATTCGTAAGCGTTTGTTAGGCAACAGTAAGAAGCATCTCACACCTATGTGCAGTTTATTTAACTGCATACAAATTACATGATCTCTAATATTTGTGTTGCTCATTTTATCTGTTTATATTTCTTTATATATGCAGAGATTCGTCATTGGTCCAGCCGGAAAACACATAGCAGCTTGTGTAGAGAAAGCCCGAAAAGCCATGCGAGAAGCTTTCAGGAAAGATGTTGTTCTTAGAGTTGCTGTCGCAGAGGGACAGTAAAATATGTAAAAAGCTGTAAATATGTTATTTCTTATACTCTTTAATAAATGTTAGTTGTCGATATTTTGATTGTGGAATTTTATTTATTTGTATTATTACTTTTAAACATATGTTAAATAATAAGCTTATGCTGTTACATCATTTTCTTTTAATGACATTTATTATGAATAATAGTAACTTTTTTTATTAATGAAAGGCATTAATTTTCAAAACTGAAGCAACATGGTACCATGTCAGGATTGAAAACAGATTTAGCATGCACTAACCCCATATACTCATGATGGCAAAACTTATAAGTATAAGTTAAATAATTTTTGTCCCTCATTTACAATACAGCAACTATGTCTTAAATTAAAAAAAACAAACAGATTATTAGAAAATGCTTTTTAATATTCAAATGTTGTATTCATCGCTTTTGAATTGCAGGTAACTTAAAAGCCTATTTACACTGTTAGTCTTGAAAACTCGAAAATGTAAATTAAAAATCATGATTCGTCATGAGCAAAGTAGGTTTTATTTTCTATTGTAATTTTAAGTGTATATATGTTTAATGCAGTATACCATCAAAGTGTAATAATGCTTAAAGTAAAACAAGGCAAGAAGAAAATGACATCTTTATTTTACATGACCATTTCTGAAAGTTGAGTATCAAAAGTGGAGAAGTATATACAATCAATAATCAATTCAACGACTATGAAAAAACACACACAGTGTGCAGAGCTACAAAAGTATGATAAAAACAATTGTTGAGTATGAAAGAAAATTTTCATACTTCCTCTGTAGAAAGCAAAATACTATGATTGAATTTTGGCATCAATTTCATTTCATCAGATAAAATACTTTATAAATAAATACTATCATTTTTTTAAACTGGTTATTTTAAAAAGTATATGAAATCGTTATTAGCTAGAAATAAAATACTTGATAGAATAAGTTATTCATTTAAAAATAAGTATTCAAGGATAAAATTTAATTATTGATATTAATAAGACTAAACAATGAATGCACCAGATGCAATATCAGTTACATAAGAATGGTTGATATTTAAATAAGATAACATGAGTGTTTTATCAAAAAACATTAATGATCAAGTGAAATATATAAAAATATATGGGTTTATAATAAAATTGCATTATATTTACTACAATACCGAATCAACCAATTACTATTCACATAGTTTAAATCTCAATTCAAACACATCTTGTCTGGCTTAAGAGAAAATTTTTCATAATAGTGATTTTAACCTATGTTTTCAGATCATGTTAAAGTTCCCTTTAAACTAGCCTCTATTTGTACAGCTATTCAAGAAAAGTTGATTTTTTCAAAAATAAGTTCACGGACAACACAAAATACATAAATGTTAAGCACTTAAAAATCAGAAAATACATAAACATATTAGCTATGTAGATAAAATTAAAAAAAAAAAGGTTAAAGAAATTCACCAAATTTAAGCTCTTAAACTAAATGCTGCATTTAAATGTTAATTGATTTTCCAATGCAAAGAACACCTCCTGATAACACTATTTACATCAGAATTATACTATATTGCTAAATAAATAAATCTTGATATATTTACATATCTACATTTTTTTATTAGAAATTGTCTTTAGAAGTACATTTAATAATGTTATATTAATAATTAATGTAATATAATATTTTCTTATAATTCAAGTATGTTTCACTAACATAACTTTACATAGATATGGATATGAAATTAATTCATTAAATATTTTTGTGAAGATTGTTGAAATAATAAAAAATTCGCATTCAATCACTCAGAGTTTTTGATATAGCTATCAAACTAAGTAATAGCTTTTCCCATACAACAAAACTTTTGAATATAATCACAAACTTATTCGTTTTAAAAATTTTAGAACCTTAAAAGCAATTAATTTAAAATCCACTAACTTAAGTTGGTAAGGATCAGCTTAATTATTAATTTAGAAATTTTGAGAAATCTAGTCGTGTCATAAATTTGTACCAAATTCTAACTAAAACATTTACTTGAAATATTTTAGGAATAAATTAGCACTATATTCTTTCACCATAACAAAAAGTTAGTAACCCTAGCTTACCTATTAAATAGTATTTTTTCTTTAATTTTAATTTTAAAAGGTCTTCACAAATTGAATAAATCAGCAAAATGTTTCAAGATAAATTTGCTAGCTTTTCAGTTATTTGTGTGATGCTATCAATTGTAAATATTATTTTTTTTTAAATCTGAAAACATCTAAATTGCATTGTATGATACATCTAAACTTGGTTATAACAATCTCATTATTAACAACTTTTTTATAATGACAATTAACTTAACTAGGAGTAATTTTTAAACCTAATATCCAGAGATAGGAGGTACCACCATTTTGAAATACTACATTATATATATAAAAACACGATACACAATAAAGTAAGTAGCAATTCAAATACTTAGCTGTTTAAAAACTAGTATTAATATCTAAAAATCAAAGTCTTCGTGAAAATATAAGCTCCAATTCAGATTATTTACTATTTCAAATCATGATTTCGTTTATGATAACTTTTTACGCAAGTTTTCACATGTCTACAACATGCAGTGACTTTTACCATGTATGATTTTTCTCAGTGAGTCAAAATGTACTTAAATGAGTCAAGACGTATTTCTCTATACAAAGTTGAAACTTCAGCAGCAGTAACTTTGGGCATAAAAAAGCAACTGCTACTCAAGTGCTGTCAGACTTCCTGGTGCTTTGAAGGGATAGTTACTATGAAGGGCTCGCTCCACATCCTGCGAAGGTCACCCTAAAGAAAAAATTGTTTTCTCATTATATAAGTTTAACATATTATAAATAAACCAAAAATTCATGATACAGTAGAGTCCCGTTCCCTATCCCAATTATCCGAAAATCCGTTTATCAAAAAAAAATTCCTGAGCCATTCGGTTAAAATAATAAATGTATAAGCATAAATAAATACACAAAAAATAAATATGTATTTACAAAGTTGGATTTGTTTCTCAAAATATGCAGCAATTTTTTATTTTTGCTGCTCAATTTTGGTCCAGTACCTTTCGGATAAGCGAGACTCTACTGTAGATGAAACAGCGCAGGCTACGTGATGATATATATTTGAATATAATTTTTTTAAACCCTCTCGCTCCCAATGATTCCATTTGGAATAATCAAACTTGCATTTTTTTTGTCTCGCTAAGTAAAACTTGCGCTTGTTCAAATAAATTTTATTAAATTTTCCATGCATCTTTTGCTTGTATCATTATATGGAATAATCATGTCTCATGAAGAATAAATAAAATTTGTTGTAGTTAAATGAAAATAGGGAATATATGGTAAAAATAAAATTCATTCTAAAACAAATTTTAGTTAAAAAATTAAGTTTTTCTTCCCTTGCTTTTCACTATTTCATTCTTGCTGATAAGTACACAAATATTAGATTTTTACAATAAAAAAAAAGTTGGGCCTGAAAAGGCTAAGTAGCGAACCTTATCATTCTGATGGAGTTCTAGCTCTATAAAGCTTTTGGAAACTCTATAAAACAGCCTTCTCCAAAATTTATGTGCAACGACATTGGCAACCCTAAGTCTACCAATAGCATCCTTATAGTAGAAATTAGTTACTTTGGCTTTTTTTTTAACACTGTATTTGTTATTAACTAGAATACTAATAAGAATGAGCAATACCATCTACTGGCTGTTTTTCTGTGGGCATCCCACCATACTTCCTCCCAAGAAGTTTATCGGAGATAGAACTCGATACATGCTAAGGGGACGTACATAAATTACGTCACGCAAAATTTGGCCTTTTTTGACCCCTCCCTCCCCCCATGTCACGTTTGGTCAAACCCCTCCCCCTAAAATTACGTCACGTTTGTCGCCCCCCCCCTTTTTTTTTAAAGTTGATTTTAATATTTTCCTTTGTGTATGTGTGTAAGTGTTTCTTATGATGATCTTATGATAAAAAAAGAATTCAGATTTCTTTCTAAAAAATTGTTCTCATAAAAAACAGATTTTCCTTGCAAAATTGGAAGTTTTGAATCGTTACGTCACGCAAGCGATTACCCCTCCCCCCCTCCATGTCACGATCCGTCACGTTGTCGCATACCCCTCCCTCCCCCCTATGAGCGTGACGTAATTTATGTACGTCCCCTAACACCAGTTGTTTACCATTATCATATTGTGGGGTCTAATTGAGTGGCATAATGTGAATGACACTTTCTTGAAATCATTTAAATATTCAAAATAGTATTTAAATAAAACTTTTTAATATTGCAGAGGAAAATTAGTTTTATATCAATTTTTAGTACCCTTCGTATGATATTTTATTTAAGATATTGTTAAGTACCTTGAGATAAGCCATTGTGAGCAACGGTAAGAGAGTGAAGGGGACAAGATACAGTAATGCTGGTTGAGCTGCTTTGAACACTTCTGATGACACAGTGGCAGTTAATAAACCTGAAACAGATAATACCAGCAAATGATACATCACCCGCATCTTAACCATTACAGAAATATAGTTGAAATAAGTTTTTAAAATATTTAACAACCATAATAAATATGCAAAATAAGATAGTTAAGGCTACGCATTAAAAAATAACATTAAAAGAACTTTTTTTGTTTAGTTTAATACATTAATCAATAATATTCCGTATTGGCTTGTTTCATACGACACAAATCCTTTCTAGATTTTAGAATTGGTTTCAGTGATTGGTGGAATTGCATAAGTTCTGCCCACTACATTGATTAGCCCAATCAAGATCTTATTTACGTTCCTGTTGGACTCTTGGCACTCCATACGTGGAAACATGCCCATTATATCATGTGTGAATATAACTCAATTGAAAAATTTACAAATCTGGCAACAATTACAAAGTTCAAATCCATGGCAAAAGGTTAATGTTTAATGCACTTCAGTACTTTTGAAATGAGTCTATATAATTTTTTAGAAATAACTTTAAACAAAATATTACATTCACATAATAGCAAAAAAGTTTAAATATACAACAAATTACCTAAAAAGTAACCTATGAGAGAACAATGAAAATAAGATATTTTGTTGAGTTGATTGGGTGGCGGAACTCCGGTCTCAGCTGAACAGATCTGGGCCTTCTTATATGCATCGTACCGCAGTACAAAGCACAACAAAAGACCAGGCATGACCTGTCAATACAAATGTACATTGTCATTTTGTATTTTATTAGCATGGTTGAAACTACACTGAAAAATATGTAGCTCAAATTAAAAAAGTATATTAATATTTATCCAGGGTTCCCACTAACTCTCAAACATTTCTTTTTGATGATTTACATGCACCTGATTATCTGATTTTCAGTATAATTAAAGACTTTCCTAGCAGGGAAGATTTAAAGATTTGCCATTAGGATTAAGATTAGAATTTAAAGATTTGCTGCCTGTAGGCTATGATTTGCCGCCTCAGTCACAATATTCTCCCGATTAGGGAAAAGGTAGCTGGTTTGCTGTAAAATAGGGTGGTATGCGTAGTTTAAAATATACACATATTATATATAATCATCTATGTACCTTTAAGTACTAAATTTGAAAACAAAATAACTAATTTTCTCTAAACTCTACTGTTTGTCTTTCAACTTCGAAAACCGACTGAAAAGGGGGTGCACTTTCCCCATATTTGCAACGAAATATTATTTATTTATTTGAGACAAAACAGACCTTTCGGTCCCATTACATTGCCCGATATAAACAAGAATAGTACTATACATACGTTTACGGTATACTCATTAATGTAAATTATTTGTTTTCTTTCTTGAATATATTTGTAGCTTTATAATAATTTTTTATGCTGAAAAGCGCTTTAATTGGTCGTAAAATTTGCCGCCCAAAAAAATTCAACGCTCTAGGCTACATCCTACTTAGCCTATTTAGAAATCCGGCCGTTTCCTTGTGTGTAAAAATTTAAGTATGTTTGAAGTATCACACCAGGGATCTTTTCGCTAGGACTTTTAAAAAGAAATACAACCAAGTGTTCTTCTATGAGCTTTAAGAGCACCTAAAACTTTTTTTTTTAAATTCAGAGGCCTTTTATAAAAAACATAAAAAGGAAACCCTTTTATACAAAACTAAAGCACTTAAATTTAAAATCTTAAGTTTCTTTTCACACATGTAAATTACATTTTACACTCATGTTTGTATGCCATGTTTTAAACACAAATATAAAAACTAACTTACTATATCACCAAGTCCCAACATTGAAAAATGTCCGTTATTGTGCATGCTACAAATGTAAAAAAAGTCTTTAGATTGATAAACAAACAAAATTTTACATTAAGTTTAAATGAAATGTTTTGTCATGAACTGCATTGTGTTTTCTTATTTTACGAATTTGTTAAATCAAAAATATGTCACAATCAAAAATATATCACAATATAATCACAATTGGATATCAGCAATCTAAGCTGCATTTCATTTGAAAATTCAAAAAATCAGACAAAATTTCCGACCATTTTCTCTGTCGTCATAAATCATACATAAAAAATGTCAACAAAAATAAGTGTCAGTTTTCAACAATCGTAAGAGTAAGTAGTACATAGAATCGACATTTAAAAATATTTCAAAAATATTTCTTTTCTTTCACACAAATTTATGGAAAGAAAAGGTAATGGGGTGGTTTCACGGAGGATCTGGCAATAGCTCCACAATCTTGTTTTCCTTTCTCTCGAATTACTTTTTTTGTTTTGGTTGGTTGGTAGAGATAATCAGGTTTGTGTGCTGACCGAACACACTAAACTGAAAGGCCTACCAGCTAATCAATTTAACCAAAACAAAAGTAATTCAAGAGAAAGGAAAAGAAGACCGCAGAGCTATTGCCAGATCCTCTGTGAATCAACCCAATTAGTACAACTAATTTCTGTAATTGGGCAGGGCCGTTGCAGGGTCAGTGCTTTCATTTGGTCTTTACAGTGAGTAGTAACAAAGGAATGAGTTCTCAGAAGAAAAGATAAAATATTTTCAAAAACAATAAACAATCCTGACCAAAAACAGACTATGTGTTGTTTTTAAATTTATTTTCATAATAAAAGATAAGTAGTCTCTAAATATATTTTTGTAAATATTGCAAAAACATCATGATTTATTAATAAAACTTTTTATAAATTTGCAATAAAATTATGCATTAATGGTTTTGCTGGGTTTTTTTACCTAATTAAATTACATTAATTAAAGCTATATATATGGGGAGAAAAAGACTTAACTTTGCTTTGTATCTTGAAAACTGTTAGTTGCACAAAAAATATATAGATTCAAATCTTGTCGTGAATTGTATGTTCTGAAACTTTTGTATTGACAATTTTTATGTGCGACTCATCACAACCGAAAAAATTGGCCGAAACCGAAATTATACCTATATTTTTTAACGAAAGGATTTTGGGTGACAGACATCCAAATTTGATAAAACTTTTAATGTGAGTAAGTTTGCTTAAGATGATGCTCATGCATATTTTGATGATGAAAATGCATATTTTTGGTTTTGCAAATTCATAAAATAAAGGACACCCTAATGAGTAAACACTTTAAATATTTAGTAGAAAAAGACATTAACATTAAAGTAATAAAAAAATTGATTTAACAATCATTATTTGCTTGCATTCAATATTTTTTTTTTTTTTTTTTTGTAAATTATGATTTTATGAAAATTAAGCAACAAAAAATGTAGCTTATTTTATAGATAAGAAAACAAATATATTATAAACACCTCCCAAATATGTAACCCAAATGTAAATTAGAAGTACTCACATATTTGACTAAAAAAATAAATAGAATATGCAATAAATACCACAATTTGAAAATCATTATGCATATAAGTTTAAACGCAAATCTAAACTAACATGTTTATTTAAACATTTGAACTAGGAAAAGACAATGTGAATTAGCTTTAAATTAACCAAAATCAAAAAAATTAAAGTAGTTCCACAAAACTATAACCTCGGAAGTTAAAATAATTACTTTGTAACACATTTTGATAGACAATTATATGTTTCTTACTTGCATTTTAATGGATAGAATGTATAATTTTTAAAACTGTTAAAATAAGCATTTTTGAAATTTAAAACCAGCTTTTGATCCTCACCTTGGAAAAACTAATTTTCCTGGAAGAGACAACTTTGGAGCTTCACGAACAACTCCTCCCAAATGAAGTTTTTTAGCAACAATGCCAACCTGGAAAAAGAACAATTGAATAATTTTTAAGTTGTTTTACTTACAAGATATTTTCAAATTGCTCCACAATTTTGTTATTCCACAAATTCTTCATTAGTATTGAAATAGTTAATAACTTATCAATAATTACATTAGTTCAAAAATTTAGGGAGTATATTTTAACACAAATAATGAAAATATTGCAGTTAAAAGCATACAAAAACATGTTTGTAATGGGTAAGAGGACTTTGAACGAATTGGTTCATTAATAAAATTTTAAGATGAGGATTTTAGTAAAAAAAATGTATTGATGCTTACACTAGCACAGAAACGCTGTTTAAAAAAATTAACAAATATCATAAAAGCATCATTCACTGTGAGAATTGTAAATTTCAGAAGAGGACTCATATCGACATATAACATTCAAGTAGCCGTTACTGTGCAATATGAGGTGAAAGAAGAGTTTTTGAGTGAAAAGTTATGATGCTGCAGGTATCAGCTCGATTTTAATTGTGGAATTAACTTTACTGATTACTTACTTACTTACTATTATACTTACAAATTGATAGTCAATACATCAAATATAATTTTTAACAATTATAAAAGTAACATATGATAATTTTTTTACATAACTTAAACAATTATTTATTAAAAAATTGGAAATATATTCAAACTAATCTATCATTGTGATTTTTTAGTTACTTGAACATTAGTACAAAAATTATACTTAAATAAAAATATAAATAAATTTATCAGAATACCAACTAGAGATCTTATCTCCAGCACAAACATTAACTATTAAATAAAAGAAATTATTTATAGCTACCGGATTTTCAGCTGGCCTTGTTGCTACTTTTACCATCACATTAGCATTAAATATGTATGATGAAAAGAACACCTACAATATTAAAATAAATACAAGAAAATAATCAGTATTTAAAAATAATATCCATATTTTACTTTTAAAAAAACTTTAAAATTTAATATTTACCCAAAAGACATCGTAGATTAAAAGGCCTGTAAGTAGTAGAGTAGAAACCTTTAAACTTGGCAAACGTACAAAAGCAATGAAAGCAACACATAGACCCATTCCCATGGCTGAAAGAAAAAACAATATTGCTTCATAACTATACTTGATTTAAACTATTTAAAAGTACTAAATAAAACTTTTAATCATTTTAACATAATTTTTTAATTAAACAAAATGTATGACTTCTCTTGAAGATGCAATTTTGTAACCTTATCTAAACTGGCATAGGTCTAGATCACATAAGAAATTGATAAGTTTATTATCAATAATAATGTTTGATATTGTATTCCATAAAAAGGGTACCTAATTAATTTGGTTTATACAACTTAAATAAATGACTTTGATATAATAAAAAATATTATGTCTTCTTGTTAAAAAGAATACCAAAATACTTTTGCATTAAGCAATGCTTAAAAATTTAAAAGGTTTATCAATGTATCTAAGAAAAACCACTACAAACATTTTAACACATTATTTAAAAAATCTAGCACATACATAAACATTAATATTAAGCATATTTGGTACAGAATTTTACATGTTATTTATTAAAGTTAGGAGAGGAAGATGAAAAAGACGGTCAGAACTACCGAAACTTTTAATCACAGAATGCCACATTACTATTTTCTAACTTTTTTTCTCTAATGGGGCTGCAATATTGGCGGTCAAGCCTTTGCAGACTCTGCATATTCCCCAGAACTGAGAGCCATTTTTTGGCACCATCTAGGCGACTCTCGCTACCAATTTTGATCCTCAGATTGCAATAAATCTGAGCTCTCTGTGTATGTTAAAGTATGCCAAGACTTAATTTTGATGGGAGAACCCGAGCAAATGTGCCCTCCAGGGATCTTTTACATGCCACATAATCATATGACATGCGTGCCTAAGATTTTCCCATCTAAAAAATCTGACCACTCAGCCGGGACTCGAACCTGCAATCTTGGGCTTACGAGGCGGACACGTTTAACCTCTCAGCCACTGAGCTGCTGACCTTTCTCACTTAACACTTATACAGTACAGTCCCGATTATCTGAGCCCCGATTATCCGATTTTCCGCTTTAACCGAGCTTTGAAATATTTCTAGGATTTTTCCGACACCTACCGAAAAAATTCTGAACAGAACATGATCTCACGAACCTTCAGGAAAAGAAATCCAACAATAATTCCCCCTTTACTTTTCTTAAATAGCTGCCGAGAAACGCCAAAATAACATAAAACAAAAATCAATTAAAGACCTTTTTAAGTGAAAGAACTATTTCAATGTCCTGCATATGAATTGCACGTAGTCTGTATAGCATTTGTACTTGTTAAAGTATACACTTAGACATACAGAATTGTTTTATTTACATTTTTCGCTTTAACCGAGTTTGTCGGTTATCCGAGTTAGTCTCGGTCCACATTAACTCGGATAATCGGGGTTCTACTGTATATTAAATTTTTAAATACCCGCTTACATTACACGTTCAGTCATATATAAAATAATTTATTTTGAGCCACAATGAAAGAAGCACACACCGTCCATTAGCAGCCAATGTCCTGTTAAGACCCATATACAGACTATCGTCACAGACAAGGCAAATGAAACAAGTTCTGCGGCAGTGAATCGGCCACACATCCCAAATGATATTCTAAAGGGAAAAAAACATTCATTACAAATTGCAAAAACTAAAAATTTTGTTTTTAAATAATGTTGAATGTAGTTTAGAAATCAAAATTTCGATTTGCAAACCTCATTAAAAATATTTAAGCTATTTACGTACCTCAAAGACTGCAAGATTTATATCTTAAGCTAACTTAATCATGAATTATATACATCTTTCTTTAAGGTAACATACATTAACTATTACAAAATTTATTGCATTATACGGAAAAACTGTATGTAAACAAAATGTCCGTTTTTAATCCTAAATTAGTTTCAAAACATTTTAAATATGTACATTTATTGCTTAATTCTTACTCTTATAAAACTCAGCTATATTGTATGTGTACATTGCATACATTTTTAAATATATTTTTTATAAACATGCCCTCTTAAAAATTAAATTTGTTCACCAATATCTTTTTTATACAGAACTCACTTGTCAAACAAAAGTTTAATATTTAAATAAATTAAAAACATGCATTTTATAGCAACAAAACTTTCTAATTAGTAAGTGCCTTAGCCTTAGATAAATAAAAATGAAACAAAATAAATATACTAACTTGTTTCCATCAGAACAAGGTCGAATGATATATTGACACATTGGTAATAGAAGAAAAGCTAATGCGATAGTTGCTATAACTGGAAAGGAAAAAATATATTAAAATGTCTTCTTATCTTACAATACTAGAAGATATTTACAATTAGACATATTAAGCACACAATTTAATAACTTCTTAAAACATGATATACTATGTATATTTCCTAATGCATGCAACACTTGTTATATTATTTCTTTTGACAAATTATCTAAATTTCTTTTGAAAATTAACACTTAAAACAACATACACCACCATAACTTGAACAAAGTCAGCAAGTACTACTTCGTATAAATCTTATCACTTAATTTATCACTTTAATATTGAAATTATTTTGCTATTTTGTATTATAGTAGACTTGTTTAAAAAAATAACAGTAAATAATAAAATACAACAAATTAACATGTTGAATGATACTTTTCCAATTTAAAAGTTTTAACACAAGAAAGTGCATAATTGTTTTCACAATACCTTAAATTTAACCTCTTAAGATCCGAGCAAATTCCTACACGTATATTCTTAATCTAAACATACTTTTCATACAAATATATGCTAAAAAGTACGTTTTTCAAAGAAATGATTTTTTTTAAAAAAATTATGTTTATAGTTAGTTACTTAGAGCATGCCTTAAACTCTAAAATGACACTTTTTTTACCATAAATGCTACAAAAAAGGCTGTATCACTTATTTGTAGTTAAAAGATAATTTTAACATTGAAAAATGCCTTTAAAATTAACTACTAAAAGAACTTTTTAAAAAGTGTGTAAAAAAAATTTAATAATTTTTTAAGAACTCTAATATAGTATTGACCCTCGTTCAACTTGATTTTTTTTATGGAAGTAAATGACTGATACCTGCTATCAAAGGCTGAAAACTGATACTTGGATTTTCTTCTATCAGACCAGGTCTATTTCAGAACTAATTAACGTGTTAATTGTTTGTAGGCAGGCTTTTTTTTTTAAATGTCCCCAAATAGGGACACCAGGTCGCAAGGGGTTAAATATTAATGATTATTTTTTAATGTATGTTGCAATGAGTTAGTGATACTTACTTGCTGTACAAATAGCAAACAGCATCTGCATAGAGTCAAAAAAGAAGAACATGACAAGAAGTGAAATAGATGCCCCGAGAGGAAGACACAATGCCTGCATCGTATCTAACGTTTGTACATCTGGAAAAAAGGAACCTAGACTTAAATGAAAATTAGTTCATGTGCCTAAATATGATATTGCATAAAGAAAATTCAGAAGTAATAACTTAAATACAAAAGTTTAAATTAAATTTTAAAAAAAAAATTGTTTTCTGTTACAAATATTTATAATTTTTTATTCATGCACTCCTAATAGTCACAAATGTAATCAATAATTAGTTAAAGGATAGATAATAATAAAATATTTCAACATTAAAAATTCAACATTTTTCTTGCACTACAAAATAATCTTTTTTAAAAGTTTATGATATTAAAATAAATTAAATAAATTAAATTGATATTAATTAAATTAATTATTTACCGGCAGCTACGCTATGGTTTGAGAAGCTAGTTGAAATGAAATATAAACAAGGTTTGTAGAGCTGATAAAAAAAAAGTTCCCACCAGTGATTATTTCGGTCATTATTTATCCTAGAGAATGTGACCTTTTCGTTTTTGTTAATACAAAACATTATACATTTTTGGCACAACACAAAATTTGCATTATGGGACGTCTTCATGCTATAAGAACTAAGATCTGAACTCGCCATTAGTCTATAAGTAGCTCTAAAGTGAAGCTAATCCTATCCAACCAATGCAAAAACAGATTTAAGGAGGCTTCAAGAGTTTTTCTCGCCAAGCATTTGAGCGTATTCTTATTTCTAGACCGAGGCCGCTTTTATTTGCACTACTACCCTGTATAAAACCCATTTAATTATACAGGTAACGTTACTAACACATGTAAAATCCTAATCATTGAAGAGTCAAAAACTGCACTGTTTTTTAACAAAAAACTACCGGACATATACTACAGGAAAATGAATGAACATGTTGCGAACGTGAAGAAAACACAACCTTGAGCAAGTGAACAAAATACAATCCATGAAAAGAAAGGGAGGTGGTTTTGAAAGGCGTCGCACTGGCGCTATACACGCGGGTCATCGTAATTCTTAACCGAAGTCAAATGACGATTGGCCCGGGGAAGGAACGTAAATACAATGCATTTAATTATGGATTGTTTGCATAATCATTAAACTAACATGCCGCTATGGTAAACAAATTTAAAATGGGTTGGCTAGTTGAACAGGACCCTGATAAATTCGAAATTTAGAAAAGAAATAAGTAACAATTCGCCTGTTTCGAGAATGACAAATTTCCAGTCCCAAATTAGGATATGGTATTTCCTATTGAAGAATTGTATTTGAATCCAAGAAGGTAGAAAAGAATTATCACCATAGTTCCCTCCCTCCGGTTCCTTCGCTTTTTTTGCATTTATGATTTTTTTAAATTGTAATTTTTATTCAAAAAGAGTTCTAAAAAATTTCAAGCGTTATATTGTAACATAAAAAATGTATACATAAGCATACGATTCTGTTACAAATTATACACGACAGCAATAAAGCGACTAAAATCTTTGAAAAAGTTATGAGCTTTTGATAGATTTGGTAAAAGGGTACTTTATATATATCAATCATATATTACGGACAGAAAGTGTTATGTTGAGATAAGGCAAGTATAAATGAAACAGCATTAACTGTATCTGTCCCCAGAGACCACTCTTCCGAATCAGTGGCCGACCGGAACGCCGGAACTGTTCGACGACACGCCCTTTTCGAGTTCACAGAAGAAGGGATATATTAACGTTAATAGCAAAACTTTAGTCTGTACAAGGAACACTTAAGAATGGATGATAAGAAAAATAACATTGGTGGAATTAATTAGCAGTCTTTGGAACCTTTAACAACTAATAATGGCGAAGACAGAGGAGAAAAGGACAATGAAAAAGTAATGACCAATAAAATAATAAAATAGTGAGTGTAGCATATAGAAGAAGCATGTTGCATAAAATTACAGAATTATAAAACTACTAGTCTCCATCTAAGTAAAAGACTTAATAAAACAGCATCATAGGGTATAAGAGCAATTATTATATCCCTGTGAGTTCCGCTTTAAACTTGTCTGGTTATTTTTTTTTATAATTTTCATTGTCGGCCTTAAATACAAAATTGAATTTCAAATAAGTTTTTTTTTTTCTAATTTCTAAGTTTTCTAGCAAAAAACTGTTTTTGTCCATAATTTTTTTTGCTAGGCTTTTCATCGAATATACGTAGAAAAAGTAATGTGAAATGCAAATTAAAGGTCTGATATAGCATGTAAAAATAAATTTACACGATTGTGTAGACAGGGTCTCATAGGGTTCATCTGAGAAACAAGTTTCATTTTTAACTTTCAGATGGGGGCTTAGGAAAAATATTCACCGGTCTTGTTTCTTTTTTTAACTCCTAAACAACATAAATACATTAAAATTACCAAATTAAAAAAAACCAACTATTTTATTCCATTTGAAAAGCAATAAAGATCATATCAGAAAAAAAAAATTCAATCAAACTTTCTGTAGATGACAAAATACATCTGAAGCTAATCATTGTGGCTATACTCACTGTTATCTGGCTGTCCGTTCCTCTCTTTTTCTTTTTGCTTCGCCTCTTGTTCCATGTTCAGCGACCTGTGGACAAGAAAAGGTTTAATCAACAGGGCTAAAAAAATACAAATAAAAAAAGGATGACAAAACAATGGAAAAAAGATGGGGAAGGGGATACACATTAAAAACGAAGAGCATTGTTAATTTTTAAAGAGGCAGTGCAAGGAATGTCTTCATAAAGCAACTCTGATACTTGAAAAAAGCAGCCAGTATGAAAGAAGATAGTAATTGAGTTTCCCAGAAGTAACCTGGGTACAAAAGGGCACCATTTCATTTGCAATAAAAATAGCACACGCTAATTGACTTTGTGATCGGTTAATTACTTAATTAGCAATCAATATAGATTAGATGATTACGATTTAAAAATATAAACATATAAAAAAATAAATGTCGAATTCAAAGTTATGATGTTGAATTATTTATATAATGAGATTAGCCAGAATAAGTTGGGTTCATTTTAGTTTGCTACGCGGTCTGGTCACTTTTGAAAGAGCTGTTGCTCATTTTTCGTTAAGGGGCATTTAAAATGTATTACAAAGCATTATGAATATATTTTTCTCTAAGGTACAGGATAAAAAAAATAGAAAAACTTTTACTTGTTCAGTCAGGCAAGTTACAAAAAAATACTTGCTCAGTCAAAACTTCTATTATATAGCCCAAAATTATTTTAGAAAGATACGATTCTCAGATGAAGCAAGCATATTATAATCCTAAATCTAAAATATTAGGTAGATTTTTCAACAACAACTGTACATTTCTTTCAAAAATAGTTAACTTAATTCCTTATTTAAAAAATTCAAACTAGAAAATTACTTGACCGTTCAGGCAAGTAGGAAAAAATTAAATTTAGTTAGGCAATCGATTTTTCTCCCCCTGCTAAGGTATTTTTCAGATACAAAGTGCAACGGTTGTATTACTGCAACATTTTATTAATGCACCATAAAATGTCAACTAGTAGTACAATAAACTACCTTTTAAAATAATAATGCCATTTAGGCAAACAGGAATTTGAATTTAAAAAATAGCTGAACAAAAACATTAAAATATCAACGTAATGAGCCCTATTTACAAAAACCTTTTCACATAAAATGTATATTAAACAAAAGGTAAATCACTAAACATTTTCAGGTTACAAAATTTTTTCAATAAAATGATGACCTCATAAGAAAATAAAGAAAGTCATTAGTTTCTCTATCCCTTTGTGATTCAGTCATCTGTACTTCCCTATTGCATTAGTCAGTGTTAAATTGAAATAGCCCAACCAACAACATTATAAAGATGTTGACCCAAAGAAACTGACCCGACTTATAACTGGATCATTTCTCCCTTTCTATAATTGTGCTTTGTTGTCGCGGAATTGTTAGGTTGAAACTTTTTATCCAACAAGGGTTTACAATTCTATTAACTCTAGTGTTTTATTGAAATGAAAAAACATAAGACTTTTGCAGTTATTAAGTGACAAATTTATTGAAAAAATTGTTACAAGTTAACACCAACATATAAATTTCAGTCAGTTTTCTCACAATCAATCAACAGTTCATAAAATAAATTAGATTGGTGAGAAAATGTAATCAATATAAAAAGATTTTTGTAAAGTAAATGTTCCGTATTTCTCTCTTAAATTCTATTACAATCAAAAATATTAAATAAATACAATTTTCACACGCTTGCAAGGTTTTGCAAATATATGTATTACAGCAAAGTATTCCAGTTATTTTTATGCAAAAGCGGTAATTTATAAAACGTTTTAATAAAGTAATTTTGATAAATTGGTCGATTTGGGAATTCCAAAACTATAAATTTAAAAAAAAAATAGCTATTTAAAAACCAAGCAAACAAAAAAGCGATTTTTTTTAAATATCAATTATCAATACAATGATATGCATAGAAGCAGATTCACAAAGATAATTTATTCTAAGCATAAATAAAAATAACTCTTCTATCTAGATAATTAAATGACATAGGTACACAAATGTTTTGAGAGTATAGCAAAAAATATTTTAAAAACTTCTCCGAATGATTAGATCAAAGAGATTATTAGATCTGATGATCAAACGATTAGTCATACAAACAAGGCTAAAAAAAAATAATCAAAACTTTTCAAAGCGATAAAAAGCGTTACAAATCCAATATTAACTTGTAAATCTAGCATATACGACATTTTTAACAAAAAAATCTGATTTTTTTTAAAGCTTATATTAGCTTTCTAAGTAACTTAAAAAAGTCACTCACAATTTATAAAAAGGAAAAAAAAGTGTATTATATAAGTACACTCTAGCATCAAAAATATATTAATTAAAAAAATATAATAGAAGACATTGTGTCGATTATAAAGCTCATTGCTACTGTATTTTAAATAAATAATAGAATAACTAAATTTATTTTAAGACACATAGTTTGAAGAATTTACACATTATACAGCAGGTTAGGATCGATAGCACCACGACTTGCGAAATATTTGATATATAATTTTCTTTTCTTTTTTTTTAAATATACTATAAATGATTTTTAAAAAATGGATATCCAAATTTTTTCAATGAAATAGTTTCATGTTTCAAATATAGAAATACAAGCAAGCTGATTGGATGAGAGGATGAAACATTTTGTATTTTAATCCATCGAAATAAAACAGAGAATCAATAATCCTGAAATTAAAGACCAAATTTAAAATGAATTAACAAAAATCTCCATCTGTGGAGGGGAGAACTCTCAAAGGACATAATTTCATAATTAAAATATCTGTGTCTGTAAAGGGCATTATGGGGTTAAAGTTTATCTGCGTATTAGCATTTTGTACCAACCCCCGAAGTGATATGGCGATATAAGCCGCCTCAACACTGACGCCGAAAAGTTACCTACAGTAAAACTCATATTAAGTTTGCAGTATGGAAATGTCCTACGAGAAAAGGGGTAAATAGTCCTCATTTTCGAGTGCGAGAATCGAATAAAAAAAGGTATTTAACATTCAATAAATCAATTTATTCGCTATTTCAAGACATATTTTTATTAGTTTTTGCTTCAGTTAGAATGAAATATTAATTATTTTGTCCTTCGATTTTGACGTAAACTCAGATTACCTCGTTCGAGAGCAACGCGATACAGGCAGCCATACCCAATAAGTAGACCCTTCTAATTTTAGAGACAGAGACCAAGCAGAAGATTCCAGAATTCGAAATGTAATAAATAGATGCCATCAGTCTAAAAACCAACCAGGCTATCTCCAATTAGGCTATCCCCACAAAAAAAGGAGTATCATTACAGAAAAAACCTCCCTGATCATTTTCACAGAAGCGTTGGATTAGATCACATGCGGAAGTCCAAGACCAGCGAATACACTTCAAAAGAGAAAAAAAACTCTCGTGGAGGATCTATCAAACTGCCATCGATGGATAAGGTCAAGAATCAGTCAGCCGTTGCTAATATAGCGAAATCATTAGAGTGCACAAAAGAAAACAGGGAACAATGGGAAAACTCTTGTGGACGGCTGCGAGGAATCGTGACAATATGTTTGGAAAAAGCAAGATGAGGCACATTCGGGGATGGAGAGGCCTCTCTCGTTAGTCTAACATTTTTAGGCTATATTTATTAACTTGATAATACGTGATAATGGTGATTGAGAATTGAATAATAACAGTTTAAGTTGAAAGACGATAGTCGTTGGGGTAGGCAATTAGTTGTTTGAAAATTAGGATGCGTGGGAGAGGGAGATGAATGGTATTGTTCAAAAATAAAAGCAACCTTTCGGGACGTCACAAACAAGTTCAAAAAGTGTTTTTTTGTTATTATTATACGTACGCTTTTCAAATAGTCAATTCTCTGGTTAGGTAAGGTATAATGACCTTATAGTCTTATACAATTGTGTAATGTCTCGTAGAGCAACTATGGAAATGGAAGGCATACCTCTGAGTCTGGACGTATACTTATAACTTGTGGAACGAGGAATGCACTTTATAGGAAAACGTAAAAAGGTGAAAGTGTAGATGATGTTAAAACAATATAAGGTATATTTTCAAAAATAAAACTAAACTAAACTCCCCGGCACAACAGCCCATTACTGGGCCAAGGCCTGCCGTGCCCATTTCAGCTTTCGTGACCTAGGGCTCTGGGGTGCTAGGTTATTTCACACGAATATGCCGACTTTTTGTGCTTTTGGACGCGCAAACAGTTAAAAAAAGGATTTTAATTATATCGCTATTTTAAAAAATATGCTTTGATATTGATTTCAATAAGAAACTGTAAATATACATGGCAACTTCCAAAAAGTGAAGAAAGATTTTTTGTCACTTAGTTTATGTTTCTAAAGAAGTATACAGCATTTTACTTCATTTAGAAAATCTTTTCAGATCTAATCAAGAGCAAATCCTACATGCAAAACTGAATTTAAAAACTTTACAAAATCTTCGAATAATATCTGTAATGGAGCATTTCAAAGACTTCCCTCAAAGTTGCGAATTTATCACCAAAATTGTAAATGTTTTTGTAAATCATAGAGTGCGCTTTTTAATCAAAAAGAAAAATAAAGCTTTGCAACACAATTTTTTTTTAAAAAATGTTATAGAATTACTGTTATTAAACAAAAATTACTGTTAGTTTTAGATGAAAATTACTATTAACTTATAACATTAACTTTCAATACTACCAGAGATTAGTTGAAATATTTCTTTAATCTAAATCCCCACCAAGGCAATATAAAGATAATATCAAATGAGATTATCAACCATTCAAGTGCGCATAAATAAAATGTACAATAAGAAACTACACCCTTAAAACAAAATAGTGAAATCCACTCATACAGGATAAGTGCATTTTCGACACTGGAAAGGAGTGGAAATTAACTCAGGCTGAGTTAAAATCACTCGTTTGGAGTGATCCTGTCGTAGTTTTAACTAAACAAAAGAGTGAAATCCACTCCATAGGATAAGTGCATTTTCGACTATGAAAAGAGTGAAAATTCACTCAGACCGAGTTAAATTCACTCGTTTGTTTTAAGAGTGTACAAACTCAAGTTTTGCCTTAGTTGGATCCAAGTCAGATACTAAAGCAACTCGAGAGGTATATCGGCGACGAACCTCGTACAATTGAAGAAGTATCTTGATTAGGAAAAGCAGAATGGTTAAAAATTAATAAACTTTTACACTCCTCTGGCCTATTGCTGGTCGTCAGTATTTGTAATTTCTAATTTAGAACAGCAATCAAGTGACGCCAGATAGAAGAAAAAAACATCCCCAACAATATAACACACATTGTTGACCTTCCAATAAAGAAAATCAAGCAAATGGTAACAAAACTCAATTAAATGTCAAGGTTGTAAACACAACTTGTAGTTGCCACAATAAAAAAAAAGAACACTTGCGAGAAAATTACTAAGCCGAGTGAACCAATAACCAAGGGAAACCGCCGGAAACGAGGGGAGATGCCACTGGGAATATATACGTGCTTCCGGTTGGCCTGCTTATCCTTTTCAGAGCACGTGGGAAAATTTGTATACCTTTTTCCATGTGATGTGTCAATAAGGTTGTGGTGCTTGTTTGTTGAACATGAGCCCAGAACTAGAAGTGTGAGAGGACGCGTCTCTCAACGAGGATATTATAGATTATATTATAGACAAGCCTCGTTATTCAGAACCGCGATCAAGTGAGGATTGAGGAATATGGAACTAAAGTCCCTGTTCATAATATTAACAAATATCTGTTTACTATACAATAAAAAACGGTATCCATTTTTAAAGGGAAAATTTTTATTACCTCGCTTAAATTATGTTGTTTTTCTTATCATCAATTTGTAAAAAAAAAAAAAAAAAAAAAAAGAATAGCATAAAATGGTATGCTAGCAAAACTTTTCGATTATGTTGTTCATTTCTTAAGTTACAGAACTGTCTGTTTATTTGGATTTAACAACAAAAACGCTCCAGTTTCACAAACCAGTAGGAAAGTTGTTTAAGAACAATGGAGAAAAATACTAACTCCAGTTCTAAGAAATATGAACACCAGATAAGTACTACAAAAACTACACGAAGAAAAATATGTTGGAAAAAATCAGTCGACCGAAACCAGCTTACTTTTACAAATCCTTTCCTTTTTATATGTTTTTAGAAGAAATATTTAATGCATTTAAAAAAGATGCAAGCAATAAGTTTTTGCTTAAAATAAAACCGTATCTAGAAGCCTAAACGTATATGGAACTCAATGGCATCAAACTCTATTTAGAATCATTAACATAATGGACACGAAATCGTCTGAAAATTATAAATTGGCAATAAAGTAAGCTAAATACGTACTAAACAAGAGTCTGAATATAACAAACACATTTAAATTTCATTCCAAAAATATTTAAAACTTTAATACGCCTACAATTTTTGGTGTGTCTTTAGAAATGATATACTACATGTTTTGTTTGTGACAACGAATGATTTAAAGCCCGCAAACAATACATCGTAAATCAAGACATCTGCAATAAAAAAAACTATCCAAGCCCTGATGCTCCGATTTTCGTTTTGTATATTTTCATCTTGCCATTCCAAAATACCAATAACGCCTTCCTATTTTTAGAAAATTTTTACCGCGCCCTACTGCAATATTGATCAGAATTCATAAATATTCGTGAATAACTTAAAACTTCATAAGGTAGTGATGAAAATGCAATTTTTTTTAAAAAAAAAGATATTCGATTGTAAAGGAATCTGTAATCTTGCAATTTCCAAAATCGTCTGAGCGTGATAGCAAAGAACGATACATTTTGCTTCAACACGTAACATACAGATTCCAGCTCAAATTATCATATCGTAAATAGCTTAAACCAAAGCATGTACTACCTCAAACTGTTATTTAAATATCTGTCGATAACAAAATAATATACAGTTAAGTTTGTTTTAACTGCACCTTTTCAAAGCTATTTACATAAGCAAGTAAACTGTTAAGTTTTTAAAAACCGCTGTTAACTTTTTATGCCCCGACGGTACTTTTGAATTATCGTCGCACTAGAGCTACACGAGGGCTATTGGCGACGGGCGTCGTATTTTAGAACCACAGTTAGGTGACGAGCCAACACCTGAATAGGCACCCAACGCAACCGTTAAGGGCGACATCGTACGCAGCGTTAGGACTTTGAAGGATATTCAACGTGCACTCCCTTACACGGGGTATTATTCGTCGGACATTTTTGGCTGCACGGGCCGTTTATAGGTCGGCAGCAATTTTGGCGATGCCCGGACCCGAACCTGGGACCTTCCGCATGCTAAGCGAGTGCTTAACCGACTGGGCTCCCCAGCCCCCCTCAAACAAAATGTAATTGTTGGTCAATGAAATTTCGAAAAGAGGAAAAAAAGATAATAAAATTCGAGGTATAAAGTAATTTTTGTTTCCAAACTATTTTTTTTACCCAAATAGTATAAAATTATTAAACACTTCTAACATATAAATCGGCAAAGGCAAATAAGTAAACTTAAGTTTAAAATTGGTGCATTAAGGGTTATTGTAACTTAATTTGTGCGATATTAATGGTTTAGTCTTTTGTCGTATTATTAGATGAACTAAAGAGGAAAACTTATTTTCTCATTTCAAGTTTTCTTTCATTGTCTTTACTGAGTTTAGTTTACGTCAATTCTTACTTTAGTTCACTTAGATTATTTAAACAACATAGAAAATCCTTATTTTACCACCCACTGCTCTATGTTGCTTTTAAAGAGTTGAATCGGGCTGGGGAGCCCAGTCGGTTAGGCATTCGCCTAGCATGCGGAAGGTCCCAGGTTCGAGTCCGGGCATCGCCAAAATAACTGCCGACCTTTCAACGGTCAATGCAGCCAAAAATGTCCGACGAATAACACCCCGTGTAGAGGGAGAGCACGATTAATATCTTTCAAAGTCCTAACGCTGCGTACGATGTCGCCCTTAACGGATGCATTGGATGCCAACTCAGGTGTCGGCTCGTTACTTGACTGTGGTTCTAAAATACGATGCCCGTGGCCAATAGCTCTCGTGTAGCTCTAGAGCGACGATAATTCAAAACTAAAACTGTGAATCAAACCATCCGGCAACCGAGCTAAACACTTCCAAAGGAAATGCATGGCACTTCACATGCTACTTGACAGGTAAATCGGCGATTCCTAAGCAATATTGCACTTGACTTCACCTGCGATAGACAGACGTTTTGCCCTTATTATTATGAAACAGGAGCAAGACAAAGCGATGACCCATAGGTTTCCATTTATAAACTTTTACAAGCTAAATGGACGTCCGTTCGTGATTCCTCCGTCGTTTTTTAAAAAGACGAATTCCAACTCGAAATTTTTAAACTATTTCGACAAATTTTAAAGGGAAAAAAAAGAAATATTTGTTGTTAAATAAGTTTATGTATTCAATTGAAACAGATCACTGGACAAATTGCTTTTGAGAAACTGTAAATTTTCAATAGAATAAAATTTAACGAAACTGAATAACTTTTACTAAATGATCTTACAATTCATGTAATTACTAAAAAGGAAATTTAAATTCTAAAAGAACTCAAAGGAAAATCTTAAATTTACCCAACTAACATGTTAAATACACCAATTACCGACCATACATCTTCAAACTAAAATTAAGAAAATAACAAAACAAGCTCATCCTTCTTACTTAAAGTCTTCGAAATACTTTCGAGAAATAGCTTTATTTTCTATTTAACTCACAAACCTCGAATAATAAAACTTAAATGCGATTTAATCCTTATCTGGAACTGCAAAGCTTTACTGTTAAAGATTACTGCATTTATTCAGTTTGAACCCAATTAACAAAATCGGAAATACGAAATATCCTTTAGATATTTATGAACTTTTTTAAATCAAAATTTTTCCAATTTGCTTCATTTGTAAAAGTTTCCAGGCACAACATGTTTATTTGGTTTTCGTCGCGAACCAACTTCTTAGGTTGTTTTTAAGAAGCCGCAAACCATCAAACTGTCAACAAAACTAAACTTTGAAAAGTGCCGAACTAAATTTAGTTTTAAAATTCTTGTCCTTAATACTCTCTAATTATGTATTGAAAACCTAGCAACTTTTCATTTCAAATTTCCAATAGCTCATTAAACAAATATAAGTTAAGAAGATTTCAACATTTGGAGCATTTTCCCAGTTATTTGGAATGTAATTAGGATTAAAGTTGGCATTTTGTTATCTGATTTGTTGAGAAATCAGACAATTTAAAAGTTATAATTATAAGACCAGAGGGTTTGGTCAATTAACGTAATTTAGTTAAACCAATTGTAACTTTTAAAATTAGCTTTTTGATTACTTTATTAATTTTAGAAGAAAAAAATCCCTGAGAGAAAAATACTATTCTGTATTTTTTTAATAAAAAGCCAGAAAGAAAAATTACAAAAAAAAAATGATAATAATATGAAAAAATATAAATCTTTTTTAATACAATTTGAAACAGGCTGCATGTTGAAGGCACAAAATATTTAATTACTAATGATAATAAGAAATCAAACCATTTATCAAAATATATCATCCTTGATGATGGAATGATAACAGGGGGAATGACATAACATGACTGGATAAGATAATAAGGTAGCTTTATTTAGTTTTTAAATCATATATCATAATCATGACATACATCGTATATTATGAAATATTGAAAAAGTTGTAAATACAAAACTTTTTCATGGTCATGATTTCATGGAAGACTAAAAAATTACAGACTTCATCAGCACGCAGAGTTACGAAATATCTAGCAATAAAAACATGCTGAATATTTTGGGTATTATTTGAAATATAAATTATAGTTTGCATAATATTGTGTTAAAAACAATAAACGTTTCGAAATGTTTTTATATGTCTTATCATTGTTAAGCTATTACAGGTAAAGTTTATCAACACTGTAAAAAAAAACTAGGGGAGTGTAACACTACACGACTTTTTGGTTTGGTGTTTGGTTGAACTAACGTGAGCTACACTCCTAAAAAACACAAAAGAGTGAAATCCACTCCAGTTGGAGAAGTGCATTTTCGACACTGGAAATTAGTGAATATTAACTCAAACTGAATTAATTATTAAAATAATTCGTTTGGAGTGATCCTGTCGGAGGTTTAACGCACAAAGGATCCACTCCTTTCGGGGAAGTGCATTTTCTAGACTGGAGGAATGGAATTAACTCAGACTGAGTTAAAATCGCTCGTTCGTTTTAAGAGTGTAGGAGAGAGCTATACAGAAGCCGTGTAATCAAGCCCTCACATGTGAGCACCAAACCGTTAAAATTGAAGCACGGATACACCGAATATAATAATTTAGTGTTTCCGAGAAATACTAAATCAATATTTCATCAGTCATATTCCAGCTTACAAGGTAGATAATGAAAGCCGAAATTAGAGTAATTATATTTAGAACTAATCATCGATCTCCCGAAATAGGTCCTCCAAGAAAGCAGATCTTATAACTTACATCAGCGATCAGAAAACATCTCACAATACCTTAATGATTATTATATAAAGAGACAAAATTATTTAAAAACTGTAAGATTTAATAGGAGATTCGGATTTTTTTAAGAGAGAAAAGTACCTTTCTCTCTTTAGCTTTTTATGTTAAAAATTATTCTCAAAAATTTGAAAAACACTCGTAAACTCTTTCAGTCCCAATGACAATTTGGCATCAGCATTTTAGAATTTTTTTATGATCGTCTAGAGCCCTTTATAATATCAAAAAGCGCACAATTCGATTCTTTAAACTTTTTTTTCTATTAGAAAATATTTTTAATAATCCCAATAGATATCAGCCCTATTGTTTTTTTTAATTACATGATGATGCCAAATGACATCACTGGGACTGAAAGGGTTATAATCAAAAATATACAATCGTAATCATTCTGAAAAGCCTATTCCTTTTCGACTTATGAAAAGCTGCGATTATAACGGGAAAAAACTTAACAATAAAGGGTCACTTTAAAAAAAATGGAAGCTTTTATAAAGGCTATGTTCGTCTGTCACACATTTCATAGCCCTAAGTACAAATGCTACGGACTAGTGAGATAGGTCAAAAAGAAACTCAGGGAATCGAAACCAGAAGACATTGAAAATCTTAGAATATAAATCGAATTTGAAGTAAATACTTCATAAAAATTCATAATCATTTTTAAAAAAACTGCACTTTTAATGCTCATTTAAAAATCATAAGGCCATTTTTAATGGAATTATGTCAATTGCCACTCACAACAATAGCATGAGAAAGTTTATTTTTGTGTGAGCAATGTTAGATATTCATTCTTCCATATTCGAGTTGATTTAGCTAACGTAAGTAATAATTATTGATTTTTCTATGAAAAATAGTTTAATTTTGTCGTTTAAAAATTTAATATAGAAGAAAATGTTATGCTTGTGGCGTCTTTTTTAGACGCATGAATTTTGTATGTAACCAAGCGACAGTTTATGTTGCAAACCAACTTGTTATTTTTAAAGACTTTATTGATTCCATCAGCATTTTTCATTTACGTAAATTGAAATTTACGAATAACAAAGGTAAAAAAGAGCCTTCGATCAAACTCATTTATTACATTAAAAAAATAATAACATTCATTGAAATAAGTTTAATTTGAAATGAATGGAACACGGTTGCATATCATTTTTTTTAAAAAAATACTTTGCTTTGTTAGGTATTTTTCTATGGCCATTAAAAAAGGCCTTATGTTTTTTAAATGGGTATTAAATAAAAAGCCATTTATTTTGCTTACTAACAACCAAAATAAAATTAAAAAGAGGAAAAAAAGAAATTTCAGAATATGTTTATTAAAAATACAATACGTTTCTTTTATTAAATAAAGTATTGAAAAAGCTTATACTTTATTATTCTGTAGACACACTAAAGAATAGGCAACAGCCCGTTATTTTTTAATGTGCATTTACTTGAACCAAATAGAATTATACCTCGTTTTGCAAAATATTAATATTTTTTAAATTTAAATCTGCACTACAATTCATAGATACTGGCAGTCTTTTAAAAGATAAGACACTTTTTTATGTGTTTCAAAGATATTTGAAGACTATACACAACCTTAATTTAAAAACAAATTTACCCATGTAAAATCGAGATTATTAAGCTTGAAAGTCGGTATTTTAAAAGTTTTTTCTTCAAAATCAATTTTAGGAGGAATTCATAAAACTTCCGGTCATTTAAGACAAAGAGAAGGGGTGTTTGTTTATCCTGAGGTTCCAATATGTCACTGACCTTAGTAGAAAGGTTCCAGACCAAGAAGCATGACTACATAAGCGTCACACAACACTGGCATCTCGAGAATTTACAATGCGAAATTAAATTAAGAATTAAATAAAATGAAAAGTTGATTTGATAATGTTATCTTACAGTTAAAGAGCGTGAAAAGAAGCATTTTATAATGTTCTACAATTTGTGGAATAAGAATATTCTAAAATTTCAAAACGATACATTTATCAAGACATATTTGAAACAAATTAATTTAAATTTTAACAATTAATATTTAAAAGCAAAATTTACAAAGAGGAAAGACTTCCATTTGTAGTAATTGCCGAGCGGTCATAATGGAAATAAGGTAGTAGCATTAAAATAAGGAACTTGTCTTTTTTTAAAAAAAACTTCATTTCTTTTGTATAACGATGTATTCAACCAGGCATAGCTTTTTTGTGATAAATGTGAAAACCGGATAGACTCGAAATAGAATGAAATCGGATGCACAAAATTAGCACTTTGGGGGTTTTCTCGATAATTATATTATCGGACTGTTAGTTGTAAGCATTGATGTGGAGCTTTAAAACCTTTTTCTTTTCCAAATCATACAAGCCACCTTCCCAATCCGTTTCATTACAATTCACAAGGCCGTATTTAGAACGGTAAATTTTGATAGAGCTGCAATTTGGCAATTTATTCAAAGTTACAATTTAGTTTATTATGTAACCTAAAACTATATATTCAAATAGTTTCTTATCTGAACAAAATGAATTTTATTAAATAAGATTAAAAAGCCATCGAACTCTAACAACTTTCTGTACAAACAAATGATTAATCAAATGTGAACTATAATAGAGAGGGCGGGAAATGAAGGTTAAGCTTATAAAAGACAAACTCTTAATTCCAGCTGGGTGTGATTTATTTCTAAAGCTATAACATTTCTGACCCGTGCTAAATCTATTGTAATTGCTTTTTAGGGTTTTGAATCAACAAAAATTCCGACATAATAGAGACAAATAGAAGATGAAATTACAATATTTGAAGAATTTCCAAAAAAAACATGGTCTCTAGTACCATTCAACTATGAAAGTACATAGTTAAATCTAAGAATCAGCATGGCCTTCTAAGGCTTAGAGATAATATATCATTATATCTGTAAAACTTAGAACCGTTTTTGGTAAACAGCAATTACAGCTCTTATTAATTTATAAAACTAGTCAATGCAATTTAAATGTTAATATGTACAATAATTTTTTATGTGATGAGCAATCCTCCTGGGTTAGCACTCGGTTACTACTACAAAATTTTTACTAACTTCCATTTAGTGCCTAACATTATTTTATAGTTTCTGTAATACTTTCCAAATTTGTAGAAATACCCAGAAGGACTAGAACAAACTGGTTCTCCTCTGGATACAAGGAGACACATGGATACAGATACAACAAGATATACTAACTTACAGAGTAAACAGGTTCTTAGAGTAAGCAAACAAATATATTTGTAACAGTTACTGTCACTTAGAACCGCTTCTCCACAAGAGTTATGCATTTCAGAAAGAAAAAAACCTACAATCACAGCTTTTAGTTTGATTTAAAACTTTTTAAACAAAAAGAAAAATGGTTTCATCTTCTGAATTTTCCTTCACAAATTCAATTAATCGATCATTAACTAAATTTATTTTCTATTTAAAGAATAAATACGTAAAATTTCTCCTTCCTAATGTAAAAAGCTAACATTGTTTATTACTATTTCAAAAAAAAAAAAAAATTAAATAAGATTTAAAATTTCAAACAGCATTCAGCAATCCATCATCTTAAAAAAATCTTAAAGGCCTGATTTTCAAAAAATTTCAAATAAACTATCAATAATGTTAATTTATATTAGGGCTTCATTAATAAATGCTAAAATAAAAATTAAAAATATAATCTGCTTTTTATGAATAAAAATAGAGTTCCCTGTGCAATTCTTAGCATCAAACAATACCATTGTGATATCTTTACTACCTTAACTGATTTTAAAAAAAATAGATAAATATTTCTTTGCAATGTTCATTTCGAATTTAAAAAAATGCTTCTCAAGAATCAATGAAGTGGCAACAAAGGAAAAAATGTATCAAAAATGCAAAATGGAATTGTATTTATATATGTCTTTTTTTAATTTAAAATAAACTATTCATTAAAAAACTTTAAAATGAAATTTGGGATGTATACTTGTCTGATTTTTTCTATATCAATGTAATTGACTAATGGTATGTTCTGTGAAAATGAGTGGCAGACGGGCATAACAATTATATCTTTTTTCGTATTACAAACATGGTGCAGAAGCTAAAGGAAGTTTAAGTGACAAATTTAATATTTCTCTGTGTAGAATATTAATAACAAACTTTTTTCAATACTCAAGTAATAGGGTAGACTGACCAGTGAGTGAACAGGCCCCAATGAATGAACATTTGGTAAATATAATTAAAAAACAATTATTGAAAATCATTCCACTAGGTCGGGGGTTCCCAACCTTTTTGCAATTGCGTACCACTAAACTTTTTGAGAAATTTCGGCGTATCACCAGACCTAAATATTTTAATAAACGTATAATATTTACTCTTCTAAAGTGGTCAAAGGTTTTTTGAGTAAAATTCCTGAGAAAACTTCCTATTTAATAGTTAGATGGCTTATTTTTAACATGCTTATAATACAAGATAAAAATATTAAATGGTATTAATTTACAGTTTTATTTATTACCTATAGGTCTAAAAACACACAAGTAAAAAATAGTAAAAACTTAGCAAAAAACTAATCACCATACAAAATATACTTTTATAGTCATTGGTGCGAAACTTGTTGTTGTTTCCCTGTGATTAAAATATCAACATTATGAGTAATGGAACTTATCTTCACTAAGTCCTCTTCAACACCTATTATGCTTCTATGGGTTTTTTTTCTACTAAAGTTCAGAAAATCCACTCTCACACAAGTAAAACTCTTAACTAATGACATCAAAAATAGCAAAGCTTGCCAGAAGATCAAAGGGTGCTAGGTTTTACAGCCGATCCAAAAGTTAATTAAAGATTTCTCTTTAAAATAATTTTGTTTAAAATAATAAGTAATATTATGAAGCATAATATAGGAGTGTGTTCTTTCTTCACATTGACATGCGTACATAAGCTATTTATAGCATCATGTTGCTCACATCAATCTTGTGTACCACCTGAAATATTCCTGTGTACCACCAGTGGTACGTGTACCACCGGTTTGGAACCTCTGCACTAGGTGGATTCACAACACTGACATCCTCTCATCTAGTAGGAAGCTATCTGACATATGGTTGGTTGTCCTGGTCATTATTCACTGGCGAACGCAGCACCTTAAAAGTTCATTCACTGGTTAGTCTACCCTAAATAGCAAATCTCACTGCAAGGGGATACCAGTACTAGACTTTATTTAAGCTGTAGTAACAAATTATAGTTTTGTGTGCTTGTGAGTTGGAGACAACAATGCAAAAGAAAATGCTTGAATATTCGTAGATTCGTTTGAAAATATATGACAAAGATTAGAGTGATTTTCACACTGATCTGAATGGTTTCAAAGCAAAATATCATTATCCATTTAGTCTAAAAGAGTGATTTTTGTTTAGTTTTGCATCACTATTTGAATAAAAGCACTGAAACTGAGTATTTTTTTTAATTATCTCTCCTAATGTAATTGTCGGTTTATCCCCCACTTTTTATTGTAACCCTCAGGAGGCTAAGCTTTAAATAAACTTAGATATAACTTTTTTTCAATTTTGATTCCATGACAAACTAAAAAATAAATTACCTGAAACTTCCATACACAATGAGCAGTATGGAAATGAGAAAAGTTGATACCCTCGACGAATCCACAAGTGAATACGCCCTGTAAAACAAAGATGGAATTTTGAACAAAAAAGACATTTAGCTCTCAAAAATTAAAAATGCTCACAATAGTTTTCATATACTGTGATGGTTTTGTGGACCTTTTTATTACGTAATGTTTTAGGGTATCAGTTATTTCTAAGAACTCTGTTTACCTTTCTACTTTTTTAATAAATTTTTTTAAATATGTATGTATTTTTACCATAAGCTACAACCTTTTTGTTATTTCAAATGGAGAAAGTATTTAAATGCACTGAGAATTTATATTTTTGAATGAAAAATTAACAAAGCTGGGTTAGAGTTTGGGACGGACTAAAAAAACAACAAAAAATGATATGAAGCCCAAACAAACAGTAGTTATGTGAAATTAAAGTAACCATAATTGGAGTTAAAATAAAAATTCGCAAGATCATCTTTTAAACAGACCTTGACAACATTTAAACAGACCTTGATGAACTGATATAAGTTTAACACAGCAAATTATTAACCATATATTTTGAAACAAATAAGTAAGAAACCAAATGGGAGAAATAATTTTGTTGACTTATGCTCAAAGTAGTAATAAAATATATTTGATATGACTAAAATATCATAGTATTTTAATTCTAAAATTGCTTAATAGATTAATTTAATGATTTGCCTAAACCAGTAACCTAAAACTGCAAATATACTATCTTTTTAAGAATTATATTCATTAAACAAGTTTAAGATGCCTAAGAAAGAATATCTTTAATGTATTCGTTATTTTTGTGTTTTTTAATCCTTTTTTTACAATTGATTTTCCTTAAAAATATAGTAAGTTTATAAATTTTTGCATTGAACACACATCATGCTAAGATTTTCTTTTTCTGTTTTAAAAACGAATTGATGGTTTAACTTCCTTATGCAACACCTTTATTTGCCAGCATTTTATTAATAAAGACAAATAATGGAATGGACTGAGTCTAGTTATTTAACCTGGGCAGATGATTTTAGTTACAATTTAACTCCTCCGAAATATCAACATTGTTTTCGAAAAAACTATTAATTGGCCCTATAATTAAGTATACTTTAAACATTTGAAAAAAAATTCAAAATTGCTTGGCTGATACATTTTATCTTATCCAAACTTTACTTCAAAGCTTATTCAATACTTCAGTTGTGTTCTTTCATTTGCAAACTTTAAGTTTATGATGTTTTGGTTAAAAAACAGCAAAAACTTAATAAATCTAATATATTTTTTTATGACTATATCAACTATATGGTAGTAGTAGTAACAATTTACTTAACAAGTATATTTAGCATAATGTCAACCTGGTTTTTAATAATTTGCATCATTCAAAAAATCATAGATAGGGGAGACCGGGGCACAATGGACCACTTTTTCATGTTTTGCGCTATAAGTACCAAAATATTCATCCCACATGTTCAGAAAAAGGTGTATATATTACATATATATCCTGGTTTAAAAATACATTACCTAAAAAATATAATTTCGATTACTTTTTTCTGAATTCACTTTTTTATTACAAGTGAGAAAGTGGTCCATTGTACCCCAGGTTCGGGGTACAATGGACCACATCACGGGGTACAATGAACCATGGTGTTTTTTGCTGAAAAAAAATTATCTGCACTTTTTAAAGATTAACGTACATATAAAATTTGGATTCGATTTGAATTTTAGGTATACAATTGCATATATTAAAACTTCTTTTAGTGAGAAAACTATCAGATATTACTGTTTACGTTTTTTCCCTCCCCTTTGAAATTTTTTGTTTATTTTCTTTATATGCAAGGATCAGTTAGGCTCCAATCTAACAGATGTATGGGAGGTTTTGTACTTTTTTTATGTGGCACAAAAGAGCTGTTTTTGAAATGCCTTTCTCTTTGCTAACTGAACAGATAGAACGACTATCATCAAGAACATGTTTTAAAGCCTGTTCCATCACTTCTTTTGGCACAGTTCCTTCACTAGTCTTTCTAATCGTGTTACGTGGCATTTCAGAAAAAAATTAGTAAAAGCATTAAATTTTATCTTCAAAATTATAAGATCACTTTAAAGTTTTTTTTATTACTATGCAGAGCAACACCAAAAGTGTAGGGGAAAACTGTGGATCAAAGAATCTTCGTTTTTATGCAAGATCAATTTTTTAACCTTTTTTAAGTCTTTCCTAAATCAATGTGGTTGAAAATTTTACTAACAAAATTTCAATTTTGTGCATTTAATCAATTTTGAGAAAATTTGTTTGTTACTTAATTATTTATAACTACAACAAATAGCTCACATTTTTGTTAGTAAAAAAATCATCAGTAATCAAATTCCAATTAAAAAATTTATCATTTTGTGCTTGTACTTCCGTTATGTAAATGTGTAAATTTATTTTACCACCAACTCAAATTTCTAAACTTTTTGTTTTAAATAATTAAACACTTTAGTATCACATCACCATTCAATTTTAAAAATACTTTTCTCATTCAAAACACTTATTGTTTGAAGTCCTAATATATAAAATAAATCATCAGTTCCCTAATAATTTGTTACTTCTGGTTTAAAAAAAAGCACTATTAGTAGACGGGGGGAAAATCTATTACATTCACAGAAGTGAATATTAGAATAAATGTAAAACATTTTACTATTATAGCAAATTTGACATTTAATAATTAGAAAGTACTTGCATCAATATTTTTTTATTTATTTTGAAAATAAAAGTATTTCTAAAGTTGCATGGGGTACAATGGACCATGGTCCACTGTACCCCAGATTTTGTGGTCCATAGTGCCCCATATTGTATTTGAGCAAAAAACATAATTAAAATATGCGGTATTTTGATTTCAGAAATTAATTTTTAGATTATATAGAAAGACAAATATCTTGCCTTTCAACTATGCTAAGCCACTTTGTCCTACTAATGTTACTTTAATGATGAGGAGATAATTTCTAGGAGAGAGCTTTTTTACTTTCACCTGGTTAATACACATCAAGAATAAAAAATGGCAAATGTGTGAGCTAACAACATGGTTTTTCATAATAACTAGATCAAGACTGTTATGTCATTTATAACTTATAATATGAACTAATTTGGAAAATAAAAAGAATAAATAATAAGGGGTGGTCCATCGTGCCCCTAGGTCCATTGTGCCCCGGTCTCCCCTACTAAAGGGCAAGTCGAATTTCAAGAAAATATATTTGGAGAAGGCACACAGATTTAAACTCTTTTGACTTCACATGGAATGAGTTCATCCAGTACTTTTCAAAGAATAATAATGAGCTTTATGATTCAGAAATTTTATAATAAAAAATAATACTAAATGTAAGCAAGTACTATATATTATATTTTACATCATATTTAAGTGATATTAAAGCTTCTTAAATTGATCATTAATAATTGTTTCAAATGCGACACAAAATAATTTTCAGAATGGGCTGCTAGCTAAATCCAATATAAAGTTAAATCGGTACATGCTCAGTTGTACGTTAATTATCTATAATTTACTCAGGGAACAAACATGGTTAAAATTAAATTTAAAATGAACGGATTAAAAGTTTGTTAATTTAAAACCTTTCCACTAAAATGTATGGTAAGATTATTATTAATAATACTCCATTTCTACTTAGTGTTTGAATGTAACTAATACTACATTAAAAAGGTAAAAAAATAAGAGTAATTAAAGATCAATTGAAAATTTTTAAACCTAACATGTTGTGCCACTGCTTTTTTAATCATTTTTTCTATAAATACATGCGTTATGTTGAGATACTTTTCATTTTGACTCATCTACCATGATATAATTATGTATTTATTATCAAAACTATTTTTTCATTAAAGAAGTCATAGCATAGGCATACTAAATATAATAACAGATATCTTAACAAATTGCATGGTCTATTAATTTAATTAAAAACCTATTTAATAGAAAGGTAAACAAATAACATACACAGCTGACCTGTCATCCCCAAATAACACTTTAACAAAAATAGCGAATCTGATAACAAAGCATTTTAATATGATGTTTAAATTACAAATTAGTCAGAAAAAAAAATTAATAATTACCATTGGTATTCAGACATTTCCAGCATTTATCGTTTGATAAATTGATGAAAACCTGAGAAATTATCTCAGCTCCTGAAATCCGAGTATTCTTCAGTTCAACGCGACATACTTCATTTTAATTTATACTTAAATTTGAATATATATAACATGATACGAGCATGATATGAAATAAATACTATATCATAAGCACAAAGGACTAAACATCACACTATTGTATACAAAGCAGTTTTCCGATTTATCCTCTAGATGTAGACTGATCTTGGGATTTACACTTCCTCTAGACATTAAAAAAATGCACACGCTAACATTGGCACACTTTCGCATACATAAAAGTTCTCAAACTGATGATTTAAATGTTAATTGATTAGTAATAGTTAATTAAACAGATTATAAAAGTCTTTTCCTGGAGGATACTGAAGCCATACTGATCAATTTGCGATCTGGCCTACAGGCTGCTAGGATTAAATAACCAAACAAGGAATAATTCAGTGGCAACGCCAGAAAGACTTATTTTTTGTTTCATTTTCGGTTTGGTTTATTTGAATTTCTTTGTTTTTACTCGAGAATTCAGGCTAATGGTTATGGTTCTTTAAAGTTTCTACGATGGGAAAAATCCCGGAACAATGTCTTTTGATTTATTAGGGATATGATAATGTTGATAAAACATCTAATATGAAGCAAGAGAACATCGAAATTAGCATTTAAAACATTGGTCCATAGTACTTCTTATTTTAAAAGAAAAAAAATATTTATTAGTGAAAATAGTGTGTTGAATCTGTTGCAAAAGCACGGGGCGATAATGAAAGTATCACTCTGTATCTTCAAGTTTTTAACAGTCTTTTTTAATTACGAGAAACTAACATTACCTTAACAAAAGCAGGATGCAAGAGAAATGGGAACTTGAAAACTTGTGTATGCGTTTCAAGAATAAAATATGAAAAAATAAGCTTTTTGGTACTGAATTGCATCTAAGTTTAGGCTAATTTTTGTTAAGTAATCTTAAACTTGAATTTGTGACTGTTTTTTTCGTATATGCCTGTGCCTAGTTACACCAATAATTATTTTCTTAATGCGCATCGGCCCCAAATGTATTTGTACCACGTGGTATATTGTCTGTGGCAATGGATATGCTCCATAAACCTGTCTGCTCTGTTTTGATTTGTGTTTTGCATTTAGTTGTATTTTAATTTATGTAATTAAAATCAATTATAATAATCTTGAAGTGCTAATGTCATCAAAGCAGTAAAAATCGCGCATCACAGCCTTTTCTTGCAGAAATGACAATTTCGTAAATAATGCAGTCCGCTCTCATATATGGTCGCTTCCTGACCCGTGCTTTAATAAGTGGTGTTTATAATTATTCTAGTAGCACAGAAGCTGCCGTAAATCGCAAAAGAGAGAGAGATTTTCGTCTTTTAGCTGTTGCTTGTGGATTTCCTAAAGTTTCATCTAGGTTTTCGGCACTTTTAAATCGAGGACGTTATGGAGACGATGCTAGTTTTTTCGCAAGATATAAAACAGCTGATGTTTTGGGTAAGTGGATTTGTTTACATAATGATATCCTAATTCTGTGACAAAAATACTATTATTATCATTTCCCATTTAAGTCAAATCGTTTTGGGAGAAAAAATAATCTCAACTGAAGCTAAACTTGTGACCTTCAAAAGCTGGGAAAGTCGTTCATGTCAAAATGATCTAATGCCTATTCTGAAATCTATTTATTAAATCTAAACTAACGTTATGTTTTTTTCTTATAACTAGGTAGATTCCAAAAAATTGAATTACCCGGAAATTTAAATTTTTTTAATTTTTAGTCATGTGTTGAACTTTTTGAATCTAAGATAAGAATTATTTTGGTAATCGTGTTGTTGATAAAAGAATCTTGCTTTTCGTAAATTAAGTCCGTTTGTAATTATATTTGTTGCTAATAATATGACCATGAACAAACAGCAAAGCAATTTTCATTTAATGCATTTTTTTAAAGCTTGAATAATTGTCTTGAATTTAAGTTAAACCTTGTATTAAGAGCATTCATCACTTTCCATAAAATAAAATTTACCATTTTAAGCTTTTCAAATCTGCCAAAGGTGACTGTACACTTTTGCCATTGCATTATTGCTATATAAACAATATTTAATATCTAATAAATCTTGCCATTAGATTACCTCTACAAATGTAAACAGAGTGACAACAATCCTTGCATTGTGGTCAGGGCCGGATTTTAAGATTTGCCATTTGTAGGCTACGATCTAATGTAAATACAAAAAATAAACAGTAATCTTCAAAGATCTGGGTACAAACTAAATTTTTCCCTCATTGTCTTGAAAGCTGCTAGATGCAATTTTACAACAGATCTATATTTTTTTATGAGGATTTTACAGACTGCTGTATGAAGGAGCATAATTTTTAACTTTTGAGCAAAAGCCAAGCATTGAATGTTTCCTTCCTACTTTTTTATGTTAACAAGTGCAGAATAGACAATTGCATGATCTTTTTTTTTTTATATAAAACCTATATCTGTAAATTTCCTAATTAATATAACATTTGAATTTCATATTTTTAAAATTCCTTTTCTCGTGAGTGCTGTGGCTTTGCATTGAAATTTTAAAGGATTTATAAGGGTGGTGTTTTCTTGATCAGGAAACACGTTGAGGCTTGTAAATATGTACAACAAATTCTATAGTTCCTCTGAAAAATAACAGGTCTGGTTTACTAACCCTGTTGTATTAAAGTTACCTTAACTTGACATACAATAATTCATATCTTGCTTAATAGGTGTGGCAGATGGTGTAGGTGGCTGGAGGAATTACGGCATTGATCCTTCCCGTTTTTCTTACACCCTAATGGAAACATGTGAAAGGCTGGTTGTGAGTGGAAAGTTTAACCCAAGAAATCCTGGTCATCTTATAGCAGCTAGTTATTATGAATTAAAAGAACACAAAGAGCAAATCATAGGTAAATATTTCAGTCTTAATGTTCTTTATTTAAGTTAAAACCTTTTAAAAAAAAGGTGTGTTAAATAATTCAAAGAGAATTTTTCGTTATATGATAATTAGTTTGTTCATATAGATTTTTCCCCCTTTATCTTTACGAGGTATATTACAATTTTAATATTAAATACCTTAATTTTCAATAAGAATATCTGTTAGTTGTATTCTAAATTAGTGAAATTACAAATAAATTTAAAGTATTGGATGGCAATGAAATAATTCTACTGAATGCTTTAACCATTAACACACAGTCAACTTACTACAAACCAAATCAGGGGATAGTATGACATTTACTCCAATCTCTCTCATGATTTTCTCATATCTTTTTAACCTTATTTTTACAGGTAGCAGTACTGCTTGTGTTGTTGTGTTAAACAGAACAGATCAGATGTTGTATACAGCTAATATAGGCGACAGTGGTTTCCTAGTTATGCGCAAGGGTCATATCGTGCACAGATCTGAAGAACAACAGCATTATTTCAATACACCATTTCAACTTTCATTAGCCCCAGCCAATATCACTGGCCTTGTTCATAGTGACAGGTAAAAAGACATTTATACTAAAATAACTTCTTGAACTTTCTTATGGTCTGAATATCAACTCAAGAAAATAGCTCTTGACAACCGGCTGTTACAACTAAGATCTCTAGTGAAGTTTACCTTTTAGTGTTACTTGAGTCAAGTAGCAGAAATCTTATCTGTAGCTGAATGTCAAAAAAAAAAAAAAAAATTGTTTGGGTTTATAATGCTGATATCCACCATTCCACTCAAGTTCTACCATAATGCTACAAATACAGTGAAGTAATTTTTCATAAACTTTAAATCTATAGCTATTTTTTTCATAGGTTTCGTACTTATGCTAGAATTGAGTTGATACATTCAGGCTTGAATTTTTTATTAATTAATTAGCTGAACTTATTGAAATATTTTATTTAGCCCTGATACTGCAGACACATCTTCAGTACCTGTGGAGGAAGGTGACCTCATACTTTTAGCAACCGATGGTTTATTTGACAATCTTCCAGAATCAGCAATTGTTAAACAATTATCAAGCCTTAGGGTAAGAACTTTTTGCTTGAAAAATGAATAACAAAAAAGAACATTTATTAACCTTTTAAAATTTGAAAAACATACGTTGTACAAATATATGACATGCTAACTTAAACCCCTCAAAAACCTATATTTTTAACCTCAATTAAACTTAATAACTTTTTCAAATATCCTTAATATCACTTAGTACTTTAACATCTCAAAATGCACCCTGTCGCAACAACCAGTCGCCTAATAATTGTTTCCCACAGAACTTTTCTGAATCATCCGCCTACACGTTGACCTTTTAAAACCTTTCTTATAACAAATTCCTATTTTCTGATTGGTCAGTCTGGGAGCGTCGTAGACTTTTCGTCAGTTTTGTGAGCATTTCGTCCTCATCTCTCGTTGACTTCAGTTATCAATGGTATGTCTTACCAATGCCTAGCAGCTGATAAAGAAGACTCACTTTTATCTAAGTTTCGCTGTCGACTTATTTTACATATATGTATATAAAGATACTTAATACCAAAGGTATTTCCAACTTATCAATGTATGACTTCTAAACTGATCCTGTTTTATTTTATTATTTTTATATTTTATTTCGAAAAATCCAGTATGTAATCGTCTTTTGTTCTATCTTTGTTTATAGGATCATAATTTGGACTCGATGCAGAAAATGGTAAACTCATTAGCATTTCAAGCTCATCGTTTAGCTTTTGATGGAAATTATTTGTCACCTTTTTCGAAAAGAGCAAGGGAAAATGGAATAAATGCGATGGGTAATATATATAAATTGTAAAATGTCTATGCTGATACTGAATATATAGTTATATTTTTAAATAACATAGGGTTGAAGTGTATTAAATATTTATTTTGTTTAAATATATATTTTGCATTCAAAAATGTAAATTCAAAATGCCTTTTAACATGTTTAAGTAGTAGTTCAGTACGAAAAACTGCATTTTTTTTTCAGTATAATTCATTTATAACCATTAAATTAATCAATTTAATCATTCAGTATAATTAATTTAAATTCAGTTTAATTTTACCTTTTGCAAGACCATTTTTAATGGATCTAAGTGCAAACTAAAAACTTAAAGTTCATTTTCTTGTTTTCATCTTTTTGTCACATAACAGGTTCTTCTGCTAAGCTCCTCAATTATATTGGCTGAATTTTTTTCTCTCTAATGGGGGCTGCAACATTGGTGTTCAAGCCTTTGCAGACTCATTCCTCAGAATTGAGAGCTTTTTTTTTTGTTGTGACACCATCTAGGCTACTCTTGCTACCAATTTTGATGCCCAGATTACATTGAATTTGAGCTCTCTGTGGATGTTAAAGTATGCCAAGATTTAATTTTGCTGAGAGAACCCAAGCCAAATGGCCACCAAAGGGATCTTTTACATGCCACATAATCATGTGACATGCTTGCTCAAGATTTTCCCATCCAGTAAATCTAACGATTCAGCCAGGGCTCGAACCCGCAACCTTGGGCTTAAAATGTATTATTTTAAAATTTTCTGCACATTAATATAAAATTAGCATAATATCTTTTTGTTTGCTTATTTTTTAACTGCATCATCTAGAAACTAAAATATAATTATTTTTAGGTGGAAAACCTGATGACATAACTGTGTTATTGGCTGCTGTGACTAATTTATTTGGAGAGAACTCTGAATCAATTGCTGCAGTAGTTGCTCAACATACGTGTTCCTCTGATCACGGATAACAATATCATTTAACTAATATAAACAAAGACAGTTTTTTATTATGCAAATGAAAATACTGCCTGACTGTAGTGGAGTGATATTTCAATTCAAGTTGAAAAAGAATCTTTGGACATAGTTTAGAAAAATAGAAAGAAGTGAGAAGAAAAAATTTGAAAGTGGTTTCAGTTTGACAAGTTCATTTTAATTATGAGTGAAAGAATTGATAATTTGTTTTAAGTTGTATATAGTTGTTTTCAAATTTGTATATTTTTCGAGTAGGTTTTCACTATATAACTTGTCATTTTCATTTAAACAAATATATTTTTACTCAAGTATATGTTGGTAAGCTTTTTTTAATTGTTTTCGACATTAAGTCATGATTTCATAATTAATTATTTAAATATATTTTATTGATCGAAAAATGTGAAGATATCAAGATTTTTTGTTCATCCTTTTCTATTGGATTATTATAATCAGAGAAATTTATATTTCAAAACACTATTTTCTCTTAAGTTAAGTAGAATCTCGTAAGTATAAATTGTGTTTTAAGTTTTCCTTTCTAAATCTACTTAATATAGGAAAATACTTAAAATGCTTCTCAATAATTTTTAATTTGCATACCTTTATTAATTTTATGCGATTTTCTTTGTTTATTTATTGAGATTAGTAAGTTGAGAATCATTTTACATGTATATTATTTAATTTTTTTAAATGCCCTTATGAACCAAAATGAAGTATATCAAGGTCTAAGTATATACAATGAAGATATTTTTACAATTAAAATTGAATGCAACAAATACAATCAACTATTGTGAGATTATTTCTTTTTTCAACAAAAAGAACAACGAATGTAAAATATCTTGTATATATCTCCCATTTTTTTTTTAAAGTAAAATTGTGGAATGTCAACCCTGTAGTCAAGTGGCTTGTTTCAGGGAATGCAGTTCCTTCCAACTTTCATTCGATTGGTGCTTTGTTCTCGCATTACCTTGGATTCCCCTACCAAGGCTCATGAAAGAATTTATTTAAATTTATAATTTCCGTTGCCACTCAAGGAGAAAAGAAAAGCTAAACTTTTTGGAGTATCAGGCCTTGACAACAAGCGGTTACATGATATATAGACGGGACTATACCTTTGGAAGGGCATCTCGACTAAAACGGTAGAAATTGTTATCCAATGAGAGAAGAGTTATAATTTTCCCGCCTTCAGTAGCACTCGGTATGGGGAGGAAAACACATTCATTCAAGTTTAGGTGTGATGCCTGAGTAATTTTCTATATGACTATTTTAAACACAATGCTAATTTTTGGATTTGTTCAGGACTGATACTCTATTCAGTTAAGCCTTGAGAAAGAGTTGAAGTTTCAGATGTAAATTAATACGAGTTATTCTTGTTTATTGAATCATAAATAGTGCCATAAAATATTCAGAAATGTAGTTCTCGTAACCCTAAAATGTATTGTTAAATCAAATTGGCATCCCAAAGTATCTTATGTAAAATCTCAATTAATAGAATTTCTTTTTAAATGCCATATAATGGATAATAAACAATTTGTAGTTAAGTATTATCTAATATCAAGCTAATGAAAATTTCTAGTTTACTTGTGTATCGTTAAATAATTATTGTATTGGGTTCACGTGTTTTCAATAAGTTTTGTATATTTTTTTACAAAATCTGAAGTATTAAAAAAAGTTAATGGCCTATATGGCTAGCAAGTTTATTTTTAAATCAACAATGCTAATTGATAATTTTTTTAAATTTCATTATGGTGATCTGTAGCAGAAAAATAACAATTAAAAATTTTTAATTTTAATCTATATTCAGAAATAAATTTATTTTAGAAACTGATATTTGTGATGTGTCCAATCAAGTAATTAGGATAAGTAAAAAATCAATAATCAGAATGGCACTTGACAGAATTTTGTTTAGGTTACGTACTTAGGTGAAGTATTTTTAACCTCTAGACATATAATCTTGATTTTATTAAGTGAAAACAAGTTTACTTTTCAAAAAATGTGCTTGTCCTTTAAAAAGTTAATTCTTTGACTAAAAAACTACATAACAGTTGAATTTTTTTATTTTCATTTTACACTAGTCATTGGTCACTTGATTTAGTCAATTTTAATGTGTTCAACCCCTGTTATACTTGAGAATTATTTTAAAACCTGTTCATTATGTGTTTCAATCTGTTTATATGGCTTCATATGGGGACCAATGATTCACATTTTTGTATATAATAGCTGGGGCGCAACTAGAAAAAAATCCTGGGGGGGGTTTCAATTTTTTAATATTACTTTCCAATTATAATTATTTTTAATTAAATTTAAGTGTTATTAAATTTAGTGTAATTAAATTTAATTGTTATTAAAATTAATTGTAATTAAAATTAATTGTAATTAAAGTTAGTTTTAATTAAAATTATTCTCAATTAAAATTATTCTCAATTAAAATTACTTTTTCTAAAAATTACTTTTTTTCAATCCAAACTATTTGAATTAAAATTGATTTTTAATTTAAGTTACTTTTGTTTTAATGCAGTTTTTGTGATATATTAATTTAGTATTATTAGTTACTATTTATGAACATTAGTTTTTATTAAACGAAACTCATTTGTATTTAATTGTTAATTAATGTTTTATTTTTTTTAAATAAAAATTAAGTGTAATAAATAACAAATTATTGTATGTCTTTATTTATAATTTAACTAATTAGATAATTTAAATCACCGGATTTGTATTATCTAATTAGTTAAATTATTATTTTTAAATTTACTATTTTTATTATAAAAGGAGGTAAAAGTAAAGATAAATTGAACATTTATTTAAATTTAAACAAATTGAAAGTTAAAATATTCTATAATTACAAAACTAATTGGGCAATTTTGTTTAAAGAAATTAGTGTAAATGTTACGGTCACAGCCGAATTCGGCCACTACGCGAATTGGCCGGGCAAATCGCGAAGTATCTAAGGACGCAGTGAATTGGCTTTTAATTAAACAAAACAATCGGACAATCTTTATAAGCATGTCGCGTTTTGGCCGATAACTAACTAATAAATTTGATAGAAATCGGACATATTTAAAGAGAAAAAAAACAATTAAATGATTTAATATTTCAAACTTCAACAAAGCAAAGCAATTCATATTGTTAAGTGTACTTTTGGCGTCATACAGGACAGGCGAATCTCCGATGTAAAATAATTAAAAAATTTTTTAGGCATTTATGCCGTAAAAATAGCAATTAATTATTAAAAAACGTGCTTTAAATATGAAACATTCATTTAAATGTAATGAAAACAGAACTGACTGAGCAGCCATTTCTAGATTTATGTTAAGGCATTCAGAAAAAAACAATAAAAAGATATTAAAAAAAAGCCCAAGTTAATTACAAACAACTCATCCTCAGATACTTAAGAGAAGAAATTAAACTTACCGATATGTTGCTCATGACATATATCCAATCCAGATTTTAGAATAGAATTCGATAAAAAGACGCGCAAAAACTCCTTACGTGTAGTACACTGATTTTACCTGTATGTATAATAAGCAAGCTAAAAATACACGATGGAAAAAAAAGCCAATTTCAAATAAATCAGTCAATATTTTATTTTTATGGGGTTTTTTTATACTTCCTCCGACTATATCAATGTTCATCATGATCGCGCCAGTCTTTATTCGAAAAAAAAAATAGAGAAATTTATTACGCCAGTTGCAAATGTTTAGACTTTTTAAGAACGATTAGAATTGTTTATGGGTAATGCAAATCATAATATCAGTCTTGTTGGAGCCAAGCTCAGTCGTTAATAGTATAATAGACTGCTTGATTTTTGAATTTCATGTTTTCCCTTGGCGTTCGTTTGCTTTATTTTCTTGATATTGTTTTTGTGATAATAAAAGTTGTTGCTATAATTTTAGTTCAGATTTGAATGATCGTCGCACTAGAGCAAAACGATAGCAATTGGCGACGGGCGTCGTAATTTAGAATCATAGTCAGGTGACGAGCCGTCGTACCTCTGAGTAGGCACCCAACGCAACCGTTAAGGGTGACATCGTACGCAGCGTCAGGACTTTTTAGCATATTTAACGTACACTTCCTCTACAAAGGATTGCTTTATTAAGTATACTAACTATAACTAAGATTTCGGCTAACCCTTTTTTATACCTTTTTGGTCAAAACATATATTATTTTCGGGCAATGTTCCAAACTTCAACGATGTTACTTATATCTATAACTACATTTAAGACGTCGTGAAGACGAATCGCGGAATAATTAAAAAATTCTATGTATTTATGTCGTTATATAACAATATCTATAAAATGATATAAAACATGTTTTAAATGAAATATAATGAATTTCAATTAATAATGAAATGCAATGAAAACAGAACTTAACAGCCATCCTTAGATTTATATTAAGCATTCAGACTAAACAGTAAAAGAGAGAAAAAAAAGTGCCTTTCCCTACAACATACTCATATCTTCAGGTACTTTACAGTAGAAATTACATAGAAAAGGCGCGAAATAAAAACCTCAAAAATAAAACGGTGAAAAAAGTACAGTAATCCAAAGATAACGCGTATTATTGGTTTAAAATAGTATCCGAGGAAGGGGGGGGGGGGCAAGACATGTCACTTTATCAGAGCTGGCGCTTTTTTCAACCCCCCCCCCCCCACATAAGAAAAGAGTTTCGTTAGAAATATTTTGTTTTACACAGATTTATACTTCCCGCCACCCATATTTGAAACACTTTAGGGATGGAAAACCGAAACCGGTTTTTTTTGCCCTCGGTTTCGACCAAAAATCCGATTTTTTCATGAGGCCAGCCTTAAGATTCAGTAAAACCGAGAAGCCGGTTTTTGAAACATCGTTTTTTTCTGAAAAACCGCCATCCCTACAATTTCTTATTTTGTTGGCGGCGAGCGAAATAGTGTTTCTCCATGGAATTTTTTTTCATCACTTTCGATTTTTTTTATTGTTAACAAAATAAAATTTGACTATAATATGGGTTCTGGGGGGGGTTCTGACCCTAGAAACCCCCCCCGTGGTTGCGCGCCTGTATAATAGTAATTCTAAACTTTACTTCAAAATTTGTTATTTTAGTCAAGTGTTTGCAATATTTTTAGTTGAAAAAGTATTTATCTTACTGGCAAAAAAAGTGTGCATGTACTCTGTATTTTTTCATTTGGTGATGCTTGTGGAAATTTATGAAATATATTTATTTTCTAAAAGATGGTGCATGAAATAGTGTATTGATAAAATTCTAATGTATGCATTTTTCTAAATGAATAAAAATCCAATTTATAACTAACAATTCAAAATGAATTTGGCTGTTTTATTATAAGAAGCACACAGCTACTTATAAATTAGATTTATTACATCAATAAAAGTTTAAAATTGTCCAACTAAATAATATTTTTTTTACTTAAAACTATTTACAAATTGCATTGGAAATTTTGAGCTGAATGGTCTTATGTAGATATCATAAAATGAAATATGTACAATGCAATGTATTTACATATCTTCATCATCACTATTGACAACAAGGACTTCATCTGGATCTGGAGCCATAGAGGTGAAGGTTGCTTGTGATAAACCCAAAAACATGGAGCGAAACTGAAATAGAATAAGTCTTATTGAGCCAGAAATGCTAAGTTATAAAAGTGCAATAATTAAAATTCCTCAAACTTTTAAGCATAAAAATCAATTACTGTGATAGAGCTTACAAAAAACAAAAACAGTGATACAAAGTTTCTGCAAATGCTGACATGCAATAGATACTTTTTAATGGCTATATTTTATACATAAGAAAATGTAAACATGAAAAGTATACAAATATGTGTATTACTTCTAGTAATTTAATTATGCTATGCATTTTTTTAGAAAATCTTACTATCCATAGAAAATAATACAGAAATTAACTCTTGTTTAATTACTATTAAGAATAGTTCTAGCCACTATCATTTCATTCAGTTAAAATACTGGGGGATACATGCTTAATAATTATTATTAGGAAAATATCAAGTTTCTTAAGATCTTTGAGCTCCTAGAATTTTTTTCAAATTTTAAAGCAGGAACAGAAAGACATTTAGAACTGACTTAAATGTTAATAAATCAAACGAAAATTATTTTTAAGTATATTAAAGGTAAAAGACTAGAAAGTATCAAAAAGCTCTCAAAGAGAAAGTTTTGCATAGTTTTAGTTCAAGTTTGGTTTGAATTATCGTCGCACTAGGGCTATTGGCATATTTTAGAACTACAAGCCGAAACCTGAGCAGGCACCAAATGCAGCCTTTAAAGGCCACATCGTACACAGTGTCAGGACTTTGAAGGATATTTAACGTTCGGTCCCTCCACATGGGGTATTATTCATCGGAGATTTTTGGCTACACAGGCCGTTTATAGGTCAGCAGTAATTTTGCAATGCACTGACCCTAATCTGGGACCTTCCGCATGCTAGGCGAATGCCTAACCGACTGAGCTCCCCAATCCCAGGTTTAGTTCAAGAGCTATTAGATTTTTTTAATCAATGGGGAAAGATTGTGTTGCTTAAATTATTCAATGACATTTTTTGCCATAATTGCAGAAATTTAGAAATGATTTCTATGTTAATGAATAAAAAAAAATATGTTAAAGAAAAATTGAAGGTTAAAGACTAAAATTTATCAAAAACATTCAAATATGAATGTGTCCTAAACATTTTTTAAGGGTCTTCTACTCTATGGGCTGGGGAACTCAGTTGGTAAGACGGTTGTCGTATGCAAAAGATTCCAGGTTCTTTCTTTACCCAAAATAATATAGACCTACCTCCCAGGACTATATAAACACTCTGGGAAGTCAAAGTCTGACACATAGTACCGTAACCCTTATAGAGGGAGTGCATACTAAATATGTTACAAAGTTATGACGCTGCAAATAACGTCTCCCTTAAAAGTTGCATTGGGTGTCGACTTATCACTGTAGTTTTAAATTACACTGTGGTTTTAAATTACACTGCCTGTCAACAATAGCCCTTATACAGGTGTTATGCGACGATAACTTAACCCTTCAACTACCATTTTTTTCTGATTTTAGTCCCTTCATAGGGTTCATACTCAATAATATCTTATCTCTTTGAAAGTTTTAAAGTTAATCTCCATAGTACTAGATCAAATGATGTTTTCCAAATTTCCATAAATATATCTTTTGTAAACATTTCTTCTACCTTGCTCCTATAGCATACAATACAACTGCTTACAACTTGTTGTTGCTTTTTTATATTATTTTTCATTCCCTCTTTGTGTTATTTGTGTGTGTGTCTGTTTAAATTATTTAATACTTTTTTCTATTTCGCCTATACGGGATCTCCATGTTTCCCCTTAGCGTTCGTTTACTTTATTTTGTTGTTATTGTTTTTGTAAAAATAAAAGTTATGAAAGTTAATGAAATTCAGGAGTCTTTCAGGGGTGCAGTAATGTAAATTCAGGAAGTAACGAGGAACAAAATTGAATATGCTTGTTTAGTATTGTATTAGTCTAGTGACTTCACTGCACTTCAAATGATGAAACAGGAGGGGGAAAAAATCTTCTAAAGAGTTGTGGGGTGCATTCTGGGACAAAAACTTGTATCACAATGTCGAAACTCTATTCTTCTAATGTGCATGCACAGTAGACTTAAATTCATAATAAAGTACGGGGGAAAAACGGGAGAAAAAAAAGGCAAAAAACAATTATTGTCATCAATTTTTTCAGAAGGGAAAAATATCAGGAGATGAGACACCGTAGTAGGTCTATTAAGAATGTAAGCTTGGAAAGCATTTCCTCCCCCATCCATGAGTGCGGTTTTCTTGGAAACGGGGTGATTTATAGCTGTTTCCGTTTTTTCCCCACCCTACATGGGGAAATACTAACTGTTTTGAGTGTAAACCTCAAGCATACTAGGTTTAGATAAGCGATGTTCTCCCTTTTTCTTAGCAAACCAAGTGAAGGGATGTGGGAAGACAGTCTTTTCGAAGCTTACATTCTGGCTAGAAATGGTATAATTTCAGAAGTTATAAGGGCCCTTAGAAAAAAAATGAAATTTCAGGAGTTTTTCAGTAATTTCAGCAGGCGTATGAACCCTGTATGATAACCAATAACAGCTTACTTTCTTATGTGGTGGGGTAGAGGGTACCACATCATTCTCCATATCATCAGGCACTGGCTCGGGAGCAAGTAAACTTACATCGTCGTCATCTTCATCGCTCAGATTTACCACAAACTTAGGTGGAGCTGTTCTGCTATCTGACGGCATGGAGCTGCTGCATGAACCCTGTTGAGAGGCATTTGAGGTATCAAGGGAGCTTAAAAGCTTTCGATTTCTGTCAATTGACCTGAAAAGATTCATCAAAAATGTCTATTCATTACATTTTTCAGATTATTTTATATTGGAATAAAATAAATTCTTTAAGAAATCATTTTAACATGGCTATTGAAACTACAGAATTTTTAGAATGCTTGAGACAGCTAAAATTAATATAAATATGCAGTTTGAAATATTTTGCTCAGATAAAACACAAACTATCTTTAACAAGAAAAAATAATATTTTGTAAAAGATTTTAAAATAACATTTAGTTTCTAAATGATTTTTTTGTAATAACTGTGCCCTTAAAGCTAATTTCTACACACCCATATTTAATTTTAATAATGATGTGCATTAAATATCTTTTAATGTTTATTAAAATTGACCACATGAAAAAGTGTTACAACCATTAAGATCACAGTTAAAGCATTAGAGTGGCAGATGACGTGACCTCCAATGCAATAAAGCGTTGGCAACACTGGCCCCATACCCTTCCACTTTTGCTCTCCATGCTCGTACCATCGTAAGCACGTGATCTGCCACTCTAAAGTTAGGACAGATCTAATGAGAATTAATAATAAATGGATCATTTACTCTCTTTCAAAATAATAAGTATACAAGAGATAAAAATTAACCAAACCCTTTCATTTGAGATGTTTGTGCAACTGAAGTTCTTAAGATACCGCTGGAAGAAATGGATTGCGATTCTCTATCAGCTAGAGTTGCCAAAACGAATTGGACATCTACTCCCCTTAGTCCATTAATGCTAAATGTAACTGGCCTGTAAAATACATATGACAATGAGATGCAGTGTATTAAAACAGTAAAACATACAAATTGTCAAGTGCTTTTAAGGGGGAACAGGCGTGCAGGATAGCGGGTCTCCAAAGCAAAGTGCATCAGTGTTAATCCAATGGAGAAAAAAATATTTTCTCTGCCACATTTCTCTGGCTGCATTGAATATTTTTACAAACGGATTTCTTTTATGTGATAAATGTAGCTGACTTACAGGTCCCGACAATCCCACTTTCTGAAATTGGTTTAAAGTTTTTTTTAACAATTTTTGAATAAATAATATCACAAAAAGTATTAGAAGCAATTTCATAAAGAGGGAGAGACCTGTAAGTTATCTACATTTTTTATTAAAAAAAAAAAGAGCAAATGTCCCTTCCCTCCAATGACCTGCCTGAACTAAGGAGGTGGCCCCGTCTCAGAGCATAAGCCAGACTCCCACCTTCACAGGTGCTCTGGGCCTTGTGCCAACGGAAGCTACTGTGCCTCACCTGCCTTCAAGGTTATGGTCTAGAGGCCCACGACAACAACATCAGCATTATCTGAACAAATTCATATGTTTGAACTATGATCTTTGTACTGAGCAAATAAGTTGAAGGTTCAATAAATAATTAACTTTTTGACAAACTTTTTTTATTAATTTATAATCAAAACATCAAATATAAAATGTTGTATAAAAAAAAGAAACTTAAGGTATTTGAATAGATGAATGCTTACATGTACATACAAAGAAACTCACCTTCCTCCTGCTTGGCATTTCATTAACACAGGAACACTGAAACCTTCACAAAAGTTGAGTATGGCCTACAATAACATGAATTTATGTTAAATTGTTAAAATCTAAATAAAAATTTATTTATTTAGGTTATATTGTTTATTATGATTTTTAAAACTAAAAATTTATAAAAAATTTTTAACAGAGAAAAGCTAACAAAACTATAAATTCATGTACACTTTTCTACATCAATCTATGCATTTACAAATGACTTTTTAGAGAAAAAATCAAAATTTCTTTCAGTTTTATCAAAAGCATAATTACATAAAATTATATGCTGGTATTATGATAAATTGAAAGCACCCTTTGGAAATGCAGTTAAATTGTGGATACCTTATGGAAAGATATTTTTAAAAAGCAAAAAAAAAAGTATTTCCATTATTGAAAAATAATAATATAAAAGCTTAAAACTATATTGTGCCAAAAATACAACATGTTTAAATCTCAATTTGAAAACAAATAGTTTCCCCAAATAAAAGTAACAGAGATAAAACTGTATAGTTATGGATAAAAAAAATTCATTCCACCTTAAGCTCTTTAAGACAAAAAGTTATTTTTGTTTCTTGGTCCACTTCATATAGGTCAAATTCTTCAGACTCCAGTGTCAATTCTGTATGAACAACTTTATTTGGATCTATAAAAAAAAGCAAAAGTTTTATTATTAGTAATGAATTGGTGTTAAAACATAATTTGCTTAAAACTAGCAATTATTATTCTGATGGAAAAAATGAAATTTAATGAAAGTTTCTGAGATAGTTTAGAATTACATATTTGCAAATATTTATTTATGTTGCCTAATTATAGGGTCTAATTATGTGTATTTTTATCATCCAAAGTATCTTATGAGTCATTCCGCGTCAAATCGACCAGCTCAAAATCTTCATTCACAGAATTCAATCTTGATTTTATTCCAAGTACTAGAGACAAATTTATTAGACACGTATTTTTTGTTTTTTCAAAAGTTTAAGAATTAAGAAAGTTATGACTTTTTGAAACCGAAAAGTTAAGCCTAACTTTTTTTCATTTAGCATTGCGGTCTATGGGAAATTTAGTATTTTCGAACGAATATAACTAAAAAGGGTAACCTGGGAACAACTAACAATTTTTTGTATGGAATACTATTACTAATGGTAACATTTTGGTAAAGTGCACTGTTGTTCCCAAAACTCCTTCTACCAAAATTATTTTTTTAAAAGTCAGAGGAGAATAACATTAGTTCCAATGGAGAAATTTGTACAATAGGTTTGTGTTTATGAAAGAATATGTGCAAGCGACTTTATTTTTTTAATGAAGTATTAATATTAAGATTTCTCATACGATAGCAAACATTTTTTAAATACTTTGTGTTATTGAAAAATTTAAGTCTTTTCCTCCTTTCAAATTTTAACTTATATTTATAATATTTTTTTTATTTAATGTAAATATTAATTGAAATTTCAAAGGTACAAGGGATTTACATTTTTCAATAATACAAAGTGTTTAAAAGTATTTGCTATGGTATTTGAACGCTGTATGGTATTTTAACACGGTTGCACATATTCTTTCGTAAACACCAACCTATTTTACCCATTTCTCCATTGGAACTAATATTATTCTCCTCTGACTTTAAAAAAAATAATTTTGGTAGAAGGAGTTTTGGGAACAACAGCGCACTTTACTAAAATGTTACCATTAGTAATAGTATTCCATACAAAAATTTGTTACTTGTTCCCAGGTTACCCTTTTTAGTTAGACTGGTTCGAAAATACTATATTTCCCATAGACCGCAATGCTAAATGAGAAAAGGTTAGACTTAACTTTTCGGTTTTAAAAAAATCAAAACCTTTTTTAATTCTTAAAATTTTGAAAAAATAAAAAATACGTGTCAAATAAATTTGTCTCTAGTACTTGGAATAAAATCAAGATTGAATTCTGCGACATGAAGATTTTGGGCTGGTCGATTTGACGTGGAATGACTCTTATGTCTTTATATCAATAATAAAGTGGCCCTGTGGCTGAGAGGTTAAACATGTTCGATTCGTAAACCCCCTTAAGACTCATGGGTTCAAGCCCCGGCTGAGTAGTCGGATTCTCTGGATGGAAAAATCTTGGGCACGCATGTCATATGATTATGTGGCATGTAAAAGATCCCTGGAGGGCCCATTGGTCTTGGGTTCCCTTGGCAAAATTAAACCACGGCATACTTAAACATCTACAGAGAGCTCAGATTCATTGTAATCTGGGCATCAAAATTGGTAGCAAAGTTACCTAGATGGTGCCACAAAAAAATGGCTCCCAGTTATTGGGAATATGCCAAGTCTGCAAAGACTTGACCGCCAATATTGCATCCCAATAAGAGAAAAAATATCAATAATAAATCATTACCAGGTTCATCATCCACATAGTTCCTCCAGAGAACTTTATTTGAAAATATTGTTAAAGTCACTTCTTCAACAGCAGAGCTAAAGTTCTGTATACCATCTTGAAACAATCTAAAAGAAGCAAGCATATTTTTATATGAAGAGGCATATTATTATAGCTCAAAATGGGCGATATATGTATTTTTTTTATTTCATAAATAGTTAAAATAACATCTCAAAAGTATGCCTACAAATTTTTAGAATGAAATTATTGATAAAAACTTATTTAAATGCTTCACCTCAATTTGGTGCTTGAGGGCTTTGTAAAAACTTTATTCATGTTTATCTCAAAACCACCATTTTAAATTGGCAGGCTAGATAACTCAAAAAGTTCTCATTTAATCCTAAACAAAATAATCTCATTTTTGTATTTTAATGTATAGTGTATAAACATACTGAATTTTAAAACACTTCATGTATTTCTTCCCTTTTAAATACGTCTCTCAAAAACGATAAAAATTCAGGTGCATGGTTACATGTCTTCACTAATTGTTGGATTTTTAATACAGTGTTTCTACATGTTTTTATAGTGATAACTTTGCAAAAAAAATTAACAATAAAATATTAATAAACTTAAGAATTACCCAATAAAAGGAAGAACTTATCTACATAAAAAATTTAACAATAAAACAATTGTATTGTTAAGACTGTTTTACAACTATATTTACAAGGTTACTAAAAAAGCAAACTCTTGAATATATTATTGGTCCTTTTTGTCAACTAATTAGAAAGGTAATTTGTGATTTAAAAAAAAATGCTTACCTTGAAGGGGCATTAAGTTTGCATAAAAATCCACTTGTTGGAAAAGTTCCTTGTACCGTTTCATTTTCGACATAATGTAACTGATAGGTCTTTACCATTCCTGAAATCCATTAAAAATAATTAGATTTGCAATTGCAATAATGTGCTAAATGTTTTTTTTTTGTTACATTGACTTTTCGATTTAAAAGATGAGCCATAGTTCTAGATCAAATATTTTAGTCAAGTTAGTAATATTTTTAAGGGAATTTGTAGTGTCTCTTTGAAAGAAATGCGGGAGTCTATCCAGGAAATTTTGAGATCAGAAATTTTTAGGTCTGCATTTAGTAAATTTCAGGCATATAAATAATTTTGAGAAAATTAAAATGTTAATGGGCAATTAGTCCTTGGAAATCTGAAACTTGACATTTAAAAAATTCCAAAATGTTTTTTATAGAATGATAACAAATACTTATCAATCTAGTTTTGATTTTCAAAATTTGTAACTTAAAAAATTGCCCAATGACTAAGTTTATTTAAATTAGCAAAGGTAACTTTTAAAAAATACAAACATGGATTGCTCTTTTTATAAACTTGCTAAGACAATCAAATTTGTTGGACACCATGGTTTGGCTAAGTGTGAATTATCATTGCACTAGAGCTACACGAGGGCTATGTTGGACACCATGAGAAACAAAATTAAAAGATAAAATATAAAATCTAAGTCTTTTAAGAGACTTAAATTTTATATTTTTTCTTTTAATTTTCGTTCAAATAGGTACATCTGTTTTGATCCTCAAAACAGATGTATCTAAGTTAAGTTTTATTTAAGAACAGTGAAAAATAAAAAAACTTACAGGAATAAATAAATTTATAATAAACTTTTTAATTAAATACCATGTTTGCAGAAAAATTTTAGAAGAAGGTAATCTGCAGCTGCTGTTAAATCGAATTGGCATTTCTCCACACTCTTTTCTAAGTTTGGAACTGAACGAAATGCCATTAAACATGACTAGAAATAGAAAAAGTTGTTAGTTATCATAAACTTTTTTTAATATGATATTATACATTTTTTAATAATAAAAGATCCCCACAGAAATAGCCAGAAATTAAAAAAAATAAATTGGTATTTATGTGGTTTAGTTGAAAAATCATCGCAATAGGACACAATGGCTTTGGGCTTTATAATTTCCAACTGCAGAATTAACAAGTGCCGAGGCTGATACCTGAACTGGCAAATTTATAGAAACCTCATACATAGCATTAGGACTTTGGGCCTCAACGGATTTAACTTGCACACACATTTAATGCAACACAATTTTATTTCATTAATGAGCAGAATGCCTATTCAGTTATAAACATCTAGTACCACATGTTTGTTAGATTAATACAATGCTTCTCAGTTGTATGTATCTCATTGGCAAACCATTTGCTTAAAAAAATATATTAAAACGTATTTAAAAAATACTAAACTCACTTTCAGCAAAACTTTTCTTTTCTCAGCAGAGTCATGTTTGTAGGTCATGAAAAAATCTGGTTTGAAGGTAAAACAAGCATATGCAGACTTTGAAGAATTAACGGTGTGAAAAACAAGCTGCAAAATCAATTATTATCCATTATTTCATAATTCACATGCAATACAATAATATGTGCAAGCACATATGATACTTTTCTTTGAAAACTCAAACCACTTACTTGAACGCCAGCACCAACTGTCCTTTGTCTTAATTGTCAGCAAGGCGGTTAAAATTAGAAGCAATACTTTCGTTTGATTAACATTTTAATGGCATCCTAATCCATTTATCCATGCAACTCAGAATCAAAAGTAGCAATTTTTTCAAAAATATTAATGAGATTAAAATTAAATTGTTGCATATATTTTCAAAATGGGGCACTTTGTTTACTTTGAAAGAAAAAAAGCTCACACTACCGTCTGTTACAGGATTATGACAATTTGAAAAAAAAAAAAATACCTGATGCTTGTAAGGTAATTGAAATAATGAAATAACAACATGCTTACAACTTTATTGCAAACCTATTTCTGAATGAATAAAAACTTTATTTTTCAAAGTATTGTAATCTGATATAGCTTTTCACAACCCTATAACGAAGAGAGAGTGGGAAGGTTTTTTTAAAAAATAAAGTGAGGAGTGGCTCCTTTTACAAAATGAAGACATAATACAATTAATACAGAAAGCGATAAAAAAACATGATTCACAAAAACTTAATTTGAATATAAGAGAGTAGGCACATTATCTTCGATAAACAAATAGCATTAAGTTATTTAAAAATAAATGGCCATGTTACCATAATTAGTGCTCTATAATTTTGTTTTAGTGACTGTGCGTTTAAAAGAAAAGTAATCTAAATATTCTTTATAGTTATACTTACACCGGTCGGTAAGGCTTCTATGTACAAGTCATCTGCAATACGTATCAAGGCATGAAAAGCCTTGCCAAAAACTGAAAAATAAAATAACTAAAATGTTCAACAACAAAAATTAGATTGAATCTTTTATTTCAAAAACAACAATTCATTCATCACCATCTCAACATTAGATATGGCAATGTCAAAAACTAGCAATATTTAAATTACTTTACTTTAATCGATACAAATTTTTTCTCCACAATCATGATTATTTCAATAATACCTGAAAACAGGGCTCGAAAAAAGACGACCGGAAAAAGAAGCTATTTATATATCAAATTTATAGTTTTACGGGTTAGTTTCAAAAGAGGACGGGTACATTGTTGGACGAGCCGTCCTTGGGGACGGGTATAATTTCTGAAATTTTTCGAGCCCTGCCTTAAAAAGTAGGTACTGTCAAACGTAAATTAATCTTAGAACGAAAGAGATACAAACATTAACATTAATCTCCAAGAAAAGAAAAATATCGCATAATATTTGCAACTCTGCATAAAAAACTTTTGAATTATAATTCCAGCACCTCTAACATTAAAAATTTCTTGAAAACAAACATAAACCATCACCTACTTTTTACGTTAGCAGTCCCGATCAAACATGACATCTTTACAATTTCATTATATTGTCTTTAAAAATAGGTTAAGTAAATAGCAGCAAAAATTTATTTGTTGTACAACAAATTAAACAGTTTTTGAAAAAAGTATGAAAAGTTAAATACACAATATAAAATTAATTTAGGTTCAAAAACTTTACAAAGCCCGCGTATTTGTATTTACAAAATTTTTTGCAGACGAATTTCGTCCAAGGCCGTGACTATTGAGCCGACATCGGTTCATTAGGAAAAAATACTATTGAACCGACATCGATGAAATCGGCGGTATATCGATATTGGCTCGATTGTATATATCGATGAAAACTTATTCAGCCGACATTAGAATGCACTGCCAGATTCAGGTATCAAATTAGTAGTTGGTTAGGTTAGGTTTGAATTATCGTCGCACTAGAGCTACACAAGGGCTATTGGCGACGGGAGTCGTATTTTAGAGCCGCAGTCGAGAAACGAGGACTTTGAAGGATATTTAACGTGCACTCCCTTACACAGGGTATTATTCGTCGGACATTTTTGGCTGCACGGGCCGTTTGTAAGTCGGCAGTTACAAACGAGCGAGTTATTTTGGCGATGCCCGGACCCGAACCTGGGACCTTTCGAGTGCCTAACCGACTGAGCTCCTCACCCCCAATTAGTAGTTGGAAATTGTCTTTAATCCTTAAAATAAATATTTCAGGACATTCTTGACATATGAATCTTTATGTTATGATATATATAAAATTGAGAAATCGAAACGCGCAATATGTAAAATGTAAAAAAAAAGGCCGGTTTTAAATCGAAGGAAATGCGTTTTTACATTTATATCTAGCCCAACTAGTAAGAAAGGGGAACTTGATATTTTCCCGAGTTCCTAGCAAATCTAGGCAGAAGAGCATCAACAAGTGTTTCGAAGTATTTTTCACTTGTGGGTAGTTCAGCTTTTATTTGGATAGCAATAATTAAATTGTCCCCTATAGGGAGATTGCTTGACCAATTTGACGATGATATATGGCCGGTCACTTCCTCCGGTGACTTTCAGTTCAAAAGTGATAAGTTATGATAGTATAAGGTTTCGGGAGACTCTTGTGAAGGGACTCAGAATAGGGCAGTAACACCAGAGGCAATTTTTAAATATTATGTACCCTTAACCTTAAAATTTTAGTAAATTTTCTAATTTATTAGCCATTTTTTTTACCTTGACTGACTCATTACGTTTGGTCTTATCTGTGACATAACAAGAAAAATGATAGAAAAATCTTAATGCATCTAAATTAGCACTTTAATCAAGGGCAATTACACAAAAAAAAAAAATCGCAAAGGGCGTGCAAAATCTGTTGTGCCTCTGTAGTCTGTGTTTTCTTAGATCAGGCCCTGCTCACAGGGTAAGGATGTTTGTGTGTGCGAATAAGCGTGAGTTCTAGTAAATGGGACTGTGGTAGCCCAGTACATATGGTGATGGACAGGAGATCGGAAAAGCCCCGGTTCGACTCCCGGATTAGTTAAATAACTATCGAACCCATGTGGAGAACACGTGTGGGTCCGACAGTGTTGTTTTCGGTCGCCAGTAGCAGTACCTCCTTTAGACTGAAAACAAATGTCTTTATTAAAAAAAAAAAATCTCCCTCCTAATATTTATAGCTTATTTGTGAAATTCGTAGATAATTGCTCAATAATTTTGAAGTTAGCAACCGATATCGTTTTCATTGTGTTTTCAAACAAATTATTTAATTGTCAAGTCAAATTTAAACACATAATTTAAGTTAAATTACAATGACACTAAATATCAAAGAATTCATGTATGGTTTAGGGTAAAAGTATTTTATATAAAATATTCTATATATATATACGCGCACACACAAGTACCCTATGTGAAAAAGACCGAAAATGTACAAGAACTTGTCAATAGTAAAAGCCTTATTCAAAGGAGAAGTGGGTGGTATTATAGTGTTCAAAACCCCAATTAAAATAACCAATTTTAAATGTTTATATTCTATTATTAATGACTATTAATATTTTTCAATGTAATTTCTTTATTTGCATGTTTAACGCCATCGATTTATGTAAAGAACAAAATTAATAAAATAAGAAACTAAAGAATTTGATCAAATAAATTATTTGTAGGTTAAATACACATATTTTGCAAACAAAAATATTAACTACAAAAATATGTGTTTAATTTGGTTAATTTAAATTATTTTTTGATGCTACTCATAATCTCAATTCAAGTTTATCAAATAAAATATGCTCCTTTACACCCTATTAATTACATTTATCCTTGGCGAGAATTTTTTTAATTGGTTTCTTCTATCTCTGTTATTCATTTACAATGCAATAACCAATGTTTGCAATTCATTTAATTGTACCCCTAATTCTCTGAAAACTACTTATAAGTGCAATATATTTTAAAACATAAGAGAAATGTGAGTGAATTTAACTTTTCTTTATTAAAATATAAAACACATCAATTTTACATACATTTATAATAGATTTGTTATTATACATTGGAAAATGGTTTTTTTTTAATTTCAATGTAAAGTGAAAACACAATATAAATTACAAACATTGTATTGCTGGTCTTCAGAAATGCAACATACTCGAGGACTACCAGTATGACTTTACCCTAAATCGGCTTTACAAAATTCTTGTAGAAGCATACCACATTCATAAGCACGCATCCTGACTTTGATCATCAGAACATTTTTAACACTTAGCCAGCTATAAGGGGTGAAGAAATTTTTGATATCCTCAAAATTAATGCAGGCCTCCATGCACGATGATTGATGAAAGAACTTTCATAACATGTGTCTCCACTTCTTCTTTATAAATTGGAACTCTTCTATGCAAAACATCCAAAGCGGGACAAGCTTCCACAAATCATACTAAAAGAAGCTTCTGTCTCGGGATAGCAGGTTTTCTTGCAAAAGGTATTGGCCTTTGAGATTTCTTTTTCAATCCAATGACTGTAGTCAGTGAGTCTGAAAAAAAAGTACAAATAAAATCAGAGTGCTTATAAAATTTAAAAACCCTATCATAAGTAAGAATATCAATTTGTGGGTTTTTATCTTGGAAGTATCATAATCATTAATTTTAAGGGTGCCCTTGTAATGCCCAAAGGTTTTGATAGTTAATTTAAATAAATTTTAGTTACTTGTAATTACTGATTCCCCATTCTTCAATCTAGTTATTTAATATTGTTGCCTTGATCAAAGGTTATGAAAACTTAATGATGTTTAATTTATTTTACATAGAGGAGGCATTAATCATTTAAAAAAAAATTGTGACTAAAATTTTAAGGAATGGGTTTTTTTAAGTTTGGCATCTTAAACCAGCCGATCATTAAATGTGAAATCCATAGATAAAAATATGAATTCTACTTGACACTTCCTGATAAGGTACAGTAACGTAACGAGGTACAGTTGAAACTGGTTAACGAGAACTTGCTTAACACGAAATTTCGCTTAAGAAGAACTGAAAGCATTTCTCCAGCCTATAAAGCTAATATCAATTAACACAAAATACAGCTTAGCCCGAACAGAAAATTCAGAATTTGACTTTTTCCTAGCAATTCAAAGTTTCGAAGAACAAATGAAACAAAACATTTAAAAAAACCTGGCACAACAAGCATTATAAATTGTCTTCTTTGAGAAAATCATAGGATCTCCTATGATTTATCAGTTTTATAATCCAATTAATGAGGCAAAAAGTGTAGGATGATCCATAATGTCATGAAAAGCAAATGTGCTCCGCATTTAAATTTATTAATTTTCATTCAATATGAATCGAAGCAGCAATCTAAATAGCGTTACATTAGCAATGTAAAGCAAAATTCCATTACACTTTTTCAAAAGAGAAAAAAATTACATCTTAAGTTAATTTGCTGCAATTTTAAAGATACCTATTTATTAATTGAATTAAAAATTGTATAAAACAAATATTAGCACATTGCAATATAATATAAGGATAATTTTGAGATTTTTTGTTAACTATTAATTGGTTCAATGTAAAAAAAATTACCGACGGTTAACACGAAATATTTCGGTGGCCCCTCGAGTGAGTTAACAGGGTTCGACTGGAATTCTTTCAATCACTTTTTACACAAACATTTAGATATGCACTTATGGTATTTAATCTTTTAGTTTATTAAATAGAGATAAAAAAATTTTGATTAAAAAATCTTTTTCCAATATTCTAACATTGACCTGCACCACCATTTCAATCTTTTTTCAGGCTGATGTTTTAATGAACGTAACATTATACGCTGATGGCTAATTTTTTTAAACAATATATCAATTCATCGATTTATAACAATTCATCGGTTAACCCTTAAAGTATATAAAATATCATTTTAGGCAGTTGAATTACTTTAAAAAAAACAGTGTATTCTTATAGCAGTGCAATGTTTAATAAGGCGGCATCATTCAAAAATTTAACTGGGTCACTTTCAATAATAAAAACAATTATATCTTAAATTTGTACTAGATCAATACCTGTAAATCCAGACTTTAGGCATAGAATTGAATGTGGCTCGAGTTGTAGGGTGATTATGCTCTTTAATGCTGCTTCAACTTGCAGTTACTATTTGTCGTAAGAGAGGAGGATCGGGACAAATGATGGGTAGTTTGCGGAATGGTCCTAGAAATACAAAATTAAACAAATGAAATGACTTACTTCAACCAGTGCAATATTTTCTTTGTAAAATACACTATTTAAGGCAGTACTTAAATGGTGTGAAAGCTTGTATCACTCCACTGCTACTATATTAAGAAATCAAATAATGTTTAGTTGTTAGACTTGAGTTATGTTGTTACACTTTTAGTTGTTAACTTGTTCTAACACATGAATGGGCAAGTATCTACACTCATTAACTTCTTTTGAAAGAGTGCTTCACTTACACAATGAAAAGTAATGAGGCTTGGTATCAGTTACATTAATATTAATTTACAATAACAATTCAAGACAAAACATATAATAATAAAACCAAAAATCAAGAAAATGTTGGTGGAGTCTTTGCAATTAGATAAATGTTGTCGAATCACATGAAATAAGGAATATGTAAGGAGTGAAATAAATCGCCTTCACTCGTAATAGAATAATTATACATTTCATGTTTGTTTCATTTAAAAAGTCACGTGCAGTATTCCCGTAATTAAGATTTACATAAAATTCTTGCTGTTGTGCATTCGAAAATATAGCAATTGCCAAAATATTACTTACTAGGATTGGCGACTGTTACCTTTGCATATTTTCTGGCGATTTGTTTACTAAACACACAGGCGTATTTGATACAAAAAAATCACAATCATTTTCAATTTCTAGTGCAATCAAGAACCTACAACAAAAATGTCGGTCAATACAACACAAAAGACACAAACAAACAACGAAACAACGTCAATAGCAGCAACAACAACTCAACATTTTGTCGGCTGGAAGCAGCCAAAACAACTCAACAAAATGTTGGCTGAATAGCCCAAAATACTATTACGCCGCAAAATGTTGGCTCAATAGACACTCCGTTCGTCCAAACAGTGCGTGTAGTGAAAGTTGTAGTAGTTAGTATTTTTTGTTTGGTTGGTTGAAAATTCATCGCAGTTCGCACGCTCCCCGTGACGTTTATCCAGCTTCCACATTCCAGGATTTCACTGGCGGTTTCGGTGGTCTTTTCATTCCAAAGTTACTATTACAACTTGGAACATGCCACTCTGGATGGGAAATAAGGACATTCCTGGCTACTTTAGAAAAATCAATAATTCAAGATATATTACTTTGGGCGACATACAAATTACCTTCCCTTTCCGAATTTCTTTTGAAACTAAGTTTTTACATACACTCATCTTTATAAGAGTGGATGTACAAACGGATTAAAAAAAAAAAAAATAGGAGGATCTTCTCAATTACAGGCTCTGCAAATTCATTAACCCAAAAGAGCAAAAAAAAAAAAAAAAACCTGTACATATTATAAACATAACCTTATGTTCCCCCAGTGATTTGAATAAAACTAATAATGCATGTGTGGCGAATTTATGATAGATTATTGCAGTCTACAGTTTAACGAGGAAAAACACGCAATATTAAGATTCTACAGTTCGACATTAATTCCACACTCAAACAGAATGTTATTCGAAAACATTTAATTTATTCCATACAACCATACATAATTACATGCAGTGCGAAAGCTTCAAAAACTTATTTTTCAATAAAAGCATTTTGTTCAAAACAAATTATTCAAAAATCAATTGAAGGGGAGTCGGATGGGTGTTTGGGTCAAAAATGTCGATTTTTCAATTTTTCTTTTATTTTTAATCTGCATATCAATAGTTTTCATTTAAGACCAAGATTATCAATTTCTGTTTAGTAGTTTTCTTTTTATAAGTATTTTTCGGAAATTCTGTATATCAGTTCTTACCTATACCTTACTTTTTTGCATTTCCTGAAATATAACAGGGTGGCTACAGAATCTGTGAAAACAAATTCCCTGACTTTTCCCTGATTTTCCAGGCTAAATGTAAAAAAATTCCCTGATTAGCGGCAATGAACTATATTAGCATGCTGTTGATGATATGGGCCGAGATATGGTCATTGATATAGGCTGAGAATGGTGAAGTTGAATATCATTGCACTAGAGCTCGGGGAAGGGCAAGGCAGTTAAAACAAAAGATTAATAAGCAGTAACTCAACCATTAAAGTGAAAGCCTTTTCAGGATTAAACTTTTTGTTATCCTTTCTTTTACCGGTTAAAATGGCAATTTTGGAAATTTTCCCTGATTTTTTAAAAAAATCACCAATTTCCCTGATTTTTCCAGATTGATTAAATTCCCTGACCTTTCCATGATTCCCTGATTTCCCTCATCCTGTAGCCACCCTGTATAAGGTTTTCCAACAGTTAGGAACATTTATCTCAGGAACAATAAGATATATTAACATATTTTATTATTTCTTCCCAATTATTAGCTCTTTGATTTAAACTGAGGAATTTTAGATATCTCTTCCGCAAAAAAGTTATACAGCTTTAAATCGTATTTTTGAGGATATTTTTAAAAAATCACAGTAGAAGTATTTTTTTATACTGTGAAACATCCTCAGTTTAAAAATCAAATAGCTGCATAACATGTAATAAACCATTTAAAAAATTCACAATATGTCATATAGTTAATGAGAAAAATGTTTCCAAAATTAGGAAAATTAACGTGAGCGAGATTGAACCATTCGCCTCTCCTTAAACAAATTTCAAAAAGAATTGCAGATGCCAGTGTGAAAATTTAATTGACACAAAAGTTTTACGCCAAAACAATCGACAAATTAACACTTCTGACCATGCATCAATAAAAAAAAATTGAACGCAGCAGGAGTTACCTATTCATTGCACTTTGTGTACGGAAATCAATGTTCACATTGGAATTTGATTTAGAGTGCATCAGCTCTCGACACTCGTTTCATCAGTAATGTTAATTGGAGACTATTGATTAAAGAAAGGTTTCTTAAGATGTTACGCTCTCCATACTGCGATTTGGCTGTGCCAGAGCGCCTTACGAAATTGAGTTGAATTATCGTTGCACAAGGGTAATGCCGAAGGGCGACAAATTTAGAATGCATCTTTTATGGGTTAACGCCTTACTGACACGCATATTTAAAGCCAAACCCCAAATAAAACCATTTACTTTTGTTAATACATTATACAGTTTGCAATTGCATAAATGCAAATATATTTCAAATGACTGTCTTTAAGAGGACTCTCTTGGGAATTTCACATCTTGAAAATCGTAATGTTATTCCTATGGAGAATATTGGCAAGTCAATTACCGCCACAAATTTATTAAAATTTTACTAGTTTCTTGTATCATTGTAAAGAACGAAAGGAACTAAAAGGATAAAACTAATTTGTTGTGAAAATCACAAATTTAGTATTTTTAATAATTTTTAAAAATTAGAGCTTAATGCTTACTCCATTTTTTACTAACTTCAAAAAATTATTAAAATAAAATTACTAAATATGTGATTTTCACAAAACAAATTAGTTTTATCCTTTAAGTTCCTTTCGTTCTTTACATTGAAGCACGAGTAATCTTTTAATAAAATTGTGGCGGTAATTGACTTGCAAATGTTTTTCATAGGAATTACATTACGATTTTCAAGATGTGGAATTCCAAAGAGAGAGTCCTCTTAATCCTTTTAATGCAGTAATGAGGTCTAAAGAGCATACTGGGTATTAAAATGTCTCTTGCTGATGTGACTTGAATGTGGTAAAAAGAGCTTTTAAGATTGATTACTATTTTGAACAAGAGATGCAAGGAGATGGACACATACAAAAACACAATTTGTTTTTGTTACTAAATTTATTGTTCTTAATCATCCTTTGAATGTACATTAACTTTTCCACCACGAATACGACCAGTACGACGAGCAGCAATGAGACCAACCTATAAAGAATGAGACAGTTAATTATATTCAAGTATTTACAAAAGGTTGAAAGATTTAAGTTAACAACCGTGCCTCCAGTTAACCGTAAAAGCATCCGAAATTGGGACTCCTAACATTCAGAAACATCGAAAATCCAGTATATTATCAGTTTAGTTAATTTTTTTGTCAAAAAAGTTTGTTAAAAAAACCACTTTCAGGGAATCGGGTTAAAGATTGATAAGTCGAAACTTCCAATTCCACTAACATGGTTCGAAATACAATCTAATATTCGGAAATAATCTGACCTTTTAAGTAATAAATTCTAATAATTATCTATAGATATATGTGATAAGCACAGCTAAGAAAGTTGACAAGACAGTTGAAATCATGATTTTATTGGGGCCGGGCCGGAGAGCCTAAGTATGTGCTCTTTGGAAGGATGGAAGATGTACAACTACACAGAAGAACACCTTGAGACTATTGTTAAAGTGGAAGGTCACATGATTCAGAATGTTCGAGAATGAATTATTCAGATGGGGCTTGGGAAGTTGACCGAACATTATTCTATTTCATATATATTTTCATAATACCATATTTCAGTTGCTAGTATAATAAGCATAACACAAAATAGTTGAAATTCACATTACGATGTTACGATTTGCCATATCAGCAAAAAACATTGCCACAAAGAGGTTTTTTGAAAGTCATGTGGTAATTTTGTTTTATATGGATTGCTAATTTGCACATGAGATGCAAGAAGATAGAAACACACATTATGACGTTGAAATTAATTACACAGCTAGTAAAATACTGATTACCATTGCTAAAATATTGCAAACACAGAAATCACTTATAAGGATTAAGTCTTAGTAGATTAGTGCAGGAAGATAGAAATTGCAAATTTCACATCAATTTAGGAATATGATATATTCACTGCAACCACAAAAACCAAAAAACAACTCGAGAAACATAATGATGTCTCACAGTTTTTTCCCGTATAGCTGAATCCGAATCTGTCTATATGTTGGTCATGCATATATTTACCATATTATAAGGTTTATACATATTTTTTTCATATATAAAAAAATATACATACCTTTTTACCAGCAGATGCATCTCTTCGTACAGTTGAAGCTTTACCAATATGTTGATGGTTACCACCACCATGAGGATGCTCAACAGGCTAAAAGAAAAGGTATGTGTACATTATTTGGAGACTAATCATTTAAATTTCAGAGGGGTAAGCAAATTAACCTAAATATTTATACTTATTTTCTTTGCATGAGATCTAGATTTTTTAAATACATTTTGAAATTACATTTCACACGTAGAATGTATTATCGAAGGTCAACTAACAAAAACATAAGATATGGGAAAATAGATACAGTTAAACCCACATTTTTTAAAACCGCCAATCCCTAGAATTTGCACATTCTTGGTTTTGTCATAGATATATATACTTCATAATTTAAGTAAAATTTGGTTTAATAGACCTTGAAATTTTATTATATATGGTAACGTAAAGTATCTTTGAACACTTGAAGAGGTCTACACTTGAGTTTGCAACAAACTCAACATTGCTGAGCATTGTTCATAGCCTCAGATGTAATATCAACGTATACTCAGGTTTGGAATAAGACCAAGCCAACTTTCATTCCAGGAGGTATAGGAATTGTAATTAAATCAAAACATATAAAATTATTTTTGGAATATAATTGGATAAATTGTTGTAAAATACTTACGTTCATAGCAACACCTCTGACTTTAGGCCAGGAGTTCCTCTTTGCCTTGTACTTATGGTATGCTCGGCCAGCTTTCAGTATGGGCTTGTCAATACGTCCTCCACCAGCAACAATACCTAAAAAACAAGTAATAAAATATTGACATATATAAATCAGGGTTGCCACACTTTTAGGTAAAAAAAATTCAAGGACTATTTAAGGACTTTTCAAGGATATGGTTCCATTTTCAAGGACTGTATATTCGAATATGCAGCAACTAAATGTCATGATAGCTTTTAAAATTCATTTATTAAACAAATAAAATCTCTCTAACTTTCAAATGAACTTAAATATGTTATAAAATAACCTTTTGGTTATTAAAAATACCATCAAAATCGCATACTTTGACTTCTTGAATTATACTTAAACAATGAATAAAAAAAGTGAAATAGGAACTGATTCACATTGAAAATGTCAAAGTCAAAAAATTAAGGACTTTTCAAGGTTGATAATGTTTTTCCAGCACTTTTAAGCACTTGAAAATCAAAGATTTTTTTCAAGCACTTTTCAAGGTTTTCAAGGACAGTGGCAACCCTGATAAATAGTCCATTCAATGCAATGAACCTCAAGTATGATGATAATTCAATCAAGATTTAAGGATTTTTCTAGCTTTTCTTGTATAACATTTAGAAAAAAAATTCAAACCTCCAGTAAAAAGCTGAAGTCGAGGCTGAAAATTGGCGGTTTGGAATAATGACATTTTGAAGCTGATAACAAAGTTAAATTGAAAATAACTAAAAAATTTGCCAGCACAGCCTTATACTAAATAGTGCATATTTTTTTCAATGTAAATGTGCAATTCAATGTAAAAGGAAAAAAAAAATCAGCAATTTAATTCCCCATTTTGATCATCGTTACCTTAAAAATTAGTTTGTACACAGTCAACACACTTAAGCCAGTAATCCATTCACGCTGTAGCTATGCTGTAGCTGGATTTTGTGACGTAACTGTCACTAGTACGCATGCACGCGTGGTCAAAGCTGTACTTCTGAAGCTTTTTAATCATTAATGGATTTTTTAATCGTTTTCCAAGCGATATCAAAGCTGTAAATTGGTTTCGGGCATGAGCAGTCATAAGAGTCATTTAGTTTTTAGTTGTCCGTGGTTTTTAACTTAATATTCTTGTTTGTCTACTTTTTATTGAGAGAATAACCCATAAGTCAAGAAACTTCCATCCACGCTAGATACAGCAAATGACGTCACAAAATCCAGCTACAGCGTGAATGGATTACTGGCTTTAAGGAAGAGGAATCTTGAAAACAAAAATAATAAACAAGTTATTCTTTGTAAATGAAACAAATATTTTTTAAAAAAAAATGTCAGTTTTTCGCAGGGTTGTTATGTTTAAAACAAATGTTTTAAACATGTTTAAAACATAGTAATAAAAAACATGTTTAATCAATTTTATTAATTATTATATGTTTTATAATTTATTGGCCAAATACAGTTCATTTAAGGAAATAGGTTTTATTTTAGGATATATGACCATGCTGTATTACCTTAAAAATTAAGATTGCGATAAATAGTAGACCCTGATGGAATGGTAAACCTTGCATGCGATACTTTAGGTCCCAAATGGGACACTACTGACATTTGTCAATATTCATTAATTTATTATGGCCCCTAATTTGTGAGATTTATACTAATCATCAATGTGGTACATAATTTTAGTTCATTAAAATAATACCAAACATAAACTAGTATTACATTACTAGTTTATAAATTCTTCTAATGGGGATGGAAGTAAATATAGGAAACAAAATGCAAAAAAAAACATGTTTTTTTTTAAACCTAAACAACTTGTTCAATAACCAAAATTTAATTGTTTAAAAAAAAACATGTTTTAAACAAAAAAACACGTTTAAAAAAAACTTTTTTTCCAACCCTGGTTTGTAGGATACATGATTGGATGTTAGTGCACTACATGCTCACAAGCACCTATAGAGACTATTAGAAAACTTATTAGAACACCTGGTCATTCACCTGTCCTGTTTGCAGAGAAAAGACCCAAACACTTAACAAAAAAACCCTACTAAAGAATAACCTTTTCAAAAGAAGTAATTAAAAAAATACATACCAACCATAGCTCGGTTTGCAGAAGGTAAAACTTTCTTGGCCCCAGAAGGCAATTTCACTCTAGTTTTCCTGGTATCGGCATTGTGAGAAATAACGGTGGCATAATTGCCCGATCCCCTGGCAAGTCGGCCCCTGTCACCAGTCTTTTCTTCCAAGTTGCAAACGATGGTACCTTCCGGCATTGTTCCGACAGGAAGAACATTGCCAACTTGCAAAACAGCTGAAAAGAAATGATATATGAAGCATAATATAACAGTTCTAATTAATGTGATGCAATATTAAATTAAGAAGCAATTTACTTATTTCACTATTCGCGGATAGTAGTATAAAACTTATATTTTTTCAGTAGCTTTTTCACCTTCAGTACCAAATTAATTTAAGATCAATAACTTAAAATTCGGTAACTTCAGTCGTACAACAAAAGTTAAGAAATACAATTGTTTGTTCAATAAATTTCATACTAGACTCACAAGATATGAGGTTCTGAGTGCTTTGTCAGCCTTTCCAGGCCCTTTTGTAACGGCTTATATCGTTAATACTTTAAATAGTATGCTCTCCTATTAAGTAGATTGAATTTATTGTACCATAAGAATAGTGTTGAATGGGGGATTGCCTTAAGTTCAACAATTAACATGCCAATTGATGTTTCCCGAGAATAAAAATTACTAGAGGGAGCCATTTCCCATGTGTAATTTTCCCCTTTTATAACTGAAATTCATGTCAACCTACTGTAACTATCAGACTTAGGGTAACAATACATAACATTTAAATGTGGTTAATACAAACCTTTCTTTCCGCAATAGATAAACTGCCCTGTGTACATTCCTTCAGCTGCTATAAAAAGCTCCTTGTTCTGCTTGTACCTGTATGGGTCTCGGAAGACCACTGTGGCCAAGGGAGCTCCTCTACCTGGGTCATGAATAATTTCCTGTAAAAAATACAATTTAATCAGGTCATTTTCAAAAATCAGACCTAGAACCGAAAGATCTACGATTTTCAGAAATTCTTCCACAGATCCCAGTCACCAAATGCGACTCACTAATATATAATACAGGTAACATAAGTTTGAATCATCATCGCACAAGAGCTGCATGAGGGCTATTATTAAGGCGTCGTAATTTTGAACCACAGTCTAGCGACAAGCCAACACCTGAGTAGGCACCCAACACAACCGTTAGGGGCAACATCGGGACTTAGGAGATTATTTAACATGCACTCCCTCTACAAGGTATTTCTTGTTAAAGACATTTTAGACGCACAGGTCGTTTAAAGGTAGGCAGTTATTTTGGAAATGCCAGGACCCTGTTAGGGAAAAACCATGCATTTTTCCTGACCTGCACTCACGAGCAATATGCAAATTCTCCCAATTTATCCATCACACCGTCATCACTGCGCGATTCACCTTGTGATGTAAAAGGGTGATCACATCCGCTGGCAGTTGGTGCGACGAAGTGACAACGTTTCTGCCAAAGTGGGGCTTTAATGCTCTTACTTGACGATTCTTTTTTTGAGATCTTGAATTGCTTTTTCGATACATCAAAAATTGCCTACCTCTATCTAGTCAAATTTATCTATATCGTCAATAAAGGTTACGTTTCTGACGAGATCAGCAATCATTATTTCAACTCTGATGCTCACATTTACTTTTATAACCCAAACCTTTCGCATGTAAGGCAAACACTTTAACCAACTAGCCTAAGGTTGCCAGAAAAAATTATTTATTGCCAAATCCGAAAAAATCGCGCCGAAGAGGACCTTGGCGCGATTTTTCAATCTGATCCAACATTGTGAGCTCTCTATGAGTCTTACATTTTCTCAGAACCATGTATACTAATGTACCTAAAGAAGGGGATGTTAAACTAATTAAGCACACATGCAGAAGCTGATCGAGACAAGTTTTCGGGTTACCGAAAAAAAAAAATCGCAAGCAAAGACAACGTTCGGAAAACGTCGTTTTCAAAAAGTCACCAAGCTCGATTTCCCCGAAAAATATTTATTTTCATGAAACAGGTGTCTTCTATACTATCATTTCAAGTGTGGAGCTACATGAGTTTAAGCCTAACAAGCAACATGGTTGAATAAAAATGCCTCGTTTGCAACCTAATATAATTAGCATAGGAACAATTAAAAATAGTTATTTAAGGTTGGATGATTATTTTTCAAAAACCATTCAATAATATTTAGCTCATTATATAGTACATTTGATTCAATTTGACAGAAGATATAAGCATAGGAGAGGAACACATTTCTCATGTACTACCTTAACGATTCCTTTGATGTATCCATGTCGCTCAGCAAAATCTACAGCCCTTAATTTTGCAGCACCTTTCCTATGTTTTGTGTGACTTTTAAATGTAGTACCGGCACCTTTACGTTGAGCTCGAATTACACGACCCATGGCTGAAAATTTACCACGTGAACGTAAACAACACGAAAACAAGAAAGACAATTTTTATTTCTTTTGGTGTTGCCAACTGTAGCGATAAAACTTTGATAAAGTGTAAACAAAGTGCGATGGTAAATAGGAATGTTTCTTGTGATGTCCCGCTCCTCATACTGCGATGCCGTTGGTCATTTTGTTTTCTTTGACAAAGTGTTGAAACAACCTCATTCGGGTTTTTTATTACGTCACGCGATTCTAACTGCGATTTAATTGGGTTTTTTTTTGTGGCAAAGTGTTGAAACAAGCCCATTGGTTGGCATTAGAGAAAGTTGATTTGAAGAAATTTTTAAACTGTTTTAATCATCGAGTTGTTTTAATTAATAGGCGTATTATATGTTTGAGTGTTAACCAAAATGCTGAATGTTAACAAATTCGAGAGCCTAGATTGGTGAATCAATATTTATGTGAAACAGAACTTCAATCGGAGTACCGATCTAAGAAAATGCAGGAATGAAAACTGTAAGGAATACTTCACCTCAAACAGACTAAATATTTAAAAATGAATCCCCAGCCTTTATTTTCGAATGCAGTCAAATTTTAATTTTAGAACTTTTATAAAGGAAAGAGTACTTTCTTATTTATGTAATTTTTTAATAGAGTATTTTTTTTTAGCACAAAAATAAAACTGCTTCTTGGGAATATTAGGATTCATTGCTATAGGAACATAAATTTTCGAAAACGAAACTAACTTCGCTAATGTTAACCTAAGAAGGAGGATAGTTTTTTTTTAGGACCTTCGTGCTGTGGAGTAACACTATTTTCTAAACAATATAAAGGATTGGGCTTCACTGAAACGTGGGGCGTAAGGTCTAAAGTAGGAGCTAAGTACATAGGCCCCTAAGTATCCCAAAGAGTTAGGAAGAAAAAAATGAGTACGGAAATTATGGATGCTAGTCATAAAAATCTCCATTTCTCCCCCAAAAATATTTCCTACAGAGTAATAAAAAAAAATTGAACACTGTTAGGAAAGTTTTATTTCACAGATAGCATATCAATGTATTGATTAAATTATTCATTCTTTTAAATCTTCAGTAATTTGTGAAATACATGAGGGACCTTCATATTACTTCAATCTATTGATAATTTGCTCCATTGTAGAATTATTTTCCTTCTGAAGATTTACTCATCGTATTCAAAAAAGCAATATGGCACTGAAAAAAAAAAGTAATGTATAGTAATTATTATAATAAAGTATCAGAGCCGTTACCCAACCGTCTATTATATAGATGGTTGGGATGTGTCTCCTTTTCGATTCATGTCTGATTGTTACATATTTCCAATAGAACAAAGGTATAGCGTTATCGGATTTTTAAAACACAAAGTTAATTTTGTTGAAATAGTTTTTTTAGTTGTCAGTTTGATTAAAGCTAAAATTTTAAAAGTTTAATAAAAATTCAGTTTTAGTTCTTTAAAAAAACTAAAAAATTGGTACCCATCCCTTTAAAACTCACCGCTGTCTCTAGGCTGCCTACTAGCAGTGCTGTATTCGTAAAATTTGCACACGGTATACTGTGGCTTAATAAAAAGATGATAGTGTATACTCTTAATATGAGTCGGTACTTGGTAATAAAAATTTACAAAATGCATAAACTGTAATTCAAGATGTAGAAATAAAACTTGGTTTAAGCTGCACATAAAATAAACTTATCTTTCTCGCCCCCGTACTACTTTTGATTGGACATCAGTCGCTGCCCGATGGTTTACCAACCATGATCTCACATACCTCTTTGTTTCAAACAGATCAAGTGGTGGTCCATTAGCATTAATGAACATTAAACTTAACATTAGAAACCAGTAACGATGCCCTCAAATCAGATATTGTGATGTTCATTAAACTGAAGCCCCGTTCGCACTCTGCTCTGTCGTTGAGCAGTGTAAAGTTGATATTTCCATTAGCAGATGTTTTAGATCGTCTGGCAAAGATTTTGGATTTTCAGAGAAATCTTGCAAGCTGTTGATTGCTTGCCCCTCATAATGAGGTTTATGATTTTTTGAAAATTACAATAAAGTGTCAAACTCATCAAACAAATTAAAGAGCATACGCTAATTCGGAAAATAATCACAGGGTATACTCTATTTTTTCAAATAAACCACAGGGTATACTCCGTATACCGCCGTATACCCCCCAATACAGCCCTGCCTACTAGTCAAGTATATTAAAATGTATAACAATGAGTTATTCAACCTTATAATCTGGTAAACATTGGCCAAAAGCTTCCATCATTATCCAATCTTCTGAAGCAGAACTCTTGAATTCTTCGAAACTAAGCACACCATCTCCATCCAGATCCTGTTAAAAATAATTTTAAATACAACAATTTTCTTTAGAAACCCTTTTTTTAATGGAAATAAGCATGTACTTTAAAAACAAAATTAAAATAATTATTTGCAACTATTATTCCTAACTTGTAAAATTAACCGTTTCCTGTCGAATTGCAGTCAAAAATAAATAATTTAAATAATGAAAAAGCAATAAATTACTTAAAAAATAAATTTCATTAAATTAAACAACAATAGTCAAAATTTGAAATATGGTTTTTATGTATACAGGCAATAGTAATCAAATGATTTCAATGTATTTTAATTAGATTTTTTTTTATGTATACATCAATAGGTTAAAACTTTAATTTCGTCTATTTTTTTTGCCACAAAACACGTTTTTCTGTGATCGAGAAGCTTTCTAGTTTAAAAACTACCATATTCTATGGGCGGATATTTATATATATTTTTAAATCGGAATAATTAGGGGTTCCCTGGAGCACACTTGGGTAGACGTGGTCGTAGAATCTGCTGGGTCCAAACTCCTGATGGAGGTGGGGCTGGGGAGCCCAGTCGGTTAGGCATTAGCTTTAGCATGCGGAAGATCCCAGGTTCGGGTCCGGGCATCGCCAAAATAACTGCCGACCTATAAACGGCCCGTACAAACAAAATGTCCGACGAATAACACCCCGTGTGGAGGGAGTGCATATGCTCCTAAGTCCCAACGCTGAACACGATGTCACCCGTGGGTGCCTACTCAGGTGTCGGCTCGTCACTTGACTGTGGTTCTAACATACGATGCCCGTCGCCAATAGCCCTCGTGTAGCTCTAGTGAGACGACAATTCAAACTAAACTAAACCCAATGGCAGTTGGCGACACGATGTAGCTCGAAGTATCATTGGGTGCCTGTGTCGACCTCATCACTTGACCGCTGCTCTAAATTACGAGATGTAATTGTTTGTACCAAAACTCTTCATTTTGAATAAAAATTAACTGTCATAAACTCTCAAACCTAACGTGTCATGGAATAGAAATAACCGTAACGAATTCTAATTTAATGATACTTCTTTTGGTTTAAATTACATTTTTTAAATTATTAAAAAGGCGCATTGTTCTGCTATTTTTAGAAAATATTTTTACCATTTTCTTCAATACCATCTCCAATAGATCTAAAACTAAATCCGGATGAGTGTCAGCCGCCTGGAAAAAAATATATTTAACACTTTAAATTATGAATAGATTTGGTTAAATACATAACATTTAATTCAAGGTTTCTCATACCTCAGTGCTTGTTTGGTTAAGCAACAAAATTATGACTTCTCTTGTAAGTTGTGATGTCTCATTTAAATCGTAGCAATTGAAACAGACTGAAAGAAAAACACGTTTAAGTTAATGATACGTAAAAAAATTCTCTGATAGTATAATGAGAAATCAAAGATGAATAATTGGATTACATAAAATAAATGTATACTTCCATACTTATTAGAATGTCAGACGACAAGTAGCATTTTTAGGAGTGATGGATAGATACATAATTATTAAATCTATTCTACTTTATGGCAGTGAAACTTGGAAAATTACAAAACAACAGGAAAATAAACTCAACGCTTTTCATACTAAATGTTTAAGAAAGATCCTAAAAATTTATTGGCCAGAAAAAATTTCAAACCATAATCTATATATTGAAACAGCTGACAAACCCTTGACAATAGACATAAAGAAAAAGAGAAGGCATTGGGTCGGCCATGTACTAAGAATGAGCCCCGTTTCTAATGAACGGATAGCTTTAACTTGGTCGCCAGACGGTAAAAGAAGAAGGGGTCGACCAAGACTGACGTGGTGAAGAAGCATTTTGAAGGAGCGAGACCATCTTGGTTGGCCAAGCTGGGCAGTTGCCAGGGAGGCCGCACTGAACCGGAGGAACTGGATTTCAACAATTGCGGCCTCATGCGCCTATAAGGCGTGACGAGTCACAAGGCTAGGCAAGGATAGATACATTCAAGATTTTTTAATCTAATTTTTTTTTTCAAAATTTTATTTCTTGTATGGTGTAATATTTTTTTTATTTTACCTTAACCTCTTGCGACCTGGCGTCCCCATTTGGGGACATTTTTTAAAACCTCCCCACAAACAATTAACACGTTAGTTAGTACCGAAATTGACCAGGTCCGATAGAAAAAGATTCAAATATTAGTTTTCAGCCTTTGATTACAGGTATCAGTCATTTATTTCTATAAAAAATGAAGTTGAACGAGGGTCAATACGATATTAGAGTTCTTAAAAAAATTATTTGAAATTTTTTTTCAAACTTTTCAAAAAGTTCTTTTAGTGGTTAATTTAAAAGGCATTTTGCATTAAAATCAATGTTAAAATAATCTGTTAACTACAAATAAGTGATACAGTTTTTTTTGTTTTGTCTTATTAAGTAAATGTTTTTTTTTCCATGCCTCAGAAAATTTTGAGGCGCGAATTCAATTTTATTCAAATTTAATTTGTAAAAAATGGATTTAAATAGTAGTCTGTCACTGACCAGCTTAACCCTAGAAATACAAACCAACTGGGAAAAAATATCGACCACGGTTTGTATTGCTATTCTAAGGTCAATATAAAATGTTTTAACTAGAAAATTAATCGTTGTTTATCGGATTGCGAACAAAGTAAATAATTTCAATGATGAAAAAGTAACAAATTATGCAAATTATTAAAAATTATCATTGAGTAATAAAGGATATAAACTTCTTTACGTACACTTTATTTTCTCCTCTTGAGATCCGCGCAATAAAATGGACATCAATCGAATAAATTCTTCCAAGCTGATTCTTCCGTCCCTATTGGTGTCAGCTTGGACAAACACTGAAAGAAAGTAACGTTTTTATTAGTACATTATAAAAATAAAGAGACGTATGTTGCCCTAAAAACTACACTCCTTGCCAACCTAAGTTGGGTAAATAGAAATATGGAGAAGATCCTTTTGCGCAAGTAAAGAGTTCCATAAATTATTTGTGAATCCCATTCAGAAAACCTGTTTAAAAAATTATTTTCGTTTAAGGTCTAACAGATTTAAACATTATTTGAGAAAATTTGGCAATTTTATCGCAATGAAAAGTGTATTGTGGTTAAATTGTATTTAGATCATTTTGTATGTAAATGTTACCTTACAAGAGTTTCCAACTAACGGACCAATTGTGCTTTTCCCTATGCCTCTTTACTCTTTGTTTTTACCCAAGTTATGTTGGCACGTAGTGTCGATTAAATTTTCTAGCAAGGAAATGTTGCACAATCTCACCAAACTTGGGTGTATGTGAAAACTCCATACTTTGGCGCAACCTCTACCATTATTTTTTGGAGTTTCCGCATGCAACAACCAATATGACTTATGACTTTCTTGGTGGGGGGCAAGATCGCCAAGCACTGCGACTTTAAGTCTATTGTACTAAACCCCAGAAATGACACAAGCACAAGAGACACACAAAGAAAGAGACGGCACAAACACATAGACAAATAACAACATTTATTGACAGTCACAAATATCCATGCCTGACCGGGATACGAACCCGACCCCAGCAGCTCCAAAGGCTATAATCCTAACGAGTGTGCCACCGGGGCGGCAGCAACCAATATACTTTTTAAAATCTTTTTTTTTGTAGCTAGCAAATTGACTCCAAATTTAGTGCAACATAAGTCTTTATATATTTTTTTACGGTAATTCTTGTAGTACAAGAAAGAAAACTTGTTTTCGAATGTGAGTATTTTCTTGTATCTTAGTGGGGTACATATATACTCAAGAGAGAGACTTACTAGATAAACACATGTAATCATAAATGATAATCTTCAAGCACATTGGATTAGTTGAAAAATATTAACTCCAAATTAAGGGTGGTCCTGTTGTACAGCGTATAATGATAATTTTTGTTCAATAATAAAAATATTCTATTGGTGTTAATTTTAAAATAATTGTCGATGTCATGTTATTGTAAAAAAAAGAAGCATTTTTTGCAAAGGGCATGGGACGTCTTGAGTGACAACAGTGTTACAGGAATGCAAATAAAATCTCTATTGGTTAATCAACATAGTAGGCGGAGCTTAAAGTGTCACACCACCAATCCCTGAAAGCACTAATTAAATCCAGGTATGAAAACAGCAATGATATATATATACGTAACGTGAAACGAGGCAATTTCATTTTACACAAATACTATTTACTAACCTCTGTTCATGAAAAAATGTTCCGTATAGCCAAGCTCTTCATGTAACATTTGTAGGAAGTCAGGCTTTTCAATGAACATGTCATCGTTACTGTACTTTTTGTGAAATTTAAATAGAAATTTCATTTCCTTTTCGGTAACTGTAAAGTAAATATAATTTAGAATTTAAATTAATACATTTATTTTTTTACTGACAAAATGCACTAAAATTATGCTTTGAGACGCTTTAATTGGTTTAGAATTTTCCATTAAAATGTTTGATACAATAATGCACATATGTCATTTGTTTTTTTTTTTAATTTAATGTCTTTTAATGATTGGAAGGAACAGTAATTATCATTATTTCTATGAAAATTAAGTTCGTTTAAAATAATTATAAAATATCGAGTTTAACTATTTTGGATAACTTATTTTGATGAGTAAAAAGACAAAACTCTCGATTAGTAAACAAGCAATAAGGCACAGCTATGATATAATGGCTGGTCTTTTCAATAGCAAATTTTGGCTATTTTGGTTGCTTGGCAGCGTAACTCAAATCTCAAGTCCAAGCTATTATATATAATAGCTTTTCCACAATTAAATAAGATCTAGAAGAGAAAATTAACTTTTAACTATTTACAAATTTATTGAAAAAAGAAAATTAAATTAACGAAACTAATACTTTTCAGATATACAGATGTAATAATTAATAACAAATGAAAAACGTATTGAAAATCAGAATAACACTTTAAAATACTAAGTTTGAAATACCGTCATTTGTCGAACTTTCAGAATATTTTGATAAAAAACTTACAATGAACTTCATGAAGGAGTTTTTCGATTATTAGCAATTCCAATTTTTTAGTTAATCCGATTTCTCTTGAAATTAGAAGACTGCTTTTTTCGCTCATTTTAAGATAGAATTTTGGCCTTGCTAAACATGAAAGAAATGTTTGTTTTATAAGAATGAGTGGGAACCTGGGGGACGATGTAAGGTAACTATGGCAACAAAGAAAGAAAACTTTGAAACACCGCGTTAAGTTTTTTATATTAATCAACAGATGGCAGCACCACAATTGGCTCAAAATTCCCGATCTACTGCCACTCTAACTGTTCCATAGACTGTTCCTTTCAACTTTGAATTAGTTACGTGATTATATTTTTATAATATCTGATAATTCAGTTCAAAATGAATGCATCAAAAAAAATCACAGCAAATGAAAAATCACTTACTGTGTTGATACATGTAAAAATGGTAAGAAATGACAAATAATTTTCTGTAAGAACATTGTAGTTAGTAGTAAGGAAAAATTCTTCTTAAGCCAATAATATCACTAAACTTTATATTTCTCCATGAAATCTAAAATAAATCATTTTAGATTTCAATTCTTTGTCATACAAAATAAAAAAAAAGTCTAGATTCCAAACCAGATAAGTCAAGATCCTTTGTATAACCGCTCAGCGTAAAAAAATTTCCAACGGAAAAACCTAAAAAAAGTTACGATAACCTTAACGGGGGGAAAAATCCATCAATAAAGGTAAAAAAGGGGAGTACATAACGGTCCATCCATTAATAACATTATTGGATCTAATAAAAAAATAATAATTTAAATCTTATTCCTGATAAAGTCTTTAACAATCACTGAGGTATCATGTTTCCGATCCCCCTTCTCCTTTTAACCTCTTCATAGATGCGACCAGAGATAGCCCTGGTATCTGCCGAATTTATTAAAAGAAAACAAGTCAATTAACTTCGAACCTAACTCCCGTTGACAGGCGATGCTTTCGCAGAGATAAGATTGAGCTTTTTCTTTTTGCGGTAGTCTGCAGATTTGTGGGTTTTCTGTGGGTTTACCTGGTTTTTACCTGGTCCCTCTTCTGTGGGAATAGATGGGAGATAAATCGTTTTTGTGTATATGACTTAAAAAGAAAGCGCACTCTTAAAACAAAAGAGTGAAATCCACTCCAGTTGGAGAAGTGCATTTTCGACACTGGAAAGGAATGAATATTATCTCAGACTGAGTTAAAATCACTCGTTTGGAGTGATCCTGTCGGAGGTTTAACACACAAAGGATCCACTCCAAAAGGAGAAGTGCATTTTCCAGACTGGAGGAGTGAAAATTAATCAGACTGAGTTAAAATCGCTCGTTCGTTTTAAGAGTGTGGGGTTTATGTTTTATGGGGATGTGTTGACTTCAAAATTCATCGATTTCTGTTTTTAAGTTTTTCATAAATTTCGGTTTTATAAGTTAAAAAAAATTTTGTTACCATGCAATAGTATAAAAATAATAATGTTATATATATATTTTAAGATCAGCAATTATTAACATTTACTCTACCTTGATGATCCAACTGCAACATCACAAAATCGCCAGAAGTCATCATCCAGAAATCAATTTGTTTAAAACAAAAATATGTTATCAACAGATGCATTCCCTATTAGTGATTACACATATTATATCTGTTTACAGAGAAAATGCGTCTTTTGACGAATTAATATGTAATTTTTTACAGTTCGACATCTACAGTTTAATTTCTACAGTTTTTGAAAAGAGAAATTTAAGAGAAAAGTAATAGAAATATTATGTTTTCTAAAAGAATTTTCTACAGTGTATGTATGTAGTTGATATAACAGCGTATTTCCAACTACTGCTGTTAAAAAAAATCTTGCAAAAAAATATATATTTCTTATCCTAACTTGTAAAAATAGATATATTTCTTATCCATGCTCCAACAATGCGACTCCAAAGTCGCCTGTCTCTTGTCTTTGCTTTTCAGTTCTTAATTTACATGGCCTTTATATCTCTTTCCACTTCATCTATCCATCTTTTACTAGGCCTTCCTCTTCTTCTCTTTCCCCGACATTGCCCCTTGAAAATTTTCTTCGTGTCTCTGCTATCATCCACTCTTTCCATAGGTCCCAACGATAGAATTGTCTTAGTTTTTATGATATTAATAATGTCTTTCTCTCCAAATAGTTTAGCCACTTCAAAATTGCAATAATTTCTTATCCAATGAAGCTAAATGCTTATTTCATTCATTTCTTTTCTGTGCAGGAAAAACAACACATATTTAGAGTAAGTTAAAAAGTTCCCGGACTTGTAAAAACTTTCTTTATGTGATTTTTTTTTTACCTTACGGTCCTGCCAATGAGGTTCGACAGTGCTGTCCACGGGAATAACAAAACAGATGTATTCTCAGCCCCCCCCCTCCCCCAGTTGCATTCGGTGTGGTCTTACCAAAGACCAGTGCTGAGTGAACACCCAATGAGCTTGATTGACACACCAATCACCTGGGTTGCACAGCGGGTATTAAAACTAAACAAAAATTCTCCGTCCAACAACTGATTGGTGCTTCAGAGGGGATGGTATGAAATAATGCGATTGGCATATTTTGTGAGTTTCTTCGAATTTTGCTAGTAATGAGTTCCTCAGAGTTTCTATCGGCGTAATCGGTTAGCTTGGTCGTAAAATAGTCTTTGTTTTTCAGGGACTTTTTCTTGGGTAATTGGAATGGAATGTTATTTGTTCATTACTGCTTGGATTTGTGATGTTTGTTAAGGAATGCGTACACTCTTCATCTTTTCTTCAGTTTTTAACTTACAAACCCTATAATTTGAGCAACTTCTAAATTAATGAACGTTTGTGTAAAAATGTTGTGAAAATTCAGATTATAATTGCTAATTAGCATTTTATGCATTATTTGCATGTTTTTCGAAAACATAACATATAATATAAATCAATACCCTATTGAATTGGACATATAAATTTACCATGCAAATTAACCACCCAATCATTTTCAATGTTTTGAGCATCAAATATTATTCTATCTTGTTTAATTTTTTTAATAGAATTTTTTATTATTAGCAAATCAAAAAATCTTATATTTTTTTCCCGAAAATTTAACTCTAATTTTGAATAAAAGTTGCAGTTTACGAAACAAATCTTTTTTCAGGTTTGCCACATCTCTCTACTAATTATAAATATAAATTTAAAAAAAACCCGAACTGATGGAGAAACTATTTTATAACTTTAAGGTAGGCGAATACCCAAAATTCTAAAATTTTTACTATTACTTTAATCTTGTCCAAATTTGGCATAGTGATTTCAAATATAATGAACAATGCATTTTAGGCATTTTTTTTATTAAAATGTAATTGATTTTTTTAAACGGTGTTGTTCACCTAAAGAAAAGGTTTGCGCCAACACTTCTAGTATAAAAAGTTTTACATTAATTTACCTGAATTTTTTTACAGATGCTATTTCAATATATATCTGTGCTATAAGCCTCTAACATCTGGTGCAAATATAGTAGTTTTTTTAAAAACAATGTTCAAGTGTAAGTTAATCGTAAAAAAAATCCTTTTTTAGTTAAATTCATGACATTTTTCTTAATAACTTCTTTTCTTGTAATTTGTATGTAACTCTAGAGGGTCATTGCATGTATCAGTTCAAAATGGAGAATTTAACACAGAATTAATGTTTATTGGAGGAAAATTCAATGTGGTAGACTTGTTAGCGTAAACCTCTTTTTTTAGTGAAAAAACACCGTTTAAAATAAATAAATTATACTTAAATTAAAAAAATTGCCTAAATAGCATTGCCCATCATATTTGAAATAACCATGCCAAATTTGGAAAAGATTAAAGTAATAGTAAAATTTTAAAATTTTTGAGGAATTTGGGTATTCGCCTACCTTAAGAACATTATTTAAATAACGGGATGATATTTTCCCTTCCTACTTGTTTTGTTCTGTTGTTATCATTATCATTATTTTCATACCTATTGAAAAATGCTCGAAGTGTAAAGACTTTGCCAGACATCGGGATTATAAAACTAATCCGTTATATCTATGGAATAGAACCTTAGAACCTTCATTCATACTTCTAAGTCCAGAAGAAAGATTTCTGACAAAAAAAAAACTTAGCGAGGAATGGAGCATTGTTTCCTGCTTGTCTTTCCATATCTGCATACAAGATCTTCCTCTCCGCGTCCCAGCGGGGTGCGGAAAGTGAAATATCAACTTACTCCTGTGGTCTCACTCATCACTCTAGGTAATTTACCTGGAGCTCTTGCCTTCTCCATCAGCTTTGCCACTATTTAGGGGGAAAGGAATCGCGGAAACAATAAGTTATGTATGAAGTAATAACTGGCATGAAATATACGCTTATGTTTTTGAAGGTTATTATTACTTTTGCCTGTTTGAAATAGATGCGTACCATTTAATTTTGAAATTAGGGTGATGTATATGTGTGAGATAAGGTTACTGTGGTAAGGTTTTTGGCTAAGTTTTTCAAGAGTTTGTTAACATATACAAATGGGGAAGTTAAGAATTTGAAAAAGTATGACGAGTTTTATTTTGTTTTGGGTAAAAAAAAATAACTGTTTCAACATTTTAAAAGTTATGGAATGTATTTTGTGTCATCTAAATGAGAAAATGTATGAATGCCGTAATTTCAAATAGTAGAAACTGTTTAGTGTTTTGTCCCCCCCCCCCTAAGTACAAAGAAAATTTATATGCCATCATAAAACAATGACAATAATTCTATCCTTAAAGAAATTTATGATCAAATTTGACGATTTCTGATGCCAACACCAGGGCCGGATTTAAAGATTTGCCACCTGTAGGCTACAATCGATTTGCCATCAGAGATAGTTTTCTTCACTATTTTTTCTTTCTACATTATTAGAATCATCTATGTACATTCTAAATCGAAAGCGAAATAATAGGTTAATTTATTAAACTGTTCTACTATTTGTCTTTTAACTTCAAATCAGGGGGAGAGTCTAATTGTCCTCGCAGTTACCATGTTTGCTAATTGCTACTAAATATTAGTACTATACATACGTTTACGGTTTACACGTTAATGTAAATTATTTGTTTCTTTCTTAAAAATATTTGTACCTTTATAATAATTTTTTTATGTCGAATGCCGCTTTAATAGTTCGTAAAATTTGCCGCTCTAGGCTACAGCCAATTTAGCCTATTTAGAAATCCTGCCCTGGCCAACACTAATATTAAAGCCATTCCAATATAGTTTTAAACAATATTTTTAAAAATCATAAAATTTTGACGGCTTAATCATAAACTCCATATAAAAACCTCACTGGCTTCATAACATTATAAAAATGAATCATAGACTATAAAACTTTAAACCCCCGCAATCTTCATGCTCCTTAGGCGTTCCTTCATATATGGATACATTCCTGCAGCTTTATGTCATACGCCACGCAGATAGATGAATAAGATAAAAAAAAGTAAAATATAAAATAAATAAAAAAACACGATGAAGCCAGGTATAATTAGCCATTTAAGGGAGTAATTGAGATGTTTGACTATAAATTTTAAAGGAATAACAGTAAATCTGTCAATAGAGTTTCTTGAAACTTTGGTGGAAAAGGAGTTAAAGTACATTTTTGTAGTTTCTGGTGACAGAGTTTATTTTATCATAAAAAAAACACCCACTGTGGTAAGAGGATAAAAAATATATAGAAAAAAGGTTTTCTCGGTTCAGGAATAACGGGCTCTTTTCTTAAGGTTAAATGCGTTTTTCGTAAGTAAGAAAAATTTAAAAAGATTATGTTTTCGATTTTTGATTGAGATAACTTACGCGCACTTACTCCTCATGTATAAGTAAGAACAAAGTAGCAAAATGTTTTGGAAATGCCTATGCTTTGGCGGTTCTAAATGTTGTTTCAATGTACTTTCTGTCCTGCATTGGTTAAGTGAAATTAGGGCACCATTCTTAACGCTTTTTGGTGTACAAAATGGACGATTTTTGTGTTCTACTTATTATGTCTTCTTTCTTTCCGTCAATCAGGGTTGGCATGGCTTCACCGCCCAAATACCATGGAAAAAACCGGTATTTACCGTCCTGGAAAAAGTATGTTTTATCCCGCCTAGGAAAACCTAATTATCGAAACAACAATTAATTACTAAATGTTACTTACAGGGTCAAAGGAGTCTTAAAAATGTGTAAAGAAGGTACTACAAAGCATAGTTTGATCTTTCATGTAATTATTTAACTACTCAATATATAAGCATAATTTTTTATATGTAATTCTACACGATTTATTTAATATAAAACAAATTTTAAATTCATGAAACTTTAGCCAAAACTAAAATAAATGATATTAAACATAAAGCTATTTGAACACATTGGGATTAGTCTTGCGCGGCAAATTTTGAAGTCAAAATTGAAAAAATGACCAAGAAAATGGTTTTATATTGTACAAATATGAACAAGCAAAGACTTATACCTAAATTCTCAGCTCAATTTTAATTAGAAATTTTTTTTTAAAAAAATTTTTAAATCAAAATTTTAAAAATTTTATTATATTTTTTAGAAAAATGTTCTTAAAATAATTTCTAATTAAAATTGTGCTGAGAATTTAGGTATAAGTCTTTGTTTGTACATATTTGTACAATATAAAGTCATTTTCTTGGTCATTTTTTCAATTTTGACTTCAAAATTTGCCGCGCAAGCCTAAACCTAATGTGTTGAAATAGCTTTATGTTTAACATCATTTATTTTAGTTTTGGCTAAAGTTTCAGAAATTTTAAAATTTGTTTTATATTAAATAAATCTTCCAGAATAACATATAAAAAATTATACTTATATATTGAGTAGTTAAAAAATTACATGAAAGATCAAACTATACTTTTTAGTACTTTCGTTGCACATTTTTAGGACTCCTATGACCCCTTAATGGAATGAATTAAAATAATTTAAATTTTGTATTTTAATAAATATTTATCATGGACTTAATATTTTAAAAAATTGACAAATATTCCTTAATTATTTTTTACAAATATGTTAACATAATAATCACTTTTGTTTATTATTATAAAAGTGTTCCCATCTGCATAAAAAATAAATAATGTCTGTGGTAAATATTCACTAAAATATATAATTATGTCTACTAAATCTATATACATAAAATGCGACTTCTGTTTGTCTGTTGGTTTGTATAGGACGCGAAATCTTAAGAACCACGCTACAGATCGTCACGAAATTTGGCACAAAAATTCATCTAATCTCCGGAACATAGGCTAAGAATTTTTCGAATCAGACCATTCCTTCTATCGTTTTCGAACGTTTTAAGGGAAAAAATACACCACTTTCGCTCAAATCCAATAATTTTTTCCCTTTTGTGATGCCATTCAGCAGAAAAAATTAAATAATACTTTTAACGAAAGTAATTGAAATGGAAAAAGTTTGTTCTGTTGCTAAATTCATAATTTCAAAAATAATTGATACTTTCAAGTGACGTAATCCAACCAATCTCCTTTCTAGGATTTATTGTGTTTATTTAATTTGAATTATGAATTTTTTAAATGCATTTTATAATACTGAACTATTTTGGCTTTTGAGGGCCACCGCACTGGAGCTGCATATTAGGGTTTTTATGTCTTCCTTTTTTCGCCAAATACTTTGCCAAACTCACCAAGTTATTACAAAAAACTTACCAAATGAGCAAATTTTTTTTATTAGCTGGTTGTGCGAAGGTCATCGCACGAGAGCTGAATGGGTGTGTTGGTAGCTATATCTTTTCCACGCCAAATTCGCAAAAAAGATCCAAATGAGCTTTAAAAATATGATTTTTATGTATTTAAAATTTTTATTAAATTACGACGACTTTATCGGTGAATTTTATAGCGTTTTTTTAAATTTTGAACTTTTAAGGTAATATAAGTAGCAGGATTCTGTACTTCATAACGAACGATAACAGCAACAAAAGCTTATTATTCTATAACGGATTAAGGGATAGATGAAATGAACTGACCTATATAAAAATGCAAATCGTTTGCTATTTGCTGGAGCAGCTTATTTTTAATTCTTACTGATTATTTTTGACATAAATATGTATTCTCTTTAATTTGAGCTTCTTATCAAAGGTATTTTTGAAATTAATAATAATCATTACTAAATCCAAGATGGGTAATGAAATGGAAAAAATTACTGGGTAATCTTCATATCGTATGTAACTCAAATGAAAGAAAAAAAATAGCTAAATTGACTATTAAATTATTTTTTCACCTCGACCCGTGCAACGTCGGGTATAACAGCTAGTTTAGAAATAAAATCAAACTACTTTAGTGAGCTTTAGCAAACTAAACGGCTATCGTGGGGATGAAAGGGAACTTTTAAGGGATCTTCCACCTATAGACAGTGGCACCTATAGAAATTGTAATGACAGCCAGAACAAAAAGAAAAACTTGTGTTTAATTTTATGAAACTTTTTAATTAATTAAAAGAAGGAATTTTCCAGATCAGTTATATAAAGAAAGAAATGGATTTTCTCAGAAAGAGATAGGTATTTCAAATTTCTTCCCAACATTTACCAGTTTTTCCCACTGGGATGGGAAATATTAGTTTTGAACTGGAAAAACCCAACCCTGCTGTCAATACTGGCTTTGTAGCCCTACTTAACCCTTTAGACAGTGGAATGAAAAGTGTCTAATTGAATCTGTCAGTCGATGAAATGAACGGAGGTCGACTCACACGCGCTGGAAACTAATTGCTGACAGAATTATTTACTAATAAAACCCCTCCCACGCCTCTAAAACCATTGTTCAAGAGCGAAGGTAGATTTAAATGGAGTCAAGTAGGAAGAGTATAAATAATATTAGCGGTAAAAACCCCGGTATGGACGAAAACCCTATTGCCACACGCGGCCTACGCCAACCACGATATAGAGGAATGAAGAAAGAATTTTCTTAATTTTTCGGTTTAAAAATCAGCGTAGGACTCCCCGAGGATGATTTTTTGTTGTTGTTGTCGGGAACGATGTGTGGGATAATGATGGTTTTTCGCGGACTCCTACTACTCAGAATTGTCACCTGTTTATGGCAGGCTTGTTCTTCTCCAGAAATTTGTTTCTCGGTCGCGAGAAAGAAAGAAAAGCGATTCTCGCCGCCTCGCCTTAAACAGGCATCCCAGCTTGTAGAGTTGTCATTCAAGTTTGGCGTTTGAAGACATCATGAGGATGATGCATGCCAACTTCCCACGACCTGCTACCGCACGGCAGGCACTAATTGATTGAGTTTGGTCTTAAATACAAACGATTTTGTTTTTACATTTTAAATACAAATGAAAGTATTTAGAACAGAAAGGTCGAGCAATGTTGGTCTGTCCACGGATTTTTTTAAACCAGTAAATGAAAATATGAGTTTCCTTCTGTAAAATTGATCAAAATCAACTAGAGAAGGCTTGTTGATTATGGTCAACGTAACCATAATCCAACCTTGTTCTTTTAAAGAACCTTACTAGCTTTTGTTCTATTAAAGAAGACTGTGTTCAAAATTATAACCGTTTAGCAAGTCTTACTTTTCGGAATTGCCAAGTTTGAATTGAAATACAAATGAAAGTAAGAATTATATAATAAAGGTTCAATAATGCTAGTATGTCCATTGATTATTTGAAAGTAAACCAAAATATATGTGTCCTTGTTCTGTAATAAAGAAGATCGTGAGCAAATGTATAACAGTTTAACAATTCTTTCTTTTTGAAATGTCACTTTATTTTTATTATTTATTTTGTTTTTGTTTATCGCAGGTTTTATTCCCCAGAAATTTGTAGCCTAGTGCCTTATCAGGCATCCCAGCTTGTAGAGTTGCCATTCAAGTTTAGCGCTTGAAGACATTAAGAAGATGATAATGCTGCAATGGGTGCTCGATAGCATTGCAATGTCCGATGCTGTATCATCTGGGCAACTCCTGCCCGACTGAAAAGGTAATTCCCATCCATTTTCACAACACTTTCCTTTACACCAAGTTCAATTTGTTAACTCGATTTCGCACTAGGTGCGATGTGAGATACCAGCAAAACGGACCTCCTCTACATGAATCACCTCCTTATCTCAGCACATCCAGGTGATTTGGCGTGCAACAAAGTGGTATTTTGGCGACATTGTGCAAGAGAGGCGTAAGAAATGCATTCCTCGGCAAAACGGTCCATAAATCGAGGACTCTGATGTCTCACTTCGAGCTCAGCGGGTGACGCATCGCCATAAATCTTCAGGTGCTACAAAGGAAGAAGAAGGGTTGGACCGCAGAGGAGCAAATGTTTATTTGGTTCCGCTTCTCTTTTCTCACCTGACAAATGTATTTTGGAGAGTCTATTAAGCATTTGAAGAGCGACAAACAAAACTAAAAAGGTCTAGGTTGGTTTTTGTTAGTTTATTACTCATTTTCTTAATGAGGGCCATGACATTAGGTCCCGTGAAGTGTGCATAAAGCTACCTGCCAATCCTCCGGATTTATCCTGGCAATACTGGACTTTAACAACTTTATGAATTTCCGTGTCATTTGTTCTGATTGTCGGATTTTCAAATGAGATACGTTAGAATTTCAGTTGATGCCTGGAATCCTTAAAATTAGCCGCCCCGGTGACTGAACGGTTAGTGTACTAACCTTTGGAGCTGCTGGTGTAGAGTTCGAATCCCGGTCAGGCATGGATGTTTGTGACAGTCAATAAATGGTTGTTATTTGTCTATGTGTTATTCATTTCTTTGTGACTGTAAAATATCTTTCTGTGTCTGTCCCACTTGACGAAAGCTTATAAGCGGTTCTCTGAACAAGCACACACGCTGGAATATATATGTGTCATACCATACCATACCATACCATTCCTTAAAATTAGCGAGTTAATCCTTAGAGTTGGCAGGTTGGTTGTATAGACATCACACTAGAGCTACAATTACCAAGTCTAAACGATTATTTTTCAGTTTGTAATTGTTAAATCATGCTGTAACACCAAAACTGTCTTATTTTTTAAAAATTGCAATCTTAAAAAATATTATTTATAGGTATACTGGAAAATAAAGTTTTTTTCTGACTTTGATTTGAATTGATATATTAGGTATTCATATTTAATTGGACCTTTTTTTTTTAGTTCTATACTTATTAGATTTGTAGCAATATGTAAAGCACTACAGCTTTGTTTAGTTGGAACATTACAGAGAAATTTTCATTTTCAAAAAGATATTAGCATTTATTAGCTGAAGCAAGAAATTTGCAAAATTTAAGTCAGTTTTAATTTGCTCTATAAATGGTTTCGATGTTTTCTTATGAATTGAACAACAATTAAGTTAGTGCATCTCTATTAAGGGGTCATAGGAGTCTTAAAAATGTGCAAAGAAGGTACTACAAAACATAGTTTGATCTTTCATGTCATTTTTGAACTACTCAATATATAAGTATAATTTTTTTATATGTAATTCTACAAGATTTATTTATTATAAAACAAGTTTTAACATTTATGAAACTTTAGCCAAAACTAAAATAAATGATATTAAACATGAAGCTATTTGAACACATTACGATTAGGCTTGCGCGGCAAATTGTGAGGTCAAAATTGAAAAAATGACCAAGAAGATGACTTTATATTGTACAAATATGTACAAACAAAGACTTATACCTGAATTCCCAGCTCACCTTTAATAAGAAATTATTTTTAAAAATTTTTTAAATCAAAATTTTAAAATTTTTATTAATTTTTTTAGAAAAAAGTTCTTAAAATAATTTCTAATTAAAATTGAGCTGAGAATTTAGGTATAAGTCTTTGTTTGTACATATTTGTTCAATATAAAGTCATTTTCTTGGTCATTTCTTCAATTTTGACCTCACAATTTGACGCGCAAGCCTAATCACAATGTGTTAAAATAGCTTTATGTTTAATATCATTTATTTTAGTTTTGGCTAAAGTTTCATAAATTTTAAAACTTGTTTTATAATAAATAAATCCTGTAGAATTACATATAAAAAATTATACTCATTTATTGAGTAGTTAAAAAATGACATGAAAGATCAAACTATGCTTTGTAGTATCTTCTTTGCACATTTTTAAGACTCCTGTGACCCCTTAAGTTTCATGCCTTCTCTCTTATCAGACTATTACAATTATTGATTGACCACCTTTTTTAAGAAGAAGTTGGGAACTTGTGATTAAAATGCATCTACAGCTGAGATTAATGGCGCTATAATATTTGAAAGGGTTATAAGAAAAGAAACTGAAGCTTTTCTAAAATTAAGCTGTCTGACATGACATTTAGAAGTATAAAATTAATCATCAATTTTATTTTAATTCCTTGGATGAATGACTTTATTCAGGATAATTGTAGATAGATGAATATAGAGATGTCTGCTTTTGCACACATCATCTACTATGTTGAAATTGAGAAAACTGTATAGACACTAACTGCTTATTAATTCGAGAATCGGATAAGAGCACCGATTGGTAACAAGAAAAGAAACTAATTATTTCCTTTGTCAAATTGAAGTTTGAATGTCTGACACGAGCATTGGCAATTTAGATGGGTAAAATAAAAGTTGTTTTTCGTTTATCGTGAAAAATTCATCAATTTATTTTTAATTTCTTGGATGAATGACTTAAATCAGGATAATTGTAGGCATGAATATAGTGATAGGTGCTTTCCACCATATCATCCACTACGTTCCAATTGAGAAAGATGCATAGACACTAGCTGCTTATTAATTCGAGAATCGGATAAGAGCCGCGAAAACTTTAAGTTGGGAAAATTCATTACCGAGACGTGAATCTATTCCGTATTCTACATGCACTGTCATGGCACTGCCCAAAGTGTAATTTCGAACGACGCCTAATTCCATTTCAGTTACGGTGACAGTTAAAAAAAGGAACATTGTCGAACACGGTTTTACTCCTTTAATAGTTCTAAGAATGCCTATGGTATTCCTTTCTTATTTTTTTGCTCCCCCAACTACGGAAGATTTCTTTGTTGGAGAATTTTTTATATTTTGGTTTGTTTTAAAATATAAGTGTCTGCCTTCATTCCACTTAACCCTTTTTCACTGTGTTGGTGGTTTAAGTTCTTTTTTATTCATTAGTTGTCGTTTGGTTATTGTGTTGTTCTCGTTTTTTTTTTTTACAGAGCTATGGTGCCACCCTTTAACTTTAAATTGTATTGATTGTGTCTGGGTTCTCTTTTCTTTATTTGTTTAGCCATTAAGACGGTGGTAGCCGAAAAAGAACACCTGAATTTGGGCGTGAAATTGCTTTTCAGTCTTCCTATTCTGAAACCGCAATGTGAGCAGACATGTAATTTGTATTTTCTTAGTAGTTAGCTTATTTAGACTACTTGAATACAATTTGACATGCTCATAAATTTGTGTATATTTTCAAAAGTGAGACAAATTAAGCATTTTAGACATTTCAGCTTCAAGACTATCTTGATGAATTACAACACCCATTCAACATCGTAACATTTCAATGAATAGTGAAATTTGTTCTTAGTCTGATTGGTCAGTTAAAATGACATCATTAAAAAAAATACTAATAATTTTTTCATAGATTTTTTATTTAATTTTCATTTTGTGATAGTCTTTTTTACAATATTTACAAAATTAATCGGGGATTTGGTCTACCAAGAAAGTCAGTTTTACTGCATTGTATTTAAAATATTTATTTTCTTACTATAAAATAAATTAAATTTCCTATGTGTATTTTAAACGTAAAAATTGAAGATAGGCCGCAAAAGGAAACTCTGATTTTTAACCGTGTTAAATGTTTTCATATTTATTTTTAAAGTTAGAAATTCCATTATATAACGTTGAGATACAGCTTCGATTAAAAAATACTATAGAAATAAACACGCATATCTTAGTCATGCACAATGATCATATAAAAATATGTAATTCATTTAAATCCAAAGGTTTTTTTTAACATAAAGAAAGCTAATTGCCAAAAGTGAAATATTAAAAAAAAACACTTAATTTTTATACACAAAAAATAATATATATTTTAATATTACTAAGATACATTTTCTCTAATATTAAATTTATTGAATAGACATAGAAAATAATTTGTAGAAATGGATTCATTCACATTTACTGTCATAATTATTTTATCAATGGCAATGGATTTATTCATTTTTCTGTCATGGCCATTTTAGCAATGACAATTGATTCATCCACTTTTTCTGTCATGGCTATTTTAGCAATGGCAATGGATTCATTCACATTTACTGTCATAATTATTTTAGCAATGGCAATGGATTTATTCACTTTTCTGTCATGACTATTTTAGCAAATGCAATGGATTCATCCATTTTTTCTGTCATGACTATTTTAGGAATGGCAATGGATTAATTCACATTTACTGTCATAATTATTTTAGCAATGGCAATGGATTCAACCACTTTCTGTCATGACTATTTTAACAATGAATCAATCTAATAAAAATGACCAACTGTCCAAACCACCTCTGACCATATTCAACTAAGGCAGTAAAAGGTATAAAACAGTTTATTTTCCTTTTTGGTTGAAGATTATCAAATATACATTTCTTGTCAGTTGGTCAAAATTATTAGGATAGAGTACTTTATTCTTTATAATTCCAAAATTTATAACATATTCTTAGGTGTGTTAAAAAAAACAATTTCAGGACTTTATAGAATATATTTTGAGTTGTTGATTATTTTTTTCAAACTTTCGTTTGTGTAAAGTTTTATTTAAAATTCACCAAGAAATAATCTATCATTTATAACTCGATTTTTACAAACAAATAAAAACTATCTTTTATACTTATAAAATATAAATACATCATTATTAAAATATATAATCTTTAAATAAAAAGTTTTACAGTAAAAGAAAATTCTTTATATCTAGGATTACCCTCTTTACCTTTCACAAGATTTACACTATACAATGAAAAATTGGCACAAGAATTGTTCTAGTTTGCTTAAATTTATGCAAATATGTATACTTGTAGCAACTTCTATTGGGTATTTTAAGGAGATTGAGGATGATCATCGACGAGGTTGCAACTACTTAGTATACTTATTATTGATACTTTACTGTCATAAGAATTGTTCTCGTTTATTTAAATCTATGCCAAAAATGTATATTTGTAGCAACTTATATGCTTGTTGGGGTATTTTAAGGAGATTGAGGGTAATCATAGTCGAGGTTGCAACAACTTATTATACTTATAATTGATACCTAGTATTATTTTTTTTATGTAACTCTATCTTATTCATGAAATCATTGTATTTTCATTTTTGCATTAGAAATTCTCGTTTCTGGTTCTAATTTTTTAATATACGTTCAAGTACACTCTTAAATATGTCGTTTTGGTTTCACCAAAAAAAAAAAAATGTTTCCTAGTAGGTGTGTGGGGAAAAGTTTCACTATTTTTTTTTGGTTTTAGGTTAAAATATTTTTCGGTTTTCAGACGCCAAATCTTAAAAATATTTAGCTGAATTCTAAAAATAGGGTGGAATATTTCACCTCACCAGCGTTGCAGGTACTAGGAATCATTTGTTTTTGGTGAAACCAGGTGCAAAATTTGTAACAATGTGTAACAAAATATTCGATCAATTTAAAAGCTCATAACAAAAGTTGTCTTGTGTTTTAGAGTAAGCACACTTTTAATGTTTAATATGAAGTACATACTCTTATATTTCGTTTCACTTTTAATATTAGCTTGTCACGGTCAATGCTAATCGAATTTGTATATGTAAATATTAACTATATAGACATCACTAATAGATTATGTTGAGCAGATTTAGATTCGTCTGTAACAAACATTTTACCAAGACATTTGACAGGCATTTTTTGTCGTATTTTGACTCTTATTAAAAATTCAGTATGGGTTGAAGAAAGAAACAATAATTACAACCATGGAGGAAGAGTTTAACATATATTTGTGTAATGAAAATATGTCCTTTTTCCATATTCGATAGTAATAAACACTGCGAATTATTTGGATAGCCCTTATCACTATACCAAAACCGAGCTTAAGTTTGCAGCAGAGAAATGTACTGAGCGGAGGAAACTGGGTAAACAACCCGGCTGGCGCCGCAATTTCGCGTACTCTGATTGGCTGCTCCTTTCGACCCTGATATTCGTGCGCCCTGTTACGTCAAAATCGAAGGGAAAAAATAATTAAAATAATACTCTAACTGAAGCTTAACTAATAAAAATAATAAATTTATGTCTTGAAATAACATATCAATTTGTTTATTGAATGTGAAATACCTTTTTGTATTCGATTCTCGCACTCAAAAATGAGAACTATTTACCCTTTTTCTCGTAGAACATTTGTATACTGCAAACTTAAGGTCGGTTTTGGTATATTAACTTTCATTTTTAACCAAAATTTGCACTCTATATGCTGCAATCCTTATAGTACTAGCTGATGAGTGGCTTACATTGGGTCATAAAAGAATGTCTTTTATACGTGCATAATAATCTTTTATCTTCTCTTCGTAAAACACCAAGTCAAGCCACAGAAGAGGAAAATAATTTTGACTGATTTTCTTTTTAATTTGAAAGCATAATACTCTTTCCTCATTATCGCACGTAAAGTCACCATACACGGGATCTCTTCTCTCAAGCGCTAACCAGTGGAGGATTTTCGCATGTTTAACATGATTATCCACTAAAATGTCACAGTCCACGTAACACCATAGGATATTTAGATGTACTAAATTACCAGTGAATAATGAGGATAATTTTCATATACACGCACTATTCCCTGTCTTCTAAATGAGCGTTTCTCTGTAGTTAACAGCACCATAAGACATTGACATATATACTGGATCACCAGAGGATAGTGGCGGGCAATTTTCGTTCAAACGCATACTTATCGTGCTTCATGAAATTCTCGCTGTCCACGTATAAGTCCTAAATTACACTTACATACACTGAATCGGCGTTGGAAAATAGAGAAAACATTTTCACTTGACACAAATAATTACCTTTCGTCTCTTTTCAGGCAAGCAACAGCACCATAGAACACCTATATAACAATAAATCACCAATGAATAATAAAGGATAACATTTAGAAGAAGAATTCTGTCTTTTCCGTGAATCCATTGTAGCAACACCTGTCACAGTCCAAGTAACAGCATCATCGGACATTAACATGCACTGGATAGCAACAAGTTAACAGTGTACAACTTTCAACAACTTTAATATGCATAATTCTTCCTCTTCTTTATAGTATTCCACATATAAAGCAATCGGGGCCTCTTTCATACACTTAATCACCCATGGATAATAGAGGACAACTTTCATTTTCGGTCCTCAAGCACCAAATACACTAAATCACCACATAGTATAATATCTAACACTTTTCACTTACACACATAATTTTCCGTCCTCTCCTTACACACGTCGCAGTTCACGTAACAGCACCAGTGGAACTTACAGTTGCACTGCCACGTCCTCATGTACTGGTGCGTGTTGTAGCCCCTTCCGCAACACAGCAGATCACACCCGTCTATGTCCGACGATGTCCTGTTACACTCGCGACCCACCGTACCCAGGGACCCGTTACCCTTGTCCCTTTCGCAGTAGTTGGGCGAGTTCTCAAGGTACACCAGGTCTCTGGGCTTAGGTTTCCGGTCGTTCCTCTTGGACTTCCTCAGTTTCAGGTGGATGGGAGACCTGGTGGACATAGGGCCCCAGTGAGGCACAACCTTTCTGGAATGTTTGTATGCCTTCATGAGGTAGTCGCCGATCTGACTGAATGAGGGCAGGGTTTTCCAGCAGGTTTTCATGGTGCAGGAGCCGGATACGCCGTGGCACTTGCATTCGGTTTTCAAGTTGTGTTTGACGGCCTGAAAAATAAGAAAAAGCCTGTTAAAATAAATGGTATTTTTAAGCATATTTACGATGTTTCTTTAACACACTGTTAAAAATTTAATAACCAAAAATAGGTTCCTAGTAGCAGGAATGGTTGCGCGCTGAAACGTTTCGCCATACTTTCGGTAATTGGTTAAACCATCTCTCATAGTGAAATATTCCCAAAGGTTGGCACCCCATTATCTAATCAAAAATTCTTTAAAATAGTAAAAATGAACCTAACCTTACGTTTATAAAAAAGGGGAGAATTTGTAATCTTTAAAAGAGGTAATGACATGTTCATTGACACAAAAATCTCAATTTTTCCAAAAATGTCACTTAGCAAGTTCTTTCACGAAGATCTTCACACGTAATAGTTGTTCAGATAAATTTCTTTAGTTTATTTCGACAGCATTTCGTAAACTCTTCTCCATCCCTAATTAGACCAAAATAACAAAAAATTCTCTAATTATATGACTTTTATGAACAAAACAAATCTTGGGGGCTACTCTGGAGCTGAAGGACGGACGGCATGAAATTGCAGACCACCAACATCAGACTCATCACCGGACATACTCGCACACTTACATACGATTAGGTGTCTTCAAGTGTAATATCCACCAATCTTCTCCGGATCATCTTCTCTCCTATTTGGATTTAGAAAAGAGTGATCTTTTTAAAAACTCTGCTCTGTTTCGAGACTTTTTGTGGGAAAACGGTCGTTTGGACTTGATATAGATCAAGTGGAATAAGGAACAACAAAAAGAGCCATTTTTAAGGTTTATGCTTCCAAAACCTGAAAAAAATGGATCAACTGAATACCGAAAATATCTTGAAATATTTCACCATACAGCCTTTAAAGCTAATAGTAACCCTTAACATGGTGAAACAAATCACTCTTTTTTCATATTTGTAAGCGTTTGATGTTTGTTATTAATATTGCAACTCGAATACAAATGACATCTCACTAAAGCACCACCAAAGAAAGTAAAAAACTGATACTTATCTAATTTCCTTTCTTTAGTAAAATCAAAAAGTATGTTTGTCCTTACCCAATTTTGGCCAATTATTTTGGCATTTTTGCATGAAAATTTGAGAAAATTGGATTTAATGGATGATTTAATCACATTTTTTTTAAGATTTTTTCTTTCTTTCTTCTTTAATTTAAGATAATAAAATAAATGAAAAGATTTAAATTTTATTTTATCTTATAGTATTTTTACAATTACAAAATAAAAAAGGCAAATGTTAATCAATATTTTTTTTTCAGAATCAAGAATTTGTATTTTTTTTTTTTAATATTCATATTCAAACCAATATTGCACCCGATGGCAGCCCGGTAATAAAAACGTAGTCCATTATGCAAAGGGCGATGGTCATGGAGCCGAGATTTTCCAATACTGCTGTGCTACCAGGATAAATATGAAATAAACGATTAAAATACTTTTAGTTGTTCAACGGTTTAAAACACAAAACGTCAAAATATATATTTTTTAAATTCAGGATCAAAGGATTTAAATTTCATCTGCTTAAATTAATCTTGCCAACTTTGAGAAACACTATTTCCAATAACTTTTTCTTATTTCTTACTTCAAAACACATTAAAACAGCGAAATCTAATTAAAATTAGAACATAGAATGGACATTCGTTTCGCAGTCTTATTTGCAGTTTATTCACTCGTAAAATAACAGCGATTTATTCGAAATAAATTGAATTTTTCCATTCATATATTTTTCGCTACAAAGCTTCTTATCTTTCAAATACATACCGAGTTTAAATCTCCAATTATTTAAAGATTTCTTACACTAAATCAGATTTAGACATCGCTATATACTGAAAATTTTAATGCGTGTTATAATAAAAAAAGTGACATTCACTTTAAATATCTGATACGTTAAAAAAAGTTCGTTATAAAAACTTACAACGCTTTCATGTTATTCAAAAAAATACAAAGTTATTCTTTTGTGCTTTATGACAGCTGAGTTATTTTTAAAACTTTCTTTGTCAATGGATTAAATGCTTTTTGTAGGCGTGCCTCATCACAGGTACATCGAACTTTTTTATATAAGTAATCCGTCGAGAAACTAGGTGAAAAAATCAGTTCAGTTCTGAATTAGACCCTTTTTATTCAGCAACTTTTGGGCATCAATACAGTTGAAAAAATAGTAGAGAAGACTAAGCTAAATACCAAAAATGGTTCAACTCAGAATTGGACTTGTTGACCATGACAGCTTCAATTTTAAGCGATACTTACAGGTGATAAAAGAGGATTAAGAATATACTAAAAGCAGGAAAGTGTTCGATTTATGTTTCTTTTAGCGTGTCTTAAATGGTATCTAAGTTTTAGTGAAAGAAGTAAGTAAAATATATTTCTTATTTATGTAGTCTATAAAAGAGGTTTTAAGTTAGATGATGCTTTAATGCCCTAAAATGGAATGGAACAAAAAATGTTTCAAATAAAGTGAAATAGTATAATTTCGTTTTTCTTTCCATTACGTAGTCCTGATATCAAGGTTGCATAAAGAGGTAACTAAATTTTTCTAAATTTAATTCTAAAAAAAAAGAGATTATTTAAAAGATTTTTTTTCTTTTTGAAGTCTACTATACTATAAAAATTATATTAAAAAACGAAGAACGAAGTTAAAACAGTTTTTCAAATCTGTCTTTACAATTAAATTTTAGTTTGAAACCATAGTTTTCTTTTTACTTAAAATGATTACTGGTAAATAAAGGCTGGAACAACACTTTCAAATGTAAAGAGTAAAATAATAAAATGTAATTTGTCTTCACTTTTATCAGAATCTCTCACTTTAAGTATTTTATCATGTTACTCATTTTTGTTTTTAAATTGTCATTTAGAATTCCTTTTATTGTTTGATGGAAAATCTTAAACTTAAGGAATCATAACAAAGTCTTTTCACAGTAATTATAATCATAGACTATTTACAAGTTTAGATAATTACAAACAAAAACTCCAAATACCGCATATAATAATATTTATAAATTCATTAAATTATGTAATTAACTGTTTAAAATTTCAATGCATTACTTTGAAAATTCTATTATTAATTTCAGTTTCTATTATTTAATTCTATTAAAACAATCCATTCGGCTACAGGCAAACATTTTTGAAGAATATTTATAAAAGAAATTCACCCCATTATAAACGAGGGTGTTTTTTATTGACTTCACGACACATATTATTAGAAGAGAGATGGTTAGGAAAAGTATGCATGTGAAACTAAACTTTAAAAAAGGGTGGAATTCATTGACCTCTTATTCAAAGACCAGATGGTAATCAGGAGAGACTTTCTCGAAAATAACGATCTCTTTCGTAGAAATGGGTGGCCATACGGTTTGCTGCCCTGCATACAACATTTCTCACACCCTTTACGCACCCAATTTTGATTGACTGTGTTAAAGCTCTTTTTTAACCCTTTCAGTCCCAGTGATGCCATTTGGCATCACCACTTTCAATATTTTTTTTTCAAATTTTTTATGTCCCGTTACGACATCCAAACACACATCATTCGATTCTACACACTTTGTTCTATCAGACAATATTTTACTTTAATCTCAATATAAGTCAGAACTACTATTTTTTTTTATTTTGAAAATAGTCAACAAGCGTTTCTCTTGAATTTTGATCAGTTCACTTCAGTTCCACATATTTAAAACACAATTTAAACTATTTCGGTTAAAATAATTACTAATTTTTTTTTAATAATATGGTCAGATACCTTAAAATATATAACTCGAAGTGTTTTTAGGGAACAAATATTTTTTTATTTTGTTGTTTCCCACAATTAAAAATTTTTGGCATTGATTCAAAAACCATATAAAAAATTTAAATGAATTTTTTTTCTTGCGGAATTCGTATATTTGACCTAAAATAAGCTTATTTTGTGAATATCAGATGTTTCTGTAGTGTAGTATTTTTTTGGGACTGAAAGGGTTAAAAAAAGAAAATAGAAATAGGCTGCTAGAAGTATGATTACTGGATTCCAGATTGTGACAAAAGGAATTAATGATAAAATTTATCGGTTATCGCAATTTCTTTTTAGTGTAAATAGCTAATTAGGAAGGTACATTAATGGGTTAAAAGTAAGTTAAATGAAAGTTATTTTTAAATAAAAGCACAAGGAGTAGCTCGCACTCTTTGCATTCATATTCTAATGTTTTTAAAGGGTTGCATTAATTGTTAGACAAATTAATGAAGGGTGTAAACTTAATAATATTCTAATGGATATTATTTCAGTGTGTGTTGTTTAATTCTATCAGAAAATAATGAGAATGTGCAAATCAGGTAATTACAACTCGTAAAACTTTTTTTAAAAAACATTCTCTAACAACAAGATACTTAGAATTTACATATTATATGCGTATTACTAATTAAACAGACAAAAATTTTCAAAACTTAAGTTAATGCATTATTATTTGATAATGTATACTATAAAGGACTAAACTAAGGGCGTGTATGTGTGTAACCCTACACAACTTTCAATTGCTACCCAATAACTCAATACATAAAAGTGTAATTATATACCCCCATATATATGGTTATTTCAATAACTTTAAAACCTAAAAAGTTCTATGGCAGCTAACCTTTGCACAAGCGCGTTTTTCCTAAAAAACCTTATTATGACGTTCGACAGGTACTAGGGACTCATGTCCTAAATTTGAAGTCCGCAGATTTATTAGTTCGCATACTTGAACTTTTTTTTTATCAATAATATATTTGTAGCAAAAAAATGAATGGTTGTCAATAATACACAAATCAAGATAGAAGTAATTTATTTTCTCCACTAAGTAATGGCGATTGGTTGGTTGATCGACATATATATTCAGGTTTGTGTGCTTGGTCAGAGACTCGCTTATAAACCTTCGTCAAGTAAGACAGACACAACACACACATAAGTGACAGATGCTGTCATCTATCGCCACCTCCGTAATTTAGACTTGTTCCTAAAGGAAAGGGAAATAGTCTCCAGGGACCTGTACCCGTGGGAAATTGTGCCATGATCGCCCACAGGACTTTCGGATCCACAGATTTAACGAGCACTCGGTGGGTCTTCAGTCAGTGGCACAGGGACTCGATCGCGGGACCTTCCGATTCCGAATCCTTAACCACTAGGCTACCCACGGCCCCAAGAAATGGCGATATCGAGGATAAAAGTCTTAACGTTAAACAAAATTATTATTATTTAAAATTGTTGAAATGAACCGTACGAGCTGACAAAGTTTTAATACTTTCCTTTTGCTTGAATAGTCTGACGATACATTATAGATTTTTTAAAAGCAATATTTTAGAGCTACCACCCATCTTAACTACTTAAATATTTTACGATCACAGAGCAATTAAACTCAAAAATAGTTTGTCGTTTCAAAAAGGTACTTTATAAGTTATTATATATTTTTAAATTTTTTTTTAGTGTTTAACAAAGAACAATAAATTCCGATATTAAAAATATAATTAAAATTTAAGATAAGAAAGTTACTGTGGAATACCATTCATGTATATAAACTGGAGGTTTAAGTACTTTTCGCAATATGTTATAAGCACACACTTTAAGTAGTAAAATTTATCATTAAACGCTTTTTGTATTAACAACCTTGTAATAAAAATATTGAGATCCATTTTATTATTCCTTTATTACTATATTTTATAGGCATGTATAAAATAAACTGTTTCATTACTTCGAGAAAACTTTCGTGTTATTTCAATATTATATTTATAGTATTATAAAAATATGTGTTTATGGACTGAATTAAAAAATAGGTAAGAGTATCTTTCTTTTTTTATTATGTTTATGAAATAGTAATTATTATTGATTGGTTTTTAACTTAATCTCTTAAGACCCAAGCAAAATCCTATAAATATATTCTTATAATCTAAACATACTTTTCATACAAATATATGCTAAAAAGTATGTTTTGCAAAGAAATTTTTGAAAAAATTATGTACAATAGTTCTTAGAGACACGCTTTTAACTCTAAAAATACAATTTTTTGTGTGCTATAAATGCAACAAAGAAGGCCGTATCACTTATTTGTGGTTAACAGATTATTTTAACATTGTTTTTTAATGCTAAATGTCTTTAAAATTAACTACTAAATGAACTTTTTGAAAAGTTTGAAAAAAAAAAATTAATTTTTTTTTTTTTAAGAACTCTAATATCCTATTATAAAAATATTCAATACAGTTGGAAGAATATTACTTAGAACAGTGGTTCCCAACCTTTTCTGGACTATCGAGTTACAATATAACTAATAAAGCAATTTTTTTATTTTAAACACTAACAACCTTATATAAAAACCAAAGCCGCTTTATCCGGTCACTCTAAAATAAACTAGAAAAAAATAAAATGTTTATATGTATTTAACAGATTTTTTTTTAAAGAACAAGGGTTAAATAATTAACTAAGATCTTTAAACTGGATTCTGCAAAATTTAAGAGAGTTGACAATAAAAATTAAAGAAAAAAATGAATGCTGAAAACTTTTATTATTTTATCTTTTGTTAAGTTCATGTGCAAGTATTTGAGGAAAATGTCCAACTGATTTCTTTGTTTAGTAAGGAGCAGGATGATAACAGAACCAAATTCTTTTGCAACTAAATATGTTGACGGGTACGAGATGAGAAGTGGTTCGTTTTTTTACCGCAGTTGTGGATAATTGTAAAATAAGTTTAACGCAGGCTAACTCATAACCTCTCTACTTGAAAATGATTTTCGCTTTAAAGTCATACTTCTGATATACTTACTTCGTCTGCAACGAGTCATCAAGGTCATCCACAACCCACAGCTTCAAACAAGAATGAATCTACAATAGAATCAGGAATTTCTAATTGGTCGAATCTTGTTATCATGCCATCTTAACTTGTATGGGTGATCAATAAAAATTAGAATGGTTTTATTGTACTACAGTGCAACACATGATTTTAATTTCCCCCCTTCGAATACTCATCGCCCCCCTATCGCCCCAAACTATTTATTGCCCCCTTGATAACACAAATCGCCCACTAGGGGGTGATCGCCCCCAGGTTGGGAACCACTGGCTTAGAAAGTAATTTTTTCCCATTGTTTTAACACTAAGGCATTTTGTTTTGGAGATTTGCAGTCATTTGCCTTTAATACTGTGCAAGAAAAAAAAAAGGATCCAGCACACTACCTTGCGGCCCGCCTGATTGTTGTGCAAGTTCATCAGCGACCTGGCGTCTCCCTCCATCTCTCGGGCGTCGATGAACTTCTTGGAGAGCCTGACGCCGTACCTGACGTCGACGCTGCAGCCGCCCCATTTCCAGTCGCCCCCTTCGTGGACTGCGGCTCCGTTCCGGCTCCGATCGCAGCCGCAGTCGCTGACGTTGCCGCGGCTGCACGACTGCGTCAGGACGAACGTCACGCCTGCGCTGGTCACGCTGTAGACGTAGGCTGCCTCGCGGCTGCCTGAAAAAGAGATATTGTTTTAGACAGGAAATTGATCACAGGTACACTAGAACTCCAGTTATCCGAAGCAGTTGGAACTTAACCACATTCGGATAATTGGAGTTATTCAGTAAAAGTGTACATTAATTACTTAGTGAATCGGTGGGTTGTGAGATCGTGTTGTTGCAGTTTGGTCGTCATCAGCCCAACAAAATAAAATGTAAGGTGTCGTTTGAGTTATAGCTTCTTTTACTCAAATTATAACGGAACTTCGATTTCGTTTAGAAACTATGATGATTGATAGATATTTAAAGTTCACTACACTATATTTTCAAAAGATAATTTGTATAAATAACAAATACTTACACAAAAAGTGCTTATAGTTAGTACAAAAATATAAATTTAACATATACTGCGCGAAAGAATTAGGGGAGCATTTTGAGTGATTTTGTTACCTTTCAGTCTCAACTTTTTATTTTTTATTCTAAAAATCTCAAATTTGTAAAATAGATTCATTATGCATACAGAATAAAATGGTAAAAAACAAGGGGGTAAATCTTATTTTTTTAAACTAAAATTTAAGGGGAAAAAATTGGAATCATAACTTTTGAATAAATTGTAACAATACTTTTTAAAAAAAAACATTATTTATTGAAAGTAGTTAAAATCAATTTTTAAACATCTAAAAAATGCCCGCATGAAGAATTTAGAGTCAATTTATTTTCTAAAATTTTTTGGGAGAGAATTTTATTTTACTGTTTTTCATATTTTTATTTCATTAAAACAAACATTATTTGATTCTTCAAAAGAGATGATTCTTCCACCGAACAGTGTATAAACTTTCTTATCCGGCTTAATTGTAACTGTTATTGGTCTCTGTTGCATGCAAGTAATGCCTAAAATATTTTTTTTAGTCAGTCAAAAAACTAATCACTATAGGCATGGCATCTAACAAAGACGAACAGCAACAGGTAGGTCGGGTGGAATTTTTTTTTCTGGCATTCGGATAATCATCAACGTTTCGAATAATTGGAGTCTGTCTAATTAGAATGCTACTGCATATAGGTTTATCCGATAAGTGTAGGGGACGTTTGTAATTTTTAAATAATTTAACAGCATTTTTTTGTTAGTTTGCCGTATTTAGTACAATTTTTTCACTCAAAGACGGATATGTATTTATTTGTGAGTAGAGTTTTTCATGATAATTTTTTCTATAAAACAGAATCATCATATACTTAAAGTACAACATAAAATAACATAACTTGGAATGCGCCCTCTAGAAGGGAGGATCATAGGCTATATAGCCCGTTACACCACTCGCCAGAAGTGATACAGACACAAGAGACACACATAAAAAGGACGACCCCATAGATAATAACAACAATTATTGACAAACACAAACATCCATGCCTTACGGGTATTCGAACCCAGAAGCTCCAAAGGCTAGCTCCCTAACCGTTGTGCTGCTGGGTTGGCACTTAAAGTACAAAGTACAATTAATAATCAATTTAAACTAAAATAGAAAGGCCAGTGTGCAATCCAAACAATATATAAAATAACAGTAAATTTGCCGTTTAGTTATTAGTGAACAGGTGAAATAAACTACGAACTTTTCATTGTGCTCATCCCAAATTCCTCCCAATTACGAGTAAGAAAGAGAAAATTGGAAACTGTCAAAATTCCACGGCTCGATTCCACGATTCCAAAATTCCACGATTTTAACCCGATTTTCCCAAATATTTAGAACCTTACTCCTCCCTTAATTTTGAAGTTGTTTTTTTGTTTTTATGTAGCTTAACTTTTTTTTTAATAATTAGCTTTACGTAGCACTGAAACTCTGTAGATAATTCAATATTTGAAATCCATAAATATCAAAATTATAGTATACATATGATTGTCATATTAAAGTATAAATTGCCTTACGTTAAAAAAAATATGACATGAATTTTGGATGATATTTTGTACACATTTTCAGCCATTTTGACTGCAATAAATATCTTTCATTTAGAAAAATATTTATTTTTAGAAATTCAAACCAAATCAAAGGCCAAACTACCACATTAACAGTTAAACATAGACCACAAGCACATAATCTTTATTTAATTACAGGTTATTCAGACGCTGATAAATTGAAAACAGTTATTTTTTTAGAAACGGACTGTTATTATAAGGCATACCCAACGCAAGCGGCGTCGAGAAGTCTTAGTGGTTAGCAATTAGTTGACACTAATGGATATAAATGGTTGATTCCCAATTTTAATCACTTTGCACTTCCTTCTTAATATATTTTTGGTTTGGTTGTTTAGGTAAGACTTAGGTTGCCAGAACTGGCTAAGTTTGGAACCGTCTGGCTAATAAAAATTTTAATCATTGGGCAAAATTGATAAGACTAATTTTAAAAAAATGCCCTCAAATCATGATTTTGCTTTAATTCTTAAATATTTTCCAGCTGTTTTTTCGCCTTTGGAGGAATGTTTGCTTGGTTAGTTGGTTGGTCGGTCTATGTATATTCCGGTTTGTATGCTTGATCAGAAACCTACTTATAAAACCATAGCCAAGTTAGACAGACACAGACAGAATTTTTACAAACACACAGAAGGCGCGTTCACATGTGTCATCGAATCCATGGAAGGGAAAAATTCTCATCGGGGGAAAAAGAGGTCGAGCTGGATTTCTAACCCAAATGATAGTCTGTGGCCGAATCCATGGTATGAAACTTCAAACCCTCCTACATTGGAGGGTTTGCGAAACCCCAAATGAGCCCTGCAATTCAGATTTTGTCTGGGAGAAAATATCCAAGATTGCAAAATTTCTGAGTCTGCTCTCACTCCATGAATTCGATGACTCATGTAAACGCGCCTAGAGAGAATATACACCAAAAGCGAAGGCGAGAATCGAACACGCACCGGGTACAGTGTGCCGACTGTTAGCGAAATGTTCAGCGATCTTAACACTAGGTCACCCGGGTCCCAAAAAGCAAGTATACACCATGGATGATTTCTAGTATAAGCGAAGCAAGAAACTAGCTACATACCAACCAATCAAATTTGACTATTTTGGCTAATTTTAGCTATTTTGAAGAATCAACTTGGCTATGTTTTGTAAATTACATTCGACAACCCTGCGTCCGACGAAAATTGTAATAATTTATAGAAGCTTTCATCAGACTGTTCGACCCACACTTCTATGCCAATCGTTCAATTAGTAAAAGATGTGACATGAATTTTAACGAGGGAGGGCACACTTTGGGATGCGTTGTTGCTAACTCGCTTGAATGAAAATTTATTCAATTATATTAAATTGTTTGAATAGTTGATTCTGCCTCTATTTATAATAGTTATTTTTAAAGTCTTACTTGTTTAATTCTTATTGCGCTGGTCACACGACAACGACAACAACAACAGTTGAGTAAGTGCACTGAATCAGGAAATAATTTGAATACTTATTTTACTGAAATGCAGGGCATTTAGTCGACTGCACTGATCAACTCCACTGACCTCAAGAAAAGAACAGATCGTTCTTTTTATTCGTTGTTCGCTTAAACAGTATCCGCATGTTTTTAATCTCCATTTTAAGATGACGGAAGAAACAAAAAATTAGAATTTAACTATTTTCATTTTTCATTCTTCTTCAAAGTTTCGAAGATCAAATAAAACAAAAAATTAAGAAAAACGGCACTGAACGAAAGAAACAAAAAATTATAATTTAACTATTTTCTTTTTTTTATTCTTCTTCAAAGTTTCGAAGATCAAATAAAACAAAACATTAAGAAAAACGGCACTGAACGTTTTTTTTTTTTTACTTCGGAGAAAACCACAAGATCTCACATGATTCGTCACTTTTAATCCAATGAAGGAGGAGGCAAGTGTAGGATGATTCATAACGTCATAAAAACGGACGTGTTCAAATTAATTAATATTTCTTAGAAATCATAATGGTTTATCACACCCAAATTCCATTCTCACAATTACTTTTTATTTATAAAAATCTTGTAAATATTTTTGTAACAAGAAATTCTGAAAATTGGATTGTAAAATAACTGTATTCTAAAAAGAACTGGAAGATTTTTGTCCACTGTATGAGCCGTGCAGTTGACTTGTGCCCAAATGCAGTTATGGGTTGTCCAGAGAAATAAAACTAGCAGTACTTAGGTCTTCTGTCGAGTGAACTAATTGGCAGAACACACATTACTTAATAACTAGCATGATTCTAAAATTTTATTATTTTTTTTAAAGTGCTGATATAACATTGAAGACTAAATATTATTAAATATAGGGTAAGGTGGGGTAAGTGGGCCACCTTCTTAGCATAATTCGACTTTAGATCCTCATACCACTGGATATAATCGGCCTAACAACTTATTATTTTTTTTGTGGTCCATTCTCTCATATGTTATTACTGTACCCATGTCAACCTTAACACAAATTGGCAAAAAATAAATTTAAAAACTACGTTTTTCTTTTTGGTCATCCGAGTGGCCCACTTGCCCCGCAAGTTGGGGTAAGTGGGGCACCCTCCCCCTAATATATTTTTACACATAACTGGTAGAGATATGGTGGGGCAAGTGGAATAATCTACATGATTTTTTGAGTGTTTGAAAAAAAAAGTAATGATGTATCTTTAATAGTTCCCCCATAGCAACTTTTTCTGGCATGCAAGCTTACTACAAGAAAAAATTCATTAATTTTCATCTTGTCATTTTTGCACGTAGTGTAAAAAAATGTTAGGGCTACAGATTTTAAACTGGCCTATGTCAATTAATGGGACTATGAATAGTGAATATGACTAACCCTATGAATCAGTGAATATGACTTTTTTTTAAAGTATATTAAAGAGTTGGGGCAAGTGGGCCACCCCTGGCCCACTTACCCCGCCATTGTGGTGGCCCACTTACCCTAAACGCGGGGTAACTGGGCCACCCTAATTTTCTTTTAATCTTATCAACATTACAAGTACGTGACACTACAAAAAGATACTATGTTTTATGCACTTTCAAAATATATAACAATTTGTTTTGTATCATGAACCGTTTGGAAATAAATAAAAAAATAGTATGATGGCGTCAATTACGAAAAGATGCAATTTTAAAAAAATTCACAAAAAGAATTGTACCTTGTTACATACTTAAATGAAAATGATGAAATAATGTTTCCTGCATCTATTGGGGTAAATACGTAAAAATATTGTAACAGAATTTTTTTACGTCCATAATTCGGGAAATGCCAGGAGGGGTGGCCCACTTGCCCAATGGCCCACTTACCCCACCTTACCCTACTTTTATAAAAAAATAATCTGTTGAAACTTTATAAAATATCATTAAGTGAAAATATTTTTTACTTTTATCCGTTTACTTATTCCTCATCGTTTTTTTAACGAAATTCTTTGCCAAAACCATAGATATCATAGTAAAAGTATTAGATTGGCGGATGACGAATGAACAAATGAGTTTCTCTGAAATGTAATTTCTCGTCGTGAGAAAAAAATTCATTCCGATATTTGCCGAAGAAACTAGGGTTATTTCACGTCAAGGATGGCAACATCTCCAACGGTGTGTTTTAATTTGTTTTTTGGAATTAATTTTATTTTATATTCGAAAATGAGTTTTCTAAGAATATTTTACTCATTAAATTTTTTAAATGCCAATTACTTGCTTGTTGTTCAAAACATTTGTTAAAGGAAGCTTGCATTAAAAAAGTGCATTTTATCACAATCTATATCAACCATTTTGATAGTGGAACCGAAGCAACCAATGAAATTGCAGGATATAGAAAAATAAAAACAGGAGAGTTACATCATCTAAAACTTCCCATTCCACATGGAATGACTATTTTCCAGTCGAATTCCAATCGATTTCCAATTTATTTATGCGTTGTAAAAAAAGAAATTAGTTCTTTGTGATTGTGATGAATTACTTCCATACCGTAACACAACCTTCTCAAAAAGAAAAAAAAACCCTCAAGTCTATCAATTTCCAAATTGATACCAATGCACCGTTGATTGCCCAATAGAATGACGTAATGCCATGAAGGATTGCAAGTATCGTTAGTAGCCATAGAGTGCAGAAGAAGACAGAAATGCTTGGTACGAAATAAAGTGAAGCCGCCAATATTTCGCCAAGCCACCCTAGTAAGCCCAAACAAGCCACTCACTTAACGTTAGTTTATTGTAAAATCGTCCAGGATAGCCTGATTGGTAAGGTCTTGGACTGGGCATCCTTAAGGTTACGAGTTCGAGCCCCGTTGCCCTCCGAAAACCCCCGTGTACGTAAATGGTGACCGGTGCACGTTAAATTCCATCGTCGTCACAAAGTCCTCGAAGTTCCCATACCTAATCAATACCTCTGGGGGTGACAAGTCAATTCTGAGGATCCTCTAGTTGGCCTCTGTCTCTAAAAATTAGATGGATCCATTTACGTGTGTGTGTTGTGTCTGTCATGACGAAGGTTTATAATGGGGTCTCTGACCAAGCACACAAACCTGAATATACCTACCTGAATATACCCTAATATGTCTACCAACCAACTAATGTAAAATGCTTCATTTTATTCATCAAAAAGCATTGCTTGAAAATAAAAAAAAAATTATGTTTGCACAGTTGTAGACTATAGCACAAGATCTGAATTTACACATGATGATGATAGTAGTAAATTTTTTCCACAGGTGCGAAAACGGAATTGTAATTATAGTTTTTATTAAAGAGTCAGAAGCCAACGTCGATGTAGTAAGCCTATACAAACTCCACTAGGCGCGTTTACATGAGCCATCGAATCCATGGAATGCCAAACCCTCCATTTGGCGAAAAAGTGCTCGAGCAAGATTTCTAACCAGCCCGATAGTCTGTGGCTGAATCCATGGAATGTAACATCAAACCCTCCATCATTGAAGGGTTTGCGCAACCCCAATGAACCCTGCAATTCCAGTTCTGCCTGGGTGAAAATTCCCAAGTGGGAAAAATTGCGGAGTTTGCTCTTCATTCCATGGATTTGATGGCTCATGTAAACGCGCCTATTGTAGAATACAAATTCTTAACCGAGAGAGTTTGTTTGGGCTTACTTTAAGGGGCTGGGGAGCCCAGTCGGTTAAGCACTCGCTCAGCATGCGGAAGGTCCCAGGTTCGGGTCCGGGCATCGCCAAAATAGCTGTCGACCTATAAACGGCCCGTGCAGCCAAAAAAGTCCGACGAATAATACCCCGTGTAAGGAAGTGCACGTTAAATATCCTTCAAAGTCCAAACGCTGCGTACGATGTCGCCCTTAATGGTTGCGTTGGGTGCCTATTCAGGTGTTGGCTCGTCACCTGACTGTGGTTCTAAAATACGACGCCCGTCGCCAATAGCCCTCGTGTAGCTCTAGTGCGACGATAATTCAAACCTAACCTTGGGCTTACTTCAAAGCGGTCGATGGCCTCACTTGGCGAAACTGTTTTTGTACTGGTTTTTGCCCGGAAGCATATCCACCTTCTTCTAAACTCCATGTTAGTAGCGGTGCTCCAAAACGAATCCGACAAGCGAAATCAATTAAAGTGGTACGCTTGTCGAGTAGCATATGATCAATTCTTCATTTACACGAGAGGATGAAAAGGTGAGGAGAAAAAAATCGCCAAGTCTTCCGTAATAATAACTGAATGGTTCAACCATAAAAAATAGATTTGTCTCGATGTCGGCTTTTGAAGTCCTTACAGTTCATGAGAGGACCCGGTGTCGGTTTGACAGAGTTTTAACCCTCTAATGTATACTGTTGCCGTTTGGCAACAAGTAACATAATCCACTTTATTCTGTAAAATTAGAGCTCCCTCTCGACAAATGTGTTTTTTCATCTATTACATTCCATTATGAAGTTTTAGTTACTAATAATCCTCATTACATTCCATTGTGAAGTTTTAGTTACTAATAATCCTCATAAATGACAGTAGTAAAAGTGTATTCAAAATTGAGGAGTTAGGTTGTTAACTGTTGTGAAATTACGTTTTCGGCAGTATTCAACGCATAATAATATTAGTACGAAATACAAATAAATTGTTTTGAAAAAATAATTATTAAAGATACATATGTATTTTTGTGGGAAATTCATACATTAGAGGGTTTACTAACACTTAACACTTTCGCTACAACTTTCGTTAACATTAATATGTCTGTTGCTGCGTAATAGGGCACTGAAAAAAAAAATAGAATCCTTATTTTTTTATGCATGTAGGCAACACTCCCAAAGAAAGTGTTTCCGATTTCGATTGAAATGTTGAAAATTTGAACTGTAAGGATAAGAAGAAGAAAAAAATTAAGTCTTTTTTGCTGAAGGTTTTCATACGAGCAACCACTTCATATACAACTCCATTAAAAAAATTAGAATAATGAAAGAAAATACGATTACGGGAATTGAAACTGTAATTCATCAAATAAATAATCAATAATATGAAATACAAATTATTATTATATAAATCTGCATATTTTGTAGATTAATAAAAAAGTAAACATATTACAATGAAATAGAAAATATATTTAAATCAGCAAACTACAAAAAATTTAAAGTATTAGAATAGTACTTCCTAACATGGTTCAAAAAATTAGAATAAGCAACTATTTTCTATCAGTTGAGAGAACAGCTGAGAGATTTATATCTGAGGGACTAAAAAAATGTGTTACGTAAAAAATGACGAGTCATTTGGCATTTAGTTTTAGTGTAGCATTTGCTTAATACGGGACGAAATATGGACTTATATGAAAGCGTAAAATTTTGCTTTGCGAACTTGCACTAAGAAGGAAAAACACAACTTTTTATAGCAAAAGATGTGAAATGTTCTCAAGCAAGTGTGAGTAGAGTTTTAAGAGAATATCCTAATAATAAGTGTTTTTAAAAATAAACCCTTTGAAAGTGGTCGAAAGCCAGTAACTACAACAAAAAATGAAAGGCAATTGAAAAATATTGTGAAGCAACATCGCTTTCGAAGTGTGAGATATTTGCAAAGAAAATTGAAAGAAAAGGTTAAGAATGTGTCTAAATCTACCACATTACGACGACTTCCCAAATTAGGTTTTAGATCACGTGGGCCTATGGTAAAGCCATTATTATCATCTAAGCAAACCTCTGAGCCCCTGTTAGAGTTAAACGATGGATATTTTGGGATCAAGATGATTGGAAAAAGGTTCACTCTTAAAGAAGAGAAAGACTCTCTAGAAAATGCGCTTCTCCTAGAGTCTAGGAGAAGCGCATTTTCTAGACTGGAAGAGTGAAAATTAACTCAGACTGAGTTAAAATCGCTCGTTCGTTTACTCTTCAGCGATGAAAGTATGTTTTGTGTGTCTCATGGGTATGAAGGTATACTTATTTAGATACTTAAACAAGAAGCTTATAATAAAGGGTGGTTAAAACGTTGTGATAAATTAATTTGCGTCCTTTGTCTTGGTATGGGGCTGTACGGCTGTGAACGTTGTGTATTGTTTCCACCAACAGTCAATTTAGAAGTTTATCAAGAAATTATTGAACATTTCATGATTCCTTCTGTTGATCATTTATGTGATGACGAGTTCTTGTTTCAGCTAGTTTTAGCTTCTTCCCACACTTCCAAATCAACTAAATGGCTCAAAGAGAAGGCCTTAACTCTACCCCTTTGTCTGCGAATTACTAAATCTAGAATTTGTGGGGAATTAAGAAAAAAAAAGACTTCAAGAAATTGCGCTCCCAGACAAAAGAACTTATTTCTAGTATTAAGAGCGTATTTGGACAAATATGGATATGGACGAATCCGGATTAAAAAAAAAAACTTTTCATAAATCAACAAAATACGCAGATTTATTTATTGATTAATTATTTGATAAATTAAATTTTCAATTCCCTTAACTTTATTTCTTTAATTATACTATTATTTTAAAATTGGAGTTGTATGCAGTTTGAAGATAATCTATTAACGACGACGGTTGACAAGAACATTTGCCAAACGAAATGTAGCTTTCAACTTAAGTTTACCTAATTAAATTAAATATTAGACAAATAAAGACCATAGCCCAGCACAATTTATGTATAACAAATTAAGTTACACAGAAAATTAATTAAAAATTTTTAAAGATAAAGTATTTGGAAATGAAGGTATTAATCCTGTAATGCATGAATTTTTTTTCATGCCGAAAAAAAATATTTGTATCTTTAATACTCATACATTATGGGGAAAATACTGATAAAAAATAACTGCATTGGAATTTAAATAATTTCTATTTTTAAAATTTTTGCCGTATGGCAAAAACCAACCACAAATTTCCAATTTTAATAAGACTGACTCGAAAACTACTAAATATATTTTTAAAATAACCCTCTTGAACTATAATTATTTTTTCAAAACAATTTATTTGTATTTAGTGCTAATATTATTATACTTTGAATACTGCCAAAGACGTAATTTCACAACAGTTAATAACTTCACTCTTTAATTTTGAATACACTTTTACTACTGCCTTCTATGAGGGTTATCAGTTACTAAAACTCAGTTACAAAAAGGAATTTAATGGATGAAAAAACACTGACTTGTAAACTACTTTAATAGAATAAAGTGGATAATGTTACTTATTCCGATATGGCAACAGAATGCCATTGGAGGGTTAATGGATTAATTTTTACCAAAATTGTCAGTTACGATTCTCTCAAATCATTGCAGTCCAGAGTCGGCATGTTCCGCGGTATTTATGAAAAGATGTTATTAATAACCTTCCATTGAGCCCGAGTATTGTGAAGCGGTCACAAGATTTATGGACTCATTTGGGGAGAGGGGCCGCCGATCGGGGGGTGCACGAACCGCGCGGTGTGCCCAGGTATAAGTCGTGGGAATGGGCAGAGAAGTAGAACGGGTCTTCTTTTTGCATTTGGTGAAAAAAAATTCACTCAAGAATGTGAAGTGGTTTAAAAAGTTTCACAACAGCACCCTTTTACTTATCCGATTGAGGAAGAACCCGGGTCTGGGACAACTAGACCGAAAGGCCTTAGGACAGACAGCAAAAAAAAATGCATTAGTATATCAATACAAAAATTATAGATTAAGTTGTCCTTGAACAAACATAAAGGCGTTCATTTATTGAATTCAAAGGGCCAGAGTTCTAAATAGGCTAAGTTGGATGTAGCCTAGAGTGGATAATTTTTGGGGGAAGCACATTTTACGACCAATTAAAGCGGAATCATCATAAAAAAATATCATGAAGGCACGAAATTTTTTAAAAAAGAAAACTATATTTAACGTATTACTAATATTTCGTAGCAAGCATGGTCGCCGCCATGGAAACAAAACGACCACTCAAAGTTTCGAATTTTCATTTAAACTTTAGTTACTGAATCGTGCCTTTACGAAAAACTTCTATGATGCACATTTGAATATGGGGCTAGAGTTGGCAAATTTGGTAGTTAATCATGCATTCGTAATCATGCATTCATCCTCCGAAAATTTCCTTAATCCTTCGTTGAACTAATGTTCTTAGACTAGTTATTCTACACTCTCATACATCCTAAGAGTTTTTTGAACACGAATAATCGAAAAATATGACAAATGTTTATTTTTTTAGCTACTCAAACTGTTTTTACTAAACATTTCTATTGCAGACCCGGCAGCACATCGGTTAGGGAGCTAGCCTTTGGAATTTCTGGGTTCTGGTTCGAATCCCTGTAAGGCATGTTGTGTTTGTCAATAAATGTAGTAATTTGTCTATTTGTTTGTGTCGTTTTTTTTTGTGTGTCTCTTGTGACTGTGTCACTTCTGGCGAGTGGGGTAACTAGCTATAAAGCCTTCTAGGGCCCATTCGTTGTCATTTGTCAAATATTTATATTGAAACTGGCTAAATTAGGGACACTTTCCAAACATGGCTTTGGTAACCCTCTTCTCTCCAGCGGTAACATATGTTAACCTTTGTAGAATTCACTGCGCAACTTCATTTTAGATTTTTCATACTAACTTTTCTGTTACAAAGTAGAGCACACTAAAGAATGTGTATTTTTACCATTCGAAACCTCTAAGTCCACCAATTCAACTTAAACCTGTACAAACAAAGAGCTCAATGAAGAACGTGCTAAGTGACATTGTTGAAAATGTTGAGATTTTGAGGTCCCAATGAGCATATATTCCCTCTTTTAAAGATAACATGTTTCCTATTTTATAAATTTTGAAAAAGTATATTTTTTACTTTTTGTAATTACCATTTTAATAACGGATGTAAGTGCAAACTAAACACATGTCTCATCCTAGCGTATGCAAATTCTGTCAATTTGTACGTTCTTCCACTAAGCTCTATAAATGTTAAACTCACTTTTTTCAACATTCCTTTCAAAAGCATACTTCTAAACTGCTAGAAAAATATGATTATGTTGTTATTGTCGTGTGCCTTCAGGCCGAAGCTTGGAAAGCAATAGGGTTGCAGTAGCATCAAGGCTTTGGCACAAGGCTTTTGAGTACCCATAATTGGGTGGATGTCTGACTTCTACTCCGAGATGGCGCCACCTCCTCAATTTAGGCATGTCGGTGGAGGAGATGGGCAATTTTCTCCAAACGACCTGCACCCTTGGTAAACTGCGCTATGACCGCCCACAGGACTTTCGGACCCACAGATTTAACAAACACGTTCTCCGCATGTACTCAGGACAACACAAATATCCATGCCTTACCCGGGATTCAAACTCGGGTCCACTCGCTTGGCAGGCGAGGGTCGAAACCACTACACTATACTAAAACCGACCTTAAGTTTGCAGCAGAAAAATATACTGCGCGGAGGAAACTGGGTAAACAACGCAACTGGCACCGAAATTTCGCCTACTCTGATTGGCTGCTCCTTTGACCCTGATATTCGTGCGCCCTGTTACGTCGAAATCGAAGGAAAAAATAATTAAAATTACACTCTAACTGAAGCTAAACTAATAAAAATAATAAATTTATGTCTTGAAATAACAAATAAAATTGTTTTTTGAATGTGAAACACCTATTTTCATTCGATTCTCGCACTCGAAAATGAGAACTATTTACTCTTTTTCTCGTAGAACATTTGTATACTGCAAACTTCATGTCGTTTTTACTGGCTGGGCGACAAAATATGATTATACAAAGAATACACGAATAGGATTGTTTTCGGAATTGTTCAAATTCACTCACCCACCACGACGACGTGTCCGAACACCTGATTACTTCCAATGGAGGTGCAGTTCCACCTGTGGTGCCTGAACTGACGCTGGCACTCCGAGACGCCGAGCCGGGTGCCCTCTCCGATGGCCACTACGATGTCCGGCCTCGTCTGGCACAGGAGACGCTGGGACGACGTCAGTCCGGGGATCTTGTTGCAGATGTCCGCGGCACGGACGGCGATCACCCAAGACAGGGCCCTGGAGAAATGCAATTTATTAAAAGTCGTCAGTTTTTTTTTATTTACAACTAGCAAATAAATACCCGTTCCTCACACGGACTAAAAAATTTCAAATCGATCCTAGTATAAGGACAATAAGCTTATGTTTATTGTTTCCGCTCGAGTGTGGAATCCCGTTACTTATATTACCTTGAAATTCAAATTTAAAAATACGCTATAAAATTCACGGATAAATACCACCGCAATTTCACGCAAAAAACATAAAATTCTTTTAGCTTATCTGGCGCGTTTTTGCTAATTTGGCGTTGAAAAGATATAGCTGCAAACACAAACATTCAGCTCTAGTGCGCTGAAATTTGCATAATCAACCAGTTTATAAATTATTTAAAAAAAACTGTTATCATTTGGCTCTTTTTTGCAATAACTTTGCGAGTTTGGCAAAGCATTTGGTAAAAATTGAAGACATAAAACCCTTACATGCCGCTCTAGTGTGATGACCTTGAACAACCGTCATAGTTTACTAATAGCTTAACCATGCATTTATTGTTTAAATACTCATTCTCATACATACATCCAATAGAACAATCAATGAAGAAATTATCAAATAAACAAATAATAAAATCCTAGAATGAAATCCAGTCGGAATTTTTAATATTTTCGTAAAAGTTTATATTAATTTTTTCAACCAATGGAAACATGAAAAGAAAAAAAAATTGTCCAACTTGTGCGAAAGTGGTGTACTTTTTTCAGAAAATTCAAATTTGCTTTAAAAATATAACAAATATGAAAAAACTAAGCCTCAGGTGCACACGTTGGTATTAAAAGGAATCTATATAAAAAATTTCGAATATATTTACAGCGATCAAATAATACAAAAATGAGAAAATGTATACACTAATTTCAGAAGCACGAATCAGCAAAACATCAAACACAAGAATTGAAATAAGAAATAGAACTTAAAAGATAAAAAAATCAAGAATTTAAATTGTTCATAAGGTCTCTGGCGAGCCAGTAACGGGAGTAGATGCAGTTCTTTGTGAGAACTGAACTGTTAAGGAGATGGCCAACATTCATGATTCATCGTAGCACCACTGAGGCAGAGGGGGCAGGCATGTTTATCCACTAATTTACGGCGGAAGAGATGTAACCAAAGTCGTTATTGGTGTCATAGAATTAAAGACTTGATGGCGGATGAGCCCGATCAACCGCGGGTCTCCTAGACCAAAGTGCCTCAGTGTTAATGCAATGGAGAAAAACATATATTTTCTAGGCCCATTTCTCATTTAGTATTGAATATTTTTAAAAACGGGTTTTTTTTTTTATGATAAATGTAGCTGACTTACATGTCCTGACAAAACTTTTTGGCAAAAACTGACTAAAAAATTTGACTCTCAACTATTTTCTTCTTCCATTAACGCTATCTCATTAATATAAAATAATCTCATGTTACACGAGCATCGACGTTTATTATTAACATCCTCATAAATTAGAATTTCAATATAATAATAAATGCACGAAACTTCAAAAGCCGGATTTAAGGAGACATTTTTATCGCAAATATTATCTCGTATCCCTAGGCTCTCTAAAGACGTTGACAGCTTTATTTTGTAGAGGGGCCCCCATGCATAAGGGATACATTCCTAATACCTCAGAAACCGTCATTCTTATCGAGGCCCCGGGGTTGCCAAATTGAATTTTCAAAAAACAGCCAAGTTGAGGTTAAAAATAACCAAAATTAGCAAAAGTCCCAATGAACCGAAGATTGCTTTACAATAAAGAGAAGTAAACACTATTTTTACCCTCTAATTCATACTGTTGCCATATGGCAACAAGTAACATAATTCACTTTATTCTATGAAAATAGAGCTCCCTCTTGACAAATCTGTGTTTTTTCATCTATTACATTCCATTTTGGAGTTTTAGTTACTAATAACCCTCATAGATGACAGTTGTAAAAGTGTATCCAAAATTAAAGAGTGAGGTTATAAACTGTTGTGAAGTTACGTTTTTGGTAGCATTTAAAGTATAGTAATATTAGTACACTAAATGCAAATAAATTGTTTTGAAAAATTAATTATAGTTAAAGAGGGTTATTTTGAAGTATATTTAGTTGTTTTCTAGTCATTATTATCAAAATTAGTTGGTTTTTATCATATGGAAAAAATTTAACAAATTGAATTTATTTCAATTCTAATGCAGTTATTTTTTTAAGTATTTTTCCCATAATGTATGAGTAATAAAGATATCGATATATTTTTTCGGGATGAAAAAAAAAACATGCATTGGAGGGTTAAGAGCATAAGAATGAATACACCAATAAAAAAATATTTAATACTGAAATGGTTATTAACATTCTGGACGCCTTTTCAAAGTTAGATAAATTAGTAGCCTAGTGTTAATTAGTGTTTGGGCTTACCTAACCAGATTTGTACCAATGTTTAATTTTTCGACAATGATATCATCTTTAAATTTTCATAAATAATATTTACATTGTTTTTGTTTGAAAAAACTATGAAAAAATTTATCAGAAACTATTTGCACAACTTTTATAGCTAGATAGTCGTGCAACAAACTAAATTGTACAGCGAAATGCAGTATGTCTGGTCAGTGGTCACCCTAGTTTGGGATAATGCTTTAAAATTTGGTTAGCCAAACGGACCCCAAATTAGCCAAATATTAGCCAAGTCTGGCAGCCCTACGAAGCCCCTTATATGAGGAAATAAGGGGAAGGGGCGGTACCATATCTTTCAATCTAACACTCATACTTGATAACTGCACGGCGAAAATGTGTACAAAATTAAGAGGGCACATCTGCTGGGTATCTTAGCACCATCTTTTGAAAAATGAATTTTTAACGGTGTCTGTTTCATGTTTTGGGTTCAAAAATTGATTTATTGAAAATCAAAAAGTGTTTCGATGGTTTTAGATCGGCGTAAGATAAATATTATTGATGCTGATTTAAAGATTGATATTTTTTGGGTATCAATTGGCTTGTTTCAGATGACGTTTCTATTTCCAGCTTTCGTTCTTAAATTTCCTTCGATCTGTGCTCTGTCTCTAGGTGACAGGACCATTAACAAAGTAGCAGAGATAGTTTCATTTTTTGTATAAATAATCTAAAATAATTGCATTAGTTTTCAGCGCTTATTGAAGTATTATTGTATAAGGGCGTCAAAATAAAATTATTTATTGTTCGAAAATTTGTTTGGAAAATTTCTGCTGAGATTTAAGACCAGACACATGCCCGTTTTAAATCCTTGTTCCAAAAAAATGTAAAGAACGAGTTAGGAGCTGTTCTGACAATTTTAACAAATTCTTCGAAAATGCAAATTAATTTAGCAAACGATTAAAACAATATTTATTGAATTAGGGAATGGAAAGTTGATGAAAGTAGGAAATTAGGGCGACTATAAATTAGAAAATAACATTTGTTTTGAACAAGACAATATTTTCTTATCTTGGACGAATGCTGTGTAAACATTTTTTCAGTATAGAACTAAACCTTTTCTCTGTAAAATTAATACCATTGAATTGCTGCCCCACAATTTCGCTTAATTTCTCCGCACAAGAAACAACATCATCAATTTAGAATTTTTCCACCAAGTTTGAAGTTTGGCAACGCTTTACATACTTGAAATTTAAACCAATAAAATTGATAATATTTCAGAAATAGTCGAAATAATAAAAAAAAATTGCACGTAAATCACTTTAAAATAGAAGATTCTCTAAATAGAAGTAGAAGAAAAACACATTTGATTTGAGAGTGAAATCGAAACAAACAATGGAATTACAGGAAAAGCAAAAATTAAAACTGTAGAGATACATATTCTGGAACAAAATATTGTTATTCCCTCGTTTTATTACCTCATCCATTGCTACTAAAGAGTTTATATTTAGCAAAACACAATGCGAGGTGATACTTGAGAACATGGAATTAAGGACAATACATAACTGAGTGAACTACACTACACAACACAATCCAAAATAATTAATCATCTGTAAACCGATTTCAAATCAAGAAGTCTCATTGAAAACTTTCTTATGCAATAATGTAATGTCTGGAGATCGTATCCACATGTCGGCCAAACGCATCAAATTTCAAAAGAAGTAAAAATTGAAACGAGGGTTATCGAATAACGACAGAAAGGGTCGCCGATTAGCATAACGTCTAACAACACGGAAGCTATTGACAGGCAAATAGACATAACTAAATGTGTTGTGACTTTAACTAGCTGGGTGTGGTAGAGTGATGGGCGTGCGAATGAGGCAGAGCTGGGAACTTCCAGAGAAGCACTGTCGGCATGGGGTTCATAGAGTGAGATAGAGAGTAGGAGATGTCGTATAATCACAAACATTCATAGACTGGTTTACTGAGTGAAGGCATTAATAGCTTGAAAAGTAGGCCCACGGGGCCGATGTGGATACGTCATTTCGGCACAATGAACCGAAGATTGTTTTAATAAAGAGAAGTAAACACTATTTTAAGAGCATACACTCTTAAAACAAAAGAGTGAAATCCTCTCCAGTACGAGAAGTGCATTTTCGACACCGGAGTGCATTTTCCAGACTGGAGGAGTGAAAATTAATCAGACTGATTAATATCGCTCGTTCGTTTTAAGAGTGTAAGAATACATAAAAAATATTTAAGACTGAATGGTAAATAACCATTCAATTTTGACACCTTTTCAAGGTTAGATAAATTGTAGTAGCCCAGTGTTAATTAGTGTCTGGGCTTACCAGACCAGATTTGTACTAGTGTTTAATTTCTCGAAAATGATATCATCTTCAAATTTTCATAAAAAAAAGTTTGCATTGTTTTTCTATGAAAAAACTATGAAACATTTTATCGAAAACTATTTGCAGAATTTTTATAGCTTGACAGTTGAATAATAAACTGCAAGGACCACGCAAACACTTGGAGTTTTTTCTATTCTCCGCAAGTAAATCTGCAGAACGTTATGTAAAATAAAAATAAAAAATCAATTAAAATCTTTCTTGGGATCTAGATCGGAACCAGAATGTTGTGCCAAACTTGGTGCTTATTACGTATGGTGTAATATCTGCAAATAAAATAATAAAACATAAATTTCGCTGACAAATGCAAAATGCCAGATGGGTCAGATGATTTCATGCCCCCCTCCGCTTTCTCCCATGCATTAACTGCATAGCTTTTATAGAGTTTTTAATCAAAGTCTCTTTGTTTGAATCCCGCCTCTGACATGGATGTCTATATTAGTTCCGAATTAGTTTGAAGAATTGAAGCGGGAAGATATTAGCTCTCGTGCAGCAAAAGAAGGCCAATGCTCCCCCTAAAAACCTTAAATTACTGTCTATGTGTGTCTGCAATTGCACAATCTGTCACCTTTCGGATTTAGAGGGAGAGCTAATGCATTAGTTTTCGAATAAAAAATTTCGTAGAAGTATTGCTTTGTCATTCAAGCCCTTTTCTCCAAGGTATGGAAATCAACATAACATCGAAATGAAGCAATTTTGAAACTAAAATGTTATTTAGTTATTTAATTATATATTTTTGAAGTTTTATAATGCTCCGAATTCCCAGAATATAGCAACACTATTTAAATATCAATTAATAATTAAATAATCGGAATTTATTTCCTTTTCAATTTTGTTTAAAATTGATGTTATGATGATTACCATACCTGGTGAAAATGGGAAAACATGGTAAACCTATACTTTCGCAAAAGTTGTGATTTTAAATGTAATGCATTAGCTCTATGGGATTGATAGTCCCTCTTCTACGACTTGGCGAAATTTAAACGGCTTCATTTTTTTTCTTAGCGAACATCCTCGCCTATCTCTTTACTCCGTGACTGACGAGTAATTGAGACGTGGTAGTAGACATTTTATCCAAGAAATAATAATTTATCCTTTTAATCCCAATCAGAAACGGTGACGTCTTGATTGATTTAGGATCACTCGGTTATTAATTTTATTTGAATAAGCGATCTGATTTTGTTGTTGTGGGGATTATTTTTGAGAGTAATAATTAGCTAAGATGATATGGAATATGATTATTGATTTTAGAAAATGTTTTAATATAATAAAAATTGAAAAATATATAATTACACATGTAGTTTATCAAAATAACGTGGGACGAGTTGAATCATTGCAGTGAGCTGAAAGACTTGGTGTTCAGTTAAAACTACAGTCAGGATTCCACCATTTATTACAGTACAATAAAATTAAAACTTGTAAAGTACATTTCTTAACTATCTTGGCTATTTTTAACTAGCAGAAACGGCAGTTATGCTGTTTTTTTTAAGCAGAGTTCACACGAGCGATCGTTACTAGTAAGATTAATAGATTATAGAGCCCAGGAAAGTAACACATACTTTTACTATGATTTGAGTTTTAACCAAAATTATTTACACTATATTTAGTTTTATTTTAGATCCCTTGACGACGCCTAAAAACGAGTCTGTAGTTGATTAGAGAATTGATAACTTTATTAAAACGTATTTTAAAAGACATAAGTTTTCAAAGTCCTGCGAGCAGTTCAAGGGGGGTGAAAAAAATTAATTTTCTTAGTGTGTCCACATCGGGTACATGTACTATATTTAAGTTAATTCTGGCAGCGTCTGATAGCTGTACCTTTAATTTTATAACGCCATAACTTCTAAACTAATAACCAATTCAACAACCTAAAAACATTTTTAGAGTATTTAGTCAAGTGTGTGTGTTTTTTTTTTAAAATTTAAGATTGTTAAAAAATGTTGTTTTCCCCAAATAACACAATTTCAACGTAGTCAGATACCTCAAGACGGTAGAAAAGAAAACTTAGTTAAGTTATGAAACATTAATTTTCCCTATTCATCTACACTCCGTGCCAACCTAACTTGGGTAAAAACAAAGAGTAAAAAAAGGTAGAGGAAAAAATTCGATTGGTCAGTTAGTTGTAAACTCTTGTTGTAAGGTTATCTTTGCCTACAAAATGATCTGAATACATTTAACCAAAATACACTTTTTTATTCCAAAAAAATCGCCAAATTTTCTCAAATAACATTCCAGTCTGTTAGGCTTTAAACGAAATTAATGTTTTAAACATGTTTTCTGGATGGATTCCCAAATTATTTATGGAACGCTTAACATACGCGGAAGAATCTTCCCCATAGCATATTTTTATTTACCCAACTTAGGTTGGTAAGGAGTGCAGTCGGATACCTTAAAACGGTAGAAAAGAAAACTTATGTAAGTTACGAAACTTCATATTCATTTTCCCCATTCATCTAAATGGCACCTATTATTCATCCTCGCTTCCACCACTTAAACGGATTACATTTTCAAGTTGCCAGAATATAAATAAGAAAACATAAAAGAAAAATATTTAAAAAAAACCTGTGTGCTGAATAAAATATTCATTTGCTTAACTCTGTTTCATTTGGCGGCCTGTCCCACAAGCTGAGGCGTGCCTATAACTTACCTATCTTTGAAAACAGGTGTGGGGTCAGTACTTCCGGTCACCCCGACCTTGTAAGTGACAATAAATATGGGTCTTATGGATTCAAGGTTTGTCCATTAATTGGGATGGTAAAGTAGGTAGTTGGCTTTACAAGCGAAAGGGCATAAGTCAAGTTGTATAGTTTTAGTATGTTTAAATTTATAGTTCTTGTTAACCATTCATGATTGTTAATATTTAATGCACTGAATAAATGCAGTGATGAACTTGAATAAAATTTGGCCATCTAATATTCTATATTGTTAAATCAGGCACGGAAGAATAAGACAACTTTTGCGTAGATGTGACTTCACATCAAAAGTAGCCGTACAAGATGTCCAATCATCCACATCAACAATTTTAACAAAAGCTCAACTAATTTGTGCAAAAGTATGGTTGTGTAACTAGATGGAATAAAAAAATGTATATTTTGGAGTTGTTACATCACCATGTCTCTAAGAGATTAACAAAATATGCTAAATGCGTAGTTTTTAAGAAATTTTCTCTTGGTATTTTCTTTAAAGGAAAATTAAATTTCTTATGTGATGGGCGAGACATTTGTGTTTTAAAATGCTAAATAATAATAACATCAAATCTAATCATTTAAAATCAAATCAAATAGTTTTGAGGACAAATTGAAATAATCATTTTTAGGAACTCTTTTGACCTTAAAACAAATCTTTAACCACCCAAAAGATACTGAAGTATCAAAAAATCAAGGATACAAAAGTTTTTCCAGTAGCACATATAGCTTTTAAAATTTTATGAATTTTCAATTGTAATTAAATTTCAGCATTTAAAGTATTAAGGAAATATTTGAAACCGCTTACTACAAAGTTATAATTTTAAAAACAATAAAAACTTTAACTAACGATTTCAAATTTAAATTTTAAACTAATGCAGAAGAAAATTTACACTTCGGTCAAAAAGCTTATCTCTCAAAGGGTTTTAAGTAAACACTAAAACAACAGACTTGTCTTACGTGACTAAAAGACTACATTTTTTTCTAGAACGTTTATAGATTTATTTTTTTGCATCAAATCCTTGAACTGAGTCATCAACCGGCTACCACCGAAGCTCAATTTAGATTTCATGTCCTTTATAGGTGCTTCAGCCAGTTTTTATAATAAGACACAATAAAAAGTAAGTTTCACTAATGAGCCATGCCTGGGAAATCCTTATTTATGATATCATAACGTGGATAATAAGTGAAGGGGCAGGAGCGCACCTCTAAAAACCATCGTCTACCATAACTGCACCTATACTATACCCATAATTTATATATCAAAAATGCATGCTACGTCAGTTAAAACTTTTTTTAAGAATTCATTCTTAAAGTGGATGGTTTACAAAAAAGAAAAATCCCATTAAATTAAGGTAGAACTACTTGGAATTGTGATTCTAAAATAGTTGTTATGTATCAAAAAGAGTTATTTTTTGTGGTGTTTTTTTAGTTTGTTTTTCAATTAAAAAATTGAAGGCATATTTAATCTTTTTACTTGTTAAAAAATATCCACAAAGAAATTAAAAGTAAGATAAGAATATAACCATCATAAAAATGTTTAATATGTTATATTATATAACCGAAATTAAAAATTGAATCCTAAATAACTTAAGTGCTAGATGATAGATCGATCTAAGGGTGATAGATGATGATATAACTGTCTAAGGAATTTTTTTCTTTATTTAATATTTACGGTTGCACATAAATTATAATTATTATTAAAAAAATTTCCAAGTGTAATTTATTCTTACTAAGCTTTGAAATGACTCGTCTTAAAATCCTTTGGAAAAAGAATTTTATTCCGATCGTTTGGATGCTAATTTTTAAATTTTTTTAAACCGTACTCAGATTACCCATATTTGTTCAATGTCAATAAAATCGTTTAGTTTTCATATATTAACTATAAAAAAATATAAGAAACTTTTTTCTTTGCTATAGAAAAAATACAAGAATACATAATTTAACGCGCTCTTTAATATATAAAAAAGAACCTAAATTATCACAGACGCAAAATAATTTTTGGTTAATTATATGTCAAATTGTTCCTTTATATTTTCATGAGTAGGAAATATAAACTGTTATTTATTTAATATCTATATTTGAAAGATAATTCTTAGAAATGGTTGTGGTCATATAAAATAAACTTTGATACTAAGTAGTATGTCTGGTAGAGAGCCCCGGGGAAAATATAATAAAAGAAAACATCAAAATTGAACAACCCAAAAAGGGTGAGACAGAAAAGTATGATTATTGTTTGACGTTTTCTAACTCTTTCAGAGATAAGTTGTTAGAGTAAAAATATAGCCCAGAAAAAAGAAAATATTTCGAAATTTGTTGAGTAAATTAGATATGTTTTGACTAAAATAGAAGTGTTTATTTCTTTTCAGTTGATATTTTTGGATATTTTATTTTTTTAATGTAGAAAATGTTTTAAAGCTAGAAAAGAATTTTTAAAAAAGTTTATAAACTTTTTTTTTGGGGTATATTTCTACTGAACCACCCAATAAACAACCCAATTAAAAGATATTTAGGTGAAAATGTGCGTTTAAGAATAGAAAGTAGCAAAGTTATCAGTTCTTTTTTTTCTCTTATATCTCTGCCCGGAAAGATGCATTGATCACTAAAATATGTATGGCCACATAAATGTGGATTTTTTTAAACATTAAAATAGAGAAATAATATGTTTGTTTGCGTTAAAGAGAATATTAAAGAATTATTTCTGATGTGTGATTCTCTCATAAGTGCATAATTTCAGACTGTGATTTAGTGAAAAATAAAAGTTAAATTTTCCACACAAAAAAATCGATAGAAATGTAGCACGTCTGGAATAATACGAAACATTACGTTATTAACTTTTACCAACATTTTTTTACCGCACATTTTTTCAAAGATGGTTTTTTCCCCTCTAATGAAGGTCTCAATTGTGGACAGTAATGACACAAAGTAGCAAATACTTAGTAACAATACAAGCTTGACTTATAATGTTGCAGTTCTGTACACATTATAAGTTAAGCTCGGGAAAACTACTCTACAAATGGATCTTGGGACTCTACAAATTTAAACTATGCGAATGTGTATTGGATGAAACAAAACTAAAAATAACTATAAATAATAACAACATAAATTAAGTGAAGGACAAAATGACAGATAAAAAAAAGCTTACATTTCTAATCAGTTGAAAGCTTATAATTAATTTTGAAGTCTAAAGTAAGATTTAAATTGCTGATGTCAAGATTCGAGATGTCTTCCTATTCATTAAATGTAACTATTAACGTAATCCAAATTGTGGTCACCTGATAGCCACATAACTAGTTTTATAATAGTGGACAGATGTAGTAGCCAAAAACTAGGGGGCAACTCTTCTAAGAGAAAATAAATCGAAAAATTATGTATTTTTTTTTTACAAAAATGAGTTTTTATTTTATAAATGAAATAATGAACTTATATTTAGCAAAATTAAATTTCAAATTCTGTTGTAAAATTAGTAAAACAAAATCGTAATTGTATAAAAAATTCCAGAATATCAGTTTGATATGTTGTGGGGGACAGCAGGCAGGATGGATATTTTGAGTATTTAAACTTTTCTTAAGGTAAAATGTGCAGATATTTTCAAATACCTTAAAAAAATTATAGAAATAGTTTAGGTTAGGCCAGTTTTGAATTATCGTTGCGCTAGGGCTAAACGAGTACGAATGGCTACGGGCGTCATAATTTAGAACCACAGTCAAATGACGAGCCGACAAATGAGTGGGCATCCAACGCATATTTTAATTGCGATACGGGGAATAAGTACTGTAGAGCATATATAACGTGTACTCCCTATAGAAATAGAAATAATACAACACTAAAAACAAACTAGATTTAAGCAATTTCGTTCGTCAGCTCCAAAGGCCCACCTCTTGTGCTGCGGTTCAACCTTTCGGCTCTTTGCCTTATTATTATTCTTCGTCTGGTTTGTTCGCAACTCCTCATGTCGCGTATCGCCGTGTGAGTGAGAATTGTCATCTTCAACATCCACGAGGTAGATAATGAAGAACTATATGTGCTTTTTCACGTGTTTCGGTCACACGAATCGGACGCTTTTAAATGGAAATGAACTTGCTTTTACAGTGGTGTAACTTTTTTTTAGGGAAAATTGCTTAACCCGCTAATGAATACTGTTGCCGTTTGGCAACAAGTAACAAAATCCACTTTATTCTACATCTCCTTCTCGACAAATTTGTGTTTTTCTCATCTATTAAATTCCATTTTGAAGTTTTAGTTACTAATAATCCACATAGATGACAGTAGTAAAAGTGTATTCAAAATTAAAGAGTAAGGTTATTAACTGTTGTGAAATGTCGTTTTTGGCAGTATTCAAAGTATAATAATATTAGTACTAAATTACAAATAAATTGTTTTGAAAAAAATAATTATAATTAAAAAGGGTTATTTTGAAATATATTTGGTAGTTTTCAAGCCATTATTATCAAAATTAGAATTTTGTAGTTGGTTTTTATCAAATGGAAAAAAAAATTAAAAATTGAAATTATTTAAATTCTAAAGCAGTTAATTTTTTTTCAGTATTTTTTCACAATGTATGAGTATTAAAGATACATATACGCAAAAAGTTCTAACTTTAAAAAAAAATATTAAAAATACTAAATATGTGATTTTTACAAAACAAATTAGTTTTATGAAATCTACTAATTTCTTTCTTTATAATGATACAAGAAACTAGTAAACTTTTAATAAAATTGTGGCTGTAATTGACTTGCAAATATTCTCCATGGGAATAACATTATGATTTTCAAGATGTGAAACTCCCAAGAGAGTCCTCTTAAGCAAGAATGGAGTTAGGCCATTAATAAAATAATTCCTCCATACCTAAAAAAAATTGTGCTTTACGATCACGTACCACGAGTTAACGAGGCTCTCGATATCTGGGTATGACACCAGAATTCCTCAGGATATGATGACATTATTGGCGGAATCATAAGTGGGAGATAACCCACACCCGATTCGGGATGGTGTTTACATAAAAGGATGTTCATGTGTACTTATTTTTAGGAACAGGCGCTTGTTATAAATGATGCAGATATTTGGTTACGGGTCTTACTTATCGAAGGGGATTTTTCTTAGATGTGGAAGTTGTCAAAAGTAGGAAATGAAGTGAGAACAAATGTAGATGGTTTTCTGTAAGGTGCTTAAATGTATGGGTGTTATATCAATGTGTTTTATAGGAAGGATAAGTTAACTTTATATTAACTGTAAAGAAAATTTATACATGTTCATTCAGAAATTTTGTATAGATTTTAATCAGTGATTCTGATTTTTCTATCATAGACGCATGAGTAATGTATTCAACTAAACACTGGTATAGAGATATATACATCCTTGATTATACCACGAGACTCTCATTTAAATTGTAGTCCTTTAATGTTAACAGTAATTGCAATAATAAAAATCACGCGTAGAATTTGTTTCGAAAGTACGCTTGCATGTCTCTGTACAGTGTAGTACACAAGGCGTCACATAGATAGACTCATCAGTTGTATATTCAATTAATCACTGCTATACATACAGCGACATCCTTGATTTTTCTGAGAGATGTTCATTCAAATTGCAGAAATTTAATTTTAACTATGTGTACCATCAATAAAATCTTACTTAGTATATGTTTCGCTTGATTGTCTTAACAGTATGCCGATTGCCTTCGCAGTCTTTTCATTTTAACACAGTACTTACTATAAACAAAATCACACGCATAGTATGCGTTTCGAAAGTACGATAACCTCTCTACAGTACGTTGATGCATCACCTAGATAGACTCATCAACAATGTATTCAATTAATCAACTTCTATACATACAAAGACATCCTTGATTATTCCACTAGACTTTTACATTCAAATTGCCGTCTGTTGTGGCGAGGGTGCAGACCCAAAAGTACGCTAACCTCTCTACAGTACGTTGATACATCACCCAGATAGAATCATCAGCAATGTATTGAATTAATCAACTACTATACATACTAAGACATCCTTGATTATTCCACTAGACTTTTACATTCAAATTGCGGTCTGTTGTGGCGAGGGTGCAGACCCAAAAGTACGCTAACCTCTCTACAGTACGTTGATACATCACCTAGATAGACTCATCAGCAATGTATTCAATTAATCAACTACTATACATACTAAGACATCCTTGATTATTCCACTAGACTTTAACATTCAAATTGCCGTCTGTTGTGGCGAGGGTGCAGACCCAAAAGTACGCTAACCTCTCTACAGTACGTTGATACATCACCTAGATAGACTCATCAGCAATGTATTCAATTAATCAACTTCTATACATACAAAGACATCCTTGATTATTCCACTTGACTTTTACATTCAAATTGCCGTCTGTTGTGGCGAGGGTGCAGACCCAAAAGTACGCTAACCTCTCTACAGTACGTTGATACATCACCTAGATAGACTCATCAGCAATATATTCAATTAATCAACTTCTATACATACAAAAACATCCTTGATTATTCCACTTGACTTTTACATTCAAATTGCCGTCTGTTGTGGCGAGGGTGCAGACCCAAAAGTACGCTAACCTCTCTACAGTACGTTGATACATCACCTAGATAGACTCATCAGCAATATATTCAATTAATCAACTTCTATACATACAAAGACATCCTTGATTATTCCACTTGACTTTTACATTCAAATTGCCGTCTGTTGTGGCGAGGGTGCAGACCCAAAAGTACGCTAACCTCTCTACAGTACGTTGATACATCACCTAGATAGACTCATCAGCAATATATTCAATTAATCAACTTCTATACATACAAAGACATCCTTGATTATTCCACTTGACTTTTACATTCAAATTGCCGTCTGTTGTGGCGAGGGTGCAGACCCAAAAGTACGCTAACCTCTCTACAGTACGTTGATACATCACCTAGATAGACTCATCAGCAATATATTCAATTAATCAACTTCTATACATACAAAGACATCCTTGATTATTCCACTTGACTTTAACATTCAAATTGCCGTCTGTTGTGGCGAGGGTGCAGACCCAAAAGTACGCTAACCTCTCTACAGTACGTTGATACATCACCTAGATAGACTCATCAGCAATATATTCAATTAATCAACTTCTATACATACAAAGACATCCTTGATTATTCCACTTGACTTTAACATTCAAATTGCCGTCTGTTGTGGCGAGGGTGCAGACCCAAAAGTACGCTAACCTCTCTACAGTACGTTGATACATCACCTAGATAGACTCATCAGCAATATATTCAATTAATCAACTTCTATACATACAAAGACATCCTTGATTATTCCACTTGACTTTTACATTCAAATTGCCGTCTGTTGTGGCGAGGGTGCAGACCCAAAAGTACGCTAACCTCTCTACAGTACGTTGATACATCACCTAGATAGACTCATCAGCAATATATTCAATTAATCAACTTCTATACATACAAAGACATCCTTGATTATTCCACTTGACTTTTACATTCAAATTGCCGTCTGTTGTGGCGAGGGTGCAGACCCAAAAGTACGCTAACCTCTCTACAGTACGTTGATACATCACCTAGATAGACTCATCAGCAATATATTCAATTAATCAACTTCTATACATACAAAAACATCCTTGATTATTCCACTAGACTTTTACATTCAAATTGCCGTCTGTTGTGGCGAGGGTGCAGACCCAAAAGTACGCTAACCTCTCTACAGTACGTTGATACATCACCCAGATAGACTCATCAGCAATGTATTCAATTAATCAATTTCTACACATACAAAGACATCCTTGATTATTCCACTAGACTTTTACATTCAAATTGCGGTCTGTTGTGGCGAGGGTGCAGACCCAAAAGTACGCTAACCTCTCTACAGTACGTTGATACATCACCCAGATAGACTCATCAACAAATGTATTCAATTAATCAACTACTATACATACTAAGACATCCTTGATTATTCTACTAGACCTTTACATTCAAATTGCCGTCTGTTGTGGCGAGGGTGCAGACTCAAAAGTACGCTAACCTCTCTACAGTACGTTGATACATCACCCAGATAGACTCATCAGCAATGTATTCAATTAATCAACTTCTATACATACAAAGACATCCTTGATTATTCCACTAGACTTTTACATTCAAATTGCGGTCTGTTGTGGCGGGGGTGCAGACCCGAAAACCAGAAAAAAGGCCTTTTTGCACGTGGTGGGTCACTCGGGTCAGGGTTGAAAGAGTTCCATCCGCGCTAGGGTTGGGCGGGTTGTTGGGCACAAACTCGTGGGCACAGGTCGAGATCTCTCTTTGACAAGGCGAGGATGGGTTCATAGGGTAGATTCCATTCACCGAAGACCGCCGGGCGACTATTAAGTAGCGGGCGTCTTAGGGATGGAAAAGCGGAGACGGTTAAACCGAAAAATCAGTGTTTGGTATCGGTTGAAATGGTAATGTAATAGTTTCCGGCTGCCTATTGCTAGCCTCCTTTCGGATCTTTAACATAGCCAATAACGCCTCGTAAGCTAGAATCCTGGTCAAGTGACGAGGTCGACACCTGAGCTGGCACCCAACGGAACTTCGAGCGACATCGTACGCTGACTTTGGACTCCACAGATTTAACGATCACGTCTGCCCCAGTGTACTCGGGCCCATCAGTCATGGGTTGGTTTTTTTATACTCTTTCCAGTGCAGAGATCCAATTTATGGGATGACTGGCAGTAGGTGGGAATCGAACCTGAGAAGGTTGAATCCTGAGGCTGATGCCTTAACCACTGGGCCACTGACAGGCCTTGGTATCGGTTGACCTGTTAATTTACGGTTCCTTCTGGTCGCTTGATCTGGATATGATCTGCCGTGAGCAGGTAAACTGCAGTAACTTCCATAAGGAGTTGGACCATTGTTGCAAGCTCTCAATTACTCTAACATAAATGGTACAACAATGGAAATAAAATTTATTTTAGATCAAAAGTGGTACAAATCATTGTTGCGATTACTGCAGTTTACCTGCCGACGACAGTGATAAGATCCATGAGTCCCTCCCCTTCAACCTATCTAGGAGCAAGGCTATGCAGAAGGTCCTCTCGAAATAAGACAATACGTCAAAACAAATGCTCGACAGTGCTTGCGTTGCACTTTGTTAAGGGGGGGGGGGGGTAGATGCTGAATCCCCGGTGTCCTAAGATGAACAGACTTGAGCTTAAATAAAGCTTTCCGGTCCTGTTTTACATCGCTAAAAGCTCAAAGTGCCACCAGGGGAAGAGCTACAGTACTAAGGATGAGGAAGTGGTAGTTTACAAAACAAGTTGACAAAAGCCTTACTTCTGGAGTATACATCACATGGAAAGTTAAGGGCTCGGCAGATTACAGATTCAGAGATGATGCACTATAGCCAGACTATCGGAAATGTCGTTATATTTAATAAGTTAATATGGTTGGTTTAATTGGTTAACATGGCACGGATTTATAAGTTAACAGGAGATCATATCCATTGAAAATGCAGAATGGAGAACTTGGACAGCAATTTGAGTTTCCCAATAATGCCTCTCTTTGGTCTACAATATTCAGGTCCTTTTATCTTCTGGATTTTGATAATCATTTTTTACTGACGGTTTAACCTTTACCGGATAAAACTTGAAATAGAAGAACCGGTTTTTATAAAAAACCAACCATCCCTAAGTAGATTCTTTTTCTCGCCCGCATTCTTCCTTTTCTTTCTCGTTTCATTGATTGGCGACCTCCTTCCAGCCGCCCGCCGACTTTGATATGCAGATCAGGGAGTTGTGTTAATTAAAATATGATTTGTTGGGGGAAGCTCAGGTGTTGTGGAATTAATCTTGTGTGGTCAAAAAAGAAGACGCAGTGTTTTTCGTTTTGTTCGTGGAGGTGATATATACCATTTAATCATTGGTCATATTTGCGAGAAGAAAATCAAGATAATATGAAGTTATCTTAGGGCTAAACTAAGTCTGCTATTTTTTTTAACGGGTCACTGCGTTCTCAATGGACACCTGCGCATCATGGGTGCTAAAGATGACCCTCTCTGTAGGGCATGTCAACAAGTTGAGGAAAGTTCTTTTCATGTTATCTGTGAATGTGGTAAGTACTCGTAGATTTGAGTGCCTTGGGTACTATTGTATCAACGCCTGAGAGGATGAAAATATAGCAATCAAAGAAATGCTTACAGTCAGGGCCGGATCTAGAAAAACACGGACTGCAGGCACAAAAAAATTTGGGGTCTCTTTACGGAAAACTTTGCATGTGATCACCAGTTGGTCTATGTATCATATTTTTCTACTATTTTATCATTAAAATATCAATCATATTAGGTCAATGTCTAAGTTAAAACCAAGCTAAAAGCCAAAAGAAGGCCTCAAAATTTAATGACATTTTGGAGACCCACAATATTTTTCATAAAATGAATTGAAATTTGGAGACCCTAAAATTTGGGGGGCCCTAGGCTTGGGCCTAACGGGCCTTATGGAGGATCAAGCCTTGCTTACATTAAAAAATATTTTCTTAAAAATACGTCTAGAAAATTTAAGATTTAGTTATAAAGCTGCAGATTTTAGACGGTGTTAAAATTGGTTAGCGCGAGACAAAATCAAAGAATATTGTTTGCGATAACTGTTTCTTGAAAAATTACGTTTTTTTAAACATTACTTTGTTTGTCGTTTCATAACCATAAAGATATAGAAATATTCAGCTATTTTTCGGAACAATTTGATTTCTAATACGATTTAAAACGTGCCACATGTGCCCTGTTATTATGGGTTATATATTTTGATTTTTTTAGACATCGAATCTTTTCACACTATTTTAAGGTACAGTAGAACTCCAATTATCCGAAGCAATTGCGACCTAACCACATTCGGATAATAGGAGAAGGAGTTAAATCAGAAAATGGGTATATTTGTTAGATTACTTTATCAGAAAATGGGTATCAATTATTTAATTTCATTGTCGGGATGGTTAGATGTTCGGTCGTCATTTCAACCAAACCAAAGTGTAAGGTTTCCGGTTGAGTTATATCTTTTTATAATAGTTTTTATACAAATTATGTTGTAAGTTTGTTTCGTTTAGAAGCTATGAAGGAATGGTAGATATTGAAAGTTTACTGCACTGTATATTCAAAATATAATTTACATAAATGACAAATGAGTACATAAATAAAAAGCAATAACAGTTAATGTTAGTACAAACATTAATATGCGACAAATCAATTTTTAAACCCGGCCTCCTTGTTACTCTTCGTCTCTGTTGGATGCGATAAATTTTTTTTGGTCGATCCAAAATAATGACTAGGCATGACATTAAACAAAAACTAACGATAACAGGTAGCCCGGGTGGAATTTTTTTTCTTCTGAAATTTGGAAAATCAGCAACATGTCGGGTAATTGGAGTTCGGATAACTGGATTTCTACTGTAGGTACTCTTTAAAAAATTAAATATTTCTTGAAGTTCAAAGAATAATTATGTTAATTTTTCTGAACATTCCGGAGACCCATTTTCCAAGAAATGTCGCTTGTTTTCCAACCTACGAGTTTGTATGGATTTGTGTCACATATTCCAGAATTTGCTACCTAAGCTCAGGTGTGAAATATTAACATGTATATTATAAGAATTCATAAGATATTCAGTGCACATAGACTTATGCATAGACGTGGGCAGTGCATATCTTTTACATAGTCCGGACTCAACGAGGTAAAATTTTGTTTTTTTGTTGTAGCTGATTTAACAGTAGCTACATGCATACCATGAGAAACAGGTTGATATGTGAACATCGTGTATGAAAAAAAATGGTGCTGTGAATTAAATCCGATAAGCAGTTCATAATTTAAGCAGACAACTTCTTGTTTCAACCTTGAGACAGTAACATCTTATTCAAGTTTCAAGTGTCATGACTAACGTTTGGGAAGGTTTTTTTATTTTGTCGATAATTTTGAAAGCAGTTTTAAAAGAATGAATACTGTTAAGCCTTTCTTGTTGAATAGTTCGTTAATTTCATAGATTTAGTTTTTTTTTTTAATTAATAGAACCTTTCAGTACTTCAAACTTTATTTTAAATTTTTTTTTCAATTGGCTGTTTTCAGATCATTCTTGCTGTTATTTCTGAATTCCATTGGTGGGTTTCGGTGATTGGTGGTAAACATGGGTAAGCTCCACCCACAACATGGATTAGCCAATCGAGACCTTATCTTAATTCCTATGGAACTGTTGCCACTCAAGATGTGAAAGATATCCATCTCTTGTTTCTATGAAACGTTACCGTATGTATGTGGATGTGGAAGTTTCTTTTAGTTTTTTTTTATATCAATCAATGAAAAGGGGGTTGTTTCAAGGAGGATCTGGCAATAGCTATGCGGTCTTGTTTTCCTTACTCTCTAACAACTCTCTAAATGTCTATGCTCTCTATTTACTTGTGTATTGGTTAGTTGGTTGGTATAGATAATCAGATTTATGTGCTGACCAAGCACACTAACCTGAATATAGGTCTACCAACCAACCAACTTAACCAAAACAAAAGTAATTAGAAAGTAAGGAAAACAACACCGTGTAGCTAGTGCCAGATCCGTGAAACAACCCCATAAAAACAAAGTTCTGTGGTTGGTTTTTGATTTGATTCGTTTGAACAGGAAAAAAATTTATTAATTTTGAAATGAACTTTATTTTTACTTTAAGGGGACGCATTACCCAAAATATTATTTCTGAAAATAATAACATAAACTTGTAAATTACATTGGTTTTATATAATGTTCACTCTAAATAAAAAATTTCTAGCAATAAAAATGAATATTTACAAGTAGTATTTCATTTATTCAAAAAATAAGTCAAAATTTTAAACTTTTTTTTTAAACCCTACTCCTCCTTCAATTTTAAGAATAACTTCACCAAATTTTTGTGGCTTCTTTTTAGGACTATTTTTTCAAGAACTGTGCATGGATTCTAAAATGCGAGAGACAGTTAAAAAGTAATAGGCATTTACAGTGAAAATCACAAAAAATACAAATTATTGTATTCAACATTTAAAAAAAAAATAACTATACATAGAAGACCTTATTTATTCCATGCACAATTTTGTGCATAATATATGTGGAACACAGGTAAAAAATTTCAAAATTCTTACTTAATTAGCAAAAAAGCCTTAGGGATTTATTAAACACAAGAATTGAAAAACGTGAAACAGAGAAAAAAGGGTTGAAAGCAGACGAAATAGGTATTCAAACTTATAGGAATGACTCCAGAAAATATTTAATAATTTTTTTTCTACAAAAGATATCATTAAGAAACTTTCAGTAAATGTTCAGAAAAATATTGTAAATAATAAGAAGTAAAAACTAAAAAATTAATATTTTGACCAATTTTTGGGTACTGCGTCCCAGCAGACGAAATACGTATTCAAACGTGTAGAAATGACTCCAGAAAATATTTAATAACTTTTTTTCCTGCACAAGATATCATTATGAAACTTTCAGTAAATATTTAGAAGAATATTGTAAATAATAAAAAGTAAAAACTGGAAAATTGACATTTTGACCAATTTTTGGGTAATGCGTCCCCTTAATTTCAAAATGAAAGATAAGGAATAGAGGTACAAAATTTGAAGAAGCAGTAAGCAAACAAGAAAAAAAACGACAAAAGAATGCAGCGGAAAAAAAGCCAAACTAACCTAAAAGTAATTAGACGTAAGACAAAGTTTAAAATCTCTTAAGCGTTTGAAAGCAAATGTCTTGTTAAAAGATTCCTCATTAAGGCTCATTGTGTATTCTAATATTTTCTGGTGTCGTGAAATTGGAGGGTGTGATCCTAAAATGTCTGGTATTTGACCTATCTTCTGTGAGGTGAAAGGGATGAATAAATAAAAAACGCAATTCTATTCACATGCTAATTATGACAATATAATGAGGAAATCTGGAAACTTATTTAACTCTCTAATGCATACTGTTGCCATACGGCAAGAAGAAGCATAATCCCCTTTATTCTATTAAAGTAGCGCTCCCTCTCGACAAATCTGTGTTTTTTTCATCCAATACATTCCATTTTGAAGTTTTAGTTAGAAATAAAACTCATAGATGACAGTAGTAAAAGTGTATTCAAAATTAAAGAGTGAAGTTATTAATTGTTGTGAAATTACGTCTTTGGCAGTATTCAAAGTACAATAATCTTAGTACTAAATACAGATAATTTTTTTTGAAAAACTAATTATAGTTCAAGAAGGTTATTTTAAAATATATTTAGTAGTTTACTAGTCAATCATATCAAAAATTGGAATTTTGTAGGTTTTTTTTTGTCATATGGCAAAATTTTTAAAAATTGAAATTATTTAAATTCTAATGGCAGTTAATTTTTTTTCAGTATTTCTCCCATAATGTATGAGTATTAAAGATACTAATATATTTTTTCAGGATTGAAAAAAAAAAGAATTCTTTACAAATTTTAAAGTACAAAAAACGTGGCCTAACTCACGGTTCAGTTTCAAATAATTAAGTTAAAAAGTTAAGAAAAAAATAACAATGGTGTAAAATAATATTGTTGCAAATATCGCAATAATGCTGTTTTTTATGGTTAGAATCTTTTTTACAAAAATTGTACGCATGTTTTATTGCATGCTTGCATTGCATGTTTTCAATTAGGTAAATTCTAAGAAATTCCCTTATTAACTTTAAGTTAATTTATTTTTTTCGTTGAAGAGTACATTGTTGAGCTGATTTTAAATACTGTAAGCTAAATAGATAAAAGTCGGAGGAAGACTAATTAATTTTAGAGTTTCGTTTAATGATTTATATTTGACTTTCTAAAAGAAAAAAATTACAAATCTGACATAAGAAAATTATTCAAAATCATAAATATTAACCAGATACCAAATCAAACTATTTTAAGAGTTCTGGTATTTAAATGATCTTTCTAAATTTATTTCTGTTATTAAAGATAACCCAAAACGTTATCATATATGAATATGCTAACTCAAATAATACATAATCAAGACAAGATATCTTAAAATTGTACTGAAAATTCAAAAGTAGAAACTTAAGCTGCATGAAAAAAATCTTAAGTCCTCTGAAAAAGTAAGCACCTGGGATTTAAATTTGAATGAAGCATAATTTTTTTAATGTACTGAGTTTATTTATATTGCTAAATGAAAATACCAAAATACTTCTCATATATCAGTGCCACCTCAAACTCAAAAAAAAAAAAAAAAAACTTTTTAGTGTATATATATCAATATTTAGAGCTTATATCTCAACGAATTCCACCAAAAAATTTCAAAAAGACAATTCTAAAGTTCCAAGAAAATTGATGTCTGAAAGGGTCGTCCTTCCGCATATAAACAACTCCTCCATGATTAACAACCGTATAAAGTATAAAAAATGTTAAGGTTAAAAATTTAATGTATAGAAATTATTTTTGTTACTACACGATAACAACACCAAAATATTTCTCATGTATCAATGCCAACTCAAACAATTCATATTTCAGAGGCATATCTCAACGAATTCCACCAAAACTCTAAAAAGCAAAATCTCGAAAATTGATGTCTGAAATGGTCGACGACACCCTTTGCATAAAATCAGTTCCTCCATGATTAACAACTGCATACAGTATTAAAAAAAATTATGGGTAAAGAATAAATTTACAGAAACTATATTTGTTACTAAATGACAACAACACCAAAATATTTCTCATGCATCAATGCCAACTCAAACAATTCACATTTCAGAAGCATATCTCAACAAATTCCACCAAAACTCAAAAAAGCAAAATCTCGAAAATTGATGTCTGAAATGGTCGACGACGTCCTCTGCAAAAAAATAAGACCCCCTGACCATGATTTACGATCCGTCTGCGCGTTCCCTCTTAACCTACAGGGGGCGCGTTCATTTGTCAGCGAGAACATGTGTAACACCTTTTTATACGCCCGCGGTCTTCTTACTGCAATACTAGATACGACTCTAAATTTGAGACACGAATGCATGGTGTCATGTTTTTTTCTTCTTATTCTGATATCTTGTCTTCTTCTGAATCTAAGTATTTCTGTTGCTTTACGGAAGTCTTTAATTTTCAGTGATATCGTGCGAAGTTTTATTATGGTAACCATCACTGTCTTTTTTTTAGAGAGATCTGGTTTCGGGGTCGTGAGATGTGCCGAAACGAAGGTTGTGACCTTTTTGATGTCTAATCAGGCATATTCGCTCCGCGACTTTGTTAGTCAATTGATGTCTTTTGGGTGGTCTTTAATTCAGAATAAAAACTTTTAGCTTTTCCCCTCATTCAAATATCAAAAGGCTTCTTCTACAAATGAAAGTTTTCTCACACAAACTCGGAGCTTGTTTCGCCAAAAAGTGATTCGTAGAACCTGAAATAGCTGCCGGATGAAATTTTTCAATTTTTTTTCGGTATTTTGGTCGAACCATTTTTCAGGTTTATGTTTCTAAAACACGAAAAATGATTCAATCGAATGCAGAAAATGTGATGAATCATTTCTCCACACAGTCGTTGCAGCTACTTAAGCACCTTTATTTTGGTGATAAAAAGCACAAATTTTTTAACAGTACAGGATTTGGTAATGCGATACCTTAACATTGCCCCGTATTAGGCTAAACTTTGTGCGGCACCAAATCTCTATGTTCAGTGAAATTCACCTTTGTCTTGAAAAATATAGAGAATAGAAAGAACGTACACCTTACATTTTTTGACTTTCAAAATTGAAGAAGTACAAATACTTTGACGCTATAAAAAAATGCCCACAATTACAGGAAACAATCAATTAGCAAGCTCAAACTTATTTTACTTATTGTTCTTATATATACTCTATTTTTCTACATGTAACGATTAAAAAACTAGTTAAAATGTTCATTATGAAGACATCACTCCTTTAACCCCCCAAAAACTTATTTTCCGCGAAAAAATACAGACGCTAGTTTCAATTACAGAAATCGGCTCTACTCTTCATCGCTAATTAAAACCTCAGCCTCAAACCTTTCCAATTATATCCTCTGAACTGCGTAACACAGGCTACGGGTTCACTAATTTAATAATTAAGAGCCTCTTATGCCTAAAGCGACGTCACTGAACTACGGAGGTAGGCAACGATGGACATGCTTGAAGAGGAAAGAAGTGATGCCGGCGCCAAATGGTATTGCCGATCGACACAAACAATGATGTTGCAATTCCAAACTTTTTGCGTTGCTATTTCATTGAAGCACTGCGAAATAAGTGTAACGCGGGGGCGCAATCGTTAGGACGCTAGCCTTTGGAGCTGCTGGTGTCGGGCTCAAATCCCGGTCGGGCATGGATGTTTGTGACCGTCAATAAATGTTGTTATTTGTCTCTGTGTTATTCGTTTCTTTGTGACTGTAAAAATTCTTTCTGCGTCTGTCCCACTTGACGAAAGCTTATAAGCGGTTCTCTGAACAAGCACACAAGCTGGAATATATGTGTACCATACCATAGGTGGTACGTTCCACCTCCGTAAATTTGGTGAGAAGTTACTCAGTGAAACCGGTGGCAGCCAGGTTTCCACCGATTTTTTGGAGGAATTATTACAATTTTACAGTTTAGTAGAAGTGCTGAACTAGAAGATGCTTCTAATATTTTTTGTAATTTCTAAGCAATTAATTTTTGTTTATTAGTTTCATTTATATCCATTTGCATTTCTTCCAACCTTTTACAAATTTCGAACTTTATTAGCTTTTTTGCATGACTAATTTATAGTTAGAAAGTTGCTTGCTTCTGTATTTTTAGGTCCATGGATTTGTATACACACACTACATTTTATAAAAAAGAGTTTTTGCCTAATACAACTTAGCTTGATGATCACAGTTGCGTTGCTTTCGCCAAGGACTCTTTTGGGCCTATTGAAGAAGCGTTCAGCGGTTTCGATTGGCAAACAAGTTTTTGCATTGTCTTTTACTCAAGAAACATCACTAACCTACTCTTACCTACATGAACTGAACTCACTTGAGTAATTGTCCCTGGGGAAGGAGGGAACCAGTTGCAAGGATACAGGGAGCATAGAAATGCAACATTAATTATATCCAGGGGGAAGTATTCCAAGTTTTTGAAACGGGACCACACATAGGATGCCATTTAACGATCTCCAGCAATAGGGCTCGTATTTTAGGCTCAACTATTTTTCTTGGCATTATTCTTTACCCCTGCGGTCCAGATGTCTTCATTACAATGCCTTTCGAGAATGTCTTAATCGAAGTTATTGATTTAGATCACCCTTAACTCATGCTGTTGAAGGGGGGAAATGATGTTGATGTTTTCCTCTTTAAAAATAATTGGTTTTAAAAGAGGACTGTAACAAACCGTCTTCTACAAAAACAGTTCGATTTTTTATTGCTAAAAAACAAGAAGTTAAAGTTGTTGACGTATTGTAATTACTTCAGTACACGCACAAAGAAGCAATCTAAGTATTTTTTTAAAAAAAATATTTGTATGTAATTTAACTGCAATCTACAATATGGATTTATATATATCTCAACCTCTAGCGCCAATTTGTTGATGGTTAATGCTGATGTGTTTTTCTTAAAAAATAATTTGAAGTAAAATTTTAATATCACCACTATGGTCCGAATGTTATTTATGGAGTAAGAATGTTATATTATGGAATATGAAATAATATATAAGGGTTCGAATGTTATACAAATGTTACATTAAAAAACAATGAGTAAAAGTAGTCATGAACAGTATTTATGAGCGGTTTTATAAAAATAACAACAGTATACAAATGAGTGTATTCCTATATGGAACAAAATTTAATTAAACTTTCAGAACATAATTTTTTCAAACGATTTTATCTTCCACGCAACTTTTACGTTTATAACGGAAAAAATGGAAGATTTCATAAAGGCTATGTCCCATCCGCGTTAACTAAACTTATAAAACTTTAGCATTCTGACATTTACAAAAGAATTAGCTATGTATACTATCTTTTGATTGAATCTCAAAATTGTGCATTAGTTTTATTTTAGTAGTTACGTTAAAAAAAATTCAGCTTCCGCACTTTCATAACGTAAAACTTTGATAGATTTTATAAAAGCTATGATGCGCGTTCGTCTGTTTGTCCGTCAACCACTTTCTTAGCTCCCCGAACTACAAATGCAAAAGAATTCTGTGTGGAAGCAGTTTTAAATGACAGTTTCTGTTACAAACCTACGTGTGATTAACATTATTAATAAGTTTATAACAAGAATAATTTCACAGGAAGCTAATTAATAGCAATCGGGTATTGTAAGGAGTAGTACTTATATTTCAAGTTGTATTAAGGGCTAGTATTTTTTGTGATATTTTTTTTTAGTGTCCAGGGGTCGTCCTTGCTACGTCTTTCCAAAAAGTACCAGACCTAATTAAATATAAATTATTAAGATTCCTTATTTTAATTAATTTTTTTAAAATATATTTGGTCTTTAGGAAAATTTTGATACATTTTCTGGATAATTCCTTCATTCTGGATAGTACATCGTAAAAAAAAAAGTATTCATGAGATTAGTCATTAAAAAACATTGAAGAAATATTTATGACACTTTTTAATTGTTTTGATCGACATACAGGAATTTCAGTTAAATTCTAATGATTTTGATTGGCTATATTTTTTTAATAAACTAAATTCGTTAAAAACTACATTTCTATACTATCAATATAGAATTATTTATAGAGTTACTTATTCCGTATTGCTCTTTATTTGCATCGCAATAAAGATATATTTGTAAATTTAAAGATATAATCGCTCCAAGAAGACCCCAATAAATTTACATATTTCTTAAATTTAATAAGAAATCGTTTGAAAGCATTTTTATTATTTAGCTCCTAAATTCATTAATAGTTTACCAATCTCTTTTCAAAATATTGACAAATACTCATCTTTTAAGCGCCTTATATATTGCCTTATATCGTTTTCGCTGCTTTCCTTAGCTTTTATGCTACAGTAGTTTTAATGGAGAAAATAGCATCAGAATGTATAAATCTTAGCGACTTATCGTTTTTCATCGGAAAATCAGTCAATAGGTTTAATCCATTAATCATAGGTCAATACAACTTAAATTAGTTCGAATGTAGTGAAAGGGATGAGTGGATTAAAAAATATTCAAATGTAACGTATAAGCTGTCAGGTAAAACTTTTTCATCCACCATTTTCTGATTCATAATAAATCAGCAATACAAGTGTAATTTTTCATTTATGGTGCAAAAGTTGACATTAATTTATGCCATTGATGAGTAGAAATTCTAATTGGCGACAATACGTTGAAAATTTCATTCAAGATAAAAACCGGTTGTAGAATAAAAATAAACTGTTTTGTATTTAAAAAAAAATAATATATGTTCTTGTATTTTTTTCTATTATTTAAGAATGTGTTATAGTGAATAAAAGGGAAAAGTTTTGTGTAATTTCTGACTATTAATTCTCTTGGGAATTTCAATCTTGAAAATCGTAATGTTATTCCTATGGAAAACATTCGCAAGTCAATTACCGCCACAATTTTAATAAAAGGTTTCTAGTGTTTTACATCATTGTAAAAAACGAAAGGAGTAGATTTTGTAAAATTAATTTGTTTTGTGAAAATCGCATATTTAGTATTTTTTATAATTTTTTGAAGTTAGTAAAAAATGGAGTACGCATTAAGTTCTGACTTCAAAAAATTATTAAAAATACTAAATATGCGATTTTCACAAAACAAATTAATTTTACAAAATCTACTCCTTTCGTTCTTTACAATGATACAAGAAACTAGTCACCTTTTATTAAAATTGTGGCGGTAATTGACTTGCGAATGTTTTCCATAGGAATAACATTACGATTTTCAAGATTGAAATTCCCAAGGGAGTCCTCTTAAGGGGGAATGGGTGCGCAGGACTGGTGGTCTCCAAGCTCAAGTGCCCCAATGTTGATCCAATTCGAAATGAAATTTTTACGGCTGTTTTTCAAACTGTATTTTTTAAATAATAAATATAGATAAATTACTGGTATCTATAATACCACCTTTTAAAATTGCTTCGAATGCTTTTTGTAAAACTGTTTATTCAAAATTTAAAAAAAAATCGAAATAATTTCAAAAAGTGGGATTGTCGAGACCGTAAATGTATTGATTTATTAAGTGGTAATTGTGTGTGTAAAAATTGTGAAATGTTACGCCCCTTAAGTTTTTAAAATCTAAAATAAATAATATGAATTTCATTTTTTTCACAATAATTTATTTTAAAACATCTTGAACTTGCATGTACTTTAAGTAGTAATCAATAAACTATGTATTTAGAAATATAGCATTTTCATAACTTGCTTTGCTTGCTTGCTCCCCAGCCCTGTGGAGTGGTTGAATATGGAGTAGAATTTTCATTACATCTTGGGTATTTTCGGGTGTAGGAGGGCAAATCTAAATTGGCTATTATATCGTAGCTATTGTGGCAATTTTAGTAGGGCTCCATGTTAAAGCTCTCTAACTGAATATACAATTGTACTTATTTACAATTGTACAGCCTTGTGCCATTACTAACTTGGTATTTGCTCATTTTACTGCGACGAATCAAACAATTGAGTTAGTCTATAGTTAATATTAAACAAAAATTTAAGAATAAATTAATTTTTTATGGCCAATTAAGTTCTACTTCCACAAAAAAGCACAGATCAGTTCACGTAGCAAACATTGGACCTCAAAAGTCTACCACTTGCGCAAATAGCATTTAATAGTTTAATTTAAAGAACATAAAATCCAGTATTACGAATGCACGTCATTAAATCTTACGATTTATTTAATGAAAAAAAAAACCCTCCTAAATGAATTTACAACACGCATTTTGGCAAAGAGTAATTGTACTCCATCCTTTTTATAAGGTATTCCAAGTAGTTATAGGTCCAGGTAGTTAAGCACTAATGTGCCACCTGTGCATTCACACCTGTGATCAGCAGTACAGGAGCCCTGGGGGGACAGACAGACAGAATAAAAGACATTTTCACTTTCACAAGAACCGTGTGGCTTCAGATTTTTATTGGCAGTCGTAAAAATAAACTGCGAGCCTTTTATAGTTTAATGGAAAAAATTCTGAATGTTTACCATCCCTTTTGCTGGGCTTCAGTGTAATGGTCGGTTTTACCTAAACTTCATTAAAAAGAAGATGGAATACTTTCGGAGGAACGTATTGTGCAATAACTCTTGTTACGCTTCAGGATGTGAAAAAAATGCCCTTCTTAAGTATTGTTAAGTGGCGAGGTTTTTTTTTTTTATTATACTCATTGGTCAGCCTAAAGGTCACTTTAAATAGCGCAGGTGTTACGTGCTATGTGTTATGCATTTTTTAGCTTCCACAATGAATACGTTTATAACGTAAAAAGTGGAAGGTACACTGTTACAATTTTTGTGCTTGCTTTCACCATAATAGTGGTTCCTAGTAGCTGCAACGGCTGTGTGGTGAAATGTTTCACCATATTTCCGGTATTCAGTCGAACCATTTTTCAAGTTTTGGAAACAGACACCTGAGAAACGGTTCAACCCAATACCGAAAATATGGTGAAACACTTTACCACACAGCCATTGCAGCTACTAGGAACCATTGTTATGGTGAGAGCAAGCACAAAATTTCAAAAAGTGTGTTATAATCGTTCAGTCTGTCCGTCACCCACTTTCATAGCCTAAACTACAAATGCTACGGACAAGTGTGATACGTCCAAAAATTCAGCGCATCGAAATTAGAATGCATTGATAATTTTAGAAAAAAAAGTTCGAATTCGAAGTACTTCAATAATTTTAAAAACTGCAAAATTTAAGGCTAATTTAAATGCAGAGGAAGCCATTTTTATTAGAAATAAATCACCATTGCCATTCGCAACACTCGCTCCAGAAACTTATTCTTTTAGAGAATAAATTAAAGTAAATTTACTTTTCGGCATCGATCAGTTTGAAATGACGTCCTTGTATGTTTATATGAAATATTTTCATTCCACGTAAAAGCGAGGAATATTACGTATTTATTCTTTGAAATATAAATTAATATTTGCAAACGATAAGTAATAATTACTACTTTTTTGGAGGTAGTTAGATCTGTGGCCATGGACAAGACTTTTAGCCCTGAGTTCAAAACTGGAAGTATGTTAGAGCCATTAATGGGATAGGTTTCCGAAACGTGACTAAAATGTAGGGTCCGGCCTGTTGTTATTGGCGACTTCGTCATATTGAATTTAAGATTGTCCAAAGTCGCCAATGAACAGGAATAGAGCCGCACTGTGTACCTTAGTCATACTTTGGATAATATGAGTTTTGCAGTTAAACCTTTCTATATTTATTACATTTGAATTATATTTAAAATATATTTCAGTATATGGCTGAGCTTTAAATTTTCTACATGGTCCAGCCGTGACTTCGTATAATTAAATTTAACTGATCATCGCGATTCGCAAAAAGAACGGTACCCCTATACATTAGTCATACTTTGGAGATGATGCTGCATCCTTCATATATTCATTACATTTGAATCATATTTAAAATATATTTCAGTAGAAGTTTGATACTTAAAAATTTTCCCTCTCTTAGGAAGTTAAAAGAAGATACTGACAATCTTCATTGTTTTATATCTGTCATTAATTTTGGCATGACTGTGCAGATTTTAGCCACTAAATGAGAGAAGGACTGTAGAAAGCCTTGGGCAAGCAAGAATGATTTTTTTCATTGATAAGATAAGAACAGATATGTATACAAGTGGAACTATACAAAATTTATATAAAGTCATTTTCTCGATGCGGTTTACAGTTATATCTTATGAACTCAATAATTTTTCGCTGGCAATGTCTAAATCACAATTTCTTTAAAAAACACTGACAAAACTACTTGAAAATACATCAGCCCCAACCAAATCCCAAACATTGTTAGGGCTATGGGGTGCCCTGTGGTCAGAGTCTCTATCTCCGGATCGGAAGGTCCCGCTATCGAGTGTCGGTCGCTGAAAACCCACCGAGTATATGCGGAGTACGTGCTCGTTAAATCTGTTGCGGCCGAAAGTCCTGTGGACGCTCATTGCGCAGTTTTCCACAGGTACAGGTTCCTGGAGACTATTTCCCTCCCCTTCAGGGACATGTCTAAATTGTGGAGGGTGCGCTCGATAGATGACCGTATCTGTCACGCATGTGTGTGAATGTGTGTGATGTGTCGGTCTTACTTGACGAAGGTTTATAAGCGGCTCTCTGAGCAAGCACACAAGCCTGAAAATATATGTATACCAACCAACCAACCAAATCCCAAACATTGTTTTCTGTGATTTATATCTGGGGCCTCTTAAAACGGCCTGTCGGTGGCCGAGTGGTTTAAGGCGTGAGCCTCAGGATCCAACCTTCTCAGGTTCGAATCCCACTTACTACTACCAGTCATCCTATAAATCGGATATCTGTACTGGAAAGAGTAGAAAAAATCCAACTCGTGACGGATGGGCCCGAGTACACTGGGACAGACGTGCTCGTTAAATCTGTGGAGTCCAAAGTCCCGACGGCGTCAGCGTACGATGTCGCTCGAAGTTTCCGTTGGGTGCCCGCTCAGGTGTCGATCTCGTCACTTGACCAGGGTTCTAAATTACGAGACGATATTGGCTGTGTTAAAGCTCCTGACGGAGGCTAGAAATAGGCAGCAGGAAACGATAACATTACCTACCATTACATTACCTCTTAAAACCTCTTTCCAATTTTCAGTAGCAATATCACATTATCTCCGGTTGGTTGAATTCGTCAAAAGAGAAGCACAGCTCGGTTTAATAACAATTATTAGCGGTCGGCAAATGATCGCTATTCCTCCCCTAATCACTTTGATGGTTCATGAGGTCGCTTCGCGAAGCTTGTAATTATATCGCTACCGGTGTCGCACGAGGTGCAGTTTTTCTATCTTGATGTCTGGCGTGGTTGGCGCTCCGGGTCAATTTGCACAGTATTTTTTTTGCGTTTGAGGAAGGTAAAGGAATGTAATTGAAAATATAAGGTGGTCCAAAAATAGGTGATACGGTTAATTGTATTAAAATCTTGAGGTATCCTAGACCCTAAAATATGTAATTAAGATTAAATTAAATATTAGAAAATCTTATAGGAAAGCTCGAAATCAACATGGAAAAATAAATACTAGAATAGTCAGAATCTACTCATCAAAAATCTACAGAATATCGACTCGATCTTTGTCTTTTCGATTATGAAGACTTTATATCATATAATTGAACTAAAAGAGAGAGAGAGAGAGAGAGAGAGAGAGAGAGAGAGTTAACTAGCGGGTGGGGAAAATGGTTTGTGATAACTTGACAGTTTCACCTGCCGACAGACGTTATTTATTAAAGCAGAACAAACCAACATTACCACATAGCCACCAGTAAAAAAAATCTTTTTTGGTTTTAATTAATAAAGAAATGGTTGTCTGTTTAGCTTCAACTCTCAAGTTATCTCCTTAAAAAATGACGTGATGGGCCAGCGATTTTATTAAAAAAATCTATCAATTGGTTACGAATCTGTGATACACCTAAATGGCGGGTAATTTTTTTTTATTTGTATTTTGGTCTCTACATTCTACAATTGAATTGGTAAACGGTCAAGTTCATTTTTGGCGAATTTCCCATTAGACTTCTTCCTTTGAGCATTTGAGTGAAACTAAAAGATTATGCGGAAATTCATCTGCGGACATGACCCTTTTTATTTTTAGTAGTTCAGTTAATGAGTAAAAAATTGGGATTTAAAGAGAGTTATTAATTTTATAATTTTTTAGTTTCTGATTACCAGAGCGAGAGTATATGGATGACTTTTCAAAGTTCTTGCCGAAATTTTAGTTTTTTACAGCCATTAATTAATCATTATTGTTCAATAAATTAATAAATTTGCATTTTATTAAGTGCAAAAGAAAATATAATCATTAAACAAGATGTAACAGATAATGATTCATCATTATCTGATTATTGCGGTATTATCAATGTGTCATCAATCTGGTAGTCATAGGGAAACATACATAATCATGTTTTCGTTTAACTATACAAACTCAATTTCAAAAGCATTTCCCAAGTCTAAAAGAAAAACGGACGATATGCAGTAACTCTATTTCCATTCTAGACTCGTATTCCTATGCTGTGAACTCGTATTTCATGTCATTCGACGTTTACGATCTACCGAGGCATAAGAATAAAACGAAAGTGGAAACACAGTTTGAAAAACATGCCTTAAAAAAATCCCCAGACTGAACAAAATACTCGTTAAAAAAATGTCCAGACTGCTGAAGAAGAATAAGAGGGAAGAAATGAGTTAGAGCACGAGCCGCGTTTTACGCTTGTATTATTGGACGGATGTACTGTTTTCTTCAGGTAACGCCACGGGTGGGCTGGGGGAATACAGAGACTAACGCGTGTTTATTACTCTGCGATCTGTCCACACGCACCTAGTTTGGTTTGGTTTGAATTATCGTCGCACTAGAGCTACACGAGGGCTATTGGCGACGGGCGTCGAATTTTAGAACCACAGTCAAGTGACGAGCCAACACCTGAATAGGCACCCAACGCAACCGTTAAGGGCGACATCGTACGCAGCGTTAGGACTTTAAAGGATATTTAACGTGCACTCCCTTACACGGGGAATTATTCGTAGGACATTTTTGACTGCACGGGCCGTTTATAGGTCGGCAGCCACACGCACCTAGAGAAAATAGACGGACAATAGGAGCTCTCCAAGTCTGCGCCGCGGTTTTATTGGGACATCATCCGAAATGTTCTTTTAAGGTAATATTTACATGCACTCTTAAAACAAAAGAGGGAAATCCACTCCAGTATCCAGTAGGAGAAATGTATTTTCGACACTGGAAAGGAGTGAATATTAACTCAGACTGAGTTAAAATAACTCGTTTGGAGTGATCCTGTCGGAGGTTTAACACACAAAGGATCCACTCCTCTAAGAGAAGTGCATTTTCTAGACCGGAGGAGTAAAAATAACTTAGAATGAGTTAAAATCGCTCGTTCGTTTTAAGAGTGTAGGAGCTCTCCAAGTCTGCGCCGCGGTTTTATTGGGACATCATCCGAAATGCATTATATACACTCCGTGCCAACTTAACTTGGATGAAACAAAGAGTAAAAGGGCAGAGGGAAAAGCGGGATTGGTCCGTTTGTTGGAAACTCTTTTAAGGTAACATTTATATACAAAATGATCCGAATGCAATTTTGCCAAAACACACTTTTCATTCTGATAAAATTGCCACTTTTTTCATATAATATTCAAATCTGTTAGACCTTAAACGAAATTAATGTTTTAAAAAACATGTTTTCTGGATGGATTCACAAATAATTTATGGAACTCTTTACATCCGCGGAAGGATTTTCTAAATAGCATATTTCTATTTACCCAACTTAGGTTGGCAAGGAGTGTGGTTCATTAAAAGTTGCGGTAAAATTGCGTAACAGTTTGGACGCTGCGATCTGTCAGCATGCACCTAGAGAAAATAGACGGACATTAGGAGCTCTCCAAGCCGCGGTTTTATTGCAACATCATCCGCAATGCATTATATACACTCCGTGCCAACCTAACTTGGGTAAAAACAAAGAGTAAAAGGGAAGAGGGAAAAGCGTGATTGGAACGTTTGTTGGATTAGGTTAGGTTAGGTTTGAATTATCGTAGCACTAGAGCTACACGAGGGCTATTGGCGACGGGCGTCGTGTTTTAGAACCACAGTCAGGTGACGCAGCGTTAGGACTTTGAAGGGTATTTAACGTGCACTCCCTTACACGGGGTATTATTCGTCGGACATTTTTGGCTGCACGGGCCGTTATAGGTCGGCAGCTACTTTGGCGATGCCCGGACCCGAACTAGGGATTTTCGGCATGCTAACCGAGTGCTTAACCGACTATGGGCTCCCCAGCCCCTGGACCGTTTGTTGGAAATTCTTACCTCTACATATTGTAAGGTAATATTTACAAACGAAATGATCTGAATACAATTTAACCAAAATACACTTTGCATTCTGATAAAATTGCCACATTTTTTCATATAATATTCAAATCTGTTAGACCTTAAACGAAATTAATGTTTTAAAAAACATGCTTTCTGGATGGATTCACAAATGATTTATGGAACTCTTTACATCCGCGGAAGGATCTTCTCCATAGCATATTTCTATTTACCAAACTTAGGATGGCAAGGAGTGTAGAGAAATAATATGTTTGTTTGCGTTAAGGATAATATTAAAGAATTATTTCGGATGTGTGATTCTCTCATAAGTTCATAATTTCAGACTGTGATTTAGTGAAAATTAAAAGTTAAATTTTCCACGCAAAAAATTTCAATAGAAATGCAGCATGTCTAGAATAATATGCAACATTTCGTCACTAACTTTTACCAAGATTTTTTTTACCAGACATTTTTTTCAAAGATGAGTTTTTTTTCCTCTAATGAAGCTCTCAATTGTGGACAGTGGTGACACAAAGTAGCAAATAATCTTCTTTACACTTTATAAGTTAAGCTTGGGAAAACTACTCTACAAATGGGGGATTTGGAATTTATGGAACTCTTTGTATCCGCGGATGGATCTTCTCCATAGCCTTCATAGCTCCATTCCTATTTACCCAACTTGGTGGGCAAGGGGTGTAGTTCATTAAATGTTGCGGTAATTGCGTCACAGTTTGAACTCTGCGATCTGTCCAGATGCACCAGAGAAAATAGACGGACAATATTAGCTCTTCAAGTCTGCGCCGCGGTTTTATTGAGGCTTATCCGATATGCATTATAGTTCATTAAAAGTTGCGATAATTGCGTAACAGTTTGGAATCTTTAGATTAATACTTTAGAATTCATTAAAAGTTTCTGTAATTGAGTAATAGTTTGGAATCTGATTAATACTTTAGAATTTAATTAATCTTTAGATTAACTTTTCACTCTATAATATCTTGAGTGCAACCAGGACCAGATAATTTCTGACTATAGGCATAACCTATTTTGGGGCCCCTTTACGGCAAATTTTGTGTATGATTTCCAGTAATGATGATGCTATATGACCTATGAATCAAATTTTTGGTGCAATTTTATGGGCTTCCTTATAAACATCGATCAAAACAATCACGTTAGGTCAATTTTTTAAGCCAAAATTGAGCAAAAAACAAAGTGGAGTATCATATTTTTTTTCCAGTTAACTAATATTTTGGTTATTTACAGCATTTAGCATAATATAAACCGAAATGCAAGGGCCAGTAAAATTTGGGGGGCCCTAGGCCCGGGCTTAAAGGGCCTTATGAATGAACAGGTCCTGAGTGCAACTACCTCTTTGCTTACTATTTCTGGAGTGACCATTAAGGCTTATTGTTTCATTTCAGCGTAGAATTAAAGAGTAAATAAAGTAAAACTACTCAACGAAGAAATAATTTCGAAGTTTCATCTAAAACATGTTTAAAAAATTATACATCAGGTAAAATTTTGATTTCCAGTGAATTTATCGAAGATATTCAATATTTTATTAATTATTTCGATAAATTCCTAAAACATGTTTAGCGAAATACTTTCTCGAATTGATTTTACAATAAATATTTAACAAAAATAAAACTCCAGCGTTCTGATATTCACAAATTAAATAACTACGTGCTAACTAAGGCTTTTGATTAAATTTCATAATTCTTCATTAATTTTGTTTTGGTAGATGGGTTAATAAATATTCAAGATCGAAGTTTTTCATAAGCAAAGGGATTTAAAACGTAGTTAAAGAGGTAAGTAATTAGTCGCATTTAAATTTGGGGCAACTGTCGGTTTTAGATTAACCTTACAAATGGACTTTAACAAAAAAAAAGTTTTATTTGGTTGAACTAACGCAGTGCTAGAGTTACACGAAGGCTATTTTAGAAGGGTCTTGCGTCAAGAATATGGGTGACGACTGATTTTTTAAGAAGCTTGAACATTTGCATTTGGGATAGAGCGAATGATAGGGGAAACCGGGGTTAGTTTTCTAATTTTTCTTCTTTTTGATTGTAAATTTTTTACTTTATATGTTTTGAAGTAAAAAAGATGTAATTGTCTTAATCACATGAAATGACAAATTTGCATTACTATTTTTCCAAAAAGTAAATATTCTTTTTGGCTGCAAGTGGTAAAATGCAAGCATATTGAGCTGGAAAACGTGCCCCGTATGCGGTATAAGTTTTCCCAGACTGCCAAAAAGTAATGGGGCAAATTTTAAAACTATTTTTTCTAAAGATTTAACACATTTGAAAAACATTTTGTCATTTTTTACGCAAACTCATTATAAATTAAAATGGCTAAAAAGAGTGCAACCAGAATAAAAATATTCTTTAAAAAAGCCAGTTTATTATAACCGAACTACTTTAAACAATTTCATTAAAGGTCATTATCACCTGGATCCCATTAAACTTACATAAAAATTCCCCTTTTGTATAACAATACGTTTTTGCTCTTTTCTATAGGTTGTCGAAGTACTGTTAAAGAATACAAAAATTTGAATGATTAATGTTTGGTGTGACTTTCGTGATGTTTGGTGTGGTTTGATTGACTCAAACACTTATGTGCAATATTACACATAACTACTTTACAGTGTAATCAGTGTAATTCGTACTTAAGTTTTACTTTAGTTTTCGGGTGCTTTTTGTCTACCTTATTCCTGATAGTTTTTAGAGTGACATATATTGCTTCAGAATAGTACGATTCGTACGGGGGTACGTTTTTCTCATAGGGAGACTCCCCTACTCAGAAAAACGGCAAAATGAACTTTGAAGTGACTTGGGCATGTAGACCTCTAAATTTAAGATCATACGTTTGGGGAAAAAATGTTCGAAAAGGGTTTTAAAATATTAATAATTAAACGTGCCGGAACTTTTACATTACGGACGAAGCACAATTAAAATTATTTTCATTATCTAATTAGTCTCATAAAAATAATTTATAATTTAATTGGAACCAGTTTTTAATTTTATTAAAATAACATATTAAAATAAAGATGATACATGTACAGCTGATAAATTTAAATTAAAATTAATTCTTAATTCTTGGAAAAAATGTTAATTGTTTCATTAAAGAGGACATCGAACTGAAAATCATAGGCATGCCATGTCTCAGTAACTCATTCAACAAAAATGGGTTTTCGGTAAATATTTCTAAACAATATGCGTTAAACTATAAAATAAATGCATATTTTCTTCTTTGAAATATGCAATTATAACATATCATAAATTTTTCCTCTTTATACAGGCTACTAAGTTGCATAATTTTGTTTATATACAATGACAATAATAACGTAAGTTAAAAAGTACGCACTTTAAAAAAATGTATAAATTGTGTTAGATTATTATCACAAAACTGTGTTTTTATTACACAAATATTTTTTTATTCGATAATACCATTATTATCATCGGGATTAGTATGCAAGGCATAATTTAGTTTTTAGATATCATTTATACAAAGTAAATACAAAATATATACCTTTTCATGATTTACTATATTGTAATTAATGTATTTTTCATGATAATAGCTTTTAACTGAAAAAGCAAAATGTATATGAATTTTAAATAAAATGTTTTTTATTTAAGTACTCAAAATTATTTTGTTTTGCATTAGCTGTCAGAACCGCCTTGAAATGGGTAAAAATGCATTATTGATTTCCATACAGAATATTTTTAAAAAAGTTATTTGTTTCAAATGTGACCAAAGTTTATTTTTGAAGAAATGATTTTTTTAATTACTTATAAATAAGAAAAAGTAGAATAACAGTAAAAATTAAATAGTCATAACGATTTTAAATTTATGGTTATTGCTAGAAAATAGTGAAGGAATTTCTTAATTTTTTTTCACTAATGTGGCTGAAATATTGGCGGTCAAGCCTTTTGCAGACTCAGCATATTCCCATAGAACTGAGAGCCATTTTTTTGTGACACCGTCTAGGCGACTCTCTCCAATTTTGACGCTCAGATTACCATGAATCTGAGCTTTTTGTGGATGTTAAAGTATGACGATAATTAATTTTGCCGAGAGAAACCAGGCCAATTTCTTAGATTTTTATCTACAAGATAAGCAAAATTATGTTTCAGTACCAGTAAATGATTAAAACTAGGAATTTGAGTTGGTAAACGGCCCTCGTAAGACGGGGGAAATTTTCGCAACCTACTAAAAATAAATTCCTACCCATTGAAAATCGTTTTGAGTTTATACTCATTGCCAATCAAAGTTGGGTAAATAGAAATATGCTATGGAGAAGATCCTTCCATGGATGTAAAGAATTCCATAAATAATTTGTGATTTCTCCCAGAAAACATGTTTAAAACATTAATTTCGTTTAAGGCATTTAGCAATTTTATCAGAATGAAAAGTGTATTTTGGTTAAATTGTATTCATACAATTTTGTAAGTAAATATTACCTTACAAGAGTTTCCAACTAACGGAAAAACTGCGCGTTTCCCTCTGCCTTTTTACTCTTTGTTTTTACCCAAGTTAGGTTGCCAAGGTGTATAGTGAACTGAAGGAGTATGCGAGATACTCACTGTCTCCTTTTTATAAATAATGACGATTTTAAATCAGCAACAACACATTTTGTAATTAAAAATTTTAGTTAGAGGTAATTGGTATTTTCCATAACACAAAAGTTATATTTTCGATACTAAATTAGCTAGTTTAGGCCGATACAAATTTCTGAACGGAATCGGTGTCACTGACTTAGTAGATACAATTCTAGAACTATTAATTTAATGAAATTAAATATATTTTACTTTTAAAATAAAGCTCAAATGATGTTAAATAACAATTTCAATTAGGTTAAAAAAGTTTTTAACTGAAATTTACTCACATTTAAAAAGTTTAAAAATTAGTTTTTTGACAACATGACAGATTCCATTAAAATTGGCATCAGTGGTTCATTTTTTAGAAAACCCTCCCCATATGAAAACGACCTGTCTCCCCTACAATTAAAAGTAAAAACTGAAATTTACTCACTAAAAGACTGAAATAATTTGAAACTTTCTTGCTAAAATTAGTAAAATTTTCATTTTTACCTTATTGAAATAAACCTGTATAGCAAAATATTTCTGTAAAACTCTGAAAACTTTTTTGTTATAAGTAACACATACTCATCTAGCTACTTCGATCATAATTTTTTTTACTTGATTAATGCGAAATACAAATATAAAAACTGACGACCAACAACAGGCCAGAGGCCCAGCAAGGTAGGTCTATATCATGTAATAATGTTAATAATGGTTTTCATATCATATAAAATGTGTCTAAAATTAAAGTTCTTAAACAAAAAGTCTATAGCAAGACATCCCGTAGTTGGCCAAGGCCTACTTTGCCCATTTCAGTTCTCCTACCAGAGAAGGACTGTATCCCTCAGATTAACACTGCCAGTAAACAAGGCCTCTTTTTACGAGTGACGTAGTTATAGTAATCCACTGGGACCAAACACTTACCTAAAATTCCTAAAAAAGTTGGAGAATTATGTTTTGGCATTGATTAGCACTTTTGTGATTGGTTAAATCTGACTACTTCAACTACGTCATTGTTTGAGTGCAGAGGCCTTCTCTAAAGAATGTGCTGTTTAGATATTTTTAATGTCACCGGTTACAATTATATTTATATATAATGCAAATCAATTTCTTCAAAGCTTAATACATTTTAAATAGGGCGATAACTGTATATATTGGGTTTTATTGGGTTGGAGGTTAATTCTTGTATCCCTTTAACCTTTATGTATAAATTATTGATTTAATGATATGCCAAAGTGATAGATTTCTCCAACAGCGCTGTTAAAAATTGTGTGCTTAGTTTCACCATAGCAATGGTTCCAAACACCTACAACGGTTGTGTGGTGAAATATTCCACCATATTTTTATTATTCACTTGAACCATTTTTCAGGTATTGAGACATTAACAAGAATAATGGTTCAACAAAATACCGAAAATATGATGAAACATTTCCGCATAAATTGTTCACCATATGTTTAGTATTCGCTTGAACCATTTTACAGGTTTTGAGACAAAAACATAAATAATGGTTCAACTAAATACCGAAAATATGATGAAACATTTCCCCACACATCCGTTGCAGCTAGTACGGATCATATTTTTTGTAAAATCTGGAAAAATTTAACCTGGCAACATTTTCGAGTTTCATAAAATTATTTTATATTATAAAATTAATGATAAACAATTATAAATATATCTAAAAGGGACTGTCAGTCCTATAGAGCTAATGCATTAGTTTTTGAGTCACAATTTCCGCAAAAGTATTGTTTTGCCATGTTATAGCATTTTCAATAGGTATGGGAATCATCTTAACATCAATTTAAAACAAAATTGAAAAGAAAATAGCATCCGATTATTTAATTATTAAGTGATAAAGTTTTAAAATAGTGTCACCATCTCCTGTATATTTTTTAGCAGTTTAAAACTTCAAAAATATATAATTTAATGACAAAATTTTCGTTTCAAATTTGATACATTTCGATGTTATGTCGATTCCCCTACCTGGGGAAAAAGGGCTAACATGGCAAAGCAATACTTCTGAGGAAGTTGATTCCAAAACTAATGCATTAGCTCTTTGACAATCCCTCTTAGCCGACCAAAAAATTTCAAACAAACTCAAAATGAAACATTTAGTTATTTTTATCGTTTTATTTTTAATAAGACAACAGACAAAAATTAGTAATAAGATTTTTTTTAAAAGTAATGTCGAGAAATATTTCAATGTTTTTACGGATGTTATATATACGAAAGTTGAGAATTATGGTGGTATGGTTATGTGGTAACTGTGATTTCTAAACTAATGCATTAGCTCTACGAGACTGACAATCCCTCTTAATTAATGATGATCTGAATATGAAACGTTTGACTCACCTGAAATTAGCATCTGGATGTAATATGTAGAACATGAAAATGATGATGCAAAAGCGTCGGAAGTAACGATTCTCGCTGTCTAGCATTGTTCAAGGCATCTTCACGTGAGTCATTTTAATAGACTGTCTATTTTTTCTTTCCAAAATTCAGAATCCACGGAGAGAAACATTACAAGTTCACACAGATACGAATTCACGAGCCCACTGCAAGAACGTTTACGTTCGTAAGTTTCTTTCACGAAGTTTTTCGTTACACAAGGATCAAGTGTCAATTTCTTTGAATAATTTCTTGAAATGTTGAGTAATGAAATTTGTGGTCCTAATTCATAAATAAAAATGAAAAATGTTGGCTATATTAACTTTGAAAACACAAGGTAGGAAAATTATTGTAAAGTTTTTACTTTTGGATTTCTTAAAAGCAGCATTTTTCGAAAAGAAGCTGTTTAAATCGGAAGTCTGCCCAGATTTTTTAATTTTTGCATAAATTCTGCACGGTCACTTTTTTTTAATTAATACGGAATACAGAATTTTTATAGTTTTGATTCTTAGCTAATTTCCTTATCACTTAAGTAAGATTCTTGACAGTTTCTTAATTTAGGTAGAAAAAAAAAAGTTTGCCGCTAAAATGAATCAAAGATTGACGAAAAAGGCAAACACCACCATATACTCTTTTGAATTTTAGCCGTTGATTTTTTTAAACTAGAAATGACAATAATTTATCCTAAATTTTTTTGTCATCCTATTCACACGATACAATATAAAATTTAGCGTTTGCATGAACTGAAACAAACTGTTATAAGAAATTAAACCTTAATTCTCGTCACATTTCCATCAGAAAATAATCAAGTTGAAAAAATTCCTAGTTTTCCCAAACTTCGTTTACTATGGCAGAGTGCAAAGTCGAAAAGATGAACAATACACAAATGTACATTATTTTCACATCATAATTCCATTGCACTCAAACAAAGTTAATCGAATAAAAAAACTATTTTTTTTAAATCACATATACCTCTGGACCTCAATAATTCAACTAGTCACGGGAATAAAATTCTTTCTGCAATCAAAGTTGTTCCGCACAACAAACGGCAGCAAGCAACAGAAATATATCACCCGAATAATCTGCAAAGAGTTTCTGCATCAAGAAAAAGAAATAATAACATTTACCGTTTATAATCACCAAGTTTCAAGCTGCGACAATAGAAGTATATGCACTCAGTCAAGGCTTTGCTACACATATCAAACGGCTATGGAGATAAATTTTGCTCACCATTGAACATTGAAGTCTACGCGAAAAATCCACAAAAAAATTCCGTATCAAATAAAAATTTATCTTTTCTAACAAAACTTCAAACCGAAACGATCCATGGACATAAAAATTATGTCCACAACAAAGTTCTGTCCTTCAACAAACTGCAAGAAGCCGCGAAAATAAAATTCTGACCACAACAAAGTTATTTCCCCCAACAAACTGCAATTACCGAAGGAAATAAAATTATGTCCACAACTAGGTTTTTTTTCTCACATAAACTGAAAGAAGCCACGGAAATAAAATTTTGTCCGCAATCAAGTAAACTTTCCAAAAATCTAGAGTGCTGTCCAACAACGCTTTGTCCCACATAAAACTGCAACTACCAATGGTGATAAAAGTTATGTCCACAACAAAGTTCTGTCCCACATCAAGCTGCAAGAAGCTACGAAAATAAAATTATGTCCACAATCAAGTAAAAGTTCCGAAGATCCAGAGTGTTTCAAGAAGCCACTAAAATAAAATAACTGTCCACAACGAAGTTTGTTCCCACATCAAGCTTCAACAAGTCACGGAAATAAAATTCTGTCCACAACAAAGTTTGTTCCCACATCAAACTTCAAGAAGCCACGGAAATAAAATTCTGTCCACAACCAAGTATAAGTCCATCCGCGAAGAGTGTTCTCTCGGTGGAAGCAGAAGAAGAGTTTTTGCTACCTGTGCGGATGTCACAATGGCAAGGAATAATCCCTCCTCTTCCTTGGAACGGTAAAGCCTCTCGGCTGGACGCTCATTGGTCGGTCGGGTCGGATCCACGTGCCCACGACTAATTAGAGCGGTTTGCTTTCTAAAGGATGGCATTTGATGATGGGTTTTGTTTTAAGGATGACTTTGAGGAGGAATTGTAAGGAAAGTGGTGGAATGTGTTGTCGGAAGTTTATTTTAAAAATGTGGAATGAGTAATTAAAGATATTGCATAATTAGAATTTTAAAAATATATCAATAGTAGATGCTTGCTGTTTTAAAGGATTGGATTTGGTTGTTTCAACTTTTTTTTTTTTTGGGGGGGGGGGGGGATCTCCTTTAAAATGTTTAAAAATGGGAAAATAGGGAAAATGGAAGATTTTTGCCGATTGTAAAATGCGTAAATTTGTAATGTGAATTGGAGAAATCTTCTTAAATTTTTTTAAAAATGTGAATATAAGGAAAATGGAAGACTTTTGCTGATTGCAAAATGCGTAAATTTGTAATGGGGACTGGAGTAATTTTCACAAAGATCATTTATGTTTTGTATGTTAAAAAATGCACCGGTTGTATTTGCTTGTTTGCTTTACGTTTAAGTTTATTATTTGATGTTGGGGCTTGTGCAAAAATGACTTTGAGGTTGAATTTTGGTTAAAATATAAGAGAAGTGGTGGAATGTGTTGTCGGAAATTTATCTTAAAACATGTGGAATGAGTAATTAATAAAAAGATATCGAATAATTAGAATTTTAAAAATAGATCAGTCGTAAATGCTTGCTTTTTAAAGGATTGGATTTGGTTGTTTCAACATGTTTTTTTTTTTTTTTTTAGAATTCTTCTTAAAAAGAATTTAAAATGGGAAAATGGAAGATTTTTGCTGATTGTAAAGTAAAATGCGTAAATTTGTAATGTGGATTGGTGTATTTTTCAAAAGGATCATTTGTGTTTTGTATGTTAAAAAATGCATCGGTTGTACTTGCTTGATTGCTTTACTTTTAAGTTTATCATTTGATGTTGGGTTTGTGCAAAAATGACTTTTAGAGGTATTGTGGTTAAAACGCACGAGGGAATGGTGGAACTTTGTTGGAAGTTTGAATTATAATATGTGAAGCAGTGCAATTAAAAATTGCATAATAAGTTTGGGATACAAAATTAATTGGAATGGTGGTAAATAGTTGCTTTTTAAAGGATGATATTTGATGATGGGCTTACTGCTCAATAATAACTTTTGGAGTACCGTCAGTGCGGGTAACTTTGGCCAAAATCATAGTTTTTTTTACAAAAGAAGAAAAATTTAACTACAAAAACGATTTAAACACAAAAAAATCATTATGCATTCTAAGTATTGTACTTTTAGGAATAATTTTCGAACATTTTTGTTGAATTTTATAAATTAATAAAAAATTGGCATTGCTTTAAAAAATTAGGACACTGTTAAGAGCCGGGCGGGTAACTTTGGCCACCCATGAAATACATAAGAAACATACTTTTTAACATCATTTAAGCCTGTGTTACCGAATTAAATAGCAATATTAAAACGTTTAAACCAAAAAATAACAAAGTTATAAGACATTATAGTTATTAAAAATTGCATATAACTTAACATTTACATTGCAGTGCATCGTGGAATGGCATTACACGATGAATACTAGTATTCCTTGTCGCTTAAAAGAAAAATAAACTTCTATTTTAATAAGGAAAAAGAACTTTTTTGAAGCAAGATTTAATAACAAATATTTTTATAAAAAGCAAACGATTTTATTATGAAAGGGAAAAGAAATAATCTATTCATAATTAGGAATCTGAAAATGTTTACCTTTCGAGATTTGCGATTTTGAGTGGTATACGTTTTTTGCATTATATCTTTATCTTTTTAATGTTTGAAAGTGTGAGATTTTTTTTAAATATCTAAAAAATGAGTAATCATAAAAGTAAGAATTTTTCAAAAGTAGTTAAACAGAATACACTTTTACATAATTTTTTTAAGTGCAAAGTTCCATAAAGAAATATTTACATCTATGGCCAAAGTTACCCGCATTCATCGGCAAAAGCTTCCCAATTACAAATATTTTAGTATAGCATAAAAAGTTTTCAACTTAGAATCAAACAAACGGTGTAATATTCTTCCCCATAAATAAAAGAATCGAATAGAGTGTTCTATTTAAATATTTTCAGTGTTCTTTTAATTGTTCCAGACAAAAGTTGGAAGAGATAGATTTTTGTAATTTTATGCTCGTAAGAATGAAAACAGCATTTGAAGTATTGCCAGATTTAGAATTAGAACTTTTTTTACATGAAATGAAAGGCGATGTTTCCACCTTTCCAAAAATGTAAAACAATTGAAGATTAGATCATTTTATGAAGAGAAATTAAGAAACAAATCTTTTTCCGACGCGTGGCCAAAGTTACCCTCCGTGGCCAAAGTTACCCGCTTTGACGGTAATTGAGTTTAAAATGCAAGAGAAGTTATGGAATGTTTTTAACGTTTGTCATAAAATATTTGATATGGAGTAATTCAGTAAGTTGATAAATTTAAAAACATCAAAATATGCAGGATAAATGATATAGTGACTTCAAAATATATGGGAGTTTGGTCTAACATGCTTCATATTTAAGTGCTATTAAGTGAAATGGTATAATTAAAAATTACTTTGTATATGTTGTATTAAAAGAAATTAGATAGGTAGTAAATGCTTGTTTTATCGAAGGATGGAATTTGATGTTGAGATTATTTAAAAAATACTATTTGTAGCAACTGGGTTTAATTCATAAGCCGAATTGGTTGAATGATGTTCGGTAGTTTGGCGTAAAATATGTGGAGTTGAGAAAGTAAAAATATCTATATGCATCCCTATATGCATTGAATAATTGAAAAGTCCAAAAATAGATTGATAATGTTGCTTTTCAAAGGATGAGATCCGATTATGGGATTTTTTATTAATGACTTTTGGAGAAATATTGTTTAACATGTAAAATAAATGGGGGAATGTTGTTTAGTGAAATTTTAAGATATTTAAATGCGTCTGGGTATTTTTCAGAAATTAATATTTTACATGGCATATTTTGATTTTTTTAAGAAAAAAAGAACCGTACACACGAAGTGCTTTATTTATATAAGATGGAATTTCGTGGTAGCACAGTTCTCTTAGAACAGTGGTTCTCAACCGGTGGGTCGCGACCCCCTGGGGGGTCGCGAAGGGATCATAGGGGGGTCGAAAAGTTTTTAAAAATAAAAATATATATTTAAGTAACGTTTTATACAATATTTTTACAACTAGAATGGAAGAAAAAAGCCACCACACATTATTTTACTCTATATCTTGGTTAATTTACGTTTCAACTTTTTTATGTTATTATTATATATTTTAGTTCTAGTACGTTACGTTGCAACAAGCTAATGAGAAATTTGTTGCTTGTCGAAACTTTTCAGAACCTTTTTAATTCGTAACATAAATGGAAGTTTTCAAAATTAGATTTCTCAACTTTAGCATCATAAACATTCAGTTTTTTAAGAATCCATTAATTATGTCTTGGGTTTTGATTATTGTTATATTTCGACCTTGTATATCGGTATTTAGCTCATTTAGGTGCATAAATATGTCTGCTATGAGTTGAAACTGCTTAAGTTGCTGAAAGTTGAAACAACCAAGTTTTGGAGAGCTAAAAAAATATGGTCAATTCTGGTTTAGCATCTTGTAAAAATATCAGCATTTCAGATCGCAGCTCAAAAAACCTGTTCAAAACCTTCCCACGGGACAGCCATCGTAAAATAATAATAATAAAAAACAATTACCCAAATATAATAGTTAATAAAGAGTACAGCATGTTTTGGACAGGGGGGGGGGGGGGGCGCGAAGTTATTTTGTGGCCTTAGGGGGTCGTCACCTACAAAAGGTTGAGAACCACTGTCTTAGAAGAACTAAAATTAGTGTTTAATTTGTAAAAGAAATGAGGAAATTTCGTAGATAGTTTTGTGTCAATTTGAAATTTGAGTAATTATTTTAAAGGCCTGAAGCGCTCGTGGTATATATTCAATTTCAAAAAATTAAATTGGTAGCATACAATTGCGTTTTAAGGATGAGATTTGATGTTGGGATTGTTTTAAGTATAACCTTTAGAGAAATTTTCTGTTTGAATTGAAAACAATAGTATGTTGTATTTATTTTAGCTAATTTTTCTAAAATGTGTAGAATACAGTAGTGTTGAGTGAATAATAATGATATATATTACGTGTAAAACACTCAAACATTGAGTTCTGTAGCATTTGGTCAAATAGACGACTCATTTAACAAATGTCCTAATTAAAAGACACAAGGCGCTCCAATTGCAATGACGTTTAACATAAGTTTGTTTAAGTTTATCATAAGTTTTTTATAAGTCCGTTTGACTGAAGGTTTAACAATGGCCTTTTTTTCACCCGGCTGAGTCGTTGGATTTTCTGGATGGGAAAATCCAGGGCACGCATGTGATATGATTACGTGGCACGTAAAAGAACCCCGGAGGGCCCATTTCTGGGGTCCTCGACGCAAAATTAAAATATCGGCATATTTTAACATAAACAGAGAGCTCAGATTCATTGTAATCTGTGCGTCAAAATTGGCCGCAAAAAAGAGCCGCCTAGATGGTGCCACTAAAAACTGAATCTCAGTTCTGGGGAGCATTCTGAGCCTGCAAAGGCTTGACCGCCAATATTGCAAGGAGGGAAAAAAACATCTTATAAACAAACTCGGCAGAATATTTTGAAAATTTGCAAAAATAATGGAAAGGCAGGGCCAAATGGGTTACCATAACACATTTTTTTTAAACTGTGAAGTTAGTAAATGATAACCCAGTAGTATTTTTATAGCTCTTTTCTCACGACTCTGTGGACATCTCATCCGGTTTAGCCAATATAGCCCTAAAAACTTCTACAACACCTTTTTAGATGTTGCATTACTGCTGTCAATGGAAGATTAACAAGGGTTCAGACTTGACAGCATTCGGTGTTGGGAAGAACCATTTTTCACTCGTGAGCCATAATTCGCAATGCCTGCTATTAACGATCGGTATTGAAAGCTCCAGCTGGATAGCAATTGGAACGCGGAATCCATTATACTTAACCCTTTGACAGTCTATAAAACTACCTATCGAAAGATTTATCTTTTTATTTTCTGTTTTCCGTGCCTTGATGGGAGAACTAAGGGTGTGAAAGAATTTTTTTTTTAAAGCCTCGTAACCCTCTAATCGTTAGACCCGGCTTTTTCAGTATTTAAAACCATCAGTCTTTCTTAAAATGACTTTAAATTTCCAACTTCTGTAAATAATTTTTTTTTATTCATAATGTACCTGTTTAACTTGGGAATGATTTCAAGATAATCTCTTAAAAAAAAAACTATGGTTGAGTCCCATTTAATCTAAAATTTAGTTTATAAAAAAAACCGAGTCTTTCGGTTAAAATATGATATAAACACACAAATAATAAATACGTACTTACAAAGCTGAATTTATTTCTCAAAATTTGCAGTAATTTTTTATTTTGCTGCTCAATGTTGGTCCCTTACCTTTCAGATAAGTGGGACTCTACTGTAATTCTGATTTTTTAAACAAATATTTTAATTGAAATAAATTCAGTAAAAAATTTATGCAGTAAACTAAACACCTCGGCTCAACAGCCCATTAGTGGGTCAAGGCCTGCCGTGCCCTTTTCAGCTTACTTGACGAAGGGCTCTCAGGTGCAGTAAAAACAACCATATATTTTGGCCCATTTTCATGCCGCTCGGAAAAAAAGAATGCTCTTAGAAGAATCTCAATTCAGTTATATATATACTATCATGTAGTTAACTTTACATTATATAAAACCACTATAATTTACAAGTTTGTGTTATTATTTCTAGAAATAATGTTTTTGGGTACCGCGTCCTATTAAAGTCTGTAGCTCTTTCTGTTCGAGCTGTAGAGTAGTTTTAGACACACACACAGACGGACCAATCTTCAAAAACCTTTTTATCAGATTCAGCAACTTTCAAAAAGTGTAGAAAACATAAAATCTTCTTTTCGAATTCTCCACCCCATTGCAATTTTCATTATCTCATATTTAATATTAGGTAATTGCAAGTGAAAATGAAAAATCTATAATTGTTGCCCCACATAACATAAAGGTTAAAACACTAATATTTTATCAATTTTTTTTTAATATTTGAAACTTATTCTGCTTTTTACAGTTGGTTTGTTTGAGAATAAATAATAGTTTGATGTATAATCTTTTACTACACTTGTTAGTTAATAATATTTTTTACGAAACTGACAGTTTTTAATGATTTTCCACTTAGGACAAATCAATACCTAATTATCTCGTTACCATCATCATCTTTATTATTATCATTATTTTTATTATGTCGTCATCTTTCCATCATCATCATTATTATTATTTCTGAGGATTTTTTAAAATAAAACTCTTGGTAAAATTGTGTTGCCTAGTTATCAAATGTATATACCAAATTTTCAAATTCAAATAAAATTAGAATTACCATATCAGCGTCATTAGCGGCTCAGTGGCTGAGAGGTTAAATGGCGTGTACGCCTCGTAAGCCCAAGATCGCGGGTTCGAGCCCCGGCTGAGTAGTCGGATTTTCTGGATGGGAATATCCTGGGCTCGCATGTCATATGATTATGTGGCATGTGTAAAAAATCTCTGGAGGGCCCATTTGACTTGGGTCCTCTCGGCAAAATTAAATCTCGGCATGCTTTAACATCCACACAGAGCTCAGATTCATTGTAATCTGGGCGTCAAAATTAGTAGCGAGAGTCGCCTAGATGGTGCCACAAAAAATGGCTCTCAGTTCTGGGGGAATATGCCGAGTCCGCAAAGGCTTGATCGCCAATGTCGCATCTCCATTAGAGAAAAAATATATTCTTTCATTCTTTCTTATCCTCAGAGAGTAAGTTTGGGCGGAAGCCTTGAGTTGGACAAATGGCGCATTATTTGAAAGTAACACCTGCCTTATTTGCTCAATTTCTTTTTAGATAATATTAATAGGCTGCGAGTGAAGCATTATAATGTTATTTTTTTTATAAGTATGGCTGAAATCAACTTCTTATTGCCGCCCCGGTGGCGCAATCGTTAGGACGCTAGCCTTTGGAGCTGTTGGGTTATGTTGTTATTTGGCTGCGTGTTATTCCTTTCTTTGTGACTGATAATATTCTTTGTGTGTCTTTCCCACTTGACGAAAACTTTTAAGCGGTTCTCTGAACAAGCACACAAGCTGGAATATAGGGGAAGGTGGGTTACCTCGGACCTATTTTGACTTTTCAATTTTTATTTTCTTAATTGCTTGCAAAAAGTGAATAAAAATATTTTTACTGAATACTTTATGTTGTTATATACAACATATATTTATTTTAACATGTTATTTAAATTATTTCAACTATTAAAAAAATAAATACAGAAAATTGTAATTAGGACCACGGTACACCACCGGCGGTGTACCTTGGTCCAACCGGTAGTGTACCTTGGACCAATTATTAATAGGTATAGAGACCCGATTTACAGTCCGAAAACCAATATTTATTAGCCACATAAAATTCAAAAATACATTTTACAACCTATACTCTTATTTCTAGCCAAGATTGTAGTAATTGGTTATGTTAGGCCAATTGGCTCAGTAAGGGGTTTTATTGCCTTAGTTTTTTTAGTGCCCTTTTGGCTTTTTCAGCTGCAATGCAATCTTTCTCGGGTGTATTCGTTAAAATGCAGCATAAAATTAAACTGTTATTTCATGCCATAGAAAAACATTTGGCTATCTTTCTGCCTTAAATTTGAAAAAAAAAACTCAAATATTTCCCCCTATGTTTATTCAACTAGGCCTAAACGTAAAAAGGATGTTCTGCTTAGATATTTATTATAAAAAATATCTTTTTAGATGAGCATGCAATAATTATTTTCTATATTATATCAATATGGTAAAAATTTTATAGGCTTCCATAAATCTAAATAATTAACTACAAAAACTTTTGATATGATGTGATAAAAAATCTTTATCACATCATATCAAAATTTCTTACAAATTTCCATTTTTCTAGATTTTACAAATCAGGGTTGCATATTAATAGCTTAAAATACTTAATTTTTCAAAGGAAAGAATTTACTTGAATTTTAAAAAAGGTTTTCAACAATCTGAAGCACATAAGACCTATAGTAGTGTACCTTGGACCAGTCCAAGGTACACCACTTGTATTAGGTTCGAGGTACACCTCTTGGATATTAAAAACAAAATAGTTAATCACCAAGTTAAGGTTAGACTTAACTTAATTTCAAGCACACTGTTTTATAGCTAAAACTTTGCTTTATATTGCATAACCATCGTTTCTGAATAAATACTACATGTTTGAGTATAAAATTACACTAAAGAATCTGACAAAAATTTACTTTTGAACTGTGAATTTAGTTTTTCGAAACCTCTTTAATAAATTGACCGTTTAAACAAACAGATAGAACTTCACTGAGATCCCTGGTAGCAAATACTTTAACTGCATTTGGTGTTGTTTCAATATCTAAGCTAATCGAGCTAGAATCAGCATAGGTTCGAGGTACACATATGTCCAAGGTACACCACTTACCCCTATATATGCACCTACCATACCATATCCACTTCTTATTAGTGCTGCAGGAGTTTTATAGATGTGTCTTGTTTCTACAGAATGAACAGACGTACTGTATTTCACAGTTTGTCTCCGTTTCATTTATGATAGTTTTTTCAAACATAAAAAACGCAAATTAAACATGATTTATGAATTTTAATGGGGATTAAACCGGATTTTATATTCATCCGGATTTCAACCGGATTTTATATTCAAAAAGTTAAGTACATAAACAAGTCTGGTCCGTCTAGTTTTTTTGTAGCTTTGAACTGCATCAAACCAAATTGACCAACACTTGAGCCAACAACTAAAGCAACCTAAGATCCTTATTGAACATGGTGTCGGAACATTTTATCCCCATATATTTAACTGTGCCGCCCCGGTGGCGCAATCGTTAGGATGCTGGCCTTTGGAGCTGCTGGGGTCGGGTTCGAATCCCGGTCAGGCATGGATGTTTGTGACCGTCAATAAATGTTGTTATTTGTCTTTGTGTTATTCATTTCTTTGTGACTGTAAAAATTCTCTCTGTGTCTGTCCCACTTGACGTAAGCTTATAAGCGGTTCTCTGAACAAGCACACAAGTTGGAATTATATATGTACCATACCATACGTGTAAGCCATTCAACCAGATAACTAGGCACTCAATGGGCAAATGCTTAATGGATACATAAACCCTTAATCGACATTCTCGAGCTAAACAACATAACTCTGGTACGTTGTTGTTCCGAGAAAAAAAGTGGCCAGAACACCTGTCTTCCGGCAGGTCAGCCGCAGAAAGGCAACTCTCCAAAGAGGCCAATAGGTGACACTTGGGCGGAAAAATAAGTATTCAGTCGTCATTTTACCCCGTCTCGGTGACAGCATCCGTCTATTGTGATGTATTTTATTGTTTACAATTGTTAAACATAAGTATACTGTAAAAATAAAGAGTTGCACCAAAATTGGAGTCGAATTGTTTGGACACTAAAAGAGGTTTGGAATCTCACCGAATTTCAGCATAAGAGAAAACTGGTGCAAATCGTTGTCATAGATGGTGTATGTGAAAACTCTCTATTTTTGGTGAAACCTCTTGCCATGATTTGGCCAACCAAGCGATAAAATCGATATTTTTTTATTTGCATTGAATTATGTTTAAATTGCAATCCATTATTTTGTAGATTGCAAATAAACTTCAATTTTTGTTGCATCATGGATTTTCATTTTTACAGAGTACTTTCGATTTAATTAAAAGTTGTATTGCGTTTAATAACACAACATTTAATACTTTAAAGATTTTTATTTTTATAAATTTTTACCAAACATAAGCCTATTAAGACAAGGGAGATATTGTAGTTGGCATTTGTAATTTAACATTATCTTTTTATAAACAAGGCGAAATAAATATTGCACTCAAATATTTTAGACTTGTGGATTAATACTAGCAATGTGTTGTGATTGGATACATAGGTATAAGTAGGGGAAGGTGGGTTACCTAGGACCTATTTTGACTTTTCAATTTTTATTTTCTTAATTACTTGCAAAAAGTGAATAAAAATATTTTTACTGGATACTTTATGTTTTTATATACAACATATATTTATTTTAACATGTTATTTAAATGATTTCAACTATTAAAAAATTAAATACAGAAAATTGTAATTAGGACCAAGGTACACCACGGGCGGTGTACCTTGGTCCAACCGGTAGTGTACCTTGGACCAATTATTAACAGGTAGAGAGACTCGATTTACAGTCCGAAAACCAATATTTATTAGCCACATAAAATTCAAAAATACATTTTACAACCTACTCTTATTTCTAGCCAAGATTGTAGTAATTGGTTATGTTAGGTCAATTGGCTCAGTAAGGGGTTTTATTGCCTTAGTTTTTTTAGTGCCCTTTTGGCTTTTTCAGCTGCAATGCAATCTTTCTCGGGTGTATTCGTTAAAATGCAGCATAAAATTAAACTGTTGTTTCATGCCATAGAAAAACATTTGGCTATCTTTCTGTCTTAAATTTGAAAAAAACAACTCAAATATTTCCCCCTATGTTTATTCAACTAGGCCTAAACGTAAAAAGGATGTTCTGCTTAGATATTTATTATAAAAAATATCTTTTTAGATGAGCATGCAATAATTATTTTCTATATTACATCAATATGGTTAAAATTTTATAGGCTTCCTACAAATTTCCATTGTTCTAGATTTTACAAATCAGGGTTGCATATTAATAGCTTAAAATACTTAATTTTTCAAAGGAAAGAATTTACTTGAATTTTAAAAAGGGTTTTCAACAATCTGAAGCACATAAGACCTATAGTAGTGTACTTTGGACCAGTCCAAGGTACACCACTTGTATTAGGTTCGAGGTACACCACTTGGATATTAAAAACAAAATAGTCAATCACCAAGTTAAGGTTAGACTTAACTTAATTTCAAGCACACTGCCTTATAGCTAAAACTTTGCTTTATATTGCATAACCATCGTTTCTGAATAAACACTACATGTTTGGGTAAAAAATTACACTAAAGAATCTGACAAAAATTTACTTTTGAACTGTGAATTTAGTTTTTCGAAACCTCTTTAATAAATTGACCTTTTAAACAAACAGATAGAACTTCACTGAGATCCCTGGTAGCAAATACTTTAACTGCATGTGGTGTTGTTTCAATATCTAAGCTAATCGAGCTAGAATCAGCATAGGTTCGAGGTACACATACGTCCAAGGTACACCACTTACCCCTACTGTGTTTTTATCTGCTAGGTATATTGATTTTAACGATCCTGACTAATAAAAAAAGGTCTGTTTATAATCGTAGCAAACCATAAAATGTTCAATAAAACAAAATCGCGTCCTAACATAAGTTTACAACGCCAAATAGCTTTTAAACCTTTCAGTCTCAATAACAATTTGGCATCATCATTTTAGAAAAAAATTCTGATCCTCTATAGCCATTTTTGATATCAAAAAGCACATCATTCGATTCTTCAAACTTTTTTTCCTATTAGAAAAATATTTTTTATTAATCCCAATAAATGTCCTCCCTATTATTTTTTTTAAAATTATGATCAGAAACATGATGATGCCAAATGGCATCACTGGGACTGAAAGGGTTAAAAACAATACAAATAAAAACTAAACAAAGAACAAAAATCTACAGGAACTATATACATTTATTTATGACACCAAATTTGTACAATAAATTACAAAGAAGTAAATTTCCTCAAATGACCACCTCTCTTGCCCCCACAGCCTTTGCCAACCTATCCACACTCAGATTCTTCCTTCTCGACTTCATGTCGAATATCTGGGGCAGGAATTTGCCGGACTGCCCGGCTACCCGGATGGCCGAAGTTACAACCCTGGAGCCGTGGCGGGGTCCGGCACTGGCCAGGACAACCTTCCTGCGAGACTCCTGGTGGTGGGTCCTGTCGATGGTGTCTTGTAAGGGCTTGAGAAGGTCTTCGCGAATGGCGAATCCGTTAGTGTCTGGAAAGGGAAAGAAGTCAAAATATATATTTAAAATGTGTAGTGTTTCTTTTTGTGGGATAAAATAGTTTGATCATTAATTAAATTCTTTTTTTTTTTGCGAATAACATTGCAAAAAAAATTAACACAACTCATGTATCGCAACGTTACTGGCTTTTTCAAGCTTGTTCCTTTTTTTAATATTCAAGTTTCCCCAAAAAGAAGAGTTAATGAAACTTTTTGAAGGCTTTTGAGAAAATCGTGCATGTGCAAAAACTATCTAACAAAATTTTTTTTAGGCTTTATAGGTATTGACAATAGACAATGAATGCGCCCTCTAGAAGGGAGGATCACATTCTTTATAGCCCGTTACCCTACTTGTCAGAAGTGACACAGTCACAGGAGACACACAAAGAAAGGACGACACACACATGGACAGATAACAGCATTTATTGACAAACACAAACATCCATGCCTTGCCGGGATTCGAACCCAGAAGCTCCAAAGGCTAGCTCCCTAACAATTGTGCTGCCGGGTCGGCTACTTTATTAAAATTTCCTGAACCAATTTTTTAGTTTTCAAGTTATTATTCACAAACGAAAAGATTGTAGAACAAATCCTTCAACCAAACTCTAGCGCATCAAATATCTTTTATTGAGTGGTGATTGAAAGTTTTCACGCCATTTTTTATAGATCTTAGTCTTGTATATTGTTGGTGTTAAATACATTCAGACGAGCTCTAATGAAGTTGCTATCTACGAAAACTTTAGACATAATCTATAATAATAAAAATGAAGTTTTGTGTGTGTGTGTGTATGTATGTCTCTCTGAAACTCACAAACTAGACATTTGTTTGACTCGTAACTTGGTACAAATACGTAGTTCATACTTGAGTTACAGAATAAGAACTTTCCGAGCTCAAAGTGTTCTATTTTTAGAGAAAATTCGAATTTTCTGGGAAAACTACACCACTTTGGCTCAAATCCGACGATTTCTTTTCTTTCCTGATGCCATCTGAAGAAACAATTAAATAAAACTTTCAACGAAAATAAATAAAATTGAAAATGTTTATTTTATTGTGTTGCCATAACTTTCAGAAACTAAATTCATTATTTGAAAATAATTGATATGTTTCAAGTGACGTATTTCCAACAAGTCTTGATTCCTGGATTTCTTATGGGTTTAGTTGATGATTTCGTCAATGATGGTTCTGTTGATTACAAATATGCATGTTCAAACAATAAATGTGTAGTTTACCTATAAGTTCTAGAGCTGCCGTTAGGTCTTTATTTTCTCGCCAAATACGTTGCCAATCCCGCCAAATTATAATAAAAACTCGCCAAATGGGCAAATGGTTTGTTAAGCTATTACTGAACAATGATGGTTAATAAAGGTCATCGCACGAGCTGCATATTAGGGCTTTATGTCTTTACTGTTTCGCCAAATACATTGACAATCTCGCCAATTCATTGATTAAAACTCGCCAAATGAGCAAAATGTTTGTTAAGCTATTACTGAACTATGATGGTTAATAAAGCCATCGCACTAGAGCTGCATATAAGGGCATTATGACTTTATTGTTTCGCCAAATATGTTGCCAACCTCGCCAAATTATTTATTAAAACTCGCCAAATGAGCAAAATGTTTTTTTAAATAATTTATAAGCTGGTTGGATATGCTAAGGTCGTTGTGTTAGAGCTGTATAATGTGTGTGTTTGTAGCTATATCTATTTTCTCGCCAAATTATTTACTAAAACGAGCCAAAAGAGTTAAAAAAAGGTTTTATGTATTTATGAGGGAATTGTGATGACATTTATGAGTACATTTTACAGCGTATTTTTGATTTTAGAATATTAGGTCAATGAATTGAGATTTTTTACTTGATAACGAGTGGAAAGAGAATAACTTAAGTTTATGATTTTATAACAGGTTACATGGTACACATACTTGGATCGATTTGATATTTATTTAATCCGTGCGAAGTGCGGGTATAAATTTGCTAGTTATTAATAAAATTATTACATAAAAAAGTCTTAAACAAGGAACTGTCCTCGAACATTATAAATACTTCTTTAAAATACATGTGTACAGTATTGTGTCTAAGAAAATACATTAGTAGCCTTTTGTAAGTTAATCAAATGCATAATAAATAACATGTAAATTTTAAATGTTTCTATATCATGAATAATAGATAAAGTACATTTTAAAAAAATCTAGCCAGAAACATTCATTCATCAACATATAAATCAACGAAAATAACCGCAGACGACTGATAGTCTAGAATGATCCACAACAGAAAAAAAAATCATGCATAAATAGAGGCAGCAAAAATAAAAACTTAGTTAATGAAATTACGTTTTCGTTATAAAAAACTGCATAAAGAGCAAGACATTTAAGATTCATCTCGTTATATATTAACGTATTATGAATGATTTTATCTACATTTAAAGTGGAATAATAAACGAAATAATTGAATCAATTTCAAATATATTGATGAAACGCAGATATTAATCTACGTATGTGTTTTGACACTTTTAAGTGCGATGATGTTTACATATTTTATGTAACAAAGCATTGTTTTCAATAACAAAAAATTTATAAATTCGCCAAAGTAGGGCACATATGAAATACTAAGACACATTTATTTTTTGTTGCCAAGTTTCAAAATGTATATACCAAATTTTCAAATTCAAATCAAATTAGATACATGTTAGATACATAATAGTTTGATGCATAAAATTTGCTACACTTGTCAGTCAATAATATTTCTTACTTAATTGACAGTTTTTAATGATTATCCACTTATGACAAATCAAAGCCTTATCATCATTTCCATAATAATAATTATTATTATATCATTGTAGTCGTCATCATTTTTATCATCATTATTATTATCATTACTTCTCTAATTTTTTTTAAGTAAAACTCCTGGTACAATTGTGTTGCCAAGTTATCAAATGTATATACCGTATTTTCAAATTCAAATAAAGTTAGAATTACCCTATCAGCGCCATTCGCATATTGTTACCTGCTATGTACTTGACAATGTTCGGTCCTCGTCTGACTTCCGGAAGAGCCAGTCTCCTACCCTCCCTCATTCTGCTTCTGGACATCTTTGGCCTTCTTTGGCGAGGACTGGCCGGTTGAGACACTGGCCGTACTGGCCGTTTCTGGTCGTCAGGGTATCTGTGGGTTAAAGATAGAATAGATTAAGTTCAATTTACAGTAGAACTCCAATTATCCGAAGCAATTGGGGCCTAACCACATTCTGATAATCAAAAATTCGGATAATTAGAGGTCATTCCAGCTTTCATTCCTATCTTGAATTGAATCGGTGCTTCGATTGGCGCTTTCTTTCCTCCAATGGGGCTGCAATATTGGCGGTCAAGTCTTTGCAGACTCGGCATATTTTCAGAACTGAGAGCCATTTTTTATGTATCACTCTCAAGGCGACTCTCGCTACCAAGTTTGACGCTCAGATTACGACGAATCTGAGCTCTCTCTGGATGTTAAAGTATGCCGAAATTTAATTTTGTCGTGAGAACCCGAGCCAAATGGGTACTTAAGGAATCTTTTAAATGCCACATAATCATATGACATGCGTGCCTAAGATTTTTCCATCCAAACAATCCGACGACTCAGCCGGGGCTCACATGATATTGATTCACTAATTAAGTCCCAAAAAAGAACTTTTTATTCAGCATTTCTGTTGCCACACAAGACCTGATAACATACTTGTTGTCCGAACAACTTATATAAAATAATATTATACAAATAATACTATTTAAGATAGTTAGTTATTTACCTTGATTCCCTAGGACGTTCTTGAAAATCGTCTAATTCACGTTGTCTCTCTTTCTTTGGAAATTCGTCTAAGGATCTTAATTTTTGATGAGTTTCGAATCTTTGTCTTCCTTCGAAGTCCCTAATCGTTGGACCTTCATTGAAGTTTGATTCCCTTTGTTTCTGAAAACGGTCGTGGATAACTTTTTCGTCATAGTTCTTATGTCCTAAAAACTTATTAACATTATGTCGTGTACTAACATCAGTCACCACTTCAAATCTGTTCGGTTGCTGATCCAAATTTTGAACATTGTTAACTCTTGGTCGAGTATCTATGACATTTTCATGTTGAAACTTGTTAATTTCATAATTTTCCGCATGTTTATTCTGTAATGGCTGATTGTAATTTATCCTCGGAACCTCCAATTCATTTTCTTCTCGGAACTTATGAACCTTACCACTTTCAATCATGTTATTTGGGCCTGGGTAGTTATTCTGACTTGGTGTGGACTTCAAGTCACTTAAACTCTGGAACTTCACGTTCTTGTCCTCAAACGTTCTTATTCCTGAGAATTTGTTACCTTGACTGGGTATGGATTTCAAGTCACTTAAACTTTGGAACTTCATGTTTTTGTCTTCAAATGTTCTTATTCCAGGGAATTTTGTTCCATGTCCATTTTGGGCGATGTAGTTCTTTGGCGAGAAGACTTCTGGAGTAAATCTTTCGTCCTCTGTGCTTCCAGAAAATGATCCAATGCTGGAATATTGGTAAAGGCTATGTTTTGGAGCTTCTTGGTTAAGCTGAGAATAGACTTGGGTTTCTTTATGTTTGGAAAACCTTTCTTGTTGTCCAAAAATCGACGGAAGAAAGACAAATGAAATTACCTGTATAAAAACAAAAATAGTTCGTTAAACTTACACAGTTATAGGAATTGCAATACTAGTTTTTAATCTACATGCACACTCAAAACGTATTGATAAAATTATGTTAAACTTTTATTCTAGTGATTTATAATTTTTTTTAATCTTATTTATTTTGGCTTTTCTAATTTACGAAACAAGGTTATAAATGTGATGTTTACCAATATTTTTAAGATCAGCTTTTGTGACATACACGTAAAAAACTTTAGTTTACTTTCAATAAAAAAACCAGAGTAGTCAATAAAAAAGTGTTTTTTCCAGATTTAAGAAAATGTGCTGAAAAGATACAGATATTCTAATGCGACCCAATGATGATGCATCGTTAGCACAAATATTATGTTTATAAGAGATTGTGAGTACCATAGAGTCACATCTTCCGCAGAAGTATTCTTTTGCCATGTCAACTCCCCGTTCCCCCAAGGTTCTCTCGGCAAAATTAAATTTCGGCATACTAAAACCATAATCAGAGAGCTCACACTCTTTAAACAAACACTCCCAATTTACCTCAGTCTGAGTGGGTTTCACTCCTCTAGACTGGAAAATGCACTTCTCCTTTTGGAGTGGATCCTTTGTGTGTTAAACCTCCGACAGGATCACTCCAAACGAGTGATTTTAACTCAGTCTGAGAAAATATGCATGCCTTTAGGGTGTCGAAAATGCACTTCTCCAACTGGAGTGGATTTCACTCTTTTGTTTTAAGAGTGCAGATTCATTGTTATCTGGGCGTCAAAATTGGTAGCGAGAGTCGCCTAGATGGAGTCACAAAAAATGGTTCTCAGCTCTGGGGAATATGCCGAGTCTGCATCGGCTTTACCGCCAATGCTGCATCCCCATCAGAGAAAAAAATTATTAATTTTGAATTATCGAAACTAACTTTGCAAGCATCTTAAACTTAGCAATTTTTCCCACACAATCTTTAAAGCTGGTTGTTGTTTGAAAAGAAATATATGAAGTATTCAGTGTACCATATGCCTGGTTCTTTTATTATGGATTTTGAACAATTATCCTCAATAAAGCTTGCTTTAGACGCTTTAATTTTCAACTTTCTTACATAAAACATCTGCAAAAACAATGAAATATTTTTCGACATTACTTTAAAAATATCGTACAGCTATTGATACGGTTTTTTTTTTCTTATTCAAAATAAAACGATAAAAACACTAAACGTTTCATTTTAATCCTTTCAGTCCCAGTGATGCCAATTGGCATCATCATGATTCTGGTCATAATTAAAGAAATTATAGGGCTTATTGGGATTAATAAAAAATATTTTCTTATAGAAAAAAGTACGAAGAATCGAATGATGTGCTTTTTGATATCATAAATAGCTACAGACGATCAGAAAAAAATCTAAAATGATGATGCCAAATTGTCATTGAGACTGAAAGGTTTAAGTTTGTTTGATATATTTTTGTCGTTTAAATTAAAAAACACACACGCGATTTGATGAAAAAAGCAGTTAGCAGCCTGCAGCAGCCACGGCAAAAGTAAAGGGATCAAACATACAACGTACATTCAAAACTATAAAATATTTCAACAATATCAAACACCTTACCAGGCACAACATTTCGGAACCTTGATCTTCACCGCGATGTCCACACAACAAACTGAAGCTACTTGATCCGAATAAAGACTTATTATCGCATTTACCACTAGGATGTTGGTGTCCCTTACCAACCGAGTTGAATGCCGCCGTAGCATGTCGTGCGAGACGACTTTCTCACCCTTTATCCCATTCATTTTCAAAATCTAAATGGGCATATGACCGCGAATCCATGGAAAATGTATATTCTGGCTTGAACGGTGGATTCAGAGCAGAAAAACACATAAGTTTCGGGCTAACAAAAGAACTTTTTATGTCGCAGACACTTAAGGTTAAAAGTTAATGGGTGTTTGGATAGTACTTCCTAATATCACTTGAGAGCTGATTTAAATATAAATAAAAGTCATATGGTGGATAATGAAGTTTTGTTATTGTAATGGAGGAGGATATTTAGCTATAATAAAGGGTATGATGTCCCGGTTTTGGTGATAAGTGCGAACAGGAATAAGACGTTAAGGAGAGAGCTTGTTTCATAAAGATAGCAAGTAATCAGGTTTCGCATTTGAATAACAATAAGGTTAAACTAAGAATCGTGGCCGGCAACTTTACGCCAAATCTGGTAAACCCGAAGATTGGTATTATGACAACCTTTGGCAAAATTAGCAATTGCGTTGATAATTTCGAATTGGTTAATCTATTTAAAGTAAAAATGCATATAGTTTATTCTGAAGTGTTCGTTTACTAATCATTCATTAATTATATGCTTAATGATTTTAAATAATTTTTTAAACTTTTTTTTAATCAATTCTTCGGCATTTTAACGTTCCACTTTTTTTTTATAAATCTGGTCAGCAATTTTAAATCTGGATTTAAAATTGCAGAATTTTTGCAATTTTTAAATCCAGTTGCAAATGCATTTTTTTTTATAAATCTGGACTTTTCCGTTGTTTTAAGTCGGTTATTTTGAAATTTGGTAGAATGTTTGGTCATTTCGAGATGGCAGCCATCTCGGCAAGTACCGGGGTTTGTAATCATTTCGAATTAGCAACAATTTCAAAAGCCACCAAATCCGTCCACGATTTCTTAGTTTAACCGACAATACTTCGAAAAAATGCTTGTTCAAATAAAGCCCAAGTGGAATACAAGTATTGTGTTTAAAAATGGCAAAATTACAATATTGGGTTGTTTCAATATAAGAATTGAGATAATGACAAACTAACACAAATTTGTATTGTTCAAACACAACCGACGATCGCTGGAAGAGACAATTATTATATCTATGTGCGATTGACAAAAAACTACAAACTATATTTTTTTGTGAACATAATTATAAAATTCATTTCAAATTACCTTTTTCATATTTTTTAAGCTTTAGTGCAGTTATTCCTACGAAATTATAAAAAGAAAGATGCTATACTACATTTCGAAGAATGCGTCTCTACGTCTTTAACAGAATTTTCGAGCTGACCATGAGATATTATTTGGTTGTAGTTTTTGTATTGTTTCAACACAACTTGTAATAATTCGGAAAAAACACAACATTTTGTGTTTAAAGTCAACACTAGGGCTTACCTATAGAATTTTTTTTACCTTAAATTATTTGAATCAGTTAATAATTAGCTTATCTAAGTGTTCATAATTAGCTTACATAAGTGTTCTTGATATAAATATATAGATGGCAGCACCAAAAATGACAAAAATAGAAATTCTGTAATACACAGACGACTGAATACGCCAAAAATGCATTTCAGTTGTATTATACAAAAACATTAAAATTTAAATTTAAATTGATATTTGAAAACGATCTAAGCAACTATATTATTCAGTTTTAATTTGTTTGCATATCTAATAAACTATAGGTGGTGATTGTAAAACGTTTCAGTTTTTAAAGTAGATTTCAAAAATGTGTTCTCATTACGAACCATAACTGAAAAAAATATAAAAAATTTACTAACCATTGCATAAATTCGCTAACTGTATGCTTCCTTAAGTAATCAGAATGTTTAGTGCTTTCAAACCATACAACCCCTTATTACTAATTTAGGGGCCAGTGTGATAAACAAAGTGAATTAATTGTTTGGTTTTTAATATTATGTAAATATTAATTCGAACACTTAACTTATGAAAAATATTAATTTAACAAACAAAGAAAAAATTTCTTACAAATAACAAATGCCTGATATATAATAACGACAACTTACTTTCTTTTGAATCAATGAAGAAAATGAATAACTTGCCTGCGGTTCTGCCTTCCTGCATCTTTATTAGCATTACATTTGTTGTTATATAAAGATATAAAAATGAAATTTCATTTTTAAAAATTAAGATATGGAAAAACAAACAGGTATTTTTACATATTTTTTTATCTAAAAAAAATTCTATATCCTTGTGAATCAAATTATACTTTTTCGTTCCAATATTATTTTAATAATTAGCTGTTAATTAGTTAGTTTTTTTATATTCAGAAACATAGAGAACCACTATCAGAAATAGTAGACTAGACTTACTTTTTTCAAATGATAAACTGTGTTTAATTTTAGTGAATAATTAAACTCATAGATAGCAGCACCAGAATTTCTATTTTTGTCATTTTTGGTGCTGCCATCTACATATTTATATCAAGAGCACTTATGTTGATGCATTTTCTCTATCCTAACTGGAGCATTGGAAGAAAAATAAACTTCCATTAACAAATATGCCCATTTAGTTTCAAGAAATTGAAATATATGTGTACTGCAATTATTCTCTAGAATATTTCTTTAAGAAATTTTTTTTTAATGAAATTGGAATTTTTAAAAGTATATTTCAAATCTTTGCCTTCTTTTTAAATATATGAAAAGTAATTTTTTTATCCTATTTTTTCATTCTATAGAAGTAAAAATGGTATGCCCTAAAATATTATTAATTAATTCAATTATTCCTTACTTCAATTCTAAATGTCATTAATATAATATGCTGTAGAGACCCCCCCCCCCCACATTCTATGTATTTTTCCCACATGTTTGTCTCTATAGCTTATTTATAGTATATAATATTAAAAAAAAATATTTTTATTAATATAACAGAATAGTAAATGTCTTTAGTTCTTTGCCGACGATAGAAACTTTTTTTATAATATTGTTATCAACGTTTTATTTTGAGTAAAAACCAATAGTTTTATTTCTACAGATTTCCATTTTGTTTATTTTTAACCCTTTCAGTCCCAGTGATGCCATTTGGCATCATCACTTTCAATATTTTTTTTTTTAAATTTTATATCCCGTTATGACATTCAAACACACATCATTCGATTCTTCATACTTTGTTCTATCAGACAATATTTTACATTAATCTCAATAGAAGTCAGAACTACTATTTTTTTTTATTTCGAAAATAGTCAACAAGCGTTTCTCCTGATTTTTGATAAGTTCACTTCAGTTCCACATATTTAAAACACAATTTAAACTATTTTGGTTAAAATAATTACCAAATTTTTTTGTAATAAAATGCTCAGATACCTTAAAATATATAACTCGAAGTGGTTTTTAGGTAATATATATATTTTTATTTTGTTGTTTTCCACATTTAAACAATTTTGGCATTGTTTCAAAAACCATATAAAAAATTCAAATGAATTTTTTTTCTTATGGAATTCGTATATTTGACCTAAAATAAGTATATTTTGTGAATATCAGATGTTTCTGCAGTGTAGTAAACTTTTGGGACTGAAAGGGTTAAAACCCTTGTGTGTTGAATAAATCTAGCTCAATTTATTAGTAATTCATTTATTGCTTAATGCAAAATTAGACATTTTAACTCAAATATAATATAAATACAACTTTTATTAAGAGTTAGTTCATAATCATTTGCAAATTAAAATTTTATTCAAATTTTCCTATTCCTGTTTTTTATATTTTTATTCATATTTTCTATATTTTTATTCCTATTTTCATCATATAAATGTATTCTTTTTCTTAAAACCATTTGATAAGATCTAGTAACAATAAAAATTACCCGTTTTTATTTAGGAAACTCTAAATCCGTTTCCTCTTGTAACTTCCGAAGTCAGAAGGAAGTCAACTCAACACAATAAGATTTACTCTTTTTAGAGAATATATCATAAAAAAGGAAATAAAATAATAATTTAATTTTAACAAATAAAAACGTGCCGTATAAGTAAATTTACAAATTGAGCAATGGCAAATGTTCACTTTCTATTTTTCATCGGGTTCTAACGTTTCAATGTTTTAAAACATGTAATTGTTCTAAGCTGTTATAAATATTTAAATAGTTTTGTTTTAAAATAACTTTAAAATTAATAAAACATTTAAATTTTACTTCTTTTTTTTTCATCTTAAATTATGTTGACATCTTGATATGGATGATTTCCTAAAAACTGCTTTTCATGAGATTGGAAACATAAAAAAATCGGTGGATTTAACATAATGTCAATAATATTTAGTTCAAAATTTATAAGAAATGCTTGTATTAGATTTTAACCTTCTTTAAAATTAAAAAAGCTTCTGAAAGTTATGACAGTTTAAAAAGATGATGAAAAATTTGTGTTTTTTTATGAACAAATTAATGCTTTAAATTTTAACCTCTGCTATGATTTATTATTTTTTTCTGAATATGAAATACCTTTTGTAGGGATCTTCAAAGCGATTATGAGAGTTTTCTTAGTGTAGAACCACATATGTTGGTATCGATTGGCAATTCTGAGGGTGATTACATGAACTTTTTTTTAAAATCATAATTCAATAATTCAAATGTAAGTTGAGAAAAAGGATCTTATAACTATACTATCCATAACATTTTAAACAAAATGTAAATGAAATTTCAGGAAAATTAACAATATTTTAAATTATTTTCAAACTAACTAATCCTTTACTAAATATTTGTGTTGTAATTGAAACATAAAAATATCGAACATGTACATTTTAAAAAAAGTTAAAAATTGGAGAAAATTTTAAATGCAATTTAAATTAAAATTAGCAGAAATGAGATAAACATATCGTCATATGCCGATATGGCAATCCTATAAGTTGCATTTGTAAGTTTATTTAACCTAAATTGATTCCATTATTTCACGTTTTTGGTTGTGAAATTGTTTTCAACTAATTACTTTGTCTAAAACACAATATTAATTCGAAAATGCAATGGTTTGACTTCAACAAACATGATAATAAACATGCTTATATGGCACGGTGCTTTTTGTTTGTACTTATAATTCATTGACTTTATTATGTAACTTTAGAGTAGGGGAAACCGGGGTTAGTTGGCATAAAGGGTTAGTTGGAACTGTGAATTTTAAAAAAAAAATACCTTGTTGATTAAGAGCGCTACTGAGCTTGTCACATGATCGTCATATAAACGTCCAACTTGCATGAGAACGCCAGTTGGATCCAGCCATCGCCTTTAGAGGAAAGGTTGAAAAAGTGATTTTCATATAAATAAGTAAAATTTTGATAATTCAGTATTTGTCGTTTTGTTCAGTAGTATAGTCATTCAGGGATAACATTCACAAGTTTTTAGCATCTTTAGGCATTTAGCTAAGAGGTCATAAGTCCATTTCTGCTGCAGTTGATAAACAATTGTTTTGGCTGTCATGTTTATTTTACTTGCTCTATTGGGGTTAGTTGGCATAGGGACTCGGCGGCTAGTTGACATAAGCTGGCTGGGTATGCCAACTAACCTCGCAACAACGGGTAAGTTGATATAAGTATGCCAACATTCATAGCGACCTAATTTTAGTTAGGTATAGGCTACTTCATAATAATAAATTGTTATTATTTTTATCTCTACATATATAAATGCGGAATGCGTTTTCTTTTCTCTGTCATAACTCAATAACGGATGGACAGATATTAACTTTTACTTTAAATACTTTTACGTAGATTTGCCAAACTCAGAGCTTTAAAAAGGGGCATAATTTAAGACTATACAAATTTCAGCTCGATTTCGAGAAAACGGTTATCTAGTTATTATTATGTAATAAACGGTTACTGTAAGCTCACTTTTTCTGCCTTACCTATCTACGATAATGTAAATATTTTTTGTTCAGATTATGAGGACCTACTAACAAAAACCTGAAAAAAGATGTTTGAGAGAAGTAGCGGATGAATTTAAGATCTCTGTTAGAAGTCTCGCGCGGTATTGTATATCGCAAAAGAAAAAAAGGAATTCTATCCGAGGGAGTACCAGAGGGTGTGGGAGGATATGGGATAGTGCGGCAGGTGTTCAATCCTGAACAAAAATTTGCTTTGAGTGAATACCTTGTGAAGGCAAGTTACATATACTTCGGTTTGAGCCCAAAAGAGCTAAGAAAGTTGGCATATCAATATGCAGTTGCTAATGGCATTGCACATCCTAGTAGTTGGGACTCAACCGAATCAGCAGATGTTGACTGGTTTTCTTTTTTCCTAAAACGTCCCCCACAACTTTCAATACGCACCCCCGAGGCAACGAGTTTGTCTCGAACGTCCAGTTTCAACTCACAGAATGTTGAAAGATTTTTCAACCTCCTACAATCAGTAATGAACCAACAATCATTTATCGCCCTGGACATATTTAATGTTTAATTTTAAGCAGATCAACATTCATTCTAATTACACCTTACATAAAGACGAGTAAAAACGCTTGCCCCACATCTTATGCCAACTTACCCCACTACCTATGCCAACTAGCCCCGATACCGGGGTAGGTTGGCATAGTTTGACTGGACAAAGATAAACTTTTTTCACAGAAAGTCGCAACCATATATTTAATCAATTATATGTGTGATTTGTAGCCAAAATGTTCACCTACATTACCCACTTTTAACATTTCAAATATCTTCAAACCAAAAAATTAGAAAAAATTTTAAGTGCCAAACTGTGCCAACTAACACCGGTCTCCCCTACATATGTTTCTATAACATTATTTACGCATCAGGTGGGTAAAATAAAATTATTAAATAAATTAAAATTGAGATTAGTTAATGATTTCTTATTATATGTTTTACTTTTCATGAATATTATTTGAATTTCATTCTGTGACAAATTAAGTGGTTAAATTTTATTTTAGATTTTAAATTCAAGCCGATGCGATGTTCTGAGTAACTGGAACAGTTTTAGCTGTGAGTTTTTTATGACTCTTTTGGAAAAACGGAAAAGTTATGATAAAATGGCCGGTTGCGATTTGGCGGTTTGTTTTACATTAATAAGCAACCAAAATGTGGCAAACTTTCTACCTCACAATTTATGAAACTCGATTGGCCTAGAAATTATACGTTAAATTTTAAGCTCGCCAAAAGTCGCCAATAAGCAGCCGTTCAATGTATCATAGTTGTACCAGAAAAACAGAATGTTGCTTTATTTCAAAGGTTTCGAAATGCTTGTAAACTTCAAGAAAAACAAAGGTGGTTTAAGTACAAACTTTAATAAATAAATACTATATACAAAGTATTAAAAACCAGAAAACAGGAATCTATAAAATAAAAGAAGCTTTACGGTTAGTTCCAATATTATAAGACAGCCTTTCTATGTCTCTCAATGCAGGAGCAGTATCATAGGATTTATCTTCTATTTCCCTCATATCATGTACAGGAACTTTAATTTTCCGTTGATTGTTATTCATCTGCCTTCTATGAGTACGTTCCAACAATGATTTCATAGCAGAATCAGATGTCGTATCATACACATTAGAAGACTGATAAATTGATTTGGTGTTCTTGATTTGAGATTGCAACGCTGGAAGGAGAGATTGCACATCATGTGCAATGTTGAGCGCACCGTTTATATTGTTGCGCGCATCATTTATATTGTTGCGCGGACCATTTATATTGTTGCGCGCACCATTTATATAGTTGCGCGAATCGTAGGCAACATTTCGCGCACCACGAAAACTGCTGCTTACAAAATGAACTCTTCTAAATGCATCGCGGACATTGTTGCGTTCACTATCAACATTGTTGCGCGCAGCGCGAACGTTGTTGCTAGCAACAGACACTTTGTTGCGCGAACCAGGAATATTGTTAAGTGGTGCGACAATCGCCATTCGTTGCACACTCTCTTCTGCGTTCCTATACGCTGGTGTTGTCGATGTTTTCGGCACCAATCGGTTGATAAGTTCCAACGAACCCATAGGGGATGTATACCGAGGTGGTGGTGGTACTAAGTTCGTGTCTACGTTCTCCACATATCTGCTGTTCTGGGACACTGAGTCTATAATCTGCTCTGAGGTTTGTTTAGGTGGCGAAGATGTGACCGAATTATATATTCTGTTAGGTATTCTTTCTCTTTGGCTAGACTTGCCGGCTGAATAGTGGACAACGCGTCTTTGGCCATCTTCATCCAATACTCCATAAGTTCCTGAAATTATCACAGATTTTTATTTGTTAGCATAATTAATTTTAATACTATTACTTAGTACTTAAACAAAGGCTTGATAACATCATTTCGTTAATTAAATCAGAGAGACTCTATACTAATTTGAAAAAAAAAAGGCTTTGCAAGCACAAATATGTACTAACAATTATCGTGGCTTACCAAAGAGCAATTCAGACAAAACTTGACATAATCATTTCCAATGATTTCATTCACTTTTTATCCATTTTAGTGTAAAGCCAGTAATCCATTCACGCTGTAGCTATGCTGTAGCTGGATTTTGTGACGTAACTGTCACTAGTACGCATGCGCGCGTGGTCAAAGCTGTACTTCTGAAGCTGGATTTTTGAATCGTTTTCCAAGCGATATCAAAGCTGTAAATTGGTTTCTGGCATGAGCAGTCATAAGAGTCATTTAGTTTTTAATTGTCCGTGGTTTTTAACTTAATATTCTTGTTTGTTTACTTTTTATTGAGAGAAATAACCCATAAATCAAGAAAATTCCATCCACGCTAGATACAGAAAATGACGTCACAAAATCCAGCTACAGCATAGCTACAGCGTGAATGGATTACTGGCTTAAGGGGGGATCATAGTAAACAAAAACCAAAAAATCGAATTTTTGAAACCAATATTTTCTGATAGATGGAAACCCAATCTATCGAATGAGACCAATTTTGTATAGATCGGTTAATTATTTCTTATAAAAAATTAAAATTATAAAAATAAACAAATGTACCACGCCCCCTTTGAATTACTAATTGTATGCTTGTATTATTTATGTATTACATTATAAAATATGATTTTTTTGTGTTGATATTTGAAAACCAACCACTGGCTCAATGTAAAAAAAAATTCCCGACGATTTACATGAAATTCGGTTAACAAGAAATGTTTCGGTGGTCATTTCGAGTTCGTGTTAACGGGATCGACTGTATTTGTTTTTCGCGTTTTACTCAAAACTATAATTTTCAACACTTAGGTACACTTTTCTCCAAACCTATCGAATATATTTTAATAATTTTTTTTGTGTGTTATAAAACCATTTTAGATCTATTTAAGTCACCTAATTTAGTCTTACAAATTAAAATAAATATTTTATTATTTTACACTTTTCTTCGTTGAAAATCAGAATTTTTATGAATGTTGAATATAATGTTTTAAAAATAGAATTTAAAAATTATTTTAGGCAAAAAAAATAGGTGACTTGATTAGATCTAAAATGGTTTTATAACACACAAAAGAAATTATTCAGAAATATTTAATAGATTTGGAGAAAAGTGTACCGAAAAAGTACTTGTATTTTTGAAAATTCGTAATTGTATGTTTCAAAAGATGTCTTTTTTCAAAAATAATAATTTTCGAAAACAAGATTCTTAGGAGTATATATAATAATAAAAGTACAATTTATAATTTGATACAATTTTTTTTATTGTACCATCATTTTTAAATGATTTAGAGCCTTTCGAAATCAATACTAAGAATTGGTCATTTTTGCTGTCGTTTACTATGATCCCCCCTTAAGAGTAGTGACCCGAAACCTAGTATATATTAGTTTATATTATTGCTATAATCAAAAATTAATAATACTAACTAATTATTTATTGTTCTTAATTAGTTTTTATCTATTGCTCAGTTAGAAATTTCAAAATTATCTTCAATGTCATGAAAAAATGTTGCCATTTTATCAATTATTAACAAAAAGTTTTAAACTTTATGAAAAAGCTATTCATAATAACGCTCTTGTACAAGCAAATTCTTCTAGTGAGAAAAAAGAATTGGGAGCGCATCGTTTTTAAAGAGAACAAAATAAAAGAAATGTTTTGCAGCTTTGTTTCCCTAAAGGCATTATCCTATGTAATTATGTAATAAACATTTTCCCTCGCACAAAAAAGTTACTTTTTGCTAATGGCACACATTAATAGAATCTTGCTTTTTGAAACACTTAAGAGGCCTCTTGGAAATTATTTAGAAGCGACAAACTAAAAGTAAATAAATAGTTGTTCACTAATTTGTCCAGATAGTAAATCAACAATCGAACAAAACTCGCGATTTTTCCTTCAGGGTCGATTGCGGAACACAACTAAATGAGTCTTTGTTCTGCTTTTTTTTTTTTTAGATGAAAGAAGAAATTGACGAACTTTAGAATCTGGAGCACCATGCAATAAAATGTATTGAAACAAGTTTAGCTATCTTGTTCTGTGAAATCGGAATTATAACAAGTTCTATTATGTTTTCAGAATGGAAATGGATAAATAGTCTTTGTTTGAGGTTTTGTCAACAAATAGTTTATTGTTCCATTTTGTGAATAAATTATAATTTGTGAAACTGAACTCTGATTGAATACAATTAAATTTTATTGACCTCATGTGAACAAATTTACACTAGTGAACCTCTTTCCTAGTCTTAAAATAAAGGTAAACATTTATAATTTGTGTTAGGTTAGGTTTGAATTATCGTCGCACTAGAGCTACACGAGGGATATTGGCAATGGGCGTCGTATTTTAGAACCAAAGTCAAGTGTCGAGCCGACAAAAGAATAGGCAAACAACGCAACCGTTAAGGGCGACATCGTAAGCAGCGTTAGGACTTTTAAAGAATATTTAATGTGCACTCCCTTACACTGGGTATTATTCGTCGGACACTTTTGGCTGCACGGGCCGTTTATAGGTCGGCAGTTATTTTGGCGATGCCCGGACCCAAATCCCGAGGGACCAAATCCTGGGACCTTTCGCATGCTAGGCTAGCTCCAACTATCCATGCTTGGCGACTGGGCTTTCCAGCCCTTATAATATTGTGCATATTTTTAATTTCATTATGGAAATTATCGCTAACCTCTCTAACAGACCCAGAGGTTTAAACAATTTATTGATATTTATTATAATTAATGTTAAGCAAAATAATAATATCATCTGTATTATATAATTTTACTTTGACACTGCCTCTGCATCTGTACCTTCGAATAAAACGGGCAATGTCCCTCTATGACATAATATATAAAATACCTTTTTCTTATTATCGTGGCGATAAAGACTTTTTGTTAGCTTTAAAAATATCTTAGTTTCATTTAAAATCGAGATATTGGCAAGCAATCGTATGGTCTACAAAGATCATTTCGACATAATAGCATTTAGAATACAATCGTATTTACAAATACCAGTTTAGAATACAAATGTAACAAAGATTTTATAATCTTTGCAATTTTTGCCAAATACAACATTCTTCGGCATGCCACAACGAGTTTAATATATCTGACATTAGGGCCGGATTAGAGAGAGCTATTAGACAAAGTAGGCAGCTGCCAACAGGCCCCGTAAATTTTTAGGGCCCCGCAGCTTCCAAGTTTAGCCCTAGGAATTTTTTTTTCAAAAACCACAATTATATACTTTATTTCGGATTGAAATGTTTTATTTAATTTTTTTTTTATTTAGACATGAAGTATTAAGAAAATATAATATAGACATAGTTTTATTTAAAATCGCGAAATCTCTTTTAAAAGTGCATTTTATTTGTAATGGTCAGTAAAATCTTGCATTTTTTGCGCCTTGTCTCTCTAGTGTCTAACAACGTATAGAAAAACTGTATGTAATAAACTGTAAACAGAGGAAAAATCTATTTTCTGAGTTATAAGAATCGAAGGATTTATAAAGTGCTATATTTGTTTAAAGGCAATTCAGGCCTTGATTTCAATAATATTTTTGCAGGAATCATTTTGTTTACATGAAGCAATAAATTGAGGGGTTAATTACGAAAATTCATAATGGGGCCCCCATCAAAATCCCCTGCTTACGCGCCCCTACACTCCTTGCCAAGCTAAGTTGGGTAAATAGAAATATGCTATGGAGAAGATCCTTCCGCGGATGTAAAGATTTCCATAAATTATTTGTGAATCCATCCAGAAAACACGTTTAAAACATTAATTTCGTTTAACGTGTAACAGATTTGAATATTATTTGAGAAAATTCGGCCATTTTATCCGAATGAAAAGGGTATTTTGGTTAAATTGTAGTCAGATCATTTTGAATGTAAATATTACCTTGCAAGAGTTTCCGACTAACGGACCAATCGCGCTTTTCCCTCTGCCTTTTCACTCTTTGTTTTTACCCAAGTTAGGTTGTCAAGGACTGTACAGAGCCTAATCCAGCCCTGACACCATGAAACATCATTACACTCTTAAAACAAAAGAGTGAAATCCACTCAAGTAGGAGAAGTGCATTTTCGATACTGGAAAGGAGTGAATATTAACTCAGACTGAGTTAAAATCACCCGTTTGGAGTGACCCTGCCAAAGGATCCACTGTTATAGGGGAAGTGCATTTTCAACACTGGAGGAGTGAAAATTAACTCAGACTGAGTTAAAATCGCTCGTTTGTTTTAAGAGTGTACGCTTACCACTTATGGTCCCATCAGCCAAGCGAATCTCTTCCCTAAAACTCTGCCCCAGAGGTCCTTTCCCTGTATCATATCCAAATTTGTAGTCCCCAGTGAGATGTGGGCCTATCTGGACATAGTGAAGAGGGGCCGCCGGGTATAGGTTTTTTTCTACAGAAGCCTCAGTTTGGGTCTCTGTATCAGGATGAACCATTTGGTACTGACAGGATACGATGCTGACTAAAGCTGTTCCTACTACCTGTAAAAAGAGAATGAAATTGTTCACTATCCTACACTCTTAAAACAAAAGAGTGACTTCCTCTCCAGTTGGAGAAGTGCATTTTCGACACTGGAAAGGAGTGAATATTATCTCAGACTGAGTTAAAATTACTCGTTTGGAGTGATCTGGTCGGAGGTTTAACACACAAAGGATCCACTCCAAAAGGAGAAGTGCATTTTCCAGACTGGAGGAGTGAAAATCAATCAGACAGAGTTAAAATCGGTCGTTCGTTTTAAGATTGTAGACATGTAATCTACAAACATTTAAATTTACAAACATTACCATTTCAAACATTTAATAATTTCAACCAAGAACAAAGGATTGAAAAATGATTATGTTTCATAAAAAAAGTAGCATGAAATTGTTTACTGTGTTCTGAACATGCCAACAACAGAATCTACAAAATTACGTGAATGGATTTCCTTTTCAAACAGTTAATAATTACAACCTTACAAAGTAGAGTAAGAACGAATGTTTCAGGAAAAGTTAGAATAAAATTGTTCTCGGCTGAATCCACAAAATTCCTTGAAAAGCTTTCAATAATTTATAATTACAAGCAATAAAAAAAAAGTTAAAAATGCATGTTTCAGGGATAAGTAATATTTATATGGGTCACTGTCCTGGACATCTAAAATACAGAATATATAATTTGTGGATATGAATACTATAAATAAAAGAAATAGAATTGCAGAATAACTTACAAATGATTTTTTTTATTTAATTTAGTTTAAAAAAATAAGCATTAAATTTTAATAGATACAATTAATTTTATGAACATTAAAAATCATCTAAAAATTAATTCCTACAGTACATTACTTATTACTTGCAACAATATATATATGGTTATTTTTTAATATTCCTATTTTTATATTATAATATTATTCTTTTAACTCTATTTAATATATTTATTTATATTTAATAGTAAAATAATAATAATTTCTATTCATGGTACAAATTATGACTTACCAACGTGAAAAACATACTGGACATACACTTTTATTACTATTTAATGGCCAGATAAATAAAGTGACTTTTCAAGAAAGGCTCTATTCCTATGTATGAAATCTCTTTAGTTGTTCTTTAGCCTTTATATTTGTAAATCGCAAATTATTCTCACTTTCACTACTGTGGATATCCAGGTCGCTTGCTTACAATTGAATTTAAATAAAAATGTCCATAAACTTCTTTCAACAAGCCGAAATATTCCGCTTTTGTCATGGAAATAAGAACAATTTAGAGTGAAACCGAATTCACCAAACACACACAGAAAAAATTCTTTTACTTTTCTGAAAATTTTCGTTACGACTTTTATTGAGTTAAATTTTTGAAATAGTATCCATATAACTGAATTCACTTGTATTATGCGAAAGTGTTTATAAATGTATGGGTAAATTTCTAAAATAGGGGGAGTGGGGGCTAATGAGACAAGGGGCTAAAAGGGAAGAAACATATACTTTTTTACAAATATTTCTTCTCTACAACATTGTAACAGTTGAACTTGAAATTTTAACAACAAAAGATCAGCCATTAAGAGCATGTGCTGAAGTGGAGAGACAAATTGTCGTTGAAGAATCCAAAGTAAGTTCCAAGTGTATCTTTTATTATACTTTTAAAGTACTAAATAAAAACTTTTCGTGAACTTAAATATAGTTTTAGGTAGAAGGCATATCATAGAATAGGATATTGTATGTCAAATACTGGGGTGAAATGCAAGTGGTTTTGTGTTGGATCATTTATAAATAAGAACACGGTGGGGTCTGAAGGGACAGAAACTGTTGGGTCAGATGGGACACGCGAATAAACCTAGCTGTGTATGCTTCTATTCAAAAATCCTTTTAAATCTCTAATAACTTGCTCAGTCAAGTTGTCAAAAACCTTTAAAATTTTTAATTTGAAACTTTTTGAACATTTTTCGTCGCATAATCAGTGAAAGTTCAAGTAGCTTTATTAGTTATATATTTTGCCACCAGTAAATTCATAAATCCTATTTGAAAAGGTTTGGTAATATAAATAAAAGTGATCTTGGTGAAGGTAAATGATTTAGTGTAGGTAAAATGTACAATAAAGCAAACTATTCTTTATTACGTTGGATTTATTTCTGAAATAGAAAGCGATGAACTCTGGGTAATAACTATTTGAATATTGGGACAGCCTTTTTAAATTCAAGTACCATTTAAAAACGGACAAGTTTGGAATAAATTTTAGAAGATTGAGTTACAAAACTGTCCTTTCCGGTGATTGAAAAAAAAATATGGGAGCATCTTTAATTTTGAGATGTTATTTTGATATTTCACACTTCAATGGGGAATAAATTGTCTTAAAAAATTACATTTCATTACGTATACATTATGTAAATATTGATTGCTTTAAAAATTCTATTTTTTGGTCATTTTCTTATTGATTTTCCATATTTTGAAATTTTAATTAAGGCAACATTTACCATGTCCCATATTAGCCCTGCACCATGTCCTATTAAATCCCACATTTGGGGCTAATGGAACATTTACACGTTTGTTTAAAATGCTCAGCAACTAATTTATGGTAGTATTTTAACATCTGGACATTGGCAGAATCAATGTGCATGTGCCCTATAAAATTTTATACTGATTGTATATGGATTTCATTATTGCATAGAACATTATAGGATACCAGTGTAAAAGACCACATCCAAACCTCAGTTCCATTGCTTCTTCAACTTTTTGTTTGAAACGAAATTTACTACTATTTCGTTCCAAATTATAGAAATTATGTTTGTTTGGAGATTAAGAGTTTAAAAAAAACAAAAAAAAAACGTTTCAATGGAAAGTGAGAGTTAAAATGGGTCACTTTCATGTGACAAACAAGTAACAAAACAATTATTCTAGTTTTATTCCTACACAAGTAATTTACATGGCTTGCTATCAATCAAATGCTTAGAATACTGCTACAAAATGAGTATGTTTATAAAAATTATTTGCATGTAGAATAAAGAGAAATCTTTCCTATACGCCTACTGATTTTTTCTTGTGACACTTGGAGATGGGTCCCAATGCCGTTCATAGTGTAGGAATTTATGTTCAATAGAAATTTTACTTGTTTTCTTGTACTAGTGGGTATAATTGTCATTAGTATATAGATATTATGCAGTTTAATTTCAGCATTAAAAGGTTATCTGTGATGACGTAACAATAAAAGATATTCTTCAACATTAGTTTTACTCAATAGAGACTAACGTTTACGCGAAACATTCAACAACAGAATTTTGGAAAAGCAGCGTAAAGATGAATAAGGTTCATTATTTTTATGAAAATTAAAAAATTAGTTTTATAGAATAAAGTAAACACATTTTATAATTAATATTCTTTTATTTAATAAGTGTTTAACATGTACATTCAGTAAGTGTAAGGAAGTTAAATTTTAAACTTCGTATACTGCTATTGGCAATCAACCCACAAAAAAGTTCTTCATTTAATGTGTAACAAATATACATAAGAAATATATAATTTAAAAACTTATACGATTCCCCACACAGTAGGCAATTTATAAAAAAAAAATTAATTGAATTCGTTCATAATAAATAAAAAAAAATCGTATAATCATAATCATGGCTAGAAAAGAGTTAGTAACTTGACGGGTGTTTATTCTTATTCGTTTTTAAGAGCTGAAAAAAAAAAGGGATTGAAATCAAATTAAATTTATTTTCTATGTAACACTAAATCTACAATTTTAAAGGAAAGGCGATAATGATTTTTTAACCAAATTATTTATTTAAAATGGCTTCTAACCAAAATGTTTAAAAGTTTAAATAAGTTTGAAAAAAAATAATTTTACACGATCGCATTAAGTTGACATCAGGTTGATCAGTGAAATGACTACTTCAATTTTCGTAAATGCCAATTCAGTGATTACAATGCAAAATCAATTTCTTGATACTTTATGCAAGACACTATTAAACGAAATGAATCCGTGCCTTAAGCAAAAGAAATCCATCAATTAATAATTATTCAAACACACGCAAGACAGCGAGGTTTTCTTTGCACCCTGGCCACGTGAACAAACAAACCAAATGGCCTTATCAGTGACAATCTGCGCTACCACTTTTATCCCAATTATCCTTATCCTTGATAAGTCACCTGTGGGAGACGACGGTGACAAAAACCTGTATGACGTTTTTTCATTCCGATAGCGGATTATTAATATGGGGTGAGGATTCTTTTTTATTGCAAATTGACTGAAATAATGAAATAACTATGTGTTCTCAGTATGTTGTTCATTTGGAGTTAAGAAATACCACTTTATGGATTAAATGGTTAATTTTGATGAAAATTTATATTTTTGCAGCAACTTTTAACTATTTTCGTTTGGTTAAATAGTCAAAATTTTCCTTTTTTTTCAGTAAGGGGAACAGTTACTTTTTATTAATTACGAGCTAAACGTAACAATGAAATTGAGTGAACCTATGAATCCAAGTCTACTTAAAATTAGTTTATGTGGAAATAAATGAAATTTAATGCACATCATTAGTGAAATTTGAACTAAAAAGTTAAAAATGATAAATTTTATCGTAATTTTTTAAGGATACCTCATTTTCTCTTAAGTGTAAGGCATACTAAACTTTTTATGCCATGCTATCATATAAAAATCCATTTTTGGAAAAGCTATAATATAGGTTTTTTTTTCCTTTAACTTTATAAGATATGAAAACTATACCGCTTATTTAAGTTAATCAGAAAAATCAAATAACTTTTTATAAATGCGAAGGAATAAGCACATTTAAATAGCTTGTGTTCTACTATTAAGGACCTGATTAAATAATTTTTATCCAGCAGTTCCAAAAAATGGGTGTTGCAGAAAACCTATTTTTTCGAAGTCAATGAATTTTCTTTCAGAATTTTCCAACCGTTTTAAAATAGAGACCATTACTTGAAATCAAAATTTTCAATATTTGATAGTTCTTACAAAAATCTTCAAATTATCTTAACTCTAGTCCAAAAGTTCTTCGAAAAAGATAAATTAAAAAATCAAATAGCTAGAAAATATAGGTTTTAAGACCCTTCCTAATTGTTAAGGGAAACTGAAAGGTACTTTGCTTTCAAAATATTATGAACGCATAAATGTTGTCTATGGAATAAGTTATTTTAAATAAAAAAAAATAACAAACCTATGAGAATTTACATTAATTTAAAGTGCAATTAAACTTATAAGCAAGATTACATCCTTTTGCTATTTGCCACAACACTGAACTTAAACACATTAAAAAATATCGATTATAGACTCCTTGCCATACAATTTAACCAAAATATAATTTTCATTTGATAAAATTGCCAAATTTTCACAAATAATATTCAAATTTGTTAAACCTTAAACGAAATTAATGTGATAAACATGTTTTCTGGATGGATTCACAAATAATTTATGGAACTCTTTACATCCGCGGAAGGATCTTCTCCATGACAAAAACCCAACTTAGGTTGGCAAGGAGTGTAGATGGAGTCATCAAAATTAAAGAGTTGTTGTTTGAAAAATAGAAGTCAACAGTTCTTCTAAGGGAACAATCTCAAATATGAATACAATTCAACACATTTGAAGGCGGAACCCTTCTCAATTGAGGGCGAGGCCATTGTAGCTGTCACGTGACCAGGGCCCCCGAGCACCCCTGTTGCATGGCGGAAGTGTCCTTGCCAGATTCGTTTTTTTTTATATTATCGATATATCGTGTCCGAACCAAACGATTTGCGAGACCTTGGCGGGAAAATGGAACACGAGTTGAGAAGAACAGAAGATGAACGACGGATTTCGTCATTCGAAATAAATTATGCTGCCGAATTTTTCTGGTGTAATTATTTTTGTTCGAACTTCCAGAGAATTTTGATTAAATTGTTTCTTGATGTTGTTCGAACTCGGAATATTTAGGTTGTGTGAAAAAACATAATCATGTGATTTTTTAAAAAATATATATACTTTTTAATTTCTTTACAAAATAGTTACTTTGGACCCCAAGCTGAAAATAAATAGTTTTATTTAAGATTTTTTCGCTCAGTCATTTAACATTAATTAAGTATTAATATTAAATTGTTTTTAAGGTTCCGTTATCTAGGCTATTCAATCCAAAAGATTTTTTTGTTATAAAATTTTCAAATGTGTTTAATTATTCTAAAAATTATATTTACTTTTTGAGTTATCGTTAAAGGTTTTTAATCAATACAGCACAATAATTATTAGTAATAATTAAACGTGTGAGTAAATTGGACTTTCATGCTTTCATCTTTAGCTGCCATTTCTCACAGTTTGTGGGATCATCTTAATAATTTATTAACTGTTGATACTGTTAATCCAAAGAATTTCGTAGACGCCTAAAACTATTTTTTTAAAGCATCCATTTTCTCCATGTGCAAAAGATTTTACGATTTATCAAAGATTTATTTTAGGAGATACTTTATACGTTGATTTCAATTTTTCAACTTTTAAACCAATTAATAAATTAGGAAAATACTACATTTAACCGATTACATGTTCTTAGATTAGACTATTTTAAACTATCACATCTAAAATCAATATTAATATTATTAAAATTAAGAAATATACACAAAAAATAGATTATTTTGATAGTAGGGGAGACCGGAGATAGTTTTCCATGTTTTTAGTCTCTTTGATTGTATGTTTTTACTTTAATTTATTTTGAAGTAAGCAAGATGTAATTGTTTTTCTCACATGCTTATCTACAGACGAGAATTGCAACTTATACAAAAAGTAAGCATAATTTTTGGCATGAAGTGGTTAAATGCAATTTGTTGAAAAACATGTTGCGTAATAAACGTGCCCGTGTGCAGGGTAAATTTTCACAGTCTAAATCTGATGGGACAAACTTTCCAACAATTCCTTAAACAAATTATTTTTTTAATTTTCTTATGCAGATTTTCTTATGTTAACTAAAATAGTTCAAAAGAGGGGGAGTAAGAATATAGGTAAAATTTGTTTTTCAAACAGATAGTTCATTATAAAACTATTTTAACAAATTTCCACAGCCTTTCAATAGCTGACATTTGGCACCTCCTAACTGCTCATTTCTACAATAAGGCCTGCAGAGAAATAATTTTTCCCATTTGTAAAACTAGTCCTGGTCTTCCCTAAGTATACTTATTATATTTGATTTTTACATCGCTCTTCAAAATATAGACTTTATCTTTATCAAAAAGAAGTATATTATCATTTATTTATAAAAGTCCATTTCTGGAAGGGTATCAAAGAATGTTACATATTCAAACGATCAAATCCTTCCTCAAGGGAATTAATAGCTAAAAGAAACTCCATGAGACCGATCGCTTTTAAAGACATCAAAATCGGTGTAAACAAGCAAATATATCGGTAGCTGCATTCAGCAATATCAAATAATCAAGGTGAATTATTCGCCGATAAAAATAATCTTCCAGGAAATGTCGTTTTGATCTTGATTTAATCAAAAACCGGTTGATCAGTTGTGGTCGAATCGAATTCCAATAATAATTTTAATACGTAAAATAGCTAGCGAATGCCGCAAAAAAGTCACTTCCTGGACGCAAAAATGCATAAATACACGTTAGAGAAACGTGAGTCATGTCCTTGGAGTTTACATAAATAATTAACCCAAAATTCCGCCGTAATTCGTTTGGTGTGGTGAATTGCGTGGGAATGACCTTTGTGACGTCATGTCCAGTCTATCTATGAGATATTTGTTAACGGCATTTAAAGTTGCATAAGACACGGATTGGTTTGTCTTTTTTTTCCCTTATTGAATAACTAAAGTGTAAAGAGTGGTTCATTCCATTGCAAAGTTTCCCACTGCTGTTCTTCCTTTCAATAATTTAGTAAAAGAAGAAGCGTGTGCGGAAATGTCTCTGTGGACTTGTCCTATTTTTGTGCATTTGGTGTTTCAATTGTTGTTTAGTTAAAGTTGATAGTAGTTTCAGTGTTGTGAAGTGAGTGGCGTTTGACACAAAGCAATGCGTTTAGTGTTTTTGTTTCCCCTAACATAGCCCTGACAGACTTCAGTTTGAAACAATACCGATGAATAGTCAATTCGTTGCTTTTGTTTTTAGGTCTGCAAAGGTCATATTTTAGGAACAATTATGAATACGACAAAGAGCATTTGACACCATTTTATAATAAATTATTATTAATAGTTTTTTCGTTTTTCAATACAATTCAAGGTATATGACATACATAGTACGAAATTCAGAAGTGTAAACCAAAGAGTTTTATAGTAGGGTGAAGGTACGACTCGTACTGAGCTGCCATCGGCAGCCATGGCACAATATGGAGCCCGAATAGAAGGCAAAAGTGCTAGGTAATTTATAATTTTGAAACTAAAAATGGAAGTACACGCAGGGCCAAGGCGGGAATCGAATCCGCACCAGTTACAGCCCGCGGACTGCTAGCGTTGTGGCCTGCGATGCAAACCACTCAGCCATCGGTAGGTTGGTCCATGGTGCGGTTGGTAGGTTCAGTCTTCCCTACTATAGAACTCTTTGATGTAAACATGGCCTGATCAAACATAAGGCCCGTTAGGCCCGTGCCAAGGGCCCTCAAATTTTAGATGCCCTTGAATATTAATTTTTATTATGCTAAATGCTGTTGATTACCAGAATTTCTGGAACTTTTAAAATTTTCCAACACCCCACTTTGTTTTTTGATTGACTTTGATTCAGACGTTGACCTAAAGTAATTGGTTTGATCGATAATATAAGGAAGACGATAACATGTTAGTAAAAAATAATTAACATCAACCATCCAGCACCACATCATTACGGGCAATCGTGCACAACTTTTTCCGTAAAGGGGCCCCAAACATTTGTTATGCCTATAGTCTAAGTTTTTATAGATCAGTTTTGAGTTCAAATAAATAGTGAAAAAATTGTACAAATTATTGCGAACAAAAAAAAAAGTTCAATAAATGTCCTTAAGCGTTAAAAGCTTACATGGTTAAATTTAAAAAACAGTTAAATTTTATTCCGTAAACGAGAAAATTCCGCCTTACATTTAATATCGTATGTCATATTTCTTTGCGTAAATTGGCGTCTTGTTTTTAAATGTAATGTTACGAAAATAAATTCATAAATGAGTAATTCAATAGGTTATTAAAAATTATATATTTTATTTGCAATTTTACGATTTTATAATACTCCCTGTTCTTCATATATCTCTTTACTTAAAAAAAAGGCAATGTATTTCAAAACTGCAATACATTTCCTAATGCAGTTGTATCTATGTGTACTAAAACTAATATATATATAAAACACTAAATAAATGTTTAAAAATCAGAAAAAAATTATCTGTATGATTTATCTTTTATGCATACTATCACTTATCCTACCTCATTCCTATCGTATATCTATAAGAGTCTTTCAAAAGAATCTACGTCAAAGTTTAGAATGATTTCATAATTGACTTATCAAGTTTGATATATCTCGGCGAAAATTTAATTCGTCTAGATTATATCATACTTGATAATATTTTTAATGTGAAATTTAAACTTTTTTACTTGGTAGTATTTAAACATTTTAAAGTTTACTTAAAAAAGAAAAAACGCTATAAGAATTTTCCCCCCTATTTTACCTACTTAGTAACTTACGAACAAAAGAGGTTTTTTTTTAATATATTATTTCATTTTATATAAATACTTTTTGCCGATCGGCCTTATCATGTTTATTATTTTTTGAAATGGTGGTATTTTTTTCGGGAGAAGACACCGTTCGGAATGTATTTAGGTCGATACGAAAATAAAAATTATGTCGCATATTTAAATTCTGCTGTTGTGAAAAAGATATGAAAAACATAATCGAAATGCACAAATACTACTTCAAATAATAAATTCATTTTTTAATAATTGCTATACAATAATAATGGTTTAGCTAGATTATGATATGAAATTTACAATCAAATAACTATCTATAAGACTTTCGAGTATAGTAAGGATTTTATAGTTCGGGACTATATGTTGTTCCAACGTTATAATAATTCGACTTCTCTGCAAATGAATGTCGCAATTTTTAGCTAAAATGTCTAAAAAATTTGTAAACAGTAATGATGATAAAGAGGAGAATAATAAATATATAATCACAATAATTAATTTTGTTATTTTTTCAATACATTGTATATTTTTTAAATATAGTGTTTTCAAGTGCAGCATCAGACACCTAAAATCATAGAATGCCACAAAAAAAATAGAACTTAGTATTATAAAAACGTAATGAAGTAATTTGCAAAGTAAGTTAGTGTAAGTTAAAACAAAATCGGTTGTAAATTTGAATAAAATCAAAACATCATTTATTTCAATGGTTTGAATTATACTTAAGCAGAAGGCCCTGAAGATGATCCCCTGAAGCTTTAATATTTTCAATTTCTTAATGACTATCCGTTATTTTTTAATGAAAATTTCCAACTTACCTAGATTCTCCACTTAAAGAAGCCCTCATTAACCATCTTAGACCCTAAAGGACCAAAAGTTCAAGGATTATTTCGAAATTTGTCACTTTCTCATCCCAATTAAGTAAATGCTCCACAAAACTGCAACCGTCTTCAGCCCAATTCCAACTAATATTTAAAAAATGAAACAAATAAATAAAACAAGAAGAAGAATGTCACCTGAATCATTATTTCATTCTCCGAATTCGAAAATCCCACTCTAGCCGAACAAAGAAGGTCAAAATGATAATCGCGACCTCTCTTGACAACCCACAGTTTAAAAAGCGAAAGTTCCAGTTAACCATCGAATTAATAACCAAAAAAAAAAAGTAATAATTCGAACACCATCCTGCAGACGATCGTCCTTTCAAAGAACTCTTCATCCCTCCAGGGTATAGAATCATTCCGAAAACATTTCTGTCCACTACATAAACGAAATAAAGATTCGAAAAAAAGGGAAAGGATTTTTAAACTTGACCTAGATTCGATTCGTATTTTAGAACTCGCTTGGACAGGGTGGGGCCAGCCAGGTATATAAACATCCCAGGTAGTTCAGTTAGATCACAACTAACAGAACTCTTGGAACATTACATCACTTCTTTCAGTTAATAAAAAGTGGACAACATGTTTAAACTGGTAAGTACAGTGTTAATTATTAATTACTTATAACTATTTTAAAATATTATCTAACAATCAATTTGAGACTAAATGCATTTATTTTTTTTATTATATAAAACTTTTACTGACACCATAATTAATGTTTATTTAAAAATTTAATTTGCTGCTTTAACTTTATTTTCAACTTATAAAATTTTACTGTGAAACATTTTTTTAAATTTCTATTTTTAAACTTGTTTCTTATAATTTTTTATTCAAATTAAAATTTTATTGTTAAATATTTTTATTGTTTATTAATTGACTCCTTTGCTCCATTTAAAATTGTATCGAGGTCCTAGACATCTTTAAATATTACAAAAGTAATTTATGATTTTGTTTTATGCTAAAAGTGTTACATTTTCTGATCAAAGTTCTTGAATACCACTTTAAGTTATAATTTGCTATGCATGAGAAATTATATTGCGTTGCTATACATAAGAAATGAACACAAACAGGTTTCATAATTGACGAAATCTTTCTTATCAAAATAACAATTAACTTTCATCATCAAAATATCCTAAAACTTATCTCCAAAATATTCTAAAATATCCAAAAGATTTTAACTGTCTATGACTAATAAGAACTAAATTAACAGTAGTTTAAAAACGAGCACTACCAAAAAGAATCATTAGTTTTCAATTTATGCTACCTCAGTTATCGTAACTATTCCATAAAAATAGAAGAAATCATGAAGACTGTATAATAGAATTTTCATAGTGTAGAAACATGAGCAGGGCTATTTTTAAATCATATTTTAGAAATAATGCTTTTTCACCAGTCGGTTTTAACAAACATGTGAAAGCGTAGGTTTTCTAAGGTAGCTGTTATCAAACATCACACTCTAAGAAATATTAAGCATCACGAATTCATATAGTGTGTCTTTATTTTAATTCATCACTGTGTTAATCGCGATAGACGCTATGATTACGATGCTTCAGAAATTAAAGCTCTCACGTCCCGTATCTACGGTACACTAAATACTTTATAACAATTTCCTCTCCTCAATAGGTTGTCACCTACACCCTAATCTTTCGCCTTCGTACAATATCAGCTATACAACTATTGTTTTTAAATAAAATTTTGGAAATAACGTTCTAATCAAATCTCGTTGTAACTAACACAATACGAAGGCTTAGGTTTTGCTGAAGTCTTGTCGACAACTCGGTATAACGAACACTAAGGTAAAGCTTAGGTTTTCGTAAGGTATCTGTGTTCCCTAAGATATCTTTCGATATCAAACGTCACCCTCACATTACATGACAGATATCTTGTTGATATTGTTGTCGTGTGCCTAAAGGCCGTAGCCTGGAAGGCCACAGAGTTGCAGTAGCATCCGTTGGCACAAGGCTTTGAGTACCCATGAGAGGGTGGATGTCTGACTTCTACTCCGAGATTGCGCCACCTCTTCAAATTAGGCATGTAGCTGGAGAGGAGTGGCAATTTTCACCAGGAGACCTGCACCTATGATAAACTGCGCTATGCCGACCTCAGGACTTTCTGACCCACATACTTAAGGAGCACGTTCTTCGCATGTACTCAGGACAACATACATATCCATGCCTTACCCGGGATTCGAACCGAAGCCCACTCGCTTAGACAGAAATCTTTCCCCACACATGAAAGCATTTATGTCTCGGATCTACGGTACACTTCATAACAATTTCCTCACCTTTCAATAGGTTGTCGCCTGCACCCTAATCTCCCTCGCCTTCGCGCAATACCAACAAGGCGGCCGCCACTATGCCGCCCAGAACGAGCTGACGACCCCTTACCCCAGAAACTACCACCCACCGGCCCCTGTCCACTACGTGAACATCGGAACCGACCTAGCCGGCGATTACAAGTTCGGTTACGACACCGGCAAGGGCCCGCTAGGACAGAGCTTCAGGGAGGAGACCAGACTACCTGATGGCACTGTCAAGGGAGCCTACGGTATCCTCGATGAACAGGGCAAGCAGAGAATCATTAGGTAAGAATGGAAATATAGCATGGTATTTTAAACCCGGAAACCACTTAGGACTAAGTTGATAGAGTGACCCTTCTATAAATCTGAACGTTTGGCACACTTTGAAAAAAAAAATAGGATGTAGAAGGAGGAAAGATCTATTAAGGATATTAGTTATATTAGTTTTGAAAAAAAAAAAAATACTTTCTGGTTTAAAATACACTGTACGCCTTTTGCCGAGTTAACAGGGTTATTGTAGCTGCAGTTACCGAAAATCCCACCAATAGAGTTTTTACCAATTCTTGCCGGAGCTGTCAACCTTCAGGAGTACAAAATAAAATAAATAAACATTTATCAGTTTAAATGACTTTGCGTTTTTTCGTTACAAAATAAAATTTTAATTTTTAATACCTGCAGTAATTTCTTTCTTTCAAATTTCTATAAATAGTTGCTCCTTATTTGTAATACATTTTTTAAAAATAAATTACGTATTTAAAAAAAAATGAATTCCTTAGAAAAGTTAGTGGAAACCAGGTAACTAGGTTAGTACATATTCCTCTAATACAAATACACCATCTCTTCTTAGGTACACAGCTGGAAAGAACGGCTTCATGGCCGAAGGCGACGGAGTCCCGATCCCTGCACCTGCAGCCGCTCCAGCTGCTGCCCCGGCCCAGCAATACAGACCAGCTCCCCAGCAATACAGCGCACCCGCTCAGCAATACAGCGCACCCGCCCAGCAATACAGCCCTCCCGCTCAGCAGTACAGTCCACCCGCCCAGCAATACGCAGCTCCAGTACAGCAGTACAGAGCTGCCCCTGCTGCAACTAAGTACAATGATGGACAGTGGGACCCTAGGAAGGATGACCCCTACTACCAGGATGGACCAGCATTCATCGATGTAGAGAGGCTGTCCTACAACATTGGAACCTCCAAGCAGGGTTAAACGGGATAGATATAGGATCTTCTATGTTGAACTTGTATGTGCCACATTTTTTAGGATTTAAATTTATTGTGTCTCAATATACAATATGATATACCTAAATATTCTTCAGGGTTGCACTGCTGGTTAAGGTATCTCAGAGCGAATTAAGTTATATTTCCGCTTCAACGAAGTTATTTTCACTTCTGTTTGATTTTAAAGTTTAATTGAAGTTGAGAATTCCCATTTTTTTTATTGGTTTGCATAACCATATCAATTACCAACTGCCGTTTTGAAAGAAAAAAAAATAACACTATTCAATTGTGCAGAATAGAATTTTCTCGGAGCACAAACATCTGATGGTCTTAAACTAATAAATATACAGTTCTTCTTATTAATAACATTCCAGACAATATTGTCGTTTGCTTTATTTCGTGGTTAAGAAGCATGCTTTCTGCGGATAGAAGTTTGATTAGGAGTTGGCAAACTACTTCAAAATAAAAACATAAAATGTTGTAAACAACAAAATATTATCATTTAATACATCAAATATGAAGCGCGCTCGCAAATGACAAAAGAGAAAACTAATTTATAAAATACATCATCACAAAACCATTTTGTCAATAACTCACGAAGTTTGTAACGTTTCATCTGTTAGTATAAGTATAATGTACTGTTACCCAGCCAAACTACATAGTGCTAGAAAACTTACGATATTGAATTTTTTACAAATTTCTTCTGTATATATGCAAGTGGCATATCTGTTTATTACTTCCCTGTGATATATTTTCAATACCTGTTTTTTATTTGGTTTTTAAGAAGAAAATTTTGTAAAATTTCATTTGAGAACCCATTTGAAATAAAATTTATTTCAACTGCATTTTCGTGTCTTCTGTTTTTATAAAACTTACAAAGTGATTTTGTTTAGGAAGAGGGGATTATTGATTTTATTTATTGTTTATTTAGGAAGTTCCTTTTTGACAAAAATCACGTAATGCAATGGTAAAATTTTTTTAAGAAAAACTATCAACATTCATTTTAAGTGTTTTGGTGTGATAAACTAAATACGTTTCAGAGGATTGTTCTGTCGCAATTTAGATACAGTTATAGAAATGCCCATATTACACTAAGCTAATTAAACGTTTCATTATGTTTATTTTTGGGATATTAGCGCGCGTTTTAAGGAAGTGGTGCAGTCCAAAAAATATGAAGAATCCGTGAAAACAATTTGTGCATAAATCGTCATCTTAAAAATAAATTCATTAAAATTTGTCTATAGTAAACCTCAATTTCGACTATATGATTTAAAATCTTTGAGTTTATATTACAAAAATATTAATTTTTAAACTCGATACATATACAATACAATTATTTAACTCCTGGTTTTTGGTGTTATACGTACGCATTGGTTTCCTAAGCTAACGATCGTTATCGACAGTCACTCTCACAAAACGTCACATAAATATTAACGTTATAGCGATGACATATCTATATCTTTTTCCCCAAATCAAAGTGTCGATTGTGACGGAAGCTACGATCACGATCCTTAGTAAACTCAGTCATCAACCAGCACCAGCGACTAATTCCTTAGTATTTTGCTTTATGTAAGTAATTTTTCTTTGATTAAAATTTATTTGCAAAATGTAAACAACATGTATCTATACAGATATAAATCGTAAAAAAGATTTAAACGGATTTTTAGATTTTTTTTTTAAACTTCTCTATCATAAGTTACAAAGCAAATATCATTTTAATTTTATGAGCGCGGGGTGTGTTCCTACTTCTAATAAATCAAAGAAAATTATTAAAATATATGTTTGTTTTAGCTCAATCGGATCTATTAGTGGTGATCCATGAAGATCACAAAGTTGGATGTATTATTATTTTTTTTTTAAATACTGCTTAACACTTTCGCTGAGTGTAATGCCATTAAGACATCAGAACTTGGAACTAAGGTTTCAAATAATGTTCTTTCCATGACATGTTATACGGCAATAAAAACTAACTCATCTAAACTGTTAACGGTTGATAACTTTTTTGGGAAATTTTTAACCGTTTTACGGCTATCTATTTCTAGCCTTCTCAACGGTTGATGAAAACTTAAGACTTCTCCCCACTCGGGATCAGCCTCGCCACTTGGTAGCGTTTTAATTCCTTCAAGATTGAAGTTGACGCGATTTCAGCTATAACGAGGAATGGTGCATTTCCCCCCATTATAAACTTCAGTGTGTGTAAGCAAACCAAACTTCGAGCGGAAGATGAAAAATAATCATTATGTTGATTTTGTTTACCTGCAACCTAACTGTAACTGCTACATCTTGACACTAAATTTGCGAAGTGTCTATTTTGCCGACATTCCGACATAAATATTGTTGTTTATGTTTGCGACAGAAATGTAGCCAACTACTAACGCCAACTAAAATTTAGCCAACATCCAAAGACGCCAATGAAATTTAGTCAACATCGAAAGACGCCAAATTGCGCCAAATCTCTGACATTTTTTGATCCTTATTGTGTTTCTTTTTCTTTGTGTTGATTGAAAGGTAAATATATTTTTTTGTACTCTTTTCTTATAATTTAAACCAATAATTGTATATAATTATTTAAATTAAGTATTAAAAAATTTTATATTTTCATAGCGATTTTGACTGACTTCATAATGTTATAAATGTTTCGCATGGTATAATTTATCCATTTACTGTTCATAATCTGTGTATTAATTCAATCTAATTAGTCAAATTAAGTATAAAAAGCTATTTAGTAGGTTCAATAATTTTAGTTTTTAATTTCGTAGCGATTTTCACTGGCTTTCTTTTGTTTTATTGTTTCACATGGTATAATTTAGCCATTTACTGTTCATAATCTGTATATTAATTCGATCTAATTACTCAAATTAAATATAAAAAACTATTTAGTAGTTTTAATAATTTTAGTTTTTAATTTCATAGCGATTTTCACTGACTTTCTTTTGTTTACTTGTTTTATTGTTCATGTTGCAAAATGTATCCATTTATTGTCCATAATCTGTATATTAATTCGATCTAATTATTAAAATTAAGTATAAAAAACTTTTAGTTTAAATTTCATAGCGATTTTCACTGGCTTTCTTTTGTTTTATTGTTTCACATGGTATAATTTATCCATTTACTGTATATAATCTGTATATTAATTCAATCTAATTATTCAAATTAAGTATAAAAACCATTTAGTTTCAATAAATTTAGTTTTTATTTTCATAGCGATTTTGACTGGCTTTCTTTTGTTCTTATTGTTTCACACTAAAATTTTTCGATTTATTGTCCATAATCTGTGTATATTAATTCGATCTAATTATTTAAATTAAGTGTTTTAAACACTATTACATTTGCTGAATAGCTTTAGCATACATTTTCATTGCGATTTTAAATGTTTTTCTTTTCCACATTGAAAATTTGTTCGTTATTGTACGCTTATCTATACAGTAAAACTTCTCGGGGGCGACCACCCTCTGTTCTGAGGAAAATCGGTCGTTGAGGGAGGGTGGTCTCTTTGCGAAGTTTCATCACTGAGCAGCTTAAATGTTCAAATAAATTTTATAAACAATGGTTTAGTAGTAAAAAGTTTAGTATAAAGTTATTTGAATTATATCCAAAAACAAGGTCTTAATTTTTACAATACAAGTTACAATCTTTTAAAATAAAAAACAAAATATCTTTTTGATTAATTTTTTTTCCGATTTTTCGGAAAGTGTCTCATATTTCAATTTGTTTTAAGTTTTGAAAAGACTATTTATTTAAACGTCTTTCGTGTTTTGCAAATTTAACATTCACTAGTATCCCTCCATTCTGTGAGTTTCTTAAACTCCTTGTAAATTACTACTCCCGTCGCCAGTAGCCCTCGTGTAACTGTAGTGCAAAGATAATTCATACTCAAACTTTTCAGGCTGGTGAGCTATCCACGCGCTAATATGGATGAAGGTAATTCAAAGGATGAAAAGGGCAAACCATGACCAGTAGCGGCGGGAAAGCAAGACTTTTTGGAAGTGACTACCGGATGATACCTGTAATGTGGTTGTAACCGGAGATTGGTCTGGTCTGTCCGAGAGGTATTTTGAACATTAAGCGTATAGGGTAAAAAATCGGTGCCTTGAAAAATTGCCCTTTTGCGGAGGTGGTCGCTTAATAGAGGTGGTCTGCTGTAGAAGTTTTACTGTATAATAATTCGATCGAATTACTTAAATTTAGTGTTAAAACTATTGCATTTTCCAAATAATTTTAGTTTAATAATTAAATATTTTCAATTTTTATCGCTGATTGTTTTTTCTTTTTGTGCTAGTTATTTTTGTTAGTTTATTGAACTATTATCTTATGAATAATTTTATCTGAATATTTAAATTTAAGTTAGTACAAAAGCAAAATTATTGTTTGCTTAAATAATTTGTTGAAGTTCATAAGATAAAATAGCTGTGTTTAATTTTTATCTATGAGAAGTTTCATTTTAGTGCATAGAAATTTTATATAATAAAAATATATATGCATAAAATTTTAAATTCATATAAAGATACATAGATTTTTAAATTCAGTATAGCTATCTTAACGTGGATAGTTTTTTTATTTGTTCAATCACATTGTCTTAATGCCTTAGACTGAGTATTATATAGTAAATAAAATAATCATATGCCTTAATTTTAAGTGTGTTTAAATTCAGTCCCTATAATTATTTAATTTCTTTTTGGTATTTATTAAATGTTTTTATTATTCTTCCTAGATGGATGTGTCTGCCTTTCAGAGAGGTTTTTCTACATTCAACCTTTTGAAGGAAGAAATTTCGAAATTTGAAGAGAAAAATCAAATACACCTATATATGAGGGATTGTAGGAAGCTGAAAAAGGTTCCGGAATAAACGCCAGGGAAAGTGAGTATAAATTAAAGTCTCATATCATCTTGAGTTTGATGTCTCATTCTAGTAAAAAATTTACTGTACTTTATGAATGTCAAATTGGAATGCAGTGCAGTACTAGATACCAATTGCTTCGCAATTTCCCCGTAGGGCTTTTTTATATTTTCAATGAGATTAAGTATAGATTTGCATTACATTTAATTGTTTAAAAAGAGAACCTCAAAAATTTCTATAAACCATTGAGGAAAAAATGCTTGCATTAAAAAAATTGAAAACCGCCTTAGTAAAACTTAGTGATGCGATTGGATTTATATTTATAAATTGGCTTGTACCCTTACTCTGGGTAAATATCCAAAATTAAGTTATTCATTATTAAAAATTATTTCTATGTAATCAAATATTGTTTTAAAAATTAATACTGTTACAAATACATATACTTGTGCTTAATTCACTACACAAATTAATTTATAAGTATCATTAGTGTTGAAAAAATATCTATTAAAAATTATAAATACCAAGGCCAGAAGATTTGGTATACTTAACTGGATACATTCTGTATGCTATACAGAACTTCTAAAATTCAACAATTGCAGAGAGATAATTCATTTAGTTATAGATTTCCCAATTTTCTAACATTTTCAGGGCGCAGAAGACAGTTCCTGAGTGTGCTCAAACATGAAATGTTTGCTTTTAGTTGTTCATAAAAAATAGTTTCATTTGATTTTTTAAAAGGTGATTTTAACAATTTTTATTAACCACCGCCTGCATCTTAAGCCTTCAGCAGCATGTGATGTAATGTCTACTTATACCAATGTATTTTCTTGGCAGAAGTGATTCTGCTGACCAGTATGTTAACAATTTACAAGGCTTCAGCCTCGGTAGTTAACCACATGCCAGTTTAGGGTTTACCTTATGTTATTGCCTGGTCGAAGGATTGTTGGCTTTGGCTGCTTATCATTTTTAAACATTATTTTTAATAACTGGTCACCTTTTATTGACCTTAGTTAAAGGCAATTTGCTCTTTTATTTTTTAGAATCATATCTAAAAAATGGTTTGCAGAAGAGAAGACCTATTTAATTGTTAAAAATTGCATTGAGATGTCTATTTTGTATCCTGTCTCATTCAACTAAAAATTAAAGAACAGTTAAAAATTGTGTAATAACTACTACAACATAAAAACATGTGTAATAATTTATTTTTTACCAACTGTATTCTGTACTTGTGTAATATTAGTTTACCATTCATGTTACTTTTATTTTCAGATTTTTAGAGACTATATAGAAAAAATTATTAAATTCTATTCTAAGAAATCTAACTGCAAAACCCAAAAATTATGTTTGTAGAATAATTCCATGAAATTGAATTAACTAATAGGCTATTAATAGCTGATTTAAAATGAAATTTTTGCATGTGTGGATTTTAACACTAATGAAATTTTAAGCACTCTGAACTACAAATTCTTAGTTTAAGTTTTATCAAAAATTGTGTTTTCTATTTAAAATGCATAGTTTATTTTACACTGGTATACATACAGTATACCTTTGTAAAAAAAATTAATTAACCTTTATAAAAAAAATTTATTCTTGATAGAAAATGCAATGCATTGATTTGAAATTCACTTTAAGAAGCACTAAGAGTTCCGGCTCTCAGATTTTGCATAATTAACTGAATTTAGAGCACCATTAATCAAACTTTAAAATATAGTCTGGAAATTTTTTATTTTGGTATGGAAAAATCAGGGAAGTTTGAAATTGCTTTGATGCCTTGTAAAGAAATTAAAGACTAACACAAAAAAATTAGCATAAAACAATGACATGTTGTAATGCTTTACTTATAAAACTTCTCTCGAATAATGCTGAACGAGTCTTAATAGGCATAAAAGAAGGCATGTGTGTACCATATAAAGTAAATGTAATTCCACAACAAAAACTTTTTATGATTTAAAAAATATATATATCAAGGAATCGTCTGATTTTAAATCAATCCTGGGAATAACTTTTAATTAACCCCATCTGTATCTTAAGCCTTCAGCAGAGAGTGATGTCATGCATTTAAACCTCTAATGTATTTTCTTTTATCTTTTCAGATTTCCTTGTATTCTTTCAAAGAGCCAGTGCATTTTTATCAAGTCCATTTTCTGTAAAAGCCAATGTTCACTTAGTGATGTATATTTTTGTCTGTAAATCTATCTTGTAGATAAAAAAATGTATAGCTAATAAAGTATGGACATTGATATTTTGTTTGTTTTCTGTTTCATGTAAACCAAACTAATCATAATTTAAAATACAAAGTTCAATAATAAAACTTGCAAGTATTTTTTTACTGTTATATTTTTTAAGTTAAAAGTATACATAAATTAAATGGAGATAATATTTAAAATTATGAGAAGTTAATTGAAAATACATATATTTAAAAAATGAATACTTAATTCTCCTTTACGAAAACTTAATAATTATTAAACTTGCGAATTATTGCAATATTTCCTCATTCTATAATATATCAATATAATCAATAATATATATAATATAAAGCAAACTACTAAAAGTAAGAATTAGTTTCAAATATATTTGTTACATGTGTTTTTTATTTAAAGTGATTGGAGTATATGATAAGGATAACTAAATTTACCTACCTTTGTCCTAAGGTATCTTATAAAAGTATAAATACCAAAAGAGAGACAGGGTAGAAATGTGGCATTCTTACAAGTTATAAACAATAACTTGACAATTAGAACTATCCAAATATTTAAAATTTAATGCCAGCATACTAAAATAATATATATATTTAATCCTGATGCCTACAAACAGCAATTCAAATAACATTTAAAACCTTACTATAAGCAACAGTGAGAAATGATCCAATCAATAATTTGAATTCTAATGTATTGTGAAATTATATTGTGTATAGGTTAGGTTTGAATTATCGTCGCACGAGGGCTAATTAAATTGTGTTTAAAGTGTCCTCAAAGGCTGCTGCGTACGATGTCACCCTTAACGGTTGCGTTGGGTGCCTATTCAGGTGTTGGCTCGTCACTTGACTGTGGTTCTAAAATACGACGCCCGTCGATAGCCCTCGTGTAGCTCTAGTGCGACGATAATTCAAACCTAACCTCAAAGGCTGTTTTAATTTAAGACTACTTCAATTAATTATAGGAGAAAATTTAGATAAAATCCTGGTTTGACACGAAATATAAACATATCTTTACCCGTTTTAACTTTGTAACCAAAATAAATTAATATACACTCTTAACACATGTGTCAAATAATTTGTCATCAAACGGGGTCGTCCATAACCAACAAAATCCCACAGATATATTCTTAAAAAAATATTTCAGAACTCTAATATCTATTTAGTAGTATAAATATGATCTGCAGGTAATTATTATTTTTCAAAATTTGACTTCTATTTTTTTTTTTTTTTTTTTGTGATACATAGCTTATTCTAGTATTTTATTATGAAAAATGCCTTTAAAATGTACTGCTGAAAATAAAACATTTTTGCAAGATCTTCGAAACTGTGTTGCTTTTGTACTGTGCTACCGCGAGGGTCTAGACTCTAGGCTATATCAGGTCTCAGGAGTTGAAATTATGTAAAGCTAAGTTTGATATTCTTTGCAAGACTGCACTAATCATTTTTTATATACAAATGAACAATCATGTAACGATAATGCATTGTTGGAAAAGGAAATTACATATCCTCTTCTGCTGGACAGTTTAAGTTTTTATTAAATAGTTGTTAAGTAACAGAACAAAAGTAAAACATTAATTCATTTAAGTGGATATCAGGTCTCTGGAGTTTAAATTATATGACGCTATCAGTGAATTGTTTAAGAATTTTTCACTGGGCGACATTACTACTTATAAAATGGGGGGGGGGGGGGGAGAGCTGCGTTATAAGAATAGGGTGATTTCCTATTGTGAAAATTTCGTTTTTTATAAATTGGGGAAAAAACATTAATTTAGTACTCAACTAAATTCACTGTGATTTCAGAGTGAAACGTTAGGTTTTCAAGGATTAGGGAAAAATCATTATTAATTAGTAATCAACTAAATTTCTGAAAATATAGAAACCGCAACAAATAGTTGAAACCTGCTTGAGATATGACACCCCAAAAGTGCTATTTTTTGGTCACATTGGTATTAGGTACTACACTAATACCGACCTTTAGTTTGCAGCAGAGAAATGTTCTGCGCGGAGGAAACTGGGTAAACAACGCAGCTGGTGCCAAAATTTCGTCTACTCTGATTGGCTGCTCCTTTGACCCTGATATTAGTGCGCCCTGTTACGTCAAATTCGAAGGAAAAAATAATTAAAATTACACTCTAACTGAAGCTAAACTAATAAAAATAATAAATTTATGTCTTGAAATAACAAATACAATTGTTTAGTGAATGTGAAACACCTTTTTTTATTCGAATCTCGCACTCGAAAATGAGAAATATTTTACCCTTTTTCTAGTAGAACATTTGTATACTGCAAACTTAATGTCGGTTTTACTAGTCAAATCAAAATACAAATAATATCAATTAAAACCATTTTACACTTACTTTATTTTAGATTTATTGACTAATATTTTAAGATAGTGACCAATTTTTGGTAAAACACAGCTGTACAACAGAAATTTAAAAACAAAAATGTAGGTTAAATTCGCGTATCTTCCCAAGTACTCGTGTGACGTCGAATATGACGTGATTTTTTGGTCATAAAATGCCCCGAAATTCACGTCATTTTTTTGGTGACAATGTCCATTTTGAAGACGTGATATTCGACGTCAAATAATGACGTTAATCTAACGTGAATAAATGACTCTTTTGTGACCAGATGGCGTGAACTTTTCGTTAACAAATAACGTGAATTTCACTTGAAAAATGGACGTGAATTTCACGTGAAAAATGGACGCGAATTTCACGTGAAAAATGGACGCGAATTTCACGTGACAACACGACACGATTTTCACGTGATCAATTGACATTAATTTTACGTGACCATATGTCGCGCTTTTCACGTGATCAAATGACGTTTATTTTACGGGATCATATGACGCTATTTTCACGTGATCAAATGACATTAATTTCACGTGACTATATGACGCGATTTTCACGTGATTTTTTTTTTATTTCTATGTAATTTCAGTCATGGTGTAAAACAAAAGTTTGTTGAAAATATTATACAATATTTTGAATTACAGAAATATGTCATTTTCAAAATATATTGTCCTTAAAAAGAAATTTCTGAACTAATGACTGTTAACATACTATTCATAAGTCATTAATTTAAAAAATTCTTTTACTACTTATTTTGAAAAAGATATTTTTCATAACTTCAAAATATTCCATAATAATTTAAACAAATTTGTATTTTAAACCATGATTAAGATTGCATAGAAATAAGATGAGAAAAGAAAACTGAAATTCAAAAACTATTTAGTGCATAATCAAGAATTTTAAGAATTTGTAGTAATATAAAACTTGCTTAATTATTAAAGTGTCACCTGAGCATCTAGAACTACAGGTTAGCAATTTTAAATCTTGATATTTTTAATAAATACAAAATCATTTCGAAGCAAAATATTTTTATTAAAAAAAAAACCAATAATAAACAAAATAAACAATTGAAGAGCTGCTTCCATAACCAGACTTTCAAGGAGAAACTGAAAAAGAAAAAAAAATATGTTAATATATTATAAAACCGTAAATATATATTCCCAGAAAATTTTTTTAAAACATAATAACGGTATCCATCTAAAATATATGTATAATCAAATATTTAAAGGATAATAAATTTAGTTTTTCTTTTCTAAATATCTTCTATATTTCCATAAAAAATATTCAATTACTTTTTAAAAATGGAAAAGTTTATTTTTATCACCGCAAAGTATAGATTATATACAAAATAAATAAAAAAAATATTAAAATACTATTTAACTGCTTGACTGACATAAAATTCAATAAATATTTGAGGAATTGAACCGGGAAAATGTGTTAAGTATTTGATTTATGGTCCATTTCTATGTTTTAGATCAGGAGTTCCCAACCTTTTTGCCCTTGCGTACCATTTATGTTTGAGAAATTTTGGCATACCAGCTGATCTTAATATTTTAATAAACATATAATTTCTAATATAAATTTATCTAAAATTTATCAAAAATGGGTTCATTATGCATCCAGAATGAAATGGTAAAAAACAGGAGTAAAAAAAACCCTTCTTTTTTTAAACAACTAACTTTTAAGGGGGGGGGGGGGGTATTGAAATCATATTTTTTAAATAAATTATGGCAATAATGTTTCAAAACTTTACTTGTAAATTCAGTTCAAATCATTTTTAAACATCTTAAAATGCAAGCATGAAGAATTTAGAGTCAATATATTTAATAAAATTGTTTATTGTGAATTTTATTTTACCATGTTTTCCATATTTTCATTTAATTAAAACAAACATCATTTAACTCTTTCAAAGACATCATTCTGTCATTTTTCTTACGATAAATCAGTGCAAGCTTAAGGTAGGCGAATACCCAAAATTCTAAAATTTTTACTATTGCTTTAATCTTTTCCAAATTTGGAATACTGATTTCAAATATAAAGAATAATACTATTTAGGCATTTTTTAAAATTTAAATATAAATTATTTATTTTAAACGGTGTTTTTCGACTAAAAAAGGAGGTTTACGCTAACAAGTCTACCACATTGAATTTTCAACCAATAAACACTAATTATGTGTTAAATTCTTTTTGAACTGATGCATGCAATGACCCTCTAGAGTTGCAAAAAAATTACAAGAAAAGAAGTTATTAAGAAAAATGTTATAAATTATCCACACAAAAAATGATTTTTTTCGATTAACTTTCACTTGGACATTTTTTTTTAAAAAAAACATACATTTACACCGGATGTTAGAGGTTCATGGCACAGATATATATTGAAATAGCATCTGTAAAAAAATTCAGGTAAATTAATGTAAAACTTTTTATACTAGAAATGTTGGCGCAAACCCCCTTTTTTTTAGGTGAAAAACACCGTTTAAAACAAATCAATTATTTTTAAATAAAAAAATTGCCTAAAAAGCATTGCTCATTATATTTGAAATCACTATGCCAAATTTGGAAAAGATTAAAGTAATAGTAAAAATTTTAGAATTTTGGGTATTCGCCTACCTTAAGTTAGTTAGAAAAAACAGCAAGCTGATGATTTCAATTGGAATCATATCGGGTGAAAAGGTTTAAACCATGTGCTCCTTTTATTGTTTTAAGCAGTGTGCTAGTTTTACTAACTTACTTAGAATTATGCACTTCTGAGATGCAGCAAAGTTCATTCAATACCTTAAAAAATTTTCTTAATATCACATATCTATGTTATTCCCAATATTTTGCTTAACTCTGATTTCAGCATCTCTAGGATGACCAGACATACAGTATTTTATTTAACAATACAGTAATATAATTAAAAAATAAGTATATATTTAAAAATAACGAAAAAACTCAATTCAAATTATAAAGTACAATTGATAATAAAAAAAAGTGTTAGGTAAATATAACATAAATCCCACTATGATTTCGAAATAAAAATCAAAATTTTTTTAAGGCCTCAATTTTTTTTCCTGGAACTTTAATCATAACTGGTTTCCTCATGCTGGTTTCCTCCTGGTATTAGTAAAACCCCTCTCTAGTATATTTAACATTAATTTTTTTTAAAGGAAATTTATTTAATGAATATACACTGCGATCCAAAAGTTTAGACAATGAAGTTTTTTAGCTGTAAAATTTAGATTTGTGGAATTAGAATATCAAAACATCCCTATATATATATATATATATATATATATTAAATACGTATTTTGAAATGCTATAATTGAAATATAATTGCTTGATTTGCTATAATAATTTTTAGTTTCATAAAATAAAATTTTGTATGGTCCCAAAAATTTAGACACAAATACGAGATTATGCTAATTTAAAGTACAAAATTGCCCAATTTCGCATTTTTACTGTTGAATTATATATTTATATATGATAAATTTAAAAAAAAACGATATCCGGTGAACTAAGCAGATTTTAGAACGATATTGGTTCAATTTTACACCAAACAGACAATTAAGCCATATTAAAACTTTATTCAAATCCCATTTGCTTCAAATTTGCAATTTAACATATCTAAATACGAGCCAAATGAATACCAGTCCATCACAAAGTTTTGAAACGAATTCGTGGATTTAGGGACATGCATTGACCAATTTTCTTGATGAAAAGTGCAATCTTTCCCACATAAAATCACAAAATAGCGACAAATCATTCTATCTTGCACTTTAGTACAATGTAGAGATAGTCACCTCTTTAAAAACGACAAAAAAAGTAGGAAATTTTAAAGAAAGTTCACTCCAAACAATTACGAAAGTTTCTTATCTCCATACTAAAATTTGAAGTTTGAGAAAACCGGTTTCCTTGAACCGGTTACAATTTAACAGGTCTCTTTAGTGCTGTTTAAACACGTTCGGTTTAACCGAATATTGAAAAATAAGCTTTTGAAAACACCGGTTTTTCCCCTCAAAAACTCTAGCATCAAGGTGGTAGTTTGTAATGGTGCAAAGTGAATTTACTTTGGAATAACCGAATTTTTTTGGTGTTTTTGAAGAGGTGACTATCTCTGCATTGTACTAAAGTGCAAAAAAGAATAATCTGTTGCTATTTTGTGATTTTATATCTGAAATGCTGCACTTTTCATCAAGAAAATCGATCAATGAACGTCTATAAGTCTACAATTTCATGGCAAAATTTTAAGGTGATGGGCTGGTATTCATTCGGTTCGTATTTAGATATGTTAAATTGTAAATTTGAAGCAAATATGATTTGAATAAAGATTTAAAGTGACTATATTGTCTTTTTGGTGTAAAATTGTACCAATATAGTTATTAAATTTGTTTAGTTCACCGGATATCGTATTTCGTTAATTTATCATATAAAAAATACATGATTCATCAATAAAAATGTAAAATTAGGTCATTATGTACTTTAAATTAGCATTATCTCGTATTAGTGTCTAAACTTTTGGGACCATACAAAATTTTATTTTATGAAAAAAAATTGTTATAGCAAATCAAGCTATTATATTTCAATTATAGCATTTCAAAATACTTCTTTAAGATATATATAGGGATGTTTTGAAATTCTACTATCCCAATTCTAAATTTTACAGCTAAAAAACGTCATTGTCTAAACTTTTGGATCGCAGTGTACAATGAGCTTTTTAAAACAAATCTATAAAAAAAGTAAGCGTTAAAGCATATATGATAAAAAAAAATTAGCTATGATGAGACTTATTAAGATTATCAATCTATGATACAAAAATAAAGTATTATTAGGTCTTCGATGTCATCAATGGATTTAAAAAAAAATTACTAAGCAGCGAAATAAGTTCAATGAGGAAGCATTGTTGGATTGCACTAGAAGTTAGTTGGCCAATATTCGAAGAGATCTTAATGCAATTAAAAACTTAATTAATCTACAAATTTTAATTAGATTTCCCGCACCTTAAATTATCTTGATTATCATTTAAACTTGCTTTTTAATGAAATTTAAGTTTAGTTTTTATTGATGTGGGCCGAGAATGGTGAAGTTGAATATCGTTGCACTACAGCTTGGGGAAGGGCAAGGCAGTTAAAACGAAAGATTAATAAGCAGTAACAACTCAACCACTTAAGTGAAAGCCTTTTTAGTATTTAACTTTCTCTTATCCTTTCCTTTAACGGTTAAAATAGCACTTTTGGAAATTTTCCCTGATTTTTTTTTTTTAATCAACCAATTTACCTGACTTTTCCAGATTGAATAAATTTCCCGACTTTTCCAGATTGATTAAATTCCCTGAATATTATATGATTTGACTGATCCTGTAGCCACCCTGATATTACACTATTTAACAACTTACTTAGTCCTCTTCCTGCCCTGTGACACATAAGGCCTTCAGCTACGCCAACTTGTGCAGCAGCTCTTGCTTCCGACCAGCTTGGCCATCCAGCCTGGTTCCTCTTATCCAGGACCGATGAACTCGTCGATGATTCCGAAAAAAAAAAGACATATATTAAAGATTAGAAGTTTAAAATTAGCTATTTTTCTTTTTACCAGGGCTACTTGTAAAGCAAGTCAAACTACTTGTTAAGATTTTGAATAGTTTCTGGTGGAGGGCAAGTTAAACTTTACTTTTAGTAAATAACTACTTTTTTACTAAAATTTTTTACAATAAACTTGGGGCAAAATAATTAAATCACCTAACTGTTCTTCAAAGAGAACTAAAATTAAACAAACAAAACAAAGTTTTGATTGAAAAGTTATTTTAAAGGAGTTACATTTCAAAATTAGTACATGGCAGCCTTTGGAAAGTAGCGAAATTTGTCATTACTTTGTTACCATTAAAAGTAACTATGCTCTACTCAGTTCAGATTTACTGCTTTTAAAATATAACAGTGTAACCTAAAAAAAAAAACAACTGTTACAAGTAACACGTTACTCCCCTACCCTAGCTAGAAAATTAAGCCAAAATCAACTAATTTTCTCTTTATTTTCATTTTTAAAGTCAGTTACTCAAAAACAATCAATCTGTAAACAAAAAAAATTAAACTGTACATCCTACATTGAGTTAATTTTACTACTTTAACATTATGTGCTTCCGAGATGCATGTTATAGTTGCATACGTTGTTGAAATTAATAACTCATTGAAACTAATAACGAAATCTTGCACACCAAAAAAACTCATTAAAAAAGTAAAAGTATTATGAAAACAAAGTTAGAATATAGTAAGTGCACCAGGATACAAAAAAAATGTGAACGAGTCTTGAAATTCGGTGTCTTGATCACTGCCTTGGATTGGTTCAGTTGAATTAAAATTGCACTAATTAAACAAGCTAACAAAAATGTGAGTTCCTATTGGATCAGACCACAAATAAAAATACTGAAGTCAAAAGTAGTAAAATGTAGAAATATTTAACATGGTTTATTACGAGGTTGCTTGAAAGTTTTTTATCGCTCTTTAAAAACTCTCTCAAATTATGAAATTTGTTTCTGTGCCAGAGACTAGGATTTTATCGTTATTTCTTTACATATGCTAAAACTAAACTGCCCGGCTCAACAGCCCACTCTTTACTTATGCATTATGCACAAATCCACTTACTATGTGAAAAACTAATGATTTCAAAATGCAAAAAAATATTCGTATTTTAAAAAAATAACGAAATCTTGCACAGCAAATTGTTTACCAATAAATTCTAAAATCTTACCTTCAGCTCTGAAAAGATAAAAACATACATTTTTAAGTATCAGCTCTGATTATATCTGAAGTTAATACCAATTACCGGATATATCTTGAGACTTGAATTCGGTCATTCAAGTATTTCTTTAGCTTTTATTCATTTGATTTTAAAATATTGGATTCATTTACTTAAGATGTCTGATGAAAGATTATTTGCTAAGGCTTGTTATTTACGACTTCATAACTTTTCTCTTTAGGCATCTTCTACTAGCAAATTTAACTGGGCTATCTGTTAGGAATATTTTACAAAATGCTGGTTTTTACTTTGTTTGGATAACCCAAGATTACAAAATAGCAGAACAATACCTATCAATAATTATCCAATGATTAATACATTCATTAAATAACTTCGCTTGTATAGCTAATATTAACAATGTATCAGTAAAACGAATTCTAATGCAGTTGCATCTTGCATCGTAATCTAACACACTTAGACTTTAAAGGATCGGATCAATTTACAAAATACTTCATAACTTATTTTACACAATAATATTATATACTTATTACCTTACATCCGAACATGAAACCTGGAAACATATAATTTTAACTTGCCCCCATTAATGAATCCTTCAGAAGAAAATACTTTATACATTCCTTCTAACAATATTTCACAATAAAAACTATCATAATATTTATAACTACTTAACACAGTTTCAAAAGTTAGACAACATGTATTAGGCTTCGATGAAATTGACAATTAGTTTACTTCCTTGTGTTTCTTTTTTGTTTGTATTTCATTGCTGCATAATACAGATTACTTAACTTTTGGCTTGGAAAAAATAACATAGACCTAACCCTAATAAAACAAAATACAATGCTATACTAGATTATATACTATGAATTATTAAAAATTAATGCATATGTTTGAAAACAGAATAAAAACTTACTAAGCACTCTGCACGAAACGGTCCATTGCTGCATTCCACAGACGCTACAGCTACATGTCAATTGTCAATGGCGGCGGGCGGATAGCGTCTCTCGAAAAATCCCACGATTCCCGCGTGATACGTGATAAATGTGATGGAAGTAGCAGTAGGTGATTTTGATGACGACAATTGGACGTGACTTATGACGTTCCTTAAGTCAGTTTGGTCATTTTGCGACCAACTAATTGACGCCTTTTGGATCACGTCATTTGGCTGTCAAAAAAATGACGCCAAAAATGACGCCATTAAAAAACGTCAACTGAACTGACAAAAACTTGACGTCAATTTTTTCGTGATTTTTTACTTGTTGACGTCATTCATAAAAATATGACCGTATTTTCACGTCATATTTGACGTGACACGAGTACTTGGGTTGGTTCAAAGCCCATAAATTTAACATCTGAGGATAAGCTCAAATTGGCTACAACTTGCCATTTTTATTTAAAATTTCCCCCTTAAAAATACTATTAATGTTTTAACGGATGGGATTTTTAGGAAATTACGGTATTTCACTGTCGCCCAGTGTTTTAATTTTCATATTACTAGGCGACATTTTCCTTTTACTGGGCGACATTAGTGTCGCCCAGTCACTATGTTAAAAAATTCACTGCGCTAAGTTTGATATTCTTTGCAAGACTGCACTAACAAAATACTATGTCCAGGGAGCCAAAGTTGCTGGGGTCCTCTTCGATGGTCCACTAAGGCCTACATATTGGGCAATTGATGATAATCCGAGAAATTACAGGAAACATAATATTTTTAAATGGGCAAATTAAATGCCATCCGGTACGATCAATAGGCGCCCAACTGCCCATCCTCGAGATTAATATAACAGACATGAACACAATAAACTAAAAAAAAAAAAAAACCAAACTCCTCTACGCAGCAGCCCATTACTGGGCCAAGGCCTGCCGCGCCCATTTCAGATTTCGTGGCTTTGGGCTCTGGGGTGCTAGGCATATGTCCCGGTAAGGTGGTCAGCCTCACGCAGATTCCCCAGTGTTTAGTTCGCAAGCATGCTTAATACAGGCATAATAAAGCAAATATAAATTTACCCTTTCGTTAAGTAAGTTTTTGTTGCTTTGTAACATGTCAAAATACAATCAAAATCTATGTAATCAAAAGGAGACTTTTAAAAAATGCAAAACATCTGTAAATTTTTAAATATTTCTTTTCTGTGTGAATATGTTCCTAAAAGGGATTATAACTTTAAAAAAAAAACCTTGTCAGCGGATTAAATTAAAAAAAAATTGCGTCACATCTTGTCAAAAATTTACTACCAGCGACAGCCTTCAATATTCTTGTTTCATTTGTTTCCTGAGTTGTAAGAATAGTAGTTTGATTAAATCGGTATTTGATTTCGATAAAGTTTGTAACATTGTAATTCTGTCTTTAATTTAAAAAAAAAAAACAATAATAATTTGCTTTTTTAGAAGAAATCAGCAAAATAACAACTAAATTTATTCTTAACTGCAACAATAACTTTCTCAATAAAATTATTTGTAAAGTTGATAAGCAGCCAAAGACTACAACCCTACGACAAGTCGGCAGCAAAAAGACAACCCTATACTAGCTTGTGATTGGCTACTGTAGTGTCCGACAAGTTACTAAAAATAATTACTAAAAGCGATAAGCAGCCAAGAATAACAACCCTAACAATAACACCAAGATCCGACAATAACATAAGGGAAACCCTATACTGGCTAGTGATTGGCTACTGATACTGAAGCCTTGTTATTTGTAAACATATATGTCGGCAGAATAGCTTCGGCCCTAAATTTGGATTCTTGCCAAATGGTGTGGTGTTGTCTGCTAGAGAATAAGTTATCTTATCGTGTTTCGTCCTCTGATTGCCTTTCCCCTCCGATCAGGTCACAGGCCCCCAATAATTCTTCAATATAGTTCGTGGTTCTGAAGAGGACGATATATTTTCTTCCCGCTCTTTCCCAGTCTTCCAAAATGTCCAGCAACCAGGGAATCGACACGGACTGTATGACACTCACTCGCTATGTGTTAGCCGAGCAGAGAAAGGTCCCCCAGGCCACAGGGGACCTCACCCAACTCCTGAACAACATCATGACAGCCATAAAAGCCATATCCTCTGCCGTCAGGAAAGCCGGCATCGCCAAGCTGTACGGCATGGCTGGCGAAACCAACATCCAAGGCGAGGAGGTCAAAAAGTTGGATGTCCTGGCCAACGAACTGTTCATCAACATGCTCAAGTCCTCCTACGGCACCTGCCTTCTGGTCTCTGAGGAAAACGAAAATGTCATCGAGGTCGAGACAGAGAAACAAGGCAAATACATTGTCTGCTTTGACCCCTTAGATGGGTCCTCCAACATAGATTGTCTGGTGTCCATTGGATCAATTTTTGCCGTCTATCGCAGAGATCCATCAAGCCCCCTTTCCACCAAGGATGCCTTGCAGACCGGTCGCAACATAGTCGCTGCCGGTTACGGCTTGTACGGCAGTGCCACCATGCTTGTACTATCGATCGGTGGTCCAGTGAACGGCTTCATGCTGGATCCGGCCATTGGTGAATTTGTCCTAACCGATCCTGATATAAGGATCAAGCCCCGAGGTAAGATCTACAGCTTGAACGAGGGCTATGCCGCACTGTGGGATAAAGCTGTGGCAGAGTACGTCCATAGCAAGAAAAATCCTACATCGGGTAAGCCGTATGGTGCCAGGTATATCGGGTCCATGGTGGCCGATGTTCATCGTACCCTGAAGTACGGAGGTATTTTTATGTATCCCGCCACTACCGAGTCTCCTAAGGGAAAGCTGCGTTTGATGTATGAGTGTAATCCCATGGCTTACTTGATTGAAAAGGCAGGCGGGATTGCCACGACTGGGAAGATGCCAATCCTGGATATTGTTCCGGAGTCGATCCATCAGAGAGCACCAATATTTCTGGGATCATCTGAAGATGTAAAGGAAGTTATTCAGTTATATAAATTACATGCTCTCTAAGTAACTTATTGGTGCCAAATTAAAATTTTTGTTGAATTGTTATCTTTTTATCGGTTCAATGTCGTTCACATGAACCAGTTAATATGAAAAACGTTTAAAAGACTAACTGTTAAATGTTAATTCTCTTTCATCATATTGTTAACAATTTTTTTTAAAAAAAACCAAGCAAATGTCTTTAAGACAAATCTTTTCTCAAACTTAGCAAGTATTTGAAAAATTTTCATGTAATAAATATTTGAATTTGCAATTTAGCCATGGTTTTGCCATGTTTGTTTAAAGTGCCTTGTGCGTTTTATAATACAACAAATGTGATCATGAAGCATTTATATCCAAAATAACATTTATACACATAAGATTTCTACCTAATTTTTGTATAAGATTGTAAAAAATTATATGAAAATTAAAAAAGTAATATATTTTAAATATGTATTTACACATGTTATTCACCTTTTTATACTTGCATAATTAATATTGTGCCATAATTACATAATTTTTTTTAAACAAGTATATATTTGCAATATTAATGTAGGAATAGTCTATCAAAAGGACTTATTTTTGAAAATTATGAATAATGAACGACTTATTGAATCCCATGGTTGTGATACAAGTTAATAATCAAAATTTTTATTCTGTAACAATGAATATTTAATTTTGAACCTGTTTTCTTCATGTCGAAATAAATATAATTTATTTTACTATTTGTGTAGTGTATTGATGTGTTAAAAGTATTCTCCTATACCAAAACCGACCTTAAGTTTGCAGCAGAGAAATGTACTAGGCGGTGGAAGCTGCGTAAACAACGCTGCTGGCGCCGAAATTTCGAATGCTCCGATTAGTTGCTCCTTTGACCCTTATATTCGTGCGCCCTGTTACGTCAAAATCGAAGGAAAAAATAATTAAAATAACACTCTAACTGAAGCTACACTAATAAAAATAATAAATTTATGTCTTGAAATAACAAATAAAATTGTTTATTAAATGTGGAACACCTTTTTTTATTCGATTCTCGCACTCGAAAATGGGAACTATTTACCCTTTTTCTCGTAGAACATTTGTATAGTTGCAAACTTAATGTCGGTTTAGAGTAAAATATGCTTTGTTTTCGGTCATCATCTTTTAGCAGTGTCTAATGCATTTTAGGAAAACAGTGATGATTTTTTAAATTTGAATATGCAATACATTTAAGGAGGATAGTCAACCCTTATATAATTTTTCAATAAAAATTAATATTTCATTAAAATAATTCTTATTAAAAATAGTTTTAAATTACAATAATTCTTAATTAAAATAATTTTCATTGAAGTTATTTTAATGAAAATAATTTTATTTAATATTTCTTGGTTCTATACTGATATAGCGTTTTATTATTAATTTATTATTTACTATTTTATTTATGAACAAGTTAACTGCAAAACGTACTACTATATCTTCAGATACTTTTTTTTTTTTTGTAGTTCAAAGATTAAAAAATAGATATTAAAAAAGCATTTGACATGAACACTTGAGCATGCCCTTCTAAATATATTTTTAACTGAAAATATTACATCAAAATACTGCAAATCACTATGAAATGCAGGTTTTTATAGAAAAGTATTGGGCTAAATATACAAGTCATAATTAAATTAATTTTATTTTCATCTTTTTAGCACAGTCTAATGATTGAGCATGCTGAAAAACAAATAACCAAGCTTAAATTTGTTTAAAAAGCCCTATTTTTTTACAAGTCTAATTGGAAACACTACATTTGCAAAGGCATTTGTTAATGCTCAGTGGAGCTTCAGCAGCCCCGATGTGACATCATCACTTCACTGCCGTATACCAAGAGCTTTTGCCTGTAAAACTTGAATAATTGCACACGAAAAAACACAACAAATATTTATTCAAATAGTCTAAGGAATTTGCCAATTTTCAGTTTGTTTTACAATCTTTTTAACAAGTCCTTCTCCTAAGAGTTCAAAATCCTCGATAATTCTTTCGACGTCTGGGATTACTCTTTTGCCGTCACTGTAGGGTTTTCGGCAATTGGCATGGGAAGCCTGAAAATTAAGATTGTGGATCGGGTTAAAATGTAGTATATTTATCAGCAGTATTAATGCTTAGTTATAAAATAACATGAAAACAAAGTAAGGGAATTTAATGAATTTAGTGTGGCAAAAAAAAAAAAAGTAAATAGCTTTTACACAAATATTCTGCAGAACAAAAACGGTTAACTTTTTGTAATTGTGAATTGTATTCTATAATTTTGTTTTGGAGGGTTCCTATATGTTTTTGGAAATAAATACAGAAACAATTCCTTTTCTTGGAGTTTTTAAGAAGATATTAAATATTTTTAGGTTTTAGGCCAAAACTGACACACCAATTTTTATAAGCTAAATAAATTAAATAGTCATTCATCAGTATCTCTCGTTCATTAGAGTCTGTGTATCCAAATCTCACTTCTTTTGATTGGATGTTCACATCTGTCAGAAATCAGGATAAATCAGCCTTCATGCAGCATGAACCAAATTAAAGTGTAATTGTCAGATAAACTAAACCAGTTTAAATAAAGCTTCAACAGCATGGCAACTATTTAAAATATTGCATTTTGACTTATTTGTACGCCCGAAAAAAAAATTCTGTATAAAAAATGAAAAGAATAATTAGTAAAACATGATGATCAACCATACAAATAAACAAGTTTTAGATCAAGTATAAAACTTATTGTAAAATTTTTTATAACATAGCTTACTGTGAAGTCTTTGGGAGTAAATGCATTTTTCTTCCACATTACCGCAACAAAATCTCCTCCATAAATATCATATAAGAAAAAGGCGAATTCACCAAAATTTTCCTGAAATTAATAATAACTTTTATCATCACAAAAACAATAACAACAAAATAAAGCAAACGAACGCCAAAGGGAAACATGGAGATCCTGTACAAGCGAAAGAGAAAAAAAAATATTATATACTTTAAACACACACACAACATAAAGAAGTAATGAAAAATAATAACAAAAAAGCAACAACTTTTTAACAAAATATACAGGAAAGTTTGGCAGTAAGCTGCATAATAAAGAAAGAAAAAAATTATGAGCTTCATTAAAGTGAGAAATAATGATCGAAGTCATAGAACCATAATTGAATAATGAATAAAACCAAGCATAATATAAGGTTATTAAGAAAGTAATTTTGTTTAACGGTGGTAAAATTTAAATGAGACAAATCATAACCCCCCCCCCCCCTCCAACTAATTAATGTGAGTTTTCCCATTTGAGGTTAGAAAATATAAATCTAAATATTTAATATTATCAACAGATTGAATAATGGGGCACTGGCAATCACTTTCAATCTTGCTGCATTAGAAATGTAAAACCTTATTTTCTAATCATAATACAAAGAAACAACTAATGAATGCTATTGGAAGATACACTTACCCTTAATTCTTCCACATATTTTTGTACAGGATCATAATCTACAATTGGGTAGACTTCATTCATTTCGGATTTGTATGGTTTGAAAGAAGGTAAGCTGTCTGTCATGTACACATCCACTGCACAGCCTAATCTTGGCATTTCATTGCGTTTCAAGTATATTAAAATATCAAAGGAGTCTAGAGGCGGTCTAAAAATTTCCTGAAATAAAACACGAGGACATAAATTGTTTGTGTAGATAAAATAATGCATAACTAATAAAAATTAACTTAAAAAATTAGTGAGATGTTAATTTTATTGGTTGATTGCAATTATTGATTCTACTGATAAACAGGTCTATAAAATTACAGTGAAACTTTTAAACAATTTTGATTGGATTCAAAAGTATATAAATTGCTTAATCAAGAATATTTTATGAGTAATTAAGTTTAAAAAATCAAATGCAAAAAGTAGTTAAGTGCAAATATTAAATGAATATAGTATATTAAACAGACGATATTCAAATAAAAAAAATATCCATCATTGACTTGAAATATAAAACTTCAGGCACATAAATAAGTTTTTAAATATATATACATCTGAAATTAGTATTGTTATGGTAACTTAACTATAAGGTGAACAGCTGAAACTAAAACTATATACAGTAGAGTCCCGCTTATCCGAAAAGTACAGGACCAAAATTGAGCAGAAAAAATATAAAAATACTGCATATTTTGAGAAATAAATCCAACTTTGTAAGTTCAAAATTATTTTTTGTGTATTTATTCATGCATATACATTTCTTATTTTAACCAAAAGGCTTGGAATTTTTTTTTTGATAAACCGATTTTCGGATAAACGGGATTCGGTTAAACGGGACTCTACTGTATTAAAATACTGATTTACAAAAAATACATATGCATGCATTTCTTTTTAAACAAATAGTTACAAGGTACTAATCAGTCAATAATGTAAAAACATACCTTTACATCAGGCATTTTCACATTGTCCAACACATAATTCAAAGATTTCAGACTAGCGTTGGCTAAAATTGTTAACCTCTTCAGAATCTGGGGTACCGGTTTATTTTTAGTCCACATGCACCCTCTTTTGTCAAATGGAGTCACAATTACCATTGGTGGCAGAGTAGACCTCTGGGAGTTAAAGTTTGAATAGATTTCTTCCAATTCTGGTCCTTAAATGAAAGAAAAGCGATTGTGAGAAATAACTAAAATCTATAACAAATTTTTTTAAATTAATTAAAAAACTTAGTTTTCTTTTCATATACAGTAAGTTAAGAGCAGTTAATATTTTCTAGACCAATTTTGTAAAGAGAAAATATTAGTATTTGTATTGCGCGCACAGACACAAATTAAGATTTTTAATAATTTGCTAAAATTATTAAAAAAATTTGCTATTTAGTAGGTACCTTTTAACTATGGTATGAGTCTTCTAATAAGCTAGATTAATCAAAAAATTCTTTGACAAAAGAAATATATGCCTCAAAACGAAATTAAATGGTATGTAACAGCTAAAACTTAGATATTATTACAATTGAAATTGGCAATGAAATTAAAATGGCCAGAAATGTAAATAAAACAACTACATAATACATTTCATTTTACACTGAGTCAGTGACAATCATTTTGTTAAATTAAACTTACTTTGTAATTCATTGTTCAAGTTTACTACAAGAGGAAACATGGCCCAATCATGTGTTTCAAGTAAAGTAAGGAAACGAATGAGGGCAACTTGGGGAGAACTATAGAAATAATAATAAAAAAGTTCACTATATATTCATCAATCACGAGGTATCATAGCCAAACATTTCGTCAATATAAACTGAATGAAAATCAAAATCTCATTACTTTAAAATACTTTTAATTATTCAGATGATATCAATTGTACACTGAAAAATAATTACAGTGTAGATGTTATCAAAACTACTAGAACACATTTATTTAGAATGATCTGCATCAAATTAAGAAAAAAAAAAGGGTCGAGAAATTGATGAAAGAATCAGAAATAAAGCTTTAAAAAAAAAAAAAAAATCCAGTATGCATAATATATGGTTAAAATATATGAATGAAATATAATAAGTTTTGAAAATATATGAAGTATACAAAATTAAATTAATAAATTCTGAAAATAAATTAAAATAACATTTAAATTTAATCTGACCACCACTAAACCAATTTATTTTAACAAGGTTTTTAACACCGCAAATAAAAATACAATAGAAATATGATACAACATGATAGATCATCTAGTACAGGGGTTCCCAAACTTTTTTGCACCTGCATACCACTGAAATTCTTGAGAAACTTTAGTGTACCACCAGACCTAAATATTTTAATAAGCATATAATATTTACACTTCTAAAAATATTTTAAGGCCTTTTGAATTAAATTCTTGAGAAACTTTATTTTTAATGGTTAGATATTTGTTTATTTATAATATGGTTATAATAATAAAGGAAAAATAAAAAGATTCAAATGGTATTAATTTTGCTTTATTTATTACCCATAGGTATAAAACATAAAAATAAAAATTAGTACAAATGCAGCAAAAAAATTAATCATCATATTAAATATACCTTTATGGTAGTCTTTTGTGCAACACTTGTTTGCCTGTGATTAAAATATCAACAATAGGAGTAATGTAACTTATCACCACTCTTAAGTTCTCTGCAACACTTATTCTGATTCTATGCTTATTTTTTATGTACAAGAGTTCAGTAAATCCCCTCTCACACAAGAAACTTGCAACAAATGACATCAAAGCTAGTAGCATCGTGTTTCTCACATCTCTCATGCATATCACATGAAATTTTCCCGCATACAACCAGTGGTATGGGTACCACCAGTTGGGAACCCTGCTTTAGTAAAATTGATTTTTTTTAAACAAGGGAACTAAATTAAGAAAACTTAATATTTTTAGGTTATACCTAGGACAGGAATAGGGTTCTGGATGAAGATAAACTTTGGCAACAATAAGGTCAACTGTTATATCTTCAATGAAACTTTGTTTTAGTTGAGCTGAAATCCAACGTTTCGCCAGTCGACAAGCTGTACCAAATGAGCTATGTTGCTGGTGAAGTCTGAAAAATTAATATTACAATATAAGTTCTCTCAAACATATTGAAACAATATTAATCCAGAAAAGTATAAGAAAAGCTATGTAACATAATGAAGTGCCCTTACCCATGAAGAATACTGTTAATTTTGGGTATAACTTCTGTTTTGATTTCAAGATTGCGTGATTCTTTGTTTTCTTGAATTTTGACGCCTCCATCTGGCAACTGAACTTGCTGCATCAAAAATATTTCTTTGTGACATGCTAGTTCAATTCTAAAAACGAATCCATCCTAGATAAAAAAAATACTTTATTAAGTCAGTTAAATAAATGTAAATTTTTTTAAAGAAGTATTTTTTAAACTCGGGGCTGGCCATTCTTTATATCCAAGAACAATTCATTTTTGAGAGGGTTTTTTAATAAGTTTATGAGACTTTATTAGCAATATAAATAATCCAAATTAGTTTTATTACAATATTGTGATCATAAATTTTATGAAGAACGTCAGTGAGGGAGGAGGGGGATTATATATGGGAGAAACCTTATATTTAGATCTTAAAAGTTTCTTAGGAAAAAGTGTTTTTAATGAATAGAAATTGAGTCTCTTTTGAGGGACATAATAACATAACATAAGGTTTTATATTGATTCATACAAATTTTGTTACACTTACAAGTAGAAGATATAAACTTTAATTAAATACTAAGAAACCATTTCTTAAATACAAAAATTATACTTACTTTAAATATATCAACATGTGTTGGAAAAGCCATTGCAATTAGAGACAGCTTAGATTTGACCAAATGTGCAATTCTAAGATAGAAAGCAGCTTTCACCCTTTTGATTGCTTCAACATCATCCGGCCACTTACCACTACCCTCTAAATTTACAATGACTGGAATTATATAAAAAAAAGAATAAATTAGAACAAAATAACTGGAACTTCACTCCTTGCCAACCTAACTTGGGTAAAAACAAAGAGTAAAAAGGCAGAGGAGAAAGCATGGTCGGTCCGTTAGTTGGAAACTCTTGTAAGGTCATATTTACATACAAAATGATCTGAATACATTTTAACCAAAATACACTTTTCCTTCTGATGAAATTGCCAAATTTTCTCAAATAATATTAAAATCTGTTAGCCCTTAAAAGAAATTATTGTTTTAAACATGTTTTCTGGATGGATTTACAAATAATTTATGGAACGCTTTACATCCGCGGAAGGATCTTCTCCGTAGCATATTTCTATTTACCCAACTTAAGTTGGTAAGGAGTTTAGTATAAATATAATGCATCAACATTAAAATTCTTAATTAAGGAATAAAATATAAACATTTAAGTTATCAACCATGCAGGCTTTAAATTTTTTTTCCTGTGTTTAAATAAAAAAAAATCCGGTTTAAACCAGTTTTTGGCTGTATCATCCTGAATAAGCTGTTTATTTTTTTAAAAAATGTTTTTCTATTTAATACACTAAAATTAACATACTGATGGAAGCTTATAGGCAAATTGAGATAAATATGACAAGTATTATTTTTTTAAAAAATGTGTCATACACAAGAATTTTAAAAAAATTAATTTTTTTATACATATTTTGTATGAGGAACATTATATAGTTGTTAAATAATGGAACAAGCATGTCATATTTCGAGCATAGAGTTAAGACATTCCACAGAATCTGAGCATATAATTGTTTTAAAAATCATAATAACCTTTCACATTTTATGAAAAAAAAATGGAAATTATAAGAAATGTAGTAAAAACCAAGTTGTTTTTCCTGGGACAAAACATTGGGTTTACACCAAGTGGTTTATACCGGTGAATCCTGAAACTGATATAGGCATTTTGAACTTTTATTTTTAAACTTAAGATTACAATAAACATAAAACCTTTCAGAGCAGGAGTGTAAGGAGGAACTCCAGGACAAGTATCCTTTAACTTCATGATGTGTCCCTCAACATAGGAATGTTTTGCATTGGCCTGGTGCAACACAGAAAGGGGAGGGAATACCTAAAAATAAAATTGAGAAGTCATTAAAAGTAATTGAGAAAAATCATATTTGTATGGAATTCTTGGTTAATCAACATCCTTAAGTCGACATTAAAAAAAATCTCTAATAAGGCTATTGTTCACAAAAGAAACTCATCTCAGAAATCTAGAACGATTTGAAAATGAGGAATCTCGGCAACACTGAAAATTTGAAAACTTCCATGAATTGAAAATTATGAATCTCTAGTTATTCAGAAGTAAAAATTCTAAAGAACTGATTACGAAATCAAGAAATTCTTAGGTTTTGAAATCAGGAGACTTTTGTGATTTTAACAATTTTGTGATTTTTCTTAAATTCAAATTTATGGACATTCTAAATGTTTGGGAAACTCAGGGAATCTTCTGAAATGGAGAGAACAAGTAGAGATAATAAATAAAAATAGCGATTTCCTGTAAGTTAATTTATCAGAACTCTGCTTGGATATTTAAATGGAAGTGCAGAAATGAAAAATAATTTTTAAGCACTTTGTGTTTGCCAGAAAGTCTCAGCTTCAGAGATGACATTGAGTTAAGAAGGACAACTGCTTAAAACAAACTTAATTTTCAGAGAATTTTCATTAGACAATTTTTAAAAATATGTACATGTTTAGACAGTTTCTAGAAGTGTGTGGAACAGGAAGCTATTTGGTAGATTTGTAATCGTTTATTGCAGGGGTTCCCAACCGGTGGTACGCGTACCACTGGTGGTACGCGGTTAATTTCTGGTGGTACGCCTGAGTAATGCGAGATATTAATAGCTTCATGCAACATGAGGATATTAATAGCTTCTGTAGAGGCATGAGCAGTTTGCACCCAAATATATTTCCCAGTATTTTAAACGTTAACTTTTTTTTAAAAGATAAATATTTAATAAACTTTTGAATCGGATAAAAAATCTTGTACCCTTCGATTTCCCGGCAAACTCTGCTATTTTTGATGTCATTTCTTACCAGTTACATGAGGGTGGATTTTCTATTAACTCTTGTATGTATATAAAAAAAACATAGAAGCAGAATAAGTGTTGAAGAGGACTTAGGAGTGGAGATGAGTTCCATTACTCCTAATGTTGGTATTTTAATCACAGGCAAACAACAACAACTGTAAATTAATACGATTTTAATTTTTTCTCTTTATCATAAGCATATTATAAATTAATAAATATAATATATAACCATTACATATGAAGTTTCCTTGGGAACTTAATTCAAAAAGTCTTTGAACACCTTCGAAGAGTAAATATTATATACCTTTATTAAATTATTTAGGTCTGGTGGTACGCCAAAATTTCTCAAAAAGTTAAGTGGTACGCAGGTCCAAAAAGGTTGGGAACCCCTGGTTTATTGCAATAAAATAGAATTGTAAAATAGGGTTAATCCTAGTTAGCATCTTGATCAAGATTTCTGCCGAGGAGAAAGGGTCACATCCAGGATTTAAAAAAAAAAAAAAAAAGGATGCACAACTCCTTGGCATAGAATATATATTCAGTGGCGCTGCGATCATGCGCAAGTAAAAAATGGTTACATTTAAAGAGTTACACAGTTATAATATAATGACAATTACAGATAAGGGTGTCTTGACCCACAAAATACTTTTTTTTAAATAAAGAAACAGAAAACAAAAACCTTTGAAACTACTGTTTTAATATTCATTCCAACTGGAATTGTGTCTTACCTCTGAAAACCTAAATGAAGGCGAGGATCCCTGAATTGACGCAACTTGAAGTGGCAACTTATCCAAATTTCTAAGTTGCTTTGAGAGTGTGTTAAAGGACTGCATTATTGCTGCATGTGCTTCCTCTCCCGTTCCATACGGAGGCAAAGAAGTCAACATATCTTCAGGCACCTCTAAAATGCAGTCTACTTCTGTTCCGTGGACAACAGTTTGGAGTGGATCAGCGTTTATGTGTCTAAAAGATTACAAATAAAATTTTAGGGTGCATTGGAAAACTCAAAGAAAGTGGATGATAAATACAAGAATATTGCATGTTCAATTACTCGTACTTTAAGCAGTTCATTATAGTAGGTGAATCCAGTATATTTTATCATATCATTGTCAAAATATAATATTTATCATAAGTGAAAAAAGTCAGAATTTATGATTTGTGCCTAAGAAGGTGCAACTTTGAATTGCAAAAAAAAAAAAAAAAAATAATAATAACTCTGATCATTTCACTATAACTATAAATTGAAAACAATAAATTAAAATTTTTTTATGATTATTAAAATCAATTCTTTAAAGCTGTAAAATATGATTCAAACTAAACATCAAATTGGCAAAGTAGTGGTAATATAACTTAAACTACAATCTTCATTTATTACCATAAGTACGTTAAAAACACGAAATGGACCTATGACACTACGCAACATGAATTGACATTGAATTCATAGCAGCAATAAATAACTATCCAAAAAGACATAAAAGTTTTAAATATTTCTTTTCAAAACATGAATGCAGCAGTCATCATACTTATTGTTGCATTATACTAGTACCTAGCCAGAATGTCAACAACCATTTTAGAGAAGACCTTCCTTCTCTCTGCTGCAGTATGGGCAGGCCAATAAACTGCTTCCCTGATTGTGCCATCTTGAAATCGACGCAATTCTGATTGATCACCCCAAAACTTTCTGAATTCTTTCGCCTAAGAAAGAATTAAGATATTAAATAAAGCATTAAATTAGAAAACTTGAGCACTCCAAAAAAAGTTTTCCAAACGTGCTTAACCCTTTCAGTTCCAGTGATGTCATTTGGAATCATCATATTTCTGATCATAATTTGAAAAATAATAGGGCCAGCATATATTGGGAATAATAAAAAATATTTTCTAATAGAAAAAAGTTTCAAGAATCGAATGATGTACTTTTTGATATCATAAATGGCTGTAGATGATCAGAATTTTTTTTTTCTATGAAAATGATAATGCCAAATTGTCATTGGGACTGAAAGGGTTGTTCGTTCTTAGTATGCATATACCTTACAAGAAAATTGTAGTTAATACTTAACCTTACTAAAAATTTTGAACAGCAAAATTATAAGAAAAGATAGTTGTCCAATGAAAATAATAGTAGGATATTAAAAATTTAAAAACGAGTATTGCATTGAAAATTAAATTTACCTAACCTCTCCAGATCTGACAGTTTTGTTTGTCACTACAAAAAATATGTAAAAAACAAACCTGAATGCATTAGAGGGATACACATGGTGCTAGAACACAGCATGTATGTTTTTTAAAAGACATATATTTGTTAAATGCATAAAAAGGAAAATAAATAATATTGTAAAAATCACAATTAAAATTTTAAACATATTATATATAATTACATTCGGATCATCTGCAACAGGTCCTTTTTCTATGTTGCTTATAGGAAGCTCAGGATTTAAAAGAAATCCCAGTGTTACTTGTCCTACATCTGGATTAGGTGGTGCTTCTGTGATAGGCCACTAAAATACATTACAAATTTATAAAAAAAAAATATTAAAATATAAAACTAAATAAAAGGAGGAGCAAAAAAAAAGTAGAGTAAAGTTAAATTATACAAACAATATGTCATACTTGATACATGGCAGCACCAGTTAAAACTAGTTTTTGCTATATAAATTTAGAAATTGCTAAGCAGTAGCTACTCAGTCTAAATTAAGACTTAAAGCAAGTGGCTAATAACTGCAGTTCCACCAAGTTTGTAACAGTGAAATTCATTAAATATCTTTTTTTATATTTTCATACAAACTACCAGTTATCAAACTCTCAAACATGAATTATAATTATATGTTTATTATGATTGCATATGAATGAAATAGAATAACATCTACTTCACAGGAGAGCATACTATTTCTGTAGTTAACTTACAGAACCTCACATCTCGAGGTCTTATTAGAAAGTGACAGCATTTTTAATGGTTGTGAGAAGAGTGGTTCAGAAGTCAAAACAAATTCTGATGCGTCTGCAATTTCTGACACTTATGACAGATTGTATCGACAACAATTAAAACATGGGAGCTGTTTTATGGATCGGGAAGACATTAATTGAGAGTTAATAAAGAACTGTTATTTGTGTAGGTATATAACTTTATAGAGATTTGTGCGATATATCACATGCATGTTAAATATACTTACTGGTGCAATAGGTGCTTTTGTAACATCCACCAAGGATACTCTTTTGTTCAAACCCTGCTCTAAAATTTTACACACTTTACGAAGTACACAAGCACTGGTATTTTCACCAAAATCCAATAATTCCTCTTTTAACTCCAATTTCTTAGCATACTTTTTGAACTTTTTTTCTCCTTTCAACCTAAAATACATTGAATGTGGCACTTTTTTAGACATAATGGAACAACAATAAACATTACTTTAATAATAGGTCAACAAAATATTTGAAAAAGCTGCGACTTAAAATTGATTTTAGAATTATTTTGTCAATAAGGCTACTTTTATAAGATATTGCAAATAAACAAACTCACATTAACTTTGCTTTATATATATATATATTTTAAAAAATCATTAGTTAATATTTATGTAACAACAGCAAAAAAATAATAAGTTTAAATTATATAAGTACTTTAAATTTAATTCACAACAAAACAAATCAAAAATAACTAGTGAATGCACAAAAAAGCTTAATTTAAACTAACTTACTGAATAACATATTCAAACTTTTCATTAAAAGTAATTCTGTTTGTAAATAAATAAGTAAAATTATCAGGAGATTCAGAATCCAAGATCAACAGTCCTAGCTTAGCTTCATGTTGAATCTAAGGACAAAAAATCAATTAAAACAAATGTGCATTACAACAATGTTGCTGAATATTTCACTCAGAATAAAAATACATTAAATTAAAAATACAAATAAAAAAAAATTGTATTGTAAACTAATACATTTATATATGCATAATGGAAAATACAAGCAAGATTTTACTACCCCTAAAATCGATTAATTAAAAAAAGAAATATTTAAAATTTTAATAAATTTACCATACTAATTTAGTAAGGTAAATTGCTTAAGGTAAATTAACTAAATTAATAAAATACAGTCAAACCTCGTTAACGTGAACTCACTTAACAGGAATTGAAAGCATTTCCACGGCCTTAAAAGCTTTTAGATAATACTAAAAGAATCTCTTAATGCGTCATCACTTTAGGCAAAATTCTGCTTAACCCGAACAAAAAAAAATCATAAATGGACTTTTTTCCTCTTTAGTTTCGAATCACAAATTAAACAAAACAATGAAAAAATTCCTGACAGTTAACATGAATTGTTTCGGTGCTCCCTTGGGGTTCATGTTAACGGGGTTCGACTGTAACAAACATTTATGCATAATTGAAAATTCTTTAAAGGCTTTATTACCCTTAAAATTGTTTCCTTGGTTACAGAATAACAAACGTTTAGATCACCAGATACGTCTGCAAACACAACATCATAGTGAAATTTGAAATTTTCCAAGGTAGGATATTCTTTATCTTCATCACAGAGAGTGATTCCTTCTTCAAATATTTTTTCATTTTCTAAAAACAAAAGATAAATTATAATAGACAAAATACAAAAAGTAAATCATATCATAATATTAAAATGGATTCCAAATGACTAGGACCTTATGATACAATTAGAAAACCAACTTATGATACAATTAGAAAAAGTTGACAGTAAGTGTACTTACGAAAACTTAGAAGAGCACATCGGAACACTTGATAAGCACTCATCAGAGGAGTTATTTTCCTTTTCTTTAATAAATATGCAACAAACATGGTGAGTAAGAAGCCATTTAGTCTCCCGTAGCCCTACAAAGAAATTAGGATAAATTTAAAAAAAAAAAAAACATTTCAAACAATCATATCAATAATGGGCACAAATGCTATGAAATTAATTTATATTTTAAGTTTAGGTATGTAATTTTTTAAAGAGATCTTCGTTTTAAATTAAGTTTCAAGACAGGATGGGTAATTTAGCAGAAATAATTGTTCTGATATTTAATAGGAATTCTCTCTTTTTCTGTAAGGGCCTTAGCTGCCCAATCAAGGTGTCTTTTGTTTTGTATATATTTTTATTTTATACCAATAAATTATTAAATTATCTATTAATATTTAACAAAAAAGTAACAAATATTGAAAAGTTTGTCGAAGACTCATATTAACTGGCATTTTATAAACTGTGATGCAAAACAAATCTTTTGAACCCAAAAATGTATCCTAACATAGAAGAAATATAGTACTTATTATTATCACTATAAAAAGTAAAATTACAAACATATTTTTATTAAAGAAAATAAATTGAATTTCTCCTAATTAAATATCTTAAGCATCTAAATTTGAATATTTAAAGTAGGTAAAAAAAAAGTGTTATATAAACATATTACGGTTAAATTAAATTACTTGTTAAGCAAAAAGGCATTTTACTTACTGTTATCAACCCCCTTTGAAAACACCAAAGTTTAAGTAATATGGTACCCGTTTTAATACTTTCAGATGATATATTTTCTTCCAGGAACTCATTCAGTCTAATAGTCAACAAATCTGACAGTATTGATGCATTATAGTATGGTGTAGGTTGTTCTGTGTCTAAAAAAGGCGTACATTTTAATTCAAAAAGGATTTACAATATATAAAAGCTTTAATTTACCTTTTTAGGGTTGGGCAAAACAGGAATGGCCAAGTTAGCTCATTGTAATCAAATCATTTATTTCAGAAACCACCCAAGTGACAAGTCACTTGACTGGTTTTTGAAATAAACAATTCAATTGAACACACTTTTGGTTGTGACTGGGTCACTCGTAGAAGTACAACTTTTAGCAGTATTGGTGCAGAGATGTGATCTTTTTAGTTTGTTTAGTTCCCAACTAAAAGTGTGTTAAATTGCATTGTTTATTTCAAAGAACAATCAAGTGACTTTTGATAAAAATGACTAGAAACTACTAAATATATTTTAAAATAAGCCTCGTGAATTATTTTTTCAAAAAAAATTATTTGTATTGAGTACTAATATTATTATACTTTGAATACTGACAAAGACGTAATTTGACAACAGTTAATAACTTCACTCTTTAATTTAGAATACTCTTTTTACTACTGTCATTTATAAGCGTTATTACTAACTAAAATTTCAAAATGGAATGTAACAGATGGAAAAACACAGATTTGTAGAGAGGGAGCTCTTCTTTAATAGAATAAGCTGGATTATGTTACTTGTTGCAATATGACAACAGTATGCATTAGAGGGTTAAAAATTGTTGAAAATAAGATTAAGAACCTTCACTCTCTTTAAAGAACCATGATGGTCTTATGTTGTTCCTGGATGGTATAAACCTGCTGGGTTTAAATGAAGCTTCCACACTGGGGTAGGCTGTCAGTGACACATTGACTTGCTCTATGTCTAAAATAAAAATAATAACAGCAGTTAAAAATCAAAAACAGAAATATTAAAAAAAAATACATGAGTATTTAATTCAGTTGAGTCCCGGTTATCCAAATTTCAGTTATCTGAAATTCGGCTTAACTCAAAGGCTCTGGAAATTTTTGTGTGCTAAAATATGAAGTGCACACATAAAAAAAGATATACATAAAAAATAAGTACTTACAAAGCTGTATTTACTTCTCAAAATTTTGCAACAATCTTTTCTTTTACACATCAATGTTGGTTTGTTTTAAAACAGCCCTGTTCTACATTCTTTTAAACAAGAGAAGGTCTGAAGAACTGGCTTCATTTTTGCTATTCTATGTATCTAAGGGCGTGATCTAAGATTTTTGTAAATAGGCGAATACACTATGACGTTAAATTTTCTCTTTGCCAGAATTTTTCTCGGAGTGAAGTGAATGATTCCTGATTATCCGAAAATTCCTATGGAATCTCAATTAACCGAAAGTGCTTCGGTCCCATAATTTTCGGTTAAGCCCATAATTTTCGGTTAAGCCCATAATTTCCAGAATTTTCGATTAAGCGGGACTCTACTGTATTATATTTCAGTTTAAAGAATAAGAGAATTTTTTTAAAAAAGTGTTTCTTATTATTTACTTACTTTTTGGAATGATAAGCAGTGTGGGCTTCAAATAACATTCATTTTGGTAATAGAAATTCATGTCTTCTATCAAATCGGATTCAAGCAAACACTTTGCTATGTATGCCAGATAAAAAGCTCGTTTCCTGTGATATTGGTAGTTGAGAAAATCCCTAGTTTGCCAGCATTCCTAAATAAATTATGGGAAAAAAAGTTATCAAAAATTCACTCCAAATGTTGATTATTAAAATTATATAAATAATTCCTTTTAATTTTTAATCTCTTAAAAACTCAGCAAAATCCTACACATATATTCTTTATCTAAACATACTACTCATACAAATGTTACTAAAAACTGTTTTGCAAAGTAATTTTTTTAAAAATTATGTTAAAAAATTAGTTAAAAGTTATTGATAGATAGACAAATTATGTTAAAAGTTATTGATAGACACACCTTAAGCTTTAAAAATACACAGTTTTTTAGGTAAAAAAGCAACAAAAAAAAAGCTGTATCACTTAGTTGCAGTTAACAGTTTATTTTAACATCTTTTTTATTGCAAAAATGCCTTTAAAATTAACTACTAAAAGAACTCGTTGAAAAATCTTCGATCAGACCAGGTCAATTTTCTAAATGAGTTAACATGTTGTTTGTAAGATTTTTTAAAAGAAATGTCTCCGAATGGGGATCCCAGGCCACAAGAGGTTAATACTTTAAGCATGTAATTTGAGAGATGTTTAAAGTTATCTTAAGGGGGCGCATGATACACATAAAAATTGAATTTTATTTATTTCATAAATCGTTGAAATAATATGACAGCAAATTTTTAGAATGAAATTCGTATACTTTATTGATTAAAAACAGATTTAAATGCTTCACTTTAACTCGGAGCTTAAGGGCTTTTGCAAAACTTTAAAAGCATGTTCATCTCAAAACTATTTTTTTTTAATTGGAGGGCAAGGTTAACCAGTTTACTACTAATAATACTTACTAGATAATATTAAATAATAACTAATAAATAACATTACCTTAGGTATTTCGATAGCAATGTCAACAATAGGTGTGGCAGAACACATAGTTTGTAAAGCATAACTCCCAACTTCTGTTATGTTGGAAGGTGGATAAAATTTGAATGTTCCCTTTTCACTTGGTGGGTTTTGGATTATAGGAATAGCAATGCCTTCTAAGCTGAAGTCTTTAATCTAGAAATGTAAAATAAGACAAAAACATGAATATAATTGGTAGAAGTACAGAGTGTCCCAAGATGGACTGTTTTTAAAAATCAATAAAAAGGAAATGGATCGAGATATCAATACAATTCTTGCAGAAAACGGAGTCATGATTATTATATGTTCAACTTAACCGACAGATGGCGCTTCAACACCGTATGTTGGCTGCATGAAAGAACTAGGCATGCATATACACCGAAAAGAAGGACACATGGTCAGAACTGTATTTTTCTGACCACATGCTCTTTTCGGTGTATATGCATGCCTAGTTCTTTCATACAGCCAACACATGGTATTGCAGCGCCATCTGTTGGCTAAATTGAACATTATAAAGTGTAATAACATAATAAAATTTTAAAAAAAATAACTAGCGTAATAAAGTGTTCCACGTCAAACTCCAAAAGTTCAGACATGAATCATTCATTTTCTGTAGGAATTGTGTTAATATCTCTATCCATTTCTTTTTTTATTAATTTTTAAAAACAGGTAGTCCTTTTTGGGACACCCTGTAGACATTTTTTTAAATACATGGTGGAAACATAAGGACAGCTGCCTTTATAAAAATATTAATCCTAATGTTTGTGAATACTCATTGCACATTTATTTTCGTGAAACTCTAAATTCAAAATTCATCTATTTCCCAGAAAATTCTTCAAAATAAACCAAAATAACCATTGCAGTGAGCTTACATTGGATCTGGTGGATGAAATTAGTGGTATAATAGTCGCAAGATAAAATTTTCATGCCCCAAACTTTTTTTTTAAACAAGTCATAAAAATGGTACTAATTACTGGCAAAATTTTCTTAATTACTTTTCCTTTTTTTTAGATTAATGTTATGATCTAAATATAGTGGATTTAAAAAAACAATCAAAACCATCATCATGATCAATATGCAATATATTTATTACATAATAGTCATTTATTAATTTGAAAATACCTTAAATTGTTACATAATCGAATAGCTTCACAAATGTATAATAATATGATTACTGATGCAAATCGAAACTCAAAATTATTAAAACCATTCAAGTCAATTTTTTTTTACAAAAAAAAATGGGGAAAATACAATTGTACTCACAGCACAAGCAGGACTCTCAGGAATATTCGTAATGAAGTCTTTCAATTCTTCTATCCAACTTTCCAGCTCTTCTCTTATGCTCATTTTTCCATTCAATTCTTTCATAAGCTCATCAACCTATAAACACATACAATTAAACAGCTTGTGTTTTGATTACAAAATAATAAAGGTGGCGAATACATTTATGGACAACTAGATAAATATAATCAAACTCAATTTTAGGAAAGTAACTATAAAAGTACAATTTTAGCTAGACCACTAACACAGTCCGTATTTTGATTACTTTTTCTGGAGCAGAAGATTTATAATTTAACCCTCTAAAGGACTATAAAACAGAAAAGCAGGGTGTTTTGACGAGCAATTAATTCCGTGGAACAAAAAGCTGGACTGTACCGTCAAAATTGAGAGTCTTGCCACATTAGATAATACATACATGGTATATGACCACTAGTAGTTTTGGTGAACCAGTAAACCCTTTCTTTCACCCAAGTAATTTTCTCGAGTTTTCTTTAGGCCAACTAGGCAATTTAAAACCCAATTAAAAACTCTCAACAACAAAAAAGTGATCCATGGTCTGTTCCTCAGCTTATTACCTAGGTGAACATTGGTTGTCATATCCCCAAGATTGTCACAACTCTGCCTACGTTACTAGAGACAATAATAGCTATCCTAGGTTTTACCTACGGACCCGTTAAGGCTCTGAAGAGGGAACTTCAGAGTAGTAATTAAAATTAACTTACTTGCATTTTGAAGAGATTTGAATGAAATGTAGTTTCGGCTTCTTGTAATTCATTTAATTCTTCTGCTGTAGGTACGTTAAGAATATGAGATCGTTTTCGTCTGCTGGAGAATTGTGGATCCTTCTTTCTTTTTCTTTTATTTTGGACAATCTGTCCATTCGATTCCGGAGTAGCCATGATTAGTAAGTTGGCTACCAAATCACTGAAAAAAAAACGCATCTAAAAACACCATTTTTTCTTATTTAGTTCCAAGTACAATTATTAATTAGCTATAAACACATTTATTACAAACAAAATAAGAGCCAAGTTAGTGTCTAGTGCTTTCCCCTTTGACGATAGTTTGTGGTACAAACATAAAAGTTAAATCGCCATTTTTAAGTGGAAAAACAATTTATAAAAAGTGCAAACTATTTAGTTATTCATGATTTTATACCTGTAAAATTTTCTTTAATATTTCCTGCCTAAATGCATAACAACAATTTAAAAAGAAAACAACGTGCAAAATTGTAAATATTGGATTTAGTTGTTTATGAACTGCTGAAGTATGAACCGCTTTGATTGCAAAACATATTCTCATTACATTGATAAAAATTCCCATTAATAAATATCAGTAAAGAGTTTTCATTCATATATAATAGCAAAAATTTCTAAATGATTAAATTTTGCTCAATAATATGTTGCATTTTATAATTTATATAACTAACTGTAACTTTGTACAAAACGTGTCATCTTTGTTTGTTTATCATTTTGAGTTTCTGCAAAATCAAACAAACGGGCTGTAGGGAGCCTAGTGGTCAAAGGATCTCGGCTTGAGATCGGAAGGTTGAGAGTTCGAGACCCGGTCGCCACTGAAGACCTACCGAGTATATGCGGAGTACGTGCTCGTAAAATCTGTTGGGTCCGAAAGTCCTGTGGTCGGTCATTGCGCAGTTCACCATGGGTACAGGTTCCTGGAGAAAATTTCCCTCCCCTTCAGGGACATGTCTAAATTGTGGAGGTGGAGACAGATGTTGCCATCTGTCAACAGATAGCAGCATCAGTCATATGTGTTTGTGTGTGTCTTGTGTTTGTCCTACTTGACGATGGTTTATAAGGGGGTCCTTGCGACCAGCCACACAAACCTGAAAATATATGTAAACCAATCCAATCCAATCCAATCGAAACAAACTTAATAAACTAATTGAATATTGAATAAATATGGAGAAAAAATCAAAAAGAGAATTATTGCAGTTCATAGAAGAACAAAATCAAAATTTAACAAAATACAAATCTCGATTACATGGTGGGTGTTTTAAAAAGTTTTAAAATTATATTATTACTATTATTTGTAAATGTTTCTATTTTTGTGATTAACAAGTGCAGTAGATTTTTTTTTGTTTGAAATAGATAAACCGATCGTCTTATCTAAATGGAAAGTTAACTTTTTATTAAGTGTCAGTTTTTACATTTATTTAGAAACAGGTTTCTAGCAATCCTCGTTTGTTTGTGTTTCCATGTCAAGAAACCGCGGAGCTTTTTCTAGAAGTATTTTGAAGTCTTATTTTTTTTTTAGAAACTTAAACTGGCTTAATATTAATACCACCAAACCATACCTGTTTTAACTATACATAGAATTATTTTAATTTCTTTTAACAGTTTGGATGCAATTTTCGTAATTAGATTAAATGTGAGTTTTAGGTAATCAAATTATAGTACAACAACTTAATGTATTATTAATATGTATAAAAGAATTAAAAGTAAGCTATATATTTGCATTGAAGTGTCCTTATAAGTTATAGTTTTAGTACTTATAAGTTATTATTATCCTAAGTTATAACTTCATTGTTTTATAAGTTATTATGCTATAAATTATAATTTTATTTTTACTGAAAAGCTTGTATATCTCTTTAGATATTGTAGGCTCATACAAACATCTTCAAAAAGAAAAGGAAAACTTGGAATCTAGTGTTCGAATATTAACTGAAGCTAACACATCGGCTTTTGATGAAAACACAGTGAGTGATGATTCTAGTCAAGGCAATGCAGAGGTTAGAAATTTGAAGAGTACAGGGGAAAAAAAGTGATTTTAGGTTAAAAAGAAAGGAAAAAAAGTGCTTAGGGTGCTTTATGGATATCTGTCCGCATTAGTATTCTTGGCCAACAATAGAGAATAATCGCCTAAACTAGTGTAAGGAAACCGGTTATTCACTTTGTTTTTTCTCACAGCAACCCTGACTCACGCCAGAGATCAGTGGACATGAATCACGCGTGCATACTGCAAATGAAGATTCGAGTGGAAAACCGGTTTCCTGTTGCCAATGTCCGCCAAGCACAAAAGAATCCGTAGAGACTTCTACAAAATCAAGTTCTTTTTCCACTGTGCTCTTCATTTATATAATCACAAACGAGCTGATTTGTAACTCTAATTCTCGTTCAGACTTTTTTTAAAAATATTTTGATCCCAATATTTATTTAAAAAAAAGTGTTTTTATCTTATTTCTGGACTTTGGGAAGTATACAGCTTGTTTCTCCATTCCCCCCCCCCCCCCCCCCCCCCGTCTCAGTCAGATTTGTAAACGCCATGTGATAAATAAACTAAGCTAAAACTCCCCCCCCCCCCCCGTCAGATTTTGAAGTAAACGCCATGTAATACCATAACTAAGCTAAACTCCTCGGCGCAACAGCCAGTTAGAGGGCCAAGTCCTGCCCTTCCCATTCCAGCTTACGTGACCAAGAGCTCTGGGGTGCTAGGCATATGTCCCGGTTAGGTGATCAACCTCACGCGGGACCCCAGTGTTTAGTTCCGAAGCATGTTTGATACTCATTTTATCGCCCCACTTAAAAGATGAATGGCTGAGTCAATCTCGCCCAATCCGGGACTCGATCCCCAGACCTGTGATGTGGCAATGCGAAGCACTACCAATAGGCCACTGGATTTCGTATAAATAAACTAATTTATGAAAATATCTATGTGATGAAAATTATTAAAAATAAAATAGCTTATTTTGAGAATTATAACTCCTGCATGATTAAAGTGGCATAATTGAAGGCACAATTTCTAAAATGACTGTTTTTGTAAATATCATGCCAGTTATAAAAGATATTTTGTATTAAAAATTTTTTGGCTTGATTCTAAATGTTTTGTTGGGGACTTAAACTCTTAGAGTTGCTAAAATATGCTCCTGATCGTAAAGGCAAAATGTGAAGAAATTGTTTAATGCTATTGAGTATTTCTTTTATTTTGGTCAGAAATTTATATTTATCACTGCACCAAACTGTGTATTCTAGAGAGCTTTACAGACATAAATAATGATTTATTTACCCCCCCCCCCCAAAAAAAAAAATCAATATAAATGGATTTTAACTTACTTATAACAAATATTGGTATAAAATGTAATTTTACTCGGACACAATCATTATCAAATAGTTAATTTTTTGCACTCATTTCAGGATTCTACAGAAAAGAAAAAGGATGCCAGCTTACAACAGCTGAAAAAGAGCTTAGGAGAACTGACTGCAGAAAAAACCAGAATTGAAAATGAATTACGTGCTGATCGAAAAAATATCTTGGTAATAAAAATACAAACTAGTTTTAATATAATATTTTGAATAATTGATAACTTTTAATTGACTTAATTAATTACAGCAACAAAAAGAAGATTTGGAAAATCGTCTATCTGTAAAAGAAAACAGTTGGTTCAATGAAAAAGAAAAGTACGAGACTCTTATCCTAGAAGTAAGAATTTTCAATTTAATATTCTTCATCATAGTTTTTTTTAACTAGATACATTCAATAATAATTTAGAGTTTCAATAAAGGGAGAGACCTTAATACTTTTTTAATATTAACACACATAAACACTGGTATCTGAAATGCAACATAAAATTTATCATCTTGATCTGAAGCTAAAACTATTGTGACCAAATGACCAGTTTTTGGCAGGGCAGCCCTGCTTTTCGACTTATTGCTAGAGGAACATTTGTTCTGCCAAAACGTTACACTTTTCTGTTGCAGTCCTTCAAAGTCCTGACAATAGAAAATATAAATAAAATGTAGATTTAAAAAAAATGTGTGAATATGTTTTGTTGAAAACGTTGAAATGATTTTAAAATTATTATTAGTTCTTTATTTCGATATTTGATTGCTCAAAAGTACTATCTATTTGTTATTTTCTTATTATTAGTATTTCCTATCATGTCATTGTGTGAAATTTGGGGGAGGGGAGGAGGAATTACAAGAAAAATCTTCAGAGGTCTAGATGTAAGGGAGAGAATGTATGAATAGTTTGATTTTGAATTTTTTTTTATTGCAGCAATATATGCTTATTTTTATTGTTTGTACTAATTCATAGAATAAATATCACACTAATTAAAAAGAATAGGAATGATGAAACAGATTTCAATTATGGGTGATAATCTTCTTACTAGTTTTAGATACTATTTTTAAGTATTTTATTAATCTGAATTTGTAAAAATGTCCCACTTGTATACTAAATTAAGATTTTTAATTATTTTCCTGCTCTTTTATTTATTAGTTGCATAAAAAGGTAACTACTCAGCAGCATGAACGTGAGAAAGAGCAACAGAATCATGTTTTAATGTTAAAAGAACTGCAAAACCTTTTAGCCAATGAACGAGTTGCAAAAGAAAGGCTGGAAGAACTGGTAAGAACTCTTTCTATAAAAAGAATTTTTGTGATAAACTATTAAATTTAAATTTAATTTCTTCTGGTTTTTAAGTCCAATGAAATGTTACTTATTCATTGGCAATCTGTTCTCAAATTGTTATGATGTGTTCATTAACATTTGTATTCTGCAAATAAAAAATAAATAAAATTAAGAGGCAAAATGAAACAAAATACTATCAAGCAAGCTTAATATTATTAGTTTTAAATCACTAGTTATATGAAAATAACATTATGTAATAAACCACACAAAAGTAAAAGAATAGGCTGTAAATGAGATATAATAATAAGTCTGATAAAAATATAATTGTCTAAGAAAGTGCTCATTTAATACAGTTGCTGGATGTGATGTTCTAGTAGGTTTTAATTTTTACCAATGATATAGTATTTAAGGATTTTATGATTTAAAATATTATTACTAAAATATGTTTTAAAATATTATGACTAAAATATGATTTCATGATTTAAAACATATTGGCTAAAGTATGATTTTAAATATTGTGTGACTAAAATTTAAATAAAAATTATTGTGACTTATTTGCAAATACTGTGAATAAAAGATTTTATAATTCAAAATAATTTTTCATAGGTGGCTGAAATTCATGAAAAAGCAAGCAATAAAATTTCTGAAAGAAAGGCATTGGAATATGAGAAGACAATTGAAGAACTCAAAAATAAACTCGCTGCATGTCAGAGTTGTTTGCGTACGACCGAAAATGAAGCTAAGAAGCAATCTATTTTCTTTCAAAAATTCAAAGAAGAAATGAATGAAATGCAGGTCTATTATAATTCTTACTTAGACTCATTAAAAATGGTGTACTGTATTTAATGATATAAGTGAATTTTAGTGAACTTATAAAAACTTCAATCGCTTAGTATAATATTGTGCCAAATAAGGGTGTATAATATTGTTTTAGTGAACCTAGTGACTTGACCTCAATTATTTAGTATAATATTATGTCAAATAAGTGTGTATAATCTTGTTTTAGTGAACCTAGTGGCTTGACCTCAATCACTTAGTATAATATTGTGCAAATAAGTGTATCTAATATTGTTTCAGTGAACCTTAGTGACTTGATCTCAATTACTTAGCATAATATTGTGCCAAAAAACACCACTTTTTCAAATTTATAATCATATTTAAAGTTAAACTTTTTTTTTTAGAAAGTTAACCTTTTTAATACTTATTAAACTTTTTCATGGCCATTAAACCTATTTTTTGCATATAATTATGAAAATTACAATACATATATGATAATAAACTTTACTCAACTGTTGCATAAATAACTCATTTTGTATTGTACAAATACAAAAATTGTCGATCAACAAAGACCAGAGGCCCACCAATGTTGGTTAAAAAAGAATTATAATTTTGTACCAGTCTTCAATAACTATTGAGACTTTTCTTGAATTCTTCTACTTTTTTGAATAAACAACACAATCTGGTAAAGCATATTCAAACACTTCCAAATTAATATGAGGCCATTTTTTCTTACAGTTACAATACCTGAAAAAAATTGATGAAGAAAAGAAGAGAGCTGACATGGCTGAAGAAGAGTTAAAACTGCTTACATTTGTGAAAGAAAAAAGGATCTCCAATTTAGAAAGTAGAATATCAGAGCTTTCAACTCTAGTAGGTGATAATGACAAGATTAGACAACAAGACCAGCTTGTTATTCAAAATTTGAAGGTATGTATGGATTTGTTACATATATATTTTTAAATCATGCAAATGGTTTTTTGATCGGAACAGGTGTTTACAAATATTAATTATACATTTAAAAAAAAAAAAATTCTTAATTTTTTTAAAATTGTCCATGCTTGATATCTAAAAAAAGCTTTTTACAAGAAAATACGAAAAAAAAAATTTTAGGGTTGGATATTTAGTGGATATTCTTTTATGGATTTTTTTTTTTTAAACAAAACCTAAGGCTTATGCTAAACATGCTTTGGATTAGAAATCCCCAAAATCTAGAAATGAATCGGAAGTGTCTTCTCCCCATCAGAGTGAACTTTTGACTTGCTTTGTTATTGCTTTAAAAAAAAGTAGAGTTCTTACGATTGGCTAATTATTTTGTTGTCATGCAAAATCATATGAATTATTGATAAATTTGTTTAGAGTTATTTATCTGTGGTCATCTATGTTTAAGTGGCTTTTGATCTTTATCAACTACTAAATTTTTTTTAGTCCTTAAATTTTTACTTTTATTTAATGATTATACTTTAAATAAAAAACACAGATAATAATAAAATTTTACTTAAGGTTTTCTTTAAAAATGTTTAATATAATTTCTATTGATATAAAAATAGGCTAAAGTTACACAACGTCAAGGAGATTATGCTGCTTATGGGCAGATTAATAATGATGAATCTAACTTCTGGGATCTTAATAACAGTCAAAACAGTTCATATGGAGATTATAATTTGTCAATTCCCATGTCTCAAGATGTACCACACTCTGGTAAGCTGAAAAAGTCCTTTTTGAATCCATCTTTTTTTGTATATTATTTATTATTACTTGCTAATTTTTTGTTATAAATAAGAAATAGTTAAGAAGCAATTTACATTATACTTGTATTGTCAAAGATAAATACCACTTATTATAGATAACTTATGATAGATAACTACTTTAGTGTACTTTAATGATCTATGCAAGCAGCACAATATAAAGAATAATGCAATTCCATTATTTTTACATTACATTTGCATTAATATGTTTAGTATTTATTATTAATCTTTAAAAAAAATTTCTTATAGAAATCGAAAAAGAATGTGTTTCAGAGAAACTACATGCCCACTGTCAAGCTGAAATTATTAGATTAAAAGAAGAAGTAGAACAGCACAAATTGAAAGCTGAATCTGCTTTAAAGGACAGATATAGCAAAAATTCAGCTGCATTGCTTTTGGTAAGTTTATAATTATTTATGTTTCATTGCAATATAATCTCAATTTTTTTTTGAAAAAAGACACAATTAAAAATATTATTCTACTCAAAATCTAAAGCTAAGGTTCCCAACCGGTGGTATTGGGGAACATTTCAGGTGGTACGTGTGAGTGATATGAGCAACATGATATGCTATAAATAGCTTCTGTACTTATTTGCAGTGAGCACGCAAATATCTTACTCATTATTTTAAAGATGAAATCTTTAATTAACTTCTGGATCGGATTTTGCCGAGTTTGTATTATTTTGTATTTGCATATTTTTATCCCTATGGGTGATAAACAAAACTGTAAATTAATACCATTTATTTTTATTTCTCATTTATTGCAAGCATGTCATAAATAAACAAATATCTAACCATTAAATACGAGGTTTTTCAGGAATTTTACTCAAAAAACCTTTGAACACTTTTATAAGAGTAAATATTATATGTTTATTAAAATATTTATGTCTGGTGGTACACCAAAATTTCTCAAAAAAGTCAAGTTGCATGCAGGTGCAAAAAGGTTGGGAACCCCTGATCTAAAGTTGTTCATTAATTTTCAGTACTTTAGTGATTTTAATTTAAATTTCAGGATGCCAAATCCGGCAAAGAAATAAAAGAGCTAAAAAGCAGAATAACCCAGCTTCAAGATCAACTGCAAACATACAAATCCCAGTTGAAGTTGAATGAAGAATACCACAATAAAATTACAACCAATTTAGAAAAATCTTGCGAAGATCTTAAAATTCAGCACAAGCAAGAACTAGCCCAAATCGAACTATCCCACAGGGCACAGCTTTTAGAGCTGGAACATCAGATACAAAAGCAAAGAGAGAGAACTCTGTCCCTTTTGGAAGAGAAGGACAAAGAAATTGCTCTCTTGAAGTCATCCTTTTTAACTCCTTTTGTTAAAAAGGTAAGTGAAAAGAAAGTTGCAACATAATCTGTCTTTACACAATACTAGATACAGGGCTGTATTGGGGTATACAGCGTGTGGTTGTGGTTTGTGCGTGTGGTACATGTGGTTTTTTGTTGTTGAAAAAATAGAGTATTCTCTGTGATTATTTTCCAAATTAGCGTAAACCCTTTAATTTTTTAATGAGTTTGAAATTTTATTTTAGTTTTCAAAAAGTAATAAATTCAACCAAAACCTAACACAAGCACACATAAGCGTTGACACTTATACTCCGAAAATCGAAATTCTGTGCCAGGCGATCTAAAACCTCTGCTAATGACAATATACACTTTGCCTTGCTCTACGACAGAGTGTGAAAGGGGCTTCAGTTTAATGAACATCATAATAGCTGATTTGAGGGCATCTTAACTGATTTCTAATGTTTTAAGTTTAATGTTCATTATGCTAACGGACAACCAGTTTATCTTTTTTTACCAAAGAGATATTGAGATCATGTTCAATAGTAAAGAGCAAGATTCAAAATATAAGTTTAATTTATGTGCAGCTTACACCAAGTTTTTTTCTATACCTTAAATTACAGTTTATTATGCATATTTGTAAATTATATTACCAATATTAAGAGTATATCCTCTCATTTTTTTTATTTAGACACAGTATACCCTGTGCAAATTTTAATGCATCACTGACTAGATAATAATACTAGATCTAATTGCTAAAAACACAGGTCCATAAATTTCAGAAGCAAAAAAAATATGGGTCTAACACACAGAAATTTAAACCATTTTTTTAGTTATAAAATTCTTAAAGCACAAATTGTCATGAAATGCTCTTTAATACTCATTTTCCAGAAATTTATTAAAAAAAATTATAAATATAGCAACTTGCAAAATATTTATAATGCACTGTGATATATATTAAAAAAGATACACTTATTTTAAGGATACCATTCCACGAAACACCCACCTTCAAGACAAAAAAGAAGACTCACCAGGCCCAAACTCAGAAGAAACTCCAGCTACTCTCCTACCAAGCTCTCTAATCTCTAGTCAGAAAGATGGCCACATCCTCCATTACATACAGGAGCTCTCTAGAAAAGATATTGAGATTTCTAACCTCAGGCAGGCACGTATCCAGTCAGAGTCTGCTTTGAGGAAACTGCAGCAAGCTATGGCTGTCATAGAGGATGATTATACTCAAGAGGTAGTGTAAAGAAGGGTGTAGTTACTAAACTCACGTTCTCCCAAGTATAACTAAGATATTAGGTCCGGATCCTTTATTGGCGATTTTGTCAAATTTGTATTTACCGTGGTTGTTCCTATGGTTTCTATGGAGACACACTTACTGTTTCATGGTTGCTATGGAGCCATTATATGGTCTCTATGGAAACTTGCCGCTTTTTATTGGCATTATTTTTGTGTTTTTAAATTCTAACCTGTTTTGCTGTTGTGCTATTTAACTTGTTTCGATTAAAAAATGCTAAATAAACCGTGTTTTTTATCTGGAAGCTGATTTCTAATTTACTGGCTTCGACCAAGTGAGTGGTCCATCCGAGCCTTTCTACAGCGAGCACAGAGCTTACAGTCCATCTATTTAAGCCTAATATCAGCGTCCAGAATTTAGTGATTTGTGCCTTGGTCTTTGTGAGTATCTTATTCAGTGCCTGGGTTTTCTGAGTTTTTAAGCTGTTTCATTCTGTTGCATGGTATTTTGATTGTTATAAAATGTCTTTGTGGGGTTTAAAGAAGAGTGTGTTGGTTCAAATAGCTGAAGAGATAGGTGTTACGATACCGTCACCTGTTAGAGTATTGTCTCTTAAAGAAACCATACGAACAGCCACAGTAAATACATAATTGAATTTAGCATTATTACAAAAGTTGCCAATAAATGGACCAGACTTTATATCTTAGATATGGGTTGGAGAATTTGTGCTTTGCAATTTTACTCTTCATGTAGTAGTTTCTTACTGTTTTAGTTTTGTTTCTTTAGTTATCTAGTTGCATAGAGCAAATAAATAACAAAAAGCAGAGTTTCTTCAACCCAGAATAATGTTCCCAACATATCCTCTCGAGACTTGACATCTATTTAAATGGATTTTTCTTTTGGATTACCACATTATTTTAATTTTTTAAACACTGGAATAGCTTGATTGATGAGAATCTAAATCATTTTTCAGCTTTTGGTTATATTTATCAGTTGTTCCTTTGTATATAAAATGATGCAGCAATATCAAGCAGGTGATTCCGGTTGATGTTCCAAAAACATTAATTTCCATCAATTACAAAAAACTGACATAGTTTCTTTTTAAATTCCATTCATGGGCACAAAATTTTATTCATTCACACAAATAGGTATTTTAGAGTTTAAAACCTCAAATTCCATTAAATTGATGTGTCCCCTAGCAATTATTATACATCATTGTATGTAAATACATACATATACATATGTATTTGAATTCTTTTAATCTTAACAGGTGGAGTGTCTCAAATCCAAAGTAAAACTGCTAGAAAGCAGTCAAGACGAAGAAGGGACCAATGTGGAGTATCTAAAGAATGTGGTTCTGGGGTTCCTGAAATGTAGCGACCCAGGGAGCAGGCGGCATATGGTCAATGCCATTGCAACTGTGCTACATTTTACAAGCAGTGAGGTTCAGGCTATCAAGGAATATATAAAGTGAAATTCTAGTTTATATGTCTGTTTATCAAAGGAATTCCTAAAATAGTGATTCATATTTTGGATATTTGAGATATTTATATTATATGTGATAGAATGTGTAAATAAATTGAATAGTATTTGTGTAATGTGTTGTGATGGTACCTTAGTAAAACTTACATAAAATGATTAATTGCTAGTATTTTTTTTTAAATGTTATAGTAGATAAATACAACTTATTACTTAAAGGTATTATTTAATTCTTCCTAAATTGACAAATAATGAATTATTCGTAATATTAAAATTTATTTTAAGGGAAAGTGGTTTAATTAAATTAGGTTTTCCCAATCATGAACACAGCTTGTCAATATGACATTTATAAGAAACACTTAAATCAATATAGTAACACATGCAAACAATTTAACTGCTTTTTACAGATGCCTAAAGCAACATTAAATCAATCAAACCAAGGATTTTTGACAATTTTTATTCAATATATATATCTAAATTTAAATGCTATACAATCTATGAAGCTGGCACTTTTTATAAAAACAAACAAAACATTTCAGCTAGTTCACAACGGGTGCCAAAACATCCTGCAAGAAGGTTCAATAAAACTCCAAATCTTTGTCCAATTCCGTAAAGGCAGAGTCATTATTTTGAGTAGAAGCCTGCCGGGGGATCCCTCTTTAAATCATCAGCCATGTCCAGTGGGAAAAGACCAAGAAATTTGAACCTCTCGCCCATATGTGTTGGTCCAAGAAGCATATCATAGGCAGATATTAGTTCTCGTTGAGATTCAGGACTGACTGTTGCCAACATTTTCTGTAATTAAATAATCAAATTATTAGAATACCAAATTCATTGGTAAACTATTTAAAAGTGATTTATGTATAATTTAATAGTACTTAGTAATTTTAGTAGAGGAGCAGTTGAACAATATTCTGTGATTCAATATTTTTTCCTATTAAATTAATAAAAGAAAAAGAAACTAAACTCTTAAATTTATCAGGATACATATTTTGGAATGCATAAAAAATCAAATTTTCATCTCAAAGTGTGGGTTTTAGTTGACTAAAAGTGCAATAAGCAGTATAAAGAGAAAAATTACATTGAGTTAGATAATTTTTATTTACTTCCTTTTGACATCTTAACAATTGTAAAAAAATATTTCTTCAAATGACAGCAATGGCTTGCTTATATGGCGCAAGCTATTGGCTGTAACACTATTTTATAGATCATGTACACAATATTATATATAAAGAAAACTTGTTAAGAATAATAACAAATAAAATAAGTTACTTCCAAATTTAATTAACAATGAACTAAAATACTTCCAATCTAACTGAAAAAGTCACGCTTATATATATTAATTACAATAATAAAATGTCATACTTCAAATTTTGACTTTATATCCATATTTGTAAGGAAATCCTGCTGTGTCACTGGTCCATAGGTTATAGCTAAAATATAAACAAATATTTAAAACCTAATCAACAAACAAATATCAATAAAAAGTACTCCTACTCAACTACACTGCTCACAACAATTAGGGGAGCACATGGTTTAAACTCTTTCAACCCCAATGTTTCCATTTGGAATCATGAGCTTGCGATTTTTTTCTCTCACTAAGTTGAGCTTGCACTAATTTATCGTTAGATGGAAGAATCATGTCTTCTGAGGATGTAAATAATGTTTGTTTTAATCAAATGAAAATATGAAAACATGGTAAAATAAAATTCACTCCCAAAAAAAATTTATGAAATAAATTGACCCTAAATTCTTCACGCTTGCATTCTCAGAGGTTTAAAAAATTGATTTTAACTCTTTTTTGCAAATAAAAATCTGAAAAATTTTTTATAATTTATTCTTAAATTTTTTATTCCAATTTTCCCCCCTAAATTTTAGTTAAAACACTTAAATTTTTAGGCCTGTTTTTTACCATTTCTTTCTGAATGCATGGTAAATCTATTTCACAAATTTTGGATTTTTTAGAATGAAAAACAAAACGCTGAAACTGAAAATATTAACAAAAGTCGCAAAGTGCTCCCTTAATTGTTTTGAACAGTGTATTTATTTCATCACTTTACCTTTTCCCCTGACCATTTTCTTCAGGTATGAAAAATCTACATCTGCTGTAAGATCAGCAGTACCAGGTTCACTGAGCGGGTCATGTAAAGCATGCCTCCTGAAAGCCTGAAACATTTAACAGTTAAATAACAATATGTTCGACAATATATCTTAACCATTAATTGCAACTTTTGTGAGTACAATTACAATCATTTCCAAATAAAAACATTAATTTTAAATTTTTTAATTCGTAATAAAATTTCACACTTTTTTTCAATTAAGTTTTTAGTTTTAATATGTTCTAGACATACATTGTTATGGACTATGGTTTTTATTTGTCTTATATTATGTTTACTAAGATAAACTAAAGTAGACAGCATATTTTTGCATGGAAATTCTTTAAACCATCCGTCACTACAGGGTTAAACTTGAAATCAGAGTTGCTGCTTTCCAGACAGGAGAAATTCCCTGAATTTTTCTATAACATTTCTATTTCTTAAACATAATAAGACTGCATAGATCCCATTTCATTTTTTTTTTTTTGTATATTCATCATGTTTTTTCAATGTCTTAAAATTTTTCATGTTTCAATAATAATCAGTAAATTTAAAAAAATAGTACATTAGTAAATTAAAATTATATAGTTATAAGATTTGGGATTTTCTTGATGCTTCCAAGTTTTTACTTGTTTCTTAAAAGAAATGGTAATGTTGACAACAAAAAAAAAATTGTGGTTTGTGTTAACCATAAAAAAATGTCATAATTAAATGCACACACAAATAGACAATATTTGAAATTATTAACAAATCAAAGCTTTATTTTGTGTTCATTTGTTTCTAAAGTTTTAGATTAAAACATCTAAGCAATTTCCAAATGTTATTTAATTGAACCTTAAATGAATGCAAATACAATTGGCTTTATAAATCAAACATGGTGAGGGTTACCAATGAGTATATAATATTGGTTAAGCCAATAAGTTTTAAACTGAAGCTTACCCTAAATGTATCTGTTTTGGTACCATCATGGCCATAATCAATTAACAAAGAATAGCCTCCTTCTTTTTCTATTCTTGCTGCAATTTCTTGAACTAGAACTCCACTTTCAGGACTAACTTCTAAGCTCGTTCTGGTTTCATCAGCCTATTTATTAAAAATAATTCATTGCTATGGTAAAACTATATCATATTGTTCTATTTTTTTACTAAAAATACATAGAATGCACTTAACTTTAAAATTGAGAATCAAATTTCAGGTTCAATCAGTTTTTGTTTTTAAATCCGGTCATACTATTTCAAGTAGGTTTTTGAATGAAAACAGTTGAATGTGCTAACTTTTTTATATACCGATTCTTTTAAAAGAGTTTAATACATAATGAAAAAACAAACATTACTTAAACTTGTTAAAAAATCTATGTGTTACATAGGCATTACATATTTTTTTTTTGATTTCAATGCAATTTTGTTTAGTAACTTACACATAACATAAAGCATAACATTAGGCTTCCTATCCTTATATTAAGAATTAATATCATATAAAGCATCTATTTGAGTTTCACTTCTTGCGGTTTCTGTAATCAAGGTATTTTTTTTACGAGGCAGGGTGATTGGCCCTACGCTCAACCCCCAACCTTTTTAGTTGCCAGGGAGGCCGCACTGAACCGGAGGAACTGGATTTCAACAATTGCGGCCTCATGCGCCTATAAGGCGTGACGAGTCGCAAGGCAAGGCAAGGCAAAGCATCTATTTAGTTGTTAATGATTAGACACCAAACAATTACCAAGCACAGAAACTCACAAAACATAATAAAGATTGAAAAGAAAACATATTAACAATAGAAGGAGTTAGTTAAAAGGATTAAAAAAAAAGAAATCCAAATTAAAAATAATATTACTGTTGAAGCTACACCACTTATTTTCCAACACAATAATACATTATATAGATAAAAAAATTCCTGAAACCTGCCACTAAAACATGCCAAATTTATGTCATTTTCCAAAATCAACAAAACATTGCTTTAGTAAACCCAGCCACCCCAAACATAATATGCAGGGTTGCCACACTTTTTAGTTTAAAAATATCAAGGACTATTTATGGACTTTTCAATTATATACTTCTCCATTTTTAAGGACTGTATATTCAAACATGCAACACCTAAATTTAACGATAATTTTAAAAAATTCATTTAGAAACAACTAGTTCTCTAACTTTCAAATGAACTTAAACATGTGTTATAAAATAATCATTAAGTTATTAAAAAATCCATCTAATATCACCTGCTCTGCCTTTTTGGATTATACATAAACAATAAATCAAAAATTAAAATAGGAACTGATTCACATTGAGAAAGTGTTTTTAATGAAGCCAAAAGTAACATTTGCGATAGCTTTAGAAGACGATATTTGAAGACTTCTGTTTATATTTGACAACACAATTTAAAAAAACTCAACCAAGTTATCTCTAAGCAAAAAATTAAGGATTTTTCAAAGTTGATAATGTTTTTCAAGCACTTTTAAGACCTTGAAAATCAATGTTTTCTTTTTCAAGCACTTTTCAAGGACCATGGAAACCCTGATATATCATACATTAAACAAAAACGCACCAAAATTCTAAACAAAACCATGCCAAACTATAGAATTTTCTAAAATCTATAAAACTTTTCTAAACCCATCCACCTGACCAATCCATGCAAGTATTAACTAAGAGATAAGTCACTCACATCAATGAAAAACTGACTTGCGGGCGTGGGCCCACGAGAAAGAACGTAACGCAGATGGTGCTCTCCACCGCCCTCGTCTAAATCAATCAGCACCTCTCGCCAGCCTTCGTTTGTCTTCTTCACAGCCAGAGGAAACAGAGAGTTAGAACACAAAAGCAACAAATATATATATTATTGCTTGCTAAGCAACAATTATACATCAGAATTATCAAATAATGGACAAGTTTTTCCTTTGAGAATTTCATAAAGTTAAAAATGTCTTCGAGCTATTTCGGTTTTTGGACTTTTATCCAAAGAGTTCTATAGTAGGGTAGAGGAACGACTCGTATCGCCATCAGCAGCCATGGCTAACTACGGAGCACAAATAGAGCGGCAAAAGAGCTAGTTAGTTCATAATTTTGATACTAAGAAAGAAAGTACACCCAGCGCAAAAGCGGGAATTGAACCCGCACTTGTTACAGCAAGCGGACAGCTAGCGTTATGGCCTGTGATCCAAACCACTCGGCCATGCCACCCTATATTGTCTGCGTGTTGGTCCATGGTGCTGTTTACAAGTTCAGTCTTTACCCTACTATAGAACTAAGGAGACTAATTGCAATATAGTAACAAATACAATTTAAAATACTTATGTTCTATTGTTTTTGGATACTTTATCATGCATTATTATCAAGTTAGAGACAGTATTTGAAAAAAAAAAAAGATTGCCTGCTAGTATTTTTGCTATTTGATTACAAAGCAACACATCTCCAACACACTTACATTGATTAATTTAAATTCAGAAGAAAACTATTTATACTTAAATTCAATAACAAAAATACATTATAGCAGTTAAAAAAATCACAAAATGTTAGCACAGACACAAACACTTAAAAACACACATACTACTAACTTGTAACTTATGAATAGGGAAAGCATCCAACAACTCATATGCAATGATGCAAGAAAACCCCCTTGGCACATCCTCCAAATTCCGGTACCACGAAACAGGTATTCCATGCTTCGTTATGTTCTGCTTGTACATCATCTCGTCACTGTCCTGATTGGTGTGCAAGTGCAAATGACGCCTTGAGTCGTCTTCGTCTAGGACGTCTTTGACTACACTCACAGTCCCGCAGAGTTTCAGTTCCTGGAGTTGGCTGAGATGGGGGCTCACTTCGACGAGGTGAAGAGAAACCACCTCTTTGGCTGCGTCATCTTGGGAAAGAACCTGGAAAGGAAGAAAAAGTCCTAGATTTTAGAAATTAATTTTTCATTTGTTGCATTAACTACAGTAACCCCTCGCTATATATTGTGCCTCGTTATAACGCACATTCGGATATATCGCACCTTGTATCATGTTTCCCAATTTTTTCAATATAATTAGCATAATATTTATCAAGTTGCTCGTTATATAGCGCATTCGGTTATTTATATCACAGTTTTTTGCTTGTCTCCAGGGAATCACAATATAATGAGGGGTTGCTGTACGTGATTGATTGGAACCCTTCTGGATGACAATTTCTAGAATGCCATTTATTCCCAATGACAATTTGGTATCACCATTTTAGAGTTTTTTTTTCTGATCATTTATAACCATTTATGATATAAAAAAGCACATCATTCTATTCTTCCAACTTTTTTCTATCAGAAAATATTTTTTTATGGATCCCAATAGATGCCATCCGTATTATTTTTTTAAAAAATTATAATCAAAAAGATGATGATTCCAAACGGCATCTCTGGGACTGAAAGGGTTATCCCTCTGTGGGATACACAATTAGGTGAAAGTGTAATCGTATTTTTAATCCACGAGATTAAAATTTTATTTTAATAATGTAGCAAATTATAAAATTTATAAAAAAATTGTGTGTCACTGGAAATCATGACAGTCAGGTGACAGGTTCATAAGTCTGTATCCCTCAAAGGGTTATTTTATAAAAAGACCCAGTGAAAAAGGCATAAATGCAACTTTTGATTACTAACTATTTTTGTGAGGCATTGCATCATATTTATCTAAGAAAATCTAAAAATATCTGATTAAATTGATTTATTGGAAAATTTTTACACTTTACTTTTTTTTACGCGTTTAAATAATTTCTATAACCAGCAAAATATGTCTGTAATTGTTAAATAAGTTTCATTTTAACAGAGAGTTGCAATGAGATTGTGGAGTCGAACCATTAATTTGAGGCTTCCTGCTGTGTCAAAGCAAAGAGACATTTTAAAATTACCAAACACCCAAAAGAGGAAGCGCTAGAAGTAAAACAACATAAGTTTTTAAAAATATACATGACCTAAGTAATAAATCAACCACTGATTCAGGCATCCTAAATTGACTTTTCTGGAAGAAAATTCTAAGAATTTTTTTTATATTTTAATAAAAGCCTTACTTAAAACCTTATTTTTGTGATTTAAATTTGAATATGCTGTGTTTCAAAATAGGCAGAAAGTACTTAATCAAATTAGAGATAAAAAAGCCACTATAATTGTTACGTAAAGAAGATGGCTTACTCTGATTAATTCATCGGACAAAGCGCCTCTGTTGGGACCAATTTCTACAATGTACCATGGCTTGGGTTTTCCAGCTTTAATCCATTCATTTAAGCACCACTCGGCTATAACCTTAAAATACATGGGCAAATCAATAAATCTTTAGTTGATAATAATATCCAATTAAAACAATTTTTCTTTATATATCTTAAATTCAATTCCTAAATCTTAGTACATATTCTAAGCACTGAAAGTTCTGCAGGAAAGTGTCAGTGTATGATACTATTCTGCAGTATACACTATTTCTTTCTAATATACTCTGAGAACTAAAAAAAAACATAAATGGAAAAAACATTGACTTGAAAAACTTATAAAGATTATTAATAAGTGTTTTCAATTGAACGATCTACAAGATTTGAATGGTGTTGAGCTACTATATCATGTAATTATAAGTTAATAATATAATAATTGTAAGTAATTTATAATATAATATTTATAAGTAATATATAATATAATATTTATAAGTAATATATAATATAATTATAATAATTATACGTTAATATTATATTAATTATAAGTAATAAGGGATTTTGATTGAACGATCTATAAGATTTGAATGGAGTTGAGCTACCACATCATGAAATTATAAGTTGTGTCGTGAATGAGTTAGATCAGAAACACAAAATGTCCACAAGCAATAAAACTAATATTTTTTTAAAAGGTACTTATTTATTTTGCGTTCATTAAAAACTAGCAAAATAATTGAAGAAACACTCTAGTGTAACTTCAGTTTAAACAATAACACCAAGTCACTTTGCTTTATGTTTATTAAGTACATTATTTGTATTCCTTAAAAAATACATTAATTATAAGTAATAAGGGATTTTGATTGAACGATCTATAAGATTTGAATGGTGTTGAGCTACCACATCACGAAATTATAAGTTGCGTCGTGAATGAGTTAGATCAGAAACACAAAATGTCCACAAGCAATAAAACTAATATTTTTATATTCCTTAAAAAATATAAATAGAATAATTAAAATATAACAACAAACTCATGAAATATTCTTTGAAGTTAAAATGGTGATAAAGAAGGAACTCACATCGCCAAATAGTTTTGAAATTTCAGGAGCTGACACTCCTGAGCTACCAATTACATCCCTGTGCATATAGTATCCCTAAAAGAATGAAATAGAAATCAAATTAGATATATTTAAAAGAAATAAAAAATCGATTATTAACAACACAATTAAAGAAAAAAAAAACTGTATGGCGGTTATTAATAAATTAGAGCTAAACATACAAAAGTACAAATTTTCAACTTAAAAGTATACCAATACAGTAAAACCTTGATTAGCAATTCCTCTTTTACCTGGACCCAGGGTTGCCACACTTTTTGGTAAAAAAAAATTCAAGGACTTTTCAAGGATATATCTCCATTTTCAAGGACTGTATATTCAAACATGCAGCAACTAAATGTAACAATAGTTTTTAAAAGTCATTTATTCAACAAGTAAAAGCTCTCTAACTTTCAAATGAACTTAAATCTGTGTTATAAAATAACCTTTTAGTTATTAAAAAACCATCAAAATCGCATACTTTGCCTTCTTGAATTATACATAAACAATGAATCAAAAAGTGAAATAGGAACTGATTCACATTGAAAGTGTTGAAGTAAAAAATTACGGACTTTTCAAGGTTGATAATGTTTTAACAGCACTTTTAAGCACTTGAAAATCAAAGATTTTTTTCAAGCACTTTTCAAGGTTTTCAAGGACAGTGGCAACCCTGTGGACCTTTCTGTTTCTAAAGCAACATGAAAAATGAATTTGCTAAAACAACGTAATTTTTGGTTGTTCACAATAGAAACCTAAACCAGTCTCAAAAAGTTACAGAGATTCTAAAGTGAATCTTTGAAAATCTTCCTGAATTCGGCAAAAATTGGTAATCTCCAACTTTTGGCGCCCCTGTGCACGATAAATTTTACTATTTAATATAAATTCTCTATTATCTTGAATTATCTTATTATTATCTGGAGTCAACCCAGCGGCGCAATGGTTAAGGTGCTAGCCTTTGGAGCTGCTGGGTACAGGCTCGAATCACAGTAAGGCATGGATGTTTGTGTTTGTCAATAAATGTTGTTATTTGTCTATATGTTTGTGTCGTCCTTTTTTTGTCTCTTGTGACTGTCTGTTCTGCCGAGCGGGTTAACGGGTTAAAAAGCCTATGCTCTTCCCTTCTAGAGGGCGCACTCACTGTCATTTGTCATCTGGAATTATCCATCATCCGACCTACCTCTGGACCCAATTGGATGGGATAATCCGGATTCTACTGTATTAAATGCAAAATTATGCAATTTTATTCAAAAACTAAATTACTTGTTTTTATTTATGTTTTTTATAACTGGATATGAGTTGGATACTTGATAGAATAAAAATAACAACTTAGATTTCGAAGCATATAAAAAAGAAAAATATATAAAAACAAGTATTATAACTATGAAATAAGAATTAAATACTTACAGACATTGGGTTAATACACACTTCCTTCATGTATTCTGCAACTGTAACTGGACCAGAGGAATTAATTCTACCTTTCAAGGTTTGCACAATTTTCGTTTCTTTAGTTTTGGCCTGTGCCTTAGCAGAAAAGGGTCGGTTTCCTGAAACTTGACGGAAAACTTAATATCAGTATAAATCTCTCTATATATATATCAGGATACATATGTATTATAAATGGAAATTTTCCTCCATTTATTTTCCTTCAGCATCTACTATTGGCAATGCCTTATAATCACAGAAATAAAGATATTTCGTAAACGAATGACCACTATTATTTTGCTTTGATCTAAAAATAATACACATTCATTCCCTCCACTAAACTTCGAATTTGAACACTAAACCTTAATGTACCTACCAAATAAAGTTGCAAATTAAGAAAACTTGTGGGATAATTAAAAAAATACAGATGATATAATGGCCGTACTGTTTATTGGTGAGCTTGAAATTTTTACATAGGGTTTCTATACCTATTGAGTTGTATGAAATATGAAGTACATTGGGAAAAATTATTTAAAAATAACTAAGTTTTGACTTTAACTAAGATGTTTAGTTTAGTAAGTAACTATCAAAATAAATAGTTAAGTGAAACGAAACTTTAGAGGATACACGTGAAAAATATTTGAAAACAAAACTTTTATATTTAATACTAAAGAACTATGTCTAGTTTATCATAACTCCGTGTTTTGGAAACTCTTGCGCACTATGTATTTTCATTACCTCCATAACTTGAAACTTTAACTGGAGTATTAAAGTAAGCAGTTCGCCAATTTTTTCTACTGAATATGATTAAACTTCGTGAAATTTTTGGACCAGCGTTTGCAAACATATTTGTGATTTTGCAAAGGGGATTAATTATATATGTAAAATGTACGAAAATCCGCTAATCATAGCAAGATCAAAACAGACAAAAACAACAACAAAACTAATCTCTCTTGTTGCCAATTTTTTTTAAAATATGAGTCTATCATTGAAGTTATAGTTTTTTTATACAAATTCTTAATGTTAAAAATTTTATTAAAATCAATTGAATAATGTTTCTGAACAAAACTATTATAAATATGTCTTACTATTAATTAAATAAATTTTTTTCACTACTTCATCGAAATTTTGGCAGAAAAATTTCTGCGCATGAATACAATAAAATTTCAACGAGGAAATAGAAAAGAAAAGGGTACCCTTCTATTGGTGGAAATGGACATGTGCTCGCACCTCTACCAGATGTGGTGAAAAATTACCATTTTGGTGCTTTTAACTCGAATATGGGAATTTACTTTCGAAATATAATTTTACACTCTCTATATATAGTGGTCCCCGTGAGAGCATTATTATTTATTTTGCTCCCCTAAAAACATCTAAACATCAGTATGCCCCACCCAGGGCCGGATTTAGATTTTATGTGCCCCTAGGATCATGTTTTTTTTTTTGCCGCCCCCTCTTCACAACATCCTAAAGGAGGGAGAAATTTTACATCCGAAAGGTCTTTGTGAAGATAATTTGTATTTTATTCTAATTCATCGTGAAGTAAAATTAATAAAATAAAATAATTAAAAAATCATCTGTTTCTAAATTTTGGTAATTAAGCTGTAAATAAATAGGACAACGAGTTATTAAGATTAGTTTAGTACTCTTTATAAACTTACAGATAATACACTATATTTTGCTTAAGTTGAACTGATATTAATATGCAAGACTTAAATTTTCACCGAATAAAAATTTATACGAAATTGGATTTAAAAAGAATCAAAAGTAGTAACTGTTTTTGAACTCTAAAAAGACCTTTTTTTTTAAAAGTGTAACTAGATTAAAAAAGAGCGGGTAACAAAAAAATTACGGAAAGTACTTGAAAAAAACCCTAGGACTTATATAGGGGTCTTTTTTATAAGTGATCGTGAGACAGTTTTTCTTCAATGTCGGTTGATAAAACCTTATCCTTCTTGCTTTGTTTCGAGAGAATGTGTCTATGCTACATCATAAGGCACCTCTTGAGTCAGCTTTCCCAGGATTAACAAATGTTAATAAACTCGCGTCTTTTACTTTGCACAATACAATGAGCTAGAGGAAACTCGCTTTACGACCTCTTGCTCAATGGCACAATAAAATAAACAACACTGTAACACTACGCGACAACACTTTGGTGGTATGGTACTGCCAAGACAAGTATGTGAGACATGTATTGTGGTCTATAACATTTTATAGAAAAAATTTTTTGACAAAAAAAAAAAAAAAAACGCGGAATAATTTTGCGCCCCTTATCATGATGCGCCCCTAGGCCCGGGCCTATTGGTCAATCCGGCCCTGGTATGCCCAGTCCCAGTGAAAACCTAAGCACTCATTGGGGCCTCAAAATTCTCAGGATCAGTAAACCAAGAAAAGAAAAAACATATATTATTTGTATAGTCATAGGTAGATCATTTGAAAAGTATCTCTGGAAATAACAATAATCGTTTAGCTACCGAAAAATCTCGCTTGATAGTAACCTTCAAACTGACCAATACGGGAACTTAGCCAGTCGTGAAATAAGACGGTGGGCTTGTTTTTGTTAAGCAACAGGAAAACTCTCAACATTGACATTTTGCACTACGAAAAATAGTTCGTTGCGGAAACATCATTCTCCACGTGCTTTTTGTTTCTCGTGTTTACAAAATAATTCGTGTTTATATTTCCAAGGAGGTTGTTTTACAATATTTTTCTGTATCTATTTGTTTCTTATCATGATATTTTAGTTATTTAATGAATGATTGCAATCGATTTTGTTGATCTAAATCTAATAAATGCAAACGCATTTCTTTTTTGATGGTAAATTTCATTTTAGACGGAAAAATATGGTACTAAATTATGCATGATATAAGTAAACAAGTAATTAATACAAATTCAAAGTAAATATTTATTTTGTTTACGTTTAATTTGCACGGGCATTTTAAGAATATTTGGTACTTTAATAATGCAAGAACACTAATATCGTTTAACTTAAAAATCAAATAAAAATATATCTGTATTTTTGCTTAGTAAGATGTTTTAAAAAGAGAGCTCTTACATTTACAACCTTCTACAGGGTGGTAACAGAACCTGGAAATCAGGGAATTCTCAGGGAACTTTTTAATTCCGGAAATATCGGGGAATTCTCATGGAATTTTTCAAATTTTGCAAAATATCAGGGAATTTTTTTCCATTTTGGATTACTTAAACAGCGGGTTTAGGTTCTTGTGATCACTACTAACGTACAGACACTTGATTAAAAAAAATATCTTGAGGAGGAAGGATCTATCTCTCTCACGAAACGTGTTATAACATGATTCTTCTAAACTTAGATTTTCAGAAATGTAGAAAAGTTATGTAGGATGACCCATAATCCGGAAAGTCTTAATTCCTGCGATATATGGATTAAACTTTCTGTAGACTGCATTAAATTATGTGTATTTCATATTTTCTAAGTTGTAAAATCAGGGAATTTTTTGTGACAGTATCAGGGAAATCATGGAAATATCAGGGAACTTTTTTTCTAGGAATTTGTTGCCACTCTGTTCTAGCAACCATTAAAAATGAGAATTTGGGCAACTACATCAAACCCCTTCTTGTATAATATTTTAAAGAAAGATGTTCTCCTTTATATACTTTAAGTGTACCTAATTTGCCCTTTATAATAATTACAAGTATACCTTTTTTTCTAGATAGAAATGACCATGCTCTGTATTTAAAGAAAAATAAAGCAGAGACTTAACAATGTCTGACGATAAATTTCTGGCTTGCTTGTTGTCTGACAATGGTGATTCCAAAAATGGCTGTAACGAAGACTCATCAACCTCACCTACTAAAGAAACCGTTTCTTGTGATACAAATGGAAATTTCGACAAATTCACTGAAGAGTTTATGATAGACAAGACAGCAAGGCGGTTATCTGTTTCTAGTGTAGAATCTTCGTCTGAAAACCCCATAGAAGAACCATGTAGTAGTCATACTGAGGCAGAAATTATCCCTACCAAAGAGATGCTTGTCAGTAATGAAGTTGATAACGCAAGTAATGCCACAGGAATAGAAAGCAATTGCGAAAATGGGTATTCTAAGGTAAAAAAATAGCTCATGACTACTATTAGATATTTAATTTTTACTTATTAATCTACATATTTGTTATGCTATTTTCAAATAAGCAGTTTCTTTAACTAAAAAAAACCCTAACATTTATACACTATTACTTTGGAAAGACAAAGCTTATTTTTTTTTCTATTTTGTCCTCCTGTCATTCCATTTTTTTACTAATTAGTATAATTATAAAGTTTTACTAGACATATTCATTAAAATTAAAAAGCAGATAATTTGTTTTGCATCTGCTTTGTTGTTTACTTTTTCTGTATGTTTACGACATTAAGACAACATTGTTATTTCTTGGACATCATTGTCTTTTAGTTTTAGACAAATTAAAAGTTGAGTTAAACTTGTCTATTTTGTTCTTTTCACAAAACCTTCAAGACTAATGCCTAATAAATAAAAATAATTTTTAAAATTATCTTTTTTAAGGATACAGTTATGTCTGCTATTGAGACTTCTCATGTGGAACCCTCAACTGCTATGTCCAAAGTACCTGAACAAAATCATAATATTGAAATCAATGCTGCAGACACCCTTCCCCTACAGCAGTCTCAAGATGTCTCAGATAGCCAACAAGTACAACAACTAATGGTAAGAATCAAAGCTTCTCTATTACAGGGTGTCCGCTAACCCTGGAAACCGGGAAAACTCAGGGAAATGAAAAACGCCCTGGAAAACCGGGAAAACTCAGGGAAATACAAAAAAATTCTGGAAAAATTACTTTTTTTTAGTCGATACGTTCTTTTCTTCGCCGTCTATGGGTGAAAGTATTCTATCTATACGGATTTCGTATTTTTTAAAATTTCAAATACGGAACCACGACGGAATTATTTTTCTAAAAATCTATGTTGCCATAAAGTTAAGAAGATAGTTTCTTAAGTCGATGCCTGCTACACCTGCGTCGAATTTATACTGTGCATAATTGAAAACTTCACGACCTCTGACGCCAAATAAGCACCGACTCCGCGATCTTTTGCATAATATGCGGGGTGCCTTAGATTCGTAGCCGATATTAACATCTCCGAAAGAGAAGGTTTCTTCCATTCTCTGTTCATATCGGTGAAAACTATACTTAAATTTAAATAAACAGCAAGTTGGAACAATAAATTATAATAATGAGAATACAAAATTTATTTAAAATTGGAAGATTAATTAAGATTACTCTAAGATGTCTTCGAATACCGATTACTGGCTAGTGCAATCCAATGATGCTTCCCGATTAACTTAGTTTGCTGCCTAGTATTTTTTTACGAAATCCACAGATGAGGTTGCATTGCTTCATAATGATTGATTGTCTTTTGTCTCTGCGTGATTTGAAGAGCGTCTCGTTACTTTTGTAGCTCCGGTTTAGGGCAGATATATCAACCAAAATATTTTCTTTTGATCAAGTGTTCGGGAATCGTGATCTTGTGATTACAAGAACAGCTTGATTGTTAAAGTATTTTTTTATTTATGTTTGAAACTTTTTTTGGGGTGCTTTTTTTCCATTCCAAACATCGCGAATTTCTAAACATCTTGTTTAAAATTACGCAATATGTCGCCATAAACGCCGCCGATCGGTAAGTTTTTATTGACATTGAGCCGTAAGCAGAGTTCGTTTTATGCGGTATCGCATGGCCATGTGCTTTAAAAATTTGCTGAAACAGCAAAAAAAAGTCAACTGATTCATTAGAACTGCAATGCATTTTTTTTTAATGATTGTTTACTTTTTCTTCGCACCGTAATTCGGTGAAACTAAACTGAAATTTCAATAAACAATAAGTTCAAATAACAGATTCTAATAAAGAATATAACTTTTTTAAAATAAAATGTGAAGATGAATTAAGATTAGATTTCAGTAAGATTTGTTTCCCAACCAGTCAGTGCAGTATCCCATTAGAAGAGGAGTCCAATAATGTTTCCTGATTAACTTATTTAGCTGCCTAGTAATTTTCACGAAATCTACCGATGACGTTGCACTGCAGCAGAATGATTGACAGTTCTCTGGCTTTGCGTGATCCCCGATGTTGGTTGGTCAGTAAACATATATGTTTAGGTTTGTGTGCTTAGTCAGAGACCCGCTTATAAGCCAGCGTGATCAGAAGAAAGTCCAGTTTTATTGTGTAGCTCCGGTTCAGGCCAAGTCGTACCAACCAAAATATTTCCTTCCGATCAAGTGTCCGACTCACGATGTCGGTGAATCATGATCACATGACCACCTAAACTGAAAAAATACTTTGTTTAAGTTTGAACCTTTTTTCTACTTCGGCCTATACTGGGGTTTCCGATTTTAGACAGTTTTTTTTAATGGAGTGTTGGCATATACACGCTTTATTTATTTAGAGTTTATATTGTTAGTTTTTTTTCCCGAGTCCTTTTTTTGAAAAGGCATGAATTTTTCGGAATATCGCCTAAATTCAAAAGTGTCCGGAACCGGATCAGCAGTCTGCCGCTTCTCCTTAAAAAAAAAAAGATAATTATTTGGCTTTCTTTTTTATCTATATATTTTTTCGGTTATTATTTTGTTTAAAATGTCAAGATGTATTATTTTTTTTTTTTGAAATTTTGAGATTGCCGCACAATTTGATAACTTTGAATATAAAAAAAATTACCTAATCATAGCTTCAAGAATATTCAAATATGAAAAGTTTCCTTAAGGGGGTATGGGACACAAAATCTTCAAAAAAATCAAAAAAATTATTATTATCATAAAAAATAACACAAATATTTTAGAATAATTTAAAACAAAAATTTTATTTATATCTGCAGTAGAACGTGAGATGTGTAGTTTTTTGTGTCATGACATCTGTGTTGGCCAACCACGTTTATAATCTTTGCTTCCTCGTAATATTAGATAGGAATAACGTTGTCGAATCCTTAGATGTTCGGTCAGTTTGGAGCACTTCAGTAAGGAAAGTGATAAACTTCAAAGCTGTTTTTCTCCTTGATCATGTTTTCGATGATTTTTTGACTTTAAATTGATATAACTCAAAATCTACTGTCAAAATTTTCCACTCATATTTTTCAAACATATATCTTTAATTTGTCTTTAGGGATTAGTTGTAAATAGTTTATTTTTTTATTTATTAATTTAAAAAAAAATGAACCTGTGAAATTATTAAAAAAAACTTCAATAATTTTTTAAAAAAAACTATGGCAAATATGAAAAATCGGTAAAGACAGTTTGTTAAATACATTTTTCTGTTTGTAAAAATGTTAAATATTTGTTTGCCAATAAATAAGTTTTTGACTTATAACAAAAATAAGAGACATCACTTTTTGACACATTTTATTTTTTTAAAAAAATAAATAGTGATAATTTAAAACCTTTGACTATCTAAAAGTGTAAGTATATTTAGTATACATTTATGGAAAAAAAATTATATTGATATCTGCAATATTTTTAGTGGACACCCTGTATTAAAACTTAATAGTCAATGAAAAAATGTATTGTTATAAATATGTACACTTTTCTTGGGGGGGGGGGGGCAATTTAGAGAAAGTAGTTTTGAGATAAACATCTTAAAGTTTTGACAAAGTCCTCTAGTTCCGAGTTGAACAGAAGCATTTGAATGATTTTTTTTATCAATAAATAAATAATTCAAATTTTATTATAAAAGTTTACAGTAATATATTTAGATGTTATTTTAACTATTTACGAGATAAAAAAAATCGATTTTTATATGTATTGCCCTCCTTAAGTTGGAGAGTTCAGGAGAAACACTTTTATCAACTGGAGGATTGACTGTATTGGGCCTCTTTGGTGACGTTAACTAGCTATCTATACTGACCAAGATTCATGTAAAGCCCATTTCACACCTGCACAACTACCTGCAACTCGTAACTTGTTTTAACCTGGTTTTTCGGGTTTCCACAAAAAATTATTTGTCTCACAATTTGGCAAGTTTCATCTTTTTGTAAGCAAACTTTAATCAAACTATAGGCATCGTTTGCCTCAAACAGAAATTTATGTTTCCGAACTTCCTTAATAAGATCAATTTCCATTTTGCCATTCATTTACTACCCATTTTTAATTGCGCAGATTTTTGTATTTTTTGCAAGCAAGGAAAGTTGGCGACTTAAAAAGTAAGTAAGCAACCAGTTGGCGAAGTCTAGCTTGCCACAATGCAGCCAATCAAATACCGAGTCCTGATTGGCTAAGGTTACATGCAACTGAGATTTTTTTGTGCTCGCATGAAAAAATCTCACGACTTGAGTGCAACTTTTTAATGCACAGTGTCCTATGGGAGTTGCAAGTAGTTGTGACAAGGTGTGAAATGGGCTTAAGACACAAGACCGACACTTATACCTTTAGATAAGTGATGGAGAAACTTATTTCCAGTCACCACTAGCTGCCAAACTAACCTGAATATTGTAAGATTGTTGGTGGAAGAGGGGGTTCTTCCCCGGGATTCTTCAGTTGCAAATGATGTTTGGAAGTAAGAAGAAAAAAATATTGAACTGGTTTAGGGAAATATCTTGTCAACTGTTAATTTGACAAACGTCTTGTGTTATTTCTGTGTGTCTGAATTTCATCTACACCAAAACCAAGCATAAGTTTGTAGCAGAGAAATGTACTAGGCGCAGGAATCTGCGTAAACAACGCTGCTGGCGCCGAAATTTCGCCTGCTCCTATTGGCTGCTCCTTCGACCCTGATATTCGTGCGCCCTGTTACGTCATAATCGAAGGAAAAAATAATTAAAATAACACTCTAACTGAAGCTAAACTAATAAAAATAAATAAATTTATGTCTTGAAATAACAAAGAAATTTGTTTATTGAATGTGAAATACCTTTTTGTATTCGATTCTCGCACTCAAAAATGGGAGCTCTTTACCCTTTTTCTCGTAGAACATTTGTATACTGCAAACTTAAGGTCGGTTTTGGTGTATGTTTCATAACTGCTGTAATTTTATTATTTTTTTAAGTTAAGAAATTGTTTGCCTTTTTTGCTTTTTTTTGAGGTTCATAATTTGTTTTGTTTGCACTCTATTTTAAAAGGATTCTGTTTTGTGCAACATTGAGACTCCTAGTGTTGAAACTACAACTGTTGTATCCGAACAACAAGAGATTGAAGTAAAGTCTACTGACGCCATATCCTCTCAACAGGTTCAAGATATTTTAGATAATCTTCAAGCACAACAACCTCAGGTAGGGTTTTCAAAGTGTTTTGTGAAATATGTTTAAAAAATGCATGAAAGGAATAGCTAAGATATATATATTTTTTGTGTTGCGTGTCTTTTAAACTAATCCTAACTCCAAATTTCTTTTAATTACGTGGAGGAGTCGGTTGGAGAGACCATTTCCGTTCCCGCAGTCCTATGATTAGCCTTTTTTTTGCTAAGGAAGCACAAGTCGTTAAATAATAAAGAAAGTCATGTTTTCCCCTCTCAAGCACAAGGGACAGACAGGGTTATTTAAACTCCAAAAAATAATTAAATAAACACAGAAATAATAGAAAATGCTTGGTGAAATAAAAGCTGATTATTCATAAAAAGATATTTAATCTAAGTTACTAATTTGTCCCATATATTGTATTGTATTAAAATGCAGCAAACATGTTACTTACAATTTGGAGTTTTTTTTATCTTGCCTATCAAGTGTTGATTTTTTGAAGCAGTTTCAAGACATAGATATATTTATTGAGTTTTGTTGAACATTTATAATATATAAAATTTTGTTTCATTTTCTATTTAAAAATATCGTAAGTACAACAAACCATGTAATGTGATGATATTCAAATTAATATATTTTTTAGACAAATTCAAACGAAACATGCCTAACATATCGTGAGGATGTAGATTCTTCGGATGATGACACTTCATCAACCTTTAGCTTGAGTTCGTCTTCCGATTGTTCTGATTCATTTTTGGAAAAAATGCACCGAGGGTATGGATTCTTTTAAAATGATATCAATATGTATATTTTTTCTTTGCTTTATTACTGCAAAATATTAAAACTATATTTTAATTGCAGCTGCAGTCCTGCAAATAAGAGACCAAATATCAAAACGAAAGGCGAACTGGACTTGGATGTAAGTATATGCTGTGGTTAATAAATGTGTTAATTTTATTTTGTCAAAGAAATTTTTTTAGATGCTTTTTTTAAGAGAATCAACTAAGAGAAAATTTAGCAGTTTTTGTTTGCTAAGTATCGACTTTTAGTTTTCATCAATTATGTGTCAAAACAATGCCTTGTAAAAAAATTGTTCAACGCATATTGTGTTTCTTGGTAATCATTCTACTGTAATACTTCTGCATATTTGGTTGGTTGTATTAGTTGGCACTATTACATATTTTATAATAGTTAATTTAAGCTCTATGACTTAATGAGTTAATTGTTTGTATTTATTTAAATTTTTTTTTGTAAAATGGATTAACTTTTTGCTGGATTGTGTTTAATTTTAACACTTTGCCTGTAGATATTGATAAACTTTTTTTAAATATACCTCCAATTGCACTAATCTGCTCTTCTGATTTTTTTAAAGTAAATTTTCAAGTGTAGTTTTTTTGTTAAACATCTTTTATACTGTATATTTCTGCCTCTGTTTGAAATGCATGGCTACTTGTACTGGTCTGCACTTGTTAAATGTTTCCCAATCGAATTTCAAGTGTAAATTTTTATTAAGCTCATCGTATTTTGCACTGGCTGTGTTTATTTAGATCGTGTTTTCCCTAGATAGTACACCTTTTTATTCTTAACATCCTTTAAATGCATGTCTAATTGATCTGGTCTGCTCTTGTGAAAGTGTAGATTCAAGAAACTATAACTTATGTTGTTTATGTGCAGGGGATAATTGGTATTTTAGATTTTGTCAGTTTTTAAAAATTTTCCTTTTAAATTTAGGAATTGCCCCCAATTGAAGATCTTACCATTGACATAACTGAACGAGAGATGCAAAAAGTGGGGACTATTTATGCAGTGGTTGACAAACTAGGTAAAGTGGATTATTTTTATTTTTCCTTAAAATTGACTTTTTTAGCAGATGTCCTTGAAATTATATTTATAAATTCATCAAAGTTTTCTGTAGTCAATTTGCTATTTCTTAAATTTTCATTTTGTACTGTCATTGAGTATATTGTATAATTATCTTGCATTAAAATATTGTATGTGTCATTTTAAATTAAATTTTAATTGTATAATTTAAAATTATTTCAGTTATTGTACGAGCATTAAAGGATCTTCAGCCTTTAGATTTAGACTCTGTTCTATTTCTATCTCATAAGGAACCACTTGGACGAGTAAGTTTCTTTTGTTTCCTAACAACAATAAGTATATAAAAGTTTCAGTTATGATATATCTTGCTTATGGCCTTCTTTGCTTGGTGTATCTCTTTGCTGTACAATTGACACCCTTTAAACTCTCAGGGCTGGGGTGCCCAGTCAGTTAGCCACTCGTCTAGCATGCGAAATGTCCCAGGTTCCGATCCGGGCATCACCAAAATAACTGTCAACATAAAAACAGCTCGTGCAGCCCAAAATGTCCAATGAATAATGTCCTGTGTAAGAGACTGCATGTTAAATGTTCTTCAAAGTCCTAACGCTGCATACGAGGTCGCCCTTAACGGTTGCGTTGAGTGCCTAATCAGGTGTCGGCTCGTCACTTGAATGTGGTTCTAAAATACGACGTCCATAGCCAATAGCCCTCTTGTACCTCTAGTGTGAAGATAACTCAAACCTAACCTCTATAACTCGCTTGGATTTGATTTAGGATAAGTTAAAAAATCCAGTTAAACTGGAGTAGTTAAACTCATTAAGGTTTAGGTGTACATTGATTTGCACCTATATACACTGATGTTATTTTTCTTATAGTGGTCCAAAATTGACTGGGCATTATCATGGGACTTCTTAATATTTTGAATAAAATAATGTATTATTTAAGTTGTATATTTATTTAGTTGGTCTTCAAATTTGACCAGACATATTTTATAGGAATTTCCCATTGAAAAATACTGGTCAAATTTGGAACACCTACTAAATAAAAACACAAATTTAAATAATGAGTTATTGTATGGAATGCTTAAAAGCATATCATGTTCAATAACATTTAAAAAATCCTTTACCTTTTTTTTTACTTAAAGCATAGAATTTGGAATATTTGCTGCATAGTTTTGCTATTTTATTTGAGCATTACTTCGATGCAAGACCAACAAAAAAATAGTTTGTAGCTAATTTTTACACTTTAAGGATAAATTTTATTGCTGAGCATAGATCTGATTAAATTGAGTCTGATTTAAAGAGATTCTACTGTACATTATTTAGTTCCTACAAACATTTTACAAAAAAATCTTAAACACCATCATGTCATTAAAAAAATATCTGACCAAGAGCTGGATAATAAATAGGAACATTTTAGAAGATAAAGTATGCTCTCATTCAAAAAATTCTTTCACCACATATAAATTTCTTTAACTCATTAATGATAGTTGGCAAAATAAGTTTGCCACACGAAACTGAGCTTTCTGCTTGAAAATCTTGTCGAAAAATTGATATTTGTATAGGACATGTTAAGTTACATGGAAAATGAATTTGAAAAACTTAAATGAAACGTTTTTATTCAAAAATGAAAATGATAATAGTATTCACAAAATTGTCGCTAATGGTTTAATAAATTTTGAGAAATCATGCTGCTGTTATTATCCTTACCAACTAATGAATGCTGAAATTCGTAAGCAATAATTGTTATCTTTTTTTTAACCATTGTATATAAGAGATCATAGTTGTTTATATTTAAAAAAAACTATTAATTTTAAATAAAATATTTTTTTAGATATTTGATGTTTTTGGTCCAGTCGTTGAACCCTTTTATTCAGTAAGATTCAATAGCTCAGAGCACATTGCTAAAAAAATCATTGACATTGACGCAGATGTATTTTTTGCTCCAGAGAAAACTGACATTACTTCATATGTGTTTGTGGATCAGTTAAGAAAGTATGTTTTATTGTTTTAAGTTTATTTTGCATGCCTCGTACCTTACTTAAGGGGGTCTAGTACCTTCCCCAACTTTTTTTTTATTTATGAACTTATACTCTTCAGATTTTATACACTGGTGCATCTTGATTTAATAAAACCTATTAGCAAAAATTTTTTTGAAAATGACTCAGGATTTAAAAAAAATTATGTTTTTGTTCAAATTTTTAAATCCCTACTCCTCAATTATTTTTCGACTTTTTATTACCAAATATTTTATATGAGTTCCATAGTAATATCTTTACAAAACTATGCATTCAAGTTTTAATTAAGATTCAACTTAAAAAAAAATCAAAATTTTATCAAAAATGTATATGAAAAAAGTGAAATTTTAACTTTGACATTTTTAAAAACAACAAAATACTGACAACAAAAATGAAAAGTTTTAATGCATATTTTTGTTTATTATACTTTTAGGATGCTATAGAAATTTACAGAAACTTTTTATGTATAATATTAAAAGAGGAGTAGTATTTTTCGCTATCCTAAAATTTATAAAACACTGAGATACTAGCATTTAAAGAAAGTGTTTTGTGGTAGGATTCTTAAGGAGTGCGCCTCATTAAAAAATTATAATAAGTCAAAAACTAATGTGTTAAATTTTAAGCGTTTTTTTGCAAAATGTTAAGAGCAGGTCAAGTAATATTAAAAATTAATAATTAAAAAAATTGAATTTTTCATGATTTTTGGGTACTAGACTCCCTTAAAAATCAATTTAATTGCTCTACTGGATTAATCTAAAATTGGTAAATCAAAACGATAGTTTGAGCATAAATTTTAATGGCAAGAAAATGTATTTTAAAAAATAACTATCATAATGAATAATAAATGATATAAATGGATTTTTTAAAATTTATTGTACTTTTAAACTTGTTATAATATTTTTTTTATAACTGATTTTCTATGATATGAAGATGAAGTTGAATAAGGTACAAAATCGTATTTTCTATTTTCTTTGTTTCTAATTTATTTTAAACTTCATGAAATTCAAAATTTAAGAAAATGTACAGTTAAAATTAAGTACCCATGAAGAAAATGATTGGTTTTAAAACACTCTTCAAATACTTGATTTATAATAACAATAAAAATCTTACAAGTTCTTTATGTTTGTTGTTGCAAAAACAAGCAATATTGTTGAGTATTTTCAAAAATGTGTCAATAAAAGTGATTTTCTACAGAACGTGTCTTTTTATAAAAAAAAAACCCTTGCCATATTAAACTGAATGCTGAAATTTATGTTTATATCTTGTTAATTCACTGGAATATGCCTCACTTTAACCCTCTAATGCATAGTGTTACCGTTCGGTAACAAGTTACATAATCCACTTTATTCTATTAAAAATAGACCTCCCTCTCGACAAATTTGTGTTTTTTTCATCTATTACATTCCATTTTAAAGTTTTAGTTAATAATAACCCTCATAATTGACAGTAGTAAAAGTGTATTCAAAATTAAAAAGTGAAGTTTCTAACTGTTGTGAATTTACGTATTTGGCAGAATTCAAAGTAATAATACTAGATATAAATACAATTAAATTGCTTTGAAAAAAATATTATAGTTCAAGAGGGTTATTTTAAACTATATTTAGTAGTTTTCTAATCATTCTTTTCAAAATTGGTAGTTTGTAGTTGGTTTTTACATGTGTTACCGTTTGGTAACATCATGCATTAAGCACAACTTTTGTTTGCTAATTTGCGTGTATCTCTGTAACGGATTCACAAGAGTTCAGTGTTTAAAATGCTTGGTACTACTTGATTTTAAGAGTAAAAATAACTGTTTTATGTCGTATCATTCTGCCATTTAAAAAATTATGTTTAAAAATGATTATTTGTATATTTTTATTCATAAATACCTGCTATTTGTACTAAACCTGCTATTGCCTTCTATTGTACATTAATTTTGTTTCAAAAGCAACTACTATTCATAATTATTTTAATAACTAATTTTTCCTGTTTAACAAAATCTAAATGTACTAAATATTAATACACTTTTTTGTTTGTTATACACGTTTTCATTAAAGATTTTATACCTAAAACTATGTGTCTCTGTGCCTCTGCAGCTTCTTATAGAATAATAAAATTATCAATAAGCTTTATTTTTAAGTATAATTTATTAGAAATATAAAAAGTAAAAAAGGTAATAATTTGCATAAAAATAAATATTCGTACCCCCGAACTTTAAGGGGTCAGGAGTCTTGAAAATGTGCAAAGAAGGAACTACAAAGCATAGTTTGATCTTTCATGTGATTTTTTAACTACTCAATATACAAGTATAATTTTTTTATATGTAATTCTACAAGATTTATTTAATATGAAACAAATTTTAAAATTTATGAAATTTTAGCCAAAACTAAAATAAATGATATTAAACATAAAGCTATTTGAACACATTGTGATTAGGCTTGCGCGGCAAATTGTGAGGTCAAAATTGAAGACATGACCAAGAAAATGACTTTATATTGTACAAATATGTACAAACAAAGACTTATACCTAAATTATCAGCTCAATTTTAATTAGAAATTATTTTAAGAACTTTTTTCTAAAAAAATTAATAAAAATTTTAAAATTTTGATTTAAAATTTTTTTAAAAATAATTTCTAATTAAAATTGAGCTGATAATTTAGGTATAAGTCTTTGTTTGTACATATTTGTACAATATAAAGTCATTTTCTTGGTCATGTCTTCAATTTTGACCTCACAATTTGCCGCGCAAGCCTAATCACAATGTGTTCAAATAGCTTTATGTTTAATATCATTTATTTTAGTTTTGGCTAAAGTTTTATAAATTTTAAAATTTGTTTTATGTTAAATAAATCTTGTAGAATTACATATAAAAAAATTATGCTTATATATTGAGTAGTTAAAAAATTACATAAAAGATCAAACTATACTTTGTAGTTCCTTCTTTGCACATTTGTAAGACTCCTATGATCCCTTAAGCATCTATTCAGCGCTTAATACATGGTGTTACCGTTTGGTAACAAATTTAAAAAATAAAATTATTTAAATTCCGATGCATTTAATTTTTTTTCCTTATTTTTCCCGTGATGTATGAGCATTAGAGATACAAATATATTTTTTTGGGACAAAACAAAAAATTCATGCATTAGAGGGTTAATGCATTGAGTGTTATGTGTTAACATTGATCTTGATTTGTTTGTTTTTATTAATTTTTCAGACAAAAAGGTTCTGATGCTTCATGGCAGGACAATAATGAACCTCCAGAAGAGGTATCGATTCATATTTCTATTCATCAAATTTTTTATAATAGGACTAACAATAATTTGTTTTTCTTTTTTTGTACCAACTTGATAATCGAAATACAATTTTTAGTTTGAAAGATGCTTTACTGTACATGAAAATAAACAATTTAGTTTTTATTTTATTGACAAGGGAACAAGAATTTCTGAAAAAAAAAAAAACCTAAGTTGTCCAATTTTTACCTATGGAGAAATAGGATAGTTTTTCAGGATTTGAAAAATTATTTTTATCCACTGTAAAGCATTGTTTAGGTTTGTCAGCTTTGAAAAAAAAAAAAAAAACGTTAAAATAACATATTTACATTTTTTTTTGCTCTAAGGTGGGGCTTATAAATGCCTAAGTAATCAACAGTTTGCAGGGTTGTCACAATCCTTGAAAACCTTAAAAAGTGCTTGAAAATAACCCATTGATTTCCAATTTCTTGTAAGTGCTTGAAAAAAAATAATCAACCTTGAAAAGTCCTTTATTTTTTTAGATGACGAATTTATCTTTAAGTGTTTCAAATTTTAATTTTGGCTTCATTAAAAACACCTTTTCAATGTGTATCAGTTCCTATTATACTTTTTGATTTATTGTTTGTATAATCCAAGAAGGCAGAGCAAATGATTTTAGGTTGATTTTTTAATAACTGAATGGTTATTTTGTAATATGTATTTAAGTTCATTTGAAAGTTAGAGACCTCTTTTTTCTAAATGAATTTTTAAAAACTAACATGAAATTTAGGTGTTGCGTTTGCGAATATACAGTCCTCAAAAATTAAGAAATACATCCTTGAAAAGTCCTAAAATAGTCCTTGATTTTTTTTTTAACCAAACAGTGTGGCAACCCTGACTTCAAAGCAATAGATAAAAAAATTGTGAAAGCTATTCATGAAAAACCATATCCGATTTCTCCATAGGTTAACTTTGGGGTTTTAGGAAATTAATGTACCCTTTGTCAAACTGTTTTATCTATAATAATAAAAGAAAGAGTCTGTCTGTGTGTATCTCTGTGGATCGCAAAAGACCTACTTAGACTGCTCTAAAAAAATTCGAAATTTTTAATATAGATTCCTTTTAATACCCACGTGTGCACCTGAGGCTTGGTTTTTTCATATTTGATTGTGATTTTTAATTTGTATATAATTAGTTAAAAAAAAACGTCATCCACGTGGGATTGCTGGACCATAACAGGGCTTGAAAATACATGGACCGGGCAGAAACGGGGGCTTGACGCCATCCTCTATTAGTTTCATTGATTGAGTTTTTTTGAGATATGAGCTTGCCCTAAGGCTGCTTCATCCTCTATTAGTGCTAGCTTTTTTAAGTGCACATGTGCCAACACGAATTGAATTTTGTTTTGATTTTGAGTGTATTTTCACAAGTAAACATGCCTCTGAAAGAAAGCAATGCGAAGTTAACGGGTTCCCAGTAAGGCGGGACCATACTGCTAGTATCAATAAAATGGTGTAAGTGGTTTGGTAAACTTTATATTTCTTGTTTGTTACAGAACAAAATGAAGTTATTTGTTTTTTAATCGTATCTTTGTAGTTTCTGGATTATTCTGATGATGAGGAGGAAAGAGCTGCCAGACGGAAACGAACAGCAAAGAACAGAAATCGAAATCAAGACAGTGACGATGTGCAAGTGATTCCCAATAAAGTTTCAAAGGGTACCACTCCCAAAAGTTAGTTTTCTTTTAGACTTGTATTATAATTTTTTATCACTTATAGTTTAATTTTGGGATACAATCTTTTTATAGTGACATTTTATTATTTTAAAAATGATTTGAGCTTATATTATTGCCTAAAAAAACTTGTTAATTTTTGTAGACTTTGTTTTGGTACTATGCAAGCAAGAAATACACTATAAATGAAACAAATTTGTAAATGATATTAATTTTTTGAAATAACAATAAAATTAGGTGCTATGACTATAATATTAGAGAATCAAATTAATTTAATTTTTCTTGGTGCTTTTCACTTAAACAAATTATCTGAAAATAATCAAGAAATAATGTTTTTTTGCAAAGCGCATGTATTCTGTTGATAAATATGTCATAACTATTCAAATGCTAATAATAATAAGAAATAACTTTGTAAAAAATTGACGTGGTTAATTAAACACATGAAAAATATTTTATAATTAAATTTTATTGATTAATTTAGTTTTGCCCTACATTTCTGTATTTTGTATTTTATTCTTTTGATTGGAATCAATGGTGAAAGTTTTCAATCTTGGTTATATTCAAATAATTATTATATTTTCATGAAATGACCCATTATTGTCTTATTTCACAAGCCATAACTTTATTTTTTTACTTTTTGCAAGTGAAGAATAATTTTATTCAAGTTGTACAAATTACAATGTATTTATTGCCCATATAAATTCACATTAAAATCTGTTCATACTATTGTTTAGTGAAATAAATTTTTCCTTTATTTCTATAATATCTGTCTAACCAGTAACCAAGTTATATTTTATTTGCAGACTCTGAGGAAATCCACCCATGGGTAGATATTAAAATGTACCAATCTAGCCTCAACACCACTCCCCAACGAGCACGTCCGAATCTGCCACAGAAAAATCCTTTCCAGCGAACCCATATGGCGTCTCAAGCCTACAATTCGACCCCTTCCGCAAAACCTCCTGCAGCATCAACAATGTCTTCAGAGAGGTATGCGAATCGTGGCCCACAGCGTTATGGGACCATGGCATCTCAAGGTGGAACCAATAATCCGACGTCATTTCCACAAAATTTTCACACTACGCATCCACAGAATGTTGCTGCACCCCAGCAAAACGTGCAACCTCAGTATGCAGCATCCATGCAGCGTTTACCTGTTGCGGTGTCATCTGGCTACTTTCCCCCCCAGTTCCAGCAGTTTGCGATTCAGCCTTCTCCGTCCTCACCTTATCCCCAACTCATGGTTCCACCGCCAGCGCTGAATTTCATGCACCAACCGCCGATGTCGCCACATCCAGGCATAGCACCCAACCACAGATTTGGGCAGGTGCCTTACTTCAACAACGGCTCACCATCCCTTATGGGCATGCCCCCTCCTCCAGCTGCTAGCCCAGTTGCCTTTGCCCCAAGACCAGATGCCAGAGTCTTCATGAACCAGCCTGCCAACTTCCCTGGCCAGCCTAGCAATTTCTCGAGCCAGCCTGTCAACTTCCCTGGCCAGCCCGGCAATTTCTCGAGCCAGCTTGCCAACTTCCCTGGCCAGCCAGCCAACTTCTCTGGCCAGCCAGCCAACTTCCCTGGCCAGCCTGCCAACTTCCCTGGCCAGCCTGGCAACGTATCTAACCAGGCTTCTCCCTTCTTAAATCGTGCAATGAACCAGCCTGCAAACTTGGTGAATACGCCTCCAGCCTTGCAACAGAATTCCTTGTTAGGCCAGCCTGGGAGGTTACAGTGGCAGAATGGGCCTCCTAGCCCCTATGGGATGACCCCTTTAAGTATCAGTATCCCCACCACTCCACCTTCTAATGCCATTTACACCCCTGTACCATCCCCATACAACATGTGGGGTAGCAAGTCCCTCAATTTCCCCCAGAGTGGATACTTTGGGAACAACACACAGTGAGAATGCCATTGCAGTGTTTTATCCATTGTACAGAATAGGGCAGGACGATGGAACTGTCCTTAAGAACTGTTTTTTTCCTATTGTAATCGGTATCTTTTATTCATGAATAAATGTCTTGTTGTGTTTTAAAAGTGTTGTTTGGTTACTTTTTGGGTGCTAGGTTCTTTGATAAGTTGAACAAAACATAGTTTGAAGTGATAATGGGCAGTGGGAAAGTTTATGTACAAAATAAAAACACATATATAATTTTCTTTGAATTGTTCTGCATTTCTGACTTTCTGTACTTGCCCCCTATTTTGTTTGACAGATTTCTGTTAAATAATTCTTTTTGGATACCAAAAACAGTTTAATAACTAAAACTAAAATGTTCAATTGTAAAAATACTTTAGAATATTTTTTTAATAGTCAACTTGTGTGAAAAAATAGATTTGTTGGGGTTCGTTTTCTAAAAAAGAAAATGTTCAAAATTTTCATTTTGCAGAAAATCAATTTAAAGTTTGAGGTTACATTCAAATAGCAGGAAAACCTTCTTTTTGGTACATAAGACATTGTTCATCTTCAAGTTTCATATTGTCAATTTTTCTTGTAGATCGCAATTTTCTACTAGTGGTCTTTTCTAAGGGATTTAAATGCCGTTTTCGTATAATGGAGTACCAATGGAGTTATAAAAAATTTGCCGCACAAACAAAATAGAGTTTTAGAATCTTAAAGAGTGGTGCTTTATTTTAAGATTATAAAAAAAAATTCTGTTTTTTGCCGAAAAATACGATTTCAACGTAGTCGGATACCTTAAGGGGACACGGTACCAAAGAAATAAAATCCTGCATTTTTATAGCTAGCATTCAAATTAGACTATTTTTACGAAGAACTAACATTCAATAAACATGTACGAAAAAATAATAAAGATTGAAATCTAAATTTAAAAAAAAAAAAAAAATTAAAAATTGTAAAGTTTTTTTTTTTCAAAATGCCACCCCTTCTACAATTTGAATAATTTTTAATGGATTTTTTTTGCAAAATGTTCCCACAACATCTGTTAATAAAAGTTGGTATGGATATTGAGTTATCAGTTAAACATGAACAGTTATACAGTTTTATGTATAAAAATGGCAAAAAAAAAAGATTTTTTTTTGTAAATTTTCTACTTCGTCATTTTTTATAAATAATACTATTCACACCAGACCTTATCCAATACCAACTTTTGTAATCTTTTATGTTTCAACGCATAAAAAATAATTAATTTGCCTAAAAGCCTTAGGGTTTTAACCATTCACAAGCTAAAAAAATTAAATAAAATTTCTAAAACCAATTTAACAAACCACTATATCGTTTTCAATAAACCTCCACCAATATATATAAGGTATCACTTCTCTTTTTCAATATCCTTAGCTCACAGCTTTCGAGCATGTTTAATTATTTTCTGGACAGCCCTAAATTTTGGGTACTGCGTCCCCAATTGATTAAATTAAACAAATGTCAACGGATTAGCAAAAAGTTGAATTTTCAACAAAAAATTCTTAAACTAAAAATATGAAATTAGTGTCATCCTCTACGTAGTTTTTATCTTAAGGTAGGCGAATACCCAAAATTCTAAAATTTTTACAATTACTTTAATCTTTTCCAAATTTGGCATAGTGATTGCAAATATAATGAACAATGCTTTTTGGGCAATTTTTTTTATTTAAATATAATTGATTTATTTTAAACGGTGTTTTTCAACTAAAAAAAGGGGTTTACGCCAACACTTCTAGCATAAAAAGTTTTACATTAATTTACCTGAAATTTTTCACAGATGCTATTTCAATATATATCTGTGCCATGAACCTCTAACATCTGGTGTAAGTGTACAAGTGTTTTTTAAAAAAATGTCCAAGTGTAAGTTAATCGAAAAAATTCTTTTTTGTGGTTAATTTATAACCTTTTTTTAATAACTTTTTTCTTGTAATTTGTCTGTAACTCCAGAGGGTCATTGCATGTATCAGTTCAAAACGAAGAATTTAACACATAATAAATGTTCATAGGATGAAAATTCAATGTGGTAGACTTGTTGGCGTAAACCTCTTTTTTTAGTAGGAAAACACCGTTTAAAATAAATAAATTATATTTAAATAAAAACAAAAGCCTAAATAGTATTATTCATTATATTTGAAATTACTATGCCAAATTTGGAAAAGATTAAAGCAATAGTAAAAATTTTTATAATTTGGGGAAATTTTGGGTATTCGCCTGCCTTAAACTGCATGCATAAAGAAACTGGTTTTTAAAAAAATAAAGATTGAATAAAAATTTACTCCTTGGACCAGGTAACATGGTATGTCGAAGGATCTGGTAACGATTATCTGCAAAAAATACCCGCTAAGTGATGAAATTGTATTTGTTGCATGGTTAAACGATCAATTCTTCAAACTTACCTTCATACATTTGCATTAAAAAAAGTAATTAAAAAAAACTTTGTTCCGCTTACTAGTTCTGTAAAACCTGTTGCTTTATCCATGTAGCTTAGTTGCAGTAAAAACTACATACAGGGTTTAAAATATACAGTAGGGCGAAGTATTTATGTTTGAGATTGAATTTTTCCCAAATATATTTTGACATGATTAATATTGACATATTTGTTCAATTTAAACAAAATCTGATTGAGCTGAATTATTCTTTTTGGCTTGATGACTGAATCCTTCGACATACCGTGTTACCAGGTCCAAGGTGTAAATTTTTATACAATCTTTATCTAATTTTTTTTAACCAGATTCTTTATGCATGTAGTTTAAGATTAAAACTACATAGAGGATGACACTAATTTCATATTTTTAGTTTAAGAATTTTTCGTTGAAAATTCAACTTTATGAAAATACCTTTTACGTTGACATTTGTTCAACTTGATCAATTGGGGACACGGTACCCAAATATTAGGGCTGCCCAGAAAAAGTTTCTATGAGCTAATTCAAATCTCAAACACAAAATATTTCTCCCAACAGTACGATTTTCTAAACCCTGTATGTAGTTTTTACTGCAAGGAAACTACATGGATAAAGAAACGGGTTTTACAGAACTAGTTTTTTTTAATATACTTTTTAAAATATAAATGAATGGAGATTAGACTGAAGAATTGCTCTTTAAACTACGTAACAATGTATTATTATTACGTTAACGAACTTAAGTAATATTCTCCTATTCGATTTCTTAAATTTGCACATAAACTGTATAATGAATGCTGTTATAACTGTAGCAACAACACCTGTATACACTGAGGGGCCACTTTATTACGACCACCTGATAGTTTATGTAGCATAATCATCTTTTTTCATAATATCCCTAAACCTTCAAGCTGGTGGAAGCTATATTATGTTTTATCTTTCCCGTAATCATAAATAATTCCCGTTGTAAATAAATTTATTCTATAGTTCAAATAAATAGGGCTTCAAATGTAGATTTTAGTCAATTTCAGTAATAAAAAAAAAAAAAATTACATAATTCAAAAATACGATTATCTGCAAAAAATACCCGCTAAGTGATAATGACATAGTATTTATTGCATGGTTAAACGATCAATTCTTCAGCCTTATCTCCATATATTTACATTTTAAAAAGTAATTAAAAAAAACTTTCTTCCGCTTACTTCTTCTGTAAAAACTGTTTCTTTATCTATGTAGTTTATTTGCAGTAAAAAGTACATACAGGGTTTTAAATATCATACTGTAGAGAACGAAGTATTTGTGTTCGAGATCGAATTTTTCCCCAACTATATTTTGACATTATTAATATTGGAATAAGGAAATCTTACTTAAAACATTTCAACAAACACAGTTACCCACAATAGGTTTCATACTTTCAATGGCTGGTTCATTGGCTACTGCACTATAAGTGCACCATTGCTAAGACAATTAGGTATAGGAAAATGTGAATCAGAGTATAGGCTTTACTTAAAAGACATCACATTTTATGTGTGTATTACTTGTATTCTTGGTAGTATTATTTTATTACACTAACTTCCCAAATATTATTTGTAAAAAATAACAAAAACAATTACTAACCTACATTTGAAAGAAAAGACTCCACAAAAGCTTTAAAGTTACTTTTATTATATTCTCTGCTTTATTAACAAATTTTGCAAATAAACATTTTCTATGATTCAAATTACAATACTAAGAAGAGAAACTCAAATGATTTTGTTGCGCGCAGTATACCTCGATTGTCTATTTAGTTTATATTAAAAAAAAAAAAATCAAAAAGTTTCGTTCTGTACAACATCACATAGGAGGCTTCAAAGTTTCTGCTTCTAAACTATAGCATTAATGTAAAACTCAAATGTTAACTGTTCAATTAAAAAGCAAAACAAGTTATACTAGTCGAAGAGCGTATTGCTATTTTGTATTGAGCTACATTGATTTGTATTGTTACATTTCTATGGTATGTTAAGGATTATTGTAATATATTACTCATGCCACTAACTTTCTTTTTAACCATTCATAGCTTTACTTATCAATTAGCAAAGTTTGCGAATTTCAAATGTTCTCTTATTTTTAATGTTTTGTAGATTTGAGAAACATATAGGACGTAATATATTATTGTTGATTCAATAATGTCTTTTGGTATTTTTAAAGATAGACCTACCTTGTGATGTTGTACAACGTTATTTCTTTATTAGCAGGTTGGGAAAACTCAGATTCGCAGACAACTGCTGATTGAACAGAATACAGTGCAAGTATGTAATCCCCTGTAGCCACTGAAGAATGCATTTTGCAGTGATCAAGGGTTTCAGCAATTATTTCCATAGACGATATTAGTTCAGCAAACCCTCAGTTTCGGGTGGAAATTATTTTATGTTACTTATCACCTAAGTATGCAGCAACTGAATAATAAGAAAAACCTTTATCTGTTCCCGATAACTGAAAATGTTCTGTATTGCGTAGAACACGCTTAAAAGACACTGTATTCAAATTCTATAAATGAAAGATTTTTCGTAAACTATATTAAAATGAATATCAATTTAAAACTGTTGTTCAATTAATACATAGATATTTCAGTTTTAGGTCAGCTGTAGTAATGAGTGTTTGATTACAGTGCATATCAATTTATTTTTATTTCAACTTACCTTTAAGATAACTTGACTTTAATTACAATATTTTAACGAAAACACTTTGATAAAACAAATTATTTAAATTCAATTTTGAATATTAATCAGGTTGTGACTCGATTTAGGATGATTAAAGGATTTAAAAAAGAGCAATCGATTAAATTAAGGATGTTTTAAGATATCCTACGTTAGCGCTTTAAGTAGGAATACTAAGAAGAACTATAGTAAGAATTGTTTATTCAACTTTTTGGATAACTGCTTTTTTACTCATTAAAAATTAGAAGCATGAACTTCAAAATATTTCCCTCCGAAACCGGGGTTCGAATCTCGTCTACGCTACGATTCGCTTCCCTTGTATTTGCTTTGGATGCTGGTACTCTTCTTCAGTGGCATTTAGTTTGAAAAGTTTCATATCGCGAAATTAAACTACGCTTTGAAGCAGTTATCCATTGAGTTGAATATCAGATAAAGGTTTTTGCGCTCTTTTCCATTTTGAATTAAAAGTATTTCTTTGATATCAGTTGCTGCATTATGAACATCCGATTTGGAACGTAAAATCAAATTGAATGAATTGATAGCGAGTTTCAAATAGTTTTGAATGATTCTATTTTTAGTATGAGAAACTTTAAAGGGGGGATGTTACAAACTCGCACTGTTTGCCTGAACCATAACCTTTTAACCGGTATCAATTACATCTAAAAAATGTTTAAAACTTGTAGAGTTTCATTGCATTACATTTTAATGGATTGGTGTGCAAGTTTATATCGCACAGCAATGTGTACTGAATACTGATTTATAAGAATTTCTTATACATAGATAAGATTTCATTATGTATTATAATAAACTATACTAATATCCATATAATTTATGAATATTATAGTAAGAAGAATTGCTTAACTTTGAACTAACGCTGATTGCATTCGGAAGATATAATTACCTGGTAAACACACAAAATTGGTATCCGTCAGCACGGTAACCATAAATGAAGACTAAGGAATTATTATTATTTTTTTTTTACAAATGCACATTTACAGGTGGGTCTGCACTCCATTGGCATATTAGTAACAATTCAGTTTTTCTACAAAATTAGTGGTCTTTTGATGTTTGAATATAGTGTCAAGATCAATTTGTAAAGTTTTGTGTGCTTATGAATTTTTTTTTTATAAAATATTGTTTAATTATGTTTAAAACGCATTCTTAATCCCAATGTGTTCCTATACAAATTCGAAACGAATGCATAGATTAAAGGTGAAATTAAATTCAATATGAATTCAACCATAGTTTTGTTTTGAATTTCTAGTTCATTTATAAAAGAAAGCTTTTTTTTTAAAACGTTTACATACAAAAATAAACATATATCAAGAAAAGAAACTAATTTTTTAAAACTAATAAGCAAGCAATGAAGCTAGTATGAAATGATACAACAAAAATAAATCTATTAATATCGAATTTCGCTTAACTAATAGCATATTTTACTTTTCATATGACACAGAATAAGATATTATGAACTCTACTTATAGATTTAGCATTTACTAATGCAAAGTAATTGTCGTTGAACTTCAATTTAATGAAAAAAGTTAATATGTATATATAACGATAGAATAACAAACTAATATGCATAACTAAAAAATAAACTAATGTATGAGTCTAAACACAAACTAATGAAACTTAAAATAAACTAAATTCTTAAATGTAAAAATAGTAATATAAAGAAACTTCCTGACGGTAACGATTAACTGTTTAATTTTCGATGTAGATTAAACAAAGTAAGTAATTTAACTTTTTTTGAAATAGATATTATAATTCTAAAATATTTCTCTAAATATGTAACTAATAAAATTTCGATAATTCAGAAATACCGCCAAAAACAATGCGTACTGGTAGCTTGCATTGTTATCGGTTATACGTAAAACAATGATTTGCCAATACTGCTCACTGAATTTGTTAGAGCTATGCCATTGCGTGGGACACCTGAGGAAAGAATGACACAATCTGGCCAAATACATTTATGGTCATTGGCACAGTATCTTAAACAACTATTCTTATGGCACTAAGAATTGAAGAATGCAAATGTTGTTGGTCACTTGTAATACTCCCCCAACTTGCACAGTTTAAAGTCTTTTTTTGAGCCTCAGTTATTCTCAAGTAGACTTTATTTTCGTAAATATTGTTTTTTCATTTTTTTCGGATGTATTCTTCTTCAACATCACCACTTTAATTATTTTTTTTGGATAGCTGCAACGGAATACACCCTACAGCGTCACCGAAATAAATGGCGACGTTCTATGGAACGTTTTTTTTAAACCTCTGTACACATCAAGACGATATTTTGCTCATTCCGTTCTTCGTTTTTATATCAAACAAAGGTTCCTTTCTCAAATAAGTCACACTTTTTCCTTCCTTTTATTTTCACTGTAGCGACCTTGGCGACGAGTCTTGGCTCTCAATTTAAAAAAAAAAGCAAATAGAAACCTTGAATTCCAAAAAAATAAAAAATCGAATATAAAGGTAAAAAAAATCAAAGTCTGAATAATTAAATTAAATATACAGTAAAACCTCATACAACAGTCCATCGAAACTTAATTTCAAAACAACTCTCTTGGGAGGATGTAAATTTATAAAATTTAAAAAATAATAAACTTAAGTAATATAATAAGGGTACTTTTACCAGATTACAGCTTATTGTTAATGTATTCTCAAATTGTGTATCGAAAAATTTCGATAGATCCTGGTTTTACTCTGCTTACAGACAACACAGAAAACTTCTCATTATTCTAATTACAATTAACATAAATTGGTGATTTTAAACTATGATAATATTTTTACCCCAAATAGTGTAATTATTTCACAATAAATGCAATGTAATTTTAATCAAACTTTTTAGTGCTTTTAATTTTCGAAAATAGACAACTATGTGATCATCTCTTAAGCAAAACCACATCACCAAACCAATTTTATGACTTATGACTTTCTTGCTGGGGGGCAAGTTCGCCGAACTTGTGGACCTTATGTCCAATTTTATAATAGTATTACCCTGTTCAGAGATTTTACTGCATACATTGAAAAACATAATTAAAACCATTAAAATGTTTTTTTTTTATAACGGGACAATCTATGCCGAATTGGAACTTAAAAAAAACTTCTCTCCTGTTGGAATGCCTTAAGCATGTGCCTTAATGATCTGCTTGAGGGTTTCCATCCCTCAAGACAAGGAGACAACAGGAGATAGGAGTATTTAGATGAAGGAGTAAGGCCCGTCCGTCAAGGCGCTACAGTGCAGGAGTCAGGAGTTGTCCTCTTTCGGTTCTTCCCCTCGGTTCGGTTTGTATTCTAGCCCAGGATCGAATTGCATCAGCACGAACACCTGGAAAACAAATGGAACAAGCTCGTGTTTGAAATTACGTTTTTTGTAGTCCCCAGGTAGCACAGCAGTATTGGCCAATCTCGGCTCATACCCATCGCCCAATGCATACTATACTGCGTTTCACTGAAGCTGGGCAGGGCAATATCATTGCGCAATACTGGTTTGAATATTATTTGAAAAAAAAAATTACAATTAAAAATTCTTGATTGAAAAGTATTGCGAAACATAATATTTGTCTTTTACACTTGCAAAATACTATGAGATTGCAGTAAAATTAAGTATTGTACTTTTCGTAATTTCCTTTATGAAACCTCAAGGAATGGAGAAATCTGGTTAAAATCGGTGGAGAATGATCGATTCCATCCAATATTCTCCAAGTTTGTTCTTCACACCGCTAATTGAAAACCGGACACCGCTTTTCTGGAAACGTTGACAAGAAACTGGAAACATATGGTGCCCCGAAACTTTTATGTTATATAATGCCTCATGATTTCTTACAAAATTAATTAAACGTTTCTTTTCGAATAACATAAAATCGCCATCTTTTTCAACCTTTGATTTGTTTATTCTGCCAATCTTTCAGTTATCAAAGATTCCCGTCAAAATGGACAACACACAAAAACATTAAAGTCAACGTTTCCCAACTAACTCCAGGAGGATGGGGAGCCCAGTCGGTTAGGTACTCGCCTAGCACGCGAAAGGTCCCAGGTTCGGGTCCGGGCATCGCCAAAATAACACCGACCTATAAACGGCCCGTGCAGCCAAAAATGTCCGAATAATACCGTGTGTAAGGGAGTTCACGTTAAATATCCTTCAAAGTTCCAACGCTGCATACGATGTCGCCCTTGACGGTTGCGTTGGGTGCTTATTCAGGTGTCGGCTCGTCACTGGACTGTGATTCTAAAATACTACGCCCGTCGCCAAAATCCCTCGTGTAGCTCTAGTGCGACGATAATTCAAACCGAACCTAACCCAACTCACTCCAACGAAAACCCCATTAGCAGACCTGCAGAGTTGGATCAAAGCCACCTAGATTAGAAGGCCGGCGAACTAAATGCTTGACGTCATATTAGTGGACTGATTCTGTGGTTTTGACCAATGATCATTCGTGACTAGATCTTGTATTTGAATAATTTTTTTTAAGATAAGATTAATCAAGATGCGACGTCATCTTAAGATACGACGTTATTTGTCAACAAATCGAAATTGGTCCATTAGTGTGACGTTGTGTTGCTTAGTTCTTCGGCCTTCTAATCTAGGTGGTATTGGTTGTATACCTACCATATCTGTGGGAAGGAGTGGAAAATCTGCAGGCGGGTTCGTGATCACGAAGCGCTTCGAGGAGGCTTCGCACGATGAGCTGGTATCTCTGAACCGGTAGAGCCCAATGCAAAGCATGCCGTAGCTGCGGAGGGCCGATACGAACAGATCGCAGTATTTACCTCCCTCCTGCCACACAAACACACACACACATTGTTATTTATTACATTACAAACATACATCAAAATACATTTTAGTATATATAACGGTATAAATGCTTATTATTACTTTTATTGTGATTAGTATTACGTTGCAAAAGTTAATTTTAAATCAAAATTAGTTTGTCTGGTAAAGATCAAGCCATAGCTGAAGGTTATATTTCCTATAGCTAATTAAATAGATAGGGGCCAAAGCTGTGTGTAAAAATATGGGTATCGCCCTAATTTTCTAACAGTTTGAAGAATAACGCTTTTTTTTTACCGGGTAAGACCATTTTCCTTCAAATAAGGCTGTTTCCCATAAAATTAAAGGGAAAATGCTCGTAAATTTGTAATCTTTCACACTGTACAAAACAAGGAGTAAAAGTTTAAAAAAAAAATACGTTTTAAAATAACGATCTGCATTTGAAATCACATTTTTCAGTTTGCTCTTTCCTTCCAAGAGTTTGCTTTTTTCCCCCTTTCCTTTCCCCCTTTGTTTAGGTATAATCTGAAATGTTGCTTTCAATTTTTCCTGATGATTTCGATTGTATAATTTAATGTGTTGTCTTTAAGGGCCCGGGGGCCCCTTGACAACCAATGCATTCTGTTTTTGGAAAATAAAAGTTTCTTTTTCGAAAAGAGAGAGAGAGAGAGAGAGGGTCTTACCCCAAACTGAGCGAGGGGTCCATCATAGAGTGAAATCTGGCCCACGCGACAACGGTCTCTGTTAGCCAGTGACTCTGGAGTGCTGTAGCCACCACGGAGTCCTGCGCCCTCGGCCAGAATCAGTTCCAGCTCCGGTGTTGCTCCCCCGGTCACCAACGAGCGGATCAGGGTGAGGGCGTTCGCATTAAAATACGTCTACAAAGCGTGAACACAATATATTTCAAAAAGGTCAGTTACAAAACTCACACACTGTGAAAAAAACCAGTTGTTTTTACAGTTAAAAACTGTCAACTTTGACGCCAGTTACTAACTGCTTTTTTACAGTTTAAAACTATAATTATTTTTACAGGAAAAACTAATTTTTTACAGGAAAACTGCAATTTTCTTTTACAGGAAAACTGTAATTTTCTTTTACAAGAAAACTGTAATTCTAGCAGGGAGAAACTGTAATTCTAGCAGGGAGAAAGAGTTAAATTAGACGTGCAAAGAATCACATGATTGAGATCATCGTCAAGCACAAATACCCGATACTAGACCTAGTGACCGAGTAATTACTTTGTCACAGACGGTTTAGTATTCGCACACAACAGGTTCCTGGATCAAATCCGGACTCGGTCCCTCTTCCAGGAACCCTTTGGGTGCGATACTGAACCGTCTGCGACAAAGTAATTACTCGGTCGCTAGGGCTATTACTGGGTATTTTTACTTTAGCCGGGAGAAACTGTTAAATTAACAGTTTTCCCCAGCTAAATTGACAGTAATTCCGTGTTAAAAATACAGTTTTCCAGTAAAAAAATTACAATTTTCCTGCAAAAAAATTAGTTTTAAACTGTAAAAAAACAGTTATTAACTGGCATCAAAGTTGACAGTTTTTAACTGTAAAAACAACAGGTTTTTTTAAACAGTGCAGAGCACAAATTAAGATATAGGGTCCATTCATTGGCGACTTCTTTCAATTAAATTTATGAATTACGTCACAACTTCTCACAATTGAATTTATGTCGCAAATGAAACTATATCGGCAGAATGTTACACTTTGGAGAATGCGAGTTTTAAAAATATTGCTTCTTCATATATAGTACTTTCCATTATAATACACTATAGAAAACTTGACTTCATTCATGTCCGCGGAATCACTGATATTGTCTGACTTCGTCAGTCAAACGGGAGATTAGAAACAACAACAACATAGAAAACATATTATTTTTGTTATTTTCCTCTAAATATTTCTGTTTTCTAAAATTAGTGAAATTAACTGCGAAATTACACCTCAATTGGTCAAAAGACACATTTCTTTTATTAAACGGACAGAAAAAAAAATCTATAGCCTCTTATACAGATTTCCCGAACAGGGGATAAATTATTTCTGTTTTGATTAAAAAGAACATTTGAAATATGCAAACTACATCCGTTTAAGTGATAATGTAGATGCGTGTGGTTTCTACAGCGACAACGAGTGTTCGTATGCGGGTCATGGCATAAATAGTTTGTTAATAAACTAAGTCACTTTGATAAATCAAGTTTAATTGACTCTTAATAAGCAAAATTTATTTAATAAATTATTTATAAGATAAATAAAATTGCTTATGAAATTGCTTAAACCAGCAGTTAAGAATCCAATGATCTAGTTGTTAAGAATCTGAATAACGTGATAATGTAAAATAAGTTTTTTTGTGGGTGGGACAATTATAAGCTCCTTCGTTGCTTCGTCCACTGTTAGCTATCTCCCCTTACCGCCTCCTCCGGTGCTAATTTTCAAATCCGCCAATCTTCCGTGTTCCGTGCGATATTATATCATTTCTACATTTTATCATCCGGATATCGGTTTGACGTTCGAGGACAAAAAGTTGGACATTCCTAAATATTCTTTTAAAATTAGATTGTTGGCAACTATTTTTATAATTTCTTTTATTTGGTCATTTGTTCAAAACTAAAAAATATATACTAAAAAAACAATCTTGTTATCTGCTTATTAATGTTGCGATCTCTGTATTTCTGCATATTTTTAATTTCCTTTATGAAAGACTAATCGCCTAAATTGTTTATTTTCATTAGGGAATTTCTTTATGTGGGGAGAGAGAAAACAGTTGCATATTTTTAATTTCCTTTATGAAAGACAAATCGCCTAAACTGTTTCTTTTCATTAGGAAATTTCTTTTTGTGGGGAGAGAGAAAACAGTTGTATATTTTTAATTTTCTTTATGAAAGGTAAATCGCCTAAATTGTTTCTTTTCATTAGGAAATTTGTTTTTGTGAGTACAGAGAAAACAGAAAGTTGCATATTTTTAATTTCCTTTATGAAAGACAAATCGCCTAAATTGTTTCTTTTCATAAGGAAATTTGTTTTTGTGAGTAGAGAGAAAACAGTTGAATATTTTTAATTTCCTTTATGAAAGACAAATCGCCTAAATTACTTTTTTTCATTAGGTAATTTGTTTTTGTGACTAGAGAGAAAACAGTTGAATATTTTTAATTTCCTTTATGAAAGACATATCGCCTAAATTATTTCTTTTTATTAGGAAATTTCTTTTTGTGCACTGTGAAAAAAAATCTGTAACCATTATAAGAAAATTTTTTGTAAAAAACTTTTCCTAGAAAATTTCTAGTAAATAATTACTAATAATAGTAAAATCGAATCCCGGTCTTCCGCGTGACAGGCAGAGGTACTGACCACTATACTACAGAGGAATAGCAGACTGCCGAAACCCGGGATCGAACCAGGAACCTTTAGAAGTTCAGTCTAACGCTCTCCCAACTGTGCTATTTCGGCACACAGATCGTTAGGAAATGATAAGTGAAATTCATTTGAAGCAATCAATTGGTCTCGAATCACGATCGAAGACCACGATTGGTTTGAAACAATTGCAAATACTAGAATTTTTTTTGTAACTGCAGAAATGAAGATTTCTGTTCAGAATTACAAAAACTTTTTTCGTAAAATTGGTTATTTCTGTAACATTACTAAAAAAAATTCTGTATGTTTACAGTATTTTTTTCTCAGTGTGGGGAGAGAGAAAACAGTTGTTATACGCACTGTGCTCATCAAAGAATCCAGGACACTGACAGCAAAGGCAGTGCCACAGGCGAAAGGCTGGGTCAAATAGAGCTCAGTATCAGGGTCATCATCATCGTCTTGATCTAAGAACTGTACATTTGTATCATTCACTGAAACACAGAGAACAATCAAAATAACTTCCACATTAATTAAAAAAGCTAATTGAAAACAGTTTTTCAAATGAAAATGATTAGAGTAAATCAACAAAAACAAAACATCTACACCTACAAAAGACCATTGGAGACGGGCAACGAAATTAAAGACCTAGTCATGTGGGGAAGCACTTGAGAAGGCATCGAATTGCATTAAATGGAGACTCAAACAGAAAACTATTAAAAATTTCATACTTGACGTCATAAAAAAATTGGTTCCTATATCTGCAACTGCTGTGTCATGAAATGCTTTACCATATTTTGGAATTCAGTTTATTATTATTTTTTTTTTAGATTTCGGAAATCAGAACCGGAAAGTGGTCCAACCGAATTCCACAAATATGGTGAAATATTTTACGGCACAGCCGTTTTAGCAGAAAAGAACCAGTTTTTTGCTGAAACCCAATAAAAATTTTAAGGGGGAATGGGCGCGTTGGACCGGGGGTCTCCAAAGGCAAAGTACATCAGTGTTAATCCTATGGAGAAAAAAAATATTTTCTATGACACATTTCTCCAGGTGTATTGAATATTTTTGCAAGCGGATTCTTTATGTGACAAATGTAGCAGATTTACAAGTCTCGAACTTCCCACTTTTTAAAATTGGCTGGAATATTTTTAAATTTTTCGATAAATAACTTTACACAAAATATTTGAAGCATTTTCAAAAAGTGGGAAGATAAGAACCTGTAAGTTATCTACATTTATTATTAAAAAAAATTTGAAAATATATTCAATACAGTTGGAGAATGTGGCAGAGAAAATAGTTTTTCCCCTCATTGGATCAACAGCGAGGCACTTGAGTTTGGAGACCCGCGGTCCAGCGTGCCCATCCCCCCTTAACAGTGAATATAAGCGAATAAACATCTGTAACATGACATTCGACCAATCCACGCCGAGCCCGCTATAATCAGTCGGAAAAACATTATAAAATCGCGATACAATTTTTAAGAAAAATCATATGTGTTTTACATAGCTAAATAAATAATTTAAATATTTATCATAATATAATACATCATATAAATAATTTTATTTTTATGAAATTAAATAATTTGTTTAGTATCTGCGAGCCAATCAAAAAACGACAGAAGCATGAAATTTGAAAATAGCAACTGAAAAAAGCTGCGGAATTTGGTTTAAATTGCCGTTTTGGCACTATTTTAACGAAAATAGTAACCACAGTCGCCTAATCTCAAAATAGTAGCAATAGTAACAATGATAATTAACATGTAATAATGTTTCATTAAGTTCTGACTTCATAGAATGGTTAAGAGAAAGAAAACACCAAGCTTAAAAATAAGAGAAAATAGTATATTAACTTACGGTGAAAAAAAATAACATAAAAATATAAATTTCTTACGTTTTAAATTATTTAGTAAAAGTTTTAACGGATACCTAATTCTGTTATCAATGGGACATTGGTCCCGTACACAGATCCCCGTCTTTGCAACACAATTGGACTACCGAGGGGGGATAAGGCATCTGGACCTCCTGGATCTGTTGCAGGGAAAAGAATTAGACGCAATTATTTAGTACACTCTAAAAACATCACTTTAAAGCAACATAATAATAACCTAAACCTGAGTATGTGACACAGTCAGAATTGCTCCAGGTAAATACATATGAGGAGTACATGGGGAAAACCGCTTGATTTCGTATAAGGCTTTCCTCAATAGGCTTCTTTGGTGATTATAGCGAGAAATCGCCTAAACTGGCGTAAAGAAACCGGTTACTCGCTTTGTTTTTCTTTAGCGGCAACCCTGATTAATGCCAGAAATCAGTGGACACGAGTCACACGTTTACACCGCAAATGAAGAACCGAAGGAAAAACCGGTTTCTTGTCGCCAAGCAATGTCCGCCAAGTAGACACAATTACGGGAAGACTCCTAATAAATCAAGTGGTTGTTCAAGTGTTGGTATTCCCCTGTACTCTTCATATTACTCACGTTAGAAGCCTGTATATATACTCATTTCTGAAGCTAAGCATATGCCCAAGCGTGAATACCTGGTATATTTATTTTTGAGCATATCCAGGTTAAAGAAAAAGTTGAAATAATGTACTCATTTTTTGAGTGTGGCTTTGTTTCAAAATCTAGCATGCCTATTTAGTGATTTTTTTTGTTATGTTCAATGTGCTTGCTTTTGAGTTGCTTGGGTGGGCTTAGGTTGTTTACAAACTTTCTTTTTACAACCTACTAAGACAAATACCTAAAATAGTTGAAATCATTATTATTTGATTACCCACAACTTGGAAATCAGAAAAATCTGGAAAAGTCAGAATAGCACTTTAATATTTCCGTTTCGTTGGGAAGTCAGGATAACACTTCAAATGCAATATTCTAGTTTCGTCGCTTAATTAAAATTAGTTGTCATTTAATAAAGTATTAAGAGTATGTCTTCACTGTAAAAAAACCTCTGTTGTTTAAACAGTTAAAAACTGTCAACTTTAACGCCAGTTAATCATTGTTTTTTTACAGTTCGAAAATGTAATTTTCTTACAGAAAAACTGTAATTTTAACAGGGAAAACTGTTATTTTAGCAGGGAAAAACTGTTATTTTAGCAGGGAAAAACTGTTATTTTAGCAGGAAAGAACTGTTAATTTAATAGTTTTCCTCCGCTAATTCAACTGTTTCTCCCTGCTAAAATAAAATGCACAATACTAGCCCTCACGACAGAGTAATTACTTTGTCGCAGACGGTTCAGTATTGGGCTCGCATGCAAGAGGTTCCTGGAAGAGGTATGGACCTTGCCCAGTTTTGATCCAGGTACCCCTTGCGCGCGAGCCTAATACCGCGCGCGCGCGAACCGTCTCCTACAAAGTAATTACTCAGTCACGAAGGCTAGTACTGGGTATTTGTGCTGAACTATGATCTCAATCACATGGCCCTTTGCACGTCTTCAAATTTCCTTTGTGCATATGATGGGTTGAGAGTGTGACGTCATGTTAACGAAGATAAAAACAGTAATAAACTGTTTTTCTAAAGAACAGTTTTTAACTGTAAAAAATATAGTGTTTAACTGTAAAAAATATAGTGTTTAACTGTAAAAACAATTTTTTTACAGAGTTGCAATAAATCATACAAGTTACTTACTGTGTGTTAAAACACCTATCGTGTCATCGAATGTCATAGCTTTGATGTTCAATGAAGCCAGTATGGCCTCCTTGTCTGCTAGAGTCGGATCATCACTGCTGGGTATCTTTGCAGACAGTATAACACACATATCACAGAGGTTGATGTTAACTGCTCGTAAATCTGCTCGGCTCAGCGGGGAGCCCTAAAAACAAAGACATACAAAATCAGATATTGTTATTATATAGAGTAGATAAATAAAATTCTCATACTGCAATTGGATAGCGTCATAATACAATGAAATACATAAAAATAACGAGTTTATTTTTATTTCGATGTTCAATTTGAAATGTATCCTTCCTCAAGCTCAGTGTGTAAAAGATATGAATACATTTTTTAAAAGTACATTCTATGCTTGCTTTTGTTTACCACAAGGGATTTGCATTGTAAAATGTTCAAGTCTTTTGCGGCAAACCAAAAAAGTTAATCTAGGAATTTATATTTTTAGAGCATACATTGATTGGTTCGTAAGAAATTTAAGCAACATAAGTGTAAGTTGAAAAAAAAAAGTTGCCAAAATTCATTATTTCAAGGCGATTTTGCTAAGAAGAATTTTTTGTGTAGGCTATATAAATTTATCTCGTTAGGTTACAAAAACATTTCTTGTATAGGATGCATAAAATGGTCGTGTAAAATTACGGAAACATTACTTGTGTGGGATATATAAAATAGTCTTGTAAATCTACATGATATATACATGTAATGCTAACAAGACTTATGACTTTGACTTTCTTGGTGGGGGGGCAAGATCGCCAAGCACTGCGACTTTAAGTCTATTGTAAATGCTAACAAAATATATTTTGTGTTTTTACAGCAATAATTTTAATAGTTGTTTACTAAAAATTTTCTAGGAAAAGTTTTTTTTAAAACAAATTTTGTAATGGTCCGAGATTTTTTTCACAGTGTTCTTGAATTAAACTCTTCATGTATTCTTTGTCATTTTTTAAACTCGTATTCTAAGTATTTTTTAGATGCATATTCTTTCTTTATGAGTGAAAGCTAAGAGGAAAATTTAAATGAATCTCAATAGTTTAAATTTTTTGTCGGTAACCTAAAATTTACACAACGCAATATACCCTAATTAAACATATTCTTTTTCTATTTAAGCATGAGCCAGCATTCATAAGGAAAAGTTTTTTCCATAGAGATAGAAAAACCGTGCTCTATCGCCCACTATCTAGAGGGGAAACAGAGGGTCAAAATCTGTCTCCCTTGAATACCTCAACATGGCGGCCAGTTGCGTAGAAAATGACAGTACTAAAATTGTTCTTTTTTTAGAAGCTGTTATCTTGGAGCTGGTGGCGCTTTGAAATTTTTTGTAGACGTGGATTGTACTTTTATGATTCATTAATCAGGATAATTTTTTTGGGTAGGTCTATTTCTATTCAGTGAAATAATTTAAATGTCAGACTCAATTTTGAATGACATTTTATGATTGGTTAGGCTTAACGATGAATATAAAATCATTAATTCCAATTATCAATAAACAACTATGCAAATTTTCGGTTGCTTAAAAATATTATTTTTAACATTTTCAAAGGAAATTCGAAATATTTGCAGTTAACTACTAGAATCAACTCAACAATCATGATTTCCACAAAAAAAAAAGAGGATTTTTAGCACTGATTTCTTCTACGCCAATCGCCGCCATGTTCAGGTGATGCTTCGGCACAAAATTCCCCCTTGTTTCACCATTACGTTTCTCCTCTAGATGGTGTACCATAGCGAACGGCTTTTCTATCTCTATGTTTTTTTTCCATCAGCAATTAACTACTGTAAAAACGTCTTACATTCAGTACAGAGATTTTGGGTAGATTCTGTAGCATCTTCCATTCACGGCGAAGATAGTCGACGTTGCCCACGATGACAACGTGCTTGAGTTCGTGGTAGTGAAAATTGCTGGCCCGGAGTGGCATCACCAGGTTCCGGAGTCCGATTAACGGAGAGTCCGGATCGGCGAAGAGACACACCACCACGTGACCGTTCAGAACGGTCATGGCGGCTTGGTTGCGGTCCTAGAACAAACAAATGAACACTCTTAAAACAAAAGAGTGAAATCCACTCCAGTTGGAGAAGTGCATTTTCGACCCTGGAAAGGAGTGAATATTAACTCAGACTGAGTTAAAATCACTTGTTTGGAGTGATCCTGTTGGAGGTTTACCACACAAAGGATCCACTCCTTTCGGAGAAGTGCATTTTCAAGACTGGAGGAGTGAAAATTACTCTGAGTTAAATTCGCTCGTTTGTTTTAAGAGTGAAGGCTGTAAGTGCAAAACAAGTTAAATCAGTTTTTGGAATAAATATAGTTGGTTAGCTTTTCAAACAGATTATATACGTATTGATGATTATGAATGATTATAATCGTATGTATATATAACATATACAAACATATACATACGAATTTAACTTTTTTTGTGCAAATCAAAATGTTGGTGGATCGCTTCCTACAATACCTGTATTAAAAGCTAACCAACTAAATTTTTTCCAAAATTGATTTAACTTGTTTTGCACTTGAGCTCTTCAAATATGGTCTCTAATTTCACTGTAGAAAATAAACTCTTAAAAAGAGTATGTTGGATGTTATCATTTTATTGTGCGATGACAATATTATCAGAATTAAATATGTTGAAACTTCAAGTTTGAAGCACAGTTTTGAAGTGCAGTTCAAAGTGAAAATATCAAATGGAGTTCTAGGATGTTATCATCTCATTGTGATAACTACATTTTCGGAAGTAAATACCATAAAATATACCAAAGCAAAGTTTAAAATAAAACTACCTTGAAGAGTTCTAGGACGTTATCATTTGATTGTGATAGCAATATTTTCAGAAGTAAGTACGTTGAAATCTCAAACTTAGGCACAGTTCAAAATGAAACTCTCAAAAAGAGTTCTAGGACGTTGTCATTTTATTGATAACCATATTATCAGAAGTAAATTCGCTGAAGTCTTAAATGAAGAGTACAGGGGAAAAAACCCTTCATTGACTGGAAATCGGTCCGTGTTGAGGTCTGCTTGGCGAGTAGCGGCAATCGTTTCGCCCTCCGTTCGTCTTTCGCAGTTCAAGCGTCAGAATAGTGTCTGACGTGTATCTCGATCATAGAGGTAATAAACTCATGCGCCGCATGATAACCCAAGTAAAACTGATTTATTCACACCAGTTTAGGAGTGACTCGCTATCTTCTCCAAGCAGACCTGATGCAGACAGATTTCTTGTCGATGAAGGTGTTTATCCCCTGTACTCTTCAAAAAACATTTCATATTTAAACTCTCGAAAAGCGTTCTAGAACGTCATCGTTTTATTGTGATGACAATATTCTCAGAAGTAAATATTTCACATGACCACAGTTCAAAATGAAACTATCAAAAAGAGTTCTAGGATGTTAGAATTATTGGGATAACAATATTCACAGAAGTAAATCCGTTGAGATTTTAAATTTAAGCACAAACCAAAGTAAAACTATCAAAAAATGAGTTCTAAGATGTCTGCATTTTATTAAGATAACAGCATTATAAAAGAAAACAATTTTTAATATCATATTAAAGAGATCATATACGTTCATAAAATTCAATATGTCTTGCGGCAGTTATCCACACAACAATTTTTAAATATCCTGTGCACCCTCTCTCTACTGGAGAAGGGATAACAGAAGGAGATTTCTCTGATAAATTTTTCTCCCAATCGTTTTCAAAAATAAAATAGAATTCATAAATTCGAGAATCCAATTATAACAATGGAACCACTTTATTTTAAGAATTTTTCGAGGGCATTTGTTAATAAAGATTTGAAGTTTTTTCCCGTTTGTTTTGTTCCCATGCCATGTTTCAGCTTCATATAATAATATGTATTTTACAATTGTGTTAAAAATGAAAAAAAAAATAGATTAGTTAAAGTAACAAATGCTAAAATATTAAAAACATGTAATCAAAAAAATATATAATATGAAACTAGAAAACAAAAATGTCAGTGGATCGGGCATGTGCTATGCAAACCCGAAATATTCAAAGTAAAGGAAGCTTTAGAATGGAATCCGCAAGGCAAAAGAAAAAGAGGTAAGCCAAAAACAACGTGGCGTAGAACATTCAACAAGGAAGTAAAAGAACTTAGCAAGTCATGGGGAGATATTAAGACCTTTGCTGCCAACAGGGTGAGGTGGCGGACCATGACGGAAGCGATATGCTCAATGCTGGAGTGAAAGAGTTTTTAATAAAGTAAGTAAAAATAAGAACGATGTTCATTTTGTAAATCCAGGGAGAGAAAAATCGTAACAAACGTTTAGTGATTCCATCTAACACTTATCACATAAACGAATAATCTTACCAATATACAATCTTCAAGGGATTTAGCGGGACACCAGTGAAACATGCCAGTCGAGTCGTATTTCATTTCTGTTTTCTCGAAATCAAAATCTTTTGCTTGGTCATCGGCCAATCCCACCGCTAGAGGGCCTTCCTGTTTGTTGGAGCCGTTGGTACCGGCTGCCCTACTGGTGGGCCTGTCGAGCCACGGGAAGAGGCACAAAATAATGGAATGACATAACAATGCAAGGATCAAAATAAGTATGATTTTAAGGGTTTTTTGTTGGCAATTAGGGGATGTACAAAATTGCTTAAAATTAACTTTAAAAAATAAAAATTTCTAAGTAAAAATAAAACCACAGAAATTAAACTAATTTTGTAGCTTTATTTTTTAAAAAAATAAATTATTTATTTTGCATATACAATAAGTTTAAAAGTTAAATAACTAGATCGATTTGCAGAGATCTACCTTAACTATGGAAAAGTCCTTTTTTAGACAAAAAAATATTTCTTAATATTTATCCTCTTAAAAGTAAATATTTTTAACTCTAGTTTTTTCTGCTAAGTCCTTAAATAATTACGCTGTAAACTATTAAATAAAAGGTTACTATACATTTTATACTTTATGCATGTGAAACATAAATAATTTATCTATAAAGTAAATGGCAGAGTTCATGGCAGAGATCTACCTTAACTATGGAAAAGTCCTTTTTTTTAAAAAAATATTTCTTAATATATATCCTCTTAAAAGTAAATATTTTTAATTCTAGTTTTTTCTGCTAAGTCCTTAAATAAGTACGCTGTGAACTATTAAATAAAAGGTTACTATACATTTTATACTTTATGCATGTGAAACATAAATAATTTATTTATAAAGTAAATCTACAAAACTAAATTTAAGCCTTAACAATTCCAATAATTTGTAAATATTCAAACATTTTTACAAATTATTTACACGTATAAATAATAAATTAGGATTAATTAAGCTTGTGATTTACTACTTATAACAAAGTAAAACTTTCATAACTCTACAAAGAAATTCAAATTTTTGTTTAAAAAAATAATCGCAAAATTTATTTGTAGTAAAAAACTAAACACAACAATAATTATATTACTATCATTTTGTCAATGAATAATAAAATTTTTATTGCAATAAAAAATATGACTGTGAAATATTTGATTGTGTTATAAAATGTTTGGATTTAATATGCAAAAGTAAATAAAAGACAATGGTAAATTTAAGTATAATTAAAACCAAAAGTTAAACATTTCAGAATAAAACGTATGCAAACCAGAACATATAAAATAAATTCTATATGAAATACAAAATTATCTGAGAGTTAAAAAAAGTCTAATGGAATGTCTTTGAAGAGCTTAGTGGAAGAACTAGAAAACGAGCTTTAAAGTTTTTAGTTAGCTCTTAATTCCGTTAAAAATGGTACTCGCAAACACTAAAAAATATACGTAACTTATTATGAAAGGGGGAAACTTTAATAAAAGAGAACGCTGAATACTTTTAGATATTCAGCATAGATAAACATGTTCTTTAATACAAAAGTATCTCTTTTCCCCAAAATTGTCACCAAGCAAGATCTTCCACTAAGCACTTCAGTTTTTACATATGTCTAAAGGAAAGATAAGTCAAGCAACAAGCAAAACTTTAAGCAGAGCAGATATTGAAATACCCCATTTATTCTAGTTATAAAATTACAAAAAGTAAACTAATTGAACTAGTTGGCGGTGTGGTGTAAACTAATAAATAAAGCTCTACCAGAAGATTATCAATGCTTTTTTTTTTCTTTCTAAAACTACTAAATTTAAGTGGTAAATGTAAATGCTTTATGAAACTACACAACACAAGAGAGACGATAACTGTAATCTTATTAGAGATTGCCTGTTTCAAGTAAGCGAAGTCTAAACTTTATCCAATCACAGAAATTTAAAGGTTTTAGTCTCTTTCACTTGAATATATTTTTTATTATTAAGATCAAATATTTTTTTTATTATTAAGATTAAATAAAAAATAGTTTTTTTTATTAAGAACAAATAAAAAATAGCTTACATTAACAAATTTATTAATTTAATTAATTTATAAAATTAATTAATTTTTTTATTAATTTTAATAAAAAGTTATTTTTTATTAAGACCTGATAAAAAAATATTTTTTTATTAAGACCAAATAAAAAAAAGCTACATTAAAAATTTAATTAATTTAACTAATTTATAAGATTTATTTATTGTTATATTTTTTATTAGGACCAAAAAAGGGTAATTTTTTTATTAAGACCAAATTAACAATAATCTTTATTAAGACCAAATAAAAAATAGCTTACATTAAAAAAATTAATGTATTTAATTAATTTATAAAAATGATTTATTTAAATAATTTTTTTTATTAAGACCAAATAAGAAATATTTCTTTTTATTAAGACCAAATAAAAATTAAATTTTTTTTACTAAGACCAAATAAAAAAATAGCTTACTTCAAAAAATTAATTTATTTCATTTCCTATACTAAATAGCGGACCACATTTTACTGAACAATAATTTAATAAGAGACCACGCTGAATACTATTAGGTAATGCTTAGTTATTCAATTAATGTATAAATACTAATATTTTTGCAACCTCATAGGCTCATTAATTTGGAACATCTCAATAATTTTACTTCAACAAGAAAACTCACATTTTATGTAATAGTTCATAAAGTGCAAAATTTTTTACAAATCGATAAACAACTATAAAATCTGACATTTAGACAAAACATGCATCATGCTTGAGAAAATTAAGAACATCCTTAGTGCTTTATGGAAAAATAGATAGATGCTCCAATAAAAGGACAAATAAAAAACAATACAAGTATTATTTCATGCAGGATACAAATACATGCGTTTTTTTCCATACAGAAGAATGCAAATCAGTGAAAATAGTCCTCTTTTACCAAATGGTGCATTATTAATCGATTCCACATTGCAGTCTTAAATTTCAGAAATTTGAAAACTCTTATATACATTTTAGTTAGAAGAAAATGCATGAGGATATGCGGAGTCGACTGTGTAAATTTAGATTACAATTGAAATAGTTTAAAGGGATTAATTGGAATATTACAAAGGTTCAGCATTTATAAAACTTTATCTAAAATTTTTAAAGCTTAATTTGTTACCACTTGGTCGTAAGGTGTGATGAGCATTTATTGTTTAATAAACCTGCTACTCTTTTTATTTGAAAATCATTGACCATTTTTTTAATGATAAATTTTATATTTCCATTCAAACTTTTTGGATAATATAATTAAAGGATAATAAGCTTTTTAATATAAAAAAATACCAAATACTCATTGAATATTTCACTGGAAAAACTTTTGTCACTGACTATTATATTGTACATTTGATAAAAATCGAATATTCACGTATTAATAACCTTTTCAATGATATCTCGGTTAAATTGTATTATTTTAAATAATTCTTAAAATCACGTTGTCAATTTTTATTAGTAAATTGAAGCAGTTTACATCTACACGAAAGTAAATCTAATCGTGGGTTGCTTAGATACAGGTAGTGTAGTTGGTGCCTTTTTACGCATTCAGAAAAAAAAAGCGAAAACACGTTGGGCGTATTGCTTTAACGGGTCATCTGAACAGTTTGTCACTAATGAAAATTATCACGTTCTGCTCGAAACTTTAAAATTTTAGGTCTAAAGCTAAAGCTTGTTTCAAGAAGCTAACATTAATTATCGTCATTGATACCGAAAGTTACCGATAAATAATCGACCTATAAATCTACGCAATTCTAACGATATTTCTAAAGCAGTGGGTTGTTAGAGATCGAAGTTATGGTAACGATTATCAGGAAACCGAAGCTTAACACTTTCGCTGCGCCAAGTTTCTTAGAAGTATAATATGTCATAGAAAAACTGAAAAAAGTGACCGAATATTAACGGACATATCACGTAAACGAAAATTTTCCAACCTAACCTTCAACTCATCCATATCTTCAACACAAAACTCAAAATTGGAAGTAATCTGCGGTATGCTATAGATATTGAGGTGCAAGAAAGTATCTTCTCAACGTCGTCAACTCCACATCACCTGGTTCATCTATCCTAGTATTTGAACCAAATAGATGCATAGATTACGCCACACTTTAGAGATTTTAAAGCATACGTAAATGCAGCTAATTTTTATGAGAAAATATAAATGTGTGTCAAATTTTGAGGATGAAGTTTTATTAATTACTACCTGAAAATATTATATGCGAGCAACCGTACACTCAACGCTGGTAACCCTATGCCTAACTTTGTGAAGTTGAAATTCAGATAAAAGTTGAAGATCGGGTTGCTTTACGGTTTGTGGGAGGGTTGAATGAATAAGCGTCCACGTGATATGCCCTTAAGTTCTTGATGTCTCGATACTTATACATTGTTTATTTACTATGCGAGCTTCGAAAAGACTTTCTTCCCCAATCCCTTCGCTTGGTTTTCCGGGAAACGAGGGGAGCATCCCTTTTTAAAACTAACGCGTTTGAGGTTCTGCTGTGAGATTTACAATCCGAACAATTCAAAACCAAGTAGGGTGGGGAAAAACACGCTCACGCCGTTTCGAAGAAAACCAATGCGGGTCGGGGGAGGAAAATGCTTTCGAGGCTCGCTTTCAAGATAGACGATGCATAGCGAACGTGTTAAACGATGGTCATCGCACCTTGAAGAGGGCTATTGTCCGAGCAAACGAGAACTAAAGAAAAGAAGCGAATCTAAAAGGCCATAAACAGAGAACATGGAAAAAGTGGAGAAGTAAGTAGTAGAAGAAGAGGCATACATGAGTTTTTTCACTTCATACGCTAGGTGTAAGCCAGCAAACGTGTCGTCGGTCCTGGCGCCGTGCGCTGTGTTAGCCAGCGGGCTAGAAAGAAACAGGAAGAAAAGGGGCCAGAAGTGATAACAGGATGTGCAAAAAACAACACAACAACAACAACAACACACGCGCGATTATATACTCGCCGCCAACCAAACAAGAAACGGTAGGGATACCGGATTTTCAGAAAAAACAGCCGGTGTTTCCAAAACAGTTGTTCGGTTTAGACCGGCCTTATGAAAAAAAAAACGATTTTTCAGTCAAAACCGAGGGCAAAAAAAACCCGGTTTTTTCCATCCCTAAAGTGTTTCAAATAAGGGTGGCGGGAAGTATAGTTTTTTGCGTCACAACAACGCGCGTACAACAACGTGGATTGACTGTGAGGTGCCAGCACAAGAAACAAAAACAAGCAAAGCAACACTTTTTTTTAAAAAATTTAAATTCACAAAATTAGAGAATGAAATCGGAATTTCACCGGGTTACAGTCACTTACTACTGCTCAGTTTAAGGATGGTACGCATTCAAATGTTGTAAAGTCTGGATTTGATGTGGACAAACCTTCCATACTATTAAATGTATTAAGACCTTTTAATCTGATTATTACGGCTTGGAAAAATCATTTTTTGAAAAAATTATGAACAGTAATTTATGTCTTAACTTTAGATCATTTTATTGTGGCTCAAAACCATCACAAAGTGGTTATTGGTTAAAAACAAATTTAATGCTGTCTTAAGAAAACAATAAAAAATTGAAGAAACTTTTTGTTGTGCATTAAAAGGGTAATTGAACTAATAATGCACTGTTTATTGCATATCTCTGTAATTGTTCAAAAAATACTTGACTTTTTTTTTGGTTTCAAAAATCAATTTTTTTCAGTTTTAATGGCATTTCCAAAGTTACCAGCCTTTTCACCTCTCATGTTACAATATCAAAAACATATTTACTATGAAGCTAATTAAAAATAATACTTGAATGGAAAATGAAGAATTGCACTGGCGAGATTACGTCATAAAGTGTTTGTTTAACTCTCTAAATAATTACCATTCAATTGTAAAATAAAGTTATGACGTAGAAGTCAAAATTTTTACCATCATGAAACTAAAATTATTGCTTTCCATTTTGATAAAATTTTGTTTTAAGATACGTTAATTGTTAAAAAGTAGACAATTACATGCTTTCATTTACAACTGAAAAAAAATGGAAAGCTAAAGAAAAACCACGCAATTATTTAAATTATAATTCAGAATATTTTAATGTCGTACGCGGATCTTCAAATTGCAAAAAATAATGTGAAAATGTCGAGTTAAAATTTAGTCATATGTTTTACAGCATACTGTATTAAAAATTACTGAACAAAAGATTACATATTGTACGATATTAACTTGGCTGTATAGATCTATAACACAAAGACAAAATAATATGTACATTATCGCTGACGAATGGCATTACATTTAATTTTGATATTCAAGATGAAAGATTATGAGTGAAAAATTATGCTAAAACGCAGAAAAAAGAGAAGGCATTTAACATTTTCTTTCAATTTTACATTTTAATTTTTTTTGTGCCATTTTGGTAACATGCACTCCGTGCCAACCTAACTTGGGTAAAAACAAATAGTAAAAAGGCAGGGGGAAAAGCGCGATTGGTCCGTTTGTTGGAAATTCCTGTAAGGTAATATTTACATGCAAAATGATCTGAATACCATTTAACCAAAATACACTTTTCATTCTGATAAAATTGCCAAATTTTCATAATTAAAATTCAAATCTGCTGGACCTTATACGAAATTAATGATTTAAACATGTTCTCTAGATGGATTCACAAATAATTTATGGAACTCTTTACATCCGCGAAAGGATCTTCTCCATAGCATATTTCTATTTACCCAACTTAGGTTGGCAAAGGAGTAGTTCTTCTCTACTTTTCCTTCGCGATAGAATATGGTTGCATTTTACATAAAATTATTTTCATATTTGCAGTAGACAGTTCCCCAGTGAAAATCAGTTTCACCTCAAAATAAATAAAATATTTAAAAAAAGGAATTAATTAAAATTTATATTCATTAATCAGTTAATCCTTTTAACAACCGTTAGATATTTTCAATATAATTATGAAACATATTTTATATCATTGATAAGGAATTTTTGAAATATATAATAATGGAGTTATTGCAATTCAAAAATAAATCTGATGACAGCTGGCACACTGTAGAATTACCATTTCATTTTAGAAGTACCAAAAAAAGGTTACAGAGAGAATCGTAAAAGTAAAATTGGTTTCGACAGTACATTTTACAAGAAAACTATTATATAATTCAAACTAGCTTTAAATGGGACCAAAGAATTTTTAGTATTAGTATTAATTGTGAAACTGTATTCCTATTATCTAAGATAAATCCTCATCGTTAGTACCCGTCCAAATAGTATAGAAAATCGTGCTATTAGAGCAAAGACTAGAAAAAATATTGATGATTATTATTTGCAAGATTTAACTTTCTATCTTACATTCTTACATTTCTCATTAACTATGTGCAAAAACTCAAATTTCGATAGAAAAGGAAAAAGTACATATTATAATATATGATTTAAAAAAAAAAATTCGGTGGTACCTTATTGTTCGAAAAACAAAACATAATATTTCAATATCGATGAAACATATATCAATTTCATATCGATGAAAACTTCGATTGAAATTCCCATTTCATTGGTCGAATATCGTGACAGCACAAATACAAATGCGTGAGAAGACAACGTATACAACACACCGTGATATATAATAAACAACACGATATATATCCACCGACGAGAGATATCGCACGCATGCAGCACAAGAGGAAAACTGGAAATGGACACAGAACAACGGATCAACACTTACCTCGGGAACAGACCCGGATTGTTGGGGGCCACCTGGGCCCCGTTCTTCGGAGCCGGCGATGTCAGCAGAGGGGTCCCGGGATTCTGGGTCCTGCCTGGGGCCTTGGCAGCCGTGGGGGCCCGGTGTCGTGGGTTGTGGATGTGGCCCCCGGGCGTAATGGTGGTCCCGCTGCCGCGATGGGCGGCGTTGTGGCGGCCGCCGACCGACGCTTCACTCAGGTTGGTGACTGAACAACGGATTGAGTTTCATTTTGGTCAACTTGGTTTTTTGAGTTACGGTTAACAGACATTGCAGTGAAAATTAACCCCTTATGCCCCCCCCCCCCCCTGCACTGCAGTAAGATTTTATTTTAATTATCTACCGTTGTCCATTCTAAAACTATCTGGGCATCTGGGCAATTAATGATAATATATGAAGAGTACATCTCTTAAAACAAAAGAGTGAAATCCACTTTAGTTGGAGAAGTGCATTTTCGACACTGGAAAGGAGTGAATATTATCTCAGACTGAGTTAAAATCACTCGTTTGGAGTGATCCTGTCGGAGGTTTAACACACAAAGGATCCACTCCAAAAGGAGAAGTGCATTTTCCAGACTGGAAGCGTGAAAATCAATCAGACTGTGTTGAAATCGCTCGTTCGTTTTAAGAGTGTACACGAGAACCGATTGATTTCGTACAAGGCTTTCTTTAATCACTCAAAACTTTGAGTGGTAAATTTCACTAGATTTCGAAGAAAATCTGTATTTGATTTTTGTGCCTCCATTATTGGAAATATTTAGAGAAAAAATAGCGTTAATTTTTGTTTGAATTGCATCTATTTTTTAAAATTATTTCATTATTATTCATTTGTATTTAAAACATTGTGTATTGTGCATACTTACATTCGTTAGGATTTTTTGTTGCGTCTAAAAAGGGAAAAAGAAAACATTAAGCAATATTTTTCCGAGTAAAAACAAGAGCAGAACTTTTAATTGATTTTTTTACTCTAAATCTTTTATTTAATATCAATATAAAAAACATTTACAATATTTAAGTTTAATAGTAGACATATAATACACGTATACTTTAATATTTATAAATTTTATAGCTTAAAATAATTTTTAAATATATGGATATGAAAACCAGAATTATTGGCTACAAAATAGAAAAAAAAAACAATTTTGACAACTTCAATTTTAGTTAAAATTTTAATCTTTCACGGTGAAAAACAAAAGAAGATTACACGTCAACGAAATTATATATACCTCAGTTGACAATAAGTAAAACCCTGTTATAAATACAATGGAACCTCGATTATTCGTCCCCCTTTTATCCGGAACTCTCTGTTTACCGACCCTTAAGCCCTAAACCAACATAAAACAAATTTCTAAAATAAGATCATTCTCCCTTGTTGACATAATAAACTGGCCCAGAAATCTACGGCGATTCTAAAATGAGCAATCTCTGGCGATACTGAAATCGGCAAACTTTCGCGATTCAAAAATCGGAATTCTCCGTCGATTCTGAAATCTGCATTCTCCGGAGATTCTTCTACCGTTAGATTCCGGCGTTTATGAAATTGGGAAACTCCGGTTATTTTAAGATGATAAAACTTCGGCAACTAAAAACAATAAGAGTGAATTTGTAGCAATCCTTAATTTTCAACAACAAAAATCACGGAATTGCATTAAATCGGAAAAACGAAAGGTCTGAGATACGCGGACATTTGTCGGTCTTTTGTGTTATAAGTTTTACTTTTTCTTAAGCGCTACAGCCGATTTCCGGCTAAGGCTATCTGTATAAGATAGAACCATCCTATAAGTAAGCTTATACATAAAATTTGCTACTTAATAAAAAATTTATATTTCCTGAATTTTCGATTTTCCGATCTACCTCTGGTCCTAATCAGAACGGCTAATCGAGATTCTACTTTATTTTCACTGTAAAAAAAACACCAGATGTTTTTACAGTTAAAAGCCATATTTTTTTACAGTTAAAAACTGTTCTTTAGCAGGGAGAAACAGTTAAATTAGCAAGGGAAAACTATTAAAATAACAGTTTGTTCTTGTTAAAATTACAGTTTTAAACTGTAAAAAAAACAGTTATTAACTGGCGTAAAAGTTGACAGTTTTTAACTGTTAAAACAACGAGTTTTCTTTTTACAGTGTACTATCTTACTAATGAATAAAAATGTCACCTCTTAGTTTCACCCTCTTGGGTATTTCTGGAGGTGTAAAGGTTGGGAACGTAGAGTTGTGAACACTCTCATCTGAAAAGTAAATGTGTGGGGAATCAATCGGTCACAGGTGGTGTGCAACATCCATGGCCAGCACGAAAGCAAAACACCAAAAAAAGGCAGCCCAAACACCAAAACTCGTTTGACGAAAACTATTTTAATAGATATTTGTAATTTCAATTGTAATTTTGAAAATGAAACATTAAAACATCTATCAAGAAATTAACTTTATTTGCTCTAAAATGCGAGAGTCACCTAGATGGTGCCACAAAAAACAAAAATATCTCTCAGTTCTGGGGAATTGGCCGAGTCTGCAAAAGCTTGATCGCCAATATTGCAGCCCCATGGGAGGGAAAAAAACTCTAAAATGCTCATAAATAAACTTTTTGTCGGCATTTTTATTTAATTTTTGCAAAAAAAGTTATCAATTTTTCGAGACTTGCCTTAGGAGAAATTCGTTGAAAAACTATTGAAATTTAATATTTGTTTACTATATAGTACTTTATTTGTTTTTATTTTTGTGATATAATATTTTATCAATAACATATACTGTATTTCATTAAAAAAAATTTTAGTGACGTTATCATAAAATGAATTTTCTTCTTAAAATTGTGACGTTTCAGTTCTTTACTTTACTAATTATAAAATTTCTCAATGGTAAGTAAGGCGATTTACCACGCTCACCTAACCTCAAATTACATCCAACACTAGATGGCATTCATTTACCGTCAGTTACTAACAGCCTTCTAGATTCTAAGAAATATGCAGTATGTATGACGAAGGAACTCGTTCATCACCTTGAGGTATACCGTTTGGTGTATACGGTTGGTTTAATATATTTGGTAACACTATACCTTGTCTACCCAGAATGCGAGCCTCGAAAGCATTTCCCTCCCCCATCCACGCATGTATTTGCTTCGAAACGGCGTGAGCGAGTTTTTTCCCACCCTAATAGGGTTTGAACAGCTGGATTGTTATCCTCACAACAGTACTTCAAACGCGTTAGGTTTAGAAAAGCGATGCTCCCCCCGTTTCCTAGAAAACCAAGAGAAGGGATGGGGGACGAAAGTCTTTTCGGGGCTCGCATAGTAAATAGACAAGGTATAAATACACTATAATAAACAAGTTTTGGAAAAGGGCGCCTTATGCTTGCAGCAACGACATTGAAACAACAGGACAACACGAAGCAACACAGATACACTGAAAGCATACGCTGTGGAGCATAACAAACACTTGGACTATGCTTTCCACAGCAACAAAGAAAAATGCAGGCAAATACAAAAGGCAAGCAGCTTATCTTAATAGCAGGTCAATAAAGGTCAGAAATATAAAATAGCAGGTCAATAAAGGTCAGCAATACAAAAGGAAGATTCATATTAAAGAAGAAAGGTACAGCAATGAAAATATAAAGATTGGAACCCAAATTAATAAGCAGGTTTGAATCAAATAGCTTTGTAATTCTTCCAGATCTAGAGAAGCAACAAGATGGCGTTACATCAGCGAATTTATTATTGAGTTAACTGCGCTGCAAAAGCATTTAATTTTAACTGAAGGAATTACTTAAATGTTTCAAAACTTAATACTTGAATTGCAGTATTGCTGTAAAATTATTAGAAGCAGCGATATCTAAAAGATATTTGTAAGAATAGGAAACTAAAAAATTCGTTGTTAAAGATTGTTTGGTTTAATTGAATCTAAACTACGAATTAAATAAATAAATAGCAATTTAATTGGCTTACTTTATTGGGTATTCATCTATCTTAAAACACTGAGAAGAGGTCGTCAAAAAAATCTGTCGTCACTTCTAGATTACGTCGTCAAAGCAGTTAAACATATTCTACACAATTTACAAGATGTCGCGATTAATTTTAATAAACTTTATTGGTAGTTTTGATTTCCCCATTCTGCATACAACCGTTGAATAATTTAAATAGTTTTTAAGTTCGGCAATGATATTTCTAAAACTGTAAGCTGAGGTTGGTGTGTTCAGTAGATCTAACCTGCCACAGGTAAAGGTTCAAACTCTAAATTGGCAAGGTTTACTCAATCTTAAATCTTTTAGGTTGATCAACAAAATGAGGATTAAGCTTGTTAAAAAATTATTTACTGGTGTTGACAGCTTAACTGTTATATATGCCTTTACCTCACAGCAATAAAAAAAAGAAGAAGAATATTGGGTACAGCTTGCGCTGGCCTAATGCGGCCTGTTGAGTAAAATGGCGTTTGGCGTTTATTTTTCAATTTTACTATGAAAAATCACATATTTCTGTAAGTAATCCCAATAGTTCTGATGTTTAAGTAAAGGCACAAATCGATTGGCCTAGAAATATAGTTATTATATCTTGTAATTTCAGCTCAAAAGTTCAATTAGACACTTTTTCCATTTGTAGATAGGTAATTTTTAGTTTTAAATTATTTGAATTAATTTTTGAACTTTTCTCTTTTAGCCCACCATAAACTTCTGTTTTACCAACACCTCCTAAAAAACAAGCACAACCGTGAAGTTTTGCAAAGGAGCATGGTTGTCTAACATTTGTTACCGTTGTCTCTGACATTTTCTCCAAGTGTAGCAAACAAATCAGTTAGATTCGTCAAACTAGGAGGGGAATTTTAAATTAGGGACCGATTTCTGTTTAACTATTCCTCAAAATTAGGAGGATGCGTCAAACCACTTGTAGGCTTGTTTTGATCTAGAAGGTATTGGTTTGTTTCTAAATTTTAACAAGACCAAATTAAGTAGAGTATCAGGATTCGACAACAAGCGGTTAAGTGATGACAACGTATGGACAGGTTAATTCCTTCGGAAATACCACTCGAGTGAAGCGGTGGAAATGATTATCTAACAAGCGAATCTTTGTTTGAGTTAGTAGTAACGAGAATTTCTCCGCTTCACTCGAATAGCGTTTAGTATTTTGAAGTCGTGTCCAATCACAGATATCATATAAAGTACTGGATTGGAAGATCACGTGATCTTCAATGCTAACGACGGGACATGCAGGGAGACCAGAATGAGGGGGCAATGGGGCCAGTGTTGCCAACACATTAAGGAGAAAAGTGCTACTAAAAAATAAATGTAATTCTAAAATTTCAAAAAAAACACCATAAAATACTAGTTGAATTTTTAAATATTTTTAGTGACTTAAAAAAACTTGAAGCTTTTCTAGTATGTAGTATTTTTTTGTAATTTTAGAATTAAATTTTATTTTATCGTAGCTCATTTCTCCTTTATGTGGTGGCAACCCTGGCCCCATCTCCCCCTCATTCTGGTCTCCATGCGCGTCCCGTCGTTAGCATAGGAGGTCACGTGATCTGCCAATCTAGAACTTTATATGATATCTATGTGCAATCAAGTTCAACTGCGATGGCACAAACACGGATAAGTAATTTTTTAAAAAATGCAAATACAATTTTTTAAAAGTTCGGACATGATAACTCTGCTCAGTTTGGCCTTGATTTGACTGTGCTAGCAAGAAACGTATATAGACGATATGATGGCAACATTCAAGAAACGACCAACAACGTAGATGTGCAGACAGAACACATAGATTGAAGAGCGTGCACACGGCAAGCACATGAAAGCTATTTCGGAAGTGAACCTACTATTATCTGATTCGGATACTTCTGCGTCAATATCAACTGCACTGCCAGTCCTTGAGATAAAATACTCTGTGGAGATTCACAATGGTTTGGTTTTACAATGTCACGCAAACTTCTTTATTCACAATACACAGAGATATCAGTTTAGGAATAACACTCAGAGCTTCAAAGCTAAAACAAGCCAGGCAAATCGTTAAAAAAACTATGATTAGAATTTCAATTTTAAATTGCAAAAGTAATATAAGCAAAAAATAAATAAACGAAGTTTTCCAAGAGCAGATTAATTATTTAAAAAAGTTTAGAGGTACTAATCTTTTTTAATTAAAGAATAAGCGTCATACGCATAAAACTTTGTTTTCTATGTTTTCATTGCTATCATAAACATTTTAAAGTAAATTTTGCACACGATTCCAATTAACAATTTTCCAGGATGCGTGTATTGGTATGCTAATTTTAAAACTAGTTTTAAAATCTATTAATTTTTGAAACGTATTACTAAATGAGTTAGTTAAAATATCTCAAACATTTATTTCGTTTAAATCAAAATGAGAAAGTAGTTTCTAGATGTTTCTTTCAGAAATATTTGGAAAGTGCGTGAAAAGAAAAACGAATTCTCCAAATCTCCAAATTTGTGAAATATGCACTTTTTTTATCGTTGGAAGTATTTGCACTAAAAACGCATGCAAGTAAGAATCTTGTTTGCAACGTGGAGATATATATCTTGGTATGTGCGTGTGTTCAAAGGGACTACAATGCAGGAAGGGTTAACGGTTTCCATGTCACCACAACACATTCATCCTTAACAACATTTAAACCAGCATGCATTAAACTAAGAATGAAGTACACTGTAAAAAAATAGTGTTTTTACAAAAAAATATTTATAAAATAGAGAGACAGAATATTTTTTTTGCATCATTACATAGCATTTAAAAAATATTAATTAAATTGAACAGATTTTTTCAGCAAATTAAAAAGAATTTTTCAAGTAGTTTTTTTCTGTAAAAACATTATTTTACAGTGTATGGACGTGATTTTTATATAAGAATATAATTTTCGGTTTGCAATGAGTTTATTATATAGGATGACAGTATAGTTATGACACATTGATACGAATATGACAGCCAGGCATATGAACTAACTACCTAGAATATCAATTTACACTGAATGAGAGCATGCTACATCAACGTTCAGCTTCCACAGTGGTGGTTTGGAAAATGAGGATTTACAAGTTTTTTTTGAAAAACTACTATTTAAATAATAAACTCATAACTTTTCGTAAAATCTACTGGTTAACTAATGCATTACAAGTGAAATTGAACTTTACTAATCTGATAGTGAAATGACTTAAAGCTGAGACAAACTAAATAGAGTATCGGGCCTCGATAGCAAATGATTACGTGATGACTGAATAAGAACGAGATGACCCTTTTCTAACCAACCAGTTTGAGTCAAGTAGAGAGATATCCTCAAAGCATGAATCCTGCGAGGAAGGGACAATTTGAAGGATATTTCAAATTCGTACTCACAACCACGAGATTTATCTGTGTTTCACCTCTCTAGTTTCTTGTCCCGGTTTCGCTCAGATTTTGCATCCCTTTTATCAATATGTATAAATCTTTAACCACTTTATTAACCTGCTACTTACTCTACAGTGGAAAATACAAGTATGGTTATAATATCCCCTTGTTAATTGTATTTTATTATTAATATTGTAAGCATTTTTGCGCATAACTAATGCAGGATCAAGCATTTATTCAGATGTTAAACCCTAAACCACCACTGGGAGCGTGATTTGCGAAGGACAAGGACAACATCAAGAGCTGTATTGCCATGAATACAGATAAAGGAACGTACTTGCCCGTCCAACTACTTGGACAGCTCTGACCCCTTTCTTAAACAGCGCCACTGCAGCGAAAACAACACACAGTATCCATTAGCATAGGAGGAATTCACAGGGATAAGGCTTTTCATGGGGTTAAATTTATATTTCATTTGAAAAAATAACACCAATACCATAATAAAAAAAACATTATCCCGATAGTGGAACCCTAATGATTTCTGACAAAACAATAACTTTACCATTATAGTCTTCATTTTATTAAGTATAAAAAATATCAACGTTGAGTAAATGACTAATTCAGTTTATGTGTAAAGAAAGCATATAATAATACTTTAATATTAACCAGCTAACCAACTAAGCCATTTAATTTTTTTGAAAACTTTCAAAAAGGACTAAGGATTTTTTTTTGTATAGGAACTACTGAAACGAAGGACTAGTTACTTTTTCATTAATTTAATAATGAGTGAATAATTATAAATGAAATGATGGATCTACAGATATAAGCATACACTCTCACTAGCATCACACACAAACGCATTTAAGCAAGTATTCATCACAAGTTGAAAGAGAAATTCTTTTATTAATAACCATTTGGATTCTATCATGATTACCTTAATATTTTGATAATGACTACAGTATTATATATAATTAATATACAACATCTTTTGAATTTCTAGGTTTTTTAACATAACAAAATCGCTTGAAGCCTACGAATAAGTACTTTCAACGCTATCCTACGTTTTACGTTACACACTAATTCTATACTCGAAGCACTAAAACTTTAACGATTCCTACGACATTTTAAACTTGTATGGTTTTCAGTACGCCTGTTTCAAAGCGAAATTAAGGAAAATAAAAGGAAAGTAGAAAAGCACACTACGTCTATCTAAGGATCTGTTAGAAGTTCCTCTACATGAATTGGAGTCAGTAACAGCACCTAAGTATGTGTCAGCCCAAGCAAATAGGTTAAAGAAGCGTTGAGCAGAATATGAAAAAGAAACTGCTAACGGCCAAAGTTTCAGTCCAAGCCACAAAATAACTGGAAAAATAGTTACTCATTTACCTTTCTGTTTAAATTCTTTGGGGGCTGCATGTGGACACAACATTACATGGTATTATTGATGCAAGGATGAAGTCTCATCAGTGCCATTCTTTTTCAAATTACATTCATTATCGAAATACTAATATCTACTTTATTTCTATTTATATGCATCTGGATTCAGCTAACTCATATAGCATATTTTTTTAAAAATGCATTTTAAATACTGTCACCAAAATGAGACCGACTAAAACTAATGTAAATGCACCAATTTCGTAATCAAAAGCATTTCAGAACAATTAGTTTTTATTGTAATGTTGACGACATTACATTTCATTAATGACATATAACATTACATGATATTATTGATGCAAGGATGAAGTCTCATCAGTGCCATTCTTTTTCAAATTACATTCATTATCGAGATACTAATAACTACTTTTTTCTATATATATGCATCTGGATTCAGCTAACTCATATAGCATAATTTTTAAAAAATGCATTTCAAGTAAATACTGTCACCGAAATGAGACCGACTAAAACTAATGTAAATGCACCAATTTCGTAATCAAAAGCATTTCAGAACAATTAGTTTTTATTATAATGTTGACGACATTACATTTCATTAAGGACACAACATTACATGGTATTATTGGTGCAAGGATGAAGTCTCATCAGTGCCATTCTTTTTCAAATTACATTCATTATCGAGATATTAATATCTACTTTTTTCTATGTATATGCATCTGGATTCAGCTAACTCATATAGCATAATTTTTTAAAAATGCATTTCAAGTTAATACTGTCACCAAAATGAGACCGACTAAAACTAATGTAAATGCACCAATTTCGCAATCAAAAGCATTTCAGAACAATTAGTTTTGGGTACAATGTTCAATTCTAAGTATAAATCTCAAAGTAATAGCATAACTTTGTGTTAAATTATGCATTTGATAAAATACTACATTTTTTAAAAAAGGATAAAAATTTAAAGTAATTTAATTTTCGTTTACGTAATTGGTGCATCCAATCCACATTATTTAATAAAATTATATTGTTTTTAATATAAATTTAAAAGCAACTAAACTAATACTTTTTCTACGTCACTATCAAAAATTCATTTTACTCTGAAACATATAATTTTCATTAAACATCAAACAAAATGGTGTTAAATGATTTCTTTTCATGTTTGACCGATAAAATAGGAATGAAAAACAAATCTAATAAAAGAAAACTTTGAACAATGATATTCTATTAAAAAAATAATCTTGATACTTACGGTTTTTACATTTACATTTCTTTATTAGCTTTTCGTCTTTGACATCTTCATGGCAATGTTTACAATAATACCATGCCCTTTGGAAAGGCAAAAAAGTTGTAGAATTAAATTACATTTTCAATTACAACTTGCGCTTAACAAGCTCTTTTTTGAAATGTTGAATGTAATTTAACTGTAGTAGAGGCAACATAAATACATGCCGAAAGTTATAACTTTTTAAACATTTTAAAATTTTTATACGACAGATTATATCTAAATGATGTTTTATAAATATGAAATGAAATATAAATGTTCATGTAAATTACATTTCAATTGACTTAGATGTTTAATTACTAATCAAAATCAGATTATTATTAAAAAAAATTGAAAAAAAAATCGCTTTAATCGTATAAATCGTACAAAGAGAAGTTTTTAGAGTTTATTATGTTTGGAACTGGGAATAATTACAAAACAATTTTAGTATTTAAAGCATTTTCATTCTTCTTTCATGGAGTTTATTCAACAGTTGATGAATTTTAAAATAATCCACAGTTTCTAATCTCTTCTAATTCGAAGACTCTTTCGGTACTCTGATAGTCTAGGTATGTATTTCATCTGAAAACTATCTTTTTTATGTAAGTGCTATAAATTATTCGAGGATGATTACGAAAAAACGTTCACAAGTCGAGAACAGTTAAAGAATTTAATTTTATTTTGTTCCCTTCATTTTTTAATTGCTTGCTTGAATAATTATAATTATAATGAAAACAGTTGTTGTGTAACCTGATCGGGGCTCAAAATAAGCACTACTCTCAGTTAGAGACGCTGAATAGCACACCTCAACTCCGTTTAGTAAGGGACTCGTCATTAAGGCCTTCATTTCCATTAGTGAACCATATAACCTATCCGGTTAAGCCACGGCCAACTTCAATAACAAGGCCAGGGAAGCTTTTCCAAACATGAGCGTAGACGGAATTTTTGACGTCACTGTTCCGAGTGCCGAAGATCGAGAAATTAGTTCGGACGCATTCGGCACCCTAAAAATAAGGTCATCCGTGAACGAGTGTTTCCGAACAGATTTCGAGTCAGGTTATCTTCATCTTCGGAACAACATCACTCAGAACTATGGCGTCAAAATTTCCGTCTCCTAGCGTTTTTGGGAGAGTTTCTTTGGCCTTAGTAGTTGAGTAGGCCGTAGCTTAGCCTCGCTGATTTTTCTCCCAAAGGATGTGTACGGAGTGGTAAAAATGGGTTTAAAACTCTTGAAAATTCAAGTATAAGTAATAATTCGGCTAAGTAAGCAATGACTTTATAAGTATATACAGTACGGATTAAAGTAATTAATTACGAATATAAATAGCAATTTAATTATCTAAATTTTTCCTTAAAACTTAAAAACTTGGTATAAATGTAACTATAATTTCAAAGAGACTTACCTTTTAACTTCATCGGCCGATTGAGCCATGAAAAAACCTTGCGCGTTCGAACCGATTTTTACCTTCTTCTTTGGGTTGATGGTAATTTTAGTGTCAGAGCTGTCTTCGTTTGGAATCTCAATGGCCAACAAGAGAAGTTTTAATTTAACAAAGCAGAGCCTAGAGGAAACACGTTGGGTTTTAATATTAATGAACAGAAACAAAATTTGAATGAGTGAGTTACTACTTATGACTTTCTTGGTGGGGGGCAAGTTCACCAAGCACTGCGACCTCAAGTCTATTGTACTCAACCCCAGTAATGACACAGGCACAAGAGACACACATAGAAAGAGACGACACAAACACATACACAAATAATAACATTTATTGACGGAGACAAACATCCATGCCTTACCGGGAATCGAGTCCGAACCGTTAAGCTGCAAAGGCTAGCTCCCTAACCGTTGTGCTACCGGGGCTACATTTTTAATTTTATAGGTTCTAAGAGTGAAAGTGAAATAAGATGGAAAATGTTTTGAACTATTCTCGGATATAACATAATTATTTGAAAACATTTTCTTAACGATTGCGCAAAAAAGTATATTTTTATAAAATATGTTTTTTTCTATTATTTTTTTGCAATTTAGAAAATTGCTGAAAATTATACTTCATACCAGCATAAAATTAATAATTTAGTTCAATTAAAGACTTCGGTAATCAAACCAACCACTTTTGATACTTATATCACGGAATGTCGCTTAATATCAGATGAATTAAACAACCTTTCACTGATATTAAATTCATTAGCTAATACGATATTTTGAACGTGACAAACTTTTACAACACCTCTAAATACCTTTTCATATTTCTAAAACATTTCGTATAGTGGAAAAAATGATAAATATGGATAGGATAACTATGAATTTATGTGTCTTTATGAGAAATACGGAGCAAGTAGAATAATGTATTGAATAAATATTTGTATTAACCGATATTTCCAAAAATAACCTGATTTTAGATTGTTGGAAATTTGGTGGTTTTTACTCCGCATTTAATTTATTAGTTGTGCAGGCTGTGTATGTATGTACGTTATCTAAGCAAACTCGAAAAATACCGTGTATTTTTCACGTACTCAAATATAAAATAAAACAAATAATAATATAGTTATATTGTATAAATATGTTACATAGGTTCATGTAATTTAGAGGGAAACATATAAAAAAAATAACACTAATCGATATCGAAAAAATACCAGTCAAAACAGGCAAAGTGGTCGCATTTAAGACAGTATAGCCGCTTGCGCAATTTTTTTATATGGGCAGTAAAAAGTGCGGTTTCTGAATGACTTCAAAACTTAGCTTCCCGGGTTTTTTTATACTTTTGTTCAGTGAAACCAGGACCAGCTACTTGTATAATTGTACTCTAAAAGTTAATAAAAATAATACTAACTACAGGGTGGCGAAAATAAAAGGGGCTCAGCCATGGAGATAGAAATAAGATAGAAATGCTGCCATGGCACAAAACAATACAAAAAAATGTTGGCTAACTGAAGCTATTGATTGCTTCAATATTAAGTCCAAACGCTTGGCGAGTTATTTGCCAGTAACTATGAAATCTTCACCTGTAAACTGATCTGATCAACTGAAACCTACAAAGCAAGCAACATTAAGATCTGAACTCGCCAATAGTCCGTGTGTAGCTCTAGTCTAGTAACAAACCAATGAAAAAACAGGGTTTCCAAGTGAAAGTATTGAACAATTTATGAATGCGGGTTGGTGGCTTCAATAGTTTTTCTTGCCAAACATCTCCCTTCATTCGTAGCTCCATGACGGGACCACTTTTATTTGCGCCACCCCGCATAATTCCAATTTTACACTTTGCGATGTATACTTACTCCGCTGCCTGCGGAAAGGTCATTCCACCAAACGATGGCGATAAATTCTCCGTGTACATTTCCATCCCTGTGCCGCACAGATAGTCGTTTTGCCACTCTGGCATGTCTGGCGACTGGAACAGAAAGAAACAAACACCCAAATCAACACCCAAATAAATACATTTCATTGTAGTGTAAAAAGAGCTTTAATTTGTGAGCATTCCTGATCAAAATTGCCCTACACTCCGTGCCAACCTAACTTGGGTAAAAACAAAGAGTAAAAAGGCAGAGGGGAAAGCGCAATCGGTCCGTTAGTTGGAAACTCTTGTAAGGTAACATTTCCATACAAAATGATCTGGATGCAATTTAACAAACACACTACATTCTACATTTACACTTTTCATTCTGATAAAATTGCCAAATTTTCTCAAATAATGTTCAAATCTGTTAGACCAAACGAAGTTATTGTTTTAAACATGATTTCTGGATGGATTCACAAATAAGTTATGAAACTCTTTACACGCGCGGAAGGATCTTCGGTATATTTCTATTTACACAACTTAGGTTGACAAGGATAGTAGAGACCCATAATATGTTATAGCAAGACTTCGTACAAACCATTTTAAAGACATGAAAATATTTCCCGATAATACCTCAAGACCCATTCTGTAGAAACTATTCAGAAACCCAACTAATGCCAGACCATTTGTTTTGACTGCTAATCAATTGCCTCTTTTTGGGCTTGGCGCACCACCACACGGCGTACTTTATAGTCTCCAGGCCTGGCGACTCTCATCATAAACGCGTTTGGCCAGATAGTAATAGTTTTAAGTGGACACGATAACAACAATGTTTGTGCAACTTTAAATGATGATTTCAGTTAATGGCAATTTTAGAATTTATGCAAAATTTCTTTACTATTTTTAGCTTTTATAATTTTGAATTATGTATGCCTTGCAATAAATCCACAGAAAGCAGGGGATTGTGATAGAAGTTGATGACTGGAACGACCAGGTATACGGTGACGTCACATGTACGTTAAACGTTGTCTTACCGCTTACAAGTAAACCATCCGGCAGATAAATCGTCTAAACTAGAATAGCAACGTCTATCGTGATGTGAGATATTAAACGTTGCCTGCTATCCCATAACCAAACTACGCTCAGTTTCGTTTGAATCGTCCATTTCATATTAGGAAGACGATCGTTTTATGTCCTTAACCTCACATTATCGGTTTTTACGAATTGGAAGTGAAAACAAAATTGTAGGCAAACCAGAAAATAATTAAAGAGTACAGGAGAAATGCGCCTTCATTGCATAGTAATCTGTCTGCATCAGGTTTGCTTGGCGAAGATAGCGAGTCAGCGTCTAAATTGGTGTAACCAGTTTTGCCTTGTTTCTTACCAAGCAGCGCAAGGGTTTACTATCTCTTTGATCAAAATTAACGCCAAATAGTCTTATGCTTGAACCGTGGAAGAAGTACCAAGGAAAAAAGCAATTTCCGATCACCATTACTCGCCTTAGCAGATTTCAATACGGACAGATTCCCTATCGATGAAGGGTTTTCCCACCATCTGTACTCTTTAATTATCATTAAAGATATACCATTAGGCATAGTGGCTTTGCTATATAGAATTATAAAATTTACCAAAAATGGACAAGCAAGTCCATTAAAATGCATCTTAATGTTTATGTTTTAAGTGTATTTTACCGCGGTTACAATACCTTGAGCGCTAACTTGGGCAGCGATTTGAGTGTGACCTTGGTTTTGCCAAGGTAAAAAAAACCAAGCTAGATGGATTCGTGGCCTTGAGCGCCAGTTTGGTCGGCAGCTCGGAATTTCGAGGTTACATTGGCGTGGTCACTGACTTGGTTTTCGTCCAAGGTAGTGTAACCGCGGTATTACAAAAACAAAGAAGCCCACTCACGGTTTTGTATGACCTCATGGCAAACAAGTTGGCCATCATAGTTGAGAAGCCAGGTGCGAGACAGCTTTGGGCGATGAAGCCCAGTTTCAGTTCAGATACACAGATGACATCATCGCCACGTTTCCAGTTCCAGCTTGGTATATTCAAAAGATACGCCTGCCAACACAACAACACACATACAAAGTTGCAAAAAAATCTACTTACAAACCGTACTAAAAACACACACGCTGGACATTTTATATCTTTGGAAAGGCTTATTAAATGACGATATACCACATGACGTATTCATCTCTTTTGTATTGAAAAAATAGGTTGAATTCAGTTGTTTCGTTTCAATACCAATTCCTTATTTATGTGATGAAACATCTACAGCATAAATGAGCAATTACGTGATACGATGTCATGGTATATCGCTGAAATCTCTCGATTGGCTAATCAAAATCCCTAAAGTACCTAGAGAATTTTAAAAACTATTAAGTGTTTTAGAGTTTTTTAGCTATAGTTTCATAAGTGATATGTTCAGAACAAAGGAAAACTCCTAAAATGAACCCCAGAAAAATTTGAACCGTCTACAGTTTCCTACTATATAAGCCCACATTTGACTTAAAACACTTTTGTACAGAAACCTGAACACATAGGATGTAGTTAACTTAGCTAAGCATAAAGGTTTAAAGTGGTTTAAGTGATGTGATCTTATATGCTCTTTTAATGAGTCATTCTGCGTTTCCATGCAAACTGTCTCCAAAAGGACGTTACTTTATTGTGATATTGCATGAGCTGGATGATGACTCTGATTTCATCTGAATAGTTTTTGATGGAGATGACCCTCATAATGTTGGCAGCATCTTCTGCATCGGGATCTTGACAGTATTTGTTGGCTAGCACCAGGCAAGCATCTGCTTCGTGTACCTGCGGAAAAAAATCTTCCCAGTCACATGTGTAGAAATAACATTCATTTATTTGTTTTATTTTTACTTCGTCAATGGGGCTGCAATACTGGCGGTCAATAATTTGCATACTCGGCATATTCCCCGGAACTGATAGTCATTTTTTTGTGGCACCATCTAGGCGATTCCCGCTATCGATTTTGACGCCCAGATTATGATGAATCTAAGCTCTGTGTATGTTAAAGTATGCCGAGATTTAATTTGGCCGAGAGAACCCAAGCCAAATAGGCCCTCCAGGGATCTTTTACATGCCACATAATATGACATGCGAGATCAAGATTTCCCCATCCAGAAAATCCGACTACCCAGCCGGGGCTCAAACCCGCGATTTTGGGCTTAAGAGGCGGACATGCTAAACCTTTCAGCCACTGAGCCACAGGGTAAAAATAACAATTTCAGTTTATATATTAAGCCCCTAAAACCACCAGAGTTGGCACTGCTGTTTCAACTCCAACGTTAACCTTATATATGTAAACCCATAGAGGACCACCATGTAATACACAGCACACTTCTTGTGAAAACGGGGGAAGGGAAAAACCGCCGTCTATCACGGCCAACTTCAATAACAAAAGAGAAGCTCTCCCAAACATGAGCTTAGACGGAATTTTTGACGTCACTGTTCAAAGTGCCGAAGATCGAGAAACTAGTTCGCACGTATTCGGAACCCTAAAAATGTGGTCAGCCGTAAGCGAGTGGTTCCGAACAGGTTTCGAGACATGTTATCTTCATCTTCGGAACTACGTCACTCGGAACTATGACATGAAAATTTCCGTCCCTGAGCGTGTTTGAGAGAGCTTCTTCGGCCTTAGTAGTTGAGTAGGCCGTGCGTCTATCCAGCTAACTCAAGAGCCGTAATAAATATAACCATTCCTTCAATTTCAAAGTCATCGTCAGTGAATTTACATCTACAAACCACACAGGGTTACAGAAATTCATAGATAGGCATAGCTGGGATGTAGCAGGAGGAAATGTGTTCATCCCCCATAGAAAATCGTATTTCAGCTAAAGGGAAAGTTATAAAATTTTGCGACAAAAAGGCTTAAAAGCTAGATACATTATTAAAATATAGCTATTGAAGATGTTATCTCAAATTTAAAAAGTTTTTTTAATTTTTGTTCTGGCTTTTAAGTATAGAAAATAAGCCATTATAAACTTTTTAATAAGCTTACCCCTTCTCTTTCGGTATAACTAACAGTGCTTATAAAACCACACAGACTACCGTTAAGATATTGTGTTAAAAGTTTTGCATTAAATTAGTATTTAGAACTCTACCAAAAATTTAAAAATTTTAATCAAAAAATTTGGATAGGAAATAAGAAAAAGTTTTAACTCCTGTTAAATCTTTTAATAAACAGAAATCACTATATAACCAATTATTGGATTTCTAATTCAGTTTTAAGATCTAACGCGTTCAGATAAGTTCGTAGCAAAGTTTCAAAAGATTAAAAGAGAATTCTTCGTTTGTTGTTCAGTTAAAACCTCCAGAACTAATATTTGTAAAACTAAAAAAATAAAGTAGATAGCAATTTTCATGCATAGCAGGAGATACCTACTTTCACTCGCTGGAGGTCAATAGTATTCATGACGCTTCCCTGAAAAAACTCCACAGTTGTGAAGTGCCTTTTTATCAATCCCTCCAGCTCTAAATCCGGTGGCTTTCTATAAAAATTATTAAAACGTTTTAACAAGCGTAATTTAGCACATTAAGGACATATTTTGCAGACATTTCAAACTCTACACTTTTATTTTCTTAGGGTCAGCGATATATTACACTAAGAATTAGTCACAAGAACAATTATAAGGAAAAATCGCCTCAGTAATAAGTAAGTATATTGCAAATGGACAAACTTGAACACATTTTGCAACCGTCAGTCACTTACACAATTACAGATAATTATAATTGTATTATTTTTCTTGTGTTAAATTTTACAATAAACTTTCTTTAAAGTTACATGTTAGCACCCTTAACAATGTTATAAAAGATGCAGAAAATATCATAAAGATGTAAAGGATGTCAGTAGGTAGTAGGGGATGTTATAAAGGAAGTAAAATATGTTATAAAGGGAGGTCATGAAAAAAAATAAGGGATGTTATAAAGGAAGTAAAATCTGTTATAAAGGGAGGTCATGGAAAATAAATAAAGGGGATGTTATAAAGGAAATAAAATATGTTAGAAAGAAAGGGAGGTCTTGAAAAAAAGAAAGGCATGTAATAAAGGTATGTGATAAAATATGTTAGAAAGGGATGTCATGAAATAAGTAAGGGATGTTATAAAGGAAGTAAAATATGTTATAAAGGGAGGTCATGAAAAAGTAAGGGGTGTCATAAAGAAAGAAAAATCTGTTATAAAGGGAGGTCATGAAAAAAATAAGGAGGATGTTATAAAGGAAGTAAAATATGTAATACAGGAAGGTCATGAAGAAGTAAGGGATGTTATAAATTAAGTAAAATCTGTTAGAAAGGAAGGTCATGAAAAAAGTTAGGGATGTTATAAAGGAAGTAAAATCTGTTATAAAGGAGGTCTTGAAAGAAGTAAGGGATGTCATGAAGGATGTTATAAAGTACCTGTGTAAAAACACAACTTCTACATCAACATCTTCACGGTCCTCATGAAGGAAATCCTTAAGAAAGTGAGACACAGACTCGTAGGTGATATGTCCACAAACTACGATATGCCTGAAACACCACACCGCAGTACTCAGTAAAAAGAGGATATTGACAAATATATAGTTTAATATAATAATTAATATTCAATACTATAATTATACTGCATAAATAACCTCAGTTATTTAGTTTAACAAGTTAGGTTAGTTCATGTGGTATAATTATTTATGAAATGCATTGCTTTTTTTTTAAAAATTAATATCAATTGTTTGACACAGTATTTGATCATTAATAACATTAATTCTATTATTTATATGCATCATCTGGAAAAATATTTGTGTTTACCCTAGTATATGTTTGTACACGTTGAAGATATATAAAAGTTTTAAGTAAGCAAAAAATTAAATTTTATTAATTTTGCGTAAAACAATTGCCTAAATTTGAGTTCCGTAAATATCATATTTCCGTAAATATTTTATCCGTAAATACCGTACTTACGTAAATATCTTTATAACATTTTATAGATAAAAATATAAACTTGTTATTTAACAAATAATTTAACTAAATAGTTAAATAATGATTTACTAAAAACTATCAAATTTTATGCAGGAAATTTAATCAGATTACAAGTATCTTTAAAAAGACAAAATTGCCATTACGAATTATTACAGTACTAAATTTATTGAAGTTTTAATTTGAAATACATTTATTTAAATCACCTCAACGCAACGATACTTTTTATTTGAAAATGCGCGAGTAACGCTTCGTCAATTAATACTTACTTCTTATAATAATGCAGCGATTTTGACGAAATGACTATCAAAGATATTGAAATTTAATTACAAGTTAGTAGAGTTTAGTAAGTTATAATATAAAGCAAGCTATGTAATTTCATGTTAATTAGCCTAGAAAAAAGCGTGAAATATCGCAATATAATAAATATTAATATCCTAGTTAAATATATATGTTATGGAAATCAACATTGACAAAGCAATTTTTCACGAATATGCAGCTTGACAATCATCCACGACGTATGAATTAAGCAAAAGCAATGCATTTCATTACCATGCCGGTAATACATTTTTCATGCATAAGCCAGAAAGCAATGAAAATTCAACATGCACTTAATGTAATTGAAGATTCAATTCATGCAGTTTTGATTAATATTTTGACTGCTGAACAGTTAAATGCATAAAGTCAGCTTTTAAATAGTTGTTTTCTAAGGAGAAAAGTGAAATGGGAACGATTTTTTTCTTTCAAGTTTTCTATTTTTATTATTTGGAGTAAAAGAAATTTAATGCTCAGTAAAATTATATTCGACGTATTCTTGTGAAATTTTTTAATTCTAATGAGCGGTGTTTAAGGCACAATATATCTAGTTGCTGACCAACAATAAAGTGTTTTTAAATGTAATATTTGAATTGTTTAAATTTCAATGAAACATCAGTAATAATAAAATTTTCCTTATGAACTTTTTTTATCAATTTTATTGACAGACTTTCGAAAACCCATAAAACTATTTTTTTATAAACATTAAAAAAGTGTGAAATGAAATTTTATTCCTAATATATAATTGTATTTGTTTGCTCTTCCAAAAGTTTAACAGCATAAACGTACGTTGTTTTTTATTGTAGAAATACGTTTACGTTATTGCAATTTCAGGAATAATTATTCAAATGTAAATTTTTAGAATTCTATAAGATGTTATCCCATATATTTTATTGGTGTAAAGTATTTTTTTTTAAAAATTAGCTTATTTAAAAACTACTGTTTATTTTGGGTCGATACTCATTCGTTTAGGTTTTTTTTTTTGATTAAATAATGTTATACTTTGGATCCCACGATGAAGGATTCTTATCGTAAACTTTGAAAATTAATTTCAATTTAGGATTAAATTATTTTTAGCGGCATCAGGGTCGACAAATTAAAAGATTAGTTATATGGTGCTCCATTTCAAAAGGGTAATAATCAAAATGTGAAATAAATAAAGGTGCATTAACCCTTATTAATGTAAGTATAGTTTGTAGTTTACAAACATTGTGAAATTGATAAATATGTGAACTAACTACTCTGAAAAGTCTTTGATCTACAAGTTTGCATGGATATGCACTGCAAAAAAACCCGTCAATTTTACGGAAATTTCCTTTCTTTAAATTGTTTAAAACAATTTCGCTTACTTTGCATGTTTAAACTGTTTTGTGAAACTCGTTTACAGTTTTAAATGGTTTTCTACAAAACTTGTTTGTAATGACGTCACTTAGAGGAAGCACTAAAGTCAACACGATGCTCCTTTTGACTTCAATCGTCGGTGCCCAAGTTGGTATTGCCACTACTGCGGTTGCAGTTGTCTGACGCTAGAGTTGTACCTGAGGCTAAACTTTTTCTCGATTTTAGAAAATTACGAATATTTCCCCTAAAAACATTTTTTACTAGAATTTACCTAATTTGACACAAAAAGTTTCAGTAACAAAGTAATTCAATACGAAAACATTCCTTTCAAAGTTAAGTTTTTCATAGTTATTTTCTGTTAATTGCCTGTCCGTAAATTTGACGGAACTTTTTTGCAGTGTGCGTTTGTTACCTTCGACCTCGTTCGGACTTGAAGGTCCCCCCATATTTTGGCCGGGAACCAATCAGATCAATGATCTCCGGAATGCAGCTAGCAAACACCGCCTACGATTGGTCGGGATGACGTGCATGATCAGGAAGCGTAGACACGATGGTGCAGACATAGAATAGGAGAGAAAGAGAAGGAAAAGAAAGACAATTGTTTTTTCGATTTTTTTATGTTCTAGTTTTCCACTACTCAAACACCAACACAAAGAAATGTAAGCCACAATCAATATCAGCTAATGATTGCTTTTTAAGTAAGCTATAAATTAAGCGTTGTTTGTACTTTGTTTTTGAATTTAGCATCGAATATATTTCGATTCAAAGATATACTTACACTTGTTGGAATTTTTTTAAAGATTCAAATCCAATCAATGTACTTGGTTACAAAACATATTATAGGGCTTACCATAAGACGCGGGAATAAGTTTCTAAAATTTTAGACTCTCCGTTTCTTATTAGCAATCATTGTTAAAAAGCATGTTTCATTTTTAAACACCTATTTAAGTAATTATGCAAGTAGCAAAAGGATAGAGGAAAAGGTTTTCATAGAAACCAATTTATGATAAGTATGGCAACTTAAGTAATTATGCTCAAATTGCAGCTCAAATATTATCATGCAAAAAAATTTTATTGTGCTTTTACAGTGCAAATTTTTTTTGAATATTTAAATGATTATTTTAATAAAACAAACTTCAAACGCTCTTCTATTACCTTGTGTTTATAAAAAAAAGTATAAAATGACAAATACTGTTTCGGAAATCCTAAAAATTTGCAAAAACACATTAATCGTAGGTTCATTATGTTTCCAGAAAACCTTTTCTTCAGTCGTTTATAGTAGACAGGTAGAGAGAGAGAAGAGGTGGATATAACAGAACAGCCAGCAACAACGGAATAGGCGAAATGCGATGGCAGCACGTCACGAATACACGGCACCAACCAGTACCTCCTAGAGATTAAGCAAACCTACGCATGGGTTGCCCTATTTTGAGGGATAGGTAGGCTGAAATCGGTGTCAAGAATCAATCCTAAACCAAGTTTGACCAATTGAGTTGTTTTATTGGTCATACTTAGCGAAATGTTGGAAGCGACACTGTTAAAAGTTTGGCTCAATGTTTCACCAGAATATTGGTTCTTATCAGCTCAAACTGCTCTGTAGTGAAATGATTCCCCATAGATTCGGTTGAACCTAGTTTTCGCTTCCAGAACCTTAAAAATGGTTGAACCGAATATCAAAAAGATAGAGAAGTATTTCCCCACGTCGCTGCAGCTGCAAGACAGCATTCTTGAGATTCGCTGATTTCTTGAGAGTGTGTAATATCATAGACCTGGTCTAGCTCTGCTGGGCAACAGGGATCAGCAGCAGCAACAACAACAACAAGGAGCCCTTTTTAGGGTGAAATCTACCACCACATTTCAAACAGTGTAGTGAACCTGCATCGGCCTACCTAGATCCTTCAAAACGCTTCATGGGTAGGCTTGCTTTCTAGGAGGTGTTGCATCAACACATCCAGGAACCACGATATACCTTTTTCCGTGCTCACGTCGGAATTCGCCGCCGTACTTAGGTCTAGTCCCCACTAATTCTAGGATCTCAGGGATGCAACTGGCAAAGACGGCCTAGAACAGGTACACCAAGTGGGTTCACTATGGGTTAATTGAGTTAGAGTTCACAGTGACTCACGCTTTTGAGAATTTTGAAAAACGAAATTTTTTAGCCGAGGTAAGAAAAATTCAAATTTAAGTGTAATGGTGACTTTTTAAAAATAAATTTGTCTTTAAAACACAAGTTTGAGTTTGTAAAAGAAGCTTAGAAAAGAACGACGACATGAGACAATAAATTTATTTATTCGTTTAAAATACAAATTTACGTGAGAGATGTATACGATGGACGCGTGTTACATTCTGATACAAATAAATGAAAGAAAATTGAACCTGAACCATGCTTAATCTTACTAATATTCTTGTATATTTTCAACTAATGAAAATTTTGCGGTCTAAATGTGCATAATTTATAACGCAATAAAACTTGTAATTATATTACCACAGTCAAGAAGTATAGAGAAATAGATATTTTGGCATAGAGAAAAGGCGTATATAGAACAGCCAGAAACGACAGTTTGGAGAATGGCTATGGCAGACTTTTCGATGCAGGCATTATTATTCTGCATTTATACCTTTTTCTGCGGAATATTTCGAGGTATCCACCATACAAGTTCGTTTTTGTAGCAGCTCCTAACAATTGTACGATCTCTGGAATGCAAGCGGCAAAGACGCCCTAGAAAAACGGTGACAAGGCGCCATCAATTGGTTTCACAATGTTTTTTTTCTATCTATTTGCATTTGGCAAAAAATTCTTGTGTACTTACGTTTACTAAATATATATGTTTCATTTAATTGGAATTAAATGCAAGTAAGCTAAAAAAAATTTGGTATAAGTTAATGCTCTTAATAATTTTCCATTTTATGTGATGGTCATTTCGCTTCATACTTTTGTCAACATGTTATTAAGACAATGATCATATATATATCCTAAATTGTATTAATTCTGTTCTTACTAAAGGGATCCAATTCTTGCTTCTGCCTACATTGGGTTTCATGTTTTTTCAATAACTTTACGATTCTCTATACAAACGTTGCATTTTCTTTCATAATATAACTGGCACTCTTAAAAGCATGTGGATATTTTATGCTTTGAATATAAATTTATTGTTTAATAAATAATTGTAACTTTTTGTGGGATAAGGATTCTGAATATCATTTTTTCCGGCCACACACATAATTTTTAAAAAATTATAAATTCCATAACTTGATTAAATTTTAAAATTTAAGAATGGAGGAGGTACCATCTTCAGAAAAATTATATTTTTAAAAAAAATAAAGAATAAAATCATCAATTAAATAATTTAATTTTCATCTCATTAAGTGAAATAACAAGTTTACACTTCAGCCCAATTGCATATACCTCATAGGTTTCACACTTAAAACATCTTCAAAAATAATATACTTAATCCTTTTTTATAACTAAATTACTTTTTGAACCAAATAATTTTTATGAATTATAAAATAATAACAAGTAATATAATTAGTATTTAAATGATAAGTAATAACAAATTTTTGGACTCACCAAACCGACGAGAATAAAAAACACGATGAAGGCCCGCCCCAAGGAGGTTTGACAGTATATGTCTCCATATCCGACCGTTGACATGGTCACAATCAGGAAGTACACACATTCCCAATATGTCAAACTCTGAGGGTTTGTAAAATCCAATGGATCTCCGGAGTTTTCGAGCTGCAAGAAAAACAGGATTTTATATGGGGAAAAATGTATATTGTTCTACTGACGGGGTACTCAAGACCAGCTTTCGAAGTTAACAGTTAATATTTCACAAAAATCTTTTTCGCAAATTTTTCAATTTTGCGACAACGAAATATATTTAGTCGAAATTATCACGAATAGTTTTAAAAAATAGTCAATACTAGATTATTTTTATGATGATTTTCAACAAATATGCAAAAATAATCTTGAAAATCACAAATCTTCACTGATTCTAACTGTCTAAAATTATTTTCATGATCATAAAATCTCAAAAATTCGGCAGTCCTAAAGTCACGATTTGTAAATTGCGAAACCTCGAAGCACTCCGCTTAATTCTTAAAAATTGCGAAGATTCTCCAAATTAGAAACTATAAACTAGGAATGACCCATGTATGCGGCAGTGGTCAGGTAAACTGCAGTATCTGTACTTATGACTTGGAATATTGTTGAAAACAATTCATAATTCCGAGCTATATCTAGAAAAGCGAAGAAACTTTCTAGAAAAACTCAGACTATAGGCTTGAAAAAATGGGGGATTCTATACAAAAAAAAAATGTGTGCATGGTTACAGCAGTGATGGTGCAAGTTGACCAACGAAAATTATTTTTTACTGCCATTCTATAGGATTTTTTATAATATCGATCAAACCAATCACGTTACGGCCAAATATGAGCCAAAGTCAAGCCAAAAGCAAAGTAGAGCATCAGAAATTAAAAAAAAAAATTAAGGAAATTTCGGGAGTCTACAGTATTTAATATTATGTCCGGGCCCAACGGGCCTTATGTTTGGTCAGGCTCTGCCTATGGGAAATTATACTGAAAAACTTGTTATTTCAGAGCCAAAGTGGTCCAATTCCACTCTTAAAACAAATGAGCGATTTTAACTCAGTCTGAGTTAATTTTTACTCTTTCCATTGTCGAAATTGCACTTCTCCTATAGGACTATATACTCTTATATACTCTTTTGTTTAGTTAAATCTCTGACAGAATCTCCAACACAGTCCCCTACGCTTTGAAATTTGAACTGCGGACAAGTGGCGCAGATGACACTAGAGCTTTTAAACTATGAAAATTTGAACTATTTGAAAATACGAAGTTAGGTGTTGAAAAGATTTAGGTGTATGTAAATTGTATCAAATATATTTTCTTCAAATAAATATCATTCATACACTCTTAAAACAAACGATTAATTTCAACTCAATCTGAGTTAATTTTCACTCCTTTCCAGTGTCGAAAATGCATTTCTTCTATCCTTTTTCGACCGGCGGTCAGGTGGCGCTGATTTAAAATTATGAGTCTAAATATTAAGTTTTATAGGAAAAAATGCGTTAAACAGCATCAATGCCAGCAACTCCTTAAAAACAAAGTCATTTTTTAAACAAGTAGCGAATGGTACAAGTCAGCTGCTTCGGTATCGATATTTTTGAAGAGCTCCAACATTCTCTTTACTACCCGCACGATCGTGCGAGTCCGGTCGGAAAGGGATATAGGAGTGGATTTCACTCCTTTGTTTTAAGAGTGAAATCCTAGAGTGTAGTTTTCCATGGTGCAGTTTGCCTACCCATGGCAGTGGGTGTGTATACTCACCAGGTGAATGACACCCGCGGCTGTCAACCAAACGCTGATTACTATCGACACCAGCTGTGCTAGACGGATCGAACTGCTGGTCTTCAGAACGTTCAAGTATTGCAGAATGTCAGGAACAGACATGAGGCGAAGTGCTCGTAGAAAGCGTAGGCCTGCAACACAACGCGATTATAACACAGCTTATACAAGTTGTGCAAGTAAATTTTTATGGTGCAATCTGTTCTAATAAATACCGTACGGTGAAATACTTATAACCTTAGTAGCACGCACACTAATGTAGGATAAATATGGGCCACTTGGTTAGTGTGGACACTACCTATATGAGGCCCAGAAAGAAACGAACCTCTTTATTTTTTTTGTCGAATCAGATTGGCCCATACTGAGGGTATTCAACCTAATTCATTTTTACAATTACCCCATCTTACATCTATCTAGAAAAACTAATCGAAATAAAGAAACAGTTAAATGATTTATAAAAGAATGGTATCACCTTAACTATGGCTGACAAAGTTTAATTTAAAATTATAATTACATTATTTAAATAATAACTAACACTGGTCCTACATTACTCTGGGCATGGAGTTTATACAGGTAGCCGATAATAAGATTTATGATTTTGCCCTCGCTTCCCATGTTGGTCAATGTAATTTTAATTGTTTGAAAAAAATCTTAAATGGGATTCACGTGGGTTGGTGATAGGTAAACCGTAAATACAGCGCGTCCCAAAAGTTTATAGACAGCTGTTTTTTTCAAGTTTAAGATATTAATAAGCGAGTGTAAATGACGAAATAATTTATGCAAATATCTAAGAGGGTATTTCAAATAATAAACGCTCAAACAACTGTTAGAGATCATAAATTTATTTTTAAAATATTAAAATGAAAAAATGCTGTCCCAAAAGTTTATGGACAAAATTGTTAAGAGCTTTTCTTATTAATAAAAATATAAATTTGCATATTCTATTATTTGTACAAGTGGCGTAATAGCTTCCTGAGATAAAAACTAGTGAGTTGTTATTTTTTTGATTGATTGCAAAGATGCCTGCTAACGTGCAATTTACGAAAAGTGAAATTGTACAAATTCATCGTTTAAAAGCTCTTGGGATGAGAGTTGTATATATTGCTAGAAGAATTAAGCTTAACAAAGCTAGAATTTATTAAATCCTAGCGAAAGGTAACAATTTCAAACCAAAATCTAGTCCTGGAAGACCAAAAAAGACAACAAAGAGGCAAGCGAGGTAATGGGCAAGCCAGCGAAATTGTGAGACTTTTTTTTGGGGGGGGGGGGGGTTTCGGACTGAAAATTTGTCTGTACGATCTACCACCAAAGAAATTACAGCTTCAGTAACAAAATCTACAGTCCACCGAAGACTAAAAGCTAATAAGTTTTTAAAATATCACAAAATGCGGCGCACGCCAAAGCTTACAAAATTGCATAAGGATGCTCGAGTTAAGTGGGCAAAAAACTACATGCACTACAAAGACGAATGGCTAAGTGTGGTTTTCAGTGACAAAAAAAGTTTAATTTTGATGACCCCTATGGATGGAAGTACTATTGGCACGATCTTCGGAAGGAACCTTGGTTCTTTATAAGCAGGCAACAAGGAGGGGGTTCAGTAGTGGTGTGGGGAGCCTTCTCCTTCAACAGAACAAATGATGTTGCTTTGTTGAAAGGTCGACAATATTCTGATGGTTATCAAGGAACTATCGAAGCCCATTTACTTTCATTTGGGGAGTTTCTAGGGGGAAATAAATGTAAATATCAACAAGACAACTGCTCCATTCATGCGTCTAACTCCACTATGCAGTGGTTTAGACGCCACAAAGTTAAAGTTATGGAGTGGCCAGCTTTAAGCCCTGACCTGAAACCCATGGAAAACCTCTGGGGAATACTTTCGAGGGACGTTTATGCAAATGGAGCCAATTTGCAACAGTTCAAGATCTAAAGATGCAATTTGAACACAGTTGGTTTAATTTGAAGCCCGAAATTCTAAAAACTCTTGTTATAGGTGTGTACTGTGCAGGATCGAGTTTTTTAAGTGATAATGAAGAACGTTTTAAAAATTTGAACAATAGTACAAAATTAAATGGAAAAATGGACTTGTCTATAAACTTTTGGGACACCCAAATTAAATTTTTTACATTTTTGCGGTTGTTATTTTATTTGTGTACAGTACTTGTATTGATATTTCTGACAATTAAAAATTAACATTCGAAGTTGGCCCATGTGATTTGATCAAAAATAAAAGGGATCATTTCTTTCTAAGCCCATTGTGGGTAGTGTCCATGTTACCCAGATGGGCCCATACGGATCCAACATTAATGTGTTTCCTGGGTAGCTTTTCATTCAAACTTAATCCCAGTACGATTTGTAGAAAATTTATTTATTCTTTTTTTGTGTTTGTAAATTTACATCATGTACTTTTTTTATGTTCGCCAATATGGTCCTTGTGACTCTACGGTATTAATGATTTTGTATTCCTCCCCCCCCCCTCAAATTAATGTCTGTTATTTTTCTTTTATGCAGTACAAATTATTATTGTTATTGGTGTTATTGTTGTTGTCGTCGTCATTGTTATTATTATTGTCGTCGTCGTTATTATTATTATTACTATTATTATTAAGATGACGAAATTTAAATTAACAATAAATTATTAAGATTAGTAAACTAATAGGAGAAAGTATAAAACTAACATGTATATTTTAAGACTCGGGTGGCTAATGACGATATTAACCACAAATGATTCTTAATTAGACTGTCTTGCGATTAGCAGAGGCAAAAATGTGTTTTCTATTCCAGCTCTTGTGGTATTTGGACTTCATGCCGTTAGGAATTGTACAACTAGGTGGATTTAGTTTTTACTATTTCCTAAAATTTTCTTAAGATGCACTTTGTTATTCAAAACAATGTGTGATTTCAGTCGCAAGGGGGGGGGGTAATTGAGTTAAAAATTACTGCTAATACTTTTAAAATATTATATATAAATGTTGAAATATTTGTCTAAGTAAGAAATATATGTGTATGGTTTTTTTCGAGAATAAAGAGGTTAAGGAAATGAAAAATCTGTGATGGACATCGAAGCTACAAAAGTTGTCCTCGCTTTACTGTGATATAGAGCTCTTCTCATAATTTTTGGATTCCCTGCCATATTGACCTAGCTCTTTCATATTAATTTCAAATTCCATCACCATCTCCACTACTTTTCGAAAGTAATGGATAAAGGGCAGTTTTAGATACTTTTGGACATATTTAACTCATTTGCACACTGCTAAAAATGCCATGTTAGATTTCACTAAATCTATGGCTCCTAGTAGCTGCAACGGATGTGTGGTGAAATGTGTCACCATATTTTTGGAATTCAATTGAACCATTTTTTTGTAATCAAAACCTTAAAAATTGCTCAACCAAATTCCAAAAAATATGGTGAACCATTTCATCAAACAGCTGTTGCAGTTACTAGGATTTTTTTGTGAAACCAAGCGCGAAATTTTTTAAACTGCACTAACCTTTAAGACAAGACAAAAACTAAGCTTTAAAATACATCTGGAAGGAATGAAGGACTTACCAATCCATGTTCTGTCCAAGTATATCGAAACGAAGGACGGTGGAATGGTGAAGTAATCAACAAAGGAATATAACTCCAGCATAAACCACAGCTTGTCACTCGCAGCTATAAACTAAAAGATAAATGAATTGGTAGTTATAGTTTCAATTTTTCTATAAAAGTTGAATAAAAATGCGCATCAAACATTTACAATTAAATAGAAAAGTTATAAATAGCCGATAGTATGTAAATTCTAACCCCCTTAGAGGATAAGAAAATTTTCTAAAGTTTAAACTTATTTTGTCTGCATTTGATTTAAATTAAAAAGTTTAACTGAAAATTTAATTTCCTATTTTTTAAAAAGTTATATTTTGGTAGTAGATGGTTATAAAGGACTAACCAATGCTTTTAATTTCAAAGTTAATTAAATTATTAAATTTTTACATATTTTTAATTATGTAAACTGCTGGAAAACCTGATAGTTTGGTGACGATTTTATGCGTCTGCATGCCTCAGTAGGATTTTTATTTATAAACTGATACGTAAATGTATTCGCTTCATTGTGGTACTAAACTTTCTTAGTTTCGGTAAGTAATAAGCAATACGGAAGTAAGTTATAAGTAGTAAGTAAGTTAGTAGTAAGTAAGTTATAAGTAATACGGAATACACTCGTATGTTCAATACTCACACGTATAAAAAAGTAGACCATAAAAAATATATTTAGCGCTAAGTCTATCTGCTGGGTGGTGTTGGTTGCCCATGATTGGCACATCTCCACTCCATCACTGAAACATATTAGACAGAAATAAATATATCAACCAAATTACACGAAGCAAAACATTAAAAAAAATCTAACTAACAAAATCTACTAACAAAACTGCATTCCGCCCTCGGACACAAGTTAATAGCAGAATCTACAACGTTTTATTTTTCTTCTTTAGATATTTGTATCTTTATGGATATTGATATCGATCTTTTTAGAAAAGAATTAACCATTAATATTATTAACTATATTTGTAGTACTTAATACTATTCAAAATTAAACGATTAAGTTTTGAACGAAAAGACATGTCAAATAAAAAAGTGGTATATATTGAATTATTTAATAAAAACATTTTAAATCAGCTATGTGAATTCTATGACTTGAAGATAGCTTTATGGAGGTATTAGAGTCATATATATTAAATTAACTTTTAATGGGATTTCAGAAGTGCCCCTATAATCTTTTTCTCAAATTATACGAAAAAATCCAGAAATTGATTTATTGTAATTTAATTATAATGTAAGTATATTTTCATGTACCAAAATGTTATAAAATTATCAATATTAAAAATATTTAACAATAAAATACTGGTTAAAATTAGAAATATTAAAAAATTGGGACATTTTGACTAAATAATAACTAAAGCCAAATACAACATCAAGATATCATTAGAAACTTGAAAACACATATACTTTATACAAAAATTACTTAATACATAAGTATACCATGCAATTGCTACTTTTGCAAAACACCGAACAATCGTTTGAAAGCGAAAATAAAACCAGCTATCATGCTACATTTAGAATATGTTATAAACCAACTCACACACAGTACTTACACATAGAACCAGGGAAATATGTTCAATATCTATAAGTGTTCATAATGGTTAATATAAGTTATGTGTTACTCAGGTAACACATAAAGAACTAGTTCATTCGAAAAAGTTTAGAATGTGTTTCGAGCGCAATAAAAAGTAAAAAAAAGGTTATTTTTAATTTTGAATGGAAGTTATCAAAGATGCTCGTAATATCTCTGAATTTTGTTTACTCATTTCAGTAATATTTGTTCAATATAATTTTTTCGAAAATATAGTGTGCACCAGTTTATTAATTGATCAGTGCTGGTAAGTAGAATTTGGTATTCATTTGAATTGATTGGTTGCATCTGATATAACTTTTTTAAAACTCAATTCTCAAAGATTAAGCCTATCAATAACTATTCTCTGAACTTACTAAATATGCTAAGTTTCGAGGCAAAAAAATATTGAATATAAAACATATCAAACTAGAGGCAAGTTTATAAAAGGGCGTAGACCTCAAACCCTCTGTTTTATAAATAAATCTGAAACATCAAAAATTGGGTTTTAAGGCAAAAACAAAATGTCCCCATGCAAGCCCAAACAATTCTATCTAACATCTAACATGCATGACACATCAATAGCAGGGTAAATATTCTCTGCCTGTCATGTGATATCAAAGCAGACTTTAAACTGGAAGAAAGTTCAAACTAAACAAAACTTTTGAAACGCTTACGTCACGTGATATTCGCTTGTGAGTAGTTTCATATTGTGGTGTTTATATTGCGGTTTTATTGGGGTTTCAATGCGTTTTAGAACATATAATGTCAAATAACTTAAGAAATCCAAAACTACTTTTTAATTTACTTATTCATTTCTATTACATTTACCATAAATATATAAAATCACCAAACTTTTAAACAATTAAAAATAAATAAGCTTGAATTCAAAAAAGAAAAAAAAATACGGTTAATTTTTTGAAATTTAACAACGCATTTCTGATTTTGCGCATCCTCTTAGTCTCTAATTAGTTTTTGTTCATTTAAATAATTAAAATATCTGTAAGTAGCATAAGTGTCACGTTAAGCAGAAACGCATTAAACATTTTTTAACATATTTTGTTTAATCTTTTGGATCCAATTCAATTTTTTTTAATTCTTAATTACACATTTTCCAAACTCTCCATCAACTTTAAGCATAATAAATCACAAATAACTAGCTAATTAAGTAAATGTGAAATGCGCCGAATATCTAATTAAAATTGATAACCGTAACTATCTTTATCGATTTCACTATCTGGATCGTTACAGCTAACCAAAAAAATTATAAACCGAAAAACATCAAACGAATATTTTTAGCAATAACCCGCGAGTTTCAGAAACGCGGCTATTTCAAGAAATTTACAAATATATTTTGGGTATCATTTGAAATTTTTTCTCTCGTCGGTTATTTAATGTTAGAGATCGTGGCACTTATCCAAATACAGTGTTCGTGAGAATTTGAAGGGCTGTTTATATATTTACGATTTTTTTTATTTGTTGTTAGATTTTTGTTTTTGCAAGATTTTTTGCAATTTTTTTATTCCTATGTAGTAGCATAAAATTCATTCTTATAAATGCATTGAAAGTTTTTTGTTGCTAAGCGGTTCTCATAATTATAAGGAAATCTCAGAGTTTATGTTTTTAGACTTTATTTATTTTATATGCAATTCAGATAGCAAAATTAAAAAAATAAATGTATTTTTTTCAAAAAATGCATTAAGTAAGTTATGCATTATTGGTATGTATACCTCGTATGCGAACATTTTCTTGCTTTTTTTCAATAATTGTATTTTTTTATTCACTTTTTAACAGAAATTTCTCACGGTTTCATTTTGTTTGCTGCCTAATCTACTTTCAAAAATTCAATTACTTTAAAAACTCAGGTTTCAATTATTTATACAAAATTAAAGCTTTTACCTATTGTTGAAGGCATTTTAATTCCTATACATTTGAAGTACTTGTTTAATATTTAAATGTGATGATAGTGTTGCGCGTGTGCAAGTAATTTTTTTATTTTACTCTTTTGGAGAACTTTTTATAGTTTTGTTATTGATCATAAAAACCAATTATTCAAAATACTTATCAAAGAAAGTCTCTGATTTTTTTCATTCAAAATAAATGATCTTTTTATATAAACTGAAATATATTAAACCAATGTATTTGTACCAAATCTATATACCTGCACTGTTATCTGTTTTAATGGCATAAAATCATTACCTTTGATAACTTATTATTATAAATACTTTATGTGTCTTTAATCAGTACTAATGGTAACAAACATAAATCAACTGTAATGGATCCCGATGCAATTGATACCAAATGAGAGTCTAGCAGAGAGGGATAAGGTTGGGTAGACATAGAGTCCCTCTATATTGACTACACAAAAGTCACGACAACTTATAGTTTTGGCTAGATGGCGAACATTTCTTTTCACCATCCGAGACAATTTCATTTGAAGAGAGACCGTCTGCCCCATAGAGCTAAGGCATTAGTTTTAAAATCACAACTTTTGCAAAAGAATTGCGATGTCATGTTATCCCATTTTCACTAGGTATGGGAATCATCATAACATCAATTAAAAAGAAAGGACCAACCAGTTTTTTAGTTATTAATTTATAAAGTTTTTAAATAGTTTCTTCATCTGCTGTATGTTTTTGCCATTTCAAAATTTCAAAAATATATAATTACGTAACTCGATAACATTTTCATTTAAAATTTGTCTCATTTCTATGTTATGTTGATTCCGGTACCTGGGAAAAAGGACTAACATGACACAGTAATACTTCTGCGAAAGTTGTGTTTCCAAAACTAATGCAATAGTAGCTCTATGGGACGGACAATCTCTCTGAATTTCATGCCAATTAGAGCCTTCTAAGGCAAGTAACCCACCAAGTGTTAATTGTAAAAATGAGCTTGGTTGTCATGACTCTTTCCGATTATGTAGTCAATATTTAGTGACTCTACTTTGGGAAGGGTTTTTCGCATAGGAGGTTGTGCCGATGCTGAGGATAGAGTAAGGTATTGATTTGTTCTACTCACCCTTTTGTGGAGTGTCCAGTGCTGGGGGGAAAAATAAAAGGATAAGGTTCAAAAGTACTTAATAAGTTTCGATGTTTTTTTATCGGACATATAGAGTAGGAAGTAGAGACTTACACTCATTGACAACCTAAGTTGGGTAAATGGAAATATGCTATGGAGAAAATCCATCCGCGGATGTAAAGAGTTCCAAAAATTATTTGTGAATCCATCCAGAAAACATGCTTAAAACATCCATTTCGTTTAATGGCTATCAGATTTGAATATTATTTGGGAAAATTTGGCAATTTTATCAGAATGAAAAGTTACTTTGGTTAAATTGTATTCAATTGAGTATTTTGATGTAATTGAGTATTTTGTATGTAAATATTACCTAACAAGAGTTTCCAACTTACGGACCAACCACGCTTTTCCCTCTGCCTTTTTACTCTTTGTTTTTACCCAAGTTAGGATGGCACGGAGTTTAGTAACCCAATTCTGAAGTGGCCATTGAAAAAACAAATATGTGCATATTTAATATTTAACTTTGGCTTCAAAGGTTTGATGCAACAGGTTTTAGGGTATTTAACTAAATCAAAAACGCATTGAAGAATTATTCTTTTAAATTCATTTTTAATGCAAAAATATAGTAAATAAATCCTTCTTTCTTTCTTTTTCTTGCTTCGTCGCACAGAGGAAGTAGCATGAATCGAGTGATTGTTTTAATTTTGATTATTTTATTTTTGTAATGTTCAAGACACATTTTGGTTATTAATACAATTGAATTTTTAATACACATTATTTTTTTCTTAATAAACCATTAATTTTGAAGAATGATGATCTCTTAATGAAAAATTGTAAATCTTATAGGCCATAATGTATAAAGGTAAAAAAATATATAGGTATAATGGCCGATATAAAAATTAACAGACAATTAATGAACAAACAATGATTTTGCGTGAAGATATTTTTGTATTTAGTTCATAAACTAACTTTAAATCTTGTATATTTAATAAGTGTATATTTAAAAGTACTTTTATGCAATAATAATATACTAACGTGTTACAAAGCAACTTTAAAATTGTGAAATTTATTTATTAAAAAACTTATTTTGAAATCCCCAATAAGACTTATAGTAGGAAGGTGAAATTCGTAAATTTTTATACGACATATTGAACTGTTATTAAAAATTATAATGTAAAGAAAAATAATTAATTTAAAACTGTTGCATTAAAAACTAAAAATGGAGAACAAAAATTTAAAACTATATAAATATTGGAATTGTTACATATACTCGTGTTATATGTACAGATTGACTGAATGATCCTTTTTTAAACCACTTATAATTTGTTTCACACAATTTATGAGTTGATTTATGTAATGAGTTAAACAGAAAATGTAAAGGAAATGTAATAAGTTGCGTATTCAAGTGAATGAATTTGTTCAACTGAAGTTGTGTTGTTTTACTAATTAGGTAAATAGGTTCAATTTCCACAAGTTAAACGCCAGTATCGCGACCATATCTTAAATTGTATAAAATAAATATTTTCATTGCTAAAAGTAAACAAAAAATCATTAGTTAAGATTAATTGCGATATGTTTTAGAAATAAAATAAAATATACACATTTTCGAAAACTGATAAAAACTTTCACTCCTCTCAAAAAGAAAAAACTTACTACTGATACTTTTCAATAAAAAAAACTTTAATGCAAAGAAAACAGTAGCTGACTACAAAGTTTTTAATGTTTCCATATAATTAGAACGATAGTTCATCTGAAGGAAACTCCTCTGATTTATTTTTAAAAATTAAACATGATGGTTACGTTCTAAGCGTTTTATCAGTTCCTTATTCTACAATAAAAGTACAAAATTTGAAAAATTAAACTTTTGTTTTGGAAATTTTGCTGTGATAATAACGAATATTTTTAAGTAGAATATTTTCTTTTATATTTTGGTGCAAAAATCTAATAAGCAAAAAATGCATTTTTTTTAAAAAATTATTTTTTTTAAATTTTAAATTAAAAATTTTAAATTTAAAATTTGAAAGGATTTAAAATCCACCGTTTAGTCATGAAAGTTATATTGTTAAATAACCTTCTTGGTTATAAATTATACAAAATTTATATTGAAAATATATTATTACCTTCAAAAACACTTAATAAAATTAAGTGTATAACCAATAATATGTATATCAATAAATATTTAAAATTCTGATTTTAAAAAATCATATTGAAAGTTATTCAAATTAAATATGATAGAAAATTATTTAGATAGGAATTATTTTGCTTGATCAAATAAATATTAAGTTTCAATAATTAAAAAATATTTGCAAAATTTGCTATCCCAATTTGATTATAAGTAAATTGTCCATCAATTGTCGTAAAAAGAGGCAAACTATTTAAAATTGTTAATGAAAATTTTCAAAATCCAATTTTAAAGAGGGGAGTTCGCTTATATTTAATTGCTTCAGACTTACTGATCAGTTAACATTACTATTTAATTTTATAGTGGTATCCGAAAATTTAATAAACATTTTAATAATCCGCCTTTTTATTAAAAAATTAATGTGTTTTTATACATAAGAATTTTTTTTCATTTTTTTAAAAACATTTTGCGTGTGATTTAAAATTGTATATAATTTACTTTTAATTATAATTTATTACCCTAAATAAGCAAAAATTCTTAAATGTTGAAAATATACTTTTAAAGTTAATTAATATTTACATGGCATATAATTAATGTAAAGTGGTTTGTAAATATTATACTTCGTATAATACAAACATCGGAATTAATATATCATTGATTAATGGTTGGATAATAACATGATATCGAATATTATTAATTACGCTCAAAAGGGTTTTTAATCGTTAAATGTCAAAAAATGTTGCCAAGTTTCACCAAAATATTTTCCCTGATAGATGCAATCGCTGTGTGGTGGAAGTGTTTCACTATATTTTCGGTATAAGGTTGAATCATTTCTCTGGTTTTGGTTTCTAAAACCTACAAAATGGTTCAAACGAATTCCGAAAATACGGCGAAACATTTCACCTCTAAGACTTTATACATTCTAGAAACCATTATTATGGTGAAACTAAGCACAACATTTTGAACACTTTGTTGTTTTAAAATACGATTCATTATTAATTTTAAATATTTTTTAAAGAACCTTTCTGTTTTAAAAAAAAATTTCTATTCTAATAAGAATTGTCTTAACTGAATTCCATTTAGAAATTAAAATCTGTTTTTAAATTCTTTCGATGTACACTGCTCAAAACAACTAGGGGAGCGAGCGCATGGTTTAAACCCTTTCATCCCCATTGATTCCATTTGGAATCATATGCTTGCGGTTTTTTTTACACTAAGTTAAGCTTGTACTTATTTATCGTTAGATTAAAGAATCATGTATATTGAAAACTTTAATAATGTTTGTTTTAATGAAATGAAAAATATGAAAAACCTGGTAAAATAAATGCACACTGAGAGTTTTTTTTAAAAAATAAACTGACTCCAAATTCTTTCTTATTGCATGCTTAAATGTTTAACAAATTATTTTAACTTTATTTTATTAAATAAAGTTTTGAAAAAATTATTGTTATAATTCATTCAAAAATTGTGATTCTAACTCCCCCCCCCCCTAAAATTCTAGTTAAAAAAATCAAGATTTTTCCCTGTTTTTTTTACCGTTTCATTCTGGATGCTTAATGAATCTATTTCACAAATTTTAGATTTTCAGAGTAAAAAATAAAAAGCTGCAACTGAAAGTGTTAGCAAAAGTACTCAAAATTTCCCCCTAATTGTTTTGAGCAGTGAAATTAATTATTATTTTTTAATTTCCGTGTATAATTAAAATTGGTTTTGAAATTATTTTGAATAAAATTCCATACCGTGAGGCATCGATGAAGTAGATGACTAATGACGCTATACTAAGTAGGAACACCAGCACCACCTATAAAAACAAATATCACATTACTTATAATAATTATTATTTTAATCTAACTAAAAATTAACTATCAAATAACAAGAAGTAAAAAATTTATGTTATTGATTACTTACATTCATAAAGTGCTTACACAAGTTAAAGATTTTCAACAAAAAATATTTTCGTCGTATGCATAAAATGGCTTTGTTAATCTTTAACACTTTACTGCAAACAATAACATATTATGTATTTTTACAGCAATATTTTTTTCAAAAAATTGCAATGATTGTAGATTTTTTTTATAACTGTATGAAGACATGTTACGCCCATTGTATCCTCCGTTCTTTTCTTTTCTTTTTTTTTTTGAAAAAAAAAGAAGGCTGGCTACTTTCTTAATTGACCAATTTAGTTAACAGTATAATTACTTAAAAAGTGAGTAAAATGAAGCTTGAAACGTCCCGTTAGTAGCAGAATAATTTTTAAAAAATATTTTTGTCATAATGTCACGGTAACACATATAACTCAACAATTATTTCATCACACTAATTTTTAGAGTGATTTTGGTGAAATAGAAAATATTTCTCTAAAAATGTATGTTCAAGTAGGGGAGAGAAGGGGAATAGCGCCATCTTAAGGGAAATTGAATTTTCATGCACAATTGTGTTGCAATTAATGTAAATTGTAATGAGCATAGCATACTACAGTTCATAACCTATCTTGTAGTGATTTTTTAAAATTTAAATCTTTAATAGAACCTGAATAAAATTGTATTTTTCTAAAGCTCGCACAGTGGCGGGATTACCCCGGTATCTCGGGTAATGCCGCCACACCACTGGGGTTATGCCGCCCCATCAATAAACAAAGCAAATGATCTATAAATAATGGAAAATTACATAATAAAACAATACATATAGAACTAAAATAGGTTTAATTAACTATGGAATGCTAAATTGTACATGGTACAGCTCTTTTATTAACTTTCTATGTGCAGCTAACTATGCAGTTTTTTTTTAAAGTTTCGTTGGTCTATTTGACCGGTTCAGTTATTCGTTTTTAGATACGTGGCATCTCTAACGAAAACTAATAAGTTGAAGGGTCAAAATATGAAATTTCTATTTTACGGATTATGCCGCCATCCTTTTGCATGTGGCGGCATAACCCCAGAGTGATGTGACGGCATTACCCCTGTAAGACAAAATGACATAAACGGCTTGTTTAAAGAAAGGTAGTTAGCCTAGCGTCCAAACTAACGACGTGATAAAATAGCCAAATAATTACTCTTTTAAATGATATATAACTGATTTATCTAACTTAGAGATAGCAGTCATTTATCGCTTAATTTCAGAAGGTTCATGATTAGATGAAAATCACTAAAAACCGTATTTTTAAAAAAACTTTACACCAACACATCGCCCGGCCATTAGCGTCTATACTACAAATTACTTTGTTTCTTGCTACAGGTCAGCGCTCACAGCCCCCTCCCACACACACCGCTGGCGAGATACAAGGGGTGGCGGCATTACCCGAGGTGGCGGGATTCCCCTTCTCTCCCCTACACATCAGGTAGAATTAATTTCACATTCTTAATATTGCTGTTAAACTTTTTAAAATAAGTATAAGTCAAATATGTTTCAATTTTACAACTGTGTTTTTTAAAATTAAAACGTACTTTTAATAAGCATAAATGTAAATAATGTTGATGCTATAAAATTACATTTTACAATAAATTTAAAATTACAACTTCTAACTTCTAAAGTATATAAATGTTCATACAATTTTTCACTAACCGAATTCAACAGAAATTTTATTTACTAATAAAATAATGTCACTTGATTTTAGGCGTAGCAGTATTTTTTACAATTTTACAGCTTTTTTTTAATTCTACTATGTAAAACTAAAACATAAAACAAAAATGTGTTCTTATGTTATAAAAACCTTAGCATCTCTTGACTAGTTACCTACTGAGGCAAATAAAGTTACAGTTAAACGAAATGGGCTATAGAGCCCACACTCTCCCTTCTAGAGGGCGCAATCACTGTCATACTGTTAAACGAATTCACTTCGTCCAAATTTGTTTAGGAATATTTTACCATGCGAAACATTTTCGTATACCATAGTCCAAAGTATCTAAACCCCATATTTAGTAAAGTTAATTTCTTCGGAATATAGCCTCTTTTCACTCTCAGAAATAACACTTTCATTTTTGACGATTCATGAATCCTCAAGCCTCATTTCGTTAATTTTGAGGATTGTTTCGTCAAACTATCAAGCGACTTTTGAGTAATCGCGAATCCTCACTTTTACAATCGTGATTTGACGATTCTGTATCTTGACTTTGAGGAAACTGAATCTCATTGTTGTACTCACATGCTCAAAAATGACGAAATATTTCTTTAGATTATTCGACATTCAAATTATCATAAAAATGACGATCCAAATTTCCTCACTTTGAGGAAATGAAAACTCGGAGCATTGTCAGTAAAGGAATCGTCAGAATTAAGTAAAATGTCGTCATTTATGAGCATTCATTTTTAAGAGTGTTACAGAACTTTGGCATAAAGGTTCGAAAACTTGTTTCAAAAGACATTTTAGGTTGCATCAGAAATGAAATTGCGTTGCTCTGCACGTTTTTATGTATCATCCAAACTTTTTTGTTGCCGTTGAAAACGTGAGAGGGCGGAACTAGACATTCTCTAGAGTAAAAGACTAAAATAGAGTATCTTATAGTAGAAACAACTTTCAAACTATTTCCGTGGATTTTTTATTGTGTAGAACGTGACTGAATGAAGCTTGTATAGTTCTTGAAATTATTTTAAGGATATACACTTGCTTAATATGGGTAAGCAGGCAGGTTAAAGCCACAGCTTGTGGTCACTGCATGAGTTTAAATTAACATTTCCAACCTATTTCTACTTTTAGCTTCCTTACTAGGCTTATAAATACTTCGTAAAAACAGGAAGATTTTAGCTTTTATAAAGGCTATGTCCGTCCATCTATATGCCTGTCTGTCCGACCGTTACCCACTTTCACAGCTCAAACTACAAATTGTGCCGACAAGTGTAGGCGGGAATCGAACCCCCACCCGGTACAGAAATTCCATTTTTTTTTCAATGTTTTCACTGTTTCTACTTCGAAAAACGCACGAGAAACTTTATTTAAGATACTAATAACACATTAAGGAATATATATTTTTGGAATATAAATCAGTTTAGATTGACGTCATACTATTTATCAAAATCGAGTTCTTCTGATAGTTCATTATGTGTTTACGTGCATGCGTCTAGTGTTGAGTGGCAACTTAAATTCGGAATGAATATAAATTCTTTCTGAAGCTCCGATTGGTGAATCAAGGTCAGGTGCTAAAACATTGCACCAATCGGTGCACTTCAAAGAAATCAGTTGGAAAGTTGGAAGTAATAAATAATTTTGAAATTACTTTTTACGGTTTTTTTAATAGCTATTTATAACTCAAAATAAGAAAAAAGATACAAATTTTTTAGCAAAGGTTTATTCCCTTTATGAAATTATATAACTATTTCGGAATTTCACCAAATCCACGTATTCGGAAATTGAGGTCGCAATCATAAACCCGGGATTCATTAATAACACATTAAAAAGCATACTTCCGCCCCAATTTACAGCCCCCGTTTAAGGGGTCTAAGGAGTCTTAAAAATGTGTAAAGAAGGAACTACAAAATATAGTTTGATCTTTCATGTAATTTTTTAACTACTCAATATACAAGTATAATTTTTTTATATGTAATTCTACAAGATTTATTTATTATAAAACAAATTTTAAAATTTATGATACTTTAGCCAAAACTAAAATAAATGATATTAAACATAAAGCTATTTTAACACATTGTGATTAGGCTTGCGCGGCAAATTTTGAGGTCAAAATTGAAAAAATGACCAAGAAAATTACTTTATATTGTTCAAATATGTACAAACTAGGACTTATACCTAAATTCTCAGCTCAATTTTAATTAGAAATTATTTTAAGAACTTTTTTCTAAAAAAATTTATAAAAAATTTTAAATTTTGATTTTAAATTTATTTTTAAATAATTTCTAATTAAAATTGAGCTGAGAATTTAGGTATAAGTCCAAGTTTGTACATATTTGTACAATATAAAGTCATTTTCTTGGTCATTTCTTCAATTTTGACCTCAAAATTTGCCGCGCAAGCCTAATCACAATGTGTTAAAATAGCTTTATGTTTAATATCATTTATTTTAGTTTTGGCTAAAGTATCATAAATTTTAAAATTTGTTTTATAATAAATAAATCTTGTAGAATTACATATAAAAAAATTATACTTGTATACTGAGTAGTTAAAAAATTACATGACAGATCAAACTATACTTTGTAGTTCCTTCTTTGCACATTTTTAAGACTCCTTAGACCCCTTAAAGGGGCGGCCCTGCCTAAATACCTAAAAATAGTCAAAAAGCGCCCTTAAAATTCCCAGCCCCAGCCCAGCATTGGAATATCGACCTCATCTCAAATCCTATTGGCCCGCAGGTTGCCATGACAACCAGCCAGCCATTAGAGCCTGTTGCTCTTCCAGTGAATTACGTCATTTCTGACGTCACAGAAACAATCTCAAACTAAAACGTGATGAACCTGAAGCTGAAGCTAATAATATAAGGTAAGGATATGGGGATTTTTGTCTTTGTTGATTCGTCGACATTTACCTATTGATTTAGCGCCCTGTTTGAGATGAAGGGTTTGTGATTTTAGTGAGAGGAAGACTGCTAATTTTCAGATTAGGTGCAGATCGGGGATCGAAAGAGTTTCTAATTTCAATTACTTAATATTTAATGTATGCTAATCAAAGCATTGAGACGGTGTTAGAGATATTATGCGCGTTTACATGAGCCATCGAATCCATGGAATGCCAAAATCCCATTAGGGGAAAAAGAGGTCGAGCAGGATTTCTAACCCAAATGATAGTCTGTGGCCGAATCCATGGTATGAAACATCAATCCCTCCTTCATTGGATGGTTTGCAAAACCCCCCAATGACCCCTGCAATTCCGGTTCTGTATGGGAGAAAATCCCCAAGAGGGAAAAATTGCTGAATTTGTTCTTCAATCCATGGATTCGATGGCTCATGTAAACGCGTCTATTGTGTTTTCTGCACGTTTTGGAAGGAATCGATTCTATAAAAGTGGTTTTTGAACTTCTGTCATGCTCTCTGGTTTTAAATGTATTTTAGAAAAACTAAAAGCAAAGGATTTTTTTACACGAGTTCTTAGTACGTGTCGAACGGCTTCATAAGGTGTTCGAGAAAATTGCGCAGTTTTCAAGGAGTAGCTGCCTTAGCACTTTTTTGGCTTTAAAGGTATTGCCGTAAAGCGGAAAACAATAAAGTCTTCATATTTTGTTCATGTGTTCCCATAACTCGTCGGACGTCTAAATGACGAAATCGAGGAAATCGAGCATGCGCAAACTTAAGCAGCCCTTGCACTTTTTAGGTTTTAAAGTTATTTAAGGGGTCATAGGAGTCTTAAAAATGTGCAAAGAAGGTACTACAAAGCATAGTTTGATCTTTCATGTAATTTTTTAACTACTCAATATACAAGTATAATTTTTTTATATGTAATTCTACAAGATTTATTTATTATAAAACAAATTTTAAAATTTATGAAACTTTAGCCAAAACTAAAATAAATGATATTAAACATGAAGCTATTTGAGCACATTGGGATTAGGCTTGCGCGGCAAATTTTGAGGTCGAAATTGAAAAAATGACCAAGAAAATGACTTTATACTGTACAAATATGTACAAACTAGGACTTATACCTAAATTCTCAGCTCAATTTTAATTAGAAATTATTTTAAGAACTGTTTTCTAAAAAATTAAAAAAAAAAAATTTAAATTTTGATAATTTTTTTTAAAATAATTTCTAATTAAAATTGAGATGAGAATTTAGGTATAAGTCTTTGTTTGTACATACTATTTGTACAATATAAAGTCATTTTCTTGGTCATTTTTTCAATTTCGACTTCAAAATTTGCCGCGCAAGCCTAATCTCAATGTGTTCAAATAGCTTTACGTTTAATATCATTTATTTTAGTTTTGGCTAAAGTTTCATAAATTTTAAAACTTGTTTTAAATTAAATAAATCTTATAGAATTACATATAAAAAATTATACTTATATATTGAATAGTTAAAAAATTACATGAAAGATCAAACTATACTTTGTAGTACCTTCTTTGCACATTTTTAAGACTCCTATGACCCCTTAAAATACCTTATAAAGTATAAAATGACCTGTAAATGTGTGTATTGATTAACTTAGTTCGAATTGAACGGTTTGTAGTGTTACACACCCCTAGTTTCTCTTGTTTTAAAGGTATTGCTGAAAACGAAAAAGCTCATACTTCAAATTTTACGCGTTCCGGACCTGACGGACGTCATAATAAGGTTTAAAAAAAATATGCGTACACAAAAGGTATCTGCGACTGAACTTTTATTTTTTTATTTTGAAAAGTGTTTCTAGAAAACCCAAAGAGCCGCTTCGAATTTGGCACATATATAAGTTTCCAGTATTATTCTGACCTTATAATATTGTTTTTGAGAATACTATTTATGCGCGAAGGGTAGCGACCATAGTACTTTTTAAGTTAAAAAACCATGGAAATTATCTTATACGGTTTATAATTTCCATTCCATTTATTGATTTACTGGCAGTATGGTCCCGTCTTGCTGAGAATGCGTTAACTTAATAAAAAATTGTCGTAAAAAATATTCGAATGGGATACTCTCTACAATAATATTGATTACCTAAAACAGTGGTTGTCATCCCCAAAAAGATTCGAATATTAATTTTTTGGAGAATTTAATAATTTGGCGAGCTTGAAAATTGAACCCTCTAATGCATAGTGTTACCGTTTGGTAACAAGTAACATCATCCACTTTATTTTATTAAATTAGAGCTCCTCCTAGACAAATCTGTGTTTTTTCATCTATTACATTTCATTTTAAAGTTTTAGTTACCAATAATCCTCATCGATGACGTTAGTAAAAGTGTATTCAAAATCAAAGAGTGAGGTTATTCACTTTTGTGAAATTACGTTTTTGGCAGTATTCATAGAATAATAATATTAGTACTAAATACTAATAAATTGTTTTGAAAAATAAATCATAGTTAAAAAGGGTTATTTTGAAATAATTTTAGTGGTTTTCTAGTCATTATTATCAAAATTGGAATTTTGCAGTTGGTTTTTGTCTTATCGAAAAAAATTTTAAATTGAAATTATTTAAATTCTAATGCAGGTAATTTTTTTTAGTATTTTCCCATAATGTGTGAGTATTAAAGATACATATATATTTTTTTTGGGGATGAAAATAAAAATTCATGCATTAGAGGGTTAAAGGAGTTGCTATACCTTCCGAGTTGTATGAAATATGAACTGGAACGTTTACCACAATTGATCATTTTCGTTGTTTAGCAGCGTAATGCAAAACACCAAATCAAAAACGGTTATTATATCATAGCTGTTTCCAATTCATCAAGGTTGAAGACTTCCAATGAGATATGCCCCCCCTCCCCTCCCGTTACGAACGCATTGTACACTAAAATCCAAACAAAATTGAATTTTTGTTGGCACTGAAATCAAATTCGTGTTGGCTAATACGCACAATAAAAATAAACTTTGAAAGTAATATTTAAAGAATTTAACGAATAAAAAAATAGAGATGAGAGAAAACAAAATTAAATTTAGAAAGAAAAGACGATAAAAAAATTTTATAAGTTCTTTTTTTTTGACGGATCTTTTTACTGCATTTTCACGTTTATCGACGTGTGACGTCAAACCCCAGTTTTGGCCCAGCCCACGTGTTTTCAATGCTCAGTTTTGGTCTCTCCCTGCCTGGTGGATGACGTATATTAGAAAATAATTATATTAATTAAAAATCCTAATCAAATATCAAAAAATAAACCCCAGGTGCACATGAAAGCATTAAAGGGAATCCATATTAAAAATTTCAAATTTTTTAGGGCCGTATCAGTAGGTCCTTTACGATACACAGACATACAGACAGACTCTTTCTTTTATTATTATACATTAAGTGAAAATTGAAAATCGTGTGGTGACCGAATTTTTGCTTTAGTTCATTGTAGAATCTGCTAAAAATTCAAATACATCTGTAAGAAATGATTGTCTTTTAATATGTTTAAAAATATTTTATGTACTATTTGGGAAAACAATATTTATAGAGTGTATTTGAAAAAAAAAAAAAAAGCTTTAACAATTGGTGTCATGGATGAGGTTGAATCAAAAGTTATGTAAATAAATAAAGAAAATTAATTTTGTCACAAAAATGTTATGAAACCAATTCTTTTAAGATGCAATCAATTTTATCTCAATTGTTTATAACTAACTAGCAGTATGGTCTCGCCTTACTGGGAACCCGTTAACTTCGCATTGCTTCCTTTTAACGGCATGTTTACTTTTGAAAATGCACTCAAAATAAAAAAAAAGAAATTCGTGTTGGCGCATGGGCACTTAAAAAAAGCAAACACTAATAGATGATGAAGCAGCCTTAGGGCGAGCGCATGCCTCAACCAAACTCAATCATCAAACTAATAGAGGATGGCGTCTAGCCCCCGTTTCGGCCAGGTCCATTTATTTTCAAGCCCTGTTATGGTCCCACATGGATGACGTTTTTTTTAAACTAATTATATTAATTAAAAATCACAATCAAATATGAAAAAACTAAGCCTCAGGTGCACACGTAGGTATTAAAAGGAATCTATATAAAAAATTTCGAATTTTTAGAGTAGTCTAGGTAGGTCTTTTACGATCCACAGGCATACAGACAGACAGACTTTTTCTTTTATTATTATAGATGCTGGAACTTACATGTAACTTATAAAGTAATCTAACCTATCTCTTAACCCTTAACGGCAACTTTATAGTTGAATTTACCAAATTAACACTTTGTCAGGTCTTTTTCCAATCCTTTCTCCCTTGCGTGTATTTTTACGAAAAATGTAACTGCAGTGAAATACAACTGCAACTTGAAATGTAACTGCAGTTACATTCCGAAAATATAGCATTAGTTCAAATTGTATTATAAAAAATATCAAGGGTCAAATAATAAAAGCGTTTGTCACGCAAAAAAGGAGATCAAGTATTTATTGAAATAGAAAAATATTCGGTATTCCTGAAATCTGGAAAGAATCTTTTAAATAAAAAATGCCTAATAATAATTTAAAATAATATTCTAAATACTCATTTTTTTAAATTATTAATTAAATTTTTTATTTGCAAAACTTCCCTATTTATTATTATATATTATTATTATATTTTAATTTTATAAAAGTCAAGTGAATAATTATAAAAAAACATTTAGAACTTTTTCTGCTAGTAATTGTATATACTCTTCAATAGAATTTATAACTAGTTTATAGAAAGAGAAGTTAGTTAAATGGTTTATTCTAATTTTCAAAATACGCACAAAAACTACGAATTCAAAATAATCTATTTTACATGACATAATTTTTTAATGCTTAAGTATTATTACGCCTTAATAATAATTAAAAATTATATAAAATTTGAGGTATTGCAATCTTATACATCAAAATTTGAAACCATTGAATAGAATTGTTTTTACAAATTATTCAAATCTTTACAAAATATTAGTTTACGTCCAGTGATAAAATGCAAGTGTAAATTACAAATCCATGTTGTTGATACACAAAATATGCAATACAAATCTTATATAAACACGCAAGTCTAGTTTGGACTCACAAAAACAAAAAAAGCAGCTACACCTTAGTAAATGAACAACTTAGTTGATTTTCTTCCTTTGAACTGACTATGCGTGAAGGAAAACAAGTTTTACGGTATAACTATTAAGTATTAGTTAAATAAATTACTGACATAATGTTTAAAACAAATCTAACTTGGTTAATCTTTATTTAAAAAGAATTAAATTTGATAGTATATTTGATACTTCGGTTTTACTTAATCTTGCAATAAACAATATTTAAATAAATATAATAAATTATCTAATAAAGTGCATCTTCACATCACAAGAAAACTATTATGTGATTATATATTTGTATTAGATTAACTTCTATATCATAATAAGATACTTTTACAATATTCATATTACGCTTGAAAAAATTACTTTTTGGGAAGGGAAAATCACATGACATCCATAATATTTTCCTAGTTAAAAATTTAACTTTTAACAAGACATAATTTAACGAATCATAATAAATTTTACATTACGCCGCAGCAAAATTCTTAGGAATTACTGCCGACTGTAAGATAAATAGATAAAAATGAATCACTGAAAGTGGTAACTAATTTCATTTAACAAGCCAGTCATGTTTTGCTTTTTTTTTTACTTTTTAAGCGACACGCAATGCTCCATTGACCCAGGAGAAGCATGTTAGCTGCCCTTTAAAAGCTTACGATTATTTATCAAATCCCAGAAAAGGGTTGCTACATAGATTGCACGCACAGCGGCATCTTTAAAGCAAATCCCACTATTGAGTTGCTGTTGAGTGTGTGTCTCATAAATCTAAATAACAAAGAGTCATTATTTTCGTCAGTTTTTAATTATTTAGTCAGTTTTTCTAAGAGAAATCTGTATTTTTATACAGAATTCCGTCTTTAGATTCCTTACTAGCACAAAAAGGTCTCAATCTAAATAACAGAGAAAAAGTCTAATTTTTACTATTGAAAACCCAAATTTTTATACAGAATTTCATCTATTAGCACACAATATAAAATGATATTTTTTCTACGTTTATAAGATATCATTCTGATTGACTGAGATGACAACGAAAAATGACCGTGCGATATTCTCTGCTACAAGGGTACTTAACAATGTTATTTTTTAATAAAGAAAAAAGATGGTATTCTTAAAAAAACACAAACATTATTTAAATTTAATACAAAAAATGAAAGCTGAAGAGAGATAATCTTTATTGCATCGCTGGCAACAAATGAACTCCGATGCATTAAAGTTGAAAACCACGCCCGAATTATTTCTTTATTTTTCTGATATTTTATACATTAAAATATCACTTTCAACTAAAAATTAAAATTTTAATCATTACCTTTTCGTTAATGAATTAATATTTTTTAAAGTTTTTTCCTCCAGTTTACAGCAGTTTAAGGCAGATCAGTACCATGTAATTTTCAACAACAAAAAAAATCGATTTTTTGATTTTAGTATTATGTAAAATATGTTTTAAGGACTTTCCAGCAATGCCCTTTGTATGCACCATTCAAACTAGTTTAACCTAGTTCAATTTTAATTCGGATATGGATAAAAGTTTTCAACTTTAAATCTCATTTTTCCCAGAATGGTGTTTTTTCAGGTTTATGTAGCTTTTTTATTAAAAACTATTTCATGCATAGACTTAAAATTTTTACAGGATAACTGTTTCAGGGTGTTTTGCTTACTGACATGAGCATTTATCAAAATTTGAAAGAGAGAAAAAATATGGGTAATTTTGTGATGCAAAAATGCTTTTTTGAAATAAAAACGACACATTAACTTGAATAATATTTAAAAAACTGCTTTACGTATTAAAAAAATCTTATTTTAGCGTAGTGTTCAAAGTGGATATAATGCACATAATTTTTTGTGTGTGTTGTTTTGTATGTTAGTTTCGAAGAAAAAAAACATGAAAATGGTCAATTTAATATTTGCCGTATGTAAGGATCCTACCTGCATTACACTTTTAAAACGAGCGAGCGATTTGAACTCATTTTGATTGATTTTCACTCCTCCAGTCTGGAAAATTCACTTCTTCTTTTGGAGTGGATCCTTTGTGTGTTAAACCTCCGACAGGATCACTCCAAACGAGTGATTTCAACTCAGTCTGAGTTAATATTCACTCCTTTCAAGTGTCGAAAATACACTTCTTCTACTGGAGTGGATTTCACTCTTTTGTTTTAAGAGTGTACAAGGTTTTAAATTCATGTTAATATTTGCATGCATATACAGGAGCCTAAGCGTGCACAGAAATCCAAAAATTTTCAGTATAGTCAATCTGAGTAATAGGCACGATCCTAGGGATAGATCTGTTGTGATTACGTCATTTGTTGACTTTTTGTTTTCGTTCACATGGTAAAAATCATAAGTTGGTTTTAAAAAAAAACTTAATTCCGTGTGCAAATTTGATTTTAAACGTATTTTTTATCCAAAAATACAACACGAATTGAAATATTTTTTTTAACTTCCTCATGTGATTGTCCCTATAACATTGAATCCCATTGAAAATTATAGTTGGATTGCTGTTGGAGGACCATCATTTCCTTCAACATGGAAAAGTAGTAGAAATTTCGAGGTCCATTCATAAATGGTGTGAGATGATGTTTAGATTTATGAATGATGCATGTGTGAGTGTTCTCTATTTTGGAGGGCTTCCAATTCTGACGGTGTTGAACTAAGTTGGAAGATTCTTTATCTGTTTAGCAGTATGATGATATCAGTATGATGAGAATATCGCCTTTCTTTATTTTGTTTTCTTAATATTTGTATTACTTTTGCATTCAAAATATCGTCAATATATATCACGCATTACGTTACATTGCTCAGACAATTAGGGGAGCACTTGCGTACTTTTGCAAGCCTTTTTAGTTCCAACTTTTAATATTTTTTGTTCTAAAAAAATCTAAAATTTGTGAGATAGATTTATTATGCGTCCAGAATTAAATGGTAAAAAACAGAGGTAAAAAGTCTTAATTTTTAGCTAATATTTAAGGAAGGGAAATTGCTATCATATTTTTTGAATAAACAATAACAATCTTTTTTCTTTTTTTTTTCCAACACTTTATTTGTTAAAAAAAAAGTTCAAATCAATTTTTAAACATCTAAGAATGCATGCGTGAAGCCACCCCGGTGGCTGAACGGTTAGTGTACTAGCCTTTGGAGCTGCTGGGGTCGGGTTCGAATCCCGGTCAGGCATGGATGTTTGTGACTGTCAATAAATGTTGTTATTTGTCTATGTGTTATTCATTTCTTTGCGATTGTAACATTTCTTTCTGTGTCTGTCCCACTTGACGAAAGCTTATAAGCGGTTCTCTGAACAAGCACACAAGCTGGAATATATATGTGTCATACCATACCATGCATGCGTGAAAAATTTAGGGTCAATTTATTTCATAATTTTTTTTAGAGTGAATCTTGTTTTAAAATGTTTTTCATAGTTTCATTTATTTAAAACAAACATTATATTTAATTCTTCAAAAGAAATTATTCTACCATCTAACGATAAATAGGTGCGAGCTTAACATATTAAGAAAAAAACGCAAGCTGAGGATTCAAAATGGAATCATTGGTGGTGAAAGGATTTTATACTATGCACTCCACTACTTTGGAGCTGCTGGGGTCGGGTTCGAATCCCGGTCAGGCATGGATATTTGTGACGTCAATAAATGTTGTTATTTGTCTATGTGTTTGTGTCGTCTCTTTCTTTGTGTGTCTCTTGTGCTTGTGTCATTTCTGGGGCTTAGTACAATAGACTTAAAGTCGCAGTGCTTGGCGATCTAGCCCTCCACCAAGAAAGTCATTAAGTCATGCACTCCACTAATTGTATTGAGCAATGTATTTGAGTACGGGTCACCGATTTTTGCTTATCGAAGAACATAAAGAAGATACTACTGCGATGCGTCCAATTTTAAATTGAAACCAATTTTAGGTTTTTTAAAATTTAAAAAAAGCAATTGAGCTAAAGCAGTGCTTAAATGTTAGAAAGGCTGTTAGAATTTATTCAATCGATTTTTTTTCTGATTTTATTTTATTTGAATCTTGTTAAACTTGTTTTCTCATTGATGGTCTTAATCATTCTAAAAGAAACCTATACAAATAATGGTTACATTAAGAGTAAATATGAAAAATGTTGCAATCTGAGAACAAATTTTGAATTTTGATTTTAATTAATATTATATTTAAAATTGAATAAAGGCTTCGAATAAACTATTCCAGTAGTACTTAAAAATATGTATTGACGAAATTTTTCAGTCAAATATAATCTGTTGAATTATTATATTTAAAAACTCATAAAGTTTTTTAGAACCCAATCAATTCGATTTTTTTTAATTTATATTAAAAAATTATACCATAAAATAACAAAAATATTCACGAAATGCTGGTTCTGACGAGGCTTTATACTGATGTCTTTTTATTAATTAATTATAAAATTATATTCTAAAAAAATATATATTTGAAATGCAACATTAATAAAAAAGAACATTTATTTTTATAGTTGCTATTAGTATAAATTAAAAGTTAAGCGCGATAACTTCCTCTTCATTTTCTAATAGTCTCCTACAACATAATTTAAAGTTTAAAAAAAAGCTACACATTTTTATGTTAAACAAACAAAAAAAACTTTGGGCGCGTAACTACACTACCCAAGATGATTGAAGTAACTTTTTAAGGTTTTAAACCGCTTTCTTAGAATCAAAAAATGTTGCGAAATGTGTAAAAACATAAAATCTTCGAATAGAAACACAATATTTGGATTTTACACTAATTCACAATACTTTCATTACCTTTTATTTAATATTGGGTCATTGAAAGTAAAAATTAATAGAAATTTTTAAAAATAAAATGTAAACAATAATTATAAAGTATGTAAAAAAATCCAATTAATAGAGATGTTACCGTTATAACCCGGAATCAGCTAAAACTAGAAGTAACTACTGAGAACAACTTTTAACTGAAGCCATTGGTGAAAACTAGTTTCCTCTATCTAAAACTAGATTTCACTTGTTAATACGGTTTTGACCAATTGTACTGGTTAAAACTAGTTGTAATTAGCAAAACTAGAATCTAACATGTTTTAGATAAAACTAGAAGTAACTGCGAATACTTGACTTTTTATTTATTATGAATGTTAATTTTATATAAACTTATTACGGTAATAAAGTCCTTAAAAAACTCGATGTACGGTTCTTAATGGAGTGTTCTCCTATATTAAAACGCTTTCATTGCATTTCAGCCCAATAATTAACTAAACTAATCCAAACCTGTTATCCTAAATCATGCTATTTTCCGTTAATTCTAGTTTTATCTAATTTAAGTGTGATATAGTTAAAACTAGATTAAACCAATATATTTCGTCAAAGCTAGTATTAACTGGTAATAGCTGGTTTTAACCAGTGGAAACTAGTTTTAACCAATGACATATGTTAAAACTAGTTTTCACTAGTTAATTCTAGTTCTAGCTGATTTCAGGTTTTAACGGTAACAGATGTATAGTCTTATTTTATAGTTATAGAAAGTTTGAAAACTTCAAAAAAAAAAAAAAACTGTTTAAGAAAATCTCTGTAATTAATCATACAAATGAGATTAGTTAGAAATACTCTATTGATCGAATTATGTCAGCCAATAAATCTTTACTTCTTTGCACGCAAATGTCTGGTCGAGTACTTTTTAAAGACTCACGATGAAAAAAACTGAAAAAGACAAAACTGCTTTTAGTTAATTAAGTGCATTTTCCATATCGTCAAATTAATTAGGTTGTAAAAATAGTCACGTGATTTATAGGGGACATGCAGAGAGACTGATTGGATCTGCTTCTAATTTAAAGATGGCAGATTAAACAAATACTTAAAAGAATAGAATTGAATCGATTCTCAAATGACGTTATTTCATGCCATTTCTTGTTTGATGACTTGTTAACATGCAACAATGTTGTCGAAAGCGAAATATTGGACAAGGTTGACGATTTTTTTTATTTATGTATTCGATCATTACGATTGTGAGATTATTATGAACATGTGCAAATATATTTTTCACGTAGACTGATTTTTTAAAGTTTATATTTGCATTTATTTTTCAAAAAGTATAAAAGTCAACATACTTAAAAATCAATCAATTACCAACTTATATAAATTATAAAAGTCATCTAACAAGCAGCACTAAGTTTTTGTTGTTTATTAACTGCATAGTTTATTTTCCTGTTTTATTTTATGATAAATTTTCTTTTTTAAAGAGTACTTTTATGACGAGCGTAATGTGATCTACTTTATAATATGAAATAATGCTTAAAGTTACTTTCTAACAAAAAAAAGATTAATATATCGAAGTTATGAACTAGAAATTGCACAACACTATTGTCGAATTTGAGTAAATTGGTAACTGTTTCGTATGGATTGCATAACTTTTCAAAAAATATATCTATCATAAAGCTGTACTTTATGGTTAAATATAGATGTAAAAAAGATATCAATAAGTATAAATTTAAATATTTAGAACAACTATAATATGTTTTAATTTCTTATAAAAATTTTCTGCAATAAATATTTTTAAAACTTCAACTTTACTTTTGTAGGTGATATTTTTATCTAAGTTTATTCCCATTTGGAAACAAAAAGTACATTGTTTTACTGCAGACACAATATATACGAAAGTTTGATCTTTTTTTAATTTTAAAGTAATAAAACTATCATTGTTCAAAAACAAAAATATTGGGCAGATATTTTTAATGGTTTGGGTCATTTTTCTATCATAATTGCTATATTTCCCCTATGCAGATTGAAATCTGTTACAAAATACATTTTATAAGTAAATGTTTAGGTATGTTGGGTATGTTGCAAGGTAATAATGTTTTGCATATGCATAAGGTATGTTGATATATTGCCTACTATGCCAATATTGTTTTATGAATAAAAGAAGTAATCGTGTCTGTGTACAAATTGTTAAACGAGATTATACACAGATTACATAAACTTCAATTCAAGTTATCTTATTCAAGAAAATTTCATGACCAAATATACAATATATAATTTTTCTTGTCTTATTTCTGTATTGTATTGTTTTATTCTCAAGAAAGATTTACAAAGCATCATCATGAACATAAATACTTAAGAATTGATGAAAAAGGAGTGTGTTTTACATGGTGATATTATGTTACGATTCATAAACAGAAAGAAAATACAGCATCCGTCTTTTAGCATTGACAAGTAACAATTTTAAAGCGATTTTAGAAATAAACATAAATGATATATTTTTGATTGATAGAAAAACATAAGCCAATGTCAAAAATGAAACTTTACTGTGATTGAATCCTTTGAATAAAGACTTATTTTTATCACTAGTATCGCAATATGACATATATCAAATGATAAATGGTAAAAAAGTATCTGGTGCGTATTTTTTCTCTGGGCTATTATTGTAATTTATTGATTCCCTCTACTAAAAATGCTGTCGACAGAAAAGAATGATGCATTTTCAGCAAACTGTGCCAAAATTTAGTTTTTGTTGAATGAAATTTATTTACTGATTAAACTGAATTATTTGAATTAAGTGTTTGATACCATACGTATTTTTCAATGTCATATAAACTAGAAATTCCTATGTAGCATCTGAAAAATTTAATAAAAATTATATTCAATTTTAAAGAATTTTTTTTTTATTTTATTTTAAACAACTTTAAGAGAAACGTGTAACAAATTAAATTAGCTGGCAGACATTTAAATGAATCTTACATAGTTCCATGAATTGATTTTAAAAAAAATAGAAAAACACATGTTAAGACCGTTTACTTAAAAAATAAAACTTAACTGTGGAACCGTGATGAAACAGTAATAAAACAAGCAGAATATCATTTAAACATAATTGTTTATGTTTTTTTTTCTTTCTGTTTCGTTAGCCCTCTGAGGGATTAACAAAATTGGACGAAAATGCATGCACTACCCAATTTTTTTTAAAAGAAAATATGTATTTATTAAATTTCATTTCGGAGAGTAACATTTATAAAAATTTAATTTTCTTTATTTTTTTTAAATTTTGAAAAATCTTGAAATATACAAATGGTTTTATGTTGTCAGAACAACTTACTATCTCTCTAAATTATCTAAATGTATTCCTCTGATGAAATAAATGAATAAATAATTTTTTTCAATGTCACAAATAGATTTGCACGCTAGAGCAATGTATTCAAACTAAGTAAAAAAAAATTAAAGCTGACCTTGTTTCAAAATTTAATATGTCCTACCAAAAACAAAGAGTATTATGTTTACTTTGGATTTATTTAAGGAGTCTCGCTTATCCGAAAGGTACGAGACCGGAGCACTTTCGGTTAATCGAGATTCCATAGGAATTTTCGAATTATCGAGAATCATCCACTTCACACCTGGAAAAACGCTGGCGAAGAGAAAATATGACGTCACACTCAGGCCCTAGATCCACAGATCCTAGGCCACAGATCAAGCCCTAAGATACATAGAACCGCACATTGATGCCACTACTTCAGACGTTCTCCAGGGCTGGGTAGCCCAGTCGGTTAAGCACTCGCTTAGCATGCGGAAGGTCCTAGGTTCGGGTCCGGGCATCGCCAAAATAGCTGCCGACCTATAAACGACCCGTGCAGTCAAAAATGTCCGACAAATAACACCCCGTGTAAGGGAGTGCACGTTAAATATCCTTCAAAGTCCTAACGCTGCGTACGATGTCGCCCTTAATGGTTGCGTTGGGTGCCTATTCAGGTGTTGGCTCGTCACCTGACTGTGGTTCTAAAATACGACGCCCGTCGCCCATAGCCCTCGCGTAGCTCTAGTGCGACGATAATTCAAACCTAACAAATCAGACGTTCTCTTGCTTAAAAGGTAAGACAGAGCTGCTTTAAAACAAACCAAAGTTGACCAGTAAAAAAAAGTATTGCATACTTTGAGAAATGAATCCAACTTTGTAAATACGTATTTATTTGTGTATTTATTTATGTGTTTATGCATACACTTCATATTTTAGTACAAAAAAATATTCCGAAGCCTTTCTGTTAAGCCGAATTTCGCACAACCGGGATTCTACTGTACATATTATTCTGCTGGTAGTTCTACATATATTCACTGGTAGCTGGTAGCTGATGGCTGGTATTATATTGGATACAAACTTTCGTTCTCCATAGAAGATACTCTTTTGAGTCTAATGCTATAACCATTCGCTAAATATACTCTAGTGAAATTTACATATTTTAAGAATGAAAAGTGATTTTGTTAGAAATTAAGTATGAATGGTATTTCAGAGTTGAAAGCCTTGTATTGTCGCATTTGAAACAAAATATTTAATTCCAAAATGACGCACATGTTTACACATATTAGAAAGCGTAATTTTTCTTCGTGTACAAATTCGTACTTTTTGTTGTTGAAATATAGTTTATCAACTGTACTTTTTTGTACAATGATTTTATGAAATTTTTCATCAGTATTAAAGGATATTTATCAAATGAAAATAAATAAAAAGCAAAACAAAAAATTATAGCTTACATTAAACATTTTCACTCGAGCCATATTTATGAAATCTAAAACTGAATTTCTCTTGATACTGAAATATATATGAACAATTCCATGTGTGACGGAATGACATTTTGAATTGCAAAATTGAAGTAAAACATCTTCCTTTCGGTAAATGTGAACACATGTCCTTTATCGTCCTAATTTTTTAAAAACATAATTTTTATTATTAAACCATTATTGGAATATATTTTTAAACTTATTTAGTACAAATTAAAAAAAAAACTACATTTCAAAAAGTTGACCTTTTTATGGAATGGCCCATATACATTGGTAAAAAAAATACATGGTATTAGACTATTAAAACAAATGCGAGGTATGACTAATTCTTACATTATTTAATCTATTAAAGATCTAGTTGTGTGCGAATACTATATCCTTACTGAATAAAACCGTTAACATATTTAATTTATAAATTAGTGTTTATATTGTAACTTTATTCGCTCTAAATAAATTGTTCAGTACTATGGTCTTCATTTGTCTTTTCGCAAATTTTCTTGACAGTCGACGTTAATGAGTTAACAAACTCTAACATACGAAGATTCAGTGAATAATTCAATTTTCCCGTAAAGACGATTAATTATTAGGCGATAAATAATGTTTTGTAACTTGTCCTTACGTTAGTTTTAACAAATAATTTAGGTGTCTCAAAAACCCCGTGTCTCATTTTGTATCGTGTCTGCCTAATAAATCAAAACACAACTGTGCGGGAAATCCGATGCAGAGTGTTCAAATATATTTTCAACACACTTTTGAGGATTCAGTAATCAATATTAGAAATTTTCTCCTAGATTCTCTTTTTGAATATAGAGACAAATTCTTTTTTTTTTATTAGCAACCGCTTGAACTGTAAGAAATATTTGATGGAATTGATATTCGAATAGATCAAAATTTATAAAAGGCCCTATATCTGAAGGTATATTAAGCATCTTAAGTGCATGATAAAATATATAAAACAAAACTAAATGCATTTTGAAAACGCATTTCAATCATTTATTTTACGTTGGTACACTCTTTTTACAGTGGTAACGGTGTCTTCACAGTGGTTGTACACTCTTTTAACGGTGTGTATACTCTTTTTACAGTGATTGGAAGAAAACACGTCCTAGAAGTACCACTTGCAAAAGTCCAATCTGATTCCATTGCCAATTAAAATTCAATATGTGGTTTCTTTTGCTCTTTACTGACCATAGATCATATAAGCTTACTAAACCAACGGAAACTTTTGGAACCATTTGCAAGAGGTTATTTTTCCCATGGCGCCCGTTCTTTTAAAAAAACATTTTAACTCCAGAATTGCACCTACCCGGCAGCACAACGGTTAAGGGGCTAGCCTTTGAAGCTTCTGGGCTCGGCTTCGAATTCCGGCAAATCGTGGATGTTTGTGTTTGTCAATAAATGTTGTTACTTGTCTATGTGTTTGTGTCGTCTTTTCTTTGTGTGTCTCTTGTGACTGTGTCACTTCTGGAGAGTAGGGTAACGGGCTATAAAGCCTATGCTTATCCCTTCTAGAGGACGCATTCATTGTCATTTGTCAACTCCAGAATTGCAGCATTAAACCTGGAAAGTTGAAGGGTCTCCATAAGGGTACCGGAGAATGAATGAGAAGGAGGCGAAAATCGCCAATATTTTTGCTGTCATAGATTGCCAATAGATGAGTTTCCCAACCATTTTAAGAATGCATAGCAAAAAATTTATAGTGATAAGATGTTTCTTCTATTAAATTCAGTTTTTAGATCATATCCGTTGCTATAAAAAAAACAATTACTTTATATGTATGATTTGCCTTGGTGCTTGGCTGGCTATTGATCTTATGCTTGCTAAAGCAGCGAGAACTTGCTGCACCATGAAAAAAACTTGGCAGCCATCTAGATTTAAATCAGCAATACCAAAATTTTTAAGATTTAACTTTTCACATAACAGCCTTTGTTGCACCAAAATGGTTTAAAGCACGGTTTACTCAACTTGCAAGGTCACAGAAGCTCTCCCAAACATGTTCGTGGAGGAACCTCTCTGGCCTTGCAGGTTGAGTCAGTCGTGTTTGAAGTCCAATTTTAACGGCTTCATCCTGGAATGTTTTCGCCCTGGGTGTATTTCCTTTTTATGTGACAGTAAAACTCTTTCTGTGTCTGTCTTATTTGACGAAGGCTTATAAGTAGGTCTCTGATCAAGCACACAAGCCGGAATATAAATGTTAAATTCCCTCCCCTCCCCCTACACTCTTAAAACAAAAGAGTGAATTCCACTCCAGTTGGAGAAGTGCATTTTCGACACTGGAAAGGACTGAATATTATCTCAGACTGAGTTAAAATCACTCGTTGGGAGTGATCCTGTCGGAGGTTAAACACACGAGGGATACACTCCAAAAGGAGAAGTGCATTTTCCAGACTGGAGGAGTGAAAATCAATCAGACTGAGTTAAAATAGCTCGTTCGTTTTAAGAGTGTACACTCTTAAAACAAACACTCCTAATTTAACTCAGTCTGAGTGGATTTCACTCCTCCAGACTGGAAATGCACTTCTCCCTTTGGAGTGGATCCTTTGTGTGTTAAACCTCCGACATTATCACTCTAAACGAGTGATTTTTACTCAGTCTGAGTAAATATGCATGCCTTTCCAGTGTCGAAAATGCACTTCTCCAACTGGAGTGGATTTCACTCTTTTGTTTTAAGAGTGTACCTGGAATGTTGGCTGGTCTCTGCAAAAGAGTAATATAAAGAGAAGGAGGGTTAGGGCACTCACCAATATTCTCCCTGTCGTCGACTGCCCAGAGATGAGCTCCCCGGCCCAGTCTTTCGCTTCGGTCATAAATCCTATTTCGTTTCCGCCGGCCGCCCCCGCTGCGCCCCCGGCCGCCACTCCTGCCTTGGGATCTACCTTGACCACTTTCGCACCGGCCCCGGCACCGCTCCTCTCCCGGCAGCAGAGGAAAGCAAATGCGCGCCAAATCAGGATGATAAAGAGCCCCGCCATGAATGTGAACACGCTCGACAGAAGGAAACACCACCACTTGCGCTCCCGCATGCACTCCTCGTGGGGGCTGAGCACGACCAGGGTCGAGTTGGCGAGCAACTCTTCCGACGTCGTCGACTCGCCGTCGCCCCCCTCCATCGCTGACATCCTCCCTTTTTTGTCAGGAAGAATATCAGTGAAAAAGAAGCCTTCTTTCTGTCTTCCGATCTCCGGTTGGTTCCTCCCCAAGCTTTGGTGGTTGAAGAGAGACCAAAATGTCACTGCTGCTTCTTCGTCGTCCTCTTACCCACGCCTATCTCAGAGCGATCTACCCCGTGCAGATAGGATGGTCACCCTCCGGGGGATCTTTTTGCCCGAAGAGAAACCAAGGTCAGTGCCTGCTGCTCCTCCTTCCTCTCCTCTATCTCGTCTCAGAGCGATCTACTCTTGTACTGGTATGTATGTGCAGATAGGTTGGTTTCCCTTCGAGATTCCTTATTGCCTCTCCTGAAGAAAAACCAAGGTCAGTGCTGTTTGCTTCAAGCCTTCCTTTTACCTACGCCTATCTCGTCTCAGAGCGATCTACCCTTGTACTGGTGAGTGCAGATAGGTTGGTTGGTTATTGATACTATTTGGACTTGCTGCTGCTCTTCTTCCACCTTCAGATCTAATAGAGCTCTGGGATGTTCTGCAAGACGTGTTCTTCGATTCGTCTTTCCTCTTCGCCCTTTTCGACTGCCGCATTCGTACCTAATTTTTGCCGGATGCTGTCGAAAATAATATTTATGACCTTACGCGGATTTTTTCTTTTCTACTGTGATAATTTCTGCTAAAATAAAAGCGGATTTCTCTCTGTGTTTATTTCTCGCTAAGCTTCGAGACTCCAAACTCAGCTACAAAATCATACGGGAAGAATGGGGTTTTATAAGAAAAGCCCGACTGTTCCTCGCATCGCGCAATAGAATATCTTCTCAAATTATAAACTGCCAGAAACGAAAAGCGAAGCGAAATAGAATGATTTGACTGCCTCTTTTTTTTTAATATATCTCCACCCTTCTGAGAAATTTGACCTTGAACTGTTGCATTTGGTTTGGTTGATTAATCGCAGATCTTATTCTTCTCCAACGCGAAAAATTGATACTAATTGTAGCCTAAAAGTGACTGTGTTCTTCCTTGGTACATTTTCCTTTCTCGTCTTTGTACCAATAATTAACTCTATCAAGAGATCCACCTTCTTTTGTGTGAGGTGCGGGCCTATGTATCGGGATGTGAGTTACGTTTGTGCTTCTATAAAGGACTATTCTATGTCGCTATCGGTTCTTCTGTGTACGAACTCTAATACACTTTCATCTGTCCCAAAGTTAGTCCTTTTTATAATCACATCGACTTTTTTTTCTTGGATTAGTTGAGACTTGAGGGTAGTGTTCAGTTTGAAAATATGTAGTTCGAAAGAAAAAAATGTTCGTGAGTAAATTAAAGTACTTGTGTGAAGGTGTCTAAGAGAGTGCAATAAACGTCACTTAAATTTTCTAAAGATCCAAAAAATTCGAATTTTAAATTACACACCTTTCACTAGACATGTTTTCGATACATTTGTTACCTAATTTAATACAAACCGATATGGAATCGTCGCCATAAAAATATAAAAAAATTAAATCCAAAAAAATTAACAGAGCATAATTTTATTTATTAAATTGTAATTCTTTATGAAAACAGAGACAAATATACTTAAAACATTTACTCTTAAAATAATAGCGAATTAAACTATAAACTGAATTTATAAGTAGAAAAGTTTGTCTTAATTTTGTTGATATATTATGATAACTGATTTTTTAATTAATATTTAATTAATGCAGACTATAACTTATCAATAAAGTATTTTACAAACAGAGTAACAAAAGAAAAAAGGGAAAAAATATTTATGGAGGTTTTTTCGTTGTGTTACAAGTTCTTTTCAGCCTTCGATGCTTCTTTAATTCCCTGACAGTAATCATTAGGAATCGTATGAAATAATGCACTTCTTAAAAGTGAAAGATCTAAACTTCTTTTTAAATGATACTTTAATTGATTGGCTGCATTACATTGGAGATCAGGGAGTATCATAGATACTAATTAAAATATTTGATTTGGCAAAACTTTTGCAAAAGATACTAATTAGTTCAGAGAAGGGAGAAATATTGTAATTTAGTTAAAGTAATTTTTAAGAGATATTCAACATGAAATCGAATGAAATATGATATTGAAAATTATGAACCTATATTTAACAGTATTTATAAATTAAAAAACTTCTTAATCAAATTATTTTTTGCACTCAAATAAGTCCTTTTAAAATACTTAATAAAACTCAATAATAAAATTAAAATTTAAATGCTAAACAATAAAATTAAATAAATAAACAATCATTAACATTCGGGAAAACTTGAAAAATAAAGCTACATCATAATACTTGAGAACAGACAAATCATAAAACTCACCTTTTTTATTCGAATTCCCCCCGATTTACATCGGGGGTCCCTGTATTTTAAAAGCGCAAAAACTCACCAATCAAAAGAGACATAAAATGAAACCCCCGGACGAAAAAATTAGGTAACAAAAAATATCGAAAACATGCCTAGTCCGAGTTTTTTAGACACCTATTTCGAGAGAAATGATGATTTCAGTGGAATACTCTCTCTACACCAAAAAAGAGAAGGATGCTCAGCGTTCGAACCTGCTTCCCTCGCGGCTGGCTACAGAAAACGATTTCACAGCATCATCCTGCGACATCAGATGCGCATGCGCAACACCTTCCCCTTCAAAGATGGTGGTTTCGAGAGAAGATTCTTTTTTCCCCTTCTTCACTTCCGTTCGTTGAAAATGGTGAAATAAAAAAAAAAAAATCGTCTATTATTTCGGAACTTTTTTTTTGGGTTTATTTTCTTCGATCGTTTGACGTCACATGTGGTTCGATTTCTGGGGATCTGTAGATTCCGCCCTTAACAAATGGTGGTGTTTCCACTTCTTCGGTCAGTTTTATACGGAGTCTTTTCGGGAGATGGGAATATCTGGGATGATCTCTTGCTTTTTGAGGGGAAGAAATCGTTTGCTTTCTTTCGTTCTTCGGGAATGATGGAAAAGGAGGAAAAGAGGGGATTCTTTTATGCAATTCCCGAAATTGAGGTTTTAAGGTAGGCGAATACTCAAAATTCCCCCAAATTCTAAAATTTTTACTCTTACTTTAATATTTTCCAAATTTTGTATAGTGATTTCAAATATAATGAATAATACTATTTAGGCATTTTTTAAATTAAATATAATTTATTTATTTTAAACCGTGTTTTCTACTAAAAAAAGATGTTTACGCTAACAAGTCTACCACATTGAATTTTCATCCTATATACATTAATTGTGTGTTAAATTCTTCGTTTTGAACTGATGCATGCAATGGCCCTCGAGAGTTACATACAAATTACAAGAAAAGAAGTTATTAAGAAAAATGTCATAAATTAACCACAAAAAAAGGATTTTTTTTCGATTAACCTACACTTAGACATTTAAAAAAAAAACTTGTATATTTACACCGGATGTTAGAGGTTCATGGTACAGGTATACACTGCGTGAAAAAAGTAGAAGGACACTAGTTTATTTTGGATTAATTAATCATACAACAACTTTTAAATAATTATGTTGTATCAAGCGTTTTTACTGGTGGATACCAGTATCTACATAAAATAAAAAGTACACATTTGGAAAAAAAAAGTGCAATTATTAAAAAAAATAAGTTATGACATCGTCATAATTTGTGAAAAAAGTAGAAGGACACTTCCAAAAATTTGGTCTACAGTTTTGATTAATAATTATTTTTTCTTCCATTGGGCTTGAATTACCTCAAATACCCTGTTTGGCATTGAACTATACAAAAATTGAATTTCTGTTTTGAAAAAATTGTCCCATATACAGTAAACTTATTTCTGTAGTTCAGCTACTGATTCGAACTACTTTTCTCCCTCGTAAACACTGCTCACAATCATTGACCATATGTTTTCTACAATGTTAAGATCAGGACTCTTAGAGGGCTATTCCAAAATGCGAATATTCTTCGCTGCGAACAAATTTTTAACACCATTTGTAATGAGAATTGATGCTTCATCTTACTGAAAAATCCAATAATCTCCCCCTAGCTAAGTGCCCTAAGGAAGAAAATTCGAGTTTAAAATTTGGATACAATCTGCATGGTTCTGTCTACTATTTAGAAAGACTAGACTTGTCCTTCCTCAATAGCCAACTGCTAACCAAATCATTAGACTACTTCCTCCTATTTGTTGAGTAGAATAAGTTTTTTCTTCATTATCGACACAGTGCCAATTGCCAATGGTTAGGTACTGATAGCCAACTGGGCCATTCAAGTTAAACTTTTTCTCATCAGAAAATACAACTGAGGTCCATTTTCGAAGAGGAATTTATTTGACCTTTTTATGTAGTTATACACAGTTCTTTTAGTAGCATGTGTAATCCCTGATTGACATTGAGCAGCCTTACTAAGGTTACCACCTGTATTTTTGAGTTCACGAATGATTTTTGGTTTCTTGGTTGTGTAAGTTTTTTGGGTCTTCTTGTCTTTTTGCTTCTTAAGTTACTTTCAGGGTTTCTCATAAAGTTCGAAACAGCATTTGGACTAATAGATAGCTGCTGTGAAATCCTTCTAAAACACTTTCCTTCATTTTTATAAGCAAATAGTTGGCTCTTCTGGAACTTACTTAAAGGTTTTCCTCTTGGCATTCCAAAACTAACAAAAACTATGAATTTCTAACTAAAATATGAATTCTTGATAAAAAGACAATAAATGAAGAATAGCACATTAACCTTTACCGTTTCCAATAGCTTCTACATCGATTTTCCGGATGTGTCCTTCTACTTTTTTCACAAACCAAAAGTAGTTATGTTTTAAATTCTAAACCTAAAATAGTAGTAGGTTAAATTTTTTGACTTAACATAAATTAAAATACTAATAAAATAACCTCTTTATAAAATCATGTCAAAATCCTTTAAAATAAAAGCAAAATGTAGAAAAAATGACTGTCCTTCTACTTTTTTCCCGCAGTGTATATTGAAATAGCATCTGTAAAAATTTTCAGGTAAATTAATGTAAAACTTTTTATACTAGAACTGTTAGCGTAAACCCCTTTTTTAGGTGAAAAACACCGTTTAAAATAAATCAATTATATTTAAATAAAAAAATTGCCTAAAAAGCATTGTTCATTATGTTTGAAATCACTATGCCAAATTTGGAAAAGATTAAAGTAATAGTAAAATTTTTCGAATTTTGGGTATTCGCCTACCTTAAAGTTACAGGGAAAATATCGGTTTTTTTTTACCAAAACTAACAAAACTCTTCATTAGATGGTAACTGATTGTTTTTTAAACCCAACTTTATTACTTTTATTTTATAAAGCATTCGCATATAAGATAAAATTAGCATTTTTTAAAATTTAAGTAATTAAATGACTTTCTCCGTAATATCCGCTTTATTACGTATATATGTTATTTTAGTTTACTTCTTCAAGTCGTATGTTTTGAATTTGCAATGCAACATAAAAAAAGTTATTTAGAAAAAGGCTTGAGAAATTTTCCCATCATCATATTGGCCAAGAATACCATTTGCAAACGATACCATTTGCCACTCTATGCAAAGGCAGTAACGATTACTTATTTAACTTCGTGTACCAATGTAAGATTATTTTTTACAGATTTCAATTAATTAAAACTATTTCAACAAAAATTATTAAAAAGGTGACGATTGGCAATTCCAAGGACCGATTGTTTACAAATTACTCCAAACTACTCAATCTCTTATTTCTACGGAAAAACAGAATTACTCATTTCGTAGGACGAATGTAAAATAAATGTTCTTTCTCAATCAAATAAATGCTCCAGAATTTTTTTTTTTTGCAAATCCCTCTGTCAAAAATAGGTCAGTTCCATGATATGAGATAAATAAAATACCTAAATATAATTATGACAAATGATGTGCCCTCTAGAAGGGACAGTGTAGGCTTTATAGCCCTTACCCAGCTCGCCAGAAGAGACAGTCACAAGAGACACACAAAGAAGGACGACACAAACACATATACAAATAACAACATTTATTGACAAGCACAAACATCCATGCCTTTACCAGTATTCGAACCCGAGCCCATCAGCTCCAAAGGCTAGTACACTAGCCACTGCGCCGGCACCTAAATATAATTAACTGACTATATTTATCCATAATTCGTTGACATTAGTGATGTAAACAATGATGAAGGTATCCAAAAATAAATTGAACTAGGCATGCTTGGTAGAGATCCTTAAAGGGCAATTTTTCAACCTTCAGATTATATATTTCAAGACAAAATAGGTGCCCTTTTATTATTCAGTTATCATGATTTAAATTATACGCAGATGTTTTCAGAATTAAGTTTCTCTTGGAAAAGAAGAAAAGAATCTGAACTGTTTTCATATGGACAACAGTAATTATTTTTTACAGTTATTTCATTTTTATAAGGATTTATTTTTCATAACTGCAAATGTGGAATAACCGAAAGAAAATTTTAAATGATTAAATATTTATACCTTAAGATAACCTACTTAATTTTTAAAATTTTACAAGGATAGAGAATATGCAAAAATATTTATTAACAATATTTTTTAACTTGTAGTAAAACAAATCTATTTAACATTTGCCCAAATATATTTTAGTAAATACTAAAGAGCCCATTTGCATAGATTTAACCTTATAGTAATTTTGAATGAATGATTTGAAAATTTAAAAAAATAGCATTCAACCAATTACACTAACATAAGCATTTTAGTGAATTATAGTGTAGACATATTCAGCATATACACAGTGATCCTAAAGTTTAGACAATGACGTTTTTTCACGTTTTGTCATCAACGCTTTACAATTTTTTTTCCCAGTAAATGGGGTTTTTTTACAAGCGAAAACTTTTTCTCTGACGGAATTTTATCCGGGGCTGGAAAATATCTTATATGAGCAAAAAGATTTTTTCGCGAGCAGGGAAAACAAAACTTTAGCAGGTAGAAACGAACATGTTAGTAAAAGTTTTTTGTAAATTGTGTATGTATATGTCTCATCAACTTAACTACTGCTGATATGTCTTACAAGGAAGGAAGCTGTTGAGGTGTCTGTCTTACTTGACGAAGGTTTATAAGCTGGTCTCTGACCAAGCACACAAGCCTGAAAATATATGTATACCAAGCTACCAACCTACTACTACTGAATTATAGTGTTTTTATTTATTTATTTATTTATTTTTTCAGATGCACATAACAGAAAAAAATCCAATTACAATGCACATCATAACAGACAATGCAAACAACAAGAATACACAAAAAGAAGACATTACAATGACGGACATGTTAAAAAAGACAGGGTTACGAAGAGAATAGCCTCCGACAATTAGCTTTAAAAACATTAAAAGGCATAAAAAATATATCCAGTTCCTCAGACACACCGTTATAAGTTTTTTTAAATTTATTCAGACAAAAATTTTGAATACAGTTATTCCGATTTGAATTAAAATAAAAAAAAACAACGATTACGTGTAACTCTAGAAGGCACGTTAAATTTTATAGTACTAGAAATGTAATTAGCATCAATCATATTATGAAGAACTTTATAAAAATAAAAAAGACAATAAACTTGACATTGATTGATAAAAATTCAGCATACATATAAAACATGTAGATAAGGTAAGGGTCCCGCTAACAAATAATATACTTTCACCTCAACAGCTTCCTTATACGCACCCCTTTATTTATGATAGGAGGTGCAATCGAAGTGATAAGCCCAATAAAGTGTGATCGATTTATGCGTCGATTCGCGCTTATTGCAGTCGGAAGCAAGCAAAAATATCCACAGCTTCAACTGATACGAACGGGGGATTGTTGGTAACACTAAATACGCTATAAACTTGAATTTATTAGAGGAGTTTTTTAATGGTTATGCTTAAAACTTATAAAAAGTAGCGATTTATTATTATTTTTAAAAGAAATATTTGGTTCAAGTGACGCAGACAAATTAAATTACTAGAACATTTTATTTTTATAAAATTAACATATTAGCAATCCATTTATGCCCTTAACACACCTTCCTTACTAAATAAAAATGTCAGGTTTAAGTTTTTAAAATAAATTTTTCGCGTCCTACATATATTGTTCTGTACTATGAAATTTATTTGTATTATACTTTGTTTATCTCGATAAACTTAGGCAAGTTAATTTTCGCATGGCTACCTCTCTTAAGATCTGGCTTGATCTTGGCAGATCTGTTGGCTTAATCTTTTTATCAAAAGTCGTTAATGAGGAAAAAAGTAACAACAATGACAAAAAAAGAATTGAAAATATATTAATGTTTTGTATGGCAACTTACCCACTTAGTTTTTAAATTTTAATATTGTAATGATGCAAAAAAAAACATTCAGTAATTCGTTTTAATTTAATACAAATTTGACTAAGCTTACTTATAATTCACAATATCTTTCTGAACATTTACTGAAAATTTCATAATGATATCTTTTGCAGAAAAAAGTTATCAAATATTTCTGTAGTCATTCCTTTAAGTTTGAATATGTATTTTGTCTGCTTTCAAGCTTTTTTCTCTGTTTTGAGTTTTTCAATTCTTGTGTTTAATAAATCCCTAAGGCTTTTATGCTAATTAAGCTAGAATTTTGAAATTTTTAACCTGTGTTCTTATATATATGGTGCACAATATTGTGTATGATATAAGTTCTTCGATGTATAGCTGTTTTTTTTTTATGTTGAGTTCAATAATTTGTAATTTTTTGCAATTTTCAGTATAAATGCATGTTGCTTTGTAGTACATTTTTGCTTTGTAGCTTACATTTTAAAATCCACGCACAGTTCTTGAGCAAATAGTACTAAAAACAAACTATAAAAGTTTAGTGGAGTTTTTCTCAAAATTGAAAGAAGAGTAGCGTTTTAAAAAAGTTCAAAACGTTGACTTTTTTTAAAATAAATGAAAAAACTACTGTTAAATATTTGTTTTCACTGCTATAAATTGTTGATATAGAGAAAACATTGTATAAAACCCCATTTTATTTACAAGTTTATGTTATTATTTCTAGAAATAATATTTTGGGTACCACGCCACTTAAGTTATCTAATCTTATTGTCATTTTTATTGGGGGTTTAAGTTACTTTTAATCTTATTGGTGCGTTTCAACTGAACTATCCAGTCCGGAAATATCACGGGAGTGAGAACTAGAGGGAGAAACCTCATACCGTCATTTTCACTTGAGTGAGAAAGAAGGGGTTATTGCATTAAAAATGCACTTGAGATTAGTTGCATATGTTTGTTCATCTTAATAAATCTCGGCACAAAACTATTATTGCAACTACATTTTTCTTTCGAATAGGACTATCCGGCGGCGCAATGGTTAGGGTGCCATCCTTTGGAGGGGTTCGAATCCCGATAAGGTATGGATGTTTATGATTGTCGAGTATATGCGGAATACGTGCTCGCTAAATGTGTTGCGTCCGAAAGTCTTGTGGGCAGTCATTGCGCAGTTTCCCTCGGGTAAAGGTCCCTGGAGACTATTTCCCTCCCCAGGGACATGCCTAAATTGTGAAGGGGGCGCGCGATAGACGGCATCATCTGTCGCGTATGTTTGTGTTGTGTCTGTATTACTTGACGAAGGTTTATAAGCGAGTCTTTGACCAAGCACACAAACCTGAGAATATATGTCTACTAACCAACTTTCTAATAGTGTTTATTGAGTTAAACACCACTGATAAGATAAGCTAAGAGACATTTTTCAAGTAAAAATACTTCTTGTTAAATCTAGGACTCTATCATTTTTTTAAATTCACAATGGATCTTTAACTATTATACTACTTCTTTTAAGGACATTTTTATAGAAACAATTTTTTATCTTTATCTTTGAGAGCCCCAAAAAACTTTGAATCGCCCTTTCTACTTTTTCAAAGTGTAATATACATTCCCATTAAACTGCAAAGAAAAGTTCATTCTACAGTGGCGAAAGGGTTATTGCAGACGAAATTTCGCGAAACGTTCGAGTTCCATTTCTAAAAAGAACAACCTTTGGAATCCGGAATGGTAATAGATTAGAACGGACACCGATCGATGTACCGGTCGGCAGAGACCCCTAGCGGAGCATATCAGAACCACATATCGAGGGCTTCTTACACACAGGCCCAGATGCAGCTGACGTCACTTCCTGATCCAGAGGAGGACTTCCGGAAACCTGAGATGAAGAATTTGGGAGAAAATAAACGAAGGAAGGCATCTGATTCATAAAATGGGAAGGGTGAAATGGGTTTTCTAAAACAATAAATGAAATAGATTGATATGAAAATAACCAATAGTTAAGGTAGGATGAGAAAATTCTCACTTTTTTACAAGGTACTGTAATGACGTGACTTTCCATTAAATGATAATTTTTCGTAATGACTGATTTTGTTTTTGCAAACTGAAGTGAAAACGAATGTGTGAAATTCGGGCGTTCACTTAGGCGATGTTTTTGTCAGAACTTGAAAAAATTGTGACTGCTTAACATCTTTGTCCTAAAACTCCAGAATTCTACGTTTAAATTGTCTGGTACTTTTGATGTTGTTCTAAAATAAAAAGTCTCGTCCAAAAGAGAGTTTTCAATGCAAATAGTACAGTACCCAAACTGGACTTGATAAGTTTAATTGTGACAAATTTAACTTATAATTGATTGAAATCTACCAGATATCTCCTTTTCCTGGACCTGTCAAATGAATTTATTTAACTATATGATAAGCCAGACTAAATATTGTACAAAATACCTAAAAAAAACTTTACGAAAGTGCCGAAACATAAAATGGCGCTCAACTTTGAAAAACAACTCCCTAGCTTTATAAGATAACAAATAAAGACAAGAATGATTGTGTACAGCAGTCATTATGAATATCAATAACGTTCACGTTACATTGTTAAGAGAGACTGTTAGTACCATAGAGCTGATGCATTAGTTTTGAAATCACAATTTCTTCAAAAGAATTGCTTTGCCATACACTCTCAGAAAAATCCGTCTCTATACACTAAACTTTCCGTCTTTTTTCACAGTAATTTTTCTGTTTTATAAAAAAACAGAAAAATTCCGTTTTCTTTGAACCGCGCATGCGCATCGCGATATTATTGTTGGTGGGTAGAAGAGGCCGCTATTAATTTCTATCGACATCACGACTTTTTGCAGCAGTAACTCCAAAAAAAATATTTTGAAGAGATGTGTCACAATGGCCGAGTGGTTAAAGCATCCGCCTCAGGATTCAGCCTTCTCAGGAGTGCGGGGGTTCGAATCTCACCTACTGCCAATCATCCTATAAATCGGATATGTGTACTGGGAAGTTTAGGGCCCGAGGGCACTGGGACAGACGTGCTCGTTAAATCTGAGGAGTCCAAAGTCCAGACGGCGTCAGCGTACGATGTCGTTCGATATTTCTTCAAAATACATAAAATTTTCGTTTTTTAACGAAAAAATAAACACAACGGATCCATCTTTAAAAAAAACCGGAATACTTCCTTCTTTTAGCGGACCAAAGTGTTCCTTCAATTCACGGAAACATTCCGGTAGCAGTGCTGCACAGACTTTTTCCGTGAATTGAAGGAAATTTTTTTGAGAGTGTACTATCCCATTTTCACCAGGAACGAGAATCATCATAACATCAATTTTAAACAAAATTGAAAGGAAAATAACATCCGGTTATTTAATTAATATTTGATAAAATGTTAAATCAGTGTCTTCATCTGCTAAATATTTTTGGCAATTTAAAACTTCACAAATATATAATTAAATAACTCGACAACAATTTCGCTTGAAATTTGTTTCATTTAGATGTTACGTTGATTCTCATACCTGGGGGAAAATGGCTAACACGGCAAAGCAATACTTCTGCTGAAGTTGGGATTCCAAAACTAATGCAATAGCTCTATGCACAGAGTTCACAGTTAAAGTATTAGAGTGGAAGATCATGTGACCTCCAATACTAACGACTTGACGACCATGGAGGCCACCATATTGTCCAATTTGGAAGGCTATGGGATCAGTGTTGCCAACATTTTAAAGATAATAGTGCTGCGAAAAAATAGAATTTTATTCTGAAATTACAAAATAAATATTATAAAATACTAGAAAAGCGTTTCAAGTAATCAAGCTCTTTTAAAGTCACTAAAAATATTCCAAAATGCAGCTAGTATTTTTATGATATATATTTTTTTAATTTTAGAATTAAATGTATTTTTTCGCATCATTTTTATCTTTAAAATGTTGGCAACTCTGATCCCATAACCTTCCAAATTGGACAATAAGGCGGCCTCCATGCTTGTCAAGTCGGTAGCATTGGAGGTCACATGACATTCCACTCTAATACTTTAACTATGATCTCTGTGGCTCTAAGGGACTGACAATCCCTCTTAATAAATGCGATGTAAGGCAAGCAAAAATTTTATATCCTGCTGTAAAGTAACGACCGTGCTTAAAATGGTGAATAGAAAAGTACAAAAGAAACCTTAAAAGTTTCACTGCGCACCGCCACTGGAACATTCTTATCTACACTTCATTTTTTGTGTCGAAAGTTTTTAAAAAGTCACGTTCTTTCACTTTTATCGTGTAATTCCATAAAACTTCTACTTATAATACGCTTCTATTCAATGCCTTTGCTTTGACTTATTAATGGATAGTGAAGAACAAAAGCTTAGTTTATGCTCCAATTTCGATAATTTGTCAGAATTTAGTTAATTAGGAATGTACTTTCTTATTGTTCGAAGCTTTAGCCAGGACCTTTTTGAGTTCATACTTTTATCGCTTTATAGTGTTAATTTATGAATTTTCTTTATTTTCTATAAGTCTGTTAACTTTATTAGCAAAATTTTCTTATAATAATATTTGCATGTACTAAGATGGTTCATGAGAAAAATGCAATCTGACGATTTTTGCTGTCACTCTTGAAATACGAAAAGATATAGGAACCAAATATAGCCAGTGAATAGTATAATTAAGTTAATATTATTTAGTTTATAAGGCTATTTTTTTAAAGCTTCTATCTTCATTAATTGATGAAGACCATTAACAATAGAAAATTTAGTTTTACATGAATATATTTTAATATTACTAAGGCAAATAATCCTAATTTAGACAGGTGGTTACAAAATAAATAAAACAAATTCAAATAATGCAAAATTTTGATGTTTCATAACTTTATGAACTGGAAAAAACATGTGCCTAGCCCTTCACTGTGCACGATAATTTTTTTACATTGGAACTAATATTGTAGTTTCATTCGGCTACATTACTTGGAAAATTAATTTTTAAAAATTCAAAGGATAAGTTAACAAAGCTTTTTCTTTTTGCACTAAACTAGCGAATGAGTACGAGTCCTTCGTTCAAGCTTGGAAAAAAAATTAAATTTTTACAGTACTTAAATGTATAATTTATACTAAATTACAATATTAAAATATCAATTTCGTCTACAAAACCGCATTTACCCTATTCGATGTTATTTGGCAAACATTTGACAACTTAGTTGGGCTTGATAATATATTTATAAGGAAAAAAAAGAGTTTAAAAATATGGAATGTTCAACAAATTTCTAAGGGTAGTTAGGTACAATAAGGCAGGGCATAGAATCGTTCAAACTAAACAAAACCAATTAAAATAGGACAGAAATGTTGACAGGTGAATTTAGGTTCATTTTAGTTCCCTTTAAAGATTAATGCCGTGAATAATTATAATTGATTAACTAATGTCAAATGAGTATGTTACCTATAAAACAGTTTGGAGCATACCACTTGTCCTATTAAAAGTTTTATTCTATCAGCAACTTTCTAGTTTATATGCGCTTCTTGTAAATTCTTTATGATGCAATTAAATGCTTCAGAATTCTCCGTTCAAAAACTATAGTAGACATCCAGAATTAAAACCTTGCGCAATTTCCTTTGGATTAGTTGGTCGACACATTAAAAAAAAGGTTAACTGAAAAAGAAATACAACGTTTTTAAACGTATTCACAAACCTCGCATTATTCTGCTGCATTTACATTTTTTAAAAGACTATTTTCAAGCTGATAAAATAAGCTCTATTATTACATATTCAATACCAACTCTACAAGCAAAAAAGAGCCCAAAACCCATTTTACAACTACGGGCACATCAACTCTTTTATTCACGTTACAAACTTCCAAAAAAACTTTTTTTGCCTTTTAATAGCCTTTCAAAGTAAATGATCTGTGACCTACAAACTAAAAAAAATCTTTACGTGTGTTCTGGTAACTGGCTAACGTCTGCTGGCTCCCAGCATGTCATCATTAATACACGATACTGCAAAGTTAGTCATGCCATCCAAACTGGCCATTACGGTATAGGTTACCGCAGCCATTATTTCGTATTATCCTTTCGCCCTTATCCTTATCAACACAGTTACCCCTTTAGTTCAACATAAGCGATCGCAGCTTGGAATGATCAACACATCGATTTGAAATCGATACTGGAGGACAAACCCAAGTAATCGATATTCCAGTAAATGTTTGACAATACTGTAAGCGATATTTTTTGTCAGAAATTAAATTTATCTTCTTACACCCAGATATCAAATTCAGCAGATTAAGATTATGTGTATTTATTTCTTACGTTGGGGTATAGTTTTTATGGTGTAGCAATACTGTTAGGTGTACTGTTTAGTCTAAATTTTAAATTACCGTCTTATACAAGATCATAAATTAGGGTTACGAGCATCTATAGTTTTAAAAATAATCTTTAGTTTTTAAAAGAGTGTCAAAACTATAAATGATATTGTTCAAAAGTTCACTTTATGTTTTTGCACAGTATCGCAACCTCTTCACACATGATTCATGTATATTTCCTTTTTGGAAATTCAGTTTGGAATTTTAAAGAAAACGGAGTTTGGTAAATGCATATTTTTTATTTCTAAAATCTATACATTTACCAAAAAAAAATAGTAAGTAAATTGGTGCACATATTTTCCCAAATTTTCGCAACGTTTGGACTGCAAACTGAAATGAACATTACCTTCGCCACTAGCTTAACCATTTAAAAGATACAAGGTATAAGCTCCTCAAAAATCAGTCAGTTTTTAGCAACCGGTATAATGTTTTTAAACCCACAGACATTAAGATTTAATTAAATTTAAAAATTATGGGTATTTAGGAGCTTTTTTTAAATCATTTATTGCGGAATATTCTTAAATTATGCTGTGGGAAACGTTGACACATTAGAAAAATATTTTATTTCTCAAATGGTTGACATTTCTGCATTGTTAAAAATGTGGAGCTACATTTCACTAAAAATACGGTTTCTAGTAGCTGCAACAGCTGCGTAGGAAAATGTTTCACCATATTTCCAGTATTTGGTGGAACCATTTATCAGGTTTTCGTTTCTAATACTGGGAAAAATTTTCGACCAAATACGTAAATGTGGTGAAACATTTCACCACTCAGCTGTTTCAGCTACTAGGAACCATTATTACGGTGAATTCAAGGGCGAAATTTTTAACAGTCTGCACAATACAATTTTGAGGCAGTTTTATTATTTTAAGCTGTGTGAATGATGACACACGAACAAAGATCTCTTAACGACCTAGTGTAATTTTTTTTCTTTTACAATACAATCTTACAGTTAAACGTAGAATGTTTGTTTGGAATTATGATTTTTTTTAGTCTTTCATGATCTTATTTTTTAATTACATTTGACCTTAAATAAGACCAGTGTTTGCAGATTTAGTCTTTTATGAGCACATTTTCAAATCCATTTGACCTTAAATAAAGTCCAGTGTTGTTTACAGTTTCCTCAAACCAATACTACATTGATTCGAGTGGTACTCTCTACCTAGGTCACTGTAGCTCCGCTTTTTTGAGTTTAGAATCATTTAATGAAATTCGTTTTTCATCTTGAACGAAATAAAGATATACGTATTTAGACTACTTTTTCATCGATTAACTTGATTGATGGTGTATTAGAGGATGGTGTATTAGGATATTTTTTCGAATAAATGAAACGATGCACTAGACCAGTGGCTGTCAACTTCTTCCATTAAGGGGGCAAAAATGTTTGTTTTTGAGAAATTTTGGTAACGTTGCGGCCACACCACTTTTTTAAGGGGGAGAGAGAAGGTTAGATTGGTTTTATAAAATACTCAATTAATTATTTGAAGTGCACATTCTAAAATAACCAAATAGAACTATGTTTGGCATATTTGTATTTACCTAAAAAAGCCTTGAAGTGTGTACATGTTTCTTAAGTAAAAATGTCAACCAAACTTCTAATACTTCAAGATTAAAAAAAACTGAATTGATAGCCACACATTCGAAGAAAAAAATAGAATTGGGAACTGAATTCAAAAGTTGTTAATCTGAAAGGCAAAACATTGAAGATAAGCAATTTTGCAAATTGTGGTTCACAACAACTTTTAGTATTTTTCATTTATCCCTCATTGTGATAACTGCTTATTTAAGTAGTTAACTATAACTAACTTTAACTGTGTAATAATAATATACGATTAGGCCTCTGAAAACTAAGCAAAAAGAAAAAAAATTGCTTGAAACTTTTTGGTTTTTAAAAGTAATTTGTTTTAGGGTTTTAAATAGTAATTGTTAGGATTTAATTTTTATTTTAAAAGAACGAAGAACCACAAACACAATCGTCAAAGGATTGGAGGTTGTCAATAGACTGTAGTAATTTGCATTGTAACTCTCTTTTCGACGAGAATCTTTTATTTTAAGACAACACAAAATACCAGACTATATACAAGTAGAATCTCAGGAGCTTTTACAAAGATGTTTCTAGCAGTTACCTTTTTTTAGTTCTTACAAAACGCGTCGCCAAAGCGAACGCCCGAATTATTTTTTCACTCTCTTCAGTTCAGTTTTTGCAAAACAAAATAAATCAACAAAAAATAACTATATATACAAGAAATGTACACGTCACTACAAGACTCATTAGGTTATCCAACTTTCAATTAGGACGTTTTCGGATTTAATCACACGTTTTTTTTTTAATATCAATCTCTAAACAATAAATTGACAATTTACACTGAAATATAAAATTATATTAGTTGCACTTACATTTGAGATTTTCTCAAGCTAATTCTCATTTTTCTTTTCTTTTTATTTATCTTTAAAGGTGATAAATAATATAATAATGACTTTATCTATCACACATTTTCATAGCCCATACATAAGCAATGCGTAAACATATTGCTTAATATATGGTTAATTTTATCGTTTTTTTTTCTTAGCATTCATGGATCAGTTACTAACCTGGTTAAAATAGAAAACAGAAATATGAAATATATAACAAAAATGTTAAAAATTAAGTTCAAGCATTTCCATTCTTTGAACCTCGAATCGACTTCGATTATAACAGGTTTTTAATATAATATTAGTGTCCAAAAAATCTTAATGTAAAAAAAAGTAAAGTTTTGATTACCTAACTTTTTGTTTACCTTTAACTAGCAAAATAATTTTTTGTCCCTTTTATAATTAATTTTTGGAAATGCAATTGGCTCTAGCAATGCGTTTTTTCCTGTTGACCGATGATTTGGCTGTCCGAATGTTATTCAAATGATTCAAATTTGCTTTAACTTTTTTCAAATTAGTTCATGAGTTATTTGTGATGTGTCGACATTGATGTCCCTAAAGGTATCAAAATCAATTTCTATAGATCTTTACATTCAAACCATTGATAATTGATATTATGAGTATTATGAGTTATTTCACTATTATTCATTGATATTATGAGTATTATGAGTTATTTCACTATTATTCATTGATATTATGAATTATTTCACTGTTAAAACACAATTCTACAAATATATCTATTTTGAGATAAAGACATTATTAACATCATAAAAAACTAAGAGAATTCAATGGCTGGGACATATGGAAAGAATGGATGATAGCAGAGGCGCAAAGAAGATTTAAAGGGGCAATGTTTGGGAGAGGAAGATCTAGAAAAAGATGGATAGATGAAGTGGAAAGAGATCTCTAAAGGATCTGAAAATTAAGAACTGGAAAGCGAGGACCAGAGACAGAAGACTTTAGAGTCGTATAGTTAGAGAGGCCATGGTCCAACATGGACTGTAGTGCCAGGGAGTTAGTTAGTTTATTATGAGTTATTTTACTGTTAGAACACAATTGGTCTAATATTGATTTATTGTGTTAACCTTTCTACCTTACTGAGTTCTACCATTCTGAAAAGAATAATTCTTAAAATTAATTTTAAGAACTTCATATTAATTATGAGATAAGTTACAGATATCATACTTTACAATGTATTGCATGTATAAGTAATAACATAGTACTGAAATAACACCGTTCATCCTTTAAATTTCAGTTTTATTGAGTAGAAGAATTTTATTTATTTTTAAAAGAGGGGTTTGGTTAATATACGTCGCACTTGAGCTAAAAGACTAAATCATAGGTGGATTAACAATAATTCAAAAATACAATACTAATATTTTATTTTGAATAAAATATTCAAATACTGATAGACACTTATGATGTCCTTATCTAACTATATTATCTTTAAATCTATTAACATCTAGGATTACTTTCATTGATAATCCAAATCTGCAATCTTTACATAGACGTGTCCGTATACTTCAAACTAGCCCAACCAGAATTAATTAAAGTCTAAAACAACCCATCCAGTGTCTATAATTAGATCATTTAAAGCACACTTATCCCTGATTAGATTCTAAAAGGGAATCTCCCTAATTCCCCAAACTATGTGCCGTAATGAGTCCACTTGAAAAGTTGTCACGCACTGCTAGTATTCTGGAAGAGTACTCAGCAGTCAATTCACAAAATGAATGCAGACCCTGCTAATACGTGTGCAGAATGGAAAAGGTAGTGGTGGCAGTTTTATTTACCTAAGAAGGGAAATAGTGTGCCTTGGCTGTGTTCTAACGATGTAGATATGGCTGACCACTTGTTGTTTTGAAATCCGTTGTGAACCATAGAGTTACACTCTTAAAAAAAAGAGTGAAATCCACTCCAGTAGGAGAAATGCATTTTCAACACTGGAAAGGAGTGAATATTAACTCAGACTGAGTTAAAATCACTCGTTTGGAGTGATCCTGTCGGTGGTTTAACACACAAAGGATCCTTCCTACGGGGGAAGTGCATTTTCTAGAGTGGAGGAGTGAAAATTAACTCAGACTGAGTTAAAATCACTCGTTTGGAGTGATCCTGTCGGAGGTTTAACACACAAAGGATCCCCTCCTACGGGGGAAGTGCATTTTCTAGACTGGAGGAGTGAAAATTAACTCAGACTGAGTTAAAATCGCTCTTTCGTTTTAAGTGTAGGAAAAAGAATAGAGCGAGCCATGTATGTGAGCAGTAACGCACAGCAGGAGCAGGCTAGAGCAGTGCATCTTGGGATACCTCAGTGCCAGTTTCGGTTACTATGTCATGGACAGTAGCTAAAAAAAACCGCTAAAGCGGTGCATCTTGGAATACCTTAGTGCCGGTATGTTATGCGCAATAGCTCGAAAAACCTGGCAGTCCTGCTTTAAACTATTTAAACTGATAGACCACTATACTCCTCCTTCCTAACTCTATGTTGTGAACGCTACCAAGGCATGATATCTATGAGCAATGTGGCCGGGATAGCCTGGTAGATAAGGTCTTGGACTGATATCCGTAAGGTTGCGAGTTCAAGCTCCGCTGCCTTCCGAAGACCCTCTTAATACAAACCAGTGAATTCTACTCAGTCTGAGTTAATTTTCACTCTTTTCAGTGTCGAAAATGCACTTGTCCTATTGGAGTGGATTTCACTCTTTTGTTTAGTTATAACTCCGACAGGATAACTCCAAACGAGTGATTTTAATTCAATCTGAGTTAATTTTCACTCCTTTCCAGTGTCGAAAATGCACTTCTCCTATATGAATGGATTTCACTCTTTTGTTTTAAGAGTGTACGTTAATGGTGACTGGTGCACGTAAAATCCGTTTTGGTCACAAAGTCCTAAAAGTTCCCATTTACCAAATCAATACTCTGGGGGTGACAAGTCAATTCTGGAGATCCTCTAGCTGGCCTCTGTCTCTAAAAGTTAAATGGATCGGCTCATGTGTGTGTGTTGTGTCTGTTTTACTTGACGAATGTTTATAAGCGGTTCTCTGACCACGCACAAAAACCTGAATATATATGTCTGCTAACCAACCAGCTATGAGCAAATTGGGTGCCCCTACATTAACAGGCCCCAACAATTTTGTTTACAAAAAATGGAGTACAGTTCTAAGTGCCTGTAATTTAACTTTTATGTTTAAATACACTTATGTCCAAAATTATCTTTACATATTTTTCTCATATTTCTTACTTAACGAAGTACTCAAGCGGAAAATGTCATGTTTTTTAGAGACTGTACTCTGATTCCCATTTTGCAGTAAGCGCGCCTCGAGCGAAGCAATAAACCATCAGGTACACAAACTCAACCAACCCACAAACTCAATACAAAAAAAAGCAGGACTTTAAAAGATCTCATTTCAGTTTGGTGAAACATAATTTCGCATACCAACAGCTTTCAACGTCTTTTCAGGGAACGTCGATAATAAAGCGCTGAGGAGGGCAAAAATAAAAGCACTCCAAGAAAGGAGTGCAATTTCCAGGAAAAAGGGACCGCAAGTGTAAAAAGTTAGTTGAGAGAACTGTTGCTTTATGTTACCGTTCGTTGTAAAAGTGCCCATACAGCTGCTGTAAGAAAAATGACTTTATCTGTAGAAACTGAATTCGAAGAAAATGAAGAAAACTCATTCCATTAAAGGGGAATTTGCGCGTTGGACCGGGGGTCTCCAAAGAAAAATATTTTCTCTACAACATTTCTCAGGCTGTATTGAATATTTTTGCAAACGGATTTTTTATGTGATAAATGTAGCTGACTTACAGGCCTCTATCTTCCCACTTTTTGAAATTGGTATGATTTTTTTTTTAATTTTCAATATGTAATTTTACACAAAATATTCGAAGCCATTTCAAAGAGTGGGAATATAGAGACCTGTAAGTTATCTATATTTGTTATTTAAAAAAAGGTTTGTAAAAATATTCAATGCAGCCGGAGAAATGTGGCAGAGAAAATAGTTTTTTTCCCATTGGATTAACAATGAGGCACTTGAGTTTGGAGACTCCTGGTCCAGCGAGCCCATTCCCCCTTACAGGCCAAGTATAACATGCGTTCATAAGTTTGATTGAATATGCGGATTTAGCTGCAAATTATATAAAGTATTTTAGGTTTTATAAGATGGATTATTCCATTTTATTTTTTGTATGGATGCTAATAGCTCAAAATCCCCAAAATATCAGACATGGTGTTCTTTTTTCGCAGCGGCAGAATAGACATAATGCATTGTTTTTTAGGTCAGTTAAAGTATTGCTATGCTCAAGTAAGCGTTTTATAACAAGGCCTAAAAGTCGCACTAACAGCAAAATAAAAAAAAATTGACCCATAATAATATAATCGTTTTATTTAATTGTTAACTTTTGAAGTTTTGACATTGCAAGTAACTATTTGCAGATGATGGCATTAAATTGTTCTTTATAAATCAATAATTTACACTCTAAGGAATGCGCAATTTTACCAAAGTGAAAACTTGATTTCACTGCATCCACTTCAAATTCCAATTTTAAACTCGGTAAAATATATTGTCTAAATTTTATTTGAGTAGTAAATAGTTTTTTAAAACTTCTTAATGTCTAAAATTTTATATGATGCTATAATTTCTTAAAAAGTTATCTATGTCATTGAAAGCCTGACAGTTAGAAGAAAGATTTAATCGTATGCTTCTGATGGTTGTTCAATAACCGAAAAATATTTCCCTCTTCAAATTTATTTTATTTTTTTATTGTTACTATTTTAATCGTAGTGAAAAAAAATGCTGAAACAACAGGAAAATAATTGTTTTACAGAATTTTTCATTTCAAAACTAATGTTTTACGTGTATTTTATATCAGATGCTAGCATCTATAATATTTAGCTGACCCGGCGTCGCAATAGAGTTTGGAGCTGCTGGGTTCGGGCTCGAATACCAGTAAAGCATGGATGTTAGTGTTTGTCAATAAATTTTGTTATTTGTCAATGTGTTTGTGTCTTCCTTTTTTGTGTGTCTCTTGTGACTGTCTCTTCTGGCGAGCGGGGCAGTGGCCTATAAAGAATATGTTCTTCCCTTCTAGAGGGAGCACTCACTGTCATTTTTCATCTATAATAGTTAAAAAGTAATTGGATTCACTTAATTATTGAGTTGAATGACGAAGCTTTAAATCTTGCATAAATTAGGGAGAGAGATATTTCCAGACATATTTATTTCGCGGATACACATATTTCATTTCGCGGTACCCATTTTAATTGTTTATTTTTTCTCTATTTTAATTGTTATACTATCTATTTCTATTTTAATTGTTATATTATCTATTTCTATTTTAATATTGTTATATTATCTATTTCTATTTTAATTGTTATATTATCCGTTTCATTTTTTCTTATTTTTTCACACAACAACAAAAGCAAAGTAAATAAAAATGATTTGCGAAAGTTTAATGATGATTTTTAAGTCCAAAAATTAACCACTGAAACAAATATGCTAAGTCTAGCATAAATTATTGGCTACAAGGGAAAAATAAAAATCATTTAACCAATATTTTGGAGAGCACTTTTAAACAAGAAGTTCTAAAAGAACTAAAATAGCCTACTTTCCTGTTACTTAAATACTTACTAAAATTCTTATCTTGAAAAAACTAGGATCGTTACAGTAAGTGACATCAACAACCGTTTCTACATTAAATTTATATACAAAAGAATACATTTCACTAACCACAGCATCTAGCTATAATTTCAACTTCGTAAAGCCATTATTTTCATTTATTTTCTATCACCAATAAAATAAATATTACTTATCGTCCGCATGATTTATTTGCAGTTATAAATAAATATTTAATTTTTCGTAGAAAAAAACCCATAAAACTATTCCAAAATGCACTTAAAATAATAAATGTAAATAAACAAGTAGGTTTGTAACAGAATCTGTCACTTAACCTGCTTCCAAACAACAGTTGTGTTTAACAGGTAAAAAGGCGCCAAACACAGCATTAATTCTATATTAAACATTTACCAGCTAAATTCAGCTAGTTTCATTTATTTTATTTCGAGAATTAAATAATTATTACTTAAATCGTTTGCAAAAAATTATATTTCAAAGAATAAATATGTAATATTTTTCTCTTTTGAATAGAGTGAAAACATTGCTTACCTACATACAGAATCTTGAAGTGAAATATATTTGACGTCATTTCAAACTGATCGATGTCGCAAAAATAAATTTATTTTAATTCATTGTCTAAAAGAATTAAAGTTTCTCAAGCTATTGTTGCCATGGCAATGGTGGTTTATTTCTAATAAAATGGCTTCCTATGCTTTTTAAATGAGCATTAAATGTTAAAGTTTTTTAAGTAATTGAAGTACTTAGAATTCGAATTCTTTTCTGAAATTTGCAATATATTCTCATTTGGATACGCTGAATTTTTTGACGTATATCACTTTTCCGTAGCATTTGTAGTTAAATTCAGCGATTTAAATGACTCGAAATTGAATTTCAATGCTAATTCAATGGGAAATTCGTCGACAAATAGTAGATGTATGTCCGTCCGTTCGTACAGACAGACGTACAAAAAGTATGAAAGTCGGGTCTCTGAGGTCATAGCTTTCTAACAAAAAAAGAATTTTTAAGGTCGGATGGATAGAACCGATTTTGGAAGGGGGGTACGGACGGACAGACGGACAGACAGACAGACGGACGGACGGACGGACATCGACCGCATGTCAATACCTACTTTTTTTTATTTTTTTTTTATTCTTCGAATTAAAAAAAAAGAAAAGTAGGCTAAAAATGTGAATCGAATATTTTTCCAACGAAACGGATATAATTGCACAAGATTTAGTAGGAAAAAGAAAATAATTTTCGCATAGAGCTATTAGCTAGTCTAGAAAAAAAGACATTTGAAGATCAATTCTAATGTTAATTTTTAGTGCATTTTTATGTCTTCAATACAGAAATTTTAAATTGTAATACATTGAAATATTGAACAAAATTTAATGTTATTATAATTGCGTTTTTAAGCCTTCAATACAGAAAAGTATTGAACATATTGAAAATTGTTGAATGCTATTTTACGTTGCGTATAAGTCTTCAATATAGAAAATCTTAAAGATATTGAAAATTATTGAATGCGGAATATTGAATTAATTTCGGTGCGTTTTTAAGTCTTCAATACAGAAAATTATTGAACTATTTAAAATTACTGAACCCTAATTTTCGGTGCGTTTTTAAGTCATCAATAAAGAAAATTATTGAACTATTGAAAATTTTTAAATACTATTTTCGGTTACATTTTTAAGTCTTCAATACTTAAAGTAGTAAAATTTTACTGTTGAAATAAAAATAGTAGGGTAGTTATGAAATGGTAGAAATGCAGACAGTGGAATTAATAGTAGAAATACAAATCGTAGAATTAATAGTAGATATGCAAATAGTAGAATTAATAATAGAAATAGGAATAGAAGTACTAGTACAAGTAATTAATAGTAAAATTACTAATACAAATAATTAATAGTAGAATTACTAGTACACTAAATTCTTCATGTTTGCATTCTTAAATAATTAAGAATTCATTAAAAAAATTTACAAATAAGTTTTTAAAAAATTATTGTTATAATTATTTTCAAAATTATCAGTATATATAAGAACGAAATGGAAAATGGAAAGTCATGGATTTTTGTTTCTTAAGGTCAGTGTAAAATTCGAAGCTATGATCGGTCCAATACTAGAAAGACAGGTACTAGATCCAATACTAGAAAGAGTACAGGTACTAGAACCAATACTAAAAAGATAGATACCAGATCAATTCTAGAAAGACAGATACTAGATACAATACTAGAAAGACAGACACTAGATACAATACTAGAAATACAGTTACTAGTACAATTAATGGTAGAAATACAGAATAGAAATTTAGAACAACCCCGTCTTGCACATCCGCCTAACTAACAGATCGATGTGATCAATGGATGGTCGAGGAAGTCATCAATCCTGGATGATTGTGACGCAACGGGAACTCCCATTGATTGTAGATGTTTACAGATCGAAAAGAGAAATTCGCTCTCTCGGAAATTGGGCCTTAGTCGACAAAGTGCTGCGACTTCAAAGGAGCAAACTCTACTTGTGTTTGTATTGGAGAGTATCTAGGTCTTGAATTTAAATTTGTCAATTTGCTATACAAGCGTGAATGGCGTTGGTAGTTTAGTTTGGAGGTATTTCATCGACAAGTAGGGGGTAGGGGTAGGTACATATATATTCCGGCTTGTGTGCTTGATCAGAGACCCGCTTATAAAGCCTTCGTCAAGTAAGACAGTCGCAGAAAGATTTTTTTACTGTCACAGAGAAAGGAATGTACACCCGGGGCGAAGGCGGGAATTGAACCCGCACCCGTTACTGTGAAAACCACTCGGCCATCCGGGCCCCTGAACATGTATTTTCTACAGTGTTGGGCATGCAATTGATCAATTGTCAATTGTAAAAGTAATTGCAATTGAATTAATTGCAATTGAATTTTCAATTGCACCTTGCAATTGATTTTTTAATTGCGATTAAATTAATTGCCGGTCTGTCGGGAGGTATGTCGGTCAGAATGTCGGTCATGGTCGGTTGTCGGAATAGTTAGTTGTTTAGATAGTTTCTACCTGTAACACTATTTAAATAGGTTTTTATTATTTAATCCGATGCATACACTGTTAAAAAAAATTCCTTGAATTAACGGAAAAACTACTGGCAGCAAATTGCCGGGATTTTTCCGTTAATTTCAGGATCTTCCGTTTTGGAATTTTTTCGTTATTTTCAGGAACTTCCATTTCGGAGTTTTTCCGTTAATTTCAGGGTCTTCCATTTCGGAATTTTTCCGTTAATTTCAGGATCTTCCATTTCGGAATTTCTCCGTTAATTTCAGGATCTTCCATTTCGGAATTTCTCCGTTAATTTCAGGATTTACCGTTTTAGAAATTTTCTGTTAATTTCAGGAATTTTTATTTAGCTGTTTCTTGTTAATTTCATGAATTTCTAATTTGCATTTCTCTCTAAATTCAGAAAACTTACATAGTATATTTTCTAGTTAATTCCAAGACATTTTTGCTTTTTTCTAGGCAATTTTGTTTCTATATACTATTTAACCCTCAATCATTCTAAATACATCCATTTATATATGGTGTTATGAATATTAGCATAGGAAAATTTAACAGGAGAAACTGGGAAATTAAACATGCATCCTGTTTGTTATATAAAACGTGAAGCAAATAATGTCTTCATACTTTAACCTTAAATCTATTCAAAACTAATACAATCTAATCCTTTAACCCTAAATATATTCAAAACTAATACATTATAATCCTTTGAAAATTTTTAACCATATTTGGTATATTATCTGAATAAAAAGGACATTGTTCACATTTTTGAAATTTAAAAATAACCACTCTTCATATATTTAAAACAATTTTAATATGGCAGAAAAAATTTTAAGAATTTTTCTAATTTTGATCATTTTTCTGTGATATTTTTTTACAGTGTATATATTTAGTATTGTTCTGTGGCTAAATGGTATTGTACTTTACAGTTAGCATATCCAGGGCAAAATCATGGGTAGGGGATTATGAGTCGGGTGTCTTAGGGGTTGAACACCCCTTAACAGAGGGACTCTTAAAGACAGTAACCTTTGTAGTCAAAAACAATAAATTTTTAAGTGTCTGCATTTGTGCAATACATACATGAATTTGTATAGTCGCTGATAGTAAAAAAACAACAAATTTTTTTTAGTATATGGGGACGAGAGCTATTATCCCCGCATCCTGGATACACCACTGATACAATTTAACAATATGTGAATAACAAAAGAAATACAGAATATAATCATGTTTTATTTTTCTTTTATAATTGAAAAAGACTGTTATGGTATTTCAAATCCTCAACTAATTAAAAAAATTGTGCAGGAACTACAGATTTAGTTTTCTTCCTTTTCTGAACTTTCGATCCTCTTTGGAGATTTATGATAAACAAGCACCTAAAAAAATAATATATTTATGTATACAAATCCAATTTTGAATAAATAGATCTAATGTAAAGAAGCAAGTGCTAATCAGGCATTAACCAGACAAAATCCTCTTAAGACTTCTAAAATTAAACAATTTTTCAATTTTAGGCTTTTTTTCGAGCAAGTCTTCCATAGTATCTGCACCGTAATAATTTAATATCAGAGTTAAAAACGCTTTTTCTCTTTTTTGTGAAAAGGGGGGATGGGGCTGACAAGTCATGAATCTTAGAGTACCTTTAATTAATTGATTTATCCATATCTTACAATACAGTTTTGATAATTGGAACACTGAAACTATTTTTTAATAGGAGGGGGGTAGAAACAGAAGTGTTCTTGAATAATGTATATCTAAATTAAAAATACATTATTTTATAATAGTATTTAGTATAAAATAATAATTTAAATGTAATTTAATAGTATTTAGTAATAAAATACAATCTTATAATTAGTATTCTAGTAAAAGCTAATAACTATTGCTGTTGTTGTAGACGGTGAGCCGAAAATGAGATATCACTTGAAGAGTACACTGGAAGAAGCGATTGATTTATTAGGCGGACTGCCGCAACTGCCCGCTTGGCGGCATAAAACCGGTTTCTCTCCTTCTTCTTCGCTTCGTCCAAGCGTCGGGATCGCCAATCGCCTGAACTTGGTATCTAGGAACCACAGAGATAGTACTACACCGGCATATCACGTGACCTGCAACACTGACTTCATTGCTTGCGCGTCCCGTCGATAGCATTGGAGGTCACGTTATCTGCCACTATATTACTCCAACTATGATATCTATGGTAGGAACTGGTTTCCTTACACAAGTTTAGGCGATCACTCTCTATCATCGCCAAAGTGGCCTGCTAGGGAAACTTCTCTGAAAAATCAATCGGTTTTTCCCGTGTACTCTTCACTTAGCAGCTATATCTAAATGACACTAAAATAGCTTTCTGCGGACACTTGCAATTCTTAAATTTTGAATTCGTTAGAAAATTTGCATTTAATTGGAAATTGTGTTTTTCTTAGTGCAGATTTTTCAAAACAAAGAGTACTGATAATAGTGTATGTAACATCTGAATCGAATCAAAGCATGTGATCTGCATACATCCGTAATCACTAATTGATTCATTAAAATCAACAAAAGAGTATTATTTATTAAAGAGAAAGTTTACTTTATGTATACTTGCATAGTTTTTAAAATAAACCATGCTATGCTGATAGCGATAGCGTAACCGTGCTTTTCAATCGAGGTTAGGTTAGGTTTTGAATTATCGTCGCACTAGAGCTACACGAGGGCAATTGCTTTTCAATCGTATTTAAATGTAATAATTTCAAATCATTTCATTATTTTTTTAATAATGTGCACTTGTTTGTAGGTGAACATTGTTTATTTCATACATTTGACTGCTTTTTCAAACCTTTAAATTAAATTTACTCAGTTAAGCGTGTTGGTAAACAAACGGAATTATTAATTTCACGAATCTTCCCACGGTCAATTATAGGACTTTAGAGATTACAGAAACAAATACGAAAGAGACAAGAACTGGATTCTATATATAGAAAAGAAAGATATAAAATATAATCTTTAAATAAAATCTTATTTTATTAAAATTAATAAACATACCTGTATATTTATCTTTCTTGCTTCAGATGTGGTCAAAACAAACAAACAAAAAATATGGTGGCTGAGTCGGTCGGTGGATGTGTCGAGGCTAAAAGCTGTTGGGTGCGAGGTTATATGGAGAATCTACGTTAATACGGGTCTTGAGTGAGATTCTGCACGCTGAAATACGGTGTTTTTCCGTTTTCGCTTGTCAAGCGTTTAAGGAAAACGGAAATAAGCTGTTTATTTCAGACAAACCGTCTGTTTGTTGAAGAAACGCAATCTTTCCGTAAATTCCCGAAAATAATCACAGAAATATGCACGTAAAATTCAGGTTTTTTTTTAACAGTGTACTTATTCCATAGAGATTTCAGACATAAACTATTTAACCCTTTCAGTCCCAGTTATGCTATTTGGAATCATTATTTTTCTTATCATAATTTAAAAAAAGGGCTGACATCTATTAGGATTAATAAAAATATTTTCTAATAGAAACAAATTTGAAAAATCGAATGATGTGCCTTTTGATATCATAAATGGCCATAGACGATCAGAAAAAATATCTAAAATGATGATGCCAAATTGTCATTGGGACTGAAAAGGTTAAATCCATGGAGATGACGGATTCGGAATTTTGGTCGAATTTGCAGATTTCTTTATTGTTAACAGTACTTGAAACTCACAAAGCTGTTTCATTCGTATTATTTTTATATCAGTTTTTATGATAGAATGTGTATTTTTTGTTCAACTTCGTAAAGATTTGGTCCCGACTTTAGTGCAAATGAAGCTAAAATAAGCACGAAACCGTGGAGGACTTAAAATCAACTACTGGGGCCCGGGAGACCGAGTGGTTTGGACCATTACACTAGCAGTCTGGTTTCAATTCACGCCTTTGCCCTGGGTGTACTTTCCTTTCTCTGCGACTATCAAATTCTTTCAGTGTCTGTAGAGGAGCCTGCATTCTTAAAACGAACGAGCGATTTTAACTTAGTCTGAGTAAATTTTCACTCCGCCAGTCTAGAAATAGCACTTCCCTGAAAGAAGTGAATCTTTTGTGTGTTAAACCTCCCACAGGATCACTCCAAGCGAGTGATTTTAACTCAGTCTGAGTTAATATTCACTCCTTTCCAGTGTCAAAAATGCACTTCTCCAACTGGAGTGAATTTCACTCTTTTGTTTTAAGAGTGTGGGTACGGTTGTGACAGTCGCCATATTAGCCATTATTACCATAAGGAATACCGGGTTGGGTGCAAGGGGTAGGGAGCAGCTTGCCTGTCTGAACATGTGCCACAGTATTACATCAGTCATCGCACGACATTGACCCTAGCAGAAGCCTCTATTACTTTTTGACTTTCAAAAGATTCAAAAGTAAGTATCGTTATTCCATTTATTTTAATAACTGTTATTATGCATGTACAGATAGAGTAATGAATTTTTTCCTCGTTATAAGTTAGACTTTAATAATGAAATACCAGTGATTACTTTGAATGTAAATTATTTTGCATTGTCACGGTGATTTTTTTTTTGCAAAAGAGTAGGCTGGATACGGTTGTGACACAACTGTGGCAACGGTTGCGACACTGTAAAATTCATTTATTTTTCTTTTAGATGCCTAGAAAACGTCTGAGAAAGGCAGAAAGGGCACAGTGTGACCTAAGGAAATACGAAGAAACTTTTATAGAAGTGAAACGCGGGATTTCATTACGAAGAGCTGCGAAAAATCAAAAAATTAATCGCATTTATCTGTTACATTTGTATCGATACTAGCTTCTATAAAACAAATGTGCAATCTTTTTATGACAATATGCAAATTGCTATGTACATACACACCTATAAGCCACATGATATATACATTGTTGACGAATAAGGTGTCACTACCGTCTAAAAGATTTCTTTGTGTTATATAAGAAAATGTATATTTTTTTATGTAGATAAGATATTTTGTACTGTAGCACGAATTTTTAGAACAACAAAACCAGAAATCTGCTTGCTAATTCTCTTTAAGTCTAAAAATATCAGATTGTTCTGATTTTGCTGTGGTGCCTATGAGGGGCCTTTGGTATTGTTAAGTGTAAAGATTTTCAATAATAATAATAACAAATAAAAAATACATAAGTGAAATGGTTGATAAGTATGATCAAGGTTGCCGCCCCGGCGGCGCAAAGGATACGATGCTTGCCTTTGGAGCTGGGTTCGGGTTCGAATCCGGGTAAGGCATGAATGTTTATGCCCGTCAATAAATGTTGTTTTTTGTCTATGTGTTTGTGTCGTCTCTTTCTTTGTGTGTCTCTTGTGCCTTTGTCATTTATGGGGTTGAATACAATAGACCTAAGGTCGCATTGTTCGGCGAACTTGCCCCCCACCCAAGAAAATCATTAGTCATGATCATGGTTTTATCAAAAAATTACCAGTATAAATAAGAAAGAAATGATTTAATGGAAAGTCACGAACTTTTGTTCTTTTAGGTCAGTGTAAAATTCGAAGTTATGATCAAGGTCCATTGTTCCTTGTAAGGTTTCACTAGTAACAAGATAAAACTTCTTTTATATTCTGCTCCAACGAGTTCTCACGCAAGATTTGACATAGTAGGATCCAAAAGCTTTCTGGTAACAGGAACTTGTTCACCATGGTCACAAAGCATATGCTAATCTAAAACAGTTTAAGTTTTTTTTCCTACAAAACCTTTTTATTTTAGCCTTGTTTTACAAAAAAAGATAAATATGAACAATTTATAGTAAAAATTGCATATTTCAACTATAATTTCCTTAAAATTGCATGTTTCAACAAATATTTCATTAAAATTGCATGTTTCAAGAATAATTTTTTTAGATTACTTCTACTATAATTTCATTGAAACTGCATGTTTCAGCTATAATTTCATTGAAATTGCATGTTTCAAGCATAATTTTACTAAAATTGCATGTTTCAACTATAATTTTATTAAAATTGCATATTTCAACTATCATTTTATTAAAATTGCATATTTCAACGATTATTTTATTTGATATTTTAATATGTTACGATATACAGATAACGATAATTTGCATATTTTAACAGGTTACAAAAACTTTTACTTCCATACAACTTATAATCTTATACTATAATACGAGGAATTGGTGCCAAGTCGAAAATCGCCCCAGAATTAATAAACTCCGGTAAACTTGGGGGTCTGGGGTTTTTGGCCACGACGAATCGATTGGCACAGGTTTTGAAGCGCTACGGTCAAGCAGTTCGGAGTTACAGATAGGATATTTTCAAACTTAGTTCGCCACATTAGTACATTAGTTCGCCATAATGGCTACTTTCCTGATGCCATCTGCTAAAAAAATTAAATAAAACTTTCAACGAAAATAAATAAAATTGAAAATGTTTATTTAATTGTGTTGCCATTACCCTTCAGAAACATGGATGTATATTAAAGGATGTACTACTGAATGTTAAGAAAACGCGGCCGTTGCAACCGCTCAGAGGACAACTATTTGGCTTCTTTTCTAATTTGGCGCTTTTACTTGGCTCCAATTCTTCCAGCGATTTCATCGATCTATAAATCATAATGGAGAGACCAAAATACTTATGTCCATTTTTCACTTTTTAGTTATGATTTCAGTTTCAGCTATGAAAACAGAAATTAAAATTACTAGAGAAATTAAAAAAAATTAAATTAATTAAGATAATAACTTTCGAGCAGTCTATAAGAGATTTAAACGCAAGAAAATTGGAACGTTGTGCATCATTTTTTGTTCTATGAAAGGAAATAAAAGTTTTTTACGAAAAAATACCTTTTGAAATTCGATCATTTGCAAGAAATTTTGCCTGATAGAATGAAACTTTTAAAAAAGTGAACATTCATTCGAAAATATATTATACTAAATTTAAAGTTTATAAAAAAGGCGAAATTTATTATCGTTAAAGAAGTTAGCAATATGTACTCATTACCATAAAAATCTCAACTTTTCAAAACTATTTAACTAATTAGTACATACAACGGTGATATTATATTCATATATTCTGTTCATTGGCGATTTTTGGCGATCTTGAAAATTTAATGTATGGTTGCTATAACTAACGAGTTGAATGAAGTATGAAATGGGATGTTTACCACACTTTGACATTTTCGTTGCTTTTCAACGAAATGCCAATCTCCAAATCGAGACTGCCCATTATATCATAGCTGTTCATTTTTAAGAAACTAAACAAAGTTAGCGAAATGAACAAATTTTCAAATGGCATGTATTGTTTTGATAAATCGCAATTGAAAATTAAAATCTTCGAGTTAGCTTCGATACCTGTTTTCTCCGAGCAGAGCTCGGTCACCCGCTGGTAATTTAAATAAATGGAATATGACGAAAATAAGAAAAAGTCTCCAACTCATATTTTATGTATTTGGCCATTGACAATAGTTTTACAGTTAAAATAACAAAAACATATGATTAATTCAGAACATGATGCCTAAAAAACTTAGCATTTGATGGATTCAAATTTATCATGCTTCGTTCTTAGATCTTTTCTTCTACATTTCCGCACACTGTTGTAAGAGATCAGCTTCACTTGAAACATTAGATTAAAAAAAAACTCAATTAAATAAAATGCAATTACATGCGTAATGCAATTATTGATATAACTAACGTCGCATTCTCGAGTCAAAGCGAAATAATTAATAAGGAAGTGCCTTATGGTGACAAAATGTAACTCAATTTAAGGCATCTTTATGCTGAAAACAACACAATAGGAGAATAAGTATCGGCTGTGGTTTCGCAACATTGTATGCGGGGAGATTTAGGTTTGAATTATCGTCGCACTAGAACTACACGAGGGCTATTGGCGACGGGCGTCGTATTTTAGAAGCACAGTCAAGTGACGAGCCAACTCCTGAATAGGCCCCCAACGCAACTGTTAAGGGCGACATCGTACGCAGCGGTTGGACTTTGAAGGATATTTAACGTGCACTCCCTTACACGGGGTATTATTCGATATTTTTGGCTGCACGGGCCGTTTATAGGTCGGCAGTTATTTTGGCAATGTTCGGACTCGAACCTGGGACCTTTCGCATGCTAGGCGAGTTCCTAAACGACTGGGCTCCCCAGCCCCTGTATACAGAAAGAAGGTTTTGTAAAAAAAATAATTTATTTATATTGTCACTATAAAATATACTCTTAAATAAACCTTTATTATTATTGTCCTTCTATTGAAATAGGTATCCGAGTCAAATACAAAAGAGCAAAATATTTTAATAGGAGCCTTTATACTTAATATCTTATTAAAAAAATTCTGTGTTTTTTTAAGACATAATTTTTTTACAAATAAATCATGAACATGAAGAGTAGTATATTGTCCATGACGTCATAAGCCAGAAATCTTAAATCAGTCGAGTATTTTATTGTGGTGTGCTTACACTTGTTTATCGTTTGTAAGCAAATATTGGTTGTCATTATAATGCAATTGGCTTGTTGTAGGTGGCGAAGTTATTTCCAGCTTTCATTCCCCATTCCCAGACTTGCCGATCCGGCGGCGTAGTGGTTAAGGCATTGGCGTCTGGAGCTGCTGGGTCCGGGCTCGAATCCCGTTCAGACATGGATGTTTGTGTTTGTCGAGTATATGCGGAGTACGTGCTCGTAAAATCTGTTGGGTTCGAAAGTCCTGTGGGCGTTCATTGCGCAGTTTCCCATGGGTACAGGTCCCTGGAGAAAATTTCCCTCCCCTTCAGGGACATGTCTAAATTGCGGAGGTGGCGACAGATGACAACATCTGTCATATGTGTTTGTGTGTGTCTTGTGTTGTCCTACTTGACGATGGTTTATAAGCGGGTCCTTGCGACCAAGCACACAAGCCTGAAAATATATGTCTACCAACCAACCCATACTTGCCACTGCCCCCCACCAACCTGACATGCCACTGTTTCGGTTTCCACCTCATACGCAAGTATTTGGTACCCTTTGAATATGGGGCCCGCGTGGTCTAGTGGGCTTGATCGCAGCCCATTACTCTAAAAGTCTGAGCCAAAGAGTTCGATAGTAGGGTAGAGGAATGACTCGTACTGAGCTGCCATCGGCATCTATGGCTCACTACGGATCCCGAATAGAGTGGCAAAAGTGCTAGTTAATTTATAATTTTGATACTGAGATAGGAAGTACACCAAGAGCAAAGGCGGGAATTGAACGCTAACCCGTTACAGCTTGCGGACTGCTAGCGTTAGGGCCTGTGAGTGATACAAACCACTCGGCCATCGGGCCCCACATGCCACCCTATATTGTCTCCGTGTAGGTCCATGGTGCTGTTGGTAGGTTCAGTCTCGACCCTACTATAGAATTCTTTGGTCTTAGTACTATATCGGGTGCGGGTTAGATTCCCGCCTTCGCCCTGTGTGTATTTTCTCTCCCCAGCGTCTGTAAATAATTCTGTCTTACTTGACGAAGGTTTATCAGCGTGTCTCTGATCAAGCACACAAGCCGGAAAATACACGTCCCAACTACCTGCCAACTTATCATATTTATACGCTGATTTAGTGCTACTTTACTTGACAAAAAGCATTTGCACACAAACAATGCAGGATGCGTTGTCAAACGATCATCGGAAACTTGTATCAATTAGGTCTACCAATTGACGTTTCAATTGTTGGTTGTTGGTTGGTTGATATACATATATTTTCAGGCTTGTGTGCTTGCTCAGAGAGCCGCTTATAAGCCTTCGTCAAGTAAGACAGTCATAACACACTCACATGCACACGTATACGTGACAAATGCTGCCATCTATCACGCGCCACCTCCACAATTTAGACATGTCCCTGAAGGGGAGGGAAATAGTCTCCAGGAGCGTTTCAATGGTTGATGTAATGGGTAATTGGTAATGTAATCGATTCTAGCTGTCTATTTCTAGCCTCCTTTATGAGCTTCTAACACAGCCAATTACGCTTCGTAACTTAGAACCCTGGTCAAGTGACGAAGTCGACACCTGAGCGGGCACCAACGGAACTTCGAGCGACATCGTACGCTAACGCCGTCGGGACTTTCGACTCCACAGATTTAACGAGCACGTATATCGCATTGTACTCGGGCACCCCGGTGAATTTTAGAGGATTTTTTCCACCAGCACGAAAACGTCTATAGTATGGCTAGGACAAGGACAGAACCAAGAACCTTCTCTCTAGGTAGCTCGTCGCTTACACCTTTCGGCCACCGGGGGGCCATTTCAAGGGTTTTTCTTGCCTCTATGATTCACCATCAAAGAAGGAAGCTTTAATCAAGAAACTCGTTGGAAATAATTGGGGTTGATAGTTTTTAATCATGACTCATATGGCAAAGCACTAATAATTACTAGGCAATTCAGAACTTAATTTAATAGAAAAATTGCTGCTGAATGGACATTCCAACCTATTTACTGATTTAACCCTTCAATGCATACTGTTGCCATATGGCAACAAGTAACAAAATCCACTTTATTCCAGTAGAGCTCATTTTTGACAAATCTGTGCTTTTTTCTTCCATTGCATTCCATTTTGAAGTTTTAGTCATAGATGACATTAGTAAAAGTGTTTTCAAAATTAAAGAGTGAAGTTATTAAGTGTTGCAAAATTACGTCTTTGGCAGTAATCAAAGTATAATAGTATTAGTATTAAATACAAATAAGTTGTTTGAAAAAATAATTATAGTTCAGGAGGGCTATGTAAAATATCTTTAGTAGTTTTCTAGTTATTCTTGTCAGAATTGGAATTTCGTAGTTAGTTTTTGTCATATGGCAAAATTTTTTAAATTGTAATTATTTGAATTCCAATGCAGTTAATTTTTTTTTCAGTATTTTTCCCATAATGTATGAGTATTAAAGATACAAATATATTTATTTGGGATGGAAAAAAAATCATTCATTACAGGGTTAAATTACCGGACTTTCTATTGCAGAGTAGTGATGGCCGTGATACATGGCTCAAAACAATTAGGGGAGCGCTTTGCGTACTTTTGTAAAACCTTGCTGCTCCAACTTCTTATTTTTTATTCTAGGAATCTAAAATTTGTGAAATAGTTTCAACATGCATTCAGATTGAAAGAGAAAAAAAAAACAGGTGAAAAACATCTTAATTTTTAACTAAAATTTAAGAAGGGTCAAATTGACTAACTTTTGAATAAATTATAACTTTTCAAAACTTTATTTGTTGAAAAATTTTAATTTTTAAACATCTAATAATGCAAGACGATGGGGGCGAGTCTCGTCAAATACCACGTAATTATCTCCCAAAAATCAGTGTGAAATAGAAAATATCGTTAAAATCCAAGTAAATGTTTTTTTTTCACTTAAATTTGGTATAATAAATTTTTTATATTTGCCGTGATTTTCCGAACCATATTTCAAGATAATTAGGCATTAAAAAGGTATTTAAAATTCACCGAAAGATAAATCAAATAAGTAATGAATAAAAAAAAAATCTCGGGGTAGCCAAATGTTACGAAATATCACCAGAGGGAGAGTTCATAGTGGCGGCATCTATTTACGCGTTTAGTTATACTAAATTCGTATCTAAATTTATAACCAAAAATATGAAATATTACGACGCACATGGATTAATCAATCTAAATACTATAGGATTTGCATAAGAGTAGATCAAGAATAAATTTCATTTTCATTCCTTACATCCCGTATCCAAGAAATTTTAAATTAATAAAAATTAGCATGTGAAAAATAAAAAAATCTATTTAAAACTTTCTTTGTACTTACATTACCTTTAAAAAAATTACTCAGATTTACACGTACTTAGTGTCCAGTCGTTAAAAAAAATATTCAAGGATATCACATAGTAAACTTCTGAAATCGTTTAGATTGTATAATAAGATACAATAGTACAACTTCTTTCAGATACTTTATTTTATTAAAACAAATTGTTTTATTAATAAAAACATTAAATAAATTATACATATTTTCTGATTATTATATCATTGTCCCGGTCTTCTCGAAAGAAAACCCAATTACTTCAAAATTGTTATTTGACAGAATGGTTTGAAATTTCCTATTAAGTTTTTAAAAATATAATAGCCTTATGAATATTTACTTTTGTTACGAATATATGTTTTATGAATAAGTTACTTTATGAATATTAACCATTTGTTTTTGCTATTTGGCGACTTCCACGACTTCGAAGATTGAAAACTCAAATACCCACGTAGAAGCTGTTTCACTGTTAGTGTACTCTTATTACAGTAAAGCAAACTGAAAGGGGCAAATACGACTTCTCGGATATAGAACACCAGTTTTACCATAATGCCATTTAAAACCATTTTTAAACAATGATATCCTTTATAATGTAGTTTAATTATCATTGCACTAGGGCTACACGAGGGCTATGAAGGTCATCGTAATTTAGAACCTTAGTCAAGTGACGGGTTATCAATTGAAATCTGACAGTTTGGGAACTGAAGGTCTGGATTGTTGGAAAGTTTCAAAAAATATTGACATTTATTTTTTATGTCATTTATTTTTTATGTGGTTTCTTGTGGAAAATGCATGAACTATTAAACACCCTTCACTAAATTTCCGACTGAAACGAAGAGATCCAACCAATCAAAAACAAATTATAATTTTTTTTATTGGATTAATGAATCTAATTATGAAAAATAGTTTTAGACTTTTCATAAAAATAGCTCACAAATAAGTTTCATTTCTTACATCACGTATCCAAGAAATTTTAAATCTGAAAAATAATTAACAAAACTATAAATTGTTAAAATATTTATTAGTATAAAACAATAAACTTGATATAACAATAAAACAATGTTCAAAACTTGAATATCTGTCACAGCTTCACTCATGTTAATTGAAAGCGGGTAGATAGTTTCTGCTAGACCCGAACAGTTCAGCAAGGGCGTTTTTTGCCTCAAAGGCACTTAGCAGGCTTAATTTTGGAGATAACCACTTTGAAAGGAAATACAAAGCCCCGCCAGAGAGTACAACCATGGAGGAATGGTGAAACATAGTCAACCTAAAAACATAATAATTTTTAGTCAACATAACTGGTTAAAACACACAAAAGCTTATATCGTCACTTAAGTTCCCACATGTGCCATCTCACTTTGCACAACGGATCATATTTACTGTACGGTATAACCCTTGGCTAACTTTCCAAAATCACGCCAAAAGTCCGTATTCTGGCGACTTTTGACGTCATGCTCTATACCGAGCTAATAAATAATGTCCAGATAGGGATGGCGGAAAACTTCATCGCTGCGATGTCAAAGAATTCGAATCAGTTGAATCGTACAGGTTGTCGCACAAAATTATTTATTGCCAAATCCGAAAAAATAGCGCCAGGGGTTACCGTACAGTAAATCTGCTCCGTTGCGAAAATCAAGATAGCACAGTAGAAACTTAAGTGATGATATATGAAGTTACGAAAATTCAGTCAGACGTTATTGCAAATTTTCTTATTCAATAAGATTCATTTAACGGTCTTGTATGGTAACAGATCTCCATACAATTCCAATGGGGAAATTTTGGCACTTATTTTTAAATAAACGCCGTCGCGACTTTTATTTGCGCCGCCCTGTATTTTTAGTATAGAATTTTATTCACGTACATTATTACCCTTCTCCTTGCTGCTGGCAGACTATCGTCCTTTTCTTTGAGGAAGTACCGCCGCACACCAAGAACGTAGTTTTGCATGTACAGGGGCCAGTTCAACTGGGATAAATCTATCGGAAATACCTGGAAAAGTATCAATATAAAATAAATTTTAGTCGGGGTTAGGTTTGAATTATCGTCGCACTAGAGCTACACGAGGGCTATTGGTGACGGAAATTTGAGTCAAGTTTTATTTATTGGATACACTGTCAACTGTAAACAAAAGATCCTTATTATATGACCGGACAACTATAGTCTGGCTGCCACAAGTTGGCAATAAAAATATTTTTATGGTGAAACAGACCACTTCGAAAAAAGGTAAGTAAGGTTATGGTATTGCCATGCGTTGCTGTGTTTGGCGATTCATTGCTTTTACGAGCACAAATTTCTTAAGGTTTAGAAACAGGTTGTCAATTGAAGGGTACACCAATAACAATCCTCTATCGCCGATAACTGATGTGTAGTTCTAGAGTGATCAAATATTTACAATCGAACTAGACCAACAATCCCCTCTTCTCGCCAAACGCCTCGAGCTGGCAACCCTTTTTCCTTCGGCTTAAAACCTTAATTCAAAGTGGAATCTTAGACAATCAAAATATTTTGATTGCCAGCTTGTGGCAGCCAGACTATATATCAGTAATAAAATACAGACACAAAGACAAATAAATACATATAACAAAAACAGAGCATCAAAACAGAACCAAATTACCCAAAAAGTGAGAAAATCACTTTTGAAATTAGAAAAATCATCAAAATTATCCTTTGGCTCACAGATTATTGACAATACTTATAAATTGAACAGTACCTTTTGTAAGATAGTTTTTAGTTGATAAAGTTTCTTTAAATACAATTTTATTGCGAGTACTGTATGGTGGAATATTTAAAAAATTCTTTAAGTAAGAAAGGACAATAAATTTTGCTATCTAATAAACTAGGAAATACTCTTCCGCAATCAAAATAGTTGAGATCCTAAGAAGTGACACGCGAACTATAATTTGGTTGGCGCCCTTTGATTTTTTTTATACAGGGGAATAAGAGTATCTATTTGAAAAATACTCTAAGTGCATTTATATTTATCTATCGACGATAAATGCATGTTCTATCTTACCTTGCGATCTGCAGGGCTCATTTCTACGTTTAGGCGCTGCATGTTTTTCGAAGTGAAGAGAAACTGATGAGTCGTGTAGAGTTGTAGATGATTCAGAACGCTGTGAATTTTCGTGTAAGTGTTTCTCAATCTGAAATAAAATATACATAAAAGAACCCTGCCCTAATTCGCTTGAAGCACTTTTACAAACTTAAACGATTTGCCTAAATAAAGATTTGATTTACCAATTATTCTAATAAAAATCTTAGCGAAATAAAATTTAACCCGAGACTTGAAATAGTTTGGTAATTTAAACTCAAAATCAGAAACTAATTAAGATAAAACCTGTGAAATCAGAAGTCGGAATAAATGATATCGCCATTGTCTATTTCAAGCCCGTACTTCTCATAAATCCGTTACATGCTTTTGTAACTCCTCCTAAACTCTTCGGCGTAACAGCGTATTAGCGGGCCAATGCCTGCTGAGCCCATTTCAACTTTCATGTCCTAGGGCGCTAAGCATATGTCCCGGGCCGTGGCTTGGTAACCACTTTATCAACCCACTCAAGGAATGAAAGGATGGGTCAACCTCGCTCAATCCGGGATTCTATCTCCGGACCTGTGGCGTGGCAATGCAAAGCACTAACACTATGCCATTGAGCCTCTCATGCTATTGATTAATGTGAGACAAGCATATTTAAAATATTTAGTAATAGCACCTGATCAAAATAAGTACAAGGATAATTAACTTTATTTAAGCGATAGGTTTTAAGAGTTCCGATTTAGTTATTTTTAGCATGATGAATGGTCTTAACAATACTAATAACCAAAAATATTGAGTTAACATTAATATTTAGGCAGAAGTAACAAATCTTTCTTACTCATAGATATCATAGTTAAAGTATTAGATAGCATTGGAGGTCACGTGATCTGCCTAACTATGAGACGCGCATGGAGACCAGAATTGGAAGGCAATGGGCCAGTGTTGCCAGCACATTAAGGAGAAAAACTACGAAAAAATACCATTTAGTCCCAAAATTACAAAAACAAACAAATACCAGAAAAGCGTTTCGTTTTTCAAAGTCACTAAACATATTTCAAACTGAAGCTAATATTTATGATATTTTTTGCAATTTAAGAAATAAAATTTTTTTCGTAGCACTTTTCTCCTTAAAGTGGTGGCAACACTGGCCCCATGGCCCTCCAATTTTGGTCTCCATGCGCATCCCGTCGTCAGCATTAGAGATCACGTGATCTGCCACTCTAATACTTTAACTGATATCCATGTTCTTACCCAATATCTCGCCATACTAAAAAGAAAATCGAATCCAGTATACAAGCTGGTAGATAGTGGAGCAGGTATTTGCACATGGTATTTAGGGTCTGAGATGAAGTGACGACTCCACCAGGCATCGTGTACACAGTTGCGCTTGGATACTTGAACAGAATTGGAATTGTAATATCCACAATTCTTGTCCACGTGATTTGATTTGTTTCAGGAAAAACGCAATTGACGATTGGCACTTTCGAGGCATCAATTGTAGGCAAACAAGCCGCTTTCCTAAAAAAAATTGCAATTGGGCGTTTTAATTTTAATGTCTTTAAATTACACTATTTTATTCTCATCTGTCACAAAAATAATGTTTCTGTAAATACACATTTTTCAGCAAAATCAATTAAGCCTTACACTTCTTGATTGTTTAGGACTGGATTGGGAAGACATTTTTTCTTCCCCCTTTTGGTTTCGGACTTCCTTAATGTCAACGGATTTATTGATCTGGTCCGACTCCGTCAGACCAGATGGAAATTAGTAACAACAACAACAACCACAAGCCTTACACTCGTACAACGAACGAGCGATTTTAACTTAGTCTGAGTAACTTTCACTCCTCCAGTCTGGAAAATGCACTTCTCTTTAAACCACCTGTTAAACCTCCGACAGGATCACTCCAAACGAGTGATTTTAACTCGGTCTGATTTAATATTCACTCCTTTCCAGTGTCGAAAATGCACTTCTCCAACTGGAGTGGATTTCACTCGTTTGTTTTAGGAGTGTAGTTTCCATTTCATAAGTGCAAAAGCAGCAGATTCCTTTTATAACTTAAATTTAGTTTTACCAATCATTTTAAGTTTTGCAGCAATCGATCGATTTACTTTTGTAAATTTTAACTTAACGCGTATTTTCATTGTCACTTCATTTTAGTTATACGAACAATAATGTTTCTCAAAAAATAGGATTAAGTACAAACTGTTTAACCCAGTGTCAGAATTTACGTCGATATTTCCAGCCATTTGAAATAATAAAATTCCATATACAACTTTCTTCGGCTTATTTAATTGCAAGAATTTATTATTATACACACATTTTGGAAAGCTCGAGATAAACTAAGCCGAAAATTTAGAAGAGAAACTAATAAGAACAAAAATTATAAAATCCTTAAACTCCCTAAAACGTACGATCTCTAACACCAGTAAAAAGACTTCTATAAAAGATGTTGACAGTAAATAAGATTACGAAAATTAAATACTTCTAGCTTAACCCTTTCAGTCCCAGTGATGCCATTTGGCATCATCACTTTCAATATTTTTTTCCAAATGTTTATGCCCCGTTATGATATTTAAACACACATCATTCGATTCTTCACGCTTTTTTCTATTGCACAATATTTTACATTAATCTCAATAGGAGTCAGAACTACTTTTTTAATTTAGAAAATAGCTAACATGCGTTTCACCTGATTTTTGAAAAGTTCACTTTAGTTTTACATATTTAAAACACAATTTTTACTATTTCGGTTAAAATATTAACTAATTTTTTTAATAATATGGTCGGATACCTTTAAATATAACTCTAAGTGTTTTTAAGTAATACATGTTTTTTATTTTGCTGTTTTCCACAGTTAAAAAAATTTTGGCATTATTTCAAAACCATATAAAAAATTAAAATGAAATTTTCTCTTGTTGAACTCTTATTTTTGACCTAAAATAAGCATATTTTGTGAATATCGGATGTTTCTGTAGTGTAGTAAATTTTTGGGCCTGAAAGGTTTCAATTAACTTGCCTTTTTACAGCTATGGAATGTGCAGCTGCAATCAATGTATTGGCAACGACATCGACCGGTACCCAGTCTGCATTTACCTTGTCTTTGACCAGCAGTGTTTTCAGAATTCCTTTGCTACTCTGAAACAAGATCATGAACATTACCGTCAAAGTCGACAATCGGTCATCAGTTGTGTTGGGCAAAAAGACGGGTAAAATAAACGTCGTACTACTCCTAAAGCAAAAGAGTGAAATCCACTCCAGTAGGAGGAGTGCATTTTCGACACTGGAAAGGAGTGAATATTATCTCAGACTGAGTTAAAATCACACGTTTGGAGTGATCCTGTCGGAGGCTTAACACACAAAGAAACCACTCCTTCCGGGTAAGTGCATTTTCCAGACTGGAGGAGTGAAATTAACTCGGACTGAGTGAAAATCGCTCGTTCGTTTTAGGAGTGTACTCTTAAAACAAACGAGTGAATTTAACTCGGTCTGAGTTAATTTCACTCCTCCAGTCTAGAAAATGCACTTCTCCCAGAGGAGTGGTTCCTTAGTGTGTTGAAGTCCGACAGGATCACTCCAAACGAGCGATTTTAACTCAGTCTGAGATAATATTCACTCCTTTCCAGTGTCGAAAATGCACTCCTACTGGAGTGGATTTCACTCTTGTTTTAAGAGTGTAGATGTTAGGGTTGTATTATCGTCGCACTCGAGCTACACGAGGGCTATTGGCGACGGGCGTCGTATTTTAGAACCACAGCCAAGTGACAAGCCGACACCTGAATCGGCATCCATGCGCAAGCGTTAGGGGCGACATCGTACGCAGCGTTAAGACTTTGAAGGATATTGTACGTGCACTTTCATACACGGGGTATTATTCGTCGGACATTTTTGGCTGCCCGGGCCGTTTATAGGTCGGCAGTTATTTTGGCGATGCCCGGTCCCTAACCAGGGACCTGTCGCATGCTAGGCGAGTGCTTAAACGACTGGGCTCCCCAGCCCCGACGAGATTAAGAAGGTGCCTAGGTTATTAAGATGAGACGAGGTGGCACACAATGCAAAAAAAGCGTCGTATGATGCTTCGGAACTTTTTACCACAACAGTTTTAACGTGCACCAGTCCCACATACACAACGCAAGGCATATTTCTTGTCCAAGCACGATCTTTTAATAGCATTGCTTGGACGTTACAGAACCAAAAAGGCATCTTCAGCAAAATGACGCCTTAATCTCCACGTCACGCCTGCCCAAAGAATGAGGTTTACTGCGTATTCTAAATAATACCAATATTAGAAAATCATTAATACATTCCCCCAGAGTATGAAATGGGTACTAGTATTCAAATTATTAATTTCATTACTGATAACAGTATACGCTCGCACGCAAATTTTTAATGCATACAAATATTTAGCATCAGCGATTTCGGATTCTTTAAAATTAAAAGGTAACTGTTCAAAAGTATGACAACTTAATTTTTAAATTAATTTATTACGTGATTTTTCAGAAGATCATCGAAAACATTAAAAATTAGTCTCACATTTTAAGCAAATTATTCATAAAGTTATTACCAATGCTATAAATCCACTCGGACCATTATAGTTGTCAATCCAACCCTAGAAATAAAAGTTATGCTTCTTTTAGAAAAAGTAAAGTAAAATACATTGCGAAATATTTGTTTTAACTATTTAAATTATTGAGCCCAAGATTACATAAGTAATATTAATTTAAGAAATCTCACTAAATTTATTGAATTGCATTTTAAATATAACATTTCTTAGACTGTATGATCTGATAAAACAAAATAAAAATCATGGTACTAGGGAAGGAAATTTGTTCTCGTGAAACATGCAGTTCTTAATTGCACCAATTTCTTATAACTTTGAATATGCCAAATTGTCATTGGGGCTGAAAGGGTTAATAAAATATTTTAACCTATAAATGTTTGAAAACTTAGTTTAGCCTGTGGCTGAAAATGTTAATTTCCACAGAGAATAAATTTTCTTACTGGAAAAGGCTCGCTCATGGAAGCTGTAACAATACATGGCCGCACTATTATAATGGGCAGGTCATCTTTCATCTCCGATATCAGGATTTCGGCCAAGGCTTTGGAAGCGTGGTATAAGGAGGGACGGCCTTCCGTAAGGTATGCAGCAAACTGTTTCAGCTGATCCGGTTTCATCCATCTAAATATTAATACAAAATAAATTACTCGATACAAACAAACATGAAAACTAGTATTTAACGCGGCATTAATGGAGGGGAACAGTACACTATCGTCTCCCGATATCCTAAATGATTGATAAGCATTTCAAACATAACTTTTTTGTTCTAAAAATTTGCGAATTAGACTGATTATAAATCCATAAAAGGGGGAAAAGCAGGGGGGAAACTTTTGACTTATTTTTTTAACTGAAATGCAAGGAAAAAGTTTGGAATCCTAACTTTAATAAATTATAACAGAGTTCCTAAAATTTATGAAGAAAAATTGAAATTATATGTTTTAAACATTTAAACTTTTAAAAATTCAAGCATGAAGAATTTAGGGCTAATTTAATAAAGTTATTGTAGAGTAAAAAAATTATGTGTGTTTTTCATGACAAACATTAATTCTACGAACGACACGATTCTTCAATCTAACGATACAGAAAGAATATATTCCTCAATTATTACACCAACTGTGTATAAAACTAAGTACGTTTAAAGTTGACATCTTACTTGAGAGCATCTAAAACGGGACGTGGTCCAGTTCTTTCAGTATATATCTCTTCCCCTATTATGGGTTGGTTACAGAAGCTAAATGCAGTAGATACATGGACTACAGCCTAATAAGAGGAATACGAATGCAAAAATTTAATTTCTATAAATAAAAATTTTCAAAAAATGAAATCATCTTTTAAATTCGTATTATAATACAGTAGAATCCCGTTTATCCGAATCCCGGTTATTCAAATCCTGATTATCCGGAAGGCTCGGAAGTTTTGCTAAAATATGAAATTATACATAGATACAAAAAAAAAAATACGTTCTGACAAGGTTGGACTTTTTTTCTCAAATTATGCAGTTATTTTGCTGCTCAATTTTGGTCCCGTAACTTTCGGATAAGTGGAACTCTACTGAACAGATAATTTCATAGAAAGCAGGTCAAAAAGCATTTTTGCTATTTAAACGTTCTTAAAACGCTGAAAAGTTTAATTTTAAAATAAATTACCGTGGGACTTTATAAAGTTGTACAAGGTAAATAAATTACTCTATCCTGTTTAGAACAAGTTGATAAACCCATTTTCGAACTAAAAAATGCTTAGCATTTTCAAAATTTATAATTTACAGCTGAAAAATACAATTGTTACCTCCAAATTAGGCATTCGTTTGCAAAGTTTCAGTAGTTGTTTCACTCCTTTTAAATTGACGCTTAGAGTAAATCTAGAAGAACAAAAGGAATAAATTTCTATTAGTAATGGACAAAATATGTCAATACAAAGTTCTTTATTATTTAGTTTCAGTTGTTACTTTGTTCGGTTTATGTTTAGTTAGAATTTTCGTAGCACTAGAGCTACACGAGGTTAGGTTTGAATATCATCGCAGTAGAGCTACACGAGGGTTATTGGTGACGGGCGTCGTATTTTAGAACCACAGTCAAGTGACGAGCTGACACCTGAGTAGGCAGGCACCCAACGCAACCGTTAAATTCGACATCGATCGCAGCGTTAGGACTTTGAAGGATATTTAACGTTTACTCCCTACACGGGTATTATTAGTCAGGAATTTTTGGCTGCATGGTGCGTTTATAGATCGGCAGTTATTTTGGCAATTCCCGGACTCGAATCTAGTACCATCCGCATGCTAGGCGAATGCCTAACCGTCTGGGCTCCCTAGCCCATGTTACATAAAGAACGTGCTTTAACAAAGTAATTTTCTGAGAATAAAAAAATAGACACTTCAATGGTAGTTTTCTTGAACTAACCGATAATTACATTCCGTTCCAACCTAACATGGGTAAAAACAAAGAATAAACAGTCAGAGGGAAAAGCGGGATTGGTCCGTTAGTTGGAAAGTCTTGTAAGGCAAGATTTACGTACAAAACGATCTGAATACAATTTAACAAATACACTTTACATTCTGATTATATTGCCACATTTTCTCAAATATTTAAATCTGTTAGACCTTAAACGAAATTAGTGTTTTAAACATGTTTTCTGGATGGATTCACAATTAATTTATAGAACTCCTTACATGCGCGGAATTATCTTCTCCATAGCACATTTCTATTTACCCAACTTAGGTTGACAAGGAGTGTAAGCGGTTAACGAAACAAAAGTTTTACATACTCTGGATCGCAATCAAATCGGACGTTGGCTGCACAATGAAACACGAACGAGACTTCCCCGCAAAGAGTTTCCACAAGATGAGGCTCGATGCCCATGTCCCTCCAGGCGATCTCGCCATGGATGGATCGAACTTTATTCAAGGCACCCGGACACTCCTCGCGAATTCGATCGAACACCTGAAAAGACAATAGAAACTCAAACGTCACAATTCTAAGTTCCTATAATATACTACAATTCTTAAAAAGATTTAGAATTAAGGGGTCTAAGGAGTCTTAAAAATGTGCAAAGAAGGAACTGCAAAGCATAGTTTGATCTTTCATGTAATTTTTTAACTACTCAATATACAAGTATAATTTTTTTATATGTAATTCTACAAGATTTATTTAATATGAAACAAATTTTAAAATTTATGAAACTTTAGCCAAAACTAAAATAAATGATATGAAACATAAAGCTATTTGAACACATTGTGATTAGGCTTGCGCGGCAAATTGTGAGGTCAAAATTGAAGACATGACCAAGAAAATGACTTTATATTGTACAAATATGTACAAACAAAGACTTATACCTAAATTCTCAGCTCAATTTTAATTAGAATTTATTTTAAGAACTTTTTTCTAAAAAAATTTATAAAATTTTTTGAATTTTGATTTAAAATTTTTTTAAAAATTATTTCTAATTAAAATTGAGCTGGAAATTTAGGTATAAGTTCTAGTTTGTACATATTTGTACAATATAAAGTCATTTTCTTGGTCATGTCTTCAATTTTGACCTCACAATTTGCCGCGCAAGCCTAATCACAATGTGTTCAAATAGCTTTATGTTTAATATCATTTATTTTAGTTTTGGCTAAAGTTTCATAAATTTTAAAATTTGTTTCATATTAAATAAATCTTGTAGAATTACATATAAAAAAATTATGCTTGTATATTGAGTAGTTAAAAAATTACATGAAAGATCAAACTATGCTTTGTAGTTCCTTCTTTGCACATTTTTAAGACTCCTTAGACCCCTTAAATGAAATTATTTGAGATTTTTTAACACAATCAGAACTACCTAATTAGTCTATAACGAAATTACAGTAGAACCAAGATTATCCTCATCTGATTGGGACCTGAAGCAGGTCGGATAATCGAAATTTCCGGATAATAAGAATTTTTCATTCAATAGTAAAACTTATGGTACAGAGGAGCGCAGAAAGTACGCGGACCCGCAAATGCCCGAAATCCGTGTTGCTTTTGAGGCTGTAAACGTAGAATTTTTAGTGTTAAGAGTCTTGTATGGTAACAGATCTCTATACAATTCTAGATTCAATTCTGGAGATTTGTTAAAATGCAAGACCCTTAAATTATCTTTAAAACTAAGATTTCTTAGCAAAGTGCTAAAACTATTTTTAAATTTCTTAGTTTATTTCTAGAAAAAGTTATTATTTTGTTTGTTTTACTGAAGATATTGCTTAGTCGAGAAATTCTTATTTAGTTGCCGAAATTATGCTACATTAAAATCACCATTTTCCCCCGATTTCATAAAAACCGGAATTTCCCGGTTTCAGAAATGGTACAGAATTCAAATTTCAGAATCGTCTGAGATCCCTCATTTCAGAATCGCCGTAGATTTCCGAGACTGACATCTTTGTTAGAGATATTTTGACTGTTGACTTAGAGGCGGCCGGTTAACAGAGTTCCGGATGAAAGAGGGACGGATAACCGAGGTTTTACTGTAGTTAATTTTATGCTTAATTCTAAGCATCCCTGAACTATTAGTAAATACGACGCGAAAAATGCAGCGCAATACAGTTCTATTTCATCAATTCATACTAGTTATAACCGGATTAATACAATTTGACTGCATTGCTTAAAGCATACTATATATAAAACGCTGCAAAATACGTACAATTTTATACCTTTAACAAAGTGACCTATTTTAATTTAATGATAAAAAAATATGTGAAAAATAACACTTCACATGTCACTAACACTTGGTAAATATTTTATTTGCGAAAAGTAACATAAGTGTTTAACGCTTGCTTCTATAATTTAAAAAGTAGTCAAATGTTAGTTCTTAAAACTTTAAAAGTGATCAGTCATATGAAGAGTACACGGGAAGAACCGATTGATTTCGTACAAGGCTTTCTTTAATAGCTTCTTTGGGGATGATAGCGAGAAATCGCCTAAACTGGTATAAAGAAGCCAGTAACTCGCTTTTGTTTATCTTTCGCGGCAACCCTAATTCACGCCAGAGTTGAGTGGAACGAGTCACAGGTTTGTACCGCAAATGAAGAACCATAATAAAAACCGGTTTCCGGTTGCCAATGTCCGCCAAGCAGAGACAATTACGGAAAGACTAGAAATCAATCGGTTCTTCCTGTGTACTCTCCATATGTTAAATACAAAACTCACTTTGTATTGGAATAGTTTCCTGCGCTTTTCAAAGCGTTCAACTTCAGTTTGCCCACGAATTAGTATAATAATTTCAGATATGCCAGGGCATGATCGAAGAAGTTTCTCCAAGAGTACCTAGAAGAAATAATTGAACAATTATCCATAACTAAAATTGTTGAAAATTAGTTTTATAAAATTGTATCAAGTTTTTTTTAATTGATTCGAAACTATAAATCGTAAAATGTAAAAAGGGATCCAGTACACATTAGGGATTAATAACCATCGCACTAGATCTACGCGATTGCTATTGGTGACGGGATTCGTAATTTAGAACCACAGTCAGGTGACGAGCCGACACCTGAGCAATTCCACAAGGAAGGTTAGTTTAACTATCATCGCACTAGAGCAACACAAGGGCTATTGGCGACAGACGTCGTTTTTTAGAACCACCGTCAAGTGACGAGTAGGCACCCAACGCAACGGCCCACAAGGAAGACTTCCTTATACGCTTTTTATTAATACTAAAATATTGGAAAGGAGCGAAATAGGAAAATATCCAATGTACTTCACCAATTTGGTACAACTAACGATACAATGACCGATATGTTTATTGGCGACTTTTGGCAAGCTTGAAAATTCAAAGTAGAATGAGAATATTTCTTATGTTGCCACGCTCTCTAAATTCATTGGTTGTTTTGCTTTCTTTCCATATTACTTAAAACTAGCCAATTGGGTTTTTTATAACGTCACTCGCTCAGAACTGCGATTTCATTGGTTGTTTTGTTTTCTTCGACAAAGAGTTGAAACATCCCTATTGCTATAGAGTTGTATGTAATATGAACAGGAATGTTTACCACATTTCGAAATTTTCATTTCTTGGCAAAGTAACGCAAATCGCCAAATGGAGACCGGCCATTATATCAGAACTGTCTGACCCCTTCTATGTTTGGCGACTCATGTTACGATAATACTTACTTTTCCGACAAATCCAGTTGCTCCTGTTATTAGTACTTTTTTGCCATTGAATACTTCTGGAATGGTCGGCATATCAACTAAGTGGTCCATCTGGACGTTGGTTAAACAAAATTCTGAACTATGCTGAAAATTAAAAGTTTCATTGTCAAAAAAAGACAGTGGAAAAAATCAACCTTATCAACAACTTAAATTTCAGATACTATTTGAATCAATAACTAAACGATGGTAACATTTTCTGGTATTGGTTGATTTCTAGGATTAGAAGAAGAACCTTTGAAATAAAAATTTATTTAATGAGAAAAAACAGATGCCAGTGAAAACGATTCAAACACAAGAACATCGCTTAATAATATCAATAGTAATATAATGGACGAAATATGTCTGCATTGCAAGCATTGATTTTTTAAACATTTTAATTGACTTAACCTTATTTTATATCTAATTTTGAAAAAATAAACTGGCATAATAAAGAAGTTAGTTATTTGAATTTGCATCGTTAGTTTACAATGTCTAAATTAGAAACTATTTATCACACAAAAGTATTTATAAAATCCATACCTCTTTACTCGTTTGAACTGAATTGTGAATGCAAAAAAATAGCCGAAGTCCGTGAATTTATAAACAATCTGAAGAACTCACTGATGCCACTTCAATTCGCAAAAAACCTATAAATTAATAAATATGTTTAGTCATTGGCCTAACATGGTTTACTTGAAAACCAATACCAACATTTTCGGACAGTTCAAGGCGCTGTGAAATCTGTAGTTATGTCCAAACGTTCTAAAGCTTTTGCATTCGATTTCGAAAAAGGTTCCAGTCCACACAAAAATTTTAGACGAATTAAAAATGAGCCAAATTACGAGGCGTGTTGTTCTATGAATTTTTAAAAGGACACATTTTGAAATTTACTATTTTTTACTATCTCAAGGGTAATACCCCGTGTAGAGGAAGTGCACATTAAATATGCTTCAAAGTCCTAACGCTGCGTACGATGTCACCCTTAACGGTTGCGCTGATAGTGCCTACTGAGTTGTCGGCTCGCCACTTGACTGTGGCTTGACATGGTTTGCTTGAAAAACGATACCAAAATTTTCGGACAGTTCAAAGCGCTGTTAAATCTGTAGTTATGTTCAAATGTTCTAAAGCTTTTGTATTCGATTTCGAAAAGGATTAAAGACCACGCACAAATTTTAAACGAAATAAAAATATGCCAAATTACGAGGCGCGTTGTTCTATGAATTTTTAAAAAGACATATTTTGAAATTTACTATTTTTTCTTTCTCAAGTCCAGTCTGTTAAGACGTTCACCTTCAATGCAGAGGATCCCAGGCATTTCCAAAATAATTGCTGACCTATATACGGCCCGTGCAACCAAAAATGTCAGATGAATAATACCCCGTGTAGAGGGAGTGGACATTAAATATGCTTCTAAGTCCTAACGCTGCGTACGATGTCACCCTTAACGGTTGCGCTGATAGTGCTTACTGAGTTGTCGGCTCGCCACTTGACTGTGGTTCTAAAGTACGAAGCACGTCGGAAATTGAACTTGGGTAGCTCTAGGGCGACGATAATTTTTACTAACTTACTCTTACATCAAGCCAATGGACACCTGAAACGGGCAAGCATCAGAGACATAACATAGAATGGACTGCGCATTGGCAAACCTTAAGTGTCCTAATCATCTAACTTACACAGTCACATGACTGTGTCGCGTTTGGCTCGCATCTATGGCGAGTTTACCATTTGGCGAGTTTTTCCACAACGACCTGAACACAGAGGCCGACAATTGATGTAATGATAAAAAAAGCTTGGAAAGGAGCAAGGATGAATCGCTAGTATTTTAAGATCCTCTTAATAGATATCAGATTATTTCTTTGATTTTGTGCGTCTATTTAAGATTACTTGAACAATTGAATGTGGACTCTTTATTAAAAATTAATTTAAAAGAACATTAGTAGGCTTATGTCGAGTGTTGCTGTAATATAAGTTGGTTATTGACATGGTGAATATTTTCTGCCGTCTCTATAACTTTCGTTCTAACGGTCCGATTTAAAAAAAATCAAATATATATATATTTTTTTGAAATATTGCTTCTTCCTTTATTTCACCTGGAATAAATCAACTTTCTAAAACACATCAATCATGATTGTTAACATGCTCAGAGATTAAAAGAATGTAATTAAATATTTATTATAAAAGCCAAAAGAGAAAAATACCAGCAATGCTCAAAAAATCGTCTGCAAAAACATTAAAAAAATTCAAGCTGCCGTGATTGGTAGAAACCCACGTGACTTGGATATTGATGGTGGTCTCCACTTCGGTTTGCTAGCTGATATTCAGGTCTTGCGACAATTTTGAATAGTTCGTAACGAAACGGTAGCGTTAAGTTGCCATATGTAGCAACCTTTCCCCTCTTTGCGCTTTGTGATGTTTAGGACATAATGCTAATCTGCAAGGGATGGCGGTTTTTTAGAAAAAAACGGTTTTCCATCTTCCATCGGTTTTTCCCTAAAAAACCGGTTTTCGGTTCCGAAGGGCCTCATTAAAAAAAACCGGATTTCAGTCAAAACCGGGACCACCGGCTTTTTGAAAACCGGTTTTGGTTTTCCATCCCTAAGCTGCTTTACTATGAATGCGCAGTCCACTCGATGTTATGTCTCTGACAAGCATGGCTTCCCTTAAATCATAGCGTTGGTGGTTGGTTCGTTGACAAAACAAATATTTTTAGGCTTGTGTGCTTGGTCAGAGACCCGCTTATAAACATCCGTCAAGTAAGACAGACAAAACACACACACGTGACAGATGCTGCCATCTGTCGCCGCCTATACAATTTAAACATGACCCTGAAGGGGAGCGTAGTTACGTGAAACGTTGTCTCTTACCTAAAAGACAAACCACCCTCTCCTCGTTCGATTTATCACTCTGAACTAAAACTGTAAAATAATTCCATGACAGTGTTTTAAAGTATTTTTAATTGGTTGTAGGAATTATTATTGCTACCGAACAACAAAGAAATTGTGGTGATTATTAAAAATAATTAAGGGGACCGGGGGGGGGGGGGGGGGGGCAAAATAATTTTTTTAAAGTTACAGACCGAAATGGATGAAATTTTTTTTATAGCTCAGGGACATAAAATATAATGAAAATACAAAATAATAAAAGAAAAATATGCAATAGTTTTTTTTTATTAAAAAATAAATTTTATTAAAAATTAAATTTGTAGAACTTTTTTTAAAAATGCTCTTCAAATAAAAATTTTTTTCTCTAAAATGTCTAATTTTTTTATATAAGATATTTAAATATATGTTAACAAAGATGTGCATGGATTTTTTATTTGTCCGATTGGTTAATTAATTAAAATTAAAAACTTATATTACTTGGCAATTTTTGGTTTTTTTCATGATATGCTAAAAGTAAAACAGAGTAAAATAATAAAAAATATTATCAGATTTCAAAATCCATGCACAATTATGTTTGAAAGATTATCAATAAAAAATTTCCACAATTTCAAAGCAATACACAAATTTTTGAATCGCGACAATTGGAATGTACGACAAACATAGAGATCACGACAAACCACTAAAAACACTTATGGAGAAAAAGGCAAGTAAAGAAAAACAGACGATTTTCGGATTTCGGTGTTTACGAAAACTCCAATTGTATTTCGAATTCTTTTCGGATCTTTAAAAGTAAGATATGTTCTTAAAGATAAAAGTCGAGCTATAACTTTTTATTAAAATACCAAAATCGATATTTGTGACATTTTTTGCCTCCCCGGTCCCCTTAATAAATAAATACTGTCCCGTATAATATCGAACCTTGTTTTTCATTTAATACCATGTAATAGCGCCAATGTTACAACTTACTTGTTTTTCTATTAGAATTTCGATGAGTATTAAAGTAGAATATTAAGTTCTTTTAGAACTTCTCTTTTTATAATATTAACTCTTAGCACTGTCAGTTAATTTTTCTCCACACATAAAAAACTTATTAAAAGAAATAGTCTCGTAACATATATTTATTACTAGTTTAAGGATTTTAAAGAGATTTTATAAAATAGTTAAACAAACATTAAATTTACATTTTTGTTCAGGACAAACAAATAAAAATATGCATAATAAATAAGTCTGTGTCAATTTTGAGAACAATTTTAAGTTATTTTCCTTATTTCAATCACTCAAAAAAATAGATTATCTATAATTCACCAAAAACTGTCGCGATAAAAATACATTACTCACAGCAACAGTTGTCACATAAAATATTAATAACGAGATACCCTAGATGGCAGCACTAATCAACACATAGAAGTTGATATTTTCAATAGGGGAAAGTATTTCAAGGCCACCGAGCAATGACGTCACGTGTCGGCTGGACAGGCAAGTCAAACAAAACTCAAGAAAGCGCACAGCGAGAAAAACCACAAGTTCATGAAAGCGTGGAGTAAAAGATAGCGTAGTCGTAGCTAGTGATTTTGTGTCTTTGAACAGACGAAAATGAATTGGATAACTGGATTCATTATTTTATTCAGTGTGTTCACAACAAGTAAGTTTATTGATCTTTAGATTTATTTTGTTTGATTGTTGTTTTTGTGAATAAGTTTTTGCGCGCAAAAAGTTTTGGAGGGAATGTTTGGGCGAAACAACCGAGTGTTTTCGTCTGGGTCGAAAACAACCTCTATGTAAACAACAACGTTTGGGTCTTTGATTTTGATCAATGTATTGCAATTGAAGGTTAATTCTTAATGACTGACTCTCATATTTGTTGATTTTAGAAACTATATTTTATAAATATTTTATTAAATATTTTTCTATATAAAATAAGATGTATAAAAATCATTATAAATTAAAGCCATCAGTTTGATTTGTTACGTTTGTATATGCAATTAGGTATTTGGTTTAAAAATTAAAACCTTAGGTATGAATACAAAAAAATTAAATTCAGTTAATACGATTTTTTGCATAAGCTGTAGACTTGCTTCTAAACGAAATTAGCAAAATTTGTATGTGTTTGTGGATAAATTGGCTTGGATTTATCGATGAACTAAAGCAAGTTCAACTGAAGCAAGTCAATATGATTACTGTTAATAAAACGCTATGTGAACTTAATTATATCTCAATAAGTTAAGGAAGGGGGTTTCAAGGTCATGAACCCCTCTCTGGACCGAAAATTAGCAATGCGGTATTAACAATAACTATTAATTAGGTTTTTTTTATCACATGCCATTAGTTATTAGTTGGCAGGGCCCGATCACCGAATAGGCCGGGGAAGCCTGGGCTTCCTCCTCAAAATTTGAAGGGGCCCCCAAGGCCCAAATCACCTTTTTTTTTAACACTCATACAAATATCCCCACATTTTCAAAAACTTATGTTCCGAAAACATTTTTTATTTTAAGTTTGGGATATGGGATGTTTGCAGGAAGCAAAGTAAAATTCCCCATCTTGTTAACTTTTTATAGTATTCTTAATAAAACTTTAAGCCGCTATTGGGGGTTACTTTGGAGCCACTTTTGGGACAACAGTTGCTTATACAATGAATACAAGCCAATATTTTTACCGGAGAAAAATTCAAAATGAAAAGTAAACCGTAGTTGTGAATATGGGACAATCATAAATCAGCAAAGTTTATATTGTAGTAAAAATGCTCGTGCAGAATAATTTCAATGAGCATAAGTACTAACGCTTTGTATCTCACGGACTTTTAGAGAATGAAACTTCAGTCAAGCGAATCAAATTGTATAAATTTAAAAAAAAAACTGAAATCCAGCGACCCCTCGTTATATCGCGCTTCTCGGGAGACAAGCAAAAAACGCGATATAACCGAATGCGCGATATGACGAGCGACTTGATAAATATTACACTTTTGACGTACATTTATGCTCTCCACAAAGTCTTTAAACTAAAGCACAGTAAGTGTTTGAAAGATAAAACTAATTATTATTAAATAATATAACTACTTAAAAAAAAACACAAATTTTGATTTGACTATGACTTATTATTAATTAGTACTATAAAAATTGCACATTATTGCACAGGTTTTCTCTATGCTTAATTCACTCATTTTCTTGTAAAATATCCATCTAAAGTTAGCTTCTTTGATTTTTCTCTCCAATATCTTGACGTGTCGCCCATCTTGACCTTGTGTCTCATGACGATTTTTTAAGGAAAGTACATATGTATTGAAAAAAAAAAACCGGGGGAAAAAGTGGGAGACATGATACAAGGCACGATATATCCGAATGCGCGATGCAACGAGGCGCGATAGTTGGTTGGTGTACAAAAATTTTCAGACTTGTGTGCTTGGTCAGAGACCCGCTTATAAACCTTCGTCAAGTAAGACCGACACACACACATACGAGACAGATGCTGCCAACTATCGCGCGCCACCTATACAATTTAGACAAGTCCCTGAAGGGGAGGGAAATAGTCTCCAGGAACCTGTACCCTTGGGAAACTGCGCGATGACCGCCCACAGGACTTTCGGACCCAACAGATTTAACGAGCACGTACTCCGCATATACTCGCGACCAGGACTCGATCGCGGGACCTTCCGATCCGGAGATCGAGACTCTGACCACAGGGCTCCCACAGCCCCGAGGCGCGATATAGCGAGGGGTAACTGTACCTTTCAAAACATTTTTTTAAAAAAAAACCAACTATAAAACAGACAGTAACTATTCCTCTGGCTTAAAATTCACACATAAACCACGTCACATCCATCTTTCTATCCTAACCTACAACGAACCTCCTTTAAATAACACCCCCGACACTCGATAAATTTACATTCCATAGCGGTAATAAAAAGCGGGCTGGCTCAACGTTATTCCCAGGAAAAAGCGTAACTCCCGATTCCTTGGGGGGAATCCAATCCTTTTTCCATCGTTTTGGCCTTCTCACTTTCATTTCACCTGAGATGGATGGACCCAGGGCTTAGTCGCCAGTCCCACTATTGGGCGAATGCAACTCAATTTTAAGGGGCTCCAAAATGTTTTTTTCAGATAAATTTATTGAAAAGATATGCTGAAACTAATTTCTTGCAGATAATGATTCGTTTTAATTTGTTAAAATTGAGTCTAAAAAAGTTCCCCTTCAAAAATACTGGTATTTCTCTTACTAAAATCTTAATTATTGTACTCATTATGAATTATTTTTTGTAATTTATGCAAACATCTTAAATAAGTTTTAAATTAGAGATCCTACAAATGCTCACAATTTTATCAATTGATAAAATGCGGTTTTCATGTTAATGTAAAACAAGCTAATTTCACGTATTCCACCATAGAGGCATCATTTCGGAAGTTCTAATATTGTCATTATCTAGTAAGTTACTTTTGTGATACAATTGTTTTCATTTTACTCCCATTTAAAATTGTATCGATAATAATACGAGACAGTTTCTGTCTGTGGATCGTGAAAGACCTACTTAAACTGCCCTCAGTAATTCGAAATGTTTATTATAGATTACCTTAATACCTACGTGTGCACCCGAGGCTAACTTTTTATAGTGTGTGATGAGGTGCTGACCGGTTGAGAGTTTATCAAAAATGGCCTCATTATGTATTCAATAAATATTAAATTTTGCAAGTTTTTTTTAAATAATCGAATTTTTCTAATTTGGTTTTTTTCTTCTGAGTTTTGTAATGTCTTCTAGTTTCTATACCCTGATTTTTTTTGACGTACCACACTTATCCATTTGTAGTAGTTATTACAAATTTACGAATATTAGCATTGGCTTATTTGAATTTAGTAATCTAACAAATACGAAGATAAAAACGACAAAAGCAACTGCTGTCAGACGATCACAACTTTAATGGAAGACACAACAGACAACACTAGCCGATTACCAGATACAAATATACACAACTAGCTATGCATTGCATAAACAATTACGATTGAATATCGATAACAATGGTTTTGGCTTTGGGGTAACGGACAGACTTCCAGACATCGTATTTATAAAAGCTTCCACTCTTTACGTTATAAAACTTGTGTGGAAGCTAAAAGCTAAAATGGGTTATTTTCCCCAATTGCGAATTTTCAAAGAGCAGGTATAAGCAAATATTAAATATTGCATAATTTATATGAAATCCAATTCGTTAAAAGGGCTGGGGAGCTTAGTCGGTTAGGCACTCGCCTAGCATGCGAAAGGTCCCAGAGTCAGGACCGGGCATCACCAAAATAACTGCCGACCTATAAACGGCCCGTGCAGCCAAAAATGTCCGACGAATAATACCCCGTGTAAGGGAGTTCACGTTAAATATCCTTCAAAGTCCTAACTCTGCGTACGATGTCGCCCTTGACGGTTGCGTTGCGTGCCTATTCAGGTGTCGGCTCGTCACTTGACTGTGGTTCGAAAATACGCCTCCCTCCGCCAATAGCCCTCGGTGTAGCTCTAGTGCGAAGATAATTCAAACCAAAACTTGTGTTGAAGCTAAAAAGGTTTTTTTTCCACAAATTGTGAACTTGCGACGAACAGTTATAATACAAAACAGTAAAAATTGTATATGATGCGTAAACATAAAGGAATTCATTAGTGTTTGTATATATTTTGCCGCCCGCGTTGGATTGCGAAAAACCTCTGCAATAGAAGCATTGATTTGATGGTATGGTAGGATTTTGATTTATGAAGCAACTGACCCTCTGTTCCATTCCCATCACGTACTTCATCATTTCTTTTTTTACGTCATCTAACATAAATGTGACGTCAGACGTTCCGGCACCAAGAAGTAAGAGGGCTGACTGGGGTTTTTAAAACAACATATAGGATTAAAATGGTCTATGTGCATTAAAAATGTATGGATTGTAGTATCGTATCGCATACATTTTGTAGTAGTAGTACCGCATTTTATTTCTCATTTTATGTAATGGTCAGATACAGTTGAAACTAGTAATTTTTTATTTATAATAATTATATGCTTAAGACTGTAATGGAGGCAGGTGTTGGTCATTATTACGGGGGAAAAAGCATTGACCGCTAAAAAAGTGCAACCTAGTTAGATCTGAAATATAAGAAAATATAATTTTTCTATATTTAAATTGTTAATTTATTCAATTTTTAATTTATTCAATGGTTAATTTGTATTAAACATTTAAGGCTGCTCATCACCCCCATACCTCCTTCGAGAGTTTAAAAAAAAACCGCATCAAACTATTCCTATAATTTCTTCACTTTTTTCGGAACTAAAACCATTTTTCCCCCATACATTAGCGAGCCCGATCGAAGGAGGACGGGGTATGGGGGTGATGAGCAGCCTTAAGTTAAAACATTAAAAATGTCGGATATTTTACTAGTTACCACATATAGTGGCTACTTGTTAATTAACCAACAACTAAATATTCACCATAACCAAGATTGTTTTTTGAAGAATATGTAAACTGTAAAAAAATTAAACTGTAAAGTAATTTCTTTATAAAAAAAAAAATATCTCATAATATAAATTTACTGCAAGTTATCTTCTCTAGAGCAACTAAAACGTGGCCTAGGGGGAAAAAAAACATAATTTCCTCTTCCTGTAACTTTTAATGTCTTTCACGCAAAACTTTCGCTCCAACTTTTTTTTAACAGCTAGGCAAAAAAAATGCAGTTAAAGATTGCGGATCATTTTTATTAGAGTTTTATAGAAACTTCATTAAGAAGTGTTAATGAAAATAGCGATACACATTCTGTACTGAGATATCGAGTCCAAAATATTTTAAACTTCACAAAGTAGGAAAAAGTTCAATTTATTTGATACCCTTTTGCGCACATCTATTGATTGACTCATTTTTTAATCTTTTTGTAATTTAAAAGAAAGAAAATTTCATCAAAATTTAGTTTTATAGTAACTTCATTAAGAAGTGTTAATGAAAATAGCGATACACATTCTGTACTGAGATATCGAGTCCAAAATATTTTAAACTTCACAAAGTAGGAAAAAGTTCAATTTATTTGATACCCTTTTGCGCACATCTATTGATTGACTCATTTTTTAATCTTTTTGTAATTTAAAAGAAGGAAAATTTCATCAAAATTTAGTTTTATAGTAACTTCATTAAGAAGTGTTAATGAAAATAGCGATACACATTCTGTACTGAGATATCGAGTCCAAAATATTGTAAACTTCACAAAGTAGGAAAAAGTTCAATTTATTTGATACCCTTTTGCGCACAACTATTGATTGACTCATTTTTTAATCGTTTTGTAATTTAAAAGAAAGAAAATTTTCAATATTTAACAATGTGTCTCCACTTGAAAGCATACAGTTGGAACAGAAAATAAAATTGAGATATAAAACTCTTTCGTATCCTGGATCAAAATTCTACACCTAAGCTTGTCAAATCTCTTTTTATATATAAAAGTTATTTACCTCTGTCGACAAAATAGTTACGGATTATTGTTTGATAGTTTACTTAGAGCTGAATATAAATTATATAGTAGTCATAGTTACCGTCGTATTGATTTATTGATTGGGGTCTAGTCCAGAATTTCTTGACTGGTAAATTTTTTTGCGAAATAGCGTACGATTTATTTTTGTTAGATAAGTGAGGGATATTAATTTTATTTGGGTAATTTAGGAAAGGTCGCCAAACATAATTTACAACTTTTTTGACGGGCGAAACTTGTTTTAAAAAAAATTATATCGTCATCAATAATTCTGTCCATGGCGATTTTTAATTATCCCTCGAAATTATGTAATTCGTTGTTTTTTAGTGCTTAAGTTTTGGACTTTTTTTCGATTCATTCCTCTCCCTTCGGAGGGGCTGGGGAGCCCAGTCGGTTAAGCACTCGCTTAGCATGCGGAAGGTCCCAGGTTCGCGTCCAGGCATCGCCAAAATAGCTGCCGACCTATAAACGGCCCGTGCGGCCAAAAATGTCCGACGAATAATACCCCGTGTAAGGGAGTGCACGTTAAATATCCTTCAAGGTCGTAACGCTGCATACGATGTCGCCCTTAACGGTTGCGTTGGGTGCCTATTCAGGTGTTGGCTCGTCACTTGACTGTGGTTCTAAAATACGACGCCCGTCGCCAATAGCCCACGTGTAGCTCTAGTGCGACGATAATTCAAAAACCTAACCTCGTCTCCCCTCGGGGAAAAAATAAATGATAAAATAAAACCTCTCCTTAAAAATGTTAGCACAATAATTTGTTCTTTCATTATACTGTACAGTAGTGGCCAAAAGTGTGGACATTTTTTTTTAAGTTTCGTGTAAATTTGCGTGCTTGTAAAATATATTAATTTTCACTTAAATACAAACGTTTATTCATTAAATTGAAGGTAATTTAATGGAATTTTCAGTATTAAAAAATACTAAAGGTGAAAATTAATATATTCTACAAGAAGCACACAATGTTGAAAAACATGAAACTTACAAAAAATGTCCACACTTTTGGCTACCACTGTATTTCAAATTCCGATTTTATAATTTGTCTAACATCATCATTTCCATATATTTTGATAAGATAAATAAATCACGTCTCCTTTTTTTGCCATCTTGATTTCAGATAAGCGAGTTTGACCTTCATGTGAAATTATTGATTCCTCCTCCTCTTAATCCTTTTTCAAACTAATTCGAAAAAATTGTACTTGTTTTTCCTTAACACAGCAATTATTACCAGATTGCTATTATGTTTCAAAGAATTTTAATCTCTTCTGCTCACGCATAAGTTATACGTATTCGAAAATTCAAAAAACGATATTAGTAAAATGTAACGTGCACTGAGCTTCCTATTGACAATCAAGTAATATAACTTTGAAAACGAAGGCGTAAAAGTTTCACCGATTGTGAAATCTTCTATAGCTAGAAAGCTCTTAAATGCAGTTGTTTAGCCGTGGTCTTTAGAGCTAATGCATTAGTTTATCGTCCTACAAGCATCTTTTCACCAGACTTACATGGCAAAGCAATACTTTTGCAGAAGTTGTTTAGCATTCTGATTTATTTTTTCATCGATAGCATATGATTACATCCCTCTTGTAATACAAATTTGTCTTGGCTGGTGGCATGGGCGTCGCAACATACCGCCAGCCTTGAAATATAACATTTCAAAATAATTATAACACTCAATACACTCTAGTAATAATACACAGAAATTAAACTCAATCCTCAAATTGGTAATTTACACAATTTTTATATTACTCTCTTAAACATCTAATGTTACTGTTGGGTCATTCCATGTGAAATCACCCAAATTTAAGAAAATTTGTTGCCGACTAGTCACCGATTTTGTTCAAAAAATTACCACTTAAACTTGTTGTGGAGAAACCCTCAAATATCAATTTTTAGCGCATTTTGTCGATTATTTGCTGAGATACGGACTTTTGAAAAATGATCGTTTTTGACAAATTTCGGCCATCTTGGATTTAACACTGTGCACTGAAACTTCAATAACTTGAGAATTAATTGGCCAAATTTAACAATTTTGGTGTCCATTTGAAGCTATTTATACGAGAAACATAAATCTAGCGTTTGAAAGAAGTTTTTAAAAAAATTTTACTAAAGTTTTAGAAGGAAAATTAAAAAAATCAGTGTTAAAATTTTAAAAATTTCAATAGGCTGTAAAAAAAATAGGTATATATTTTTTTCTTCGAAACTTGGTGAAAACATTAATCAATATGTGTTCTTTAAGTACAAAAAAAATTGGAGAGGTAAAATTTCTTAAAAGCTGGAAAAGAATTTTTTTGCAACCCGTGATATTGAGCGCTACGGCTGCAATAAATTGAGAAATAATTCTTCAAATTTCACAATTTTTGTGTTGTTTTGAAGCTAATTATATGAGAAATATAAATCCAGTGTTTAAAAAAGGTTAAAAAAAATATTTTATTATACTTTTAGAAGGAAATTGTAAAAAAAACTCCGTTAAAATTTTTTTTAATTCAATATGCTTACAAAATATGTACCCATTTTTTCCCACCTGAAAATTGGTGAAAACATTAATCAATATGTGTACTTTAAGTACAAAAGAAATCAGAGAGGTAAAATTTCTTAAAAACTAGAAAAGAATTTTTTTGTAACCCATGATATTGAGTTACAAAACTCACAGATGTAGGAATATATGACACTGAAAAGTTTCTAAAAAATAATTTTTAGAACTGACAAATGAGATCTTGGTACATACCATTTTTAACATTGAGAAGAAATAATTTATTCCTCCCTGAAGTTTTCAAACAAGTGTTCAATTGACTTGGTTTCATCAGGGGTGATATTGTATGTTCTCAACATTTAACAATCTAACAAAGGAGAGCTAAATAATAGTGTGTAATATAGTTTCAGAATTTTCACAGTTGGCAAAGCAGTTTAGTGACAAACAGTATATCAAAAGAGTTAGAAGTGCCTCTTAGAAAAAACAAACTTCATTTCTGCATTACTTAAGGTAGGCGAATACCTAAAATTTTAAAATTTTTACTATTACTTTAATCTTTTCCAAATTTGGCATAGTGATTTCAAATATAATTTACAATGCTTTTTTGGCAATTTTTTTTATTTAAATATAATTGATTTATTTTAAACGGTGTTTTTCTACTAAAAAAAGGGGTTTACGCTAACACTTCTAGCATAAAAAGTTTTACACTGATTTACCTGAAATTTTTTACAGATGCTATTTTAATATACATCTGTGCCATGAACCTCTAACATCTGGTGTAAATATAGTAGTTTTTGTTTAAAAAAATGTCAAAGTGTAAGTTTATCGAAAAAAAAATTTGTTGATTGGTAGTTGCGAGTACGGTAATTCCTTAAATCCATTGCACTTACGGCACCATCTGCGCATGCTCAGCATCTGCCGGAAATCCAGCTCTCTTACGGAAAACCACTGCGCGTGCGCAGACGGATACTGAAAGGGAAAGATAGTTTGTCACTTTGGCTTATTATCGCCCAAAGTTGATAAGGTTTTGGGAATAAAAATTAACATGTTGATTGAGATGAAATCGATCCTCGTTGCGGAAGAATGGAATAAAAAAAAAAGATAGAATCCTAAAAAATAATCATTAAAAAATAATCATAAAAAACAAACTCGTCTCTTGACCAGGGTTCTAAATTACGAGGCATCGTCAATTATGGCCAATTACAACCAACAATTACGCCTCGTAATTTAGAACTCTGGTCAAGGGACGAGGGTTTTTTTTTCGAAAAAGATTGAAATCATAAATAAGAAACTCGTCTCTTGACAAAGGTTCTAAATTACGAGGTACAGCCAATTATGGCTAATTACGGCCAACACATCCAATTACGCCTCGTAATTTAGAACCCTGGTCAAGAGACGAGTTGGTTTTTTATGATACCATTCTCCCCCCCCCCCCCTTCTTGATTAGTAAGTATCTCAAAGTTTTTTGCATTTGGAATATTCATTACAGCTACAGACCACTCTGAATAGCGATCGTTATTTTATAACCACCCTGTATAGTTTAAAATGTATTATAGATCTGGAAGTTGCTTTTTTAACTGATAACCTTAATTTCTAAAGCCATGCTAAATGACTGGTGTACGTTAAATCCGTCGTGGTCACTAAGTCCTCCAAGTTACCATACCAAATCAATACATGTGACAAGTCAATTCTGGGGATCCTCTAGTTAGCCTCTGTCTCTAAAAATTAGATGGATCCATTTAAGTGTGTGTGTTGTATCTCTCTTGCTTGACGAAGGATTATAAGCGGGTCTGATTATGTAAAGTGTTACATCAATTGATCCCAGAATAAAATAGGCTTAGAATTGGACAGTGTTATAATCCAATAATTCTATTATAATCCATAAACGCACGCGTTCGGCGAGGGTAAACGCTTGATATTCAATAACAACCTAAACCTTCACTACAACCCTAACTAACAACTTGGCGATATTTTACTTGGCTGCTCACAAAAACGTTTCGCTCTCAAGTCGAGATATCCGATTGCGCAGATTTCCGGCGCTGCCGTTAGATTAGCCACATTGTGTTTGTTTCAAGTTAATTCATAAAATTTGTCGTAAAACACATTCTTGTGATTTGTTTGTAACTCTAGAGGGTCATTGCACGGATCAGTTCAAAACGAAGAATTTAACACATAATTCATGCATATCGGAGGAAAATTCAATGTGGTAGGCTTGTTGGCGTGAACCTCTTTTTTTAGTTGAAAAACGCCGTTTAAAATAAATAAATTATATTTAAATTTAAAAAACTGCCTAAATAGCATTATTCATTATATTTGAAATCACCATGCCAAATTTGGAAAAGATTAAAGTAATAGTAAAAATTTTAGAATTTGGGGGAATTTTGGGTATTCGCCTACCTTAATATAAACAATCCCTGCACCTTTTGCCTATGGATTGTTTCTTTTTATTACTGAAAAATGACATGGTTTAGTATGATGACATGATTTTTGAGGTTTTGCTGAATGATTTAATTTCCTGTGGTCATAGGTTTTGAAGAAATTAGGCAGATATGTTCAAAGCTTTTTCCTTAATAACTTACAATGTGGATTAAAGACTTTATTCTACTTCATGCAAAACACAGGGTAAGGGAAATGAAAACTTATAGGACACGAATGTGAGATTCAATTTATGTAAAATTATTGGATCGAATTACACTTTTAGTATTATAAAAACCTTTTTAGTGCTCAAAATCAAGTTAACTTAACATGATAATGAAAATTTTACTTTTTAGAAACATTTTCATTGGCATATTCCTACATCTGTGAGTTTTGTAACTCAATATCATGGGTTACAAATAAATTCTTTTCTAGTTTTTAAGAAATTTTGCCTCTGATTTTTTTTTTCTACTTAAAGTACACATATTGATTAATGTTTTCACCAATTTTCAGGTGGAAAAAAAGGCATAGGGGAGAGTGTTGTACCTTGGGACAATTTTTACATTTTAATTTTTTTCTTCGATAATTATTGTCAAAATAAAAATTTCAAAGCAGCATTTCAACACACCAATATATTCCTCTATAATATATTTTTTTAAATTCTGGCAGCTTGAAATTGAAAAATTGCCACTCATTTAAAGTAGAGAGGATAAACTGTCCCAAGGTACAACATGATGTTGTACCTTGGGACATGCTTTATAATTCAGTCAATAGTCATTCACTTGAACTAATTTGCGTCAGGAAACAAACTTTATTTCAAAATACATCAGAAAATGTGTTCTTTAGAACATTTCATCACACGGAAGGAAAAATATTTATCAGGCGTTGCCAGAATTATATTTTCAAACTTCAATCATTATAAAATATATCCAAAACAAAGCTGAGTTGTATTTTACATGTTTTGTGGAATTGCTCTTAAAATAAATAATAAAGATATTTTTAATTATCCAAATTATTAAGAATTTAATCAAATTATTAATACTGTCCCAAGGTACAACACACTATATGGTTTAAATAAAAGCAAGATAGTGGCCAATCCAAATGCATTATCATTATTTTCTCATAACCAAAACATTTTAAAATCTTCTCTTTTATGAAGAAAATAAAATGCAGTTGACTTTTTGTAAAAGTACTAAGGTAAAAAATTATATTTGAATGAGAAAAATATTTACTTTGGGGTAATGAAATATTATTTTTTGTCACCATTTCATCAATTCAATGATGCTAGTGTTAAATTTCATTATGATGATGTCTGTTGGTTAAGGCTACTATTAGAAATAAACAATGTATGAATATTGCCAATAGATTCTTAGAAATTGTCAGTGTCCCAAGGTACAAGCGTCCCAAGGTACAACACTCTCCCCTATATTTTTTCAGCATATTGAATTTAGAAAAATTTTAACAGAGTTTTTTTACAATTCCCTTCTAAAATTATAATAAAACATTTTTTAACCTTTTTTAAACACTGGATTTATATTTCTCATATAATTAGCTTCAAAACGACACAAAAATTGTGAAATTTGAAGAATTATTTCTCAATTTATTGCAGCCGTAGCGCTCAATATCACGGGTTACAAAAAAATTCTTTTCTAGCTTTTAAGAAATTTTACCTCTCCAATTTTTTTTTTACTTAAAGAACACATATTGATTAATGTTTTCACCAAGTTTCGAAGAAAAAAATATATACCTATTTTTTTTACAGCCTATTGAAATTTTTAAAATTTTAACACTGATTTTTTTAATTTTCCTTCTAAAACATTGGTAAAAAATTTTAAAACTTCTTTTAAACGCTAGATTTATGTTTCTCATATAAATAGCTTCAAATGGACACCAAAATTGTTAAATTTGACCAATTAATTCTCAAGTTATTGAAGTTTTAGTGCACAGTGTTAAATCCAAGATGGCCGAAATTCGTCAAAAATGATCATTTTTCAAAAGTCCGTATCTCAGCAAATAATCGACAAAATGCGCTAAAAATTGATATTTGAGGGTTTCTCCACAACAAGTTTAAGTGGTAATTTTTTGAACAAAATCGGTGACTAGTCGGCAACACTCATTGGGTGATTTCACGTGGAATGACCCTGTTGCCGTTTGGCAACAAGTAACATCATCCACTTTATTCTATTAAAGTAGAGCTCCCTCTCGACAAATTTGTGGGGTTTTTCATCTATTACATTTCATTTTGAAGTTTTAGTTTTTAGTTACTAATAAAATAACCCTCATAGATAACAGTAGCAAAAGTTTATTCAAAATTAAAGAGGTAAGTTATTAACTGTTGTGAAGTTACGTCTTTGGCAGTATTCAAAGTATAATAATATTAGTAGTAAATACAAAATAAATTTTTTTGACAAAATATAGTTCAAGATGATTATTTAAAAATATATTTAGTAGTTTTCTAGTCATTCTTATCAAATTTGGAATTTTGTGAAATTTTGAAAAAATTAAAGGAATTGGAATTATTTAAATTCCAATGCCGTTAAATTGTTTTCAGTATTTTCCCCACAATATATAAGTATTAAAGATACAAATATATTTTTTCGGGAGTAAAAAAATCATGCATTACAGGGTTAACTATCAAGTAATAAAACTTGGAAAACTAAGGCGTAAAAGTTTCACCGATTGCGAAATCTTAGTTGTTCAGCCGTGGTCTGTCCAATAGTAGAGATAATGCATTAGTTTATCGTCCTGCAAGTATCTTTTCACCAGACTTGCATGGCAAAGCAATACTTTCGCTTAAGGGGTCACAGGAGTCTTAAAAATGTGCAAAGAAGGTACTACAAAACATAGTTTGATCTTTCATGTCATTTTTGAACTACTCAATGTATAAGTATAATTTTTTTATATGTAATTCTACAAGATTTATTTATTATAAAACAAGTTTTAAAATTTATGAAACTTTAGTCAAAACTAAAATAAATGATAGTAAACATGAAGCTATTTGAACACATTGTGATTAGGCTTGCGCGGCAAATTGTGAGGTCAAAATTGAAAAAATGACCAAGAAAATGACTTCATATTGTACAAATATGTACAAACTAGGACTTATACCTAAATTCTCAGCTCAATTTTAGTTAGAAATTATTTTAAGAACTTTTTTCTAAAAAAAATTAATAAAAATTTAAAAATTTTGATTTCAAATTTTTTTAAAAATAATTTCTAATTAAAATTGAGCTGAGAATTTAGGTATAAGTCTTTGTTTGTACATATTTGTACAATATGAAGTCATTTTCTTGGTCTTTTTTTCAATTTTGACCTCACAATTTGCCGCGCAAGCCTAATCACAATGTGTTCAAATAGCTTCATGTTTAATATCATTTATTTTAGTTTTGGCTTAAGTTTCATAAATTTTAAAACTTGTTTTATAATAAATCCTGTAGAATTACATATAAAAAAATTATACTCATTTATTGAGTAGTTAAAAAATGACATGACAGATCAAACTATGCTTTGTAGTATCTTCTTTGCACATTTTTAAGACTCCTGTGACCCCTTAAGTTGCTATGTCAAAACTAATGCTTTAGCTCCAGGGAACTAACCATATCCCTCTAAAGTTAGTTTTATATCATCCAAAGTTGGAAAAAAGTCCATTTGACTTTTTATGAGCTTTTCTATTTTTAAAGTATATTTTCAATAACTGTATACATTTTTCGAACTTATTGTAAGCCTAAGGAAAAACTTAGTTAATACACTTCAGGATCCTTTTAATTTTTAATATGTACAAAAGTTAATCTATCCTATTTTCTTAAAATTCCAAACTAAAAACACGCTATAAAATACACACTTCAATGTTACAATGACGATATTTCATAACAACGAAAGACGTCTTTACAAAATTTATGCAGTGACACATTTATTATCTTAATCAATAATTATAAATTACCAAATGTAGTATCATTGCACCTGAACAAGTTTAAATGACGCCAAGTCTAACAGGGTAACATATCCTAGATATTCATAACAACCTATAACATTATCTTATATCAATGCAGAATTTACTAGAGATTTTCAACAACAAAAAAACCATCCTATGCTATTTTTAAATATTTCTCATTACATTTCTGCACAAGGTAAATCGATCTTTAAACATAACAGAAGTTTTAGATTACTTAGAAATCCCACATATCAGACTCAGTGGCACGATCTTGGCAAGGAAGAGGCATGCATTTGATCAAATGTGTGGTGAGCTCTCTGGGCCATTTATTGATTTGGCTTCATTTTGAAAATGACCGATTTAAGGCAATAGCTAAAATCGTACCTAAATCCCTTCAACAGACCTGTCCTCTCTTCGGATTTAAACCCAGGCAATGTCCGATTTTTAAACATTTTACGGATTTTCAATTTGAATTTAATTTTTTTTAAACCCTTTCAGTCCCAATGACAATTTTGAATCATGATTTTACATAAAAAAAATTCTGATCGTCTATAGCCATTTACGATATCAAAATGCATATCATTCGATTCTTCAAACTTTTTTCTCTTTGAAAATATTTTTTATTAATCCCAATAGATGTCAGCCTTATTATTATTTTTTAAAAAAAATTATGATCAGAAACATGATGACGGTAAATGGCATCACTGGGACGGAAAGGATTAATTATATATTTTAGTTTCATAATAAAGCATATTGGGTGAATGATGTACTAAATATTGAATTAGTTTTTAGTAAACAAGTCAAATAACAAATACCTATTTAAAGCAGATGGATTGAAATCGGCGCTTCGTCATTGCTAACTGCAGCGTTCGCAGCCGAACTAGCGTAATCAATATATCCTGACATTTTCCCGATTCATTTGAGAATAGGAAAAGTATTTTTCTTTTCCTAAATAGATATTTCACCTGCTAATATAAGCATAACCTAAAGATAGGTTTAGGAGGGCGAATTACACTGGACAACAAAATTTCTGCTACTGAGATGAAAGTACCCAATTCTGAATGTTTTCCACGTGTGCGGTTGTTTTTAGAAGCAGTAGCTTATTTAGCAGACTTATGAATATTATCCTCATTAAAACTCCAAAAGAAGAATTAAAAAATATATATATTGGACACTTTTTAGCAAATAGTCATTTGTCATGTTGGACAGGACGCAGAGTAGAAGGAATGTTAGTCTATTTAACTTTTCCAAATAATACCTCATTTAACTGATGAGATGATGCAGAAATAACAGTCATTAATCTGATTTGTTGGTTACCTTTTTCTTCCCAGCATACGGCATTATCTTTTTGCCAAATGAAGTCAAACTGACAAATTTCCTACGCAAGTCTAACTACATACATACGTGATTCGAACTTAACATACCACCGTTTTAAAGAAACGAGCTGAATTTATTTTATTTTATCTTATTTGGGAAAATAAAACAGAAAAATTGAAAAATATTTTATTAAGTATAAATTTTATGCCATAACATACGTTTCAAAGCATTAACCCCTGCTGAACTTGAATATCTAATAGTCAACCTCATCAAAATCTGATAATTCCCCAAACATTTCTGATAACTAATACCCATTTCATATTAAACCCCCTAGAGCACATTTAATGGAAATCATGGTAGTGTATCATTCTTTCCTTTGGTACTCTTATCTTTTATTAGTTACTACTCTTACCATGATTAAGCAAAAAGTACCCACTATTAACATAGTTGGTTTTTATAGGCACTCCTTCCTTCAATCCCGTAGTATTCCCAACTTTTGTTGCCTGTGTTATCTCCATGGTAACATCCGTCACAATGATTCTTCTTTGCCCTCTTGACACATATTGAAGGGTTTATTTTAACAGTGGGCTAACTCAATTTTTTTTAAAAATAAATTAAGTTATTTAAATTCGTGTATTAATGTCAATCATATAAATATCAAACTCTAGCTAGCTATTAGTATTTTTATAAAACTCTTCTAGTTGGTTAGGCATTCGCCTTGCATGCGGAAGGTCCCAGGTCCGGGCATCGCCAAAATAACTGCCTACCTATAAGCAAAAAATGGCCGACGAATAATAACCCGTGCGGCGTGAGTGCACGTTAAATATCCTTCAAAGTCCTAACGCTGCTTACGATGTCGCTCTAACGGTTGCGTTGGGTGCCTACGGTCGGCTGGTCACTTGACTTTTAGAGAGAATAATAATAGTTGAATAATATCGTATTTAATTAAAAGAATATGGTCCTCTACTATTAAATTGAGGATCCTGTAAAACTAGACAGATTACACTGAACTTTACAAAATACTCTTCATTGTCCCTATTTCTAGAAATGATTAATAGTTTTCCAGCTTTGATTCGGTTAAGTATTTTACATGATAAGTTCTAGTTTGTATCATTTAGTAAATTAATTGCAAATAAAAACATTACATGCATGTCTTCTGGGCATATTCTTAAATGTACATTGTTAAACTAAATGTATTAAATTAAATTTTAAAAAATCTTATTAAACCCTAAAATCTTATTAATTAATCTTTTTATTTTGAGGTTTTTTAATAACATTGTACATTTTAATTACATTAAAATGTTGTTGTTTTTAAATCCTCCAATATAATCCAATTTAAGTTCATTCCACGTGCAAAACTTCATTACATCTTACATTCATAGCTAAGCCTAACCATACCACAATTTTACCCCACTGCACTGTATTAAAAAATCATAAAAAACTAAAAATATCCGAATTTTTCTTAGCTATTTTTGCAGAAATACTCTACAAGAATGTTTCTATTGCATGTCACAATGCTTTATAAAGCACAGCATGTTTTATGAAATAAGTAGAACAAAGTTTTTCCGAGTGAATTCTAACAGCTGAAACAAAATTAATTCAAGAACAAGAATCTAAATGAATTAATGGTGTTGCCAGATTCTAAAAACCAATTAAAAATAATAAAAGATCATCTAAAAATATTTCAAAGAGCCTAAAAACAAATTAAATGTATAGTGGGAAAATGCATATTTTTAATAACATACCCCCACTTAACCCCCACCGTTAACGCAATTAGATACACGTTATAACAATAAACCTCAATACATAATCAATATTTAAGATCCTTTATTGCGAATTAGCCAAAGAGAACGTGCACCACTTTTAATACAAGCCATTCTATGGAGTACTCTCTAGTATGACTGCGAAAAGTTGGTTAAAGAATTTCAAAAAAGGTTGGCTCGAAACTTTTCGAATCGAATGGCACTCTTACCATGATTGTCTTATGGTAAATCTGTGTTTCGTTTTTTTGTTTCTCCGGAAACACCAGTTTCGCTGTTTGAAATCAAGGACTTGCACTCAGAATGAGATCACTGTGGCACGTGCCCTCGTAGGTATTGATATAAAGTGGCGTATGCAATTTATACTTTTTTTTATTGGGGGAGATCATTATAAACCTCATGAAAGTTTAATAGGCCAGATGTTGTAGTTAGTTCTTCTTAACCTTATGGCCACAGAATATATATTATTTAAATTTTAGATGCAGTATAGAAAATAATGTATAACTTAATTGGAAAAGAATTTATGTATTGGATTTGATGCAGATAGTTCGATCATAGTTGATCATATAATTCTTTATGACAAATTGACTTTTTTCATAAATAATACCTTTCTTTCAAACATATTAAAAATTCATCAAAACCATTCAGATTTTTAAAAAAAATTATGAACTGCTGTTTATAAAATTCCCATTATTATTATTCCCATTATATTATTTTTATTATTATTACAATGCGACTAAAAAAATTTAACAAGATCTTTTTTTTTTTATATTGTATCAATTACCTATATGTAAACCAGACAATTCAGAGGAATACACATTTGATTATCGAATTGATATTTTCTATAATAATTAAGTGTTTGTATATAAAAGAACAATTCTGAAAGTTAAACCACTAAAAAAACCTACATTGAATTGTTTATTAACGTGCATATTTTTATATATTCCAGGTTTTGCCCTGGAATGTTTTCGCTGTACCTCAAACGATACATTGGATTGTTTGGAAAAGTTCATGCATCCCAATCCCTTAAGAGCTGAATCATGCTCCGATGTATACGGAGCTCGTTATTGCATCAAAACAACTGGAATTTATGAAGGTAAGTCAAGAATATCGAAAAATATTCTAAAATATCAAGCAAGCTCGGAGGAGTTGATTATACGTAAATCATGGTTATCCCCTGTATGCAGATCTAGGTCTTCAGAAAATTTTTGAACTTTTGTTTAAATCTGCTATGTCTGACCGCGCATTCATGACACTTGGGGTGTAAAGTCGAAACAATGCAGAAAATTGTAAGAGCAATAATAAATCCCATTAAAATAGTTAGAAATAATTAATCTTAATCATATATTGACCTTTTTATGATCTTCTATTTCTTATTTTCCGACGTTTTCGACCAGACCCATAGTTCCATGAATGCCGAGCTAAAATTGGTGAACCTTTGTTTGCCTTGCCTTCAGACTCGTCATGCCTTATACGCGCATGAGGCCGCAATTGTTTTAACCCAGTTCCTCCGGTTAAGTGTGGCCTCCCTGGTATCTGCCCAACTTGGCCAACCAACTCTCCTTCAAGATGTTTCGCCGCCACGTCAGCCTTGGTAGGCCTCTCTTCCTTTTACCGTCAGGAGACCAAGTTAAAGCGATCCGTTCGTTAAAATCGGGGCTCCTTCTTAGCACATGACCGACCCAATGCCATCTTTTTATATCTTTGTCAAGGGTTTGTCTGCTGTTTTGATGTATATTATGGGTTTAAATTTTTTCTGGTCAATAAATTTTTTAAATCTTTCTTAAAGATTTAGTATGAAACGCGTTTAGTTTATTTTACTCTTGTTTTGTAATTTTCCAAGTTTCCCAGCCATGAAGTAGTAAAGATTTTATAATTGCATTATCGATATTATAAAACCTTTGTTTACAATGATTCTATTTGTGTTTTCAGGTGTCTTGGGCACTAGACGCTTCTGCCACGACAAGGATTTGGGCAACAAATGCGAATTCTTCACACTTGACCAGAGGGAATACAAAGGCTGCGTGTACACTTGCGCCACAGACGGCTGCAACGGGGCTACAACGAACTTTTCCTTCTTGACTGTCTTTCGAAATCTGCTACTGCTCAGTACAATCCTCTCGTTCCTGTACAAATTTTTGTAACATCTAAGTACTTAAATGTAAAACGAATTGAATCTCTGGAGTTTCCTAGAAAAAAGAACATAATTCATATATGAAGAGGTACTAATACACATGTGCCGGCAATAAACTTTTCTCGGCTAAACGGTTGTATTGAAAATGATAATAATGATCGAAATCAAATGGTATTTGTCGGAGTTTCTGAACCACAGGTAAGAGGTCCACCGTTATTGAACCAAAAATTCCCCAATACTTCGCCAGTAGCGTTCGTGTAAATCTAGTGCGATAATTCAACCATTCAACCCATTTCGGTTGTAATCATAGGTTGTCTGCTATAATGTGAAACTCACATTAGATATAGGGTTCGGCCCGTTCACTGATGGCGACTCGTCTAATTAGAATTAACACTTTGGCTGCGGCGATAACGATGAAAAATTGTCATCGATAGAGGCTGATGTGAAGCAGAAGAACATCCTGTTTTTAAAACCAGTTCGTTACGATGAAAATAAACCAACTCTTCTTCATTTTGGGAAAAAAAATCTTAGTTCGAGATCGTAAAATTACAAGGTTAGGCTGAAATAAGTCGCTAACTGAAGCTACACGGCAGCTAGTCATAAAAAAAAATATCAGGAAATGTTCCCGGACTTCTTCGATCAGATAACTCATCATCTGTTACTAATTATTGAATTGAAAGCTAATAACCAGTTTCGTTTCAATGATTAACTTTTTGACTATAAAATTATCAATAATCATAATTTTCATAATTCATATTTTTTGGGGTTGTTTACTTTTAAATACAAAAAAAAAATAGACAAGTTGCATTTTTTTCATCGCTAGGATGTTGAATAGGGTAATTAAATGTAAAATTATCCTGTCTGTAGTGCAAGTCCACGTTTGTAAAAAGTGATTATAACTACAACTTTTGACATTAAATGAAAAAAAAATTGTGGAATAGTTGATCTACACTCGTTATAACTAAATAATGTAAGTACTTTATTTAATTTGATTTATTTTTTAATTTAAAAAGCTTTTAATCTCCTCTTAAATCGAGACTTATTCTATAGTTACATCGAATTAGCCAATTACAACCTAGGGAAGGGTAGGTATATAAATAAAGCTCTTCAATGAAAGGCTAAAAAATGCTTAATCACACATTTATCTTTTATTACTATTTTTGAATCATATTTTTTACAATAAGTATGTTGGCATCTGGGTATAATCTACTTCCACGTCAGGGCATTAACTATCAATTTTACTCAAAGTGACTGGCAGTCAACGTGTTAAAATCCCTACAAAATTATGACTGTATTATATTTGTCGTCAAGAGGAAAAAGATATTCTTCGAAATAATACAAAAACTGCATAAGCTTTAAAATCTATGTACGGAAATTCATCAGTCACATCTGGGATTACTAGGAGTCAATTAAATTTCATACAAAAGGGTAGATGAAAGAGCTAGATCGCGTAGTTTTTGTGTAACCACTAGACCACCATGTTTATCAAGTTTTGCAAACGCGAACTTGAACTCTTAAAAACGGTTGGCGAAATGGTACTACGAATTTTATCAGGATGTGCTGTTATCGATGAATCGGAACTTCAGGACGCGCTGGCGCGTCCTCAGCATCCGACGTGTTAAGGTTGTTACAAATCGCCATTGAAATGTCCAGACCCTATCTTAGTTATACTTAAAGCAACGTGAGTTCTGCAACTAGACTCTTCAGGTCATCTCTTCAATATCAGAGCTTAAGTATGTTAAGAAATTTGCTTTCATTCCCATAAAGAAGTGAGTGGATTGTGTGTCATTGCCTCAAACTTAAATTTAACCTTTCAAAGTTCCTGTTCTGATCCAAAGCCACTAATTTTTTTCAAGCAAACTGCTGATGCGTGAAGACCCCATTAAAATATACAAAACGACCGTTTCGCCGACAGAAGTTTGTTGCCCTTTCATGTGTATAGCCCTCTTAAAATATCTTTGGTGCGTTGAGGAAGAATGATACACTATTCATCTCCTCTGTGATTTTGTTGATGACGTACAAGCCCCATGTTATTTTTGTCACTCAATAGCGACCTGCACTAATACAAATACATGAATCTTTACAACACGACCTGTCGTTGAACACTCTTTCACCTCCCGAGGCCATTTAGTGCCAATTAAAGTGTCCTCTGAACCAACAGTTATCCGCCTTGTGTTCATCAAGTTGATTGCCATGGTTGACGCGGCTTGACAAATCGCCAAAGTTGTCACAACTCTGCCTTCGTTATAAAGGGCCGTTGATGTGCCTAGTGATTCTAACAAACCTTAGATTATTGCTTAATTGAAAAGCGCGTGTTTTACGAAAAAGTGACGTATAATGCATTGAATTATCATGGAAGAACCGTCACTCTTTCGTGTAAAATATGATCTGATCCTCGAGACTACCAAATGATAAAGTGGATTTCACGTTTGTGGGAGATAATTGTAATCTTTAAACGATAATGATTGTTGCATTTTACGTAACTTTTAGTTTCAATTTTTAATCTCTTGTTTTTTATACGGTTGATAAGTTATTTCTTCTACAAAATAATTTGATCTGCCTTTTTTATAAACACGTGCATTTATTTGTGTCTTATTTTCCAATTATTTTGTGCAACTATCAAACTTCAGATTTCATGAAGCTGGTTTGAGTAATGATCCTCATATAATCCATTTTTACTAAAAGGAGTAACACGTAGTCTTTTAGTGTTTGACTATGTATAATTGTCTATTTTATATTTGTGCTAAAGTTCCATCGTTGAATTTCATTTGATGATTGCCTGCTTAAACTTTAAGTCTTTAAATGTTAAAATAAATATTATAAAGCTATGAAATGTGTTGTTTTTCTATTATATAAAAATGTTTTTGAAGAATTGTATCTATTTTCAAGTGGATGGAAAATTCTATTAAAAATGTTTTTTTAAAAAAAAAAAGTCTTGTGTTTTTATTCCTGCGCAAGTGATTACGATTCGTAAGTTTCGTAATATCGCCCAAGTGCTGTCCTAAATAAATGAGGTAGAATTTTTTTTAGTTTAAGTTAGAAAACTTGTATAGCTATATTTTTTTTAATCTGGAAGCACCGCTATCATCACAATTTTATTTAAGAATTAAAAATTAAACGGTTAAACCGAAATTTAAAGGGTTATATAGACCTCATCTAAGTTGCCAACGAACAGAATTCTTCTGGATGCCAATAACTACTTATCTTTTTTTTTATACTTTCGAATTAAAAAAAAAATAATTTTGTACTAATGTAAAGTAACAACATATATTTTTATCAAATGCTCTAACAATCAAATTCTAGTAGATCTATTTTTTAAGAGATGGTACGGCCATATGCGCCGACTCCATGGTGCCAGAGACCCCTCAAAAATGCCTATGGGGAGGTAGAGACCCCCCCCCCCCCCAAATAATTTAAGGAAATTATTAGTATTAGTTATATAATGCCATTGTAAAATCACAAAATTATAAGTTCGTTTTTTTATAACTATTGTTGGACGATAATTACTGTGAAATTATTAACATCACTTTAGAGAACTTAAGCGTTTTCGCCATTTTTTTTCAAGACTTTTTTTTTGTGCCTTTTATTGCAATGCAAATGAACCTTGTAGAAGAATGACAAAGAAAAAATTCGAAGCCCTCACAGTGACGCGTTTATGGATGTTGGGGCGCTTCAGAATTTGCCCCCCCCCCCCCCCAAAAAAAAAAAAACAGAAATTAGAATTTAAAAAATCTTAATACTTGTACAAATAATAAAGCATGATGAATTATGAACCAGTTTGTAAATTGGAATTCTCCCCCTTTTTGGAGCATGAAATGCTAGTGACGCAATCGGGGCTGAAAAAAAGAAATGGCTAAGTATTACAAGAGACAAGAATTTCACTTATACTTTTAATGCCCAAACATTTACATACTTATTTTTTATTTACAACTTTTTCTTTCTGCATTTTCTTTTTGCAAATTCGTTTATCACCTCGTCGAACAGTTGCATTGTCAATCGGAATTGTTATTGTTAGATACATATGCAACAGCGTTTCCACTCTTGGAAATGTCGATTTACAAAAATTGATATCTATTGTCTAAAATATCCCCCCGTCAAAAACAGATTTTGTAATTTTTATTACAATAAAAGTGTTTTTTTTTTTTTTTTTTTTTTTTGTTTACAAACAAATCGGAGGCCAACAAATCGACAAACAGTACATAAATATTTGAAAGAATTAGGATTATTAAGAACATTTTATTATACGTAGTATTAAGAAATTTTGAAATTTGGGGGCCCTCACAACCTTGGGGCCACAGGCGGCCGCCTCTAACGCCTATTGGTAAACGCGCCGCTGAGCCCTCATCTAAATGTTGCTGATCTGGAAAAAATAACTGATTTGTATATTGAATCTAAGGCATGATAGCTTTGAAAACTCTTGGGAATTTGTTTCAAAGAAAAACTTTCACAAATTAATCTCCTTCGCTTCCTCGGAAGTCGGAATCGACGTACACCATAAAGAAGTATGAAAACAACGGAACAATCTCGAGCTTAACGCACACTTTCAAAACCCCAAAAGAATACAACAAAATAGGGAATACAATACTACAAAACTCTTTACATAGCTCTTTAAGATCAGCTATCAGATAGCGCTGATTTTAGTTTATAAGACTAAATTGTAGAGTTTTATCGTAAAAAAGTCTTATAGAAGCATCAATGCCCACATAGTGGTATATGAAAGAACTTTACACAAGAGCCAGTTAGAGAAATGTTATGTGAAGTTGAAGAAAGGGGAACATTCATGTGATGTCACGCGGTTTGTTATGCATCAGCTCTTGACCCACGTGCTAATGTTATCCTACACAGCTATCGAAACACGTGCTTATGTTTTCCTACTGCTCAAACCTGTCTGACTGCTTTTTCCCCCACAGTGATTTGGAATTGAAGCTCAGGTGGATATGGCGTGAATACGGAGGAAATTAAAAAAAAAAAGAAAAATAGCATCGCTCGAAACATCTTCATTATCGCTAAGCATAAGAAAGTGTTCTTGATTTTAGAAAGTTTTAGAACTGGTTTTGTGTTTTTTACGAGGTTTTTGGGCTGATGATTGAAGAGCTTGAACTTAAACCTACTTTTGAGGACTTTAAAATCGTTACAAGTTACCCAAAAAATATATTGGCTCAAAGTAAATAATCCAAACCAAAACTGCTGATAAAAATCCTCACCGGAAAAGGAAGTGATGCAATCGTTTCCGATTTTACCTGTTTATATTTTTAGTTTTGGTTCCTCTGTCCCTCTCTGCGTTTCTCAAAACACGTAAGTCTCAAAGTACATTTTTTTAAAAAATATCTATGCTTTTTTTTAAAAAAAATATATACGTATTTTTCGTTTTTTGTTTAAAATTAAGCCTTTTTTATTGATCAAGGTTTGTTTTCAAAAGAAGTAAAGAACTAATACAGAGCGAGACCATAAAATATCATTTTTGTTTATTTTGTTCTCAAAAATATTATAAATAAGCAGTTTTCCTGCTGTTTTCACAAAGAAGCTCCTATAATAATAGTAATAAGATGACTATATATCCATGTATCGTAGTTATATAGATAAAAAAACTTCTGTGTTTCTAAATTTATATATTATGCTGTGCTGAAAGATTTAGTGTAATCTACACGGGAATGTTGTATTCTATTTTGACACAAACGTACCAATTTTCAAATTAAGCGAACTCTGTTGTTTCATGGCATTTTCATGTTAAACTTAAGGAAGGTTTTCAGGATAATAACTATAAATAAGATTACAAGTTTGTTATAATCTTGTGTTACCGATAGTATTATGCAACAGCTTGTTTTCAGTAACTTTACCCTGATAAAAACTAGTAATGCATTATCTAAACATGTAGATTTTTATTTATAATAGTAAAAACCAGCTGCGTCCCTTCTAAGTTTTAGCCTCTAGAAGTTAAACCCTTATTGCTAGATATGTTGAGACAGCTATATATAAAGGCCGATCTGTTCATTGGCAACTTTTAGTGAGATTGAACTAGTTGAATGTATAGGGTTGCTATATATCTATCGATTTGTATGAAATATGAAGTGGAATGTTTACCTCATTTGAGCATTTTCGTTACTTGGCAACATAATGTAAATCAACCCAATTAAAACCTTCATTATATCAAGCTGTTACGATGTGTTTAATTCAACTAGCCTGTAGTAACTTTTAAAAGGATCACATTTACTGTACGGTCACACTTGGCGCATATTTTGTAACATTTGGCAATAAATGATTTTTCTGGCTGCCATTCTTCGGAGTTAGCGTAATTAGGATTAAAGGTATTGTTTTTTCATTAAGTATGATTTCAGGGTTTTTTTCATCCATTTTCTCGTCCGTAAATTTTTTCAAAATGTCCTTTTCTTTAAATTGTGGTTGTCAAAAAGTTGCCAAAATACCGACTTTTGGTGTGATTTTGGGAAATTCGTCAAGGGTGACCGTAAGTAAATTTTTACTCTTTTAAAAATATCACAGTTTCAACACACATAACTTACTGTGAAGGCATTAGAGTCATTTCTACAAGATAATTGTTACCAATTTCATATTAGGTATTTATTAATACTTGTTTATGTTAAAATATATGTTCAATCAAATTTTGATTGTGTAACACAGAAGCTTTTGATGTTTATTTTATTTACGAAGTGTTTTCACTTAGGCAGATTCCTTACCCAATATGTCTACTCATCATGAAGTTGAAGAAATTGGGAAGTGGAAGAAAGAGGGGATGCTGGGAGCTGGCGGTTTCGGCTATGTTGTGCTGTGGAGAAATAAAGTATGTTGAAGTACATTTTAAATGGCCTTTACTGTAACCGAATCGTTGGTTCATCTTTACTGTACGGTAACTATTGGTGCGATTTTCCGATTTGGCGATAAATAGTTTTTTGTGGCAACCTGTCTGACCTGACCAAAACGCAATAATGGTTAGATAGGGTTGCCGGAAAACGTCATCGTTGTGAAGAGAGCATGACGTCAAAAGTCGCCAGAATACGGACTTCTGGCGCGATTTAGGAAAGTTCGCCAATAGTTACCTTACAGTAAATTTCTACCGAATCGTTAATTATTTTGTTACTTAGCCTTTTGCAACCCATTGTCTAGGAAAAGGATCCCCAAGGTAAAGCTAGACTACTTCAGCTTCTGTTAGCATTTTTTCGTTTGGAATTTTTGAATGAACCAATTATTGTGTTTTAAATGTGTATGTTACTTTTGTATATTGATACAAATCACTTGAAAATCTGCCACGGGCAGGAGAAATTGCAGCCTAAAAAGACCAATGGACCATTTTCCCCCGAATTTTTTTTCTTAACTATCTTGCCATTTCAAAGTTATTTAGTACTTACCACAATGATTTAAGTCATCAGTCTTAACCCTTTCAGTCCCAATGACAATTTGCATCATCATTTTAGAATTTTTTTCAGATCATTTATAGCCATTTATGATATCAAACAGTACATCATTCGATTCTTCAAATTTTTTTCTATTTGAAAATATTTTTTAATTATCCCAATAGATGTTAGCCTTATTATATTTTTAAAATTATAGACGGAAACATGATGATGCCAAATGGCATCACTGGGACTGAAAGGGTTAATACTGCAGTTTAAATGCCCACTATATAAGGTTTTTTTTACCTTTAGACTACACATTATTTTTCAAGTCATTTCAATATCTCACCATTCAGTTGTTCCAACTAAAATAAATCATTTCTCCTTAAGTGGTACGGGGATGGGGAGCCCAGTCGGTTAACCACTTGCTTAGCATGCGAAAGGTCCCAGGTTCGGATCCGGGCATCACCAAACTAGCTGCGGACCTATAAACGGTCCGTGCAGCCAGAATGTCCGACAAATAATACCCTGTGTAAGGGAGTGCACGTTAAATATCCTTCAAAGTCCTAACGCTGCGTACGATGTCGCCCTTAACGGTTGCGTTGGGTGCCTATTCAGGTGTTGGCTCGTCACCTGACTGTGGTTCTAAAATACAACGCCCGTCGCCAATAGCCCTTGTGTAGCTCTAGTGCCATGATTTTTCAAAACCTAACCTTAAGTGGTACTTCCTTGTGAATTGAAATCAACTAGCAATTACATTTGTTACTTTTGAAACACAGTACCTAATTGGTTCACTTAGAAACAAAGTACCAAATACTTTTGCATGATTCACACTTCACACACTATTATGTCTTCGACAATTTAATTAGGCATTTATTTCCTTACAAAAATTCATGAATCCTAACTTATTTTCAGGAAACTGATGAGACGATTGCCCTCAAAGAATGTCGTTGGGGTCATGATCCCATGATGACCCCTAAACATCGCAGTCGCTGGAAGCTAGAGGTAGACATGATGTCGCGCTTGAACCATCCCAATGTTGTGAGAGGTATTCCTGTTCCACCGGAATTAGACGTTCCAGCTACCGAAATGCCATTGCTGGCTATGGAGTATTGCTCCAACGGAGATCTTAGAAAGGTAGATTGAAAGTTGCTATTTTTGTATTGTATTAACCGTATAGTAGTATTTTAGTTCATTTTTTAAACTAATTAAACAGCCAAAATCAAACTAATTACTATGTTTTATTATATAAGTATTGAACACTTAGGAGTTTATTTATTCGTATTTTTTTAATGGATAAGAAAATTAATTTGATATTGAAACAGAAAGTTTGTATTCTATCAACCATCTGATGGTTTATTTTCTTTTTAACAACCAAAATTAAACAAATTGTTATGCATGTGTATTAATAACTTTATTCGGATGATATTTTTTTAATTAAATTTTTTGTAATGCATAGTTATTTCTTTGATTTAACATGGGAAACTAGACTTACTGTAAAATCAAAACACGACCTAACTGCAGGTTTATAGTTTTTTTTTAAACCCTATTATGGTTTTGGTAGGTCCAAATAGTAAGTATCTACCTATTCATGTTTAGGTTTGGTTAGGTTTGAATATTGTCGCACTAGAGCTACACAAGCTCCATTAATGTTTATGCAGAATAAGTCCATCTAAATGTATTATACCATGTAGCAAGTGACAGAATCATTTTATTTTAAGAAGTCAGTGAATTCTTCTATTGTATTGAATATTTTACCTGTTGCAAGAAACATCAGATGTCATGTAACTTATTGGTAATAATTTAAGAAGTCTTTAGTAGTACTTTTCTACCTTAAAATTCTTTTGTTTCTATCATATTTTTCCTTATATTTTATATCATATTTTCCTTTATATTTTATTATGTTTTCAAGTGATTTTTTGTATTTTAATTTATAATTATTATCAGTTTGCCTGCTTTTAACTTTTTTATATGCAACTTGTATGTTTAGCATGTTTTTAAATCTACCACTTCAACACAATGGTATCAATATGTTTGGTATAGGATTAGTAAAAAATAAGGATTTTAGGATTTTGTCTGTAATATATCATGTTTTCTATACCTTGTCTATCCAGATGGCAAGCCTCGAAAGCATTTTCTTCCCCCATCCCTTTCCTTGGTTTTCTAGGAAATGGGGGGAGCATCGTTTTTCTAAACCTAACCGATTGAGGTTCTGTTGTGAGGTTAACAATTCGAACTGTTTAAACCCAAGTAGGGTGGGGAAAAAACATGCTCACCCCTTTTCGAAGAAAACCACATGCAGAGATGGGAGAGGAAAATGCTTTTGAGGCTTGCATTCCGGATAGACAAGGTATATTTAGTAATTTATTATTTTTTAAAAATATTTTTTCAGCTCCTTAACAAGCCCGAGAATTGCTGTGGTCTACAGGAAAAGCAAGCCCGGCTAATTATGAAGCATGTTTCTTCTGCTGTCAATTATTTACATTCAATGAGAATAATCCACAGAGATCTAAAACCAGAAAATATTGTAATACAGGAGAAAAATGGAAATGTGAGTGTTAGGTTCTTAATTGTGATATTTTGAGTTTTGTGAAAGATGTATGAAAAAGATTTTTCCTCTTCACAGAAAAGCTTACTTATTATGTTAGTCATTCTAGAAATGAGGAAGGTTTTGTACATCCAACATTTTTATTAGTTCATATTAAATATTAAAAGTAGCCTAAAGGTAAGCCATTACGGCTGTTAATGGAGCCTCAGAAAGGCCCCAGAACCTCACATCTTTAGATCTTATTAGAAAGTGTTGGTAATTTTAAAGGTTGTGAAAAGAGTGGATCAGAAGTCAAAACTAGGTCTGCTGTGTATGCAATTTCTCTGGGAAATTGCAATAAGAAGAATGTATTGACACCAATTAAAATGGGGGGAACTGTTTGATTTATCGGCAAGACATTAACTGAGAGTTATTAAGAAGGAACTGAATATTAGAATATTACATATATTTGTGTGGTTAATATTAAAATTTTATACTGTTTTGTGCAGAAAATTTCATGACATAGTATTTAAACATGCAGTCAAAGAGTTGAAAAGTTAATAAATCTATTTTTTTTTTAAATTCTAGGTAATGTATAAATTGATAGATCTTGGCTATGCAAAAGAGCTGGATCAAGGTAGTCTATGTACATCATTTGTAGGAACATTGCAGTATTTGGTTAGTTTGTATTTCATTATTATTTGCATATAATTTGGTATGAAAGTTTACATTATTGAAAAAAAAAAACACATTTGATTCTTGATCTAGCAACCATTTAAATTTCTTACTACGAAACATGCACTTTTTTTTTATAAAAAATGTAAACATGTATTTCATTATTATTTGCATATGTTTGGTATGAAAGTTCACCTTATTAAAAAAAACATATGATTCTTGATCTAGCAACCTTTTAAAGAGTTGCTACAAAACATAAATTTAAAAAAAATAATTTAACCTGTATTTTTCTTTTTAAATGACACTGTTGCTTCCATTGACTATATCCTTTAATAACTCTGATTTCTAGATTTATTATAAACATTACCCTTTTTTTGTATTTTATGCTATTAAACTATTTTTATGCAGTTAATTTTCAATTTTTTCAAAGCTTTATTGAATTTTAGGCTCCAGAATTATTTACTTCCCAGAAGTATTCATGCACGGTTGATTACTGGAGCCTTGGTCTCCTCACACATGAAGTTATTACTGGATCTCGACCCTTTCTACCCGACAAATCACCTGCAGAATGGTGAGTAATGGCGTTTTAATTGCAAAACTTGCATTTCCTAAAGTGTGACTAAGATATGAGCCAGAATTCATGAACATTAAAGTTGCTGATGAATAGACTGGACCCTATATTGTAGTTATACTTTGGAGAATATGAGTTTTGCAGTTAGACTCTTCATTATTTCCCTATTTGCTTAATTAACTTTCAATACTTAACCCTATAATGCATGAATTTTTTTTCATCCCGAAAAATATATATTTGTATCTTTAATACTCATACATTATAGGGAAATACTGAAAAAAAAAAAATAACTGCATTGGAATTTAAATAATTTCAGTTTTTAAAATTTTTACCATATGGCAAAAACCTACTACAAAATTCCAATTTTGATAAGAATGACTAGAAAACTACTAAATATGTTTTAAAATAACCCTCTTGAACTATAATTATTTTATCAAAATCATTTATTTGTATTTATTACTAATATTATACTTTGAATACTGCCAATAACATATTTCACAATAGTTAATAACTTCACTCTTTAATTTTGAATACACTTTTACTACTGTCATCTATGAGGGTTATTAGTAACTAAAACTTCAAAATGGAATGTAATAGATGAAAAAAAACCCCACAGATTTGTCGAGAGGGAGCTCTACTTTAATATAATAAGGTGGATTATGTTACATATGCATTAGAGGGTTAATAATGGTTGTCCGCATTAAAAAAAATATTTTTTGTGAGTTGAGTTGCATACTTTATTTCATAATAAGTTTTTTATTTCACCATTAGAATTGCATAGCGGTTTGTTATTATAAAAGACCTATACTGTTCAGATATGTGTATCGTTTCCAGAGTTATTTTTTTCGTTCTTCACCAACAGTCACAGTTCTTTGCTTGTTTAATTTTTTACATGTGTCATTAAGTCTCAAGCAACATACACTTCTGAATATGAAAATTTTAATTCTTTTTAAGTTGTTGTGTATGGATAAAAATGTGTATAACTGTCATTGGGACTAGAAATATTATTAAACATTTATGTAAATTTTGATGGGTTAATTATTACATGTTGCATCTCTTTCATAGCAGCAGATGGCTGCACTAATAGTTTAAGAAATTTATCAAAATTAACAATATTTTCAATGTTATTTTAATTTAGAATAAATGTATTTCAACTTTCTTGTATTAATAATGCCTTGGTAATTTTATTTAATTATTTAAATTACAGGATTCCAATAATAAAAGCAAAAAAGTCAACTGAAATACGAGCTTACTTAGATGAAGATAAAAATATTGTCTTTTCATCTGAAATCGCCCCCTTTCACCATATTTCAAGGTAAAAATACATAATTTTTTAGTGAATATCATATTTAATTAAGTTTTGTGTGTATTTGTTTTTATAATTTATTCATGTGTATTGTATGTGTGGCATAAGGATTTACTCCTTCCATATCTAGAACTAAATAGTAAATTTAATCATTTTTCAATAATTTATCACAAGCTGCCGCTAATAATGTTTATGTCTGGTGTTAATAGTTATATTTAATTTATAATATTAGTGCTAAATGCTTTCCTAACAGCTTAATAATAATTACAAATAAATTATCGAATAAATAAGTCATTCGTTAGTAATGTAAACTGGATATAGCCTGATCAGGTTTGTTTCAGAGTTAATGTTAACTTTTCAGCTATGAAATAATTATTAAATTTTCATTGAATAATATTTATTTACTTTGTTTTTCTTTAGAAAAAACTGGGAAAAAATTTATACAAGACTATTTTCACAGTTTTTATAGTTAGGTAGTTGGGTAGCGAACTAAACTGTACTTGGAAATGTAGTACATCTGGCAGCCTACATCTGGGAAACCTCCCTTTTATTGCTAAATTCCAATTTTCGGAATACTGGTTTAAAAAGTGCTGTAATTTACTTGCTTCTTTTCTTGTTAGCTACTACTCAACAATTAATTGCAACTAAATATATATTTAAGTCAAAATCATTTGTATCTTTTTATTTATTACCCAAAGTTTTATAAATATAACATATTCTCAATTTTTTTACAATCAATATAATATTGTTATTAATCTTGCAGTACCCTTAAAAATGATGTGGAGCAGTGGCTTCAAGTAATGTTAGAATGGGATCCTAAGAAAAGAGGCCGATATGAAAATGCATCTGCTTTTAATTTTCTTGAATTTATACTGCAGAAAAAGGTAAGAATAAATTGAAGAAACTTTATATTATGATGATAAGTAAGGTAAGAAATGCTAAATAGATTTCTTGTACTTGGGTGGAAATGTAGGTATTATTTAAGTATACTATCCCCAGAGAAAAAAATCATTTATTTTTATCATTGCTTTGCAATAGTAACTAAGACATCTTAATAGGAAACATCATAATAAGTTTATTGATAAGGACCTAATTTGTAGAAGGCTTTAATTTCTGGAATGAATTTATATTAACTCTGTTCAAATATCTGCTTAATAGTTTTAAAACATCAAATGTATTATTACTATTCTTTTTTAAGCTTTTACGAAATTCTGTAGTTAGGGTATACTGACCAGTGAGTGAACAGGCCCCAGTGAATGAACAATTTGTAAATATAATTAAAAAAATAAGGATTGAAAATCATTCCACTAGATGGATTGGCAACACTGACTTCCTCCCATGTAGTAGGAAGCTGTCTGATATATGGTTGGTTGTCCTGGTCATTATATCGTGGTGTTCATTCACTGGCGAACGTAACGCCTTAAACATTCATTCACTGGTTAGTCTACCCTATTTTATAAAGATTTTATAGTTTAATATTTTTCTATCCTTAGAAAATTGAGGTTGTTTTTTGTGTGTGCTGAAGTTTAAGTGCTTGTTGATATAGACATTCTACTATTTCAGATGGTTTCTGTGTTTTGTCCTGATACTTTAAAACTGGTGCGTTTTCCACTCAACGAACGATTATCTTTGGAGGACTTCCGCCATGAGCTTGAGTTCCAAACTGGGGTCCCCGTCAACCAGCAAAGTGTTATATTTTTGGATGGGCGTATTCCAGATGAAGAAAAGGGCTCTAGTCAATTTGCTTCGTGTCTAGTAAGATATGTTTCAAGAAGTATTATTGTGTTTTTAATTTAGTATTTGAGTTAAAGAATCATCATGCAATATTTAGATTAGTTTTTATTATTAATAAATGGTTAAAAAGAAATTGGAGTGAAGAAAGTTAGCATTTACAGGTCTTACTTAAGCTTTCGTTATCAAAATAAAGTCTAAAGAATTTTAATTGAAGCTTTGTTGTTAAGGTTTAAAAAGTGATAAAAAATTTGTTTGTTCTGTAGTCAAGCATCTTTGACAATCAAAGTTTAAAATTATTTTAAACTTACAAATTTCATGATTTTTATTATACAGGCTTAACCCTTTCAGTCCCAGTGATGCCATTTGGTATCATAATGTTTCTGATCATAAAAAAATAATAGGACTGGCATCTATTATGATTAATATTAAATATTTTCAAATAGAAAATAGTTTGAAGAATCGATTGATGTGCTTTTTGATATCATAAATGGCTGTAGACAATCAGAAAAAAAATTCTAAAATGATGATGCCCAATTGTCATTGGGACTGAAAGGGCTAAAATGCCCCGTCTCTAATTCTTTTACTATAATTTCTTAAGGAAGAAGAGGAATTGGTTGTTTTCTTATTTGATGAGAATGACTCATCATCAAACTCATTGCCACCCTTTCCGTACGAAATCCCTGTTGTCGTTGAAAAGATGATGCGGCAACCAAACGAAAAGATGCCCTATCTGGTTCAGAAAAATGTCTGGTCACAAGCTGTGTTTCATAGTCAAAGAGAATGCACACTTTTTCATCAACTTCTTGATGGTTTTAGAGCAATTCTGTAAGTAGCTTAATGTTTTTGATATTTATTCCAAATACAAAATTTGTCTTTGTAGGAATTTAACTTTGTAGTTTTACAGTTTTATAAAATCTTATAAAGATGGCAAAAATTATTAGCATTCAGTTGTAGTTGTTTGGTTAAATATGTTATAAATTGTTATTTTGTATCATTGTTACGAACTGTTCTTTTTAAGTACTTAAAAATGAACACTTTTTTATTGTCTTAAGATTATGTACAAAAATGCCAAACGTATAGCTTTTTCGTTGTTGAAATTCTGATACTTGATACATATAATTGATACCATTTCGTTAAAGCGAGGTTTTTTATTAACTGTTCCAATAAAATAAGTTGTGATTGAATTTCTGTTAAAAATGTGTGTTGTAACTGCGTAAGGGTTGTGATTCTGCGTAGTTCTTGTTGTAGTGGTAAGGGTTGTGCTTCTGTGTAGTTCTTGTTCTGGTGATGTTTTAACCAAGTTGGGTCGTTGGAACATTTTGTTGGATGAGTTATGCAAATTCCAGAGTGAATAGGTTGGTGCTATATAAAAGGCTCATGATGAGTAATTGGTGGCTTTTTGTTTTTCTTTCGTCTTACTTGTTGGGAGTTGTTGTACGTGCCGAAACATTACTTGCACGCCGGCTAGTCTTCGCCAATGAGTTTTACGTTATACGGCATGAGGCCAGTGAGTCAATGCACAACTGCTATGTCCTTCCGAGGCCTTCGATTTGTCGTTTGATCTTCTGGGTCTTTTTTGTCCTTGAACTTTGAACTTGCCGTCTAGTCTTCTGGTTCGCCTCGTCCTAGAGATCAGCTAGTTCCGTGTCCCCATTCATGACCTTCCAGATATACCACTGGTGCCAGGGGGTGACCGTCTGACTTACCGGGCCGCTATATCCTGGAGTCCGGTTACGGTCTACGTACGTGGCCAGCCGCATCACTTCCTTGGGTGATCAAGTAACTCTGGTACTTTTATTTCGAGTGTATTCTGGTGTCATCCTAACTTATTTCTAAATATTTAATAATAACTTTAATTTGAAAATATCTAATGATGTCTTTATTTTGGAATGCTGATAAACATCACTTATTTATATTTATTATGTGCTAACTGTGAATGCTTTTAAACATTTAATAATTCAATATATTTTAGAACATATGCTTATATTTATTATGTGCTCGTTGAGAATACTTTTAAACATTTTAAATTCAATGTATTTTAGAACATATGTTTATATTTATTAAGTGCTAGTCGAGTATACTTTTAAACCTTTAATAGGTTAATATGTTTTAGATACTTAAAGGTCTTGTTTTATAAGATTTATTCACATATAAGTGCCATGGTTATGCCAAAGTTTTTGGGAAATTAATTTACTTTGTTATCTGCACCGAGTTTGTATCCAGCTGGAGTAATCTGTCTGATTTATATTTGTGGTTAAGTTGATCCGATAATAAAGATTTTACTTTGTGATAGATCACACATTTGTCTTTATTCTGAGTTGTAACATGTGTCATCTTTGTTAATTAGTTTAGTTTTTTTGTGTAGTTGTGCAAAAAAGAAAATTTTGTACTTCCAAACAATAAGAATGTTAAATTACCTGGTAGATATTTAAAACAAAATGATAAATGGGTGAGATTGATGCGTATTTAAAACAAGAATCTTGGAAACCAAAATTTGTTGGAGTGCTTCATGTAAGTGGCTGCCATTGTGAATGTTTTTCTGCTGTTGTTGGTTCTGAAGAGGTGCGGAGCGACCAGGATTTGAAGCAGGAACCTCTTGCATGCGAGCCCAATGCTGAACTGTCCGTGACAAAGCAATTACTTCGTCACAAGGGCTAGTATTGCTGATTGCCATGGTTGACCTACACAAATCGTTATTTGACTGCTCAAGTTAATCTAATTGATTCTCTCTTTGAAAAACATTTTAAGTAAATCACTTATATTTGTTCATAGTCATGAAATTCCTTTTCTTTCTAGAATGCATGCGTTCTCTTGTACCTCAAAAGTGCGTAGATCCATGTCCAATATGACAAATGCAATGAACCAACTTCTAGCAAAAGCATCTCTCTTTAAAAATAGGTATGCATTCAACCTTTTTTTTATAGTATCTATTTCAAGCGTTTACAAGCAAACACACAGTTATTATTAAAGTAAACATAAGTCCCTATTTTATTAAAATTGCGATCCATTACGCTAATGAAGTTGTGGTCGTCCAATCATGCATGCAAGGCATTGTCATTTAATATACATGACATATTATAATTTAAACTTGAATCTTTCCAACTTTCTCATAAAAATCTGAGCCTCTGATTGGTCGGTGGAGGAGCTTCGACATCATTGGCCATTTTTGTAAGTATTCTTTCATCATCTATTGTCGACTTCAGGCGACCAATTTGTCATTTACCAATGTCTAGAAACTAAGTAAAAAAGGACTAAATTTTTATCAAAGTTTCCCTGTTGACTTATATTACTTACATAAGTTCAGTTAACATTTTATATTAATGTTCAATGTAGTTTTTGTTAATGTAATAAGATAAATTGTGGTACTCTCCTATTTTGCTGGCCAAATGGAATCTTTGGTGACAAGTGACATTTTTCTTGACAAAGCACAGTATAGACAGTTATATGTTAACATTAGAAATATTCTGTCTCCTGGCAGTTGTACATATTTGGCGGCTTAATTGCTTGCTCCCGCCAAACGTAAAAGTTCTAATTAACTATAAAAAAGTTGCTAATTTTTCAAAGTTTCAGAGCAGTATAAATTATTGTAAGATTTAAAAATTATTAAATTTGCTGTAAGTTATATTTTAATAAAATTGTTTTGCATATTTAGTAAACTTTTCATAAACAATAATTCGTAATAATAAAATGAATGTATAAATTAGTGTTCTACCAATATTAATCTGTATAGATATTTCATCATATTACTTTTATAGCAAACTTTTATTTCCCCCTTATGAATGAGTATCCACGATTTATGTAATTGTACATTGAATATCATGAAACAAATCTTGTTTAAACATACAAGTTTATAAGTGATTTTTTTTTCAGTCTTGAACAGGACATTAAAAGCTATGATGCTCAAACTAAGGAGGGTTTTGGTATGTATATTTTTGATATTTTTTAAAATATCTTTTACATTAACTGTATGGCATTTCAATCATTTGAGTTGGTGTACATAGAGGAAAACAAATTGCTTTCTGATTGCTTTTTTATTAAAAATAAAGCGCTGGTATCTTTAACTATCAGTGTTTTTTTTAATGTAGCTTCCATACTCTTAATCAGTTAATAGCTTTAAAAATACCTGCTATTACAGTTGAAAAAATCGTATTGATTGAAAAGTATTTAGTCTTGATATGCTATTTTTTAAAAAAAATATTATAATAGTCATCACCTTACATTATTCTTTATTGTGTGCTAATTGTTTAGTTCAGTTTTGTAAGCAAATAGTGGGTAAGAGTTTTTTCGCTCCCAGTAATTTTTCACAGCATCCACCGATAACGACTCGTAATAATTGTTAGTTTACGGTGTTATCGGCGGATGGACAGATTTCAATACAGCTCTGGTTGGGCCTGGTCGGCCAACCAATCATGCGAGTTTTTCTTTCTAAAGAAGCTGATGTCCGGGACTTTGTTGACCGGGTATATTGGGTATATAACGCATGTTGCGTTTGTTTATGTTGTTCCTATTCCTTGTTCCTGTTTTTACTCTGCTTATGTTTCAATAAACGTTAGTTGTTTTTAAAAACTAGTTATGTTTCATAAGCTTTTTGCGTCTGCCCTCAAGTTTGAATTATCGTCGCATTAGAGCTACACAAGGGCTATTTTTTTACGTTGACAGGCGTCTTATTTTAGAACCACTGTGTGCAAATAGTCACCATTACATATTTTATATTCCAACGATGTCATTCTTTAGTTTATGTTATGTTTAAATTAATTTTTAAATTGCATTATCTTAAGATTGCATTAATATTTGTTTATTTGTTATTATGCATATTTAAAATATATATTATTGTTTTTTTTTGTTTGTCTATTTTTAGAATCTAAGACACTGCATGAAAGTTGGAAAGAAACATATGAAAATTTAAAGAAAGTTGACCTTTTGGTAATTTGTTTTACTAATTTAGTTTTTGTTCGTGGTGGAAATTATCGAATCAAAATGCCTTCCTTTCCCCCATTAATTAATTAAAAATCATTGAATCAATAATAAATTAGTTTGTTTTATCATTTAAAAAATGACATTGCTTATTTTCTAATTCAAGAAATATTGTTTTAATTGATAAAAAAATATTTTCAATCAATGAGAACCAAAGTTAACCCTTTCAGTCCCATTGATGCCATTTAGCATCATCATGTTTCTGACCATAATTTTAAAAAAAATAATAGGACTTGTATAGATTGGGATTAATAAAAAATATTTTCTAACAGAAAAAAGTTTGAAGAATCGAATGATGTGCTTTTTGATATCAGAAATAAGTATAGACGATCAGACAAAATTTTCTAAAATGCTGATACCAATTTGTCATTGGGACTGAAAGGGTTAAAACATGTTTGAACTGTTTACAATAATTTTTTTTTTATTTTATAAGCTTTGTGAATAGCTTTGAATCAATATTTTTGTTCAATATATTTGAAAACTACAAGCCCAAGTATACTACTTATAGTAAGTTGCAAACTTGAAAAAACTTGAAAACAAAAAACCAAATACAAATAACCAAATTGTGAAACATTAGATGTAACAAAATTTTTTCCTCAGCGTTAATTAACATATAATTTTGTTAATATGTAATATTACCAAATAAATTATAACAAGTTATATACTTAATAAAAAAAATGAATTTTAAGAAGTCAATAGTTATAGGAAAGACTTTAATTAATAACTAATTCGCTCTTTTTTAAAACTTCACTGTGCATTTGTAAAAAAAATCTTATAATATTTCAGATTCAGAAAATCGCCAGTCTGGAAACAGTGACTTCAGCAATTGTTTCAGAAGTTGTGGATATTCAAAAGTCTCCTCTTGTTCGTTCCAAGGTCGTTTCTCATTTAGATGTGGTGTAAGTGTCTTGTATTTTGAAGAAATTATTGGATTTGATTATTTACATTTCTTTTAGGTACTTTTTACTGATTAAATCATTTGCCAATCAAAAGACTTCTGAGGCTAGGTTTGAATTATTGTCGCATTAGAGCTACACAAGGGCTATTGGGGACAGCCATCGTATTTTGGAACCACAGTCAAGTGACGAGCCGACACCTGAATATGCACCCAACACAACCGTTAAGGGTGACATTATACACAGCGTTAAAATTTAGCGTCAAAAGACTTCGAAATTTTGGTTGGCAGCTCCTTTTGAAAACTTCACTTGTTCATTTTAGTGCTTTATGGCCTACACCAAAACACACCTTAAGTTTGCAGCATTAAAATGTTCAAAGCGGAGGAAACACGCTTAAACAAACAGAATTTTGCCTCTCTGATTGGTCGCTCCTACACGATACATCAGCCCTGATATTCATTCGCCCTGTTACATCAAAATCGTAGGAAAAATAATTTATATTACATTTTAACTGAAGCAAAAACAAATAAAAATAATAAAAACATGTCTTGAAATAACAAATAAAGTTATTTATTGAATGTGAAAAACCTTTTTTTTATTTGATTCTCGCACTCGGAAATTATAATAACTATTTACCCTCATTCCCGTAGAACATTTCTATACTGCATACTTAAACTGTGGTGAGGTGTAGTAAAGTTTTTTGTAATGTTTGAAAAATATTCGTTTTACCATATTTGCATGATGTACCATACATTATTTTATATTTAGCAAGAGTTTCCCTAGTGAAAATAATTGAAAGACTATATATCATTGTAAAAGTTGTACTTATTTAAATAATCTGATAATTTAGAAACCTTTCAAAGTTGCAGTTTAATTACAGTATTTCATTTATGCAGAAACTACCTTTGTTGACTGAATGTTTAACTAAATATTGTGTTTATTTAGTAGGTTTTTTTTAAAACCCTCTTAGCATTTTCTCTCCAATATAAAATACACAATTCAATTAAGAAACCCTTTAACTATTAAAGTATAAACATTTAGAAAGCTTCTAAACTATCAACATATTTTAAAATTAATTTTGGTGTGTTTATGAACATTTCCAGTGTGTTTTCATTCAATTGATATCATTTTAGAAGCTGTTTTGAAAAATAAATTATAATATGAATGTACTAGTAATTGTTTAAAAACATTCTTTCGTAATTTATGAAATTTTTTTATAGGCATCGGGATATATTGGATAGTTATGCTGAGTTAAGGCACCGATCGTCAGGTACTGTTTTATGGGCAAATTTTTCTACCTTTATTTCCATAGATATAGAAAGTAGCAGATATGCCCATCGATTTCACAATTCCGTTCAACACAGAACAAACCCCGCATTGTGTGATGATGCCACTTTTCGACGTTTTCGTAATGCATCACAGGATACTGGTCCCAAAAAAACGCTTTTGCAAAAAGAGTTACATGCAATAAAAATTGCATTTTTAATATGCTTCTTTTATGAACATATACCTCATATTTGCCAGAAATTACCAATACATATCCAGCTATGAACTTATGCTAGCAAAACTGGTAAAAAGTTTTAATTAGTTAACTTAAATATATATTTTTTTATTAGTCGAATTTATCCCATGGCGCCATCTGGTGGTTTATGGTATGCCGTGGGAGAGGGCTTGCGAACTGCCTTATGGGATACTGGCTCAAAAGTGGCTTCACCCTTTCCCCTAGAGGCAGATCTGCCACTTTTTATATCCATGTTTATTTCTTTAACTTCATTTCAGAGCATGAACGTATTATTATGTGACCCATTATTATTTCTGTAATCATATTTTAAATTATTTAACTATTTTGTAGTTAAATCTTGTAAAAGTTTGAGTATCTAATTTTCAGACGAGAAGAGGCAATCTCATGATAATAAAGATTTTGTGAGATTACTATGTCTATGTTTGCAACACAGTCATACCCAAGCCCAGAACCTTGTGTCATTGATAAGGTAATCTTTGATGATCTTTTACGTTTTGTTGTGTTCTAAAAAACAGTTATGTTTTTAATGGAATATTCCTGTGTGTAGATTTGTTTACAAAAAAAAAAAAAAACTTATTAAGCAAACTGATTCCATTACTTTGCAGCCAAAATCCTATATTATGGTTTTGAATGTATGTTTTGTTATCAATTAATACCCAATGAAGTACACTGCTAAGTTATTTTTTTTTTGTTATAACCTAATCCAACTAAGAGTTGTATGAATAAAAGAATTTATGTAGTGTTAATCATCCAAGGAAAACATACGTTTAAAACCATCTCGAAACAGTTTTTTTTTTTACAGCATCCATTACTCTTTGCTATTTATTAACATTTAATTTTGAAATATAAAGGATTAGTTAGCGTCTTTTAAATTAATGATTTAAAAATTGAAATTTCAATAGCATGCACTAGAGGTTTTAAAACTTCTTTACCCACTTATTTCTTAGTGGATTTATTTAGCAAATGTACACTAAGTTTTAATTCAGATTTAAATACATCTAATTAATCACTAACCGTTTCCTTTAATTTCTTTCAATGTTTATTTCGTTCCCACATGTGCTATCTCACTTTGCACAACCGTTCCGATTTACTGTATGGTAACCCTTAGCGCGATTTTTCGGTTTTGGCAATAAATAATTTTTTGCAGCAACCTGTCTGACTTCGACTAATGATTCAAATTCTTCAATTCAAACAATGACGTTTACCGGCAACTCTATCTTACCATTATTTATAAGTGCAGTATTGAAAGTGAGACATCAAAAGTGCCAGAATATAGACTTTTTGGCACAATTTTGGAAAGTTCGCCAAGGATTACCGTAAAGTAAATATGATCTGTTGTGCAAAGTGAGATATCGCATGTGGGAACAGTGATGACTTGAAGTTCACTTTTTTCTTTCGCAGAAAACTAAAACAATCCAAAAGGCGGCTTGAGGATAGTCAGCAGCAATATTCAAGCTTATTCAGAGAAATATCTCATTGGAATTCTCAAATTGATGCCTGGCAATCCCTGCGCCAGAAATCCTTGTGGAAAGTGATTCGTAAACTGGTAAAAAATCCTTTATTTAGTTTTTGAAATGTGTTTATTTTAAGTTATTAAATTTTTAGGGTATGTCTTAGGTTTTGATTTTGTTAATTCTGTTGGTATCTTGGATTTTTGTTTCGCAAATCATATATAGTTTATTAACTTAGTAAAACAACAAATTAAGGAAGCACAATTGACTTTTAATGAAATTTAACCTGAAGAATAAACTACCATTGTTGTTGTCTTGTGCCTCCAGGCCGTAGCCTGGAAGGCAAGAGGGTTGCAGTTGCATCCGTTGGCACAAGGCCTTGAGTACCCATGAGAGGGTGGATGTCTGGCTTCTACTCTGAAATGGCGCCACCTGTTCAATTTAGGCATGTCGCTGGAGAAGAGATGCAATTTCCTCCATATGACCTGCACCCATGGTAAACTATGCTATGACCGACCACAGGACTTTCGAACCCACAGATTTAACGAGCATGTTCGCCACATGTACTTGGGAAACACAAATATCCATGCCTTACCCTGTATTCAAACCCCGGGCCCACTGGCTTGGCAAGCGAGGGTCAAAACTACTATACTAGCTGGGCGACAAATGAACTACCGTGACACTCAAAAATAAATCCCGTTAGTATAAAAGATATGTGCACACCGCAACAAACTGTGACAACAACAAACAAGTCTCTTGTGACACAGATGTGAAAGTCCTTGTAAGGTGTCATCCCACATATTGTTTAACTATGCACAATCAGAATTTTAACTTTCATTTTTGTAGTAGTTTTGAGATTGTTACAAAATTCTTGTCTATTTATTCATCAAAAGAAACTGGATAAAATTACAAACTATCCGAACTAGTAACTTGTGCATGAAAAGGTTTATCACTCAAGTCTTCCTAACTGTCAAGCTTGTTCTAATCGAGATGTCTTTAAGTCTTGAATGCATTTCCTACATAATTGCAGCCATCTGTACCTTTTTTTTTAACCCAATGAGCTTGATTAGTATTAAACCTAAAGTTTTCTGTTACTATTTTTCCAATTAATTTTCTTTGAATTTCTAATTAGAATGACATCCTTAACCTCTTCCGACTTGGCCTCCAGATTGGGGACATTTTTTAAAACCTCCCCACAATCAATTAACATGTTAATTAGTTCTGAAATTGACCTGGTCTGATAGAAGAATTTTAAAGGCATTTTGCATCAAAAACGATGTTAAAATATTCCGTTAGTTACAAATAAGTGATACAGCCTTTTTTGTTGCATTTATTGCACAAAAATGTATTTTTAGAGTTTAAGGCGTGTCCCTAAGTAGCTATTAAACCTTTCTTTGAAAAACATACTTTTTAGTATATATTTGTATGAAAAGTATGTTTAGATTAAGAATATACTTGTAGGATTTTGCTTGGGTCTTAAGAGGTTAAACAGTTTTGTGTCACGATTTTTGTTTAATCTAAGAAAAACTGTACTCTTATAGTGTGAACAAGTTCATCGGTTTGAGTTCACCAAAGCTTCTGAACCCCATCACCATCCCGTAGAATCTTCTTCAACTCAAACTTCCGGTGCTTCCCCATCTAAATCTAATTCAGATAATGATGTTTCGTACCGACAACAATTCAAGCATTCCGTTTTACAAAGAACCCCTCCAGTGATAATTCCACCTTCATGGCAAAGTAAGTTTTATTTGAATTTGTTTTTTTGTTTAAGTAAATTTATATTTGTTCTGTACTGTTGTATAAAGAATATTTTTTAGGTTAATACTTGTGCAAAAACAAATAATTAAAAAAAATAATTGAAGCAAATGTTCTAAAACAAACACTGTATTTCAAGTGTAACACATTGCAAAATAATGACATATTATGCGATAGTTCAAAAGGAACACTTAGTTTTTACGTTTGTTTAGTTGTGATATTATGTTTGTTTGTTGTTCATTAAATATGCTTAAAAGTTACTATTAGCTCTTGTTATACTGTTTATTTTACTTATTTTTTTATTTATAAATAAAAGTTGAAATATCTATATTTCCCAATATTTTTAAATTTTAAGTGACCGATTAAAAAGTTTTGATTTTAAGTTAATTAGGATATGTTATTGTGTAAATTATTGATTAATTTTTCAGTGTTTTTTTGTATTTTCTAAAATCTGATTTCTTTGAAATATTTTCAAGGCAGGTACGAATTACTTACCATGAATTCATGTGTGAATGGAAATGACACAATTGGAAAGTCAAAATCGGACTCGTCTATGCTCAATGATACAGAATTATTATCCAATCTACTGGAAATATCTAGTGAAGAAAGTAGAAAAGCTAAGAATGAGAATGCAAAGCTTATTGAAAGGTAAAGTTTTTTTTTCCTGTTTCAATTAATGTTTTTATGTAATTGTAGTCAAACCCTGCTATGCCTTGTCTATCCAGAATGCAATCCTCAAAAGCATTTTCTTCCCCTATCCCTGCATGTGGTTTTCTTTGAAGTGGCGTGAGCGTGTTTCCCCCCCCCCCCTTCTTGAACTGTTCAGATTATTAACCCCACAACAAAGCCTCAAACGCGCTAGGTTTAGAAAGCGATCCTCCCCCCCCCTTTCCTAGAAAACTAAGCAAAGGGATAGGGGAATAAAGTCTTTTCAAGGCTCGCATAGTAAATAGACAAGGTATGACATGAACTCGAAGGGAGCACCGAAACATTTTGTTTAACTGTCATTAATTCTTTTACATTGAACCCGTGAATAGTTTAAAAAAATTACATCTAAAAATTCTTATTTTATAGTGCAATACACTAAAAATACATTTTACAATTAGTAATTCTATTAATAAGGTTTATTTGGAGTAATACATACTATAGATAAATTTAATTTAAAATGTTTAAGAAACACCAATTCAGAACTGCAATTGGATCAAAACTGACAAATCATGGGTATATCTCGTGATTTTCTCAGAAGTAGAAGACAATTTATCCTCAAATATTTCTTTTACAATTTTTTTTAACGTTTTGTTCAATTTGTTCTTTTCAATTACTAAGGTAAAAAAAGTTACATTTTGAATATTTTGTCCCGATTAAGTGCAATTTGCGATTTTGTGTTAAAATTTTTTTATCATTAACTAAGAGCTTTAAAGGCCATTGAAATGCCCGTAGTTCATCCTAAGCAAAATTTCGTGTTAAGTGAGTTCACGTTTAGGAGGTTCAGCTTTATTTATAATTAAATTATTCTGATAGTACAAAAGATTTATCAAATCTCTTTTCTTGGATACTTGAAATCTGAATTGTGTTAACCTCATCTAAGAGATAAGCAAATAGGCTGAAGGGAAGGGTAAACTTGTGTTATCACTATATCGATTTAAACTAAAATTTTTCACTGAAAAATTAGTTTCTTAAATTTTTTAAAAATTATATTTCTGTTTTTGATGGTTATAAATTACTCCTCCTTGCTTTAAATTTTAAAATTTAATAAAATTATTAAATTTATTAATTTTCAAAAACTATGTGTCAGGTGAAGTGAATATACATCTGTATCCCCCAAATTTCCTATCCCCCAAAAAGCCTTTTTGATGATATGAATAAATTTTGCTTTATTATACTTGGCTATTTTTAAACATTTTGAAAACATTTGTTTTTTTTTCTAAATCACTTGTTATGGACATAGCATCTTAATTTGCATGTATTATGCATGTGAAAAATTATTCAGCATTGCACCAAAGTATCTAATGACTTGATTTCTAAGTAACGCATGAGTCAGGGTTCCCACTGGTACTTTAAGAAGTCCTTGATTTTTATTTTCAATTTCAAGGACCCTTTAATACTCCTTGATTATTACCAAATATCATTAAAAAGTCCTTGATTTTGGTTTTTGATTTGAAATTTTCCTTTGTACTCCTTCATTTTGACAAACAATTGTTGAAAAGTAATTAATTTTTGTCGTTTATGGCATTCAAATATCATGAAATCATTTCTTAAAACTACAGTGCACTGGCCGATATTTGAAGACATCTTAGTGTAATCTAATCTTAATTCATCTTCAAATCAATTCATCTTCAATCTTGAAAGAGTGGGAACCTGTGAATGCAATTTATATATATTTTTATTTTATTCAGACATAAAGTTCTAGGTAATAACTATGTATTAATGATGGTCAAGTATTTTATTAAAAATCCCAATGAAACTTTTTAGATACTTATACCTCTTTTAAATGTGTCTATTTTGAAACCGTAAAGATTTAAGTGTTTTAAAAAATAAAAACAAAGTTTAAAGAGTTTGTATTTTCCATAGTTTTCAAAATATGATGGAGGTAATCAAGAGCTATCCTGCTGAAGAACTTTCCAACAATAATCACAATATTGGTTGATAGTCAAGGGGCTCTATCCCAGATTATTAGACTATTATATATTAAAACATGTTTCTTTGTTTACTCATGAGTTATTTTTTTAATTAAAATTTTATTATTACTCCTTTGTACATATTTTAAATTGCTATGTACATATTGCTTTATTTTATTTTTGCTTCATATTTTTGAGAAAGGAAATCAAAATATTAATTGTGAGCTTATATATTTTTTGACTTTCTTATCTTCTTATTTTAAATTTCTTTTAGTTTTGCTTGTTTCTCTTTATTTAAGTTTTGAATGTTTGAATTTCTGTATAATGTGCACAATATTTCAAAGTGTGTAAATATTTAATTAGAGCATTTGCATGCACACATGGCCTGTTCTAGGAAATCTTAGACTATAGGCATACCCTATTTTTGGGGCCCCTTTATGAAAGATGTTATGTATGATTTCCAGTAATGATGGTGCTATATGACACATTTTAGCACCATCATATCATCCCAGATTCGATCCAGGGACCTGTGGCGTGGCAATGCGAAGCCACTAAGCCACTGGGCCTCGAATATTTTTTTTTTAGTTTACTGATATTTTAAGGATTTACAGCATTCAGCATAACAAAAATGCGTAAAGATATTCATTCAGCATAAAGAAATTTAGGACCCCCTAAAATTTGGGGACTCTAAGCCCAGGCCTAACGGCTTAATGGAAGAACAGGCTCTGCATGCACATACGAAGCATAAAGGAATATGTGATGTTATCTTTTGAGTTGATATAATATCAGTATTATTCATATTTAGACTAACCTGATGTATCAAACTTTTCATTTGAACTGTTAGAGAGGTCCATCATGAAGCCAATGATTGTATTTAGAAAAAAAAATTTGAAGAAAAAGTGATACAATATTTTAGTTTTGAGAGCATTTTTTGACATTGCTTTTTTAAATATCAAAATATTTAGCAGCAAAAAAAAACTTTTTTTTCTGATTGATAGATTATCCCTTTGCAGAGTTATGAAAAACTTGTGCAGCTGTTAACTTTTATAAAAAGATTTCAGATAAAAGATTTCATATAAGTTTTTTTTTTAAGATATCAGAATATAACTACTATGTGCTAAATTGATATTGATGATGTCACTATTAAAATACTTTTGAAATATTATTAAAGTTTTACATGTAAAACATTGTGCATGTTGATTTATTATATATTTCCATGTTTCAAAATTCCGGTGTTCTGTGATTCATGATTTTCGTCCCCCCCCCCCCCCCCCCCGTTTTTCCTTGTATTATTTCCTTCATCTCTATTTTATTTGCATCACAATTTCTTATATAAGAATGCAAACAATGAATTGTTTATTATATTTTGGGAAAAAGTTTATATAAGTGGTATGCAAAAGTATTTTTTCTTAAAACAATATATTTGCTACTTTATACCAATTTGTGTAATAGAATAATTGTCTTTCAATGTTCCAATATTGTAGGTTTTTCAAAAGTTTTTAATAAAAATTTTATTAACCATTACTTATCTGACTTTTTCCTTTAAAATATATCTAGTATAATTTTAATTGATTTTAAATATTCTTTTTGGTAAATTTTAACAAACCATCATAGTTTTGTAATATTTAAGTCATGCAGACATAAAGCTGTTGACATGGTTACATGTTCTTGCTATATCAGAAAGTGTAGATTCCAAATATCCTTAAAAGCACAAGATATTCACTTTCAACAGAAATCTTTATTTACAAACATAACAAGTGTTACAAGAATTTTACTTGAATAATTTATCAATTGTCACATTGCATGGCCTTTTATAGAAATGACACTATATATCCTATTCTAGTTGTTTTTTTTTAAATTTTTTCTTCATGCACAAACTAGAACTACTTTCTTGCTTGATATGTTGATCGTGAAATATGCAATCTTAAAACACGCTTAATTACTTTTCTTCAAATACTGCTGTTATAATTTTAAACAGATCTTTTTTCAAAAAAAAAAATTACAATAATTATAATTTTAATTAAAAAATCTGAATTTAATCTACAACTTAGGGCTTACGAGCCGAGTAGGTAAGGCACTTGCTTTGCAGGCGAAAGGTCCTAGGTTCGAGTCGGAGCATTGCAGAAATTGCTGCTGAGCATTAAACGGTCTGCGCAGTCAAAAAGTCCGACGAATAATACCCCATGTAGAGAGAGTGCACTTTCAGTATGCACCAGAGCACCAGAGTCCCGATGCTGAGTTCAATGGCGCTTTTAAAAGTTTCGTTGGGTGCCTATTCAACCCCACGTACCAAGAACCATATTTTTTTTTGTTTTGAAAACATACGTCAAATTTTACTCGGGTCCTTTTGAGAGAGAAAAATTAGGGCAGTATAAGGTTTTCCCCTGTAAGAGATGCTAAATCGTATTTTAAAGACCAAAGTGCTAATTCCAGGGGTGCCAGACTTCCGCCGAACGGCGGAATTCCTCTTTTTTCCGATTTTTCAAAAAAATTCCGCTTTTTCCGAATTTTTCAGAAAAATCCGCTGAATCAAGATTTTCAAAAAATTACGAAAAACTTTTAGATTTTCTAAGTTTTCAAAAAAAAAAAAAAAAAAAAAATCGTATTAACAGGGTTTCCGCGCATATGAAAAGTCAAGAGTTTGGAAATTGGGTTAATTTTGTCATAAGTATTGAATTTGAGCAAAAAAAACGACCAAAAGTCATGTATTTCAGCAAAGAAACGTCCGAAAGTAATAAAAATCGATATATATTTATTCGCGTCTTTCGGATCGCCGGACCTTTGCGACTTTTTCGGATCGCTGGAGTTTCGGATCACTGGAGTTTCATGACTTTCGGATCGCTTTAGTTTCTTGTCTTTCGGATCGCCGGAGTTTCATGTCTTTTGCAAAGCTGGAGTTTCGTGTCTTCCGGATCGCCAGAGTTTCGTGACTTCCGGATCCGCCGGACTATAGCGACCTTTGGAACGCTGGAGTTCCGCGACTTACGGATCGCTCGTGTTCCGCGACTTTCGGATCGCTAAGGTTTCTTGTCTTTAGGATCACTGGAGTTTCGTGAGTTTCGGATAGTCGGACTTTCAGAACGCTGGACTTCCGCAACTTACGGATCGCTAGAGTTCCGCGACTTTCGTGTTACGTGTCTTCCGGACCGCGGGACTTTCGGAACGCTAGAGTTCCGCGACTTTCAGAACGCCGGAGTTTCGCGAATTTCGGATCATTTTAGTTTCGGATTACTGGAGTTTCGTGAGTTTCGGATCGTCGGACTTTCGGAACGCTGGACTTCGGCGACTTACGGATCGCTAGAGTTCCGTGACTTTCAGAACGCCGGAGTTTAGTGTCTTTCGGAACGCCGGAGTTCCGCGAATTTCGGATCGCCGGAGCTCCGCGACATACGGAACGGCGAAGTTTATTGTTTTTCGGATCCCCGGAATTTCGTAAATTTCGGATCACTGGAATTCCGCGACTTTCTCGATTTTCGGAACGCCAAAGCTTAGTGTCTTTTGGAAAATCCGGAGTTTCGTGAATTTCGGATCGCCGGATTTCCGCTACTTTCGGATCGCTGGAGTTTTGCTACTTTCGGAGGTTTTTTTTTTTCAATTTTCAGATGGCCGGAGTTTTTAGTTGTTCTGATAGGCAAAGTTTGCGAGATTTTCAGATCGCCGCAATTATTATTAGAAAAAAGTCATTGATTTTAAATTCGATGAAAATTCCGGTGGTAGAGAGTAAGAGATGTATCCTAAATTTAAACTATTATTAAAAAAATAAAATTATGCCAATAGTTTTGCCAGTAGGCTTTTCTGTAATTTTGATTTAATTTGTGATTTATAAAGTGTTTTTTTAATGCAAGCGCAACCCTTATTAGAAGGAGGAATACAATTGCACTATACAACACACTTATAAGAGAACAAAGAAATTCCTGAAATAATTAATCAAAGAAAAATTTAATACATATAAAGCATTACTTATCCAATAAGTTCACATTAAAGAAAAAAGATTTTTTTCACTTTATTAATCTAATTACATTTTTAAATCATTTTATGGTACAATAATTTATTTCTAAAATAAATTTGTGCACTTGCCCATTAAGCATGAAAATTGTCTACACAAACACTATAAATTGTTTACTATGTTTGTGTTGTCAACTTTCGAGTTGTTTCAATTTGAATTTTTTATTTTTTTTATTTGAGATGCTATTTATATAGTCAGGAAAAACTGTTAACTTAGACACGGAAAGTTATGAATTAGGGATTGTCCGTTTTGGCAGAAACCCTATATCGTTACTCGCGTGATTTCCTCTTTTTTGATTTTGGCCACTTTCACCCCTGTAATTCATACATTCCAGTTTATTAAAATCCATTGGTAGTATAAAAGTTTTTCTAATCCTCTTCCCGACAACAATGGAAGGAGTTGTGCAGATTCCAGAAAGTCTTCAATTGTCAACCCCATGATGAATAACTGCCGCATTGCAAGTTTATTTTCACCAATAAATTTATACGACGAAGTACCTTATCAACGGGAAAATATGTACTTAGTGGAGTGCAAAAAGCGAAGATACAGTTTCCTGTACATGGTTTCATGTCACCACGACGAAGAAAGACGGACCAGAGTTCAATTGCGTTTTAATTTATGAAATATTGTGAATTTTTAAAGTTGCGAAATACTATGATGTGCACTTTTTGAATGATATCTCTGTACCATAAAGTATTGCACATTTGTTTATAAAATTGCGAATTATAATACAAATGGTAGATTGCGTTGTTACACCAGTAGCTGGGTGGCTCAAATATAAAATCTTGAAATTAGCATGCCAAATAACATTATTGCTATGCGGTAAATGATTCGGGCTTGGGTATTTGCAAAATAACTGCCGACCTATAAACGGTCCTGGCAGCCAAAAAGTCCGACGAATAATAAGATATTTTTATAATATTTATTTTGTAATTTTAGATTAAAATTTTATTTTTCGCGTATTCTTCTTCTTATTGTGACGGCGATGGTTGCCAGTGTCGCCATCACATAAAGAAAAAGAATGCTATTCAAAAAATAAAATTTCATTCTAAAATTGCAAAATAAATATTATAAAAAATACTAGAAGAGTTTCAAGTTCTTTTAAAATCACTAAAAATATTCCAAAATGCAGCCAGTATTTTTATGGTATTTTTTTTTTAATATTTTAGAATTAAATTTATTTTTTCTAAGCATTTTCCACTTAAAAAAGTTGGTCTCGAACTCTAAGATGGCGGCCCCCATGCTCGTCCCGTTGTTAGCATAGATAGGTCACGTGACCTCCACTCTAATACTTTTATTAAGATCTCTATGTTTAAAACTGACAACACAACTTAACAAAAAAAAAACACCAGTGAACTTTAAATCTATTCAATATTAAAATAATGCTACAATTTAATTAATTATGACTTTCCAAATTCGTTTCTGGTTAACTTCTTAGATTATTTGTCACGCTTAAAAGATCTTTAACAAGATAAAAGAGCACGCAATTAATTGACTGTACCGTCAAAGCGGGTAACTTTGGCCACGGAGGGTAACTTTGGCCACGCGTCGGAAAAATATTTGTTTCTTAATTTCTCTTCATAAAATGATCTCATCTTAAATTGTTTTACATTTTTGGAAAGGTGGAAATATCGCCTTTCATTTCATGTAAAAAAACAATATCATTCTAAATCTGGCAATACTACAAATGCTGTTTTCATTCTTACGAGCATAAAATGACAAAAATCTATCTCTTCCAACTTTTGTCTGGAACACTTAAAAAAATATTGAAAATATTTAAATAAAACACTCTATTCGATTCTTTTATTAATGAGGAAGAATATTACACCATTTGTTTTATTCTAAGTTGACTACTTTTTATGCTGTATTTAAATATTTGTAATTGGGAAGCTTTTGCCGATGAATGCGGGTAACTTTGGCCATAGATGTAAATATTTCTTTATGGAACTTTGCACTTTAAAAAATGTATGTAAAAGTTTATTAAGTTTAACTATTTTTGAAAAAATTCTTACTTTTATGATTACTCATCTTTCAGATACTTTTTTTAAAATCTCATGATTTTAAACATTAAAAAGATAAAGATAGAATGCAAGATACGTATTCCACTCAAAATCGCAAATGTCGAAAGGTAAACATTTTCAAATTCCTATTATAAATATATTATTTTTCACCTTTTATAATAAAATCGTTTGCTTTTTACAAATATATTTGTTATTAAATCTTGCTTCAAAAAAGTTCTTTTTTCCTTATTAAAATAGAAGTTTATTTTTCTTTCTTTTAAGCGACAAACAATACTAGTATTCAACGTGTAATGCCATTCCACGATGCACTGCAATGTAAATGTTAAGTTGTATACCATTTTAAATAACTATATGTCTTATAACTTTGCTATTTTTGGGTTTAAAGTTTTAATATTGCTATTTAAATCGTTAACACAGCTTTTAAGGATGTTAAAAGGTATGTTTCTTATGTATTTCTTGGGTGGCCAAAGTTACCCGCCCGGCACCTAACAGTGTCTTATTTTTTTTTAAATTAATATCAATTTTTTACTAATTTATAAAATGTAACAAAAATGCCTGAAAATTATTCCTAAATGTACAATACTTAGAATGCATAAGGATTTTTAAGTGTTTAAATCGTTTTTGAAGTCAAATTTTCCTTCTTTTGTGAAAAAAACTATGATTTTGGCCAAAGTTACCCGCACTGACGGTAACTAATACTTTAGATTACGATTAAAGGACATAATACCTGGCCACCTGAGCAAACGATATGTTATGCATTTAAAGAATGTAGGACGGACGAAGCCATATTCTTGTCGATTATGAAAATCGTTCATTGAAACTATTTAAAATTAACTTTATTTCGTCCCTATAGCTTTAGTGGTAATGTTTATTATTTCTCTTGTTTTCATTTTCTACTTACTTCGATTTCATTGGTTGCTTAGGTTTCACGTACTGTGATTTCATTGGTTGCTTCGGTTTTACTCTCGAAAAGACCGATATTGATGAAAAGAAACTTTTTTTAAATGCAAACTTTCTTTAACAAATGTTTTGAACAGCCAACAGAACATCATAAAGTTTTCCTTTAAAAAATTTAATTAGTGAAATATAGTTAGAAAACTCATTTTCGAGTACCAAAACAAAAGAAATCCCATTCAACAAATGAAAACAAAACGTTGGAGCTGCTGCCATTCACGACGTGAAACAACACTATTAGCATGGTAAATCTTAAATACATTTGTGCTATTGACAGACGCCTTATTTTGTGCATTACTTTGTGCCACTTTGTGAAAACTATTAACACCTTTAATTTCAAACTAAAAATGTTAATTTTAAGTTTTTGAAATTAATTTTTCCTGCAACATAAATCATCTTACATAAATTGTTCAGGACTTTGGTCTTCATTGGCCTTTTATTTTGTTTCTTTCGATAAACTTAATCAGAATTTGCATAGCAAATTTTCTTGCCAATCATCGTGAATGGGTTATTGATGCCGATTGAAATCATTTTAAGTATCAACTAATAAATGATTTTCAGTTTCTTTTCAAACTAAGCCTAAAAATAGCTCGGAAGCAAACTAAATTTATTTCCAAAGTTTCAGACGCGCATTTAGATGAGTAATTTAATCGTGAATTTGATAATATTTTTCATCTAAATATATGAAATATGAGAGTGGCTCAGTTTCTGAGAGGTTAAACGTGTCCGCTTTATAAATCCAAGATCACGGGTTCGAGCCACGGCTGAGTCATCGGATTTTCTGGATGGGGAAATAATGGGCGCGCATGTCATATGATTATGTGGCATGTAAAAGATCCCTGGAAGGTCTATTTGTCTTATGTTCTCTCAGCAAAACTAAATCTCGTCATTCTTTAACATCCACATAGAGCTCAGATTCATTGTAATCTGGGCGTCAAAAGTGGTAGCGAGAGTCGCCTAGATGGTGCCACAAGAAAATGGCTCTCAGTTCTGGGGAATATGCCAAGTCTGCAAAAGGCTTGAGAGCCAATATTGTAGCCCCATTAGAGAAAGAAAAAACGAAATAAAAGAAGCCGCCAGAGAAAGTGCCGTCGTTTAAGGGGTCATAGGAAAAATGTTAAAGAAAATTAAAAATGTGCAAAGAAGGTACTACAAAGTATAGTTTGATCTTACATGTAATTTTTTAACTACTCAACATATAAACATAATTTTTTATATGTAATTCTATAAGATTTGTTTAATATAAAACAAATTTTAAAATTTATGAAACTTTAGCCAAAACTAAAATAAATGATATTAAACGTAAAGCTATTTGAACACATTGGGATTACATTTTGAGGTCAAAATTGAAAAAATGACCAAGAAAATGACTTTATATTGTACAAATATGTACAAACAAGGACTTATACCTAAATTATCAGCTCAATTTTAATTATAAATTATTTTAAAGAACTTTTTTCTAAATTTTTTTTTTTAATTTTGATTTTAAATTTTTTAAAAATAATTTCTAATTAAAATTGAGCTGAGAATTTAGGTATAAGTCTTTGCTTGGGCATATTTGTACAATATAAAGTCATTTTCTTGGTCATTTTTTTCAATTTTGACCTCAAAATTTGCCACGCAAGCCTAATTACAATGTGTTCAAATAGCTTTACGTTTAATATCATTTATTTTAGTTTTGGCTAAAGTTTCATAAATTTTAAAATTTGTTTTATAATAAATAAATCTTGTAGAATTACATATAAAAAAATTATGTTTATATGTTGAGTAGTTAAAAAATTACATGAAAAGATCAAACTATTCTTTGTAGTACCTTCTTTGCACACTTTTAAGACTCCTATGACCCCTTAAAGTATTTTATTCAATTCTGGTCACATCTGGAGAGGAACTTTTTAACTAAACGTGTGTGTAGCGTGAGAGTATATATAAGTTGCGAAGTGACTAACTTTTTGATTGTTCAAGATTTGTGGATTGTCCGTTCGATTCACTAATTAGGTGTGAGAATAAGTGATGGAAAACGGTGAAAAGTTCATTTAAGATATTTGCTGAATAAATATTTTCCATTTCAACGACTGAGAGTGACTCCACTCTTATGTTAAAGACATTAATAAGTAACATTGAAGATATTTGAAATAGCAATTTAAATTATGCATGGAGTTTATTAGGATTTAAAAATCTAAGTTTTTGATTTGTTTAAGCCATATATGTTATAGATTTAATTGATAATGGTAATTTCGATTTAAATTATAATAATTCACTCATAATAAATAGATCTAGCGCGAAGTCAACCCAACTAGCTCTTCAAGTCAAACTGATGTATTTGAAATAAAGGGGGATGAGGGGATTTCCAAACCAAACTGTCTCTGTAGGCGCGCGGTTGCGTTGGGTGCCAATTCAATTCAGGTGTTGGCTCGTCTCTTGACTGGGTTCTAAATATGACGCCCGTCGCCAAAGCCCTCGTATAGCTCTAGTGCGACGGTAATTCGAACATACCCAAACTTTAGACGCGTTTACATGAGCCATCGAATCCATGGATGGAAGAGCAAACTCAGCAATTTTTCCCTCATGGGGATTTTCTCCCAGCTCTACCTCTTTTTCCGCTAATGGGGATTTTGGCATTCCATGTATTCGATGGCTCGTGTAAACGCGCCTTACGTTAATTCAATGGAAAAAATATTACTCCACCTGTACTAAATCCGTTTACAAACGGTTTTTTATGTGGATAAATGTAGTCGGCTTACAAAAGTCTATGGCATGATGAGATAACAAAATACCCGCACCTGAGTATACGATATGTTGTATTAACCATGTATTACGTAACAATATTTTTGTCACTAAAGATTCCATTTGGCGAGATTTGCGCCCACAAAATGTAAGAGTGACGAATTTTCATTAAAAAAATATTTCACTGAGAATGGTAATTTTTATTTTAAACAAAATATTAACTTTAACTCAATTACTCTGGTGCGACTTCAACTACCAGTCTAGTCATACATAGAGTGGATTCTAAATAACAGGAACTAGATCCAAAACATCCCCTTTTGGCCTTGCAAATACCTAGAATTGACGGTCAAATTTTATCGAATGCCAAACAGTAGCAGCGACTCTCGTTTGACGCAACCCTCTTTATTTACAACATTCTCCACTAGTAAAACCTTATCGGCTTCTGCTCCCGGTACCATAAAGCATAGTACAAAGAACGCGACCACTATTTAGATACCCTTCACTCAAACTTGTCGGAAAAAAGAGATTTTAATTTCGACTTTGCCATGTTCTTTCGGTGGTCCGTCTTACTTTATCGTTGGCGCGCTGTGGTGGGGTGTCTGGCACCCTTTTTGCTGGCACCTTTGCCGCTGATCATAGGAACACCGGTAAGTGCTATAAATTGTATAATTAATAATTGCTGTTCTTAGCTATAATAGTAATATATAAACTATAATAGGAAATGATAAAAGAAGTTTTAATGCAATTATATCACTTCAGCATTTTTTTAAAGAACGCGAAAAGTGTGGAATAAAAACAATCAGGAGAATCGTTAGAAGTTTTGGAAAATGTGGTTTGGTGATACAAAAAAGTTTTAATGTATTCATATCTACCAGCTTCTCCTTCTGCATTCATTAATGCAGAAAATTTTCGGATTAACGGAAATACTTTTTTTTTCGGGCTAATTTGTTTTTAATTGTACATTCGCTATCCGTGAAAAATAACAGATCTGCTAATTTTTTTTTTATTTCAAAACGATTAAATCAAACGCTTAAAAATTGTATTCATTTTAAGATATATATTATTATTTTTGCATATTTTAAAAAGTTTGACTCAATAAGTCAAATTTTTCAGTGATGTTAATATTTAGGTTTGGTTTGGTTTGAATTATCGTCGCACTAGAGCTACACGAGGGCTATTGGCGACGGGCGTCGTATTTTAGAACCACAGTCAGGTGACGAGCCACACCTGAATAGGCACCCAACGCAACCGTTAAGGGCGACATCGTACGCAGCGTTAGGACTTTGAAGGATATTTAACGTGCACTCCCTTACACGGGGTATTATTCGTCGGACATTTTTGGCTGCACGGGCCGTTTATAGGTCGGCAGCTATTTTGGCGATGCCCGGACCCGAACCCGGGACCTTCCGCATGCTAAGCGAGTGCTTAACCGACTGGGCTCCCCAGCCCCTGTTAATATTTAGATACCTTTCTTCACTCAAACTTGTCGGCAAAAAGAGATTTTAATTTCGACTTTGCCATCATGTTCTTTCGGTGGTCCGTCTTACTTTATCGTTGGCGCGCTGTGGTGGGGTGCTTGGCACCCTTTTTGCTGGCACCTTTGCCGCTGATCATTGGAACACCGGTAAGTGATTGCGTTATTTTTGGGTGCTAGCGCTAAACAGAGCAGTGTGGTAAATTTTTTTATGACGTACATTCTTAAAACAAAATAGTGAAATCTACTCATATAGGAGAAGTGCATTTTCGACACTGGAGTGAAAAGTAACTCAGACTGAGTTAAAAGTACTCGTTTGGAGTGATCCTGTCGTAGTTTTAACTAAACAAAAGAGTGAAATCCACTCCAATAGGATAAGTGCATTTTCGACACCGAAAAGAGTGAAAATTAACTCAGACTGAGTTAAATTCACTCGTTTAATTTAAGAGTGTAAGTTTTTAAAATGCCGCCCTTGATTTTTTTAAAGCTTTCTCATGTCTATGCTTCATATTGTATTATAACGTAAAAACAGGAATTCGGTCGTTTGGTGTGTATATCACCACCCACCCCGCAAATAAAAACCATTTTTAATCCTTTTACATTGTCGGTAAAACTTCTTTTAGAAAAAGTTCTCTATTTAAAACGAAAAAAATCAATATATTTATTAAGAAAAAATGGCAACCGTAAAGTAAAAAAAAAATATTTTTTAAAAATGTGTATTTTTTTCCAAACTCGAAAATGCCCTCTTTGGTATACTGCCGCTTTATGCAATAGCCTCTCTGCATCACACAGCACCACACGGTCCTGGTGCTAAATAATATGTTTTTAGTTGATGTTAAATTAATGTGACAAGCTTTTCAAAGCCAAAAATCAGAACATTTACCCCTAATCCATATTTTTCATATAATCCTTTCCCTAAAAGCTTCCGTCAAGTGGGACAGATACAGAAAGAACATTAAAAGTCACAAAGAAAGGAATAATACATAGACAAAAAACAACATTTATTGACGGTCACAAACATCCATGTCTGACCGGGATTCAAACCCGACCCCAGCGGCACCAAAGGCTAGCGTCCTAACGATTGCGCCACCGGGGCGGCTCCTTTACCTACTTTTACGACATAATTAATAAGACAAAAGACTAATAATAAGTAAATAATTAAAAGATAGTTACCATTTCCATGAGTAATCAAATATAAAATTAAAAACAACAATAATAATTTTAAGGTCATTTTAACTTGTGTTTTTTAAACAAATTTTGTGCAAATTCTTTTGTTGAAATCTACATTTTATTTGTATTTTCCTCGTTTTTCGAAATTTTGAAGAACACTGTGAAAGAAAAGCGGGATGTTTTGTCGGACATCTGGTCCGCGTGACTCATAGATAGAAAGCCGGACTGTTCCACTAAAAAAGAGAGACTTCAGGTCACAATATATGAATGATAAAGAAGTTTTAATGTAATCATATCACTTCAGTAAAATATGACATGAAAACTGTCGGATAAGTAATAAAACGATTTTTCAGTAGAATCGTATGAAGTTTTGTTCCCCACTGTTATTCTATCTGTGAAAAAACAACAGATCTGATAAATTTGTATTTCAAACATTTGTACCGATGGTTTCGAATAATGCATTCATTTATAAATCTTAGATTTGCATAGTAAAAAAAAATCATTCGAAAAGTAAAACTTTTCAGTTGTGTTGCAAAGCTGGCCAAATTACTTTTTCCGTGTATAGTTCTTTTGAATTTTTTTTATAAAATTGCCATAATTGTTTTTTATTTATTTTTTATTACGAAAAAACATTGCTGTTTTTTTATATTATTTTTATCATGTCCATGATGGATTAAATGGCCTCTTGTATATTTAAAACTGCATCTGCTAGTTCTAATACATCTGCGCTGTAGATTACCTCCTGAAGTTCTGAAGCCAGTGGCACCACTGCCGTGGGCAGGTTAGGTTAGGTTAGGTTAGGTTAGGTTTTGAATTATAAGTTCCCCGTTTAGTGCAAGTGTTTGAATAAAGTAGTTCCTTCACAAATACGCATTCAGTTCTCTATAAAGCAGGAGAAAAGTAAAAGAATAAATATTATTTTAACAATAAAATGAGTTGTTTCAGAAACAGGTGTTGATTATTGGGTCATCGACGGTAAACAAAAGGATTGTAATCTTTGTATTTATTTTCAAGTGGTAGGTTTTGTAAGTACAGATACACATTGATACAGGTAATCAAAGAAAGGAAAGGATGTTATTAATGTGGATCAAGGTTTCGCACACCTTCATATTTGTACTCTGATAGAAAAAAAACTGTGTCAGATTTACTAGTGAAAAAAAAAACACATATTAGATAATGAAATTATCAATGAACATTTCAAATATTATAATAAATAAGGAAATCTATTGGGTTTACTTGGTGATTCGTCATTAAACAATTTGTGTACAAATTTAATTTTTGGTATATGTTTGTATTCCTTGTTCATGTAAAGGATGGGCAATTGTAACAAAGGCCCCAACCAACAATCCTTTATTCGTTTATGGCCTCTATTAACTCTTTTTTCTGCACTGAATTAAGAGTAATTTTCAATTATTTGTTGTTGGTTACTTTAGAGCAGGGGTTCCCAACCGGTGGTACGCGTACCACTGGTGGTACGTGGTAAGACTTTAAGTGGTACCCGTGAAACTTTTATCGGTCGTACATAAGATAGTTCAATGAAAGATTATTTGAAAGAGAAATCTTTTATTAACTTCTGGATCTTATGTAAATCTGAGTACCCTTTGATCTTCCGTTAAGCTGCGCTATTTTTGATGCCACTTGTTACGAGTTACTTATGTGAGACACAGAGCATAGGTGTAAGAATGGATTTTCTGATCTCTTGTACATTAAAAATGAAAGAAGCACAATAATTACCATACTCCCCATGTTGATATTTTTTCACAAGCAAAAAGTAGCAACAAGTTTCGTTTATTAAAATATTTAGGTCGGTGGTACGCCAAAATTTCTCAAAAAGGCAAGTGGTACGCGGGTGCAAAAAGGTTGGGAACCCCTGCTTTAGAGATATCTTGCTATATGAAATTCCACTTAAATCGTGACTTACACTACAATTACATGGAATTAGCTACATACTGTTTTTTTTTTTGTAGTTAGTGTTTTAACCAACTACGTAAGATCGTATCAAAATAAATACACTTTGAAAATAATAATGTAAGCGCTTCAAAAATACTTAAAACATAGATTAGTCTTCAATTTACAATGCAACCAAGAAGATAAAACTCATATTAACGATTAAAAAAAGCCTTTAACCTATTGCAAAAATACTTTGTTTTTATTTATATTATTACCGTCTGAAAAAACATTGTGACTCTTTTACTAGACTCAGTTCTGCTTTTATTCTCTTCAAGCAACTTAAGTAATAAATATTCATTATCTGTACTATTCAATAAGTTATTGTCGCTCATGTCTTGATTACTATCTATACTTTTCACGCTTTATATCAAGGTGTTTTACAAATCATTGTTCTAAATTAAAAAGAAATCCTTGTATGTTTGTTGAAATCGGTTTAACAAGTGATTAATTATTTTTCCTATTTTCATCATCATTTCCTAATTGCATCTTATTAACTTTTCAATCGATATTTCAAATGAAATTAGACTTATTGAGTGCACGATTTTTAGCCTACCTTTCTTTTTTTTAATTTGAAGAATTAAAAAAAAATGAAAAAGTAGGTATTGACATGCGGTCGATGTCCGTCCGTCCGTCTGTCTGTCTGTCTGTCCGTCCATACCCCCCTTCCAAAATCAGTTCTATCAATCCGATCTTAAAAATTCTTTTTTTATTAGAAAGGTATAACCTCAGACACCCATAACTTTCATATATTTTGTCCGTCTGTCTGTACGATAGGACGGACATAAATCTACTATTTGACGACGAATTTCCCATTGAATTAGCATTGAAATTCAATTTCGAGTCATTTAAATCGCTGAATTTAACTACAAATGCTGCGGACAAGTGAGATACGTCAAAAAATTCAGCGCATCGAAATAAGAATACATTGAAAATTTCAGAAAAGAATTCGAAGTACTTCAATTATTTAAAAAACTTCAAAATTTAATGCTCATTTAAAAAGCATAGGAAGCCATTTTTATTAGAATTAAATCACCATTGCCATCGCAACAATTGCTTGAGAAATAAATTCTTTTCGACAATAAATTAAAATAAATTTATTTTTGGGACATCGGTCAATTTAAGATGACGTCAAATATATATTTCACTACGAATTGTTTTCATTCTATTTAAAAGCGAGGAATATTACATATTTATTCTTTGAAATATAAATTTTTGCAAACGATTAAAGTTATATATATTTAATTTTCGAAATAAAATAAATGAAACTAGCCGAATTTAGCAAGTAAATGTTTATTGAGGAGTAGTTATTTGGTTTTTGTTCTACGAAAAATTTAATATTATTTATAACTGCAAATAAAGCTGTGTTTAGTGCTGTGTTTAGTTAGATACTGCGTTTAGTGAAATTTATTTTAAATTTAATGTGGAAAAACGGTTGTTGATGTCACTTACTGTTACGAACCTAGTTTTTTCAAGATAAGAATTTTAGTAAGTATTTAAGTAACAGGAAAGTAGGCTATTTGAGTTCTTTAAGAACTTCTTGTTTCCCTACGAAGTGAATTTTGAGGAGCCAGTTCAATTTTATTAAAGTTAAGTTTAAGAAAATTCGATTTGAATAGCATTTAAAAATATCACTAACTGAATCCCAAAAATACAAAATTATATACCTCGGGTAAATATACATACAGTTTTATAGTTCGAAATGTTTAAATAGATATCACACCTGCTCGGTAAAGGTATTTAAAAAGAGATTGAATAATAAATAGTTTCTCAGAAAATCGTCTGAAATCAATCTTTTCTATTGTGTTCTAGAAAATAGAATAATATTCTAACTATATCCTAACAGCTTTTTCAATCAATTTATGAATTTTTCGACCCCCAGATCTTCAAATAGTGAACAATGAAGTATTTTTTTAAGTCAAATTTTTTGATTCACCAATTTTCCGCGAAAGATGCGATCTATCCACAAAAGAATAAATTAATGCAGCTGTTTCCTTGAAGATCAATTTACACATACTGATAATGACAAATTGCTGCCAATTTACCGACTTTTTGACAGATTTCTTTGTTTCTGTTGTCTTGTTGAAATGCAATTTCGATTCTTAATACCACCATGTTTCGGAATATTTTGAAGTGTCACCGCATCCCCTTCAGTTTGTATGTCATGATTTAAAAGACAATATGCATTGTTTCTCTGCCCTAAACAACAATAATTGCAAGTTAGTTTTCTTCAAGTTTTCGTTATTTTGTCAGTCTTATAGTTGTTGTATACATAAGGTTTTTAAGTTTGAGGAAATAATTAAAGATTCGTTCCATTGACAGTTTTCATCAAATCACCTCAAAAGCTATTTCCTCGTTTCACAATACAAGATTTACCCTGAAATGCATGCAATTTTTTTCATCCTGAAAAAAATATATTTGTATCTTTAATATTAATACATTATGGGAAAAATATTGAAAAAAAATTAACTGCATTGGAATTTAAATAATTTCAATTTTTAAAATTTTTGCCATGTGACAAAACCAACTACAAAATTCCAATTTTGATAAAAGTGACTGGAAAACTACTAAATATATTTTAAATAACCCTCTTGAACTAATTATTTTTTCAAAACAATTTATTTGTATTTAGTGTACTAATATTATTATACTTTGAATACTGCCAAAGCCGTAATTAAAACTGCCAAAGCCGTAACTAAAAAGCAGTAACAGTTAATAACTTCACTCTTTTTAATTTTGAATGCACTTTTACTACTGTCATCTATGAGGGTTATTAGTAACTAAAACTTAAAAAATGGGATTTAATAGATGAAAAAACACAGATTTTTCTAGACGGAGCTCTACTGTAATAGAAGAAAGAGGATTATGTTACTTGTTGCCATTTGGCAACTATCTGCATTAGAGGGTTAATAGACTTTTTAAATGAAACGCAATGAATAAGGTCGTATTTAAAAATATGATTGTTTTGTCAATCAATATAGCTTCCCAGTTTCAAGCATAAAAAATATAAAGTTTTATTTTTAAAGGACTAATAATCTTGTATTGTGAAACGAGTTAACTTTATATTTTTGAGCTTTAACATTTTTTAAACCTGACAGTGGAAAGCCATATTGATTGACACAACAATGTCCTCCTTGGAATGCAACCTGGTTTATGGCATTTCATTTTAAAAAGCAATATGCATGAATACATACAATGTGCAATAATACCCGCCCATTGCAAGCTTTGCATATAGTAACCCAATAAGGTAAAATCTGCTGGGACAGCAACAGGAAACTGCTGGCTTCCAGCAGCCGAACTGCTGATTCAGTACCGGGAGAAAGTGTACTTAAAAGTCAATAAAGTGTCCGCGGGAAAAATGCTGGTCCAGCAGTGCTGGCCAGCAGCGATCCATCACTTGTTCGCAGACAGCTGCGTTTTCTCCAGCACTTTTCTAGTAAGCCGCCCAACAGTTACTGCTGTTTTCCAGCGGCAATTTAGCAGCGGGCCAACAGCAAGTGCCGATTTGCCAGCACTTTTCTAGTAAGCCGCCCAGCAGTATGTTGCTGTATTGACGACAGCAATATGGTGCTAATTCAGCAGTTATTTCTTCCAACACCCTTACCGGAAAACTGCAATATAACAGCAGCAATAATGCAGTATTTCAGCAGTCATTTTCCTGCAACCTTTTTAGAACGCTGCCAAATGATAGCATCAATATTACAGCAGCCCCCCCCCCCACACTGTTAAAACTAAAGGTGGCAATTGGCACCTGTAGGGGTGAAAGGGCGTTCCGTCAGTGACACCCCAACAGGCGTCATACGGCACCCTTAACTTGGGTGAAGGGATGGCACCCCTAGTCCAGAGTGACCCAGGAAATGAAATGATGGCGCCCTAAGAGAGAATAAAGGCACCCCTGATTCGGGGTGCCCAGAGGTGCCACAGCAAATATCAATAGCCGACCAAGGATTTTATGCCTTTGGATCCTCTATAAAACTGTACATTGAATAATAATAAAACAGAATTAATTGAATAAAAAAATGATTGTTTAATAATACCTACATCCAGACTCACTCACATATCGGAATTTTGATCCGGATCAAAGGCCGATAACCCCCTGATCTAGTACTTCCAGAGGTATTGATGTGGTATGAGAACATGGAGAACTTTTTGACCACTACATATTTAACGTTACCTAGCCATCATTAGTCAACACGGTGGTCTTTAGACCGAATACAAGTGCCAATCCTACAACAATTAGACCCAGAACCAACCCAGCACCGCCGAGGACAGATCCCACAACCCTTCCGATGCTAACACTACGCTTCACACGACTAAGCTACCGCGGCTCAAGATGCATATACCTACTTTTGCTAATTAAAGACTTCTGAAAATACAGATCATTTTGTTTTGGAACGACAAACCGACAGCACCGATCCAGCATATGTAGATCGGCAGCGGCACACCAACATTTTGTCAACAGATAATCACCACACGTATGCCGGCAACGTAAAGGGGCACTTCCCAGCAGAAACACGACAGCACCGTTCCAGCATATGTATACCAGCAGCGGCCCACCAACATTTTGTCAACTGATAATCACCACACGTATGCCGGCAACGTAAAGGTGCCCTTTCCAGCAGAAATACGACAGCACTAATCCAGCATATGTATACCAGCAGCGGCCCACCAACATTTTGTCAACTGATAATCACCACACGTATGCCGGCAACGTAAAGGGGCACTTCCCAGCAGAAACACGACAGCACCGTTCCAGCATATGTATACCAGCAGCGGTCCACCAGCATTTTGTCTTCAGATAATCACCACACGTATGCCAGCAACGTAAAGGTGCCCTTTCCAGCAGAAATCTGCATGCACCAGCACTGAACCATCACTTCCAGCAGTTAATCAACTGCTGGGCCAGCAGTTCACTGTTTACTGGGAATATACAGAAAAGTGCGGTTTCAAAAATAATGGTGAGGGGGGATTTTACCTGAAGTCATATGGAGTTTCACAACTTAATATCATATAACTAGTACTATTTATTTTTTTCATAACAAAGCTTTTCCATTTAAATATTCGGACGGAAGGTCTGAAAAGGTTTAAAATGAATATTTAAAAAAGTCAGTCAAAAGTAAGGGTGATGGTTTAAAAAATATCTCATCATGATTTTTGGAAGTAGTATTTGGAATCTAGATACAATATTGAAACATTAATTTTCCATAGCTTAATTTTGTAATTATTTTTAAAGGAGGATTTATAAATATTTATTTTTCTTTTAAAGTTCCTAAAACAATTCTTCGAGCTTCTTTCCTCAACCATTTTCTTCTTTTTTGGAGTAAAATTAAAATCACATGACAATGAATAAATTGTACCATGGCGAACATATTTTAGTAAAACAAAAATTTGAAAAAAAAAAAAAAAAAAACTAAAATATTTAACTAAGTGTTGACATTCCAAGCGTTAACAAGCATTTAACATTCTAACTTCTTAGCTTACTTAAGAAGAAATTTTCAATGCTTGCTGTTTATTCTTATTTGAACTAAGAGGTTAATATTAAGAACCCCCCCCCCCCTTTCGTAAAATAATTATAAAAAATTATTACATTTTGCATAATTGTAATTTTTAGGGAAAATTAAACACCAATGGTTTAAACATTGCTTAATAAAAAATCTACAAAATTTAAAAAAAGTTAATACGTTGCTCATAATTTATTAGAAGTTTATAATTAATGCTATAAGCATTGATTCTATTTACAAATTTCATTTGTTGAGTTTTTGGGAAACTGATGAAATATACTATTCAGAATCAAGAAGCTAGACAAAAACTCTTTCAAAACAATGATCAAATTTTACTCGAAATGTCTTAATCAATTTAAATTAATATAACTCAAAGAAATACAGATTGCCAGAAGTTAGAAAGGAAGTAGGTTCAAGGCTATTTACACAAAATACTTTATCTCATGTCATTTAAACTTTAAAACTGTTCCAATTATGTTTCATATATTGTTATTATATTTGTTATTTATATCATTTTTATTTTCCATTTGTTATATAAATGCAATAAAAAACTAGAAATATTTTTATGAGATAAAATTCCAAAGACCGATGAACAATTTAGTGCAGTAGAAACTAGCAGATCATTGAATATTATTCCATGAATACTTTATCCACATTTGGTACTTATACACAAAAAATATTTATTTCGTATACACAAAAATACACTCAATAAAAAGTATACTTGAGCAAATCATCTCAATAAGGGTTTTACTTTATATTACAGATAATGTATACATTTGACAGATGTTACTTATAATTTCGCTAAAAATCGCAATGTCTAATTTATAAGTATAAAATGATTTTTTTTTCAAGTTGTTAATAACACCCGCTTTCTAAATTTAATAATTAAAGCAACCATGTCTTAAGAATTTTTTGACCATTTGTAGCTATAAAACTTGCCAAAGAAAATTTATATTTTCTGTCGCAATTATTATTAGTTACTGTTATTAAATATAGTAACACAGGATATGTATCCTTAACATTTCTTCAGTCAAATTTATCAATACTTTTTACATAAACATATTAAATTTTTACACATTATTTCATTTAATATATCTAAGTATTTGGTGATGAATTGTTTATGTTTTGAATTAGACAATTGAAAAATCCTTATACTTTCACTGAAATAATTCCACCTGTGTTTATATAGAGATTAAATTGATTACATAGCGGTTTATTGACAAATTAGTCACAAATACTCCGGCGTGAAACATTTTAGATAAAATGTAATCAACCCTGTTTAAAATTGAAGCCTATTTTATTAACTCAGTTTAAAAATAGACGATCTAAATCTAAAGTTAGTTTAGTTTGCTTTATTTCTGATAACTTGGCACTTAATTGAACAATGAGGTACTCATTTAAGTAGGGAATAAGTGATTTGGTTTACTAATTTGTGTAAGCTTTTATAAATTAAGGTGACACATTACCTAAAATTTAGGGCTGCCCAGAAAATGATTAAACATGCTAGAACTCTGTGATATAAATATATTGCAAAAAAAAGAAGGTATCATTTATAATGATAGAGGTTTATTGAAAATGATATGGTGGTTTTGCATTTTTTTAAAAAAAATTTCTGTTGATTTTTTAACTATTATTTTTTTTAGCTTATGAATGGTGAAAAGCCTAAGGCTTTTAAGTTAATAAATGCAGAGATCCAATTTTTTTCCGGTATTAAGGCGTATACCATGAACAAAAGTTGGTATGGGATAAGGTCTAGTGTGATTAGAATTTTTTTAAATGGTGATGAAGTTGAAAATTTAGAAAAAAATCTTATTTTTTTGGCTATTTTTATACATAAATGCATAACTATTTTTGTTTAACTGGTAGCTCAATATCCATACTAACTTTTATTAAGAGATGTTGTGCGTGTGTGTGGGAACATTTTGAAAAAAAAAATCCTTTAAAAAATTCCGTAAATTGTAGGAGGAGCAGTATTTTGAAAAATCGTTATTATTTTTAATATTTTTAATATTTTGAAAAAACTAACGTTTCAATATTAATAATTTTTTTTGTATATGCTTATTGAATGTTAGTTCTTTATAAAAATAGTTTATTTGAACGCTAGCGATAAAAATACTGGATTTAAATTTTTAGATAATGCGTCCCCTTAAAAGATATACCCCAAACATTTAACTGTAATATATTTCAAAAACCCATTAACAATGATTAGACAGAAAATAATTTGCAATGTGAAAATAAGATTTGTGCTTTTAAGGTTTAAAAAATATATATATAAGGCAAAATGGAGGCCATAACACAGAACTACTTATGTAGTATGGGTTAGGTTAGGTTAGGTTTGAATTATCGTCGCGCTAGAGCTACACGAGGGCTATACCTTACACGGATAATATTCGTCGGATATTTTTGTCTGCAAGGACCGTTTATAGGTCGACATTTTTTTGTCGATTCCCGGACCCGAACGTGGGACCTTTCGCGTGCTAGGCGAGTGCCTAACCGACTTGGTTCCCCAGCCCATTTATGTAGTATAAATTAAGGTACAGGAAATTTTTTTTCTCAGCAATGAGCAATCAAAGTGTTAATGGTATTCTATTTACAAATGGTTCGTTAATGGTTAATATCGTTTCTTATGAAGTCACCCTACAATGATTTTTATTACTTAACCCTTTCAATCCCAGTGATGCCATTTGGCATCATCACTTTCAATATTTTTTTCAAAATGCTCATGTTCCGTTATGACATCCAAACACACATCATTCGATTCTTCATACTTTGTTCTATTAGAAAATATTTTACATTAATCTCAATAGAAGTCAGAACTACTATTTTTTTTATTTAGAAAATGGCCAACAAGCGTTTCACCTGATTTTTGATAAGTTCACTTCAGTTCCACATATTTAAAACACAATTTAAACTATTTCGGTTTAAATAATTACTAAATTTTTTTTAATAATATGGTCAGATACCTTAAAATATATAACTCAAAGTGTTTTTAGGTAATATATATTTTTTTATTTTTTTGTTTTACACAGTTAAAAAAATTTGGCATTGTTTCAAAAACCATATAAAAAATTTAAATGATTTTTTTTCTTATGGAATTCGTATATTTGACCTAAAATAAGCTTATTTTGCGAATATCAGATGTTTCTGTAGTGTAGTAAATTATTGGGACTGAGAGGGTTAAATTTGGCGTTACAAGCGATTGACATGTTTTGTTGAATGAGGAAACATTTATGTAGTGAAGGCATGACTTTACATAAATTCTTAGTAAACCGAGGCGATGAATCGTGATATAATATATGCAAGTATTTTTGGTTTTGGTTACAAAAATAACAATTTCACAATTAATCGTAGTTTTATATTTGTATCTATCATTTGTGTCTACATAAGTTATACTTTCAAAATCGTATAGAAATATGTATAATAAAGTTTTCCTGAATTTCTATGAATTCTACGGTTCGCTATTGTAGGGGAAAAATGATATTCTCACACTTAGTTGTTGATTTATATTTGTGTAGATCAATGTGTCTACCAATATGCAAAAAGTTATGCATTTAAAATCTTTTAGAAAGTTATTTAATTATGTTATTGTAAATTTCTATAAATTTTGCAGTTTGCTATTTCCCTGTTGCTTTCTAAGCCAATCATCTTGAAAACAGAAATACAGGTGTTTCATTTTTTCTCCCTTATCAAATAAACTATCTTTATCCATGTATTTAAATTTAGCCCAAAAGAAAAGTTTTCAACGCACATTTTTAGTCATCAGTTGAGTATTACGACAGCGAACGAATTGTTTTCATTTGAGTATTTTGCTCTTATTTAAATTTCTCACATTTCAAAACAAATGGCAGATTTTGCGATTTTGTGATGTAACTTAAAAATGTAAACTCAACAGTTGCAAGTTATTAAGCATAAATGTAAAATAGGTAAATCTAATTTTTCGGTAATCGGATCTCTTGTAATTTTGTTTGTAAGAAAAAAATATCTTACAAACATTCGCTATTAACCCTCTAATGCACACTGCTGCCATATGGCAAGAAGCAATATAATCCACTTTATTCTATTAAAGAAGAGCTCCCTCCCTGCAAATCTGTGTTTTTTCATCTATTACATTCCATTTTGAAGTTTTAGTTACTAATAACCCTCATGGATGACAATAGTAAAAGTGCATTAAAAATCCTTTCAGTAGAGCCAATTTTTGGTCAACATTGCAGTTATGGCCAAAATGTTGCCATTAATAATACTATTAGTGGTTTGTGTAGTGTTACACACCCCTAGTATTTTTTAAATGTAACTTGATTCCAAGTGATAGTATACTTCTATTGATATACTTTCGTCACTATTTCACCTTGTTTATTTTGTTACCCCTTTTCCCGGGATATTCAATTAGGATTTCCTTTTCTACTCTTGGTTGATTGGTAGACATATATTTTCAGGTTTGTGTGCTTGTTCGGAGACCGGCTTATAAACCTTCGTCAAGTAAAACAGACACAACTCACACACATAAGTGACAGATGCTGCCATCTATCGCCACCTACACAATTTAGACACGTCCCTGGAGTGGAGGCTTTTCTACTCTTATCTCATTTCTATGCATAATAGGACACTGACCCTTTTCTTACTAAGTTTCAGAATTCATTTCAGCCGAATTCCGGCAGTAGGACGCCTGTTTGTTTCGCCGAGATTGTTGCTATAGCACCCACACGACCTCAAAAAAGATCTTCAGGTAATAAGGAAGTGCGCTTCGAGAAGTGAGCATTTAAGTAACATTTGAATACACACCCTCGATGAGCGTTTCGAGTACATCTGTGCTTATTTGGCCTAGATTGGCTAGTGTGACCAGACTTACTGCATTTCGCCACTTAAGTTTGTAATTGAATTTTCTAGCTATATAATCTGCGTGTTTAAATGGTCTGTGTTTAAATTTTTTAAGACTAAAACAACGTTGATCAAATATGATTTATGAAAATTTAATGATGATTCATAATCGATAAGTTTATCCCTAAAACAAATTTGGTGAAATCTGTAGAATCTTATACACATGCGAAAGAAGCGACCATATATACGTTTATACATGCGGTTTTCAATTAGGTAGTAGGCAATAAAGTTAAGTGAATTTGAAGTGGAAACAGTGAAAGTATTGAAAGAAAATAGAATTTCCATTGTTTAAAAAGTAAATTAAATATTTTAGTTATTTAAATTTCAAATATACTTCTAATTTAAGTCTTTGCAGATCCAGATCTTAATTTGAGAAAATAAAACAAATCATTCTTTTCCTTTTTCATTTGGTTGATGGAATTGTGCGAAAAATTAACAAACCATTAAAGAACAAGTCCTTTATTTTAGTATCAAGAATGTGTTTAAAAAAAGTTATAAAATTCACATTATATCATCCTACCGTTGTCCCCTTCTATACACCGACGGCCTTGATTGATATTTGTTTCATACAACAGTACGCCTGATTTAATACGAGCGTTGCTCTGAGACAGTTTGTAAGGAAACAATGTGGATTGAATTAGGTTAGGTTGCAACTATTTACATGCAAAAGTTGCAAAAAAAAGTTTCGAAATCAGATGTAAAACAAACCTTCAGGAAGATACTGAAGCCATCATTAATATCAGAAGCGCTCTCTGTCAGTAGTCTCGAAGAAATAGAAAACCCGGACAAGAACAGGCGCAATGTAGTGCGACGCATTTAAAAGCCGACCAACCACACTCTTTAAGGTACCCAAAATTCTAAAATTTTTACTATTACTTTAATCTTTTCCAAATTTGGCATAGCGATTTCAAATATAATGAGTAATGCTATTTAGGCATTTTTTTAAAAATTTAAAAATAATTTATTTATTTTAAACGGTGTTTTTTTACTAAAAAAAAGAGGTTTACGCTAACAAGTCTACCACATTGAATTTTTATCCTATAAACATTAATTATGTGTTAAATTCTCCGATTTGAACTGATACATGCAATGACCCTCTAGAGTTACATACAAATTACAAGAAAAGAAGTTATTAAGAAAAATGTCATGAATTTAACTAGAATTTTTTTTCCGATTAACTTACACTTGAACATTTAAAAACAAAAAACTACTATATTTGCACCAGATGTTAGAGGCTTATAGCACAGATATATATTGAAATAGCATCTGTAAAAAATTTCAGGCGAATTAATGTAAAACTTTTTATACTAGAAGTGTTGGCGTCACCCCCTTTTTTTAGGTGAAAAACACCGTTTAAAATAAATCAACTATATTTTTAAAAAAATGCAAAAAAGCATTGCTCATTATATTTGAAATCACTATGCCGAATTCAGAAAAGATTAAAGAAATATTAAAAATATTAGAATTTTGGGTATTCGCCTACCTTAATCCAGAGTTTTCGGTAACCCGACGAGTTTTGTCACCAAATGCGCCGGATAAGCGAGAGTAGATTGTCTTTTATTTTCAATGGAGTTTAAATAAAATAAAGTAGCGTAACGACTTGCTTCCACTGTCTCTGTCTACGAATATGAACTACAATTACGTTTATCGTTGAGTTAGTTAAAAGACTCATTATCCAAGTATCCAATCAGTTTTCTTAACGCTGCGTACGATGTCGCCCTTAACGGTTGCGTTGGGTGCCTATTCAGGTGTTGGCTCGTCACCTGACCGTGGTTCTAAAATACGACGCCCGTCACCAATAGCCCTCGTGTAGCTCTAGTGCGACGATAATTCAAACCTAACCAATCAGTTTTCTTAAAAGCTGCCTGTGTCAAAGTCGCCTTAATATTTCACGTTTATTCAATTTCTCTCTCTCTCTGGAATATAAATTACTTCTATCAGCAACTATTTTGATATTTGATTTTTTTATTCGATTCAAGTTGTCTTAATTGATTATTCAGTGTCAGCTTTAACCTACTTTTTAAATTAAATGAAAGCTCATTAGAAATTCCTTCACCTATATTTTGTTTTCTGTGATTATTCTATTTAAATTCTAGCTGTTTAACAATGGAGGATCGTTTGCATTTGGAATTTTCGTTTAATTTGTCAAAGAAACTTGTTTGCTATTTTATCGAAAGCTATTATACTTGTAAACAAATGTTGCATTCAAATTAAAAAACAAATTATTTTTAGAAAATTGCTCTTTTAAATGCAAATAGTGTTATGACGCAATTTTAAAAATGTAATTAATTTTCATAAACTTTTTTTAACTTTTACTATTACAAAAATCGTTGACTGTATTAATTATCAGTTAGGATAAGATTTTCGAAAAAAAAAAACCTAATCGTTTTCAACCAATAAATAGTTAAAATAAGAAATTTAAAACTACCCTATTTTAACTATTTAAACGCAATAGTTATTATTACATCTTTGGTTGAAATTTTTTGATTCTATTTTAAATTTAATTCTCATAATTTTTTGTAATTTTTTTAACTAAAAAAAGCTTTTAACATAACCATGTTGAATTAACGTTGTACTAGAGCTATATGAGGGCAAATGGCGAATTGCCCAGGTATTCGTGATATTAATGAGGCAGGAATCTGTGGGTATAATTGTGAGATTCTCATTCCAATTTTATTTTATCGTTAGGCAAAATTTTTATTTAACAAAGCGTAAAAATATCAATAGTGCAATGAAGTGTGTTTTATGCATGTACATAATGTAAAGCAAAACAGCAGCTTCAGTATTTTATCACTTCAAAATAAAAACAAAATATAATTGAATTAAATAATTAAAATAATTCTTCGAACAAACACTTGTGCATCTCAGACGATTTTGTATTTCATCGGCAACATATAATTCTCCGTATAGGATAAAATCCTATTGCAGCTCATTGAACTAATTCTATTTGGGTTTTCGCCTCATGACGTCACTTTCTTTCATACACAGCAGCGCCATCCTGCTGAAGTTTCGCTCTGCAGACGATAATTTAATTTTATTAGTCGGTGTTTTGTTGACTGGCTGTTTCAGCGGAAGCGGGATTTACGAATCGCGATGGTGGGAACCAACCCCAAGAGGCCGATGTCGAGCAGAGTTCGAATATTTAAATACATATTTGGATTTTTAGTGCCGATTATTTTGTTGCCGTTGCCACTTCTCGCGAAAACAAAGGTAAGGAACACCCACTTTTATGTTAAGTGTTATCCAAACTATAATATTTTTATTTGTTTTTAAATATTGTGTTGTTATAGAAATCAATGTTTAAAACTATAATCTTTGCAATTAAAGTGCTTAGTGGAAGAACATGCTAAGTGACTTTTTTGAAAAAAATTGAGATTTTTGTGTCCATGAACATAATACATAATACCTTCTTTAACGATAACAAGTTTATCTTTTTTCATAAACTTTAAGTTTAGTATATTTTTTGCGCTTTACAAGTTACGTTTTCAACAGATCCGAGAGCATACTAAAAACTTTAAAACTCATTTTCTCCTTTTTGTCACTTAGCACGCTCTTTCACTAAGCTCTTCAATTCATAAACCTACAACAATTGATGCTTCATAAACCTACAACAATTGATGCTTCATAAACCTACAACAAATTGATGCGAGATTAATTCAAATTAACAAATTACACCACTTGTTTTTAAAGCTTGTATTCAACTACACAATTTAGATTTAGTGTTTTCTTAAATGAATGAATCATTAAACTATTAATTATTTAACTAGTAACTTAAAATCATGAAATTCATGTAATAGATAAATTGCAATAAGATTTTATTTTGGTAGATTTCCTCTGGCATCAAACATTTGTTTCAAGTGAACGCACAAAAAATAACCGCCAACTTACATTCTTTCTGTGGGAATTTCATTTTCATCTTGGATTCGAACATTTTTAGCATCTTGTGACCTAGCGTCCCCATTTTGGGATTTTTTTTAAAAAAAAACACAAAAATGTGTATTTTTTACAGTTTAAGGCGTGTCTCTAAGTAACTATAAACATAACTTTTTATAAAATTTCTTTGCAAAACATACTTTTTAGCATATATTTGTATGAAAAGTATATTTAGATTATATAAGAATATACGTGTAGGATTTTTCTCGGGCCTTAAGATATTAAAATTATACTTAGGGAGTATTTCTGTGTTGATACCTTGCTGATCTAAAAATGGTTTATGTCAGCTCAAAACTGACGAATTATATCCCGAGTAGAGAGAATGGTAGTCGAATATGCTCCGAAGTCCCGACACTGCGTCCGACGTCGCTTCTTTAAGTTGCTTTGGGTACCTATTCACGTGTCGGCTTTTCGCTTGACAATGACTCTAAATTACGACTCCAGTCGCGTATAGCAATCGAGTAGCTCTAGTGCGACGATATTTCAACCTAACCCTAAAATGCAAAATGCTATGTGTCTGCATCCAACTATGAAATACCGCCTAAATCGGAAATTATTAATCCTTTCAGTCCCAGCGATGCCATTTGGCATCATCATGTTTCTGATCATAATTTAAAAAAAAATATATTAGGACGGACATCTATTGTGATTAATAAAAAATATTTTTTAATTTTTTATTAATCCTCTACCTGTCATTGCGACAATCAAAATGTTACTAGTGTTTTCATTTCGAAATTTCTGTGAAAAAATAAATAAGGCTAATAATAGTTCTTATAGCCACGTACTGTTTTTGTTTGTTGCGTATCCGAGTATGAAATAACAGTAACTAATAAATAAAACGTATTATAATTATTGGATGCTCAAAGAACTAATTAACTCTTAAAAAAGAATGAAATCTAGTTATTTTGACAAGATATGTTTTATAGTACATATCTCTTGGCGATTGAATTTTGCTTTTGAGGTTTTTTTGTTGACAAATTGGTAAGTTTTACATTTTTCTTTGCATCAAAATATCCCTTTAAAATAAATATAAAGATAATAACCATTCACTAAATTTAAATAACAATTAAATAACCATTCATTCAAAATTTTTATTTAAAACAATAAAACTCTTTTACACATATTTTATTAAATTTTGAATACTTTTTTGGAGAATAGTTTACCAAATGAAACATTTCCATTTAAACATTTTCAACACTTATATCTGAGTCCTCCATTGAAATTGGCCATCCAAAAAGATAATTTTCGTTGTTATCCTATTTCAAATATAAAAATTTTAATTGGTTGATTTAATTCATTTAACTATAAATTTTTATTGCCAATAATTTTAATTTCCAGTCCATTTAAATTACAAATAGTTTTTTAAAAAATAATTTAAAAATACAAATATACAACTTAGAAATGCTCTAAATTCACTGTTGCCTTTGAGTTGCTGAAGGTTTACTATCTTAAAATAACCGCAGTTTCAGGATTTCACAAGCGGCGGAATCTCCCGATTCTCCGGGGAATTCAAAATCACCAACTTTCCCGATTCGGGAGATTCCCAATTTTTGAATCTCCTAAGAACCGCTGTAGATTTCTGGTTCAGTTTTTTTTTGTGTAAATAATTTAGAATTAACTAATTAAAAATTTTTTTATGTTGGCTTAGGGACGGTCAGTTAGCAGGAGAGTCCGGATAAAAGAGGGACGGATAATTCGAGGTTCCGTACAGCATTACCTTTATAGGTTTTTTTTTTTTAAATAAACACTATATTGCAATGACAGCATCTTCAGAACGATTTTTGATTAAGAAATGCCCTTTAAAATGCGTTTTAGGGAATGTTTTTCTGAATCCGAAGAGCTCTCCTACAGTCGGTTTGTGACATTTGTGACTTTATGTTCATTATTTAGCAATAAAGCTCTAAACGTGTCGCCAAATGACGCAATTTATTTCACTACTGCACATAAGTTCCACCATGTTTGCTAGAACTAGAAGGATCATATTTTAAAATCCGTCAGCAGACAGCACTGAAACTAATGCCTCCATTAATATATATATTTTTTTACTTTGATGTTTCCCCCTTCAATATCAGCTTAACTTAATCTCTGGTTTGACAGTAACCAGTAAACTATGATTAGATGTCATGGACAACGTCTGAGCTCACGCATATACAGTTTTCAATTGTATTTCAAATGTTACTCCTACATCATAATTGTATCCTGTGGTAAGAGGCCATTTTCGAATTGCAGATTGACAAGAGAGGTCGCGCTTTAAACGTTCTGATATATGCTGGTGGATAAGATTGTTTTTTATTAATGTCATAGTAGCCTTATTATGACACGGTAACCTGTTAAACTATTTAACTGATTTACATCAATTCTCAAGTCCTTGATGATCCTTATTTGTAATTGGTTAGGAAATTAAAAAGTAATGGTTCGTTGAAACCATAAAACAGTAAATTAGAACACAGAAATTACAGTATTTAATTATTAAATAATTAAGCACTAAAATATTTATTAAATAGAAAATATTGAAATAATAAAATAGTTATGATTAGTTGGAAAGATAAACGCTAATAAAGTAATAAGTAAAAGGAAATAAAGAAACACCGAAATAGTAATAATTATAAGGGAATAGTTAAACACTAGAATAATTATGTAATGGGAATATTTCTTATTATGTCACGCTCTCCATACTACGATTTTATTGGTTGTTTTGTTTCTTTCCCTACTACTTGAAGAAAGCTCATTGGTTTTTTTTATAACTTCACGCGCCTCGAACTGCGATTTCATTGGTTGTTTTGCTTTCTTTGAAAAATTGTTGAAACAAGCCCAATAATAACTACACTCTAAAAAATGAATGCTCAAAAACGACAAAATTTTCCTTAATTTTGACGATTCCGTTACTGGCAAATGCTCCGAGTTTTCGTTTCCTCAAAGTGAGGACATTTAAATCGTCATTTTTATGAGGATTTGAATGTCGTTTTATCTAAAGAAATATTTCGTCATTTTTGAACATGTGAGTACAACAATGAGATAGTTTCCTCAAAATCAAGATACAGAATCGTCAAATCACGATCGTAAAAGTGAGGATTCACGTTTACTCAAAGTCACGTGATAGTTTGACGAAACAATCCTCAAAATTAACGAAATGAGGCTTAACGATTCATGAATCGTCAAAAATGAGTGTTATTTCTGAGAGTGTATCTAAAAAAATAATTGAAAAGTGTTATTTAATATAGATTGATAGGATTTTTTTTACATGGGCAGCTTACAGGTGTTTCGACACTGCTTTCAGGTGTTTTCTATTATCCCCCTCCCCTCACCTTCATAAGTAACACTTTCCCAGTACCGAAGTTTGCAGATGCGAAGTCAAGTGCAAAAAACCAATCAAACCAATTATTTCGGAATTTTTATTTATCTCTCACTTTTTTGTGTGTGCAAGACTTAGCTAGTTTTCTTAAATAAAAAATAATGGCTTAAAGTAAAAATGCTTGATCGCCTAACATTGTAGGTTTTTTTTTAAATCCATGCGTTTGTATTCTTTTATCATCAAAAAAGAAAAAATGTAAATTAAAGAATTTTTAATATTTGTTTGAAATATTTTTTTTACCGAAGTCTTTCTAAACACGCGAGACCCAGTGTGAAGGCACCTTTCGCATCCTGCGCGCAACAATTGTAAATACTAGCGGGACCATTTAGTCAAACTTCTGCATGTATTATTGGTTATATCGTTCCAGCTTAATGTAACTAACTAGGTGTGTCACTAACTAGGTAAATACATATCATGTGCTTACAAGGAAAATATTTAAAGGATATTGTGTGACTTTTTAAACGAAGAAACAAAAAGTGAACAACTCGAACTTATCTCAGAGTAGAGATTTTTACAGTGGAAAATTAGAGCTGTTCTAATAATAAAAATGTTGTTTCTAAAGTGCCGAGGCGATTTATAACGTAAACTTTAAATGTTTAGATGTCATAAAATAAAAATTCTATAATTCAATCTAATAAAATACATAACTATTTATTAGGTTAAAAGGCATAAAATAGTTGAAGCATTCTATCAGACTTTAATGAAGCGTCGTATTTCGAATTTGAGAAATCACACCGAATATTACTTTTAAAAATGATTGACAGTTATTGAAACTTGGAATCATTATTAAAATAAAATGAAGAAATGGCAATAATTTTCGAAAGATAGAGATGTCCAGTATTAGTTATATTTCCAGTATTAGTTAACTCCTTACCCGTGAATAAAAATTTCGAAATATGAGAATCAAGCAAAAGGGAGATCGATAATTTCTTACAAACGGATATCTTAAAACTGAATGACATTTCATCGCGCTTAATTTATGATTATTTTTCAAAAGTATTACAATTAAACATTTATGCAACTATACTTACAACTATATTTTCAACTGTACTTATTTTATGTAAACATAACGCACCATTTCCAATTCACATTTTGTGGAATTGTCCTCTCGAAAGCATTCAATTAATCAATTATGTAGACACAAAACAATTAATGTAAAACTAAGAATTTTCTAAACTTTTAAAGTGTTAGAAAAGGTTATCTTTTATTATGCACCAGCTTTTCTAGTAATCAACATAAATTTCAAAATTTATAAATAATAAATCATTAATGATATTCCCTTTTTTTGGCTTATGGAAATAAATTTTGGACAATTTCTCCCAAAACAAGCTTAATTATGATTTTATAAACAAAAATGGGATTTAACTAATTTCACATATTGTTTAGATAAAACAACTATACAATTGCCCATTTCCAGGCCGTTTGAAGGTTAATAAACAAATTAAACTTTATTTACATATAAAATTTAAATTACAAAATTAGTGTTATCCCTAAACTATTTGAATGAATGAATTATCTGCGAAATCATAATTTGTACTAGTTAGTATTCACGCGAAGCAGGACTTACGCACGAAATTAAATCAATATTTACCCCTAGTTTTACTCAATCTTTCCAAAGGTGAATGAATTCTATAGCGGTATTCTTTTACTTTGGAACGACATTCATGGTTTATATTAAGAAGTCCGACACGTATTAAGAGATTCGGGGAAGGTCGGAATTTACATACAGTAGAGTCCCGAATTGAGCAGCAAAAATAAAGAATTACTGCATATTTTGAGAAATAAATCTAACTTTGTAAGTACGTATTTATTTTTTGTGTATTTATTTATGCGTATAAATTTCATATTTTAACCAAAAGGCTCTGGATTTTTTTTTTATAAATCGAATTTCGGATAACCGGGATTCGGATAAACGGGACTCTACTGTTGTTTTAAGACAAAACATTATCAATGATAAAATCACATCGTCGGTAGGTGATAGGCAGTTATTTTAATAAAACATTACTTATGAAATAAACTTCTAATAATTTTTTGCTTTTTTAAATGCTTGAATACCAAGTCCCTTACAGCGCGTACAATGATCTTGGATTAAAGTTCCTACCCATAAACGATTGCTACGAGAATGAGCTTTCCATTTAAATTTATATAAATAAACTAAGTATAAGACAAACGAGTACATTAGTACATAGAATTTTTGTATTTCAAATTAAGCTATGGTAAAAAAAACCCTTTTAAGTTAGCGTTTTTATATGAAAATAAAGGTGTTGTTGATCTTCACAAAGTCGTCGCAAATGGATTAATAATTATGGATAATAAGTTTTGAATATTTAAATTCCGCCCCCCTGCCTCTTGTTCATGAAAAGAAAAAGCAGCAATGCATTAATATAATTTTTTTTATTACAAAGTTACATGGTTCTATCATTTATAACACTTTCTTTATTGAAGAGTCATTATGTCTTGGGGCGCTTTTGGACCAATTTGAAAAATAATACAATATTTTTTTTAAACTGTTGCGTCCTGGTGGGCGTGACCGCTCTTTATAATTTAGACAAATTATTTGACAATTTTTTTTTGTGATGTTTAAGATAGCATTTAACGTTACTATGATGTCACTAGTCCAAGAATCGTAATCCATTGAATATAATTATCCATTGAATTATTGAGTGTTGAAAATGGTTAATTCTGTGGGATATTTTCCCATCGTGCTGTTTAATTTCAACAATTTAGTAAAAGAAAAAGCGCTTACGATAACTTTTCCACATGGACTTAACCCTTATTATGGAGTTGGGGAGCCTAGTCGGTTAAGGCGTTCGCTTTGCATGCGGAAGGTCCCAGGTTCGGGTCCGGGCATCTCCAAAATAACTGCCGAACGACCCAGACAGCCAAAAATATCCGACGAAGCCTACGAAGTCCCGACGCTGCCTACGATGTCGGCCTTAACGGTTGCGTTGGGTGTCTACTCAGGTGTCTTCCCGTCACCAGACTGAGGTTCTAAATTATGACGCCCGTCGCCAATAGTTCTCGTGTAGCTCTAGTGTGACGATAATTCAAACTAAACTAATACTTTATTAAAAGTGTCGATTCAATTCCATTCTTGTGTTCCAGGAGTCCCGATGCGGCTACGTGATCCTCATAATGGCCTGCTACTGGGTGGTGGAGCCCATTCCAGTGGCGGCCACATCCCTCCTGCCGGTGGTGCTGTTCCCCCTGCTCGGCGTCATCACCACCAACGAGGCCAGCTCAGAGTACATGAACGTAAGTCTTAACTACTTGAGGGGTATAGAATCAAGTCTCTAAATCCGAAAAGTTATAATATGGGAAATCGCAAAAAACTGCTTTAAAACCTTACTATTGTATAGAGTAAAAAGTGAATACATGTAATTTTTGTACTAATTAACATGTATTCACCTTTAGTCTATATAATGTAAGGTATTGAAAACAGTTTTTTTTTGTGATTTCCCTTATTTTTACTTTTTGGATTTAGTGACTTGATTCTATACCCCCCATTTTACTTTTTATTTCTTAAGTGCTACAGCCGATTTCCGGTCAAGGCTGTCTCAATGCTTGAACCATATGCCCTATCTGACGCCAATGTCTTCCAATTATTCACGCTTAAACTCGTCAAGTTCTTTTCTGTATTGTCAATCCCCCTTGTCCGGGGCTTAAATCTTTTTTTTCTGTTTCCTACTGGGTTTTGAAATGTTATTTTCTTAGCCGGATTTTTATCAGCATTTCTAAATAAATGTCCGAGCCATCTTAGTTGCGATACTTTAATGACTTTTACTATGTTTGGCTCACTGAATTTAAATTGCAGTTCATGATTATACATTATTCTCCAAACTCCGTTTTCCTTTATTGCTCCAAAAGTTCTTCTCAAAAATTTTCGTTCAAAACCAATAATTTTTCTTCATCTGATATACTTATTGTCCAGCATTCACTGTTTTATAGGACTTTTGGTCTTACTAATGTTTTATATAACTGTATCTTCGTTTCTCCGCTAAGAAATTTGAATTTAAACTGGTCACATACACCATAGCATCTATTAGCCATGTTAATTCCATTCTTAATTTAACTATTTTACTATCACCGGTTAATAAATTACACCAACGTAGTAAGCTATAAATTCATTGCACCAAGTAGTTAATGATTTATTACACCCAGGTAGTAAGTCTTGTATCCAAAATTCAAGCTATAATTACTTTACACCCAGTTTTAAAATACTTGGGTGTAATTAATTACACCTATGCACTAAATCATAACGACATTGCATCCAAAATGCTAGAATTACAAACAAAAAGATAGAATTACATTGCAACCAGTGGTTAATAGTTAATTTCATTGTTAGTAAGTTATAATTACATTGCAACCAGTAGTTAAAAATTAATTTCATTGTTAGTAAGTCACAATTACATTTCTCCCCAAAATACAACTGCTCCCAAATGTTGGCTGAAACTGAAGAGAGAAACAGAAAATGCCTTTATAAATATTTTTTCAATAGTTTTGTAAATATTTACGAAAACACAGTATCTTACAGCATTAATACTAATAATTGGTAATTGGATCTACCGTATTATTAAGTTAGAATCTACCGTAATAATTAGTTTACTTAATATATAATATGTACACTACTTGGGTATTAAAACGAATATTTGGCAATTCTGTTTTATTGAAATGTTTAGCACTATCTTCGTTTTCACGTTAATGAGGTTTGACTGTATTGAATTTTAAAAATGCAATCTTCTTGCAGGGTACAAATATGATGTTTGTTGGTGGTTTGTTCATGGCAGTTGCTATTGAGGAATGTAATCTTCACAAACGCATTGCGCTGAATGTTCTACGGTTTGTCGGAGCAACTCCTTCTTGGTAAGGCTACTTGGATCAAGAATAACACCTTTATTTACGATTCTCATTGCCAGCATAAAGTCATAATTATCTCCACAGAAAAGGTTTTTTTTGGACTGGTGAAGCTGTTCTAATATCCCAAAAACTAGTATAAGATTGTTATTGGTTTTTGTACAGCCATGATTGATGACGGAGAAGGGTGGGTTTTTTTTTGTTATACACTCCTAAAACAAAAGAGTGAAATCCACTCCTATAGAAGAAGCGCATTTTCGACACAGGAAAGGAGTGAAATTAACTCCTAAATCACTCGTAATCGCCTTATTGCTCGTTTATTAAGATTGTTGGAGGTTTAACAAAACAAAAGAGTGAAATCCACTCCTTTAGGGTAAGTGCATTTTCGGCACTGAAAGTAGTGAAAATTATATCATACTGAGTTAAATCGCTCGTTTGTTTTAAGAGTGTAAGGACGATATTCTTTTCACTAGGGCACACTCTAAAAAACCTAGTACGCTCTGAGGGATGCCAAATTCATTTACTGCAACACTTTCATGGGAAGAACCCCAAGATTCAAAGATGAAGCATTTAAAGCTTAAATACTGCGATGAAATTATAATGAAATAAAGCCTCTTTTAGGTGAATATTGAAAGATAAAATAGATTATATTTCAGTTGAAAATTCACCAAAATTTAAATATCCTTCTACAATCAAGGACATTTCAGTTATGATATTGCATTAAACGAGTGGCACATTTTATCATTGTTAATGAAAGTTTTCAGTTTCCAAAATAGCGTACTTACTTCGAGATTATTATATCAATTAATAACGCAGGTCAAACTTAGTCGTCAACAGTGCTCCACTACGTGGCAGCTTAACTTGGGTAAAAACAAAGAGTAAAAAGGCAGACGGAAAAGCACGGTTGGTCTGTTAGTTGGAAACTCTTGAAAGGTCATATTTACATACAAAATGATATGAATACAATTTCACCCAAATACACTTTTCATTCTGATAAAACTGCCAAATTTTCTCAAATAATATTCAAATCTGTTAGACCTTAAACTAAATAATTGTTTTAAACATGTTTTCGGGATGGATTCACAAATTATTAATGGAACTCTTTGATCCGCGGAAGGATCTCCATAGCATATTTCTATTTACCCAACTTAGGTTGGCAAGGAGTGTAGACAGTCTAATTCCGGATATGTCTCTAACAACCTTCAAATTCGACCACTAAAGCTGCCCATGAGGGACAGAGAAAGTGTGAACCGTCCAGTAAATATCTTCACTCTTCCTCCATAAAGTTACTGAAAGCATTTTTAGTCGTCATTGGTTTTGTGTGCACACTTGACATGACTGACCTGTCAAACCAATCAATGACCAGTGAAAATGCTTTCTGTAACGTCTTGCAGGAAGAGAGAAAATGTTTGGCCAAGGTTCACATCATGTCTTGTCCCTCCATGTATGTGTAGCACGCACCCAGCCAACTTTCGACAACACTGACCATCGAGTTAGGCTCCCGTTATGACCGACCTAGTTTGGGTCCCGTTATTGCCAGTTGTAAATGTAAAACATAGCAAAACAATTTCGCCCTTTTAGAAATGTGCGACTCCATTGAAAAGCTTAGTGGAAGAACGTGCTAAATGACAAAGATGAAAACAAGAAAGTTAAAGTTTAAAGACTTGAAGAGACTTAGTTCAAGAGACTTAGTTAAAACTTAAAGTTTTTTGTTTGCACTTAAATCCGTTAAAAATGGTACTTGCAAACCGGTTAAAAAATATACTCAACTTCAAGGTTATAAAAGTTGGAAAACTTGTTATCTCTAAAGGATGGAGTAATCTGTTCATTGGATATAAAAATCAGTTGATTTTTGTTTCGAAAACGTCCCTTTCACGTTCTTCCACGAAGCTCTTCACATGTCTTCTCTATCCCATTCAGGATGATGTTCGGTTTCATGAGCACTTCGATGTTCTTGTCGATGTGGATCAGCAACACGGCCACGGCTGCCCTCATGGTGCCCATCATAGAGGCCGTCATGGAGGAGATGGGCGACAAGTCCAACAGCCAGTACAAGGACGACCCCAAGAAAAGTAAGCAGTTCGCCATGGACGCCATTGAACTCAGGCACATAAGTAGGTCGCTGTTTCTCTTTTAAGATTAGGCTATATGAAGAACCGGGGCTTGATCATGACCAGATTTTAACACGCTTCGAGCGTTTGATTCCAGCAGTCATTTAAGAGTGACCTTGATTTTATCAAGGTAACAATTTAACAAGAAGATACTCAAAGCTTCTGCTGAAACTGGCGCTCAAGGTCACGAAGTCAAACGAGATGGGTTCGTGACCTTGAGCGCCAGTTTCAGTCGAAGCTTAGAGTATCTGCTTGTTAAATTGTTACCTTGATAAAATTAAGATCACGCGCAAATGGCTGCTGGAATCAAACGCTCGAAGCGTGTAACTGCGGTGTTACATTTTACCTGAGTTCATCAGTCTTTACCATCTTACTAGATTACATCAGTATTTCTCCCAACTAATTGAACGGTTTTTTGGAAGTTGTAAGGTCAATTTATTGCAGCGAGAGTTAGTGCTTCTTTCAATAGGTAGGTTTTATCCGTTCCAGTTTCATCAACATTGAACTTATTTCCCTAAAAAGTCCCTAAAAGTGGACGCTACACACCAATTTGTTAAATTCATTTTTAATTATTTTGCATGACTAATTCGGAATGTGAATTTAGGTAGCGAAAGCATGCAATTTCGGAGACTAAATAAACTGAGACGGGAATTTTAAGACAAACCATAGCAAAATGCTGTTTGTCTTGCTTTTAACTAATTTGTAATAACAATATATAAAACAAAGTTTTGTCTCAAATTTCTATATTTTGTAGCCCATTATTTTTCCAGACACACAGTGAATTTTCTTGTATATTCACTCTTTCTTTTTCTTATTTAATTCAATACATTAGAACGTTTGGAACTTTTAAAATAATAAATAATATCGCTATCAAGCGACTAGTGGTTTTTGGTGATGATCATGGCTCTGGGGTTTATGTGCCTGGAGATTAGCGACGGGGTAGCTAAGTAGCTTCACCTAGCTGGCTAAGGTAAAACAAATGCTGCATCGTTTTAGTCGGTATTATGCCTATCTGCAGCCTATTTTGAAATCCAATGATGTTAATGATAGTAATAAGCTTCTTAATAGTTGTTCCAATTATTAATAGATTATTTGCTAAGCATGCATAGAGCAAATTCATAATTTTTTTTAACCCTTTCAGTCCCAAAAATTTACTACACTACGGAAACATCTGATATTCACAAAATAAGCTTATTTTAGGTCAAATATAAGATTTCCATAAGAAAAAAAATCAATTTAAATTTTTTATATGGTTTTTGAAATAATGCCGAAATTTTTTAACTGTAGAAAACAACAAAATAAAAAAATATATATTACCTAAAAACCCTTCGAGTTACATATTTTAAGGTATCTGACCGTATTATTAAAAAAAAATTAATAATTATTTTAACCGAAATAGTTTAAATTGTGTTTTAAATATGAAGAACTGAAGTGAACTTTTCAAAAATCAGGTGAAACGCTTGTTAGCTATTTTCTGAATAAAAAAAAATAGTAGTTCTGATTTTTATTGAGATTAATGTAAAATATTGTCGAATAGAACAGAGTTTGTAGAATCGAATGATGTGTGTTAGGATGTCATAACGGGAATAAACATTTAGAAAAAAAAATATTGAAAGTGATGATGCCAAATGGCATCACTGGGACTGAAAGGGTTAATCATATTTTCTTCGTTTTCAGTATCGGTTATTGCTCTTGATACGAAACGTGACCATGGAATCTCGCCCGAGATTCACGCCTTGGATGTGGAAGCAGCTGGACCAGGGAACCATAAAGAGTAAAAAACAATTTACCTTTGTCCTTGATGGTTGAAAACAAATTGATCATTACATAAGTCTTTAAAAATATTTTTATAATTGCGTGAAAAAAAGCCAACTTTTACATTATAATTTCAATATCAGACGCGTGCACAAAGCTAGACTTTTTGAAACAGTGAAAAAAAGTACTTTTTTTCACCCAAAAGCAGTGAAAAAAAGACTTTGTCGCACTCTTTTTATAAGATGCCAACATTTCAAGTAAAATTTCGATTTGATAACACTCATAAAATCCAAAGATTTATCGATCTGCTGTATTTAAAAATATTATGCGCGTGAATTATTTTTGAATCAATGAATTTTTTTTCTCGCGATGGGAATATTTCTTAAGTCACGCCCTTCGAACTGCGAGTTCATTGGTTGCTTTCTTTGACAAAGTGTTGAAACACGCTTATTGGTTTTTTATAGCGTCACGCGCTCCGAACTGCGAGTTCATTGGTTGTTTTCCTCGAAATCTCTTAGTCTATTTTAGTCTAATTAGCACGTGAATTTATTTTGAACGAATGAGATTTGATTTTTTTCACGCAATTATAAAAAATAGTGTATGAAACACGTGCGAAAAGTAAACTTTTTAAAACACGTGTCTTTATTTCACTCGCTCGTACCTCGCTCGTGAAATAAAATCCACTTGTTTTAAAAAGCATTACTTTTCGCACTAGTTGCATAAATATCTATTATCTACTGAGACACCTGCCAACTCTTCCTATTTAACCGGCAATTCAGGACTTTTTACTACTTAATGAATTTTCATTTGTATCAACTGCCGTATGTTCGAAATAGGTAAAACTTTTAATTTTTTTCATCGAGCTCGGAATCCGAAAAATGTTTTTTCCTATACTTCGCCACCCTTATTTGAAACACTTTAGGGATGGAAAACCGAAACTGTTTTTTTTGCCCTCGGTTTTGACCAAAAAAACGGTTTTTCATAAGGTCGGTGTTATGGTTCAGTAAAACTGAAAAACCGGTTTTTGAAACACCGTTTTTTTTTTCTGAAAAACCGCCATCCCTACCGTTTCTTATTTGGTTGGCGGCGAGTATAGTTTAATTTGGATATTTTGTAGGTTGGTTGCTTGAATTTACTCCGTTCTGAGCTTTAGTTGTACTAAGAGATATTCCTTATATTTAATTTTTCCAAGAATAGTACATAAAGTGAAATTACATAAATAAGTACGAAATGCAGAAATACTTGGTTAAATTCGTCGCTGGTTGAAATTCCTTAATTAATAATTCAAAAATGTATGAAAAACACATATCGCACTAATTTTCTGAAATTAATCGACTATATTATGGCATAAAAGTTCTATTGCAAATCATCAATAATATGTCGGCTCAACCGTGATTTGTTTTGCACATTACAAAAACGGAAATTGTAGAATTAATAAGTTATTTTATGATTGAAATTACTCAATTAGTGCCCCCTAGTTCGACGGTATTTCAATTAAAACCCCGAAACTCATATATAAGTTAAGATACTACACTCTTAAAACAAAAGAGTGAAATCCACTCCAGTTGGAGAAGTGCATTTTCGACACCGTAAAGGCATGCATATTTTCTCAGACTGAGTTAAAATCACTCGTTTGGAGTGGTCCTGTCGGAGGTTTAACACACAAAGGATCCACTCCAAAAGGAGAAGTGCATTTTCCAGTCTGGAAGAGTGAAATCCACTCAGACTGAGTAAAATTAGGAGTGTTTGTTTAAGAGTGTATACTTCCCGCCACCCTTATTTGAAACACTTTAGGGATAGAAACCGAAACTTTTTTTTTGCCTTCGGTTTTGACCAAAACACCGGTTTTTCATAAGGCTGGTGTTATGGTTCAGTAAAACTGAAAAACCGGTTTTTGAAACAGTTTTTTTTTTAAAACCACCATCCCTACAGTTTCTTATTTGGTTGGCGGCGAGTATAGTTTAATTTGGATAGTTTGCAGGTTGGTTGCTTGAATTTACTCCGTTCTGAGCTTTAGTTGTACTAAGGGATATTCCTTATACTTAATTTTTCTAAGAATAGTACATAAAGTGAAATTACATTAATAAGAACGAAATGCTGAAATACTTGGCTAAATTCGTCGCTGGTAGAAATTCCTTAATTAATAATTCAAAAATGTATGAAAAACACCCATCGCAATAATTTTCTGAAATTAATCGACTATATTATGGCATAAAAGTTCTATTGCAAATCATCAATAATATGTCGGCTCAACCGTGATTTGTTTTGCACATTACAAAAACGGAAATTGTAGAATTAAGGGGAAATGGGCGCGCAGGACCGGGGGTCTCCAAACTCAATGTTAGTCCAATGGGAAAAAAATATTTTCTTTGCCGCATTTCTCCGGCTGTATTGAATATTTTTACAAGCGGATTTTTTTATGTGATAAATGTAGCTGACTTACAGGTCCCGACAATCCCACTTTTTGAAATTAGTACGAATATATTTTTTAATATTCAATAAATTATTTTACACAAAATATTCGAAGCAATTTCTAAAAGTGGGAAGATAGAGACCTGTAAGTCAGCTACATTTATCACATAAAAAAATCCGCTTGTAAAAATATTCAATACAGCCGGAGAAATGTGGCAAAGAAAAGTTTTTTCCCCATTGGATTAACATTGATGCATTTGAGTTTGGAGACCCCCGGTCCTGCGCGCCCATTCCCCCTTAATAAGTTATTTCATGATTGAAATTATTCAATTAGTGCCAAATAGTTCGACGGTATTTCAATCAAACCCCCAAAACTCAAGTATGAAGGGATAAGTTACGTTAGCAAGAAAAGCAAGTGCTGATTGTAATATTTTATACGTGATTGTTTTACAGCCGAAGGGCTCACCGTACGCAGATGGTTGCGAACCTGAGAAAAGCTATGTTCCTGAGCGTTGCTTACTCCACGAACATTGGTGGAACGGGAACTTTGACTGGAACAGGACCTAATTTGGTAGTAAAATCTGTGACAGAAAAGTGAGTAAGTTTAAATGAGATGAGTAATATACAATTACTTTGTTTCGATTTATGCGTGAAGTGCAGATTTTTTTTTGTTTAAAGTTGCATTGTATTTATTACAAAAAAAATCTAAACTATAAGGAAATGCATCTTAAAATACAAAAGATTTAAGCTACAATTAATGAAATAAACTAGAGTTTGTACTTTAATCCAGCAATTTTAAATATTTGTTGAATGTAGTTTCCTTAATACAGTTAAGCTTACCGATATGTCTGCATTTATTTAATTTAAAGATTCTATAAATGACTAGGTGCCTATGGTGCCTGAATGAAATCGCAAAAATATGGATTATACTGAATAATACGTATTTTTAATAAATAAAAATACACTAATAAACATAACTGTTTCATAAAAGCTTCAATTAACAAATGTTAAAAACTGATGCAAATACAAACTCACTATTTATTACTTTAACTTTTTGTACTTTACGATGCTTTTTCTTATAGCTTAATTATTATTTTTACTTTAAATACAATTTAAACATTTTTAAATCGTTATTTTAAACCGATATATATTAAAATTAAGGAAAAGGTTTTGTTGAATTTTTATCTGCAATGTTAAAAATTATTTCAGGCTTTTCCCGGAGTCCAATGACTTATCATTCGACAAATGGATGATGTTTAATGTTCCAGTGATGCTGTTGTGTGTGTTCGTCGCTTGGGGATACCTTTTCCTAGTTCACGTCAGAAAGGCGTAAGTTACATTATTATACCTTCATAAGAAGAAGATGCCAACAGTTTAAAATGTAGCTTTAATAAGCTATTTTCCCCAAACTGAATGTAGTCAATAAGAAGGTTTCTCCTAAGTCTCAACACCTCAATGTATAATGATTATTTTTGTCAATGGACAACTAGGACAGCCACGCCTGCAGTGACGTCACAGTTACGTCAACTTCTGTCTTTAACCACACTAACAAACCACCCGGCAGCTAAATGTCTAAACTAGTACGGAACCAGCTATCAGCAATTGATAAGTAACTGACGTGTAAAGCTATTTATACTAGATATATTTTGAGGATTTAATATTTTTTCAATAACATTTCAGAATCGCATGCTTTTATAACTACTTTTCTATGACTTTGTAACGGAATAATTTATTTTTATATTTACTTTATTAGTATTTAAATGTAACTCTGTCTATTTTATTTGTTTCAGATCGACTATTTACACTCCTGAATTGAGAAAGAACTTGAATCAAATTATTAAGAAAAAACACGAAGAGCTGGGATCTGTGACGTAAGAAATATTAACAATTAAGCTATATCCTCATTTACGGAAAAACTCGATCAAAAAGGCTTTAAGCCTAACTTTATGTTTATATGCACTGCCAAAAAAAGTCCTGTCGAATTTGCGATTGCAAACTAGCCGCTGAGTCGCCATAAAAAAAACTTTTGCAAGATGCTTAAAAAAATCTTTGGAGACCTTAATCATATAGAGACTCAAAACAAACTTTAAAAGGGCATATACTACACTCCTTGCCAGCCTAAGTTAGGTATATAGAAATATGCGATGGAGGAGATTTTTCCGCGGATGTAAAGAGTTCCATAAATTATTTGTGAATCCTTCCAGAAAGCATGTTTTAAAGATTAGTTTCATTTAAGGTCTACAGATTTGAATATTATTTGAGAAATTTGGCAATTTTATCAGAATTAAAAGTGTATTTTGGTTAAGTTATATTCAGAACATTTTGTATGTAAATATTATTGTATGTTATATTAAAAGAGTTTCCAATAACGGACCAACCACGTTGTCCCCTCTTCCTTTTTACTCTTTGTTTTTTTACCTTAGTTAGGTTGGCAAGGAGTGTAGATGGCAACTTAAGGGGTCATAGGAGTCTTAAAAATGTGCAAAGAAGGAACTAAAAAGTATAATTTGATCTTTCATGTAATTTTTTAACTACTAAATATATATGTATAATTTTTTTATATGTAATTCTACAAGATTTATTTAATATAAAACAAATTTTAAAATTTATGAAACTTTAGCCAAAACTAAAATAAATGATATTAAACATAAAGCTATTTGAACACATTGGGATTAGGTTTGCGCGGCAAATTTTGAGGTCAAAATTGAAAAAATGACCAAGAAAATGAATTTGTATTGTACAAATATGTACAAACAAAGACTTATACCTAAATATCTCAGGTCATTTTTAATTAGATATTATTTTATGAACATTTTTCTAAAAAATTTAATTAAAAATTTAAAATTTTGATTCTAAATTATTTTACAAAAAATTCGAATTAAAATCGAGCTGAGAATTTAGGTATAAGTCTTTGTTTGTACATATTTGTACAATATAAAGTCATTTTCTTGGTCATTTTTTCAATTTTGATATCAAAATTTGCCGCGCAAGACTAATCCTAATGTGTTCAAATAGCTTTACGTTTAATATCATTTATTTTAGTTTTGGCTTAAGTTTCATAAATTTTAAAATTTGTTTTATGTTAAATAAATCGTGTAGAATTAGATATCAAAAAATTATACTTATATATTAAGTAGTTCAAAAATGACATGAAAGATCAAACTATGCTTTGTAGTACCCTCTTTGCACATTTTTAAGACTCCTATGACCCCTTAAAAAGAGATTCCAAAATGAATAAAGATTGTTGATCCGTTTTAAAATTGTCACCCTGTATAGATTGCTATGTTACTTAATGTTTGCCGTTAGATCAACCAATGACTCCAAACATCATCAGTTTTCAAGGTTTCATAATGGCAGAAGTCATTAGGATACGTCACTGTTTGAGGAAAAGTGATTTCAAAACGTTTCTTCAAGTTTTGCTTTGTTTTGTGAAGTGTCTAATGCGGTTAACGCGCGTTTAATGTTCGGTGAAAATGCTATCTTGCACATGGTTTACAGTAATTAACACAAGGACATTTTCGTATTCTTTCATAGTGAGCTAAAACTCACTCAAACACTTATTTCACTCTCACAATAACGGTTCTAAAACTATTAAATAGTTTTATAATTGGTTTCGTTTTCATGGTATAAGCTTTTGAGTGAGTTAGTTTACTATAGAAGAAAGCGAAGCATTTCTAGGTTGACAAAACAGCCAAATCAACAAATCATTTTGAGTTTGGTGTTAACCCGTAACTGGTAACATCTCGTTGACAAACACTCCCAGTAACATCCGTCTATCAGACTAAGAGTATCAAACTAGACTATCAGACTAATTGGAACTAGCGTCAATCGTGGAAAACTATCCGTCTATCAGACGGATATTACCAGTTACGGGTTAAAAAGCTAATTCGTTTTTTATTACATGATTTTATGTTGAAAACAACAAGAACACTAATTCTGTTTAGCAAAACATTGAAACTAAAAATGCGAGTTGTTATGTCAGACATTTTTACATAGGAAAACAGAAGACCTGACGTTTGTTAGTAAAATATTAATTAAGAAAATAACCATGATACAATAAGTAGTATAGATTTCTCATGATTATTTATATATTTAGATTTTTTTTTCCATTCGACGATTTAAAAATCTGCAAGCTTAATCATTAACCTAACAAAAACAAACTTGTTTTTCCAAGTTTTAAACTAATTTTTTTATCCAGCTAGGGGACGCACATAAATTTCCTATTTGAATTGTTCCTCTTATAGTGGATTGTTCAATTAAGAAACTGTTTCTAAGTCCTCATTCAGCTGAGATAACCCCATCCCTCTCCATGTCACGATCTGTCACGTTTATACATGCATCCTTCCCCCGTCTGTCAATGACGTTATTTATGTACGTCCCTCTCCGAGTATACTAAAATCCCGAATTCTCGATTTAATTGATAGTCAGTTGCGACCCAAATTTAATTCTAAACCGCACACCTTATCCAAGATCACATGGAAATTTCATTTAGAATTAAAGTTTTTTGCATTCTATTTGAAGATATCATATATCATTTGTAAGGGATGAGAGGTTTGTTATGATCTCCTCACAAATCCCTACTTTTAAGAATTCTCAAGTACTCGTATTAGCTTCCCAGCTCTAAAACTAAGATTGTGGTAAAGCAACTTCTACAGGGAAAGAAGTAATCGCGTTTTATTATTGTCAGCAGGTCGCGTTGCAGGGCCTCGGGTCTATTTCTCGGCCTTCTGTCATTGAGTGTTCGTAGTAAATTTTATGGTAGCGTTATAAAATCTTCGACTCGTAGCTTTATATTAATAGTTTTTAATAACCTCACATTTTCTAATTATTTACTCAAACAGTTTCAAAAAGCTTTTTACTTCATCTTCTCCAAACTTTTTCCACGACCGACGCTTTCCATCGCGTCCCCTCCTTCGACTCTCAGAGGGATCGCGAGTAGCAATCTCTATAATTATCCCAGTTTTTACTTTCTATTACCTTATGTGAAACATAAGGTAATGAAAGTATTGCGATGGGGTGGAACACTCTTCTATCAAAAAACTCCATAAGTTAAAAGTCTTCCCATTTTAGCGAATTTATATACTACAACACTCCGTGCCAACCTAACTTGGGTAAAAACAAAGAGTAAAACGGCAGAGGGAAAAGCGCAGTTGGTCCGTTAGTCGGAAACTCTTGTAAGGTAATATTTGCATAAAAAATGATCTGAATACAATTTAACCAAAATACACTTTTCAATTTGATAAAATTACCAAATTTTCTCAAAAAATATTTAAATATGTTAGACCTTAAACGAAATTAATGTGTTAAACATGTTTTCTGGATGGATTCACAAATAATTTATGGAACTCTTTAAATGCGCGGAACTATATTATTCTCCATAGCATATTTCTTTTTACCCAACTTAGGTCGGCAAGAAGTTTAGTTTATTCTTAATTAAATTTCAGGAAAATGCAGTGTCAAGTATCCCATTTTTTACTTTCTATGACCTAAAATGAAATTTAAGGTAATGAAAGTAGATGGCGTCGAACACACTTCCATAAAAAAACCTCTATAAGTTAATTTTTTTTCCAATTTTAGCGAATTTTATACTATTTTTTTCTTATTTAGATTCCAGGAAAAAGCAGTGTCTATCCTTTTTTGTCTGCTAGTCTGTCTTTGGATATTTCGTGATCCTCACTTCATCACTGGTTGGGGCAGCTATTTTCCAATGTAAGTATCTTCTATATTTAGAAGATATACCCCCAAATTTTAACTCTATCTTCAACATTAATCTCAATTTCAAATTCGTGGAGTTGGACATTGGATTACCATTGTTGGCTGAACGGTTCTTCGAGTATTTTCTTTTTGGGCAGTCATAAAAAGTCAAACTTGTAGTCATAGCATAGTAATTTGCGTTTCATCTTCGACTCAAATTTATATGTGCTCTTTAAAGTTTCTGAATACAGGGTAGGATGGTTATAAAATAACGCTCGCTATTCGGAGTGGTCTGTAGCTTTAATGGATAATCCAAATGCAACAAAAACTTTGAGACACTTACTAATCAAGAAGGGGGGGGGAGGAGGGAATCATAAAAACCAACTCGTCACTTGACCAGGGTTCAAATTACGAGGCGTAATTGGGTGTGTTGGCCGTAATTGGCCATAATTGACGACGCCTCGTAATTTAGAACCCCGGTCAAGAGACGAGTTTGCTTTTTATAATTATTTTTTTGATTCTATGTTATTTTAAGATCCCAATCCCCCCCTCCCCTTCTTGATTAGTAAGTGTCTCAATTTTTGAAGCATTTGTATTATTCATTCAGACTACAGACCACTCCGAATAGCGAGCGTTATTTTAGAACCACCATGAATATAAGCATGTTTTTTATTGAAGTATGTCTGAGCTGTAACGGCATCTGTAATCTTATGCTTGAGTTGTAGGATTATAGAATCTCTGCTCGTCTGATATTCCCTTTAGGATCGCCGATTCAACATCGTCGAATTTTAAGTTCGTATGAGCACGAATGACCTCGGGTCTTCAATCCAAAGTTCTTTTGTGTTAATCAAAAAAAAAAAAAAAAAGAACAGGTCCCCCCAGGTGTATTAAATATTTTGACAATCTTTTTTATATGATAAAATTTTAAAGGTTTATGTAATTCAAAATTTTTAAATTGGTTCAAATATTTTTAATTAAAAAAATAAATAAAAGTACACCAAATATTCGTACCAATTTTAGCCTCTTGCGACCTGGCGTCAGCATTAGAGGACATTTTTTAAAACCTCCTCTCAAACAATTAACATGCTAATTAGTTCCGAAAGTGACCAGGTCTGATAGAAGATCCAAACATCAGTTATCAGCCTTTGATTACAAGTATCAGTCATTGAAAAAAAATGAAGTTAACCGAGGGTCAATACGATATTAGAGTTCTTGAAAAAATTAAACTTTTTTTCAAACTTTTCAAAAAGTTCTCTTAGTAAATTTTAGCCCTTTTACTACTGAAATGGCCTACGACGGCTGTCCGACTAAGGATTCGATAAGATTCCTATCGCATATTACGAGGAAACAAAAATCCTTCGTAGCGAAAGGGTTAAAGGCATTTTACATTAAAAACAATTTTAAAATAAACTGTTAACTACAAATAAGTGAGGCCTTTTCTGTTGCATTTATAGCACAAAAACTGTATTTTTGGAGCTTAAGGCGTGTTTCTCAGTAACTATTAAACATATTTAAAAAAAAAAATACTTTTCAAAACATACCTTTTAGCATATATTTGTATGAAAAGTATGTTTACATTATATACGAATATACACTCTTAAAACAAACGAGTGAATTTAACTCAGTCTGAGTTAATTTTCACTTTTTTCAGTGCCGAAAGTGCACTTATCCTATTGGAGTGGATTTAACTCTTTTGTTTAGTTAAAACTCCGACAGGATCACTCCAAACGAGTGATTTTAACTCAGTCTAATTTAATTTTCTCTCCTTTCCAGTGTCGAAAATGCACTTCTCCTATATGTGTGGATTTCCCTCTTTTGTTTTAAGAGTGTGCGTGTAGGATTTTGCTCGGACCTTAAGGGGTCACAGGAGTCTTAAAAATGTGCAAAGAAGATACTACATAGCATAGTTTGATCTTTATTGTAATTTTTTAACTACTCAATAAATGAGTATAATTTTTTATATGTAATTCTACAGGATTTATTTATTATAAAACAAGTTTTAAAATTTATGAAACTTTAGCCAAAACTAAAATAAATGATATTAAACATGAAGGTACTTGAACACACTGTGATTAGGCTTGCGCGGCAAATTGTGAGGTCAAAATTGAAAAAATGACCAAGAAAATGACTTTATATTGTAAAAATATGTACAAACTAGGACTTATACCTAAATTCTCAGCTCAATTTTAATTAGAAATTATTTTTTAAAAAATTTAAAATCAAAATTTTTAAATTTTTATTAATTTTTTTAGAAAAAAGTTCTTAAAATAATTTCTAATTAAAATTGAGCTGAGAATTTAGGTTTAAGTCCTAGTTTGTACATATTTGTACAATATAAAGTCATTTTCTTGGTCATTTTTTCAATTTTTGACCTCACAATTTGCCTCGCAAGCCTAATCACAGTGGGTTCAAGTACCTTCATGTTTAATATCATTTATTTTATTTTTGGCTAAAGTTTCATAAATTTTAAAACTTGTTTTATAATAAATAAATCTTGTAGAATTAGATATAAAAAAATTATACTGATACATTCAGTAGTTCAAAAATGACATGAAAGATCAAACTATGTTTTGTAGTACCTTCTTTGCACATTTTTAAGACTCCTATGACCCCTTAAGAGGTCAATTATCAAGACCTTGCAAGTCAGCTACATTAATAATATAAAAAGCATTAAAAAATATTCAATACAACCGAAGAATTGTGGCTTAGCAAATATTTTTTTCCATTGGATTAACACAGAGGCACTTGGGTTAGGGCTCATTCGCGCTTAACCTCTTAAGACCCGAGCAAAATCCTACACGTATATTCTTTTATCTAAACATACTTTTCATACAAATACACTGGTGGAAAAAAGTTTAAGGACAGTCTATAAAACTAAATAATTCTATGAATTTTTAATTAATCCATATGTTTTTTTACATTGAATACATAAAATACAATCTACAACAACTCGTGTATAACAAATAATAAATAAAAAAGGAAATTATTTCAAAATGTGACTTTTCAAAAAAATATGTACAGACTCATGTGGAAAAAAGTATAAGGACAAAGGTAAAAAAAGGCATGCAACAATTAATAATTAAGAAAGTTGCCCTTATTTTCAATTATCTTAATCAGCCGTTCTGTCAGGGACTCAGAAAGTGTTTGAAGAGTTTGTTTTGGAAGGTTTTCCCATGCGCATTTAATCGCAGAAATCAAGTCACATCTGCAGTCGTATTGTTTGCCATCTCTGTAAATTTCACGACACAAAATGCCCCACAAATTTTCCATAGGGTTAAGGTCAGGGCTTTTGGATGGCCAGTCCAATAACTTAACAAAATTGGCATAAAACCACGATTTTGAAGCACTTGACTCATGAATTGTAGCATTGTCTTGTTGAAATAAATAGTCTCCAGATGTGACAAGGAGAGCAACGGGCAGTAAATTTTCGGCTAACACGTCTTGATAAGCTGACGAATTAACCTTTGGTCCAAAAACACAATTGGAGTTGTTCCGTTAGCAGCAAATCCTGCCCATACCATAACTCTCCCTCCTCCAAATTGGCGTTTCGAGAAAATTTGCGGCTCATGGCGAAGATCATTCCAACAATACCGCATACCATCGAGCAAATCTAAATTGAACCTCTTTTCATCCGAAAATACAACATCTTGCCATTTAGTACCAAAAGCAACAGGTTTTTTGGCAAAATCTACTCAGTTTATTTTATGTTGCTCTGAGAGAGGAGGCCTTGATTTGAGTTTGGAAAATTGCACGTTTGGATCGTTACTCAAAGCGTTGCAAACAGTTCGACTGGTACATGGCAACTGCAATTCTTCCTTAATACGATTGGAAGTTTGTTTTTTCAAACAAGCTCTTCTTACAACAGCTCTTGTTTGAGGAGGAGTTAAAGATGGCGGCCTACCTGAACGCTTCTTCTGGCCTTACTGTTCCAGGTTTTTCAAAAAGTTGTAGAAAACGGTCTTTCACCTATTTATCCTAGCAGATATTTCACGTCCACTCAAACCACATTCTCTGAAAGCCAATATTTTACCCTTCTCAGACTCCGAAAGGTGTGCAGACTTTGGCATTTTCAAAAGCTTGACAAAACATCAATCAAATAAGGCCAAAGAAAGTTATTATATACTTAGACTGATTCCTTTAACTGCGGAGCAGTCTTACAACGTCCGCAACTTATGCAAATTTTAGTTTAAGTAGTCAAAAAACCTGTGTCCTTATACTTTTTTCCAACCTTTTAGTCATACAAATTTTTCCAGTTTAATGTTTTTAATCTTTTTAAAAACTTTTTTGATCTCAACTCATTAAAACTGTATTTGAGTTAGATTTCATTTACGTATACATGATTAACATAATTAATTACGCAAAATTTCAACCAAATAGTGTTTTTTCCTGTGTCCTTAAACTTTTTTCCACCAGTGTATATGCTAAAGATTATGTTTTGCAAAGTAATTAAAAAAGTTATGTTTAATAGTTACTTAGGGACACACGCCTTAAACTCTAAAAATACGCATTTTTTGGGCTATAAATGCAACAAAAAAGGCCGAATCACTTATTTGTAGTTAATAGTTTATTTTAAAGTTTTTTTTACTGCAAAATGTCTTTAACTACTAAAAGAACTTTTGGAAAAGTTTGGTAAAAAATTTAAAATAGCTTTTTTAAGACCTCTATTATCGCATTGATCCTCGATCAATTTTATTTTTATAGAAATAAATGACTGATACCTGTAATCAAAGACTGAAAACTGATATTTGGATCTTCTTCGATTGAACGAAGTCATTTTCAGAACAACTTACAGTGTTGTTTGTGGGGCGGATTTAAATAATGTACACAATTGGGTACGCTGGATCGCAAGAGGTTAATACGGCTCTCCCATACATTTCTCCCTTGTCTCTTCCAGCAAAATCTCCGACGCCACTCCCGCCATCGCCGTCCCTATCCTGCTGTTCCTGATCCCGGCCGAGCCCTTGAAGCTGGGGCGCAGCAAGCCCCTGCTCGAGTGGAAGACCATCCAGCACAAAGTGCCCTGGGGCGTCATCATACTGCTGGGAGGGGGCTTCTCCCTGGCCACAGCTTCAGAGGTAAACGTTGAACCTTTTTCGCATGAAAGGGCTTAGTTATAGTCTGACCACGATAACTTGGCAATCAAAATATTTTGATTGTGGACCAGTCCACTTCGAAAAAAGGTAAGGAAGGTTTTGGTTTTTGGCAAGAGTTACTATGTTTGGCGATTCATTGCTTTTGGGCGCATATTTCTTTAAGGTTTAGAAACAGACTATCAATCGAAGGGTAGATCGAACTTGCATCGGGATTACTATTATATTTCCCATTAATATTTAAGCTATAGCGTCCCTCGTTGTAATTCCTAGTCACAGTCATATTTTTAAGTTTTAAAACCCTTCATCAAAATGAAAAAAAAATCATAGAAGTATACTGGGAAATATACTCAGTGGAACTTATAACTTAACTACGAGTTTGTTTATTAATTTTGAACTTTTTTTTAGCAATGGTTAATTAAATTTCTGTAAAATAATCATAGATTTAGTTATTTCACGATTCAAAATATCAAAGAAATACACGTGTTATCGTTAACCGCTACCGGCAATCAACAACAATCATCTGTAGCCGATAACTGATGTTCAGTTCTAGTGAGATACATTATTTACAATCGCACTACACCAACGAAACCCTATTCTTGCCAAACGCCTTGAGCCGGCAACCCTTCCTCCTTCGGCTTAAAACCTCAATTCAAAGTGAAATCTTCCACAATCAAAGTATTTTGATTGCCAAGTTATCGTGGTCGGACTTTAGAATATTTTTCTTTATAAGTCGAAAGAATTAAAAAGATGAAGACGTAGGTGTTGACATGCTGACGATGTCCGTCTGTACCCGCTTACTAAATCAGTTCTATCCATCGGATCCTAAATCTCGTTCTTTTTTTAGGAATGTGTGTCCTCAGATATCCATAGTTTATAATTTTTGTTTGCCTGTTTGTAAATTCTGACGGACACCTGTCAACTATCTGTTGGAGAATTACCTATTGAATTAGCATTAAAATGTTTTCTCAATAAGTAATCTATAAGTTATAAATGATGGTAAACGGTTCATATAAAACCAGTTCCTATTATTGCTGAAACATTGAAACTTGTACAATTTTTCAACTAAAACATTGATACGATATCTCTACTTCTCTCGTATAGAAGTCCGGCCTGTCGAAGTGGGTGACGCAGCAGCTGCTGTCCCTGCACATCAGTTCCCCGTTGGCGGTGGTCGCCCTCCTGTGCATCATGACGGCCCTCATCACTGAATTCACAAGTAACGTGGCCACCGCCAACGTCCTCCTCCCTGTGGTGGCAGAACTGGTGAGTGCAAACTGACCATTTCTATACAGAGTGGCCACACCGTGGAGATAAGAATACGACAGAAAAGTTGCCAAGTCAAAAACCAATACAAACACAGGTTTTCTAACTGAAGCTTTTGATCGCTTCAATATTAAGCCCAAACAAACGCTTGGCAAATTATTTGCCGGCAATTTGAGAAGCTAGCTGAAATACAAACAAGGACTGTAGAGCTGATCAAGCAAGTTACCACAAGTGATTATTTCGGTCGTTATTTATCTAGAGACTCGGACCTTTTTGTTTTTGTTAATACAAAACATTCTAAATTGATTGCAAGACATAAAATGTGAATAATGGGACATCTTCATACAATACGAACTAAGATCTGAACTCGCCACCAGTCTATGAGTAGCTCTAATGTGAAGCTAATCCGATTCAACCAACACAAAAACAGCTGTTTCAGGCGGCTTCAAGACTTTTTCTCGCCAAACATTTCAACGCATTCCTATCTCTAGACCGGGGCCACTTTATTTGCCTCACCCTGTATTAATCAATGAAAGTTAAAATAGAGTCCATTACAAACCTATAAAAAAAATTCAACGTTCATTCATTTCATAATAAAGTGCTATAACTTCAATTCTATAAAAACTAGAAACTAAAATAAAACAGATTTAGAAAGCTAAACGTTAATTTTATATTAGAAGGCAAAAAACAAATGTATGATATTTAGTCGATTTTTGCTGAAATAGGTGATCGGATACCCTAATATATTTTTGAGACATTATTATGAACTTTTCGCTAATACCCAAAAACATCTTTAATATGCCGTTAGTTGATATAGAAGAAAATTGATATATCTCGATATCTCATTGCTAAAATGCCTTTTTGAAAAATATATAATTTTTTCCCTTAGAGCAATTTGTTTTTTCACAACGTGTATATACACACTATTTATTATCTTCACTCCCTAAAGAGGAAAGCATTTTGAGTTTAGTAATAGAGTAAAAACTCCACGACCGACCACTTCCATTAAACTACCACATCTACTTACGACCAATTTTTCAATCACCGATCCCCCCGTGTTCAATTTTAAAAACTACTCTGGGAGAAACCAGATTTCCCTCTCCAAACGACCGATTTCAAATACCATTTCATGAAAAATATCTTTTTAAAACACACTCTTTCCGTTTTAAAAAGTAAATTAGAAAAAGAGGTAATTTGGGAAAAATCGAAAAAAAGGTGAAACAGTCAGAAATTTCTTCTTACTTTAAAAAAGGTTTAATAATTTCACTCTAGTTTATTAAAATAAGTTTGTATGGTACTTTTTTACAGACTACCGTTTGTTCAAAAGTAAGTTAGTATAATTTTGTGTACATTATTTGCGAATTAATAAATAAACGTAACTATCCATAGATTTTTGTGTAAATTTTCAATGGATAATACGTTGTAAAATGATATTCCAACTTTCTACCTAATTAACTTTTTGTACTCTGCGAGCAACCAACCTCAATTTACGTCTGATTTATTAGGTAACGGGAGGATTGTCGCTCTTGGAGGTTTCACGTATATTATATTCTTTGCAGGCCGTAGCGATGCGGATACATCCCATGTACATGATGATCCCCGTGACGATATCCTGTTCCTTCGCCTTCATGTTGCCTGTCGCCACACCACCTAACGCCATCGTGTATGAGGCTGCCGGCATGAGTACAATGGATATGGTAAGTGGACAGGAAACACTACACTTGCCTACTGTGGCTCTGGTGCGACGTTAACCAACCAGCCAACTCCCCGGATTTTTCTCTCTAATATAACCGATTTCCGAATTCTCGAGCGCGAAAAGTGTTTAACATTTTCGCTACAAAGGATTTTGTTTAATCGTAATATGCGATAGGAATATCATTATCGAATCCTTAGTCGGACGGCCGTCGTGAGCCGTTTCAGTAGTAAAAAGGGAACCCTTTCACTATTAAAACGGCCTTTAAAAGTAGTTAATAATTCGGTATTGCCGGGATAAATCCAGAGCAAAGAGTTCAATAGTAGGGTAGAGACTAAACCTACTAACCGCAACATTGACCAACACGGTGACAATATAGGGTGGCATGTGGGGCCCGATGGCCGAGTGGTTTAGATCGCAGGCCATAACGCTAGCAGTCCGCGCACTTTAACGGGTGCGGGTTCGATTCCCGCCTTTGCTCTGGATGTACTTCCTTTCTCAGTAGGAAAAATTATAAATTAAATTGAATTTTTTAAACTCTATTCAGGCTCTGTAGTTAGTACGAGTCGTTCCTCTACCCTACTATAGAACTCTTTGGTCCGGGGTAATTAGTAAAATAACTCAACTCCTTGAAAGCCACGATGTTTCTGTAGAGGATGTCTTAATTTTCATCGAAAAGAAAAATAACTGGATTAAATCTAAGCTTCCGTTCATAGATTTCATCAACTGTTATTTTTTTCAGAACTAGTCCGATTCGAATCTTTATTGTCGTCCGGTAGTTTATGTAATAATAGTTACCAAAAAAAGTATGTTTTTTCCCTTTTTCTGGATGAAATTTATTTTATTTAGAATTATGTGTATCGTTAATGTATGCAATTTTTACTGGGTTTCTAAAAAAATTCTTTTTAAACCCTTTCAATAACTATTAGTGAGTTTTCCTTTGCATAACAAATTCAAAGGAGCATAAAAGGAGTGCCATTTAACAGACCAAACCTCTTAGTCACAAAAGAGGTGGATGCAACTCGTTCGGCAGTCAACGTGTTAATACATAAAAATACAATACACTTACAATATGTATTTCTATTTCAGGTAAAACCAGGAATGTTAATGAACTGCATGTGTGTTGCAATCGAAATCCTGATGATAAGCACGCTAGGAAAAGTCATCTTTGATTTTGATCACTTTCCATCGTGGGCCGTACTATAATGTAAACTAGTGTTATTCAAATGTTTCATCAAAAACTTACTAATCCAAGGGAATGAAGACTTGCATGCGTATAGATCATTGAAATTTAAAATATACTGTGTGGAACAAGGAGGCAACCTTTAAGATCGGAACAGTACGAGGTGCAGCTATGATATAATGGCCGGTCTGTTCATTGGCGACTTTCGTTGAGCCTAAAATTTTACGTAGGGTTGCTATATTTGTTAAGTTGTATGAAGCAGGAAATGCAATGTTTACCCCATTTGGGCACTTTTGTTGCTAGGCAACGTAACGAAAAGCGCCAAATCGGGACCGGCCATTATATCATAGCTGTTCTCAGGATGATTGCGCCTGTTGAGTCATTTGAAATGATATTTTATCGGCCTTAAAAGGTTTAAATCTGTGATTTTGAACCCTGCAAATATCATACAGGCTGGCTTCTACGTCCCTTATGGCAAGGACGGCTTTTACGACGGCTGATTGGTTGGTACATTACCTCATCAATCAACCAGCCAATCAGAGTTCGTAAATCCCGTCTCGTTCCACGCGAAAAGAGATTGAGAATAGCTCCCTTAATAGGGATGCCCTATGAAGCTATTGCATTAGTTACCTAATCCTACTTTCTGAGAAAGTATTGCTTTTTTATTGTATGAATTTTTCTTCAGCATCTAAATGAGACACTTTCAGTCAATCAATGAAGTTTCAAAAGATTACACATTTCTTAAGTTTATCAATTAGTAATTAAACAACCGGATGATTCTCATGCCCAGTGAAAAAGTGTCTAACCATAGCGAAGCAATACTTTCAGGGAAGTTAGCATTGCAGAATTAATGCATTAAGTTTATGGGACTTACCATCATGTTTAAGTATTCAGCCTTCCATTATATCATAAGTGCGTGTATATAAATAGATAAATTCACCTTAAATCATATGATGGTAATGATAAGATGGAGATATTTCCGTGTACAAACTAATGGGGAAAAAGTAATAATCCGAGATACGCCCAAAATAACGCTTGGATAATTATTTGGCGGTAAGTTGCATGCTATATAATTAAAATAATTTAAATCATTCCTCGGTTGGAAAAAAAATGGAATCCTGTATTTATTTATACCATTAGATAGCCAACGATTTCGCAAATAGTAGTAGAGCCGATAGTATATTAAAAGCCGATTTCTTGATAATTGAAATTCTGCTTTTGGTTTTGAAATATCATTGAATGAGAGTAGATAGAGTATAACATCAAATTGAGGACTTACATACCACCTTGCCTCCCCCCCCCCCGCCCTCTCCATGCGTCTCTAACTTGCTTCTAACCACTAATAATCATATGTTATTCACTAACCCTTTAATGTTTTTTTAGTGGCAAAATTATTTATTTTTAGTAGTAATGTAAATATATGCTTTTTTTTTAACTTTGCACATTTTAAAAATGTTTTACACGCAAGTTTATTAATATTTTTTAAGCATATTGTTTCGTTGATCCTGTTAACCAAACCAAATATGCATTATGTAACAATGTGTCATAATATGTTACATTTTTATTAAGTTTAAAATTGTATATCTTTACTAATTTACCTACAACAAAATACGATTACAAGAAAATTTTATGACATTTTAAAAGCCTTTATTATCATTAGTACATATGTTATTTTTGTGCTTTAGAAGATGAATTTAGAAGAACAAAAAAAAATCATTTGTTTTAATGCTATGAAATAGAATATCACGTATCACTTTCTAAAGCACAGATGTGTTATACTTCATTGTTAGCACTGCTGTGAGCAGGTAAACTGCAGTTCCTTTCATAATGACTTGGACCATTGTTGCAAGCACTCAATATTGTCCTAAACTATAAGAAAACATACTGGGAAAAAGTATTTCAGTGCAAAACAATGGTACAACTCATTGTTGCGATTACTGCAGTTTACCTGCCCAAGGCAGAGCAGTGGTTTGAAACTTTGACCGAAATATATATGGGCATTTCCACGCGTGACTGACACTACATCAGAACGATTTAACCAATTTCGTTTGCATAGTTCATAATTATTTTATATTTATTTAAAAAAAATATTGTATGTCAGTATACCCCTTAGCATATAGTATTTTTAGCAATCAGTAAAATTTTTTTAAAGTTATTATTTAACTAAAAAATAATAAAAATGTCCTGATGTGACTGACACTACACGAAAGTTCGTAGATTTTTGGCTACCACGAAAATTCGAATTTCTTCTGATTGCACAGTAATTCAGCGTTCTACCACTGCTTATTTTAAGTATAAGGTTTCAGGCTAAATATATTAACTGCAAAAAAGTATTGAAATACCACAGGAAATAATTTATTAGCATTTTTGTGCGTGACTGACACTACATTCAATTCGTGACTGACACTACATTGTGAATTGTATCACAGATATGGAATTTTAAGCAATAATAACACAACATATGTTAATAATTTTGAGCATGGAAAGTTAAAAATAGCATAAATGTTAAAATTATGGTTAGAAAAAGATACACAACGTCCCCTAAAGTAGGTTTCTGGTAATTTTGTTAAACTCTAATTTCTTCTTCAAAATGCAGCTAATCAACCAAATCAATATTCTACCAGTGCTTATTTAATGTATAAGGTTTAAAACTGAATCATTTAATAGCAAAAAAGTATTGAAAAATCATAGGAAATAATTTATTAACACTTTTGTGCGGGACTTACATTACATTCAACTTGTGACACACTACATCATGTGAATTGTATCACAGAAATTGAAATTTTGGCAATAATAACAAAACGTATGTAAATAGTGTTGAACATGGTAAGTTAAAAATTGCGTACACGGTAAAAATATAGTTACAAAAAAGTTACTCAAGGTCCCCTAAAGTTGGTGTCTGGTAGTTTCTTACTTCTTTATTCAATAGCATTTTCTGAAAAACCACCCTGAAGCCACGCAAAAAGACTTCCCGATTATTGCAGATGTTTCAGTTTTACTGAATAAGCATCTTTACTAAACATTTGCCAACAAAATTTTTAACGATAATTTAAATATAAAAGGAAATAAAGCTCTTTTTATAGCATCAAGTTCATTTTCAGAATTTTGTTGAGGGGTATATTTCTTTTTACAACATTTAAATTTGTTTTATCCGCCTTGTAGTATTTTGGGGGATTTAATGAAACATTGGAAGTTGTTTTAAGTAGGTATTTGTTGAATTTAAAAAAAAAAAACGGAGTAATTTTTGAGTGTCAGGGAATCGGAAGTATTTATCTTCTTTGATGAGCATATATCATTTAATCTACTTATTTTTCCCTTTACACAGTTGTCAGAAATGTATAATAGTGATATGTTTGGGCAGATTTCTTATTCAAAGTGAAAAAATCTTTGGCAAAATGTGAGTCAAATTTGATAGAAAGTGTGACTTCTTTTATCTCCTCCTCACTGTATCACGAAGTCCATCAATTGGTCTTTTACCATGACTGAAGGCAAAGATGACCATGACTTTTGGAAAAAAATTACCACCCAAGGTTGTCAAATGGTTGGAGGATTGCAATGGAGGTGAAATACTTTTAATTGAAGTGTTGTCCGTAAAGTGGTTTTTGCTTTCATTTTCTTTAAATTTTTATAATTTATCCCCTCCTTAAAACTTCCCATTTGCTCTTTTTTTTCTTTTAGCTGTTGATATAGCCTTCTTAAATCAAAATTATCAAAATATAAGAAATCTACAAAGATTATAGCTAATCTAAAACATCTAGATCAAAAAGAAGTTGTGACTCATACTACATCGTGACTGACACTACAAAGCTAAAGTGTGTTATAAATAGAGAAAATGCTTTTCATTTTAAAATTAAGAGGTGTGGAATTACACAGAGGTTACTAAAGTAAGAAAATATCGTAAAAATTTGAAGTAAAGCCTTTTTTTTTTAAAGTTATAGAAACTTTTCTATCTTTTCGTGACTGACACTACAGTCGAAAATAAGATTTTTATCTTCCTAATTAAATATCGTTTAGTTATAAGTACTAATTAATAGTGTGTTTTTAAGGTAGTTCTGATAGTGTATTTTAATAATTTTATCAAAAAATCTGATAAATTGTGCTTCGTATCTTAAAATTCATTTGTTCAAAATGATGAAAAAACACGAGACCATGCTTTCAAAACAAAGCGCATATTTTGAAGCTGCTGTGTTGCCAAAGATGAAACAATAATAGTTGTTGATACAAAAATAATAAAATTCAAACCTTTCTAAAGCAAATATAAAAGTTGCAAGTGTAGAAAAAAATTTTTTTTTTGCAGTCGTGGTCTCTTCTGACGTGGAATTACCCATATACATACCATAATTACATACAATTTTCAAACTTGTATATATGTATATATTTAATAAAGGTATTTCTATTTATAAAGATTCGACTGTTTTATTCAGTTGGTATCAATATTTTCGACTATTATTGAACTTAAATTTCTATGAATAAAAGATACTACAGTAGAGTCCCGCTTATCAGAAAGGTACGGGACCAAAATTGAGCAGCAAAAATGTAAAAAAAATGCTGCATATTTTGATAAATAAATCCACCTTTGTATTTACTTTTTGTGTGCATTTATTTATGCGTATACATTTCTTATTTTAACCGAAAGGCTCGGGAGTTTCTTTTGATAAACCTAATTTCGGATAACCGGGAATCGGATAAACGGTACTCTACTTATGTAAAATAACTTCGAAGGGAGGTAAATTGCTGTACAGCTTCCTAAAAACAACCTTTTTGCTTTATCTTATCTAAAACAATTTGAGTGGATTACATGACTTAAAATTTGAATAAAGGGCCGTCTTCGTACTGAAAAGGATACAAAAATTAGATTTTCAGCTGCAACACACAATACCGAGTTCATATTTCAAATCAGGGAAATGCATCAGCTCAAAATATTGTTTGTTTTTTCTAATTTTTGAGCTTCAATAGTTGAATTCGACCCATTTGAAATTTAGCGGTCGTCAGATTAAATGAGTTACACATTTAAAAAAAAATTCCTCATGAAATTTTATAACAAAAAGATTTTTCTTGCTGATAAATATTTTTAATGCATTTAAAGAAATGTAATAAATTTTCCATTAATTAGTTAAAACATAAATGTGAATTATTTAAAATGCTTATTTTAAATAAAAAAATACGAATAGCAACTTATTTTTTTTTACAGTAATGAATTTAGGTCAAAAAGTTGCATCGGTTCAAAATTACTAGGCCGCAATCAGCTCTATTTTCAAAACTGAATCAATTTATAGTAATACAGACATGTAACGTACTACAATTTTATTGTCTAAAAAGAGTCAAGTGGTAGCCAATTGTCATGTGACTATAGTCTTTAAGGGGGTCGGATTGGTGTTTGGGTTAAAAATGTCGATTCTTTGATTTCTGTTCAGTGCTTTTCTTCTTATAAGCATATTTAAAAAACTCTTAATATCAGTTCTTACCTAAACCTTACTTTTCCTTTCCAATCCTGAAATATATGGTTTTTCAACAGTTAGGGACACTTCTCTCAGGAACTATAAACGACATCAACATATTTTGTTTTGTTATTTCTTCCCCATTAATATCTCTTTGGTTGAAACTGAGGAATTTTAAATATCTTTGCTTGAAAAAATAATTTTAATAGATTTTTTTTGTGTTTTCAATGCATATTTTTAAAAAAAATCCGCTTACAAGTTTTTTTGTGTGTGAATATTTTGAAATATTCTGTTTAAATAAAAGAGGTATATGTAAGGAACAAAATATAATTGTTTTTATAATGATATCTCATGTAATTCCTGAAAATTTTTCTCTCCTAAAGTTAGGTATATTAATATGGGCGAGTTAGAACCATCCGACTACCGTTAAACTGCCCGCCAATTTCAAAAATCGACATGATACCAACATGGATGCCAACGAAAAGAATGCCAATCATTCAATAAACTGTAATTATATTCTGTAGAATTTTCATATTAGTGGGGAAACTGACATAAAATTGCATAAAGTCAAATACTATACTGATTTATTAAATAATATTATAGAACTTCATGTAAATAGCAGAAGAAGTACAAGTCTACTCAAATTAAAGTTTGCTTCGATTTAATATTAATCTAACAACTACTAACTGATTTTGTAACAAATACGTATGACATGTGCTTTAATTATTTTCAGTTATCTGCTTTAATAGTTTTTTAAAGATAAATCATTCCTTAACATTAAAAGAGAAATTGCTTTACCAATTACCCCTCATCCTCACATACTCTAAAATATGGTGGCTTAAAGTTACAATAAATAGAAAAAAATATATGTACATTTTAAAAAATGAAGAAATGTGTGATTATTACATTAATTTGAATAAATAAAGTTCCTAATCAAAATTTGCATTATTGTGAAGTTGATTGGGTGGTGGAAGGATTTTTTTCCCTCTTTTCTCTTTTACATTTTCTTTTTACATTATGCAATAACGAAAACTTTTCATGATCTTTACATAATTGAGTGGTACAAAATATGAAAGCAAACTCATCAAAAACAACTGAACAAATGAGAACATTAAAAAAAAGTGCATTCATCAGAATTGGTTCTATCTGTTTATTTTAGAAGAGTTAGCTGTTATGTTTTCTTTTTTAAATTTAGTAAATGGCGTGAGTTTTAGCTCTTCCATAAAAAGCTGGATAGCATTAAAAAAATAACAAAAAGGAGAATTGCCGAACCCAAAATGGCCCATATGGCCTAATGTGGTCGTCTCTTACTGCATTATAGCGCCACATGGCCTTGTATCTGGTAAAATAGATAATCCTAATAAAAAAATCCGATTAATGTCATCTCTCGTAAACAGATGGCGACACTATTTAAAAATTTTTCATGCTGTAAGTATAAGTTACCGTATTATATTCTCCCTTTAAAATTTTTATTATTGTTACTACAGTCAAACTCTGTTACAGCAAAGTTGTTTATAACGGTAACTCGTATATAACGTTATAAAGATTCGGTCCCTTCTTGAATTGTCTATATAATTTAATGTTACAATATCTTGATTTTATAACGACATTTTTCGATTAAATCTAAAATATCTCTTAAAGAAAGCATTTTCTGGATGATTTTTTTTAAAAATCGTTTTCCCAAGTTGAATTTTATTTTATTCTCCAAAAGGTGCGATTGGGTTGGTATTTTTTTTTTTTAATTCGGGGGAATTTGTCTGAAACCTTTAGAAAGGTAGGGAGGGAGATTTGTACATGTATATTTCATCTTGTGTGCTTGAGCAGATCAACGCTTCTAAACCTTCGTTAGACAAATTATAGTACGAGAGCTAGCAACGTCGGAAAAACAAGCATTTCAGGTGGGCCAGTTTTAGGATATGCTATCTCTCTCACTCTCCCGGACATCATAAGGGCTATCTGGCTGGCGGTAGTGGTTGCGTTCCTCAGTGCGCATCCTACTAATACAAGTAAAAAATTGATTTTTCAAATCATTTTAGGACGTTTTATTTTTTTATTAATATTTTTAGTGAGTTTTTTGCAACATAAATCTATTATTGCCAGACATTTTTATTGTTGTTTAAGCTCTGCCAGACGCTAATTTTGATTTTAAAAGCGCTCAAGTGTTGCCCGAATTATCAGATCATTACAAGTATTGCCACATGGTATTGCGCAATGAATGACGATGACGTAATTACAATGATCGGTGAATTCACACCTGAGCTGGTAATTTGGGCAACACTTGAGCTTTCAAAATCAAAATTAGCGTCTGGCACAGCTTAAACAACAATAAAAATGTCTGGCAATAATAGATTTATGTTGCAAAAAGTTCGCTAAAAATAACAATAAAAAAATAAAACGTCCTAAAATGATTTGAAAAATCAATTTTTTACTTGTATTAGTAGGATGCGCACTGATGAACGCAACCACTACCGCCAGCCAGATAGCCCGTATGATGTCCGGGAGAGTGAGAGAGATAGCATATCTTAAAACTGGCCCACCTGAAATTCGCTCTCAAAAACGTTGCTAGCTCTTAGACTATTAGGAAAGACAAAGAAAGACATTTTACTGACACAGAGGGAGAAAATACACCCAGGGCGAAGACGGGAATCGATCCCGCATTCGGTACAATAAGCAGACTGTTAGCGTATTGGACTGCGATCAAACCCACTTGGCCACCCGGGCCCCGACCTTAACCTTTAAATGTGGACTACTATTATAGTCCTTCCTATGATGGTCCTAATTTTAAAGTCTTTACTGAAAACTTAAGAAAATACCTCCATTTCAAATTTAATTTATTTTTAAGTAAAAAACTGTTGCGCTGCAAAGCGTTGGATAGTGCAGTTGTTACTATTCAATCAGTTGGAATTTATCGATTGGAGAGTAGGAATAAATTAAATCGAAAAATTTAATTAAAATGGATATTATTAGGACGTAAGAATAGAAATTCCACAATATTACAGTTTTAAAGAATACTTTGATACACATAACCTTCAAAATAAAACCATTAAGTATGTTTTTTACTGTATCAAATACAACAGTTATCCATATAATTTTATCTAACCTAAATTAAACCAAGCGAAAATCTGAACATTTAATTAGTTTTCGTAATTGAAATAAACTGCAATTTGTTAAAAATAATCTAATTAATACTCGCAAACGATTTTTTTTTCATTTTCCAAGATAATTCTTTAAAAGACTCTCTGATGAATGTTTTTGCAATTATATAATAAACCTTTCATTAAGTATTCTGAAGTTTCGAATTTGAATAAGTAATAATATCAGTAGATGTTCGAAGTAATAGTACATTTCGTTGACTTTTAGGAATTAATTTAGGACGCATGCATTTTAAAAGTAGGCTAATGTGTAAAATTCCTTTGTTCTTAATAAGTTATAAAAGATAATTAAGTGAACAACTTCCATCTAAAGTAAATATTCACATAAAGGTATGCAATTAATAAGGTTATGCCTTTTTAATTTGTATCATTATTCTTTTGGTAGTTATTTAAGAATGATTAATGAACACAACGCAAAGATATAGTATATTTTGCATATTTAACACTTTATTTTATGTACTTTCAAGAAAGATTTAATTATATATTCGGTGAATAATTTACCAAATGAGTTATGCTTAAAATCATCGAATTTAAGACTTAGAACAGTTTTTTATTGAAAAAAAAAACTATGTTCTCGATTGTTATTTTTGTGTTAGTTCAAATTTAATTTGTATGGAGAAACAGGTTCCTATTTTTTTAATTTTAGTCGTCGCTAAAGCACTTTTAAAGGAAGCAGAATATTGGTTAACTTTTTTAGCCTACTTTTTTTTTTAATTCAAAAGATTTTTTTTTAAATGGAAAAAGTTGTGCTGGTGTTCTGACAATGTCCGTCTGTTTTTGTCATTATAATATATTTATCACTGAAACACATTATCACTGAAAATTTATAATTTTATGTTTAATATAATTGCTAACGTTACCGTAAACCTTAATAAAAAAGCTATTAATACACTCTATCCTAATATAACCTAGATTTCTTCAAAAAAAAGTTTATCATCCCAATCAATGGTGGGAACCACTGACTCATTAAATTCTACTTACCTGATTTAATTCCAAAATATATCATATTCAACAACCAGAATTTCCATTTACACTTGAAATTCCAAATCTATAAACTAAAAAAAATTCATATTCTAACATACTTTTTAAAATAATTTTCCCAAAATTACTAATTTCTTAGTGAATCTGGCATCATCAAAAAAATCTTCAGATAATTTTTCTATTGTGTTAATGGAGTCCATATTTTTGTATGTTTATTAGACTTCAGAACGTTAAAGGAAACCAAAATAAACCAGTTTTTTATAAAATATATCCCAATACAACCTATATTTCTTCAAAAAAAAAAAAAAAAGTTTCACATTACAATGGAGGTAACCACTGACTCAGTTAATTCAACTTACCTGATTTTTAATTCCAAAATATCTTATTCAACAACCGGAATTTCCATTTACACTTGAAATTCCAAATCTATAAGGTCATGTTCTAACATACTTATTAATTATTTTCTCAAATTACTAATCGCTTGGTGAATCTGGCATTACCGAAAATCTTCAGACGATTTCTATTGTGTTATTGGAGTTGGCGTTGTGGAACAAAAAATCATGTTCCGAAACGAATGAAATAATCGCTCGTGTTGCTTTCTGGAAGAACTGAAGCGAAGACACAAAAGAAGGCTGGAGATATGTTTTTCCCGGTGGCAGCAATTAACGCTCCAGGGAGCCAAAATCGAAGCAAACGCCTCATTAGGTAAATTGGATCGAATTATTCAGAAAGGAACTATTCGAATTGCGAAATCTAATCAATAAGATGTATTTTTAAAACTTTCGACTGTAATAACAACCTGTAGCTGTACTAGATTTCCTCTAGATCGTAGAGAAGTAATGGGTAATGTAATCGATTCCGGCTGCCTATTTCTAGCCTCCTCTAGGAGCTTTAACACAGCCAATAACGTCTCGTAATTTAGAACCCTGGTCACGTGACGAGGTCGACACCAGAGCGGGCACCCAACAGAGCTTCGAGCGACATCGTACGCTGACGCCGTCGGGACTTTGAACACCGCAGATTTAAGGAGCACGTCTGTCCCGGTGTACTCGGGCCCAACTGTCACGAATTGGATTTTTCTACTCTTTTCCTGTACAAAGATCCGATGTATAGGATGACTGGCAGTATATGGAATTTGAACCCTCGTATTCCTGAGAAGGTTGAATCCTGAGGCTGATGCCTTAACCACTCGGCCACGGACGGGGCAGAGAAGTAATTGCAGCGAAGATATTATTTCGCAAGGGCAAAAATTAACCCGTTTCTGTTTGCTTGTCACGTGATCTTACAGCATTTGGTGACGATATTATCTTCAAATAACTAAACTTGGATTATTTTTTTAAATACTAAGACGTCTTATGTTAAAGAACACGAAGATAATTTATTTTGTGATTAATAAAAGAAACATTATAAGAAAATTTAATAAAATACTTAAAACAAAAATTGCAACTTTGTTTTGAAAGCGCAAGCTAAGTTGTCCAGTATGACACAATTTCGTTTTCGGTTACGTGGTTTATTTTCGCACTCCTTTCTCGGCGAGGTTTGATAGGGGTCTCCCTTTCTTTAGTTCTATATACGCTCTTAGATAGACTTGTCTAAATAGGTACACAAGAATCGCCAAAACCCATAAATCTTTTGAATTAGCAAACACTCCCTCCACCACAAGAGGAAATATTTGTGGCATCTAAGCCAAAAACGTCACATCACAACATATTTGAATGTGATTCCCTTGCCCATACTCGACTGATTACCTTAGGTATCATTACTGATAAAGAGTTACACCTTTGCTCCATCAGGGACCTGGTTGACTCCATCACTAAAGTAGGAGACACTAACAAATGGAGCTAAGGAACTTTTTGGGCCTGGGGACCCGTCCTCGTACAAAATGCTACCCCAAAAGCAGATGTGTCACATTTAGGACAAACCCAAATCAAAAGACGAAGAAAGCCAAAAGCAGCCTTCCACGCATTTACATATTTAATAACTTTGGTGAAAGTCTCTCTTGAAAGAAAGTTTGTAATAACGCTTTGGATGTCACAACTCTGTCTTACTTCATTAGAGACAATATGTATAGCTCTATGCTACACAAGGATTAGGCATGCCTGCCTCATAATATGCTGGCTCGGAACGGGAATATTACTCACCCTGGTTACTTGAGGGCGTATGAGCCCAATTGACCGCGGGTCTCCAAACTAAGACCTCTTTGTTAATCCATTCGAAAAAAAATTAACCAATATTTCTCCGGTTCTATTGAACAATTTTAGCCTACTTTTAAATTTTTAGCCAACCTGAAATAATTTTTAAAAAATGAAAAAGTAGGTATTGACATGTGGTCGATGTTCGTCTGTCCGTCCATCCGTCTGTCCGTACCCCCCATTCCAAAATCGATTACATCAATCGGATCATAAAAATTCTTTTTTAGTAAAAAGCTATGATCTCAGGGACCCAACTTTCATACTTTTTGTCTGCCTGTTTGTACGTCTGGACGGATATAAATCTACTATCTGTCCGCGAATTTCCCATTGAATTAGCATTGAAGTTCAATTTTGAGTCATTTAATTCACTGTTGCCAACTCAACAATAGCACGAGAAACTTTTTTTAAAAAAATATTTGAAGCAAAATAATTTTTTCATGAATCAGCTTGGAATGACGTCATAAAATGTAGCAAATGTGATTCTTTGATTGTTCATTAATTGTTTACCGAAAAGCGGCAAGGCATATTTTTTTGCATATAATTTTGCTTAGTTTTAATTTACATTTCTTATTTTTTAATGCAGTTTGGAGTAGTTTCATTACTTTTGTTATTAATAAACATTCAATTATTCCTCGAACTGCAAATAAATCGAACAGACGATAAGTAATATTAAGTTAATTTGCGAAAGAATATTAAGAAAAATAGTTGATTTTGGCTTTTAGAAATATAAATAATAGCTGGATGCTGCCTTTAACAATTTTTTTCTAATATGACTTAATCTAGTGTAGAAACGGTTTTTGATGATATTTTCTGTTAAGAACCTAGTTGTTTCCCGATTAGAATTTCAGTTAGTATTTAAGTAACAGGAAAGTAGGCTATTTTAGTTGTTTAAGAAATTCTTGTTACTAATGTGTTTTTTTTCTACGATCTCAAAAGCTGATTTGCAGATAGTTGAGTGGTTGCTAGGTAGTTGAATAACGAACTAATCTGCTCTAAAAAGTACTTCTTGTTATTCTAAAGTTAATAAGTGAAGTTTTCAAAATACTATATTAGAAAGTTAATTACTATCACCATCTTAGCGTTATTTTTAGTTCAGAATAAAAATTCAAGCTCTTCTTATATTTTATGAGAGAGAGAACTAGCTTTAATAAGATATCCCCAGGTTGATATTAGATTTATCCACATATTTGAAGATCTTAGTGGAAGAAGTGCTAAGTGACATTTTTGAAGAAATTAAGATTTTTGTGTCAATGAACATATTATTAACTTCTTTAACGATAACAAGTTTCTCCGTTTTCATATGCTTTAAGTAAGTAACTTAAGTAAGTATATACTTAAGTATTTGTAATGGTTTTCAAGTACCGTTTTTAATAGATTTGAGTGCAGCTAAAAACTTGAAATCTCATTTTCTCCTTTTTACCTTTTTGTCACTTAGCACTTTCTTCCACTAAGCTCTTCATTTGAATTCGAAAGTTAAGCAAAACTTTTATTTAAATAAGCAGTGGCGGTTTAAAAATTTAAATAACCAATACGTGTTCTTGTATGTAGATTTGACTTCTTGGAAATTAAGTAAATATGTAATTCTACAGTTGTATATGTGGTTCGCAAATGAACAAATTTTAACTATACCACTTGTTAAGTGTGGCCTTTAGGATTTATTGCAGAATTTTATATATTTATATAAATAAGAAATGTTATGGCAACGGTATAAAAAGTTGAGTTAAGATGTTTAAACGAAAATTAGATTTGGGACACTTTTAAATTTTATGTGTAAAGTTTGTTCGATTGGATAACATATTTTTATTTGGATTAAAATATCTGAGCATAATTCAACCAGATATATTCTAGCTACAACATTTGAAGTTACTTTTTTCTTTGTATCTAGAACTAAGTTAGCAAAAAGCCGGCCCGCTGGCACAATGTTTAGTGTACTAGCCTTTGGAGCTGCTGGGCTCGGGTGCGAATCCCGATAAAGGCATGGATGTTTGTGCTTGTTAATAAATGATGTTATTTGTCTATGTGTTTTTGTCGTCCTTCTTTGTGTGTCTCTTGTGACTGTCTCTTCTGGCTAGCTGGGTAATGGGCTATAAAGCCTACACTCTCCCTTCTAGAGGGCGCATTCACTGTCATTTGTCAAGTTAGCTAAAAAGTTTAAAAAATATTTATTTAATGCAAAGAATAAATAAAAAATATGCTGTATTCACAATATTTTATTCTTACACAGTAAAAAAATAGTAGTAACGTTACTTTTATTTATCGCAAAAATTCATTTAATTTCAAAGTCGCATTTTTAGGATTTTAGGCATTTTTAGTTTTTAATCAGAAATTTGAGCAAAATCTTTTAACTTACATCCTTTTGGACAGTTCAATATAACGTTGTCAACAAGAAATCGTGGTCGAGACAAGTGGCGCGCTGTCGAGGAGTAGTATTAAACGAATAGATCCAAAGTCACGTGGTTCGAATCCGGCAGATACCACTCCAGTGCATCGTTGAGCGATAAATAAAAAGAATTGCTGCACTATTCACTTTTTTGCATGCAAATTGAAGGATTGTTTCAAAATGTATCGGGAAAGTTCCTGATATATTCTTGGAACATTACTGATAAAAATTTGAAAGTTCAGCAGCTCAAAACTTTCCAGTAACGTTTCTAATTTTTTTTAAAAGTGAAAGGCAGTCATAGTTAGCAGAGGTGGGCTAACCCAAGAGGTGGTGCCCACCTTTCTAAAGGTGACTCTAAAGGTGGTGCCTACACGTCACTCCTGAGATGCTAAATCTAGCGATTGTCCATGGCTAGTTAGATAATGAACCCTCAGAACCAAACCAACCAGCATATGAACATGAACACTAGTCGACTGCATAGCAGTCAGGCGAACACAACATTTTATACAAGTACTAAATTTTAAAATTTAAATGTAGGGGGCTGGGGAGCCCAGTCGGTTAGGCACTCGCCTAGCATGCGAAAGGTCCCAGGTTCGGGACCGGGCATCGCCAAAATAACTGCCGACCTATAAACGGCCCGTTCAGCCAAAAAAAAAAAATGTCCGTCGTCCGTCGAATAATACCCAATGTAATGGAGTGCACGTTAATTAACCTTCAAAGTCCTAACGCTGCGTACGACCGACGTCGCCCCTTAACGGTGGCGTTGGGTGCCACCGTCGGCTCGTCACTTGACTGTGGATCTAATATACGACGCCCGTCGCCAGTAGCTCTTGTGCGACGATAATGCAAATCTAACCTAACATATATTTAAATGTCACTCATAATTTAGTATACAAATAGAAAAAGAAACCGTCTTTCACGCTTTTAAACATTAGAAAATATAATCATTCGTAATAAGCAACGCAGTGAATTAAAAAATCCGATTTTCATTACTTCATCTCTAACTTTTACTTACCCAATAAAAACAACTATCAAGAAAAAAATATTTAAAAAAATCAAATAAATTCACTATTTTTTAAGCGTGACCTAACCCGGTACAGAGTACCTGGAATATCCATTAAATTCTGCTTTTTTTAGAACTACATTATGCAACTAATATTGTGTGACTATCGAGCGGTATTATTTATATAAATGCAGTTTTCAACAGTAAAGAAAGCACCATGCTCTTACGTTGTTTACTTTTTTCTTCTATCCCAAAATCAGTTACAGTTTCAGTTAAGCTAGATTAGAGTTGAAGTGGAAGTTACTATTATATTAAAGTTAATACAATTTAAAGTTATAAATTAAATACAAATAATGCATAATGCCACATCTCCCCCTTTAAAGATTTAGTCTATTGGGAGGTTTCACAGTTCTTCCGCTACGAGTCACTACACAAGGTCCAGGATCTATCTCGTTGGAACTCAGCACATCTTCTGGACTTGTTGATGGAGATGACCCGTTACTCGCAAAGTCAGGTGTTGAGATGTCATCCAGGTTGTCGTCTTCTCTAGGTGTTAGCTGCAATTTATTCCCTGGGATGAGGTGTCTTCTATTCCTTCTAAAGGTGCGATGACCTTCTTTCACGATATATGATCTTGGGGTTTCAGCTTTTCTTTCTACAGTACCCACTGATCTCCTGTCAGTTATCCAAACTTTCTGACCTGGTTCTATTGGTTTAAGTTCATGGACGTTGTGTCTTTGATTATAATTCCTTTCCTGGTTTCTAATTCGACACTCTTCTCTCTCCTCCAAATTGCACTTAGGAACCAATTTTGGCTGAAGTTCGGAGGGTGCAACAGGCAAGGTCGTTTGAAGGCGACGTCCCATCAGTAGCTCTGCAGGGCTGAATCCATTTCTCAAAGGTGTAGCTCTGTAGTTCAGCAATGCCAAATATGGATCTTTAGATTTCTTAAACCTCAGTTTAATGATCTTGACAGCAGCTTCTACAAAGCCATTGCTCTGGGGATATCTGGGACTGGATGTAACATGCTTGAAACCATATGATCTGGCAAACTGTTGGAATTCAGAAGTTCTGGTTACTTCGAACTGTGGTCCATTATCAGATCTCATTGTGTCTGGTATCCCATGTCTTGCGAATATTGATTTGCAGTGAAGGATTACCTCGTTTGATGTAAGTTTGTCCAATCTTGCAACTTCTGGGTATCGAGAGTAGTAGTCGGTTACCAGCAGGTACCAGTTTGAATGTAGCTTGAAAAGATCCATTGCTACAATTTCCCACGGTCTCTGAGGGAAACTTGTTGGTATCAGAGGTTCTGGATGATTCTTAGATTCCATGATACATGATGGACATTCTCGAACAAGTTCTTCAATCTGCTTACTTATGCCAGGCCAGTACACAGTAGTGTTTGCTAATGCTCTGCACTTGGTAATTCCCATGTGACCTTCATGAATCTTCTCCAAGATGTCACGCTGCAATTTGGCTGGTACAATTATTCTTGATCCTCTCATAAGGAATCCATTTTGGATGGATATCTCAAATCTCATATTCCAATAGGGTAGACAGGAAATTTCAACTTTGTTTCGTTCTGTCGGCCAGCCTTCTAATGCATATTTAGCCAACATGATGCATGTTGTGTCTTGGTCTTGTTCGGTCTTCAGTTGGGAAAGTCTTTGGGAAGATATAGGAACAGTGTCTGTTATTTGGTTTATGAAGAGTTCAATTTCTTCTTCCAGTTCAAAATTTGGTTCTTCTTCTAGTTGAGGTGTTCTGGATAGTGCATCTGCTGCTAGTAGATCTTTTCCAGGTGTGTGGAACACATCAAAGGAATACCTCATCAATCTCATTTTCAGTCTCTGCAGACGAGGAGTGAGATCATCAAGAGATTTTCTTGTTAGGATAGGGATGAGAGGTTTATGATCTGTCTCTAGAAGAAATTTTGTTCCTATTAGGTAGCCTGAGAACTTTTCGCACGCCCATGTAAGCGCCAACGCCTCTTTTTCTATTTGAGCGTACCGCTTTTCTGTAGGTGTCAAAGTCCTTGATGCATATGCTACTACCCTAGTAGTGGAATCTTCCTGCTTCTGACAAATAGTTGCTCCCAGTCCGTATGACGAGGCATCTGCTGTCACCGTCGATTTCTTGTTTGGATCGAAGATGGTCAGTACAGGTTCTGATGAAAGAATTTCTTTTAGCCGTAAGAGTGCATCTTTCTGTGGTTGATCCCAAACAAATTGATTCTTCGTTGATAGTAGAGATGTTAAAGGAGTCATGATATCTGCATATTTTGGGATGAAGCGAGCTAAGTAATTTGACATTCCTAGTAGTTGCTTGAGTTCTGTTTTACTTTTGGGTGTTTCAAAGTTTTGTATGGCTTTTATCTTCTCTTCATCTGGACGTATTCCTGACTCATCGATGACATGGCCAAGAAACTTTATGGACTTTTCCGAGAAGCAGCATTTTTGCTTGTTTAGGGTGATTCCAGTTTCTTTGAGACGTTCGAGCGTTGCTTTCAAACGTTGGTCATGTTCGATTTGAGTAGACCCCCAAATCAGAATATCATCCATGTGACATAGTATCCCAGACAGACCTTCTAAAGCCTGAGACATTCTGCGCTGAAAGTGTTCAGGTGCTGATGAAATGCCAAATGGCAACCGTAGGAAACGAAATCTACCGAAGGGTGTTATGAAGGTTGTAAGAAAAGATGATTCTTCATCAAGAGGTACTTGCCAAAATCCAGAATTAGCATCGAGTTTTGAAAATATCTTACCACCTGCCAGGAGGGCCAGATTGTATTCAGTAGTCGGCAAAGGATGCCACTCTCGTTTGATGCTTTTGTTGAGCTGGGTTAAGTCGACACAGATTCTTACACTTCCATCTTTCTTTCTCACTACTACAGCTGGTGAACACCAATCTGTAGGAGTCTCCACTGGTTTTAAAACATTCATCTGTTGCATTCTAGCAATCTCAGCTTTGGTTTTCTCCAAAAGAGGAATAGGAATTTTCCTAGGTGAGGTGAGTGCATACGGATGTACATCATCTGTCAGTCCTATATGATAGTTTCCTTTAAGTTCTCCTAATCCTTGGAACAGCATCGGAAATTCTGTAAAAGGATCAAAGCTGGTGATTTTCCTTACATATGATGCTATGTTGGGTCCCAGTCCGAAAGATTTAATGGCTGGTTTTCCAAGCAAACAGGTTTGTAGTCCCTTGACAACATAGATTTCTTCCAAACAGGATTTTCCTGCAAATTTGATGTCTTCCACCAGTCTCCTCGGAGGCGTGGGTTCGAATCCCACCGCTGCCACCATGTGTGACTATCGAGCGGTATTATTTATATAAATGCAGTTTTCAACAGTAAAGAAAGCACCATGCTCTTACGTTGTTTACTTTTTTCTTCTATCCCAAAATCAGTTACAGTTTCAGTTAAGCTAGATTAGAGTTGAAGTGGAAGTTACTATTATATTAAAGTTAATACAATTTAAAGTTATAAATTAAATACAAATAATGCATAATGCCACAAATATCAGCTAAAAAAAAGCATGGCATACATTTGTTCTAAAACAAACGTTAACCATTTTATGATATAAGTTCCTCACTCTGTAACCGCTACGTTTCACAAAAGCCAGTTATTAAATAAAAAAAAAACACTGTAACCGCTTTCACGTTCTCATCTGAAATCGTTTGCTTTTTTTTTATTACTTTTCTAGAGGTTGAAATCGGAAAAGTATTTCGATCCCACTTGGGAATTAAATTACGTGAAACAGTGTCAGCCTAGCAGTTATATCCCTTAGTTTCATAACTTCACACTTATGTAATAAAGTGTCGTTTTAAAAATGTGTTTTTATAAAAGTTTTTCTTATTATAATCTTATTTTACAATTGGTATCGCATTTGGTAGAGCATTTTATCCATTTAATAAAATATTCTCATCTCTAGAAAAAAATGATGTTACATTTTAGAGTAATAAAGTACTAGTAATCGCAAAAGTAAGAGTATTACTTTTATTTAGAAAAGGAAATCTTTTTAAATGTCTCTAAAGACACTGTAGTTGAAAATACCCTGTTATTTCTTTTTTTTTGTTGTATAAAAACGTGTTTAAGGGGAGATTTTGCTGTAATGAGTATGTCGTTACATAAAGGGAAGGCATGAACATGACAAATTTCTCGAAAAATTCGTTGCCCTCTGAGCCGAAAATCATTAGGTATGCTTTGAAACGATAAAGAAAATTTAGTTATTCGTTTCGGTGAACACTGTGTCAAAGCTGTTGGAGGTACAGATTCCAAATTTTAGGAGTACGTTCATTTGGTACTGAAAGCTTCATTTAAAGAACAATTTTTTGAAATTTAAATTTCAATGTGTACAGGAGGGTACAACTTTAGCTGATCTCTCCATGGTAGCATCATTGTGTATTGTTATAAGCTTAGGATTAATGGGATTTTTTAATTCGAAAGAAATTTCAACGCGCTAAAATTAAGTGTAGGTGAGACAAAGACCGCGTGGGTTAAAATGTAAGATTTCAACTTGAATATTTGATTTTTTTATACGTATTTTAAATCTTAATAAGATTATCATCGGTCAAATTTACACTACTCTATTATAATAATATTTCCAAATTTGACTTAATCACAGAAATCGTTGTTTAATTTCTGTGTTTACAAACGGAAAGAAATAGAAATATTGAGAAATAAAACTAAACTAACTAATCTCTTCGGCGCAACGTCCCATTAGAGGGCCAAGGCCTGCCGTGCCCGTTTCAGCTTTCGTGACCTAGGGCTCTGGGGTAATAGGCATACGTCCCGGTAAGGTGGTCAGCCTCACGCTGAAGCCCCAGCATTTAGTTCCCAAGCATACTTGGTACCCATTTTATCGACCTAATTAAGGGATAAAAGGATGGGTCTACCTCGCCCGAACCGGGATTCGATCCCCGGACCTGTGGCGTGGCAATGCTGCGAAGCTCTACCACTAAGCCACTGGGCCATATTGAGAAATTCTCTGTATGGTAGGTACATATATATTCCAGCTTGTGTGCTAAATTCTCTGTGCAACTTTGTATTTTATAAAAAGAAGGGATGAGTTTCAATCAGACATGCAAATAAAAATGATGCTGATAAAAAATGCTAAGTGGCAGTAGTTGGGATGTCAATAATACCCTTATGGGTTGCAAACTATTGAGAAGGGGGGAGGGGGGGGTTCGATTAAAAGTAAAAGTTTGCACTATACACGTTACCATTACACGTTTAAAGTTAATAAGTGCAACGCCGGGATTGTTAAGCCAGTTTTTATATGAATTGAAAAAACAAGTTGCCAAAATTATAGAAAATATATTTTGCCTTATTTTTACACATTCCACTCCAGAAATTAAAGTTTTCATTTTTTAAGTTTTATCAATCGTAAAACAAATAAGTTTCTTTTGACAATATTTTCCTAACGTAAATTTACACGATGATCTTACCCCCAGACACAAACTTGTTAAAATACGAGTAAACTTTATTTTGAATATTTTTTATGAACTTTTTTTGTTTGTTCAAGTTTTGTTGAAATGTTTTTTGAAATAAATATTTTTGAGAAAAATATAAACAAGTTATTAAGTAGAAAATGGTTAGATAAATGTATTTTGAATATGTATAATTACTTAAAGTATATTTGACATCTTCGGATTTTGAAATCACTTAAAAATTATTCGAAAATTACATTTACTTTGAAAAACTTTATTAAATTTGTTGGAAGTCTAATAGGAGGAAGTCTTATTTTAAATAAATTAAAAGAAGGTGCAAGATTTCTTCGACATTTAAATGGATGTTCTATTTCACTTCGATAATGTAATTTAAACATCACTTATAATTCCAAATGTTCAGTAGAACTTTATTATCACCTTTAGTTACAAAATGACTCACTTTAAACTTGAGCAAATTTAATTACTATCAGTAGCTTTTAAATACTATACTTAGCATTTTCAGTTTGGATAGCTCGAAATGTTTTAAATTAAATTTCCTCATTTCCTCAACTATCAACTTTTGGTTGATAATATGTTTTTTTATTCTGATTTACCATAAAAATGTTATTGCTATTGGTTTTAATAATAACAACGAAAACATCAACTACAATAATAATAATAATAATAATAATAATAATAATAATAATAATAAAGATGATGATGACTATGATGATGATAATAATAATAATAATAATAATATAATAATAATAATAATAATAATAATAATAATAATAATAATAATAATAATAATAATAATAATAATAATAATAATAATAATGATAATAATGATAATAATGATAATAATGATAATAATAATGATGATGATGATGATGATGATAATGATGATAATGATAATGATAATAATAATAATAATAATAATAATAATAATAATAATAATAATAATTATTATTATTAATATTAGAATAATAATTATTATTAATTATAATAATTCATAATTATTATTAAAATTATTTTGTTAACTGCAACTCGCTTATATGATGGCCAAAACGAAGATAGAATTTGCAAAAGTTACCTTGTTAGTTTTTAGTTAGTGTTAAGGGCGAATGATACCGAATGATTGCGGATCACTATACCAAGTTACAAACTATATTGATCCAAGGGAGAACAAATATTTTCTCAGCCACATTTCCCCGGCTAGTTCGAATATTTTTTTTAATTTAAAAAAAATAATTTTTCCATAAAATAATCGAGCAATTTCAAAAAGTAGGATTATAAAGGCATATGAAATTCAGATACATTTATCATATAAAAAAGGATTTGTAAAAACATTCAATACAGCCGGAGAAATATCGCTAGGAAAATTATTTTTCCTCGTTGGATTAACACAGAGGTCAGGGCCGGATTTAGATTTTATGCGCCCCTAGGCCCGAGGTTTTTTTGTCGCCCCCTCTTCACACCATTGTAAAGGAGGGAGAAATTTGACCTTAGAAAGATCTTTGTGATCATAATTTGTATTTTATTCTAAATCCTCGTGAAGTAAAATTAATTAAATAAAATAATGAGAGAATCAGCTGTTTCTATATTTTGGTATAAAAGCTATAAATAAATAGAACAACGAGTAATTAAGCCAGTTTGAGTTATATTATTATTAGTTGGCCACATTAGTTTAAGCGGGTAAGAAGAAAAATACAGAAAGCCACTTGATAAAAACATAAGACTTATAGGGTTTTTTTTATAAGCGAAAGATTCGCCCGTTCAGCGTCACCTATACGAGGAAGGCGAATGGGATTTTATGTAAACATGCATTGTAGTCTATAAAATTTTATGGAAATTTTCTGGCAAAAAAAAAATGCGGAATAATTTTGCGCCCCTAATCCTGTGCGCCCCTAGGCCCGGGCCTATAGGGCCTATTGGTAAATCTGACCCTGACAGAGGTAATTTGGTTTGAGACCCGCAGTTGATCTCTCTCATTCTACTTGAAGTCAATTGATGCTTTCATTATACAACGGAAATCGTACTTATGATTTTACCAGCTGTTTTCAATCTAGTAGTGACAATGTTAAACTCTAATGCAGTGACCATATACTGCATGACGCAGGTCCGGAGAGAGGTTCACTCAAACTTTCATCCCATGAATACCAAACATGCTTGAGAACCAAACAGTAGGGGTTCCGCGTGTGGTTGACCCTTAACAGGGACATGTGCCTAGCATCCCTTCTAAAAATGGTCAGTAGAGATCAATAGAAAATTTGTATGTGGAAATGGCCTACTGGTACCAATAGAAATCTCTGTTGATATCTATACAAATCTCTACTGATCTCTATTGATATCCATACAAATCTCTACTGATCTCTATAGATATCAGTGCAGACCTATTGATGTCATGTGAGATCAGTAGCTTACTGATATTTTCTTTACTGGTGTCGTTAGAGCTCTATTGATGTCAATACGAAATATTATGAGTAGGTTACTGATATCAATAGCTTCTACTGAAAACAATAGTGACATCCGTAGAAGTAAGTCCACATCAATAAAGCTGTACTTATGTCAATAGATTTTTGTATTGATGTCTATGGATCATTTTTAGTAGGGACCACAGCCTTCGGGCATGTAGCTAAAATGGGCACGGTAGACCTTAGCCCACTAATAATCTGTTGCGTCGGGGAGTTTAAATTAATAAGTAATAATAAAAATTAAATATAATATTAAGTTAATATTAAGTTAAATATTAAGTTAATAAATATTAAGTTAACATTTCCACTACTTGATTCAAAACCAGAGATGAAACCGTAATAATGGTTTTCGCTCCCTGCGCGTCTAAAAGATTAATAGACTTAACATTGTTACTGCTATCATCAGTTACCGTAAGTACAGCCATTGCCTGTTCTTCCCTATGGGGGCTCTAACCCCCAAATTTTAAAGGCCCCTAAATTTCAGTCTCTTTTATGCTAAATGTTACGGGCCCTCAAAATGTTTGCAAATTAATTTGATTGAATGATAATTTTTAAACTTGCCTTTGACTCAGCATGATTGGTCTGATCAATGTATAATATAATAAGGAGACGATAAAAAAAATTTAATACATCAACCAACTAGCTAAGGGCAATCATAAGCAAATATGTTTTTAATCGCCTTCCAAAATTTTATGTGCCCATAGTTTGTGTTTCTACATCAGGCCCTCTCAGTACGGCAAACTTTCCCACTTAAGTGTGAACTCTATGGTGAGATGAATAGTGGGATCGGCGTTTCCTCGTCCGTTTAGGGTCATCGGTTTGTAGCGAGTGGGCTATCGGTGTTGCCCAGGGGGGTTACCACCATCCACACCGGAACCTGTCTTCCTTGCCTCGGATTGACCTCTCCGCCGCTCTGCATACCTCAACAACTTCTTGAGGGGGAAGCCAGGTTTGGCGCAAAGTGGCCGAATTGGCGATTGTTGATGCCCAACTTTTTACTTGAAGAAAATATAGAAATTTTAAGCACTAGGCGCTAGTGATAAAATAGGGAGGTAATATAGTCAAACGTATACGTTTTTTTTCATGGGTTTGTTTAACAAGTTGGGCTGACGTTTTTTTTTTTTTTAATACCTTATGTACGGCTATGAAGTTATGGCATGTAAGGCAGGTTAACATTTCAATCATATTAAATAGAAACAATATCTACACGCATGATATCATAAGGAGTAACAATATAAATTTAATTGCTTATTATTTTGAATGGACGTTAGTTCTTTAAAAAAACACTCCTTAGGATCCTGTTGTTCAATTCTTGGGGCAGTAAATGGCCAAAATTGATTATTCATTTTACTGTACGAGTTGTAAATTTAAGCACATAAATATTTAAAAAAGTAATTTTTAAATTCATATTTTTCCAATATATGGTTTTAAACTATTTCCTGTGGCGGCAACACTGAAAGAAAATTAATAACATTTTATTATCTTTTAAAAATAAGTACAAGAAAAACAGCGATCTTTATAATGGGTTAATCCATCTTTGTATACTTCTTGTGATTAATTTGCTACTTAATATTATTTAATAAAATGCTAATAATAAAGCGCTGTGAAATACTAAGTCAAGACAGGAGCAAATGATAATAGAATGACAATTTGATGGTGAGAATCGACAATAATGTTGGATTTGAAGTCCATATCTTTAAAGAAATGTAAGAAACACGAATACCTTTAGGCTTAGAATATTTCAAAATACGCAATTTCAAAATGATTTAGCAGATTTCTTCTCCATCGGAATAATTGTGCATTGTTGGAATCGGATAGGATTCAGGCAATTTTTCATTTTCAATTTGAAAGAATTTTCACCGCTATCGAAAGATAAATATATGAACATTTGGAATTTATTTGAAGAATGTTATTTGAGCAACATTATTTTAAATCTTTGATTTTCAATTTTTAATCAGATTTACTCACACCGATTATAATTATATTTCCGAAATGGATTTAATTTTGATGTTTAGAAATGGTGAGGTATAGATAGGAATGTGTATGCAAGAATTGGAAGTTTATAATAAAATTTGTCCAATCATAAGAGATTTTGCATCGTTAGGATGCTAGCATTTGGAGCTGCTGGGGTCGGGTTCGAATTCCGGTCTGGCATGGATGTTTGTGACCGTCAATAAATGTTGTTATTTGTCTATGTGTTTGGGTTGTTCTTTCTTTGTGCGTATCTTGGGCTTGTACAAACTCTTTCTGTGTCTGTCCCACTTGACGAAAGCTTATAAGCAGTTCCCTGAACAAGCACGCAAGCTGAAATATATGTATCATACTATACCATACCATAAGAGATTTTGCATGTAAGTTTCGTTCTCCGTCTTTGGAAATGTATAGTATTAACTAGCAGTATGGTCCCGCCTTACTGGGAACCCGTTAACTTCGCATTGCTTCCTTTTAGAGGCGTGTTTACTTGTGAAAATACACTCAAAATCAAAACAAAATTAAATTCATGTTGGCGCATGCGCACTTAAAAAAGCAAACACTAATAGAGGATGAAGCAGCCTTAGGGCGAGTACATATCTCAACCAAACTCAATCAACAAACTAATAGAGGATGGCGTCAAGTCCCCGTTTCGGCCCGGTCCATGTATTTTCAAGCCCTGTTATGGTCCCGCAATCCCACGTGGATGACGCTTTTTTTAAACTAATTATATGAATTAAAAATCACAATCAAATATGAAAAAAACTAAGCCTCAGGTGCACTTGTAGGTATTAAAAGGAATCTATATTAAAAATTTCGAATTTTTTTAAAGCAGACTAATTAGGTCTTTTGCGATCCACAGACATACACACAGACAGACAGACTCCTTCTTTTATTATTATAGATAACATACCATAAGAGATTTTAAATGTATGTTTCGTTCTCCGTCTTTGGCCATGTATAATATTAATGTATGGCCATGTATAGTAAGTAAAAGTCTACGGAAGTCAGAGAATTAATAGTGTGACAAGCTATAGAGAATTTATAGGGATTAGAGACAATGCTCCTTGACAGGAATGCAGATAATTATTCTAGCTCAGCTGAGTACTTATCCGAAATATATCCACACATTGAATACCACAGCAAAGAATTTTACACAAAATACTAATCACTGTTATTAAGGGTACCCTGTTCAACTACGATTATATAAAGTTGGTAAGAATATAGGTGATAATTGTTGAAAAAATAAATTTCAAATTTTAACTCAGACATTAGTTGGAGTTTGAGGTATTATTACCCGGAATACTGAGTGTAAATCTCAACTACATTCCTCCCCTCGTAAATCTGCCCATGTTTTTAATAAAACTAATATTGATATATAATAAGAAATATTTTTTTTTCTATCAAACTTGGCTAAAATGTTGATTACTTTCACTCTTCGATTCAGAAGTTTGATTATTTTTGTCATTTCCAATTTTAGACCAACATTTTAACAATTTCAGTCCCAATGACAATTTGACATCATAATTTTAGAAATTATTTTTCGGATCGCCCATAGCCATTTATGATATCAAAAAGCACATCATTACATTCTTCAAGCTTTTTTTCTATAAGAAAATATTTTTACTAATCCCAATAGATGTCAGCCCAATTCTTTTTTTTTTTAAATTATGATCAGAAACATGATGATGCCAAATGGCATCACTGGAACTGCAAGGGTTGGCAGGAATGGGGTGAACCATATTCCCATTGCATAGAGCCATATAAAAAAATGGTTGCTTAGATAATGCATCTTCATTCCATATTTTGGCGGAGACTTCAGTTACCTTGGCTACTTCACTTGGCGAGTGGGAATATTTTCTTCAATCAACTCTTGGGGCAGCCGTTTTTCTCCAAAGGTGTTCCATATTGAGAGACGGACCGAAACGTGGAAGCAACGGATGAGTTTAATGGGAGCTAAATTATCGTCTGAATCGGCTCGAAACAGAAAGTGTCGTTTTTGGATTGTCACGCTTGCTTGGAGACACGATTGATGGCATGTTTTTGTTTTGAGTGTGTCCAACAACTGTGCACCAGGAGTTCGTAGTGGAAGTCCAGTTTTTGGTGCTATTGTCCGAAAGATTGCCAAATTTATTGGAATAAAATTTGCAACGCTCTGGGTTAAAGAAGCTGTGTAGTACTTGAATGAATATTAAACTAAAACATTTCTGTGTAATTGTTATTGTGACTGTGAACTATCCAGGATAGGAGGGTAGGCTATGGATGGTATTTAAAAGGGCCGAAGATCAATCTAATTATTTTATGAAACATGACAGTTGTGAAGTTCAAACTGCTCCCAGCGTAATATTTGGAAATCGGACGAAATGGCTCATATAATTGAATTTAAGAGATTTTGTTAGGTAGTAACTAAAAAAATATTTCTTGCTAATGATTCAGATTCGAAAAGCGTATCACCGTATAATTTATGATTGTCCTCAAAAGTTTGTAAGCATATTGGAAAACCCTAGAGTAGCATAAAAAAATAAAGCTGTTGGTTTGACTCATCACAGAAGTACACTTGAACGATCCATAAGTAATCAAGTATGGTAAATGATCCTTGAATTCCTGATAGTTTTTTGAAGCCCTCAGATTTATTGAGCAGCCATGTGGTATAGTGCCAGCGGACATGTGCGGACCGAAGCGTCCTCTAACCGTGCCAACAAGAAGCTGAAGAAGTTCAACATTATCCTAGACAATGACACTCTACTCTACCTACCAGGGTCTTTCCTGTCCGGGAGCGTACTAGTGGAGCTGGATAACGATACTCCGGTACTAGGTCAGTGAACTTATTTTATTTTTTTAAAAATGACTTTATCCCTCTTCGCCCTAAAAAAATTATGCCCACAATCGCACATTGCACTCACAAAACAAAAAAGTGAATTTGGGTATAGGAGAAGTGAATTTTCGACACTTAAAATGAGTGAATATTAACTCAGCCCGAGTAAAAATCACTCGCTTAGAGTGATCTTGTCGAAGTTTTAACTAAACAAAAGAGTGAAATCCACTCCAATAGGATAAGTGCATTTTCGACACCGAAAAGAGTGAAAATTAACGCTGACTGAGTTAAATTCACTCGTTTGTTTAAGGAGTGTGGGTAAAAAAGGGACCCATGAGACAAATATGACTTTTCGAGCTATTTATGCTAAAATTATTAACATTTTATCATCTAGCGATTAAAGCAAATCTTACACTCTTAAAACAAACGAGTGGTTTTAACTCAGTCTGGGTTAATTTTCACTTCTCCAGTGTTGAAAATGCACTTCTCCAATAAGAGTAGATTCTTTGTATGTTGAATCTGTGACAAGATCAATCCAAACGAGTGATTTTTACTCAGTCTGAGTTAATATTCACTCCTTTCCAGTGTCGAAAATGAACTTCTTCTACAGAAGTGGATTTCACTCCTTTGTTTTAAGAGTGTAATCCTTTTAGTCCCAGTGATGCCATTTGGCATCATCATTTTTCTGATAATAATTTTTTTAAAAAAAAATAGGGCTGACCATCTATTGGGGTTAATAAAAAATATGTTGTAATAAGAAAAAGTTTGAAGAATCGAATGATGTGCTTTTTGATATCACAAATGGCTACAGACGATCAGAAAAAAAAATTCTAAAATGATAATGCCAAATTGTCATTAGGACTGAGAGGGTTAAATATATTGGAGGAATATATTTTGGATACAGTTAGCGGACCCATAATTTTCTATTTTGAAATGCAATTTCAAAAAATAAATTTTCGAAATTTGTTCTAAAAAACTAGCTTTGGAAGATGTATCACTTTCCGCGCACGGTGTAATATATTATTTATGAAAACATATTTTTTCGAACTATTATATACTTAGAAAGATGTTTATTAACACTGTAATGCATAATTTTTTTAATTCCGAAAAAATATATTTGTAGCTTTAGTACTCGTACATTATGAGAAAAATACTGAAGAAAAATTAACTGCATTAGAATTTAAATAATTTCAATTTTTAAAATTTTTGCCATGTGACAAAATCAACTACGAAATTCAAATTTTGATTAGAATGACTTGAGAAAACTATTAAATATAATTCAAAATATCCAACTTTGAACTATAATTATCCTTTCAAAACAATTAATTTGTATTAAGTACTAATATTAGTATACTTTCAATACTGCCAAAAACGTAATTTCACAACAGTTAATAACTTCCCTCGTTAATTTTGAATACACTTTTACTACTGTCATCTAGAGGGTTATTAGTAACTAAAACTTCAAAATTTAATAAAATAGATGAGAAAACACTGATTTGTCGAGAGATGAGCTCTTCGTTATTAACCCTTTCAGTCCCAAAAATTTACTACACTATAGAAACATCTGATATTCACAAAATAAGCTTACTTTAGGTCAAATATACAAATTCCGTACGAAAAAAAATTCATTTAAATTTTTTATATGGTTTTTGAAACAATGCCAAAATTTTTTAACTGTGGAAAACAACAAAATAAAAAATATATATATTACCTAAAAACACTTCGAGTTAGATATTTTAAGGTATCTGACCATATTATTAAAAAAAATTTAGTAATTATTATAACCGGAATAGTTTAAATTGTGTTTTAAATATGTGGAACTGAAGTGAACTTATCAAAAATCAAGAGAAACGCTTGTTGACTATTTTCTAAATAAAAAAAAAATAGTAGTTCTGACTTCTGAAGAATCGAATGATGTGTGTTTGGATGTCATAACGAGACATAAAAATTTTGAAAAAAATATTAAAGTGATGATGCCAAATGGCATCACTGGGACTGAAAGGGTTAAAATAAAGTAGATTATGTCACTTGGCTGCAATATGGTAACAGTATGCATTAGAGGTTTAAATAGAATGGTGGAATAGTTTGGATACAGTTAGCTGTTCCATATTTTTCAATTTTGAAATGCAATGCCACAAAAAATTCCTACAATTTTTCTAAAAAACAAGCTTTTGGAATATGGGTCACTTCTCCGCTCACGGTGCAATATATTATTTATGAAAACATATTTTTCAAACAATTATATGCTTAAAAACATGTTTAACGAGCAATTTTGAGATAAAAAAATTGGGTTATTAACCATGGCTGAGGGTCGCATCAATTTAATGGAATTTGAGGTTTTGATCAGTTAAAAATAAAAATACAAGTTCTGTCAGTTTTTATGACTAAAAATGTATGCTTACCATTCAATCCAATTGTCTTTATCCAAAAATGCCGTGTAAATATTTACAGCTGTAAAAACTCATTGCAAGATCTCCGAAATCTGCATGATCCTCTTAGTATGTAATTTTTTATGCAATTAACTAATCCAGATGTTTTGGTATGGGTATTTATAAAACGCTTGATCAATGTTTAGTTGTTGAATAAAGTTTACAAGGTTTATCAAAGGGTTTTGTCAAAGGTTTAGGTCAATAAAGTTACAAAAACCTCGTATGTGTAGCTTAGGAGAGAAGAGTCTCAAAGGCAGGGACGCATGTACGTTAATTATAATATTGAAAATCGGTTATTATTAATAGTTACTTAAAGTCAGTTAGTATTTGTAACTAGTATTATGACTGATAGAAAAATAAACGTTACTTTCTAAATTATATATAATGGATACAGAAGTTTTATTTTACATCTAGAAAACATCAGTTTACTTTCCAAAACACATAATTAAAACTTTATAAAATGTACAGAACCAACAAATCGGTTCTTGTAAGGTTATTTAAAGGGAAAATCAAAAAACAAACAAAACATATGAATAATACATACTTATGAAAATATATAACTAGAAACTGTTACTTTACTTAAGGGTAGTAACATATATATTCTGGCTTATGTGCTTGATCAGAGACACGCTTTTAAAGCCTTCGTCAAGTAAGACAGGCACGGAAAGAATTTTTACTGTCACGGAAAAAAGGAATATACACTCAGAGCGAAGGCAGGAATAGAACCCGAACCCATTACAACGAGCAGACGGCTAGCGTAATGGTCCAAACTACTTGGCCATCCGGGGCCCTCCAAAAATCATCCTTTTAAAAGTTTAATTACATCTAGAGTATTTAAGGAGTCATTAAAAACATTTATTACAGAAATTTATTGAAAAATGCAGAATACTTTAAAAATACTTTTAAAATGTAAAGCTGAAATTAAATTCTTCGTATATATCCATCAAGAAACGGTAAATTTTTTTTATGACAGCACATATATTTTCAAAGTTATTATCGTTATACTTTTTTAGAATTTTTGCAAATGGAGCTCTTTTAAAAAATTACTAAACAGAGCATAATTTTAAAAAAAAATAAAGTTTTAATATATCATTCAATGATATCAATTTAAAATCAAGTTACCCATCACACTTTGCCTGATTTTCCATCCTTGACTTTTAAATTTAAATTTTAATCGTTTTTCTGCAATATTTTAATCATTTAAATAATTCAAATGGATTTAGATTCGTTGCTAACACTTTTTATAAACTGAGACCATTTATGCAGATTATTGAAAACTATGAGCGATTATTAAAAAAACCTGTTAATCACTGAATGTCTGAACTTCCCTTTAAGTATTAAGAGCTTTCATAATTCAATGTTTCCAGAAGCAGTCGAAATGCTACAAGCATAAATCAATAAAGCAATGGAATTACTGAAGTCCTTCGGGAAATAGTATTCCCAAAATTTAGTCAAAAGACGAGGCCACACGTGAGTCTATTTCGGGAAATGCTGTCGCATTTAACCAGGAAATCCGAATTTTCGGAGAATTTGTGGTCTTACCCTGCTCCTTTGGTCTCAGATTCCATTATTAATTTCGTTTCCATGAATTTAAGTCAAATAAAATTATATCTCTCTGGGACAGATATTGATGAAATGTTACACGGAAGAGACTTCAGAATTCAACGTTTCCAAAGCAGTATAAATACTACAAGCATAAATCAATATATTGAAAGTCCTTCGAGTGCTCGTTAAATATCCTTCAAAGTCTTAACGCTGCGTACGATGTCGCCCTTAACTGTTGCGTTGGGTGCCTATTCAGGTGTTGGCTCGTCACCTGACTGTGGTTCTAAAAATACGGCGCTCGTCGCCAATAACCCTCGTGTAGCTCTAGTGCGACGATAATTCAAACGTAACCTACACTCTCAGAAATGAATACTCAAAAACGACGAATTTTGAATTCTTAATTTTGACGAGCGTTTACTGGCAAATGCTCCGAGTTTTTCTTTCCTCAAAGTGAGGAAATTTGATTCGTCATTTTTATGAGGATTCGAATTTCGTCTAATCTTAAGAAAAATTTCGTCATTTTTGAGCATTTGAGTACAGTAATGCAATTCAGTTTCCTCAAAATCAAGATACAGTATCGTCAAATCAAGATCGTTAAAGTAAGGATTCGCGTTTACTCAAAAGTCACGCGATAGTCCTGACGAAACAATCCTCAAAATTAACGAAATGAGGCTTGAGGATTAATGAATCTTCAGAAATGAAAGTGCTAATTCTGAGAGTGTAACTAAAAGTCTTTCGGGAAATACTATTCTATAGATCTAGTCAAAAGGCGATGCCACACGGTGAATCTATTTCGGGTCGCATTTAACCAGGAAATCCAAATTTTCGGTGAATTTGTGGTCTTACCCTGCTCCTTTGCTCAATTATTCCATTATTAATTTCGTTTCCATGAATTTAAGTCAAATAAAATTACATCGCTTTGGGACAGATCTTGTAATGTGACACAGAATTCTAAATAAGTATTTTTTTTAATTGAATGTTTTAATCGATACGTGTGAAGAGCTAAATCTTTAGTAAAAGTTTGGAACAAAAGCACGATTTATTTAGTTAGGTTTTTTTTATTTTTGATGGCAGCATGCTTTTTATTAAAAGAGAAGGAGAAAAGGTTTTCTCCACAAGGAGAAAAATAGCTTTGTCAATAGTTAGTATTTTCCAATCCATAAGGATACTTATAGTGTATTGTTTTTTTGTATTAATGAGAACTTTTGAGCTTTCTGCTGGGACGCATAGAATTCTCTCCCTATCTCCGTGATTTGTAATTTCAAAAATACCTAAACCGAACTAATTAAGGTCCACATGGAAGCTAGCTAGAAATAAACAGCCGAAAGTCATTTAACCTTATCTGTTTACCTGAATTTAATGGAAAATAAAGTTATATGTTGAACTAATAAAATAAGAGATATATAAATTATATATCTTAATATTTCCTCTAGTCGAGTTATAAAAAGTTTTTTTGTGGGTTATAAAAAAATTAATTGATTCTTTTACTATTTATGGTTAGAGTAAACATGCAAAGTAATAATCATATCATGGTAAAATATCCTGGCAAAAAGACAGTTGAAACTTAAAAAAATGGTATTGGATTTGAATAAAAGTGCAGTAGAGTCCCGTTTATCCGAATCCCTGTTATCCAAAATTAGTTTATAAAAAATCCAGAGCCTTTCGGTTAAACTATGATATGTATACGCATAAATAAGTACACAAAAAATAAATACGTACTTACAAAGTTGGATTTATTTCTCTAAATATGCAGTATTTTTATTTTTGCTGCTCAAATTTAATCCCGTACCTTTCGAATAAGCGAGACTCTACTCTACTGTATGCTTTATTTAAATTACGAAAACCCAATGTGTAATTTCTGCAATATTAATGTCTCCTTGAGTGTAGGAAATCAGACAGTTAACTCAATTGACTTTTTCAATGACTAGACATCTCTTGGGCAGTAAAAATAATAAATCCTACACAATTTCTTAGACTTATGTGGCATGTAAAAGATCCCTGGAGGGCCCATATGGCTTTGGTTCTCCCGGCAAAATTAAATCTCGACTTTAACATGGGGTCCGGGTGGCCGAGTCGTTAAGATAGCTGCCTCCGCTAACGGTCTGCGCACTGTATACCGGGTGCGGGTTCGATTCCCGCCTTCGCTCCGGGTTTAACTTCTCTCTCCTGTGACAGTAAAAAATTCTTTCGGTGTCTGTCTTACTTGACGAAGGTTTATAAGTGGGTCTCTGATCAAGCACAAAAGCCGGAATATATATGTATCAACCCTACTTCAGTATCGCTAATTTTAGAAATCTTGAAAATTCTAGTTTGGGATAGAAAAATTATCATTAAGAAATATTGTAAACTGAAGTTGGGAAATGAATTCTACAAAGGTCAACGTATGTGTACCTCTTGAGCGATGAGGTTAAAAATCTTCTTACGCTCTTCGTACCGAAAATACCTTCTGCGGCGTAATGCTTCTCGAGAAAGAGGCTGTTGACCACACCTCATCTTAATTATTATTTTGGCATTTAATGGCGATCAAAATTCATATTAAGAGAGTCAACATACTTAGCAGATTCCATTCGTTCCGTTTTCATTCTACTCACGCGCGCGTATGCAATGGATATCTATTAAGCCACGCGGGTTCAGAAACCTTGCCCACGGTGTAGCGGCCACGCACTTGCACTAGGCTAAAAGGGTCTCCCAGGCATTTGTAAATTATTGAACTCACTTGCACTTGACATAGTATGATATTGATACTTCAACACTGTGTTGATATTTGAACATGGTATTGGTTTTTGAAAATGATATTGATTTTTGAATATGGCATTGTTTTTTTAGCATGGCATTGATTTTTGAACATGGCATTGATTTTTGAATATGGCATTGTTTTTTTTAACGTGACATTGATTTTCGAACATGGCATTGATTTTTGAACCTGGTATTACTTTAGCCGCACTTTTGATTCAGGATTTTGGTGTGGTATTTTAAGAGTTGTCGGATGGTTCTATCTCGCTCATTAATTTGAATAAATTTCGGAACATTTTTCTCAGGAACTATATGATATATCTTAATTAACTGTTTTAGACTTTTTTCCTTCCATAAAGGTCTTTGATTTAATCAGAGGATATTTCAAAATATTAAAAAATACTTTTAGAGAGATTTTTTAAAAAAATGTGTCATGAAAAACACACAAAAAGTCAGATTTAAACTAATATAATTGTTTGAGCAGAGATATTTAAAATTCCTCAGTTCAAATCAAAGAGTTATTAATTGGGAAGAAATAACAAACCAAAAATGCTGGTATATTTTATAGCTCCCGAGATTTTTTTTTTGTAACTGTTATAAATAACCATACTTCACAAGAAACGCAAAAGAAAAGTAAGGTTTAAGGTAAGAACTGATTCTCAAAAATGCATATAAAAAGGAAATCCCTAAACAAAAGTCGATAATCTTGGGCCTAAATTAAAGCAAAGCTAAAGATAAGCAGAATTAAAAACGAAAAAAAAAATAATAATCATTTTTGATCCAAACACCCATACGACCCCCCCCCCCCCTTAAGAACGCGTGCAGCTTGGAAGTTGGAGCCCGTTTAGATTAAATAAGAAATATGAATATAAAATACGATTCTATATAAAGCTTATAAGCGGTTCTATGAACAAGCACACCAGCTGGAATGTATATGTATCATACCATACCATACGATTCGATATTGCTAAATAACCCACTAGGTAATATTAACTGATAGCATTCTTTGTTTATTAGGATTAAGGTTAGAGATGACTTAAGACTTAGAGATGTCATATCTTTCATATATATTAAAACAAACTTAACATGTATAAAAAGGCTTTCTTTGTTTCAAATATTGGGCAGTAGAGTGGACTCGTGTTCGAAAGATTAATCGTTTTATTTTTACATCGCTTTATTAATCTTTCATCGTAATCAAACAAGTAGACTTGTGACAGTAACTGTCATTTAAGGCCCCTCCAATCATAATGTTAAAATATTACTAATGAAATTAGTAAAAAATATACATGATTATGAATCCTAGGGGGGTGTGGATACTAGTGGGCATTATTATGGATTTTAGGGGGAAGAAGATATATTACACAGAGATGTTATAAATATTAATAAAAGATAATCACACAATGAAAACATGCTAAAAATTACTGAATTAATGCACAGTTAAACTGTGATACAATATATTTTGCCCACTACAGTACGAAATGAAAACTGAGTAAATTTAATAATTTTCTTTACAATGAAATTTACAATAATAATTGAAAAAAACAGTTATGATAACAATGACATTTAAGATCACTTGCTAACTTAATTAACCTTAAAGTCTGAAGACCAACGCCTTAATAACTGAGCCCTTCAGTTTTTAATCAACAAAATGTCGAAATAAAAATGAAGAAAAACTGTTTTTTTTAAAAATCATTTAAGTTTTTTTTAAAGATTAATTTTACTGTGGGATAACATTTCGGAAAAATACCACAAAAGGATATGACAATCAATTCGATATGATTCCATGTGATATAATCAATAATTTGAATTATAACTGATAATGGGTAATAGAAGTTTATAATGTTTTTTAAATCAAAAAAGTGCGGTTTGCAAAAAGAAAACCATCTTTTTTTTAATCTTATTTTGAATGATTTTGTTTACTTCAACTTTTATCGTATGTCTATATATCCAACATAATCGAAATAATTGATATCGCGAAACAAACAACAACAAACGAAAAAAAAATACAGTTTCCTTCAGTTTCAAGAACTTGCATTCATAAAGCCAGTTTTTAATCACCCTAATATCGAAATAAAAATGAAGAAAAACTATTTTTTTATCCTTTTTAAAGGACATAATAAGATTAATTTCAATTTGGAAAGATATTTTGGAAATGAAGAAAAACTATTTTTTTTATCCTTTTTAAAGGACATAATAAGATTAATTTCAATTTGGAAAGATATTTTGGAAATGCTGCCAGAAAATGATATGACAATCAATTCGATATGATTCGATGTGATATAATCAATAATTTGACTTGTAACTGATAATGGTACTAGAAGTTTATAATGTTATTATTTAAGTAATAAAAGTTCGGCTTGGAAAAAACGTCTTACTATCTTACTTTGAATGTTTTTGTTTACTTCAACTTTTATCATATGTCTATTTAACCTAACCGAAATAAATGATATCGCGAAAAAAATACAATAGTTTCTTTCAGTTTCAAGAACTTGCATTCCTAAAGGCGGCTTAAGGAAGAAGAAGAAAAAAAGAGCAATCTCAAAAAATATCACATCTACGGATCTTTCATCAAAAGTGAACTGAATTAAGGACCAAAGGGATTAAAGAGGCAGAAATCTAAGAGGACAAACACCAAGGATAAAAGACTCTCAGGAAAATAGAAGCAAAAACATTTCAGCAAATACGAAAGATTAGACAAGAAAGTGTACAAAAATCGCTCTTTTTTACCATTTTTTTCCGGGGAATTCAGTGGATGAAATTGGATCAACAAATCTTGTCAATGGACTCTTGTTTGCTAATAGTATTAAGGTTGGTTGGATCAAATGCTTAGAATAAATTCATTTTAAAATTACACTTTGGTTTCTTAGATTCGGGATAACGTTCAGATTAAATATACCACAAGGCATTGGCTGCTTTGCTATTACAATTCAGGGTCTGGGAGCTGGGGAGTCCAGTCGGTTAGGCACTCGCCTAGCATGCGGAAAATCCCAGGTTCGGGTCCGGGCCTCGCCAGAATAACTGCCGACCTATAAACGGCCTGTGCAGCCAAAAATGTCCGACGAATAATACCCCGTGTAAGGGAGTGCACGTTAAACATCCTTCAAAGTTTGGGTGCCTATTCCGGTGTTGGCTCGTCACTTGACTTTGGTTCTAAAGTACGACGCCCGTCGCCAAACTCTCGTGTAGCTCTAGTGCGACGATAATTCAAACCTAACCTAACAATTCAGGGTCCGTAGGGACAGTTGAAACCACGGTAACAGCTGGTTGCAATATTACCAGTAAGCGACCGGTTTCTTCAGAGAATCGTTGCGAAAACACTTTCTAACATTTTCAACATTCGCGCGCCATTAAATTCGTTTTTTACGCAAAATTTGATGCAAGTTCGTGAGTCCATCGAAGATGATGAACGCAGTGGCAGACCATAGACATTGTAAAACTCTGAAAACATTGATAAAATAAAAGAATTTACCCCAAATTAACCATCAGGGGGATAGCGGAGGACTGGAAAATAAATAATCAAAAGCAAATACTGTTTTTATTAATGATTTTCTAAAACTTATCTTTTTAGCAGTTAAGTGTAGGTTAAAAAGCAATAAATCATATAGAATATAAGTTAGAGTTACACATTTCTTTTAAAAACTGTACAAAATAAATAAAAGTATTAATGTAAAATATAAATAATGATGTAAATTTCTGAAGCTGTCAGTTACTCCAGGAAAGTGTGATAATTAGGGGTAAATAGGATTTTTTTACTAAAAAAAATGGTGAAATTAAGTAATAAAATTCACCCGACATCATTCACTTTTGAATTAAATAGTGTGGTAAAAAGTCAGTTTTTTGATAACTAATTTTATGTATAATTAGTGTTAACTTAATAATAAAAAGCTTTTCTTTAAATTCTTTTTTTTGTATATAAAGCCGAAAAAGTGATTCACAGATTTTATAAATCCTTGACGTCTCATGTTGCAATTCTAGAATAAAATTTAACTTCGAAATGTGATCCAGTTTAATGTCTTTAATAATTATGTTAAGCATAAAGTTGCTCTTCTTTAACGACTACAAGTTAAGATTTTTAAAATCTAATTACATAATACATACTAGAAAAACCTGTCTCGCAAAAATGTTTTCAATTTAAAGCGGATTTAATTCAAATTTCTCATTGTGTATTATCTTTCTTATTTGTGACCTCGATAGAAACTTTGCTGTAGATCTCATATTTGTGAATAGCCGATTCAATAAATATAACTTCAATCTTTTGAAAAGAGTTAGAGAAAGAAGTCTTTTGAAAACTAAAATTTAATCAGGAAATAGAGTAAGCAAAAAATAAACAGATTTATCTAAAATATGTGGAAATGTAAGAAAAGGATGTTTTTCGATTTAGATTGATAAATTGCTTCATTTTATCATTTTTGAAAGTATTCTGTACACATTGAAAGGACTTTTTTTTATTCCACTTGATGGGTATTTTACTATTTAGATGCTTATCATCTTCAGAAAATTAAAAGATTTTTTACTCTTATTTCAATTTCAGATGCAGTCAAAAAATATTTTTTGAATTTAAATATGAGCTTATATTTCAATTTCAGATAGGGTCAAAAAATTTTTTTGAATTGAAATATGAGCTTAGTTTTTTGAATAACATCTTTTATTGAAACAAGATAATAATTGAAATTTGCTACGAGTATATTATTTTTAATCAAACTTTATAAAAAACGTTTACAAATATTTTTTTTTAACATTATGCTGTGTTTTTAATTGTGTCGGAAATAAAAGCAACTGGTGCTGGTAATATTTGAACATTCATTTCTGGAATTAAAAAAAATATTTTACCTTATTTTATGAAATTAAAAAAAAATTAATTAGCTTGTTGGATATAAAGTAGTTCAAACAACCTTTCATTCCAGTACTTCCCTTGGTCGATGTTTCCATTGGTGCTCTGTTTCCACGTGACATTGATCCACCAATTAAAGCCCGAGAAATAATTTATTTTCATTGCTCATTTATGTTGCCACTTAAGACCAAGTTTTGCCGCCTGTATTCTATAGGCTATTGATTTACCACCTGTAGGCTATTGATTTACCACCTGTAGGCTATTGATTTACCACCTGTAGGCTATTGATTTACCACCCCATGCCACAATATTCTCCCACTTCGGGGAAAGGTAGCTGGTTAGCTGCAAAATGGTGATATATGCTGTTTAAAACAGATACACATATTAGGGATGAATAATCTGTGTACTTTTACGCACTAAATCGACAGAAAATAGGCTAATTATTTTTAACTGTTCTACGATTTTTCTTTCGATTTCAAACTTCGGGAGTATGGAATCACATTTTCTCTCGAAGCGACCATGTTTGCTACGAAATATTAGTACTATATTTACGGTTAGTTACGGTTTACGCATAAATATAAATTAATTATTTTCTTTCTTAAAAATATTCGTATATTTATAATAATTTTTTTATGTCGATTGCCGCGTTAATTGATCTTATAATTTGCCGCAACAAACAAATTTGCCACTCGAGGCTACAGCCTAACTTAGACTATTTTGAAATCCGGCCCTGCTTAAGGCTGCTCATCAGCCCCATACCCCGTCCTCCTTCGATCGGGCTTGCTAATGTTAAGTCTATGGGGAAAAAATGGTTTTTGTTCCAAAAAAAAGTCAAGAAATTATAGGAATATTTTGATGCGTTTTTTTTTAAAATTCATAAAAATCCAATAAAGTAGTGCTTTTAGAGGTTATTTTTTTCAAAACGTTACTTACTTTTTTTTAATCTAAATTTTTTACTATTAAAAAAAGGCAAGTGACGTTTTTAAAAAAATAACCTTTAAAAGCACTACTTTATTGGAGTTTTATGAATTTAAAAAAAACCGCATCAAAATATTCCTATAATTTCTTGACTTTTTTTGGAACAAAAACCATTTTTTCCCCATAGACTTAACATTAGCAAGCCCGATCGAAGGAGGACGGGGTATGGGGTTGATGAGCAGCCTTAAGATCCATTCTGTGATTTCTCAATAAAATATATCCTTATATAATAAACTTCCACATCTCTTTAAAACTTAAGACATCTTTGGACAAAGAGATTTCCCTCTTTTTTTTCCTTCTGAAAATAAGAATTCGAGCTTCGAACAAACATTTGGATTTGCGGCGGGAAAATCTTTTATATCGCTTGGCGGAAAGAAAATATCCTCGATGCCAGATGACAGGATCGTGACATGGATTTTTGAGAACAAACTTTCGAGTTCTGAAAAGGAAATGAAGTGATCGGGGAAAATTCCTCCGTCATCATAAAATTCAATTTTGGTAGGGCTGTGGGGAGCCTTTTGGTTTGGATCTCGAGCTTTGGATCGGAAGGTCCCGAGATCGAGTCCCGGTATCACTGAAGACTCACCGAGTATATGAGGGGTTAAATCTTTTGGGTCTGAAAGTCCTGTGGAAGGTCATTGCGCAGTTTCCCATGGGTACAGGTCCCTGGAGACTATCCCCATCCCTTCAGGGACATGTCTAAATTTTGGAGGTGCGCGCGATAGATGGCAGCATCTGTCACGTATGTGTAAGTTGTGTCTGTCTTACTTGACGAAGGTTTTATAAGCGGGTCTCTGACCAAGCACACAAGTCTGAAAATATATGTCTACCAACCAACCATCAATTTTGGTATATTTATAAAAAAAAGTGAATTACATATTTAAGTGATTTAAAAAAAATGGTCAACTATTAAATGATGTCATGTTTATGGGGTTTGTTTCCCGTTGTTGATGGCAACAGCTCCAACGGTTTGTTTTCGTTTTTCTCGAATTAATTTTGTTCTGTCATTGAGTGAGTTTTCTTAAGAATATTTCATTTATTATTTCATTTTTAAATGCCTACTTAATGTTGTGCTGTTGGTTGTTCAAAACCTTTGTTACAGAAAGTTTGCGTAGAAAGAAAAATACTTTTCATCTATTTCCGCATTCTGATCGTAGATAAAAACAAGATGCACGTTGTAAAGAACTCAGAAGCAGACGACATTACTTTCATTTTGAGAATAAAATAGAAATAACCAATGATGTAGAAATACGGAGAAAAATGAAAAACAAGAGCTGAAACATTCAAATGACGTATTTAAGTAATTTTTTAGAAAAAGATGTCAAATGTAAAATATTGAAACCGTTGATTAATAATCATAACTTTACTCAATTTTTTCGAATTTATGTTATGATGAAAAATACTTTTTAGTGTAACAGGGACACAAAAAAGTCACGATTGAGCAATAAAAAAAATCTTATAATTATTTATGTTAAAAAAGATAAGTTCGTAATAATAGTTTGTTTATTTCTTTTCAACATACCAACTGTTAAAAGCGTTTACTTCTTTTAAGATTTAAAGATCAATAATTATTTTCTACCTTGATTAATTTGAAAGTCAATGCATTGGATAAATATTTTTGTAAATTTATCGTCAAATATTGATCAAACGAATATATTTTAATCTTTAAGTGACAATTTGTTAATTATTATGTTTCAATCGCAGTTATTCAAAGTTTATGAATGCATACTAAGTACAAATACTTGCAAAACTGAAGAGTTTTTATTCGTCAAATTTTTTGTCAAGCTTTCTTGTATATCTGTTACCATTATTGGGTAAAATCTTACTTTAGATTGTCAGAATCTTAAATAAAATTTTAAAGGTATTAAACGAAATTTTTTTTTTATTTTCATCCATCTATGAATGAAAACGGAATGACGGAACCCAGCAATGTTTGGAATGACCCCTCACAAATATTCTTAACACTTTAAAGACGGGCGTCGACTGACCCATAGACTAAGACCACTCTTCGTTTGAAACTCTCATTGGAGAATTTCTACATTGAAATTGACATAGAAACTAGCGCGCCTGTTGTGTCTAAGGGAACTAATGTAATGGTTTCCGGCTGCCTATTTGCAGCCACCTTTAGGAGCTTTAACAGAGCCAATTACACCTCGTAATTTAGAACTCTTATCAAGTGACGACAGGGATCTATTTTTGACGACAACTTATTTTCGACTTTATTTTTGAATATGTACAGCTACTCATTGACTTTTATATCCCTCGTATGCCCATCCTCAAGATATTTGACCTTGTGCTTCTTTTTTCTCCATTTATAAACCTACATACTGACTACGCTTGTCATTTTAAACATGGTCCCCCAAAGGTCCACAAGTGATTCGATTGAATAAGTCGTCAAATATTTATCTAAATGTAACAAAAACTTAGATTTAGGGGTTCTCGAAGGTTTTTCACATTTCTAAGTAATTAAAATTGGGTGTTGCCATTGAAAATTTTAAAGTTTGTTACATTTTTAATATTAAAACGGCCCCTTATGCAAATTTTGTGTCCTGCAATTAACTCAGAATGTTATTTGTTCACATAGTCAAAAAGGTTCGATTTAATCGGATGACTAACGGTCGAAATAATCACTAGTGTGTACATTGTTTTCCACAGCTGTACATTCCGAAAAAACAGTGCGCTATAATCGGAAAGTACAATTATGCTAATCAACAAACCAATTTGTTATAGTGTATTAGTTCCTTTCGACACGTTAGGAGAGCTAGGTATTAGATTAAGTTGCTGGTCTAGAAGATTCTTAGTCTATGGGTCAGTCGACGCCCGTCTTTAAAGTGTTAACAATAAAAAGTTTTATTTTGTCAGATGTTGTACTGACTAAACGAACAATAGTTTAATTTTATTAGTGTTTTTAAAATAATACATTTGTGAAAGTACCTAATCGTTGTAGCACATAGGACAGTACGATTGTCATTACTAACATTTTACGATTAACCCATGCATTTCTAAAATGGCCCAGGCGGCTGTAATCTAAGGATAGTATAATAATATTCCTATTATGCGGTAACAAAACCCTAATAAAAATGATCTATAGAGATCAATACAAAAATCTATTGACATAAGTGCAGCTTTATTGATGTCTACTTATTTCTACGGATGCCACTATTGTTATCAGTAGAAGCTATTGATATCAGTAACCTACTGATAATATTTCTTATTGATATCAATAGAGCTCAACCGACACCAGTAAAGAAAATATCAGTAAGCTACTGATCTCAAATGACATCAATACGCCTGCACTGATATCTATAGAGATCAATAGACAGGGTGTCTACAGGTCCCGAATATCCCTAAAATACCGAAATAGTACCGAAATCGGAAAACTAGTACCGAAAATACCGAAAAGGTACCGAAATCAAAAAATGGGTCCCGAAAACTGTGAAATTAAGAAGTGAATCACAATAGTTTAAAAACTCACAGAGAGGGCGCTTGTGTTCAAAAAAGCGGTGAAAAGAAATTAGGGATGTGGGGTTTTTGAAAAAACAAACCGGTTATCGGTTTTTTTTAAACCGGTTATCGGTTTTTTAAAACCGGTTTCTTACCGTTAGTTATCAATGTATTGCCGGTTCCGAAATACCGGTTTTTTCTATAAAAAAACCGGTTGCGTTATGCAATCGTTAGCTTTCCCAGCCATTAGAAACTTCCTTTTCACCACTTCCATCTTCCATTGTGGCTGGAGCTGTGTATTCTTCGTGTTCTGGAAGGACTTAATTATTTGCACGTAAGTACAGCATTTATTTTCAAATATTTATTGTTATATTCGCATTTTAAATCAAATCTATTTTTAGAGTTACAGAATTTAGGAAGTTGAAAAAACGTTTTCAACCAATTAGTTTCGATTTCAACTATGTACTACTATTCGAATTAATTTGTGCTCTGATGATATTCAACGGACGGTATCACGGAATCTTTTTGAGTAAACTTTTTTTAATTGACGGTTTACTTGAAAATTCGCGAAAGAAGAAAATTAAATTCAATCTTTTTTTTTTAAACTTTGGATGTTAATAGCTTTTAAATACTCGTTTACATTTTCAAGCAAACGAACTTTATTTTTGTTTTTCTTTCAAACGATTCTATAGTATAGTATTAATTTATTTTTCAATGACAGTTTTGCTTTCGAAACTTAAACTTTTCGCCGGCTTTACTGGATTTGTGCGTTGCCGTTAATTTTTCCATTTTTGGTTCCGCGATTGACCGATTGTCCCTTTCCTTTCGCTACTAAGGATTTTTGCTCGGGCTTTTTGCTTGCTCTTTTTAATTGTTCGGGCTTTTCAGTAACGAAAGTGCTAATGTTCTGAGTTCGGCGTTTTGTCAATCCTGATATTTGCGTACCTTTGTTTTGATATCTGCGGTTTTACCGATTGCTGATTATCCGTGATATAGTTCCGTGATTAGTTTCTTCGGTTTGCCTATTTTCGCTGTCTAGCAATTTGGTAGTCCGCTAATTGGTACTGCAAACGGCTCCACGTGTATGGCAAGCATCCGCTCTGGGTTTAGGGTTAGTTACTGAAAACATCGTACAAAAGACTTTGTTCGTGATTTCCGGGATGTCGCAAAGCTAAAATGTCGCCGGCCCAGCGAATAGGATTTTAACCCCAATTTTCTTATTGTTTATTTTTCTAACTAACATTTAATTCTGAGCAATGTATTTTAAGGTTGAAAATAGTACAAGAAAGTAGTCCTTGAAGTATCAGGGGTACTTCCACAATTTTTTATTTGCGATCGTTGATTTATCGTAAATTTTTAATTGTCAGGATACTAATTATTAATATTCAAGATAAATTACCCTTCTTCAAGGTTGCGCAATTCGCCGATGTCTATGGTTCCGCGATTGGCCGATCTTCAAATTTTCACAACTATCCAAAACTTTTTTTTGTTTTCATTAGCACTTTGAATTTTTGAAGAATCGGATTTCGCGATTTACCGATTGTCGTCTTTTTGCTAGGTCCGATATCCAAATTTCTGTGATTTAGCCGTGTATCTAGGGTTTTTTTATTATATTTTTTTACAAAGTCGATTTATATTTTTGAATTTTCACAAAATGAAAAAGAAATTAATAGAAAACGAACTCTGTAGAATTTCCTGATCAGACCCCTGAGTATATAGCTTAAAATAAATGTCTTTGTTATCATGGTTGTTTGTTCATACAATGAATTTTAAATATTTTTTGTATGAGTTTGTGAACATAATATTTTCTAAATAAATTTAATGTTTATGAAATTGATTTCAATTCACAAAAAAAAAAAAAAACATTAAGATTTAAGATGCAAATTTTTTTTTTTACAGTTTTGATGTTCTGTTGGTATGTATGGAATAAACAATATTTAGTATTTATATTTATCTTTTCAGGACTAAAGAATGCGAGGAAAGTGCAAATTTAACCAACTGTGGTTGTTGGATGTAGCGTTTACTAAGTGGCTGGCTCCTGTTGATGATGACAAGCACAAAGCCTTCTGTAAATGGTGTAAATCAAAATTTGATATTTCTCATAGTGGCATTGGTTGCATCAGAAGTCATGCTAAAGGAAAGTCACATGGAAAACTGTCTAATTCCCTACTAAATGGAAGCCAAAGGACTCTTACATTTAAAAGCTCTACTCCAGAAGGAAATTCAAACATGGAAATAATCTCACAAGACGCTGCTGCATCAACATCATCAGCAGAAGTTAAATCTTTACAGTATTCTGATGGCATGAAAAATTATCTTGTTAAAGATCAAACTACAAAAGCCGAAATTATCTGGGCACTTAATTCTGTCCTCACACATACTTCCAATCGCAGTGGAGGAAATACATCTGATTTATTTAAAATCATGTTTCCTGATAGTATCATTGCTGACAAATTTCAGATGCACAAGGATAAATTGGGCTATGTCATTTCCTATGGTCTAGGGCCTTTTTTTCAAAATGAATTAGTGAACGATTTAAGAAAACTTGATTTTTTTTGTTTATCTATAGATGAAAGTTTGAACAAAGTAGCCCAGAAAGGACAAATGGACATAATAGTACGGTACTGGGATGAACTCCAAAATATTATTCGAACCCGATACTTATCATCAATGTTCTTGGGCCACTCTAAGGCTACAGATTTGTTGGAGGCTTTCACTTCTTGTCTAAACAGTTTTGGACTGCCTCTTTCAAAGGTTTTACAAGTGGAAACTGATGGCCCCAATGTTAATTTGAAGTTTCTTAGAGATTTTGATGAACATGTAAAAACTGAACAGGATAATGCCCGATTTGATATAGGCACTTGTTCCCTCCATGTAGTCCATGGATGCTATAAGACAGCCCTTGAAAATTCTAAATGGGATGTCAATACCTTTCTACGGGCAGCGTATTTTCTCTTTAAGGATTTTCCCTCAAGAAGGGCAGACTTTCAACATCTCAGTGGTTCATCAAAATACCCTCTAAAACTATGTGCAATAAGGTGGGTTGAAAATGCTGCTGTTATTGAAAGAGCTTTAAACATTATTCCAGCCTTAAAGCAATATATCAATGGTGTTACTCAGGCTCCTGCATCTAAAAACTTCATGACTGTGAGGAAATTTCTTGACGATAAACTTCTTGAAGCCAAATTATACTTTTTGCATTCATTAACTTCAGAATTAGAACACTTTTTAGTCCTTTTTCAAGTAGAAAAGCCATTGGTACCCCATTTGTATGAAGAGTTAGCACTTTTGTTTAAAAGTTTAGCATCTCGTTTTCTGAAGAACGATCTAATGTCACTAGAAAACCTAAGGGACATTTTGCTAATTGACCTCAAAAATGCAGATAATTATTTATCTTCTAAGAAAATTGATGTTGGTTTTGGTGCTATGAATGCTTTGAAAGATATTGCACATAGTGATAAGATTAACTTCTTCAGACAATGTAGGGATTTTCTGATTAATTTCCTTGAGAAGTTAAAATTAAAATCGCCTTTGTCAAAAGTTTTTGTCAAAGGATTGTCTTGCTTATCCCCAGAAATAATGTTATCTGCAGAATCTGTAAAAGCAAGCAGAGTCACATTAGCTCTAAAAGAATTCATTAAGAAAAAAGCACTTAACGCCAATTCAAGCAGATAGTATTAAAAAAACATATTTAAAAATTTGTGAAGATCCTGCTGTCAAAGAAAAATTAAAAACATATAATATGAAAAAGAATAGGTTGGATGAGTTTCTTATGAACATTTTTACCGATGTAGATAAGCAAGATCCATTATTAGCTTTCACTCGCAAGGCGTTAACTATGTTTCATGGTAATGCTGCTGTGGAAAGAAGCTTTTCTGTAAACAAAAATTGTCTTGTTGAAAACTTGGAGGAAGATTCTTTAATAGCACAGCGTTGTGTTCATTCGGCTATTAACCATCATGGAGGCATTGAATCTGTCCCAGTTACTGCCGGAATGATCAAAGCATTTCGTAGTGCTTCAGGGAAAAGAAATGATGCTCTACAACAAAAAAGATTAAAAAAAAGTACTGATGAACATGCTCAGAAACTTGCTGCAGCTGAACTTAAGGAACTGAAGAAAAGAAAATTGGAAATAATGCAAAGTGCAAAAGATGAATTGGTCGAGCTAGATAAAAAAATTAATCACACAGAAAAGAAAATGAAAAAATGTGTTTAAATCCTACATTAGCTTTATGTGTGTTTTTCAAAAAAGATTATTTTTATTTTGTGTATAATGAGTCGGCTTTGTTTATGTTTAGGTATAACAATTGATAATGAATTCAGAAATAAACATTTCAAAACTACTTAATATGTATCATCAGACTCTTTTAAGAAACCACCTTATAGGCTTAGAAATAGTTAACAGTTCTGTAAGTATTATCAATGATGATCAAGATTCATTTTGATGTTAGTAAAACTTTAAAACCCTTATTTTCATTTTAAAACATTTATTTTATATTCAAATATAGTTCATTAAATTAAAAGTTTTTCACTATAATTATAAAATATTTGTTATTCATAATACTTTTGTCGTCAATTTTGTGTCAAAAATGTTTGGTCAGGAATTTTGTTAAGAGAATACCCAAAAAGTCCCTTAAAAGTCCCTAAAATGGCTTGCAAATTTTCTGTAGACACCCTGATAGAGATTTGTATGGATATCAATAGAGATCAATATAGATTTGTATAGATATCAATAGAGATTTCTATTGGTACCAGTAGGCCATTTCCACATACAAATTTTCTATTGCTCTCTACTGTTTATTTTTAGTAGAGAAATCCTGTGTAGCAAAAGTGTTAACTAATTATTGCTTCAAAAATTTACGATATAAAATTCGAGAAGCTTATAGTTCCTCATCCTAGAAACTTATCTTAAACTGACACGGTTACCTTTTATTTATAAAAACTCTCCTTCGAACTACATAGCAAAAAAGTTTGGCATTTAAACATCTATTATCACCAACTAACTACTTAATACGTGAAATGACATGTTAAACCGCCAGTGTAGATGCCATATCCCTCACTAATTCGCTCATCACAAATGCGTGCGAATTCACAATGATTCCTGCCCGGGACGAATTGTTCTTTCGCACGCTCTCTGTTTCGTCTTCTATACCTCACAGATGTTTGCGGAAATAAAAACCTGCCTGGCCACTGACCTTCTAAAACTTCTTGTCCGTCCGACCCTGCCTGCCTTCGCTTAAAAAAAAGAAAGCAACAGAAAACGAAAAAAGAAAGCGCAAACGGAAAATAACGTAATAATAGTAATCTTCATATTCCATTCCGTCCGCCACGTTAGGCTTAATCAATCGAATCAGGAAATCATGCTCGCATCTTCAATGGTCCGATGGCATCTTTTATTCTAGGATGTTGTTGCTTCTCAAATTGATCTTAATTGTCTCCAAGTGCCGATTATTACTTGGAAGTTGATGTTTTTTTGGCATGTTTAGATGGTCGAGATTGCTTGTTTTTGTGGATGGACGCGCTTTCTTTCGGCAATGGAGTGTAGGCGAAGAAGATGGCGTTGTTTGATTTTGTTCTTATCTTTTGGTGTTATTTTTTAGTTTGTCTATAACCTTAGCAGCAGTTCAACACACTTCAGAACTTAATCATGTCGATATTTTAGCACCTAACGAAACTTCGAGCGGCATCGTCCACTAACGCCGTCGGGACTTTTGACTCCACGGATTTAACAAGCACTTATAGGCGCGTTGACATGAGCCATCAAATCCATGGATTGAAGAGAACTCAGCAATTTTTTTCCTCTTGGGGATTTACTCCCAGGCAGAACCGGAATTGCAGGGTACATGGGGGGGGGGGGGGTTCGCAAACCCTCCAATGAAGGAGATTATGTTTCATACCATGGATTCGGCCACAGACTATCATTTGGATTAGAAATCCTGCTAGACCTCTTTTTCCCCGAATGGGAGTTTGGCATTCCATGGATTCGATGGCTCATGTAAACGCGCTTTTTATTGCACTCTGGCACACCAGTGATAATTGCTGCATATTTTGCAGCATAATATGTATAGGGTATAATATGTATGTATATGTATGCATAATATGGATAGGGCATAACTTAAGAACCTTCACGGTGAGAAGCGTGGTGATTATTGACCTTAGCATTAATAAATGAAAGCCGACGACCAAATCTTCTCTTAGCCCCAAAAAACTCCTATAATATTAGGAATTAGACTGAAATATAATTATAAAGTACTGGGATTAAATTTTCCTTTGATGCCTCTCATTTCTTGGATGGTGTAATGGAGACAAAACACAAGTTACCGCGAGTTCGAACTCATAGTTTCACCATGACTCTATTATATACTTGGTTAACTCACAAGTTTCCAGAAAGATATTTGTGTTCCAAAATGAACTGTCTTCCTGAATGAATGTCTACTTCCTTTTTTTAACCCTTTCAGTCCCAAAAATTTACTACACTACAGAAACATCTGATATTCACAAAATAAGCTTACTTTAGGTCAAAAATAAGAGTCCCACAAGAAAAGAAATTCATTTTAATTCTTCATATGGTTTTTAAAATAATGCCAAAATTTTTGAACTGCGGAAAACAACAAAATAAAAATATATATATATTACCTAAAAGCACTTCTAGTTATATATTTTAATGTATCTGACCACATTATTAAAAAAACATTGGTAATTATTTCAACCGAAATAGTTTAAATTGTGTTTTAAATATGTGGAACTGAAGTGAACTTTTCAAAAATCAGGTGAAACGATTGTTAGCTATTTTCTAAGTAAAAAAAATAGTAGTTGTGACTTCTATTGAGATTAATGTAAAATATTGTCGAATAGAACATAGTGTGAAGAATCGAATGATGTGTGTTTGGATGTCATAACGGGACATAAACATTAGGAAAGAAATATTGAAAGTGATGTTCCAAATGGATCACTGGGACTGAAAGGGTTAAAGTTTCAAAAAATGGAAAAGTATATAAACACGCTGAAAGACGTCCGACTGTTCGTGTACCCCTTCCAAATTCAATTCTATCGGATGGATCTTAAACATTCTTTTTTATGGCATCAGACACATATCTTGATATTTTTTGTATGTCTGCCTGTAAGTCCGGAACATCTGTCTTTCGACGGTCTAGCCATTTAATTAGCATTGATATTTAACTTTCATCCATTTAAATTGGTGCTGCCACATCGAAACTAATCCATCATCTCAAAGCATGATAAATTTTATTTATTTAACCCTCTAATGCATGAATTTTTATTTTCATCAACCCAAAAAATATATGTGTATCTTTAATACTCACACATTATGGGAAAAATACTAAAAAAAATTTAACTGCTTTAGAATTTAAATAATTTCAATTTTTAAAATTTTTTCCATATGACAAAAACCAACAGCAAAATTCCAATTTTGATAATAATGACTAGAAAACTACTAAAAATATTTCAAAATAACCCTTTTTAACTATGATTAATTTTTCAAAAAAAAAATTATTAGTATATTTAGTACTAATATTATTATTCTTTGAATACTGCCAAAAACGTAATTTCACAAAAGTTAATAACCTCACTCTTTAATTTTGAATACACTTTTACTACTGTCATCTATGAGAATTGTTAGTAACTAAAACTTTAAAATGAAATGTAATAGATGAAAAAAAAAACACAGATTTGTCTAGGAGGAGCTCGAATTTAACAGAATAAAGTGGATTATGTTACTTGTTACCAAACGGTAACAGTATGCATTAGAGGGTTAATCTGAATATTTTGAAAGAAAATTATTCTTTTCAAATCAATTGCTAATGACGCGTCGCGTCGTAGCACATTGTGCTTCTTTGTTTCTTCATAACTTGCTTACCAACAGAACACCATACAACGTTCCGGGGTTTTTTTTGCATAAAAAGCTGGTAACTTTTCATTTACAATGATTCGTTTATTAATGTTGGTTGATTGATTGGTTGATATACATATATTTTCAGGCTTGTGTGCTTGCTCAATAAGCCGCTTATAAACCTTCGTCAAGTAAGACAGTCGCAACACACACACACACACTCACACATACATATACGTGACAGATGCTGCCATCTATCACGCGCCACCTCCCCAATTTAGACATGTCCCTGAAGGGGAGGGAAATTGTCTCCAGGAACCTGTACCCGTGGGAAACTGCGCATGACCGCCCACAGGACTTTCGGACGCAACAGATTTAACGAGCACGTACTCCGCATATACTCGGTGAGTTTTCAGCGACCAGGTTTCGATCGCGGGACCTTCCGATCCGTAGATCGCTATTCTGACCACAGGGTGCCTCACAGCCCTGTTTATTAATGTAAAGTTCTATACGGATGACGAAATACAAATAATTTACTGTGCTATAGTCCGACCACGATAACTTGGCAATCAAAATATTTTGATTGTGGAAGATTCCACTTTGAATTGAGGTTTTAAGCCGAAGGAGAAAGGGTTGCCGGCTCAAGGCGTTTGGCGAGAATAGGGTTTGTTGGTGTAGTGCGATTGTAAATAATGTATCTCACTAGAACTGCACATCAGTTATCGGCTACAGATGATTGTTGTAGATTGCTGGTAGCGGTTAACGATTACACGTGTATTTCTTTGATATTTTGAATCGGGAAATAACTAAATCTATAATTATTTTACAGAAATTTAATTAACCATTGCCAAAAAAAGTTCAAAATTAATAAACAAACTCGTAGTTGAGTTATAAGTTCCACTGAGTATATTTCCCAGTATACTTCTATGATTTTTTTTTCATTTTGATGAAGGGTTTTAAAACTTAAAAATATGACTGTGACTAGGAATTACATCGAGGGACGCTATAACTTAAATATTAATGGGAAATATAGGAGTAAGTTCGATCTACCCTTCGATTGATAGTCTGTTTCTAAACCTTAAAGAAATATGCGCCCATAAAAGCAATGAATCGCCAAATAGAGTAACTCTTGCCAACACCAAAACCTTCCTTACCTTTTTTCAAAGTGGACTGTTCCACAATCAAAATATTTTGATTGCCAAGTTATCGTGGTCGGACTATATTTGCGGTATCTGCTTTTGAGACATTATTGGAAAATCACAATGTTTAGGTTAGGTTTGAATTATCGTCTCACTAGAGCTACATGAGTAGTATTTTAGAACTACAGTCAAGAGACGAGCCGACACCTGAATAGACTCCCAATTCAACCGTTAAGGGCAACATCTTACGCAGCGTTAGGACCTTGAAGGATATTTAACGTGCACTCATTTACACATTATTCGTCTGACATTTTTAGCAGCACGGGCTGTTGCCGTTTATAGGTCAGCAGTTATTTTGGCGATGCCCGGACCCGAACCTGGGACCTTTCGCATACTAGGCGAGTGTCTAACTGACTGGTATCCCCAGCCTTCACACTGGTTAAAGATTATTTTATCTTCAATGAGATAAGCGAATTAGATGAAATACAAACGTCTTTCACTGCACAAGTGAAAAACTTTTGAAACTGATATTTTTTTCAAATTTTATAAAAATTTATTTATACATCAGCTGAAAAAAAATGACTCCATCACACTTTAAATTTAAAATTGAGTATAATTATAAAAATTATGAACTTTAAAATTTTCTTGTGTTGCTGAAAAACTTGATATTCATCAACATAGACTGGTTTATACGTATATATTCCTTAGAATGATAAGATGATCCATTGTTTGCGTGTTTTTGCAACGTTGTTTTTCGAAATTTAAAATCATGATTTAAAATCACACGATGCATATGATGATAAGAATTCATAAGAGATGGCCATCTTTACTTTCATCCTTATTTCCTGTTTACTTGTTTGGTACTTTTTTTTCATTTATGTTCTACTGTAGCCATTCTTCGGTTGCTTGGTAGGGGGTAGATACTTGTATATTCCAGCTTGTGTGCTTGATCAGAGACCCGCTTTATAAGCTTTCGTCAAATAAGATAGATACAGAAAGAATTGAGGGGTATAGAAACAAAAATCGCTAAATTCAAAACGTAAAAATATGGGAAATCGCAAAAAAACTGCTCTTAAATACCCAACTATTGTATAGAGTAAAGGTGAATACTTGTAACTTTTGTACTAATTTACATGTATTCACCTTTACTCTCTATACAATAGTAAGGAATTAAGAACAGTTTTTTGCGATTTCCCATATTTTTACTTTTTGGAATTAGTGACTTTTGATTCTATACCCCTCAATTTTTGCTGTCACATAGAAAGAAAGTACACCCATGGCGAAGGCGGGAATCTAGGCCGCACCTCTTGCAGCGCCAGCGCACAGACTGCTAGCGTAATGCGATTGTTGTCATTGTTTTTATTTTATCTCAAAGTGATGAGATCCTGTCATAGAGTTAGGAAATATAATAAAGGGGCCCATGTATGTGCGCAGTAAAGCACAAAAGAAGCAGACTAGAGCGGTGCATATTGGGATACCTCAGGGCCGGTTTGTTATGAGCAGTAGCTCGAAAAACCTGACAACCCTGCTTCAAACCATTTGAACTGATTGCCACCTCTACTCCTCCTTCCTTACTCTATGGATCCTGTATGATATATCGTCGGTCAAATGTCAAAACCACGAATGTGCAAATTCTAGGGATTTGCGTTTTCGAAAAACAAAACCGCTAATCGGTTCTTTTTCTTTCCTCCGGTTTTAGGCGGGACCAGTTTTAAGTTACTAAAAATCGATCATTTGAAACACTGGTTCTAATTCCTTGGTTGGTTGAACGATTGCGGCTGTCTATTTAGATTACGTTTGAATTATCGTCGCACTGGAGCTACAAGAGTTGTATTGGCAACGGGCGTCGTAATTTAGAACCACAATCTTGCAATCATGTGACAAGTCGACACATGAGTGCAAGTGTCACCCAACGCATATTTTAATGGAGACATAGTACACAGCATGCATCGGGACTTTGGAACATTAAGAACAGCATTAATTTTTTCCTTCAGTAGAGGGATGTCGGCTCGTTCACTTGAGTATTTCTCAATTACGGGGTCCGTATGATATGATAAAATTCCAAATCTCCAGCTATATGTAAAAAATATTAAGATTCCCGGGTTTCCTATACATCAATAATATGTATTGCTGTTATGTTGCAGGTCTGTTCTTCCACATCCTCGGTGAGGGCGTGGTTCGTGTGTCCGAGCGCGGCCGGTCATCGAGCAACGATAAGGAGAACTACATCGACTTCAAGATGAGGATGCTCGGAGAGGGACCGCCGACAGGAGGTACGTTATTTTTAAAAGCTTCCTGTTTTAAATTTCTAACCTCCAAGGATCTTTATCACATCTCACATGTGCTATCTTTCCCACATGTGCTATCTCACTTTGCACAACCCATCAGCCCTACACTTCGCACAAAGGATCAGCACAACGGGTAACCCTTAGAGAACTTTCCCAAGTCGCTCCAAAAGTCCGTATTCTGGCGACTTTTGACGTCATGCTCTCTATACTGAGCTAATAAATAATGGTCAGATAGGGGTGCCGGAAAGAGTCATCGTTGCGAAGTCAAAGCATTCGAATCATCAGTCAAAGTCTTACAGGTTGCCGCAAAAATTTATTTGTCGCCGAATTAAAAAAAATCGCGTCAATGGTAACCATACAGTAAATCTGATCCGTTGTGCAAAGAGAGTAAGCACATGTGGGAACTTAGGTGACGATTTAGTTCTGGGGTCAAGTGACGCTGTCGACACCTGAGTTGATACTCGACATGACTTATCCGAGTCGTCGGGACTGTCGACTCAACAGATTTAACGAGCACGTATCTTCCCCACTATACTCAGGAAACATTGGAATAAAGTAGGGTAGGGTAGGGTAGGGTATTTTACATATATATTCCGACTTGTGTGCTTGCTCAGTGAGCCGCTTTTAAGTCTTCGTCAAGTAAGACAGACACAGAAAGATTTTTTACTGTCACAAAGAGAGGAAATACACCCAGGGCGAAGGCGGGAATCGAACCCGCGCCCGTTACAGCACGCAGACTGCTGGCCTGCGATGCTTATTACTCGGCCATCCGGGCCCCGGAATAAAGTAGATTTAATTATTACGTTTGCCAACGGATGCCAATATATATTAAACGTTTTAAACTTGTTACCCTCTTTATGAGAGGCCGCTGTTCTGGCGACTGGACCAAGAATTGTGGCCTCTAGATGGGAAGAGCATAGGCTTTATAGCCCGTTACACCACTCACAGAAGTGACACTGACACAAGAGACACACATAAAAAGGACGCCACAAACACATAGACAAATAACAACATTTATTGACATTTCCAACGCCTAACAACCATGCCTTACCGGGATTCGAACCCGAACAAAGAAGCTCCAAAGGCTAGATCCCTAACCGTTGTACTGCCGGATCGGCAACGGAGCCCCCATTCGTGTACAATCGTGCCGCAGTCATAGAACTTAGATACGATACTGTAAAAACAATCCAGTTATATTGCAGAGTAATTCTGGCAGCAAAATTGCCAGAAATGATGTCATAGAGTTTTAAAATTTTCAATCCCAAGTTTTTATTTTTTATTCTAAGAATTTAAAATTTGTGAAATATACATAATATGCATTCAGAATGAAACGGTGGAAGCTGGGAAAGTCACGTTTTTTAAACTTAAATTTAAGGAAAATAGTATTGGAATTATGACTTTTGAATAAAATATAACGATAATTTTTTTGTATTTTTTCGTTAAAAATAGTAAATAATAATTTTTTCAACGTTTGATAATGCAAGTATGAAAATTTAGGACCAATTCATTAACTAGGGGGCACGTCAATCGCTATCGCAATACACTACTACAAATGCATTAAATGGAGAAATAAAAAATTGATTATATGAATAACTAGATAATTATATTTCTGGTCTTCTCAAATTGTGGCAGTTATCTATTTTTCTGGCTATTTATTTCTAAAATTTTAATTAATCTTTATCTAATAATTGAAATATAATCTGTTTATTATAATGAAAAATTAACCTAACAGTTAATTAATCCTAGAATGGAAATACCTCCTATAAAAAAAGTCGATATAAAATGATACAATGTGTGTTTACGTTTCCATAGAAAAATCTTTTTGTGGCTACATTATTTCTTTCCATACAAAGTTTTAAACAATGTAAAATCCCTTGATACTTGATGCTATTTGCATACTTAAAATACTGAATTTGTTACTTTGAATAGGCTTTTGAGAAAAATTCCACTTATATGGTGTTATTAAAGTTAGAAAAGGGGCTTATTTACTTTGCTAGTGAAAGTAAATTTGAGTAAATATGTTTCGCTTTTTAAATATATATTTTTAAGAATAATCTTCTCATACTCTACGTTAATAAGGTAAAATGGGATGGAAATCGGAAGCTTTTCTTTTTTGAACGTTAGAAAAAGTAAATATACACATATTTAATTTTTTTTAGCTTTAAATTTGAACGAAAACGTAACATTGTGGACAAATTTTGTGAAATGTATATTATTATTTCACTGGTGTTATGGTCTACCTAGCAGAAAGTGATGAATAGTAACGCAATTTAAATCTTTATTTTTTACTATAAATCTTTACTTTCTAGCCTTCAATATGGTTAATAAAAACAAGAAACAAGGGTCAGGGGCGATAAAAATAAATTCTTTCCATCAAATAAAACTTTTTTTCAATACCAAGAAAAGTTTTCAGAAATAATAAAGCAATTTTGATTTAAAGCATTGTAAAATTAATTGTAAGAAATATGATATGAATTGCGAAGGTACAAACTTAATACAAAATTCTCTTTTTGTATTTCGTTTAGAAAAAATAATATTCTTAAAACGAGCAAATGTTTGGATATATGCTGTCATTAGGCTGAAAGTTCTCTATATTATCTTCTAGAAAGAACAAATGCAATTTCTCTGCTTTTGAAAACACCAGGTCTGGAAGGTACTTTTTAGTAAAATTTTCCAAGATATCCGGCATCTCTTTTTAACGGTAAGGTCAGGAAGGGACTTAAAATTTTCCAAGATATCCGTCATATTTTTGGTACAGGCTCTTCGCCACAAAATTTTGTATGACTTTTTATAATAAAATTGAAAGACAAGGAAGTATTCTGTAGCAAATGCTTAAAAGTTTTGGATTTCTTAGAATCCCAAAAATTTAGTTCCTCTTCAAAAGATTTCGATAAAATAAAACTCTGAATAATTGATGATGTTGTGATAGTTTTTTTCGGTGTTAAGTTCGAAGTCGCAAGATATTCTTATTTTACCTGACCAAGTTTGAAAAGTACGTAAATTCTAATGCAGCATATTGATGTACAAGACTATAAAAAGGTATTCATTACGTTCATACCCTAGGTTCAAATCTGTTTTCAAGGTGCAAATTTTATATATGGGAAATGATTCATTGGCACATTTTGTATGAATTTTTTTTTGTGCTGGGCCACATATATGATGGTATATTTTAACCCTTTCAGTCCCAATGACAATTTGGCTTCATCATTTTGGATTTTTTTTCTGATCGTCCATAGCCATTTATGATATCAAAAAGCACATCATTCAATTCTTAAATTTTTTTCTATCAGAAAATATTTTTATTAATCCCAATAGAAGTTAGCCTTATTATCTTTTTAAATTATGATCAGACACATGATGATTCTAAATGTCATCACTGGGACTGATAGTATTAAGAAACAGCTTTGAAATGCAGAACTTATCAACAAGAAGACACTCATAGTAATATACTTTTTATGTGAAAAGTTTGAAATAGGGAGCTATCAAAATATATTGCATATTATATATTTATGAAGACGTTTTTTAATAAAACTAAACCTCTTCCCTCAACAAGCTGACCATTACTGGGTTATGGCCTGCCGTGCCCATTTCAGCTTTCGTTTCGTGACCTAGGGCTTGGTCGACCTCACGCGGAACCCCCAGTGTTTGGTTCCCAAGCATGCTTAGTACCTATTTTATTGACCCACACAGGGGATGAAAGGATGGTTCAACCTCACCCACTCCGGGATTCGATCCCCGGATTTGTGGCGTGGCAATGCGAAGCACTACGACTAAACCACTGTGTCTGTGGGCCTCACATTAGGCGCGATTACATAAGCCATCGAATCCATGGAATGCCAAAATCCCCATTAGGGAAAAAATAAGTCGAGCAGCATCTCTAGCCCAAATGATTGTCTGTGGCGGAATCCATGTTATGAAACATGAAACCCTCCTTCGTTGCAGGGTTTGCGCATCCCCCTCCCCAATGAACCCTGCAATTCCGGTTCCGTCTGGGAGAATTTCCCCAAAAGGGAAAAATCGCTGAGTTTGTTCGTCTATCCATGGATTCGATGGCTCATGCAAACGAGCCTATTTATTAATAACCAAACCTTAACTAACGGAAAAAAATAGTGACATTATCTGTTTAAACCTGTTTTTTCAGGCGGTGGCCGAATGATGATTCTCTCTCCCGGCGTGCACACTTTCCCGTTCAGGTTAGGACTTCCCCTAGGTCTGCCCTCCACCTTTCTGGCCAAGTGCGGCTGGGTGCAGTACTACTGCAAGGCGGAGCTCAAAGAGGCATGCGGCCTCACGCACAAGAACCAGCAGGTCTTCATCGTCATGAATCCCATAGACCTGAACCTGGAGCCGTCTCTGCTCATGGTGAGTTTTTTTTCCCAAAAGATTTTCATTGTATGATTGAGTTGGGAATTGCCAAAAGATCCGATTTGTCTACTCAAAGTTAGTGACTGGGAGGGATTGCGACATAGCCTAACCTATTAAAAAAGAATTATATAGCATCAACCAAATAATAAATATTTAAAAAAAACACGACTCTTGAAAAATAATACGTACCGTAAAGGTTGACTAGCGTTTCATGGTTCGATGTATTGCTGCAATAATATTCAACTAGTAACTTCATGACTTCATAATGTTAACTTAACTTCATTATGGTTCAACTAGCAATACTGATCTGCTGAAGGGTTGCTAAACTAATTTGCCAGTATCACTACACTCTTTAAAATTTCGTGTACTAGGTTTCTTTCACTAAAGAAATGGCTCATAGAAGCTGCAACGGCTGGCTAGTGAAATGCTTCACCAATTTTTCGGTTTTAGGGTGAACAATGCTTCAGAAATAAAAACCGCAGAAAAACTTGGACCGAATTTTTTAAAAAAAAAAGCTGGTGAAATATTTAACAACACTGCCGTTGCAGCTATCATGAAATATTTTTTTAGCCACACCTAGTACGAAATTTTTAACGGTGTGAGAAAAACTGTTCAAAACTCTTACCTTGTATGACGGTTCAAAACTCTTACCTTGTATGTTCTTATCCATTTCAGCAACCGTTCCACTGCGAGATCGAAGAAAGGGTGGGCGTGCCCTGCCTGACTTCCGGCACAATCGTCTGCCGAATCCGGCTGGACAGGGGCGGGTACGTTCCGGGAGAGAACATCTGCATCTTTGCCGCCATCGACAACTCGTCAAGGGTCACCATCAAGAGGACGAGGGCCACACTCACAGAGGTATATATACACCTGACCATCGATATTTTGTTAAGAGTTTTGTAAAAAGGATCACGTATTATTGACCCATGCTGCATCAACATCAAAGAGTTCAATGCACCGTGGAGTGAGGATTTCCTATACTATCCTGTTTTCAGCATTCCACTATTTATTGAACCACTATTTATAGTATCATCATTGATTGTGAAAGATCAGAAAATCTGAAGAAGTAAACAATATAATTACTTCACAAACAATTTTCATTGTATCCTGTTCATGTCCTTTTATAAAATATTATAACGGCATGATTTTTAATGGAGGTAAAAGTTTTCAGTCGTGGATGGCAACAGCTCCAACGGTTTTTTTTTTTTTTTAATTTGTTGCTTTGTTCACTTTTGTTTTGGTATTCGATAATGAGTTTTCTAAGAATACTTTACTTATGAATTTTTTTTAAATGTCAAACTTTTAGCTGTTCTATTGGTTGTTCAAATATTTATTCAATAGGTCTTGCATAAAAAGAAAGAAAAATTAATCTATATGGTCATTTTGAGAGTCAACCAATGAAATCACGGAACGTGAAACTGAAGCAACCACTGAAATCCCGTAACGATACAAATGAAAAAAAGAGCGGTACATCATCTGAAACCTTCTCATCAACAATCATAATTTTACTTAATTTATTTCGGATCTATGTTACGATGAAAAATACTTCTTAGTTTAACAGGGATACAAAAATTTCACTACCGAATAATAAAAAAAACTTACGATTGTTTGTTTCTGTTAAAAAAGTTAAATGTGTCATAATGGTTTGTATATTTCTTGGCAACATAACTGATTTTTAAAAACGTCTATTCTTTCAGACGGTGCAGTACACTGCGAAGAACCGCCTAGTGCACACGGAGAGCCGCGAGCTGGCCTCGCTGCAGAAAGGACGCATCGCGTCGGGGTCGGGAGACCAGTGGCAGAACGCGCTGTTGCACATCCCCCCACTGCCCCCCACCAACCTCAGGGGGTGCCACCTCATACGCATACAGTACGACGTATACGTGAGTAATTGGTACTGCTTCTAAAAGATAACTTCTCTACCTGTGTATGTGCTGTCTAAAGAAATACTTTTTATGTGGTTCTAAATGAAGGGATAGGTATCATAGTTGGTACTTATCATGCGTCCATCATTTTTTTTTCCAGAATTCATTAGTAAAACTCTTCTACATTCATTAGAATTTGAATTCTTTTGCTGTTTAGACTTCTGTTTATATTGACATCATTTGGTTTTTAACAATGAATAAGTTTATAATTTGAGGGCATATTTTCGGGCTATTTAAGAACAAATGTTTTTAACTAGTTTTTTTTGTCCAGGGCTATTTGCCTACATCTTTAAAGTACCCCACAGGATTTATTTTAAGGAATTGGAACTAATAAAATGTACTTTTCAACTAATAAAATTTACTGTTCAGTCAAACAATGACTCCTTACAGAAAATGTTCCTGTAAGGAATGTAAAGCAATACAATTATCAAGTAGATTAATCTCGATTATCTAAACACTACCCGATTTAAATAACCTGTTAGAGAGAAGCTGATGGTATGATTAAGAAGCGTTAAAAATTAAATTTTCTCTACAACGTAATACTACTGCAAAAAAAATACACTTCTATATAAGATGTCCAGAAACATCAACAGTAAAAGATAGGATTTTTAACTCTCAGTTTACAAACTACACTCCGTGCCATCCTAATGGGTAAAAACAAATATTTTAAGGTGTACGTACACACTTGAACTTTTTTTTCTTAATATTTCACTTAAAAATCCAATATTTTTATATCTGATATAAATCATAGGTACATGAGGGTGCGCGCAAAAATATTTGAAAAAAATTAAAATGATAATTAATTAATTAGCATTTTATGCATTAATTAGCATGTTTTTTAAACACTCATAACTCAAGAACCAATTAACTTAGACCTATAAAGTTACCATGCAAATTAATCAACAATTCCTTCTGAAGGGCATGAACCTCAAATCAAGTTTGTGGCCCTTTTAGTTTTTTAATAATAATTTTTTATATTAAGAAACGTGAAAAAAAATCTAAATTTTTAGAAAAAAGTAACTTTGACATGCAATAAAAAATTTATTTAAAAACTAAATCTTTTTTTGGAGGTTCAGGCCCTCCCCCAACTTATTCCACATATAAATAAACAATTCGTTTGACAAAATGTTAATTTTAACTTTAGTTATCACTGTTTGAACAAAGTAACACATGAGTAAAATGAAGTTTTGAGAAAATTGAGTTTAAAGGTTGCAAAAGCTAACTGACTTTCATGATTTAAACATTAGAAAAACCTCTGTAACTTTTTCTTATAGTGGAGTACCAGTACAAACTTTACATCATTTTAAAGAAGAAGAATTGGAGATTCCAATTTACTTAAAAACAAAAAATGTCAAATTTGGCTAATTTTGGCCTTTCCAAGTGTGTATGTATACCTTAAGACAGAGAGAAAAGCGTAATTGGCCGAAACTCTTTTAAGGTAATATTTACATACACAATGATCTTTATACAATTTAACCAAAATACACTTTACATTCTGATAAAATTGCGCAATGTTCTCAAATAATGTTCAAATCTATTGATAGACCTTAAGGGGGTATGGGACACTTTTTTAACTTTTTTTTTAATATTGCAGATATCAATCTAATTTTTTTTCCGTAAATGTATACTAAATATACTTACACTTTTAGATAGTCAAAAGTTTTAAATTATCATAAATTAAATTATTTACATTTAAAAAATTATTGAGTTTTTTTTAATAATTTCACAGGTTCACTTTTTATATAAAAATTAATAAATAAAAAAATAAATTATTTACAACTAATCCCTAAAAACAAATTAAAGATATATGTTTGAAAAATATGAGTGGAAAATTTTAACACTCTATGGGCAGTAGATTTTGAGTTATATCAATTTAAAGTCAAAAAAACATCGAAAACACGATCAAGGAGAAAAACAGCTTTGAAGTTTATCTCTTTCCTTACTGAAGCGTTCCAAACCACCCGAACAACTAAGGATTCGATAACGTTAATCCTACCAAATATTACGAGGAAGCAAAAATTATAAACGTGGTTGGCCTACGCAGATGTCATGACACAAAAAGTTACATATCTCACGTTCTGCTGCAGATATAAATAAAATTTTTGTTTTAAATTATTCCAAAATATTTGTGTTATTTCTTAGGATAATAATAATTTTTTATTATTTTTTTGAAGATTTTGTGTCCTATACCCCCTTAAACGAAATTAACGTTTTCAACATGTTTTCTGGATAGATTCACAAATAATTTATGAAATTCTTTACATCCGCGGAAAGATCTTCTCCATAGCATATTTCTACTTACCCAACTTAGGTAGGCAAGGAGTGTAGCATGTAACGTTGCCCATTCACCTTAAATGTATTTTGTGGTATGCTGCGCTTCCATCTGATTGTGCAAAGACTCTTGCAACCTCTAGAACTTCCACTGTTTTTAATTAATTGGTCCATTAATTTCTTATTTACTATACATTAACATACCTTTTCCAGTTTGTTATTGAGCCAAAAGGGCTGGACCGTCCCATCAAACTTCAGCTGCCAATCATGATTGCAACTTACCCCTGCAGAAATAGAGACGGTACTCTGAAGAGGAAAGGTCGACTACCTGCATACCCTGCTCTGCTACCTGTCTTCCGTACGTGAAAAAGAATGGACTCGCCCGGAAAATGTTCATTGATTGAATGATTTGTAGAGTCATATGAAAATTTTGTTTTTGTTAAATATATGTAACTTACTTTATTTTGTGGTAAACCAATCACAGAAGATGTTATTTTACTATTTTATTGTTGGTTGTAATATTTTATATGAATTTTACACACAGGTTGCTCATACAGGGTGTTCCATAATTGACCGGAATAGTATAGGACGCAATTCCTAAATATTTACCCGGCCCCCGCCAATGAAAAACGGCTAACTAATTGGCCGCCCTTTCGGTCGTGCATGAAATCTTGCACTGGAGCTACACAAGAATGTAGTACTTTTAGTTTGGTTTGTTTGAATTTACATCTGATAAAAATTACAGGTTCAACTAGTTTTCAAAAAAAAAAATTAGGATGCTGTTCAATTTGATAGGTTGTTGCATTATTGTTAAAAAAAACTTGATGTTGACCATCAGTTTAAACATAACAATTATTGTATTTTTCATATTTATGCTGGGTAGGTATGTACATATATATTCCGGCTTGTGTGCATGATCAGAGACCCGCTTATTGGTTGGTTGGTTGGTGGACATATATTTTCAGGCTTGTGTGCTTGGTCGCAAGGACCCGCTTATAAACCATCGTCAAGTAGGACAGCACAAGACACACACAAACACTTATGACAGATGTTGCCATCTGTCGCCACCTCCGCAATTTAGACATGTCCCTGAAGGGTAGGGAAATTTTCTCCATTGACCTGTACCCATGGTGAACTGCGCAATGACCGCCCACAGGACTTTCGGACCCAACAGATTTTACGAGCACGTACTCCGCATATACTCGACAAACACAAACATCCATGCCTGAACGGGATTCGAACCCGGACCCAGCAGCTCCAGAGGCACCCGCTTATAAGATTTCGTCAAGTAAGACAACCACAGAAGGACTTATTACTGACAGAGAAAGGAAGTACACCCAGGGCGAAGGCGGGAATCGCACCCGTTACAGCGCGCAGACTGCTAGCGTAATTGTCTGCGATCCAAACCATTACAACATCCGGGCACCTGCTTATTTATATTAATAAAAGGAAAAAAATAGTAAACAGCACAAAGAAGGAGGGTTTGTATGGCTTAACGGTGCATGTATGTGTAGTGGTTCTGCTATTGTTTTTTATGGGTCGATCCTAAAAAAGAATCGACCCTTCAAAAATTTGTTCATGTGTTTGCAAATAAAGTTGAAAACAAACGAAAATATAGGGTGGGTGAAATTATGTGTTTACTCATACTACGATATTTTCTACATATCCGCCATTAGCAGCAATAACGTGACGCAGTCTTAGAGCAAAATTACCGGCCGCCTGTTTGAAAATTTCTGGTGGGATGGCGTCACATGCAGCAGAGATGTATTGCTTTAGTTCCTCAATTGTTTCGGGATTGCGACGGTACACTTGATCTTTTAAATATCCCCACAGAAAGAAATCACAGGGGGTCAAGTCTGGTGAAAGAGGAGGCCAATCCATACCACTTCCTGTATGTGTGGGATAGTCCAATGCAATCACACGGTTATTGAAATGTTCGCTCAAGAAATTAAACACGTCGGCCGTGCGATGGGGTCGGGCACCGTCTTGCATGAACCACGAAGTGCTTTCAGCGTCATCTAAGGCATTTTGAATCGCCACAAATTCACGAAGAATCTCTAGGTAGCGGAGGGCAGTAATAGTTCCGGTTCTGAAAAAGGGGCCAATGAGTCCTTTGGACGAAATGGCGGCCCAAACCATTACTTTTGGTGGATGCAGAGATGATGGAACTGCAACATGGGGGTTTTCTGTTCCCCATATGCGCCAGTTCTGTTTATTAACGTAGCCATCCAGCTGAAAGTAGGCTTCATCCGAAAACCAAATGTTGTCTACATTTATATCACCAACATCAATCATTTGCACCATATCGTTAGCGAATGTCTCCCGTGAATTAATTGAAGCAGCGGTGAGAGGTTGCCGAGTTTGAATTCTGTATGGAAACATGTGCAAGCCCTGCCGCATGAGACGATACGTCGACGTTGGCTTGATTTGAACCGTAGTTGCAACACGGCGGACGGATATACAAGGCTGCTTTCGTATTACTGTTTCCACCAGCTGAGCATTAGCAGTGGTTGTTTGCGAAAATCTTCTCCCGACAAATCCAGCTCTCTCATCATTCACGTTCCCAGTTCGTTGAAATTTTTCAAACAGCATCCTTATTGTGTCGAATTTTGGTCCTTTGGTAACATTAAACTTCTTTTTGAAACTCCGTTTTGTTGCATTAACATTGTGTTCTAGGCGGTGAAATTCCAACACCAAAAAAATCCTCTCCTCTAAAGAATAAACCATATCTTCACAGCAAGCTGGAGATTAATGAAAAGCACACGCTTTCAGCAGAAAGGCGATTTAAATATTCCCCGACTCCTCGCGACACTTTTCCCATCAGCCAATCAGGTGAATCTGGTGACTGTTCGCTACACTGACGTCATGGTTCTGTTTTGTTGAAGCCAAATGTTCATGTCATATTGAGCCAAGTTGCCAAGCTGTAGTTTATTTATTTTACAAGCACGACATTTTGATTTTCAATCAGAAGTATAATTAGTATTTGACAAAAAGTGGAAATAGAAATATTTTTTTGACATTTGTTCTTATTTTTTCGATAAAAAATGTGGAAAAGTCGTTTTTTTTTTTACAAAAAATTGTTACTTAGAGCCCATTTTCCACACAAGATTTATTTATATATCTTAGACAAAAATCATTTAGCACAGCTTTTAGTTCAATTTTAAGTGTTATAAATAAGCAATTTTTATGGATTTTCTTTCTTAAATTCAATTTATATACATAAAAGGCAAAGTCCTAACTCACTGATTGACTCACTCAACGCCTAGCCAAAATTACTGAAGGTACAGCTACCAAATTTTATTAAAATATTCTTTTTATGTCGTAGGTGTCACTTGAATAGCGATTATAATTTACCGATGGAGTACTGGCCAGTGGGGAAGGGATCAATTGGTATAAAATAATTGTTTACATAAAAAAAATATCCGTTATTAAGGGTACACCCGTGCAACGCCGGGTTTATAAAGCTAGTACTTTTATATATCATTTGCAATAAGTAAAGTAGATGGGTAAAATTGCCTCTTTTGTTCTAAATGTGAAAGCTAAACTTTATATCACCCTTTAATTTAATTTTGAAAAAAAAATTGGGTAGTACCCTTTACAGCGCGCGGACTGCTAGCGATATGGCCTGCGATCCAAACCCCTCGGCCATCGATGCCCACATGACACCCTAAATTGTCTCCGTGTTGGTAGATGGTGCGATTGGTAGGTTCAGTCTCTACCCTACTATGGAACTAATTGGTCCCAACACATGCACATTTCGACAAACTGTACACTTCTATCGCAAAACGTTTAGCTCCTTCCAATTTTCAAACATCCAGCTCGAATTTGAAACACACCAAATTATTTAAATCGAAATCCAAACACAAAAATTCCATTTTCGTAGTTATTAATCATTTTTAGCTGTTTTAGGAACTGTGATGTAACAGAATCTGCAAATTGTAAAATTACTAGGCAATATGTCGATTCAACCAAACCGAACTCAAAACAAATGCATCCCTTCGTCAACACATTCTCGTGCTGCCCTAGTTCAAGTATGCAACCACGACCAAAACCCGTGATCAATTGGCTTTTTACTATTTTTCGGAGGGGCCGGCTCAATATTTCGGAATTGCATCAATTCCTATTCCGGTCAATTATGAAACACCCTGTATAATTAAACTGTCTGTACTTGAGTCTTTACTTTCTTCAGAGTAATTTAATCTCTGTAATTGTACAGAAAGGCTATTATTAACGACATGGAGGAGTGCCGACATAAAGGAGTGTCCCGTACAAAATTTAGTTTAATAATAGGTTAGGGGAATTTTGCTCCACTTCTGTTTTGTTGAACCAAAAATCCCCGTAAAAATAATTTTTAAACATTTTATTTTTATTTTCAACGTTATTTTTATTTTTTATATTGAATAGGAATAGAAAATAAATAGGGTATATTCAAACTGTATAGTATCAAAAATTTGCATTTTTAATTTCGTTTTGCATTCAGTGACTTGAAATATCACTACGAGGCTGAATATTCCTAATTGAAAGTTTGGGAAATAATTTTTATTCATAAGAAAGTAATAATTATTTCGTAATCTATCTATTCATTATAATTTTTTTAATCCTTTTTTCTCGTCGTCTATAACCTCTCTACCTATCATTATTTTTCTCTGTAGAAAACCCTGAATACCTTCCGTTTAATTACGGGCTCACTGAATTATTGTATAAATTAAAATACATGCTATACAATTGTAAATGTAAATTTTTATACATTTTTTTTTATAGAAAAGCGTGTATTTTGTAAAATGTAAAAAAATGTACAACATGTGTGAGCAGAAATTTTAGCCTTAATTTTACTTTATATTGAGGGCGATATTAACAGGAAAAGAGAATGTTCGCGATTCTTCAGACATATTTCCTTTTTTTCCCCTCCAACTACTGTTGTAACAATTTTATGGTGAAAACATGACGAAAATTGTATATTTACCATAAGTCTAGGGAATTTGGATAGAAGTGATTGTTTGGCAGAAATGTTCTGCCAGGAAAACATACGCTAGTACGATTCCTTATATATTGACTGAACATTGTTTGCCAAAATATTGCAAAGCTTGTTGAAAAGTCGAGGATTTATAGTAGTCAAACAAAAAATATTTGATTGAAGTCTGTAAGAGGATGCTTGAGTTCTTGTTTTTCTATATTATAAATAACTCTATACTTTGGTCCTTGGAAACTCTATACTTTGAGCCAAAAAATGCTCACACCATTTTTGCAAAAATCCCTTTATATATTTCAAGTTAAGAACAAAATATGGATTTCTACTAGTTTACTTCGGACTAATAGTTCTAGAGGTGGTTGGATGAGGAAGTATAGCATTCTTGAACTGTAATCTTAATGCGGCAAGGAGTGTTCAAAAAAGTTCCAACCCCTGTTTAAAGCCATTATTGGTTAAATAATTTTAATTTTCAGTTGTTTAACGAGTAAACTACATGGATAAACATTTACATAAAGCATTGTTTAAACATTAAAATTTCTCCTAACTTTGAAAATTTCAATGGTGGCATCTAATTTTTGAATTTTTATCTAGAAATATTATGCACCAAAAAAGTACTTTAGAGTATGTTTTTATGCTAGGTGCTTTTTATTAGCTAAACATTATTTTCAGAAATATTAAATAAAAACTCCTTTAGAATTGCCTCGATGTGCTAATTACTCTGCCGTGTTTCCGCTTGAAAGAACGCAAGCAATTCTACGAAACATGACGACGTTAATAGAAATATATATATATATATATAGGTTCTGGAAAAAGTCTGCCCAATTTTTAACTTATTTCGTAGCCTAAAAAATGAAGGAATTTCCTAAAACTGTTTAGATACTTTGAACCGTAATATTTATAAAAGGTTGCGACTAAAATATTAAAATAAAGTTTGTATCAAAACCTTAATTTTGAAGAATGTTTAAGTGGGAATTTTCTAGTGAAAAATATTTTAGATTCTTGTATGACAGAATTCTGCTTATACGAAGTGAAATTGTAAATAGAAAATATGTTTCTCGTTTCTTTCTAAAGTGTATTAGTCCAATTTATAGTATTTTATCTTGGGTATCGCCGGCGATTTAACTCAAAGAGTACATACAATTTGCATATTAAACATTCTGTGCTTATTAATTAGTTAGACCAAACGCACACTGACGGCAACATTTTTGACTGATGTAAGACAAAATGTTGTACACTCTTACGAACGAGCGATTTTAACTCTGATTGATTTTCACTCCTCCAGTCTGGAAAATGCACTTCTCCTTTTGGAGTGGATCCTTTGCGTGTTAAACCTCCGACAGGATCACTCCAAACGAGTGATTTCAACTCAGTCTGAGATAATATTCACTCTTTTCCAGTGTCGAAAATGCACTTCTCCAACTGGAGTGGAATTCACTCTTTTGTTTTAAGAGTGTACAGTATAGTCCGGCTCTTCCGAATCCCGGTTATCCGAAATTCGGTTTATCAAAAAAATTCCTGAGTCTTTCGGTTAAAATATGAAATGTTTACTCATGAATAAATACACAAAAAAATAATTACGTACTACTTACAAAGTTGGATTTATTTCTCGAAATATACAGTATTTTTTAATTTTTATTTTCGCTGCTTAATTTCGGTCCCGTACCTTTAGGATAAACGGGAGTTTACTGTATTGTGTTGCACTTGAAGTGCACGGATGAAACAATTGGAGCCGGTACTTTTTTTTCTTTGTAAATTCGTTATAATAGTGTGTAATACCACTTTTGACGTATGCGACCACTTTATTTTTATATCAACAAAATGCTACATTTAGTGTTAGGTCAACCCTCTATATTTTTTTAGTTTTCAACAACAAAAAAAACATTCGTTAATGTACCTTTCAATTTTCTCGAAATTAATCTGTTTTCTCAAAGCAAAAAATAGCAACGAATTAAAGTTCAATTGTTGTAGTATCTGCTGGTCTGATACTCTACAGAGTTTAATGTGGGTAAGCAAAGTATTTCAAATTTTAATTGTTATATATTGAAACATTTCAAAAGTTTATTCAAATTTTAGTCAAGATATTAGTGATTTGTACTATTAATCAATTTCGCATAATAAATATCTTCAATTGTGTTTTTCAAGCTTTCTACGCCAATTTTGAATATTTGTCATTTTTTTCTAATTTTTTAGACTGATTTATTAGAAGTACCCCTTTTACGACGGCTATGTGAATATAACCTTCATTTCTGAATAAAGACGTAACTTGAAGTTTATTTTTAAATTGGTTTTGCCTTGCCTTGAGACTCGTGGTAACTGCCCAGCTTGGCCAACAAAGATGGTGTCTCTCTCCTTCAATATGTTTTTTCGCCACGTCAGCCTTGGTCGTCCTCTCTTCCTTTTACCGTCGGAGGCAAAGTTAAAGCTATCCGTAAATTGGTTTTGGTTTAACTTAATTTGTCCAACAGAGATTGTTCAGAACTACGATCTTCACATATCTTTTATTTTATTTATCTAGATAAACTAAAGTAGAAATATCATTTTGTGCTGAAAACAGTCTTCTCAAACGTCGTTATAATGGGTTAAATAAATTACTATTAGGTGTACATGTTGTTTCCATTATGTTTTGCAAGTTGTAACTTATTAATACTTAAATTTGTGTGTGTTTGGTACAAAGCAATGTATATTTTATTTTTATATTTATTAGTCAAATATGTTTCAAATAGTGTTTCGTTAATTTATATTGCTGTTTAATTTATGTATGTTCAGAATGTGAAGATACGAATTTATTTCAGTAAGTGGTATGACACGGTGAGAATTGTTAGAGTTATTTTGTATTGTAAGAAATAAAACACATTTTTGAGTTATTTCTTTATTTATTTCGCCAATTGCCCTCGTGTAGCTCTAGTGCACTTATTATATTTACGAATTTTGTTAAAATGAAAGGTGTTGGGCTTAATAAAAAAATGGGTTATAAAGAGCCAATTTAGTTCAATATAACGATTTTCGTCGTCATAAGATAAATACACATAATCGATGAAAATCTCCAAAGTTATATACGGTAAATTCTGTGTTCTGAAAAGATGGATTCTTTTGGACAAAAATCTTTTTCAAAAGCTTTTTTGGAACATTCCTTTCAAATTATAATTATTATTTCTTTCAAAACAAAAAAAAATCCTTTCAAAGCATAAACTACTTTTCAATGATGAAATAATCAACGAAATTCAAGGCCCCAAAAAAATTTCAACCTTTTTTTTGTATTTAATAAAATGCTTAGTTCCTATTGAAGACTTATGCATGTAAAAAACAGTCTCCAATTATGTCGATCTTCTCCCTCAAGGCTTGATAAGCAAATTACCTTTCCCAGATGCTTTTGTCAAGAGCTAACGTGCCTAAAAATAAGCTTTAAAAAGCCGATAAAAATACAGAGATAGAATGTGCAAAGCTGCCAATTACGATAACAAGCCGAAACTGGAGAATTTTTTTTAAACATCAATTTTTACTTTGGATTTTTTTCTAAATTCTAAACTTCAATTAGTGTTGGGGAATTGGGTTGGATGAATTGCTTGAATAGTAGTATTGTTCTTTTATGTAACATCGTTTAATCCCCTTTCCATTTATGCAACAAGTGCGAAAAGTAGTACGCTTTTAAACGAGAGGATTTTATTTCACAAAAGAGAAAATATATGGTTAAATAAAGACAAGTGAATAAATATGAACTTTACACACGTGTTGCAGACATATTCTTCATAATTATACATGTAGAAAATCAAATCTTATAAGTTCAAAAGTATTCTTAAAGTTTTCATAATGTTTTTACGCAAAGCACTTTAAAAATTAGATGACGCCTTCTGCACTAAAGAAATAAGGTCCTAAAATTTGGAATCTATATCTTCAGTTGTTTGTGCTGGGCATTGATACTTCAGTCATGACTTTGTCCTTAGCACAATGTATATAGATAACTTATGTCCTATTACAAAGTTGATATCTTTTTTTAGCGTTACATTGATTTGCTACTGTTTAAAATACATATGTTATGCAATAAATACCATCGATTTTTACAATTATGTCGTTGTTGTTGCTGATCCCTGTTGTCCAGTAGAGCTAAACCAGGTCTATGATATTGGACACTCTCAAGAAATCAATCCAATAATGGTCGCTCCAGAAGATCTACTTTATCGAGCCCCAAGCACTTTAGGATGTGCTCCGGAGTGGCTTCACCTTTGGACCACTTGGTACAATTTGGGACGTTGGATGTTATTACGTTTATAATTATACTTTGAAACTACAAAACAGTTAAAAAACCACAAAGTAATTATAAATAAATAAGAAACAATAATGTTTTTGAAATATTTATTTACACACATGTAATGTGTACATTTGATGTAACATCAACATTCAACATACACCATTATATACCATTCAACAGTTATTAGTTGCATAAAAATAGATGGGTTGGTGCAAACTTCCATGCATATATATTTTTCCAAAATATTTTTTTATGTATGAGTTTGTTCAATTCGGTTACAGAAGAAATTAAATTTGAGCTCTAATACAAATGTTTTATGAGATCATGCTTTTAATATAATTATTTTATATGATGATACATAATTTGAAAAAAGTAATAAAAACATGGATATAGTATTCTAATTTAAGGGAATGGAAAAAAATCCGAAATTGTATTTTTTTTTTAAATACAAATTATCCATCAATATATGACAGCAATGTTGTGACAACAGCACAGTTAATTTGACTCACACCCAATTTCACTTTATCAAAGAAAAATTAATTACCCTTGTTTCAGTTTATACATTAGTTAATCCATTCACTATTGGTTCAAAAACATAATTAGGAATAGTGTGAATATTATCAACATTGAGCATCGTTAGCTTTTACCTTTGACTCAAACAAATTAGCACCTATTGAGCTCCAGATTTTTTTTAATTTGTTTGTTTTAGTTTTCGTGGTAAGTAAAATTAAGACAAGTGGTTTAGTGTTAAAGTTCAAGATGATAATACAGAATTTTCAACAAAATCATCTCTATTAAACATAAACTTAAATAAGGGTGTAAAAAAATAACTACTCAATATCAAATAAAATTATAAGTGTGATAGACATGGCAAAAAAAATTAAAGACCAATAATCTTTGAGATCACATGTTTTAAGTTCAATTTTAAAAATATGTGTTCGTAATATTTTTTCGGGATTTTTTCATTCGCAGATCATATTTATTGAAATTGGCTGTCATATTTTAAGCACGAAGAAAATAAATTTCATTGAGATATGCTTTAAAGGAATTGAAATGCCAATGTTTTTTTCAAATTCAAAAAAATATATAGGCGAGAGTGTTGTACCTTGGGACAATTTTTACATTTTAATTTTTTCTTCGATAATTATTGTCAAAATAAAAATTTCAAAGCAGCATTTCAACACACCAATATATTCCTCTATAATATATTTTTTTAAATTCTGGCAGCTTGAAATTAAAAAATTGCCACTCATTTAAAGTAGAGAGGATAAACTGTCCCAAGGTACTACATGATGTTGTACCTTGGGACATGCTTTATAATTCAGTCAATAGTCATACAATTGAACTAATTTGTGTCAGGAAACAAACTTTATTTCAAAATACATCATAAAATGTGCTCTTTAGAACATTTCATCACACGGAAGGAAAAAGATTTATCAGGTGTTGCCAGAATTATATTTTCAAACTTCAATCATTATAAAATATATCCAAAACAAAGCTGAGTTGTATTTTACATGTTTTGTGGAATTGCTCTTAAAATAAATAATAAAGATATTTTTATTTATCCAAAATATTAAGAATTTAATCAAATTATTAATACCGTCCCAAGGTACAACACACTACATGGTTTAAATAAAAGCAAGATAGTGGCCAATCCAAATGCATTATCATTATTTTCTCATAACCAAAATATTTTAAAATCTTCTCTTTTATGAAGAAAATAAAATGCAGCTGACTTTTTGCAAGAGTACTAAGGTAAAAAATTATATTAGAATGAGAAAAATATTTACTTTGGGGTTATGAAATATTATTTTTTGTCACCAATTCATCAATTCAATGATGCTAGTGTTAAATTTTATTATGATGATGTCTGTTGGTTAAGGCTACTATTAGAAATAAACAATGTATGAATATTGCCAATAGATTTTTAGAAATTATCAATGTCCCAAGGTACAACACTCTCCCCTACCTTAAATGTTAACATAGCATTTAACCGTTTTATTTTTTAAAAAAAACCTTGGCAAACCTTCTATTGATATCTGTGAAAACTCGACTTATCATAAAAATGTTCTTTACAATTATCTTTTTTACTCAAAGAACAGTGGCAAATCAATAACTGAAAACCTTAATTTTTTGTAATATTTATCATATATTTTTAAAAATACAACCAATAGAATAGAGTATTAATTTTTAGAACACCCTAAATTTCTTGTATAAACTATAATATATATTTAACGGATGAGTGCAAGAAATGTGCAATACATTAAAGTTTTTCTCACAAAAATAAAAAAATTACAACAAGGACAAGGAAGTACAACAATTGACCCTTGATTGTCTCACAAATACACACATTAAACAGCATAAACTCATTCTTAGCAGACCAATATTTGGGAAGCCTTTCCTGAAGTGGGGTCTGAAGTTCGTTTCACACGCAAGATTTCGGTAGTTTTCGCCGTAATTAAGATGCAAAAACCGAAGTTACGGTTTTACCTATCGTCTTATATCAAGTATATTGACAATGTTAAACGGAGCAGCAGCAACAATGTAACGTTTTCATATACTTTTCGTTTCGTACGAAACGGTGATCACCAACGTTTCCATATCATATCTTTCCAACCAAAACTTTTTTCATCACACTCTCAGAAATAACACTTTCATTTTTGACGATTCATGAATCCTCAAGCCTCAGTTCGTTAATTTTGAGGATTGTTTCGTCAAACTATCACGTGACTTTTGAGTAAACGCGAATCCTTACTTTTACGATCGTGATTTGACGATTCTGTATCTTGATTTTGAGGAAACTGAATCTTACTGTTGTACTCACATGCTCAAAAATGACGAAATATTTCTTTAGATTAGACAACATTCAAATCCTCATAAAAATGACGATTCAAATTTCCTCACTTTGAGGAAATGAAAACTCGGAGAACTTGCCAGTGACGGAATCGTCAAAATTAAGGAAAATTTCGTTGTTTTTGAGCATTCATTTTTGAAAGTGCACTTCAAATTCACATTGCATTTACTTGATACTTGAAGTTCGGAGATAAAAACCGTAATTACGGTTTCCGTCTTTAGTCACATGTGAAAGACTCAATTGACTTAACATTGTCGCTCCTTTGTCTGAAAGCGTAAGCACGGAAAATTTCCGGAACTCATGCTTATGAAACGAACCAGACGTTTGAAACCATTTATGTTTCGTACTTACAACATACAGTTATTGGTGAACACGAAGTATGACAATTAGCACTAGTGGAGCATTTTTGTATTATACACACCAGCCTAGTTAAACAAGCAAAGCTTTGCTCTCCGTGCTAACCTAATTTGGGTAAAAACAAATAGTAAAAATTCAGGGGAAAAGCGCGATTGGTCCGTTAGTTGGAAACTCTTAAGGTAATACTTACATACAAAATTATTTGAATACAATTTAACCAAAATACATTTTTCATTATAATAAAGTTGCAAAATTTTCTAAAAAAATATTCAAATATGTTTGATCTGCTTATGTGAAATTTCTGTTTTAGACATGTTTTCTGGATGGATTCGCATATAATTTATGGATCTCTTTACATCCGCGGAAGGACCTTTTCCATAGCATATTTCTATTTGCCCAACAAAGGTTAGCAAGGAGTGTAGAATCGTAATTCGCTTGGGTCTGCTGAAAGAGAGTATGATTCATTTATCGCGACAGTTTGCTTAGCAAAATCAAAATGCACATTTGCATGTGCATTGCAAAGCAGAATGTACATTTATCAACAGTAACATTTATGATAACAGCAACATTTATAAAATACAATAAACAAACACATTTTGCCAGGTGAGTCACAAGAAATGCCGGATTTTTTTTGTGTGAAAATTTTAATAGTTTTTAATACTCTTCAATACAAGACTAACATTGGAATGATGTCATGAAGTGGCACAGTGAATTGAGCCATCTCCCTTAAAAAGCAATCCCGCCATGCAAGTTTTGCGAAACCGCTATATTCCTTGATCTGGAACACTACTGCTCAATATTTAACCAATTTTTCAATAAATGGGAACTTTTAAAGCCTAATTAACATATTATAAATAGATATTGCTTCCATTCAATAATCGGAATAATAAACGGGAAAATATAACAAAGCGCTATCGCTTAATTTATTATCATTGTGTTATTTTTTACTAATTTTCTGCCATTTGAATTTTTTTAAAAGATCAAACTGACTCTTCATTGTATAATCGTTAATTATTGTCATTTTCGAAATTCAAAATTTCAATCAAGATCAATGTTCACTCTTAAAACAAAAGAGTGATTTCCACTAAAGTTGGAGAAGTGCATTTTCGACACTGGAAAGGAGTGAATATTGTCTCAGACTGAGTTTAAATCACTCGTTTGGAGTGCTCCTGTCGGAGGTTTAACACACAAAGGATCCACTCCAAAAGGAGAAGTGCATTTTCCTGACTGGAGGAGGGAAAATCAATCAGAATGAGTTAAAATCACTCGTTCGTTTTAAGAGTGTATGCCACCAGATCAATAGACTATTAGGAAAAAGTTGCTATTGCGGATCCTTACTTAATTAGGAAAAAAAACTGACTATACATACTTAGTAGCACACCCTTTATAATATGAAGGTTTCTGAGCAGTTGAAAATACGTATGTTTGGAACCTAAACTTACTTCATTTTTGGTTAACTGATAAGTCTGATTTGGCTACATTGAGCGTTGTTAACGTGGCATATGGCTGCCACTCAAAACTATTTTGAAGAACTTTCTATAGGTAATCAGCAGATTAACATATGTTTGGAAGCATAACATACAAGGCAACAAGAACGATGCATCACAACACATAACGACAAACAAGGAGTGCAGAGTACCTACCCAACAATTTCAGTGATCATCACTTTAACACTTTTACTGCGTTTCCTGAATGAGTTTAATGAAAGGCCATTTCAATAGAGCTAATGCAGTTTTGAATTCGCAACCTCTGCGAAAGTAGTGATATCATCATCTGGTTATTTAACTATTATTACTAGCCTTTGAGCTGCTGCGCTCGGGTTCGAATCCCGGTAAAGGCATGGATGTTTGTGTTTGTCAATAAATGTTGTTATTTGCCTAAGTGTTTGTGGCGTCCTTCTTTGTGTGTCTCTTGTGACTGTCTCTTCTGGCGAGCGGGGTAATGGGCTATATAGCCTACGCCCTTCCCTTCTAGAGGGCGCAATCACTGTTATTTGTCATACTTAACTATTAAGGTTTTAAAGCTTTAATTACTACTCTAAAATATTCTGAAGAGTGGAACAGAGTGCTTTTTAAATTTTATCACTTATTTTGAGACCGGATGTTATTTTCCTTTTCAAATTTGTTCCCTTTGGCTGTTAAGAAGATTTTTAAATCTTGTAAGAAAATGCTTTACAAAAAATTCTTTACAAATTCAATTTGTTTACATGGCGAAGCAATACTTTCGCATAGATTGCAATTTCAAAGCCATTGCCTTAATTAGCTCTATGAGACTGATTAACGACTGAACATTCCTCATAAGGCATAAAGACATTTTTTTAAACAACAGCAAAAAGGACACAAACATCTTTCACAATGAGAGAAATCATAGAGAAAACTAATGAAAGACCAGAACGACCACACCTACGGTGACGTGATAGCTACGTCAAACGATTTTCTGTCCCAGAACCAAACCACTCGGCAGTCAAACTATACTCCGTTCTTAATTGATCATTTTGCTCAGATACTACTTAACTTTTTTCTTTTTTTATTTTTTGTTTTCAAGCATACACATTTTATAATTTTATATTTGATTTTGTGTAGCGCCATTTTTTTTTAAGTCCCCTAAAAAGTTATCAGTAAGTAGGAGTAAGTTTAGGAAAAATCTTAAATATTTAAAAATAATATTTGAAACTTCTCAAATTCCCAATTGACTATATAACCTCAATCAAATGATTATGTAAGTAAGTAACGATAAAATAAATACAAAAAATACCTTTTTTTAAAACTAATACTTATCTGTAAATCCAATACATGACATTGTTAATATTTTTTAAAAAGCAAATCATTGACATTCGTGATTCAAAGATAAATGATTTCGTTGTGTTTCTAATTTTCGTTGAGAGATTAATTCGGTTTGTTTGAATAAACATCAAACTATAGCTAGGGTAGTTGGTGGCGCGATTCTTACTTTTGAAATACTACAAATACAAAGCATTCTTTCTTGAGTTTATTATACGTATATATTTCTTACATAGATTAAAAACATTTATTTTGAATTACATAGTCACACATAATTGGTAATAAATCGCATTGTTTCATAAATGTAATATTTTGGATAGCTAATATTTTGCATAGAGACACGACGATTGTTTTCGCAAAAAGATTCTAGAACTTAAGAATTGTAGGCACCATTCAGCAATTTTATTTTCGTAAATTAATAATGTAAAACAAAAAAAAAAGCTGTATAGTTTAATTTACTATTGAAACCAAAATATTTGTCAAGTATTGCTTTCAAATTTTTTCGTTTTTCACAAAGTATGAAACTAGTAATATTAATAATAATAAAGTTACTTGAAAAAAAATTGTCATCTAGGTTTTTTCCCTTCGTATTTGCTTGTTGTCTTACATATTTTCGAACGTAATAAAAATATTAATTTTTTTAAAGCAATACTTTGGCAGGTATGTACTTTTGTCATAGAGAATACATTGAATACGATTTAAGAATTCACTGTAAAAAGTCATAGGAATTATGGGATTGGCACGATACATGATAATACAAGAAAATTAATCGCGACCTCCTCCTTAAATGGTTTATTTTTTAATGAACACTATCTAGTTATCCAAGTAGCACGATATATCTATAAATTGACGAAATATAGTAAACATCGAAATTTGATTGGTTCATAAAGATTCAATCGAATCGTACGGCACTTTTGACACAGGGAATTACTGAATTTTTTTTTATTTAGTTTGAGTTGAAAATATAAACGATATTTGGCTTGATTTTTGATGTTTTCGTCAAAAAGCAGGCAAGACCTATGTGACAATGTAAAATTCCAAACAAGTGAAAAAGTATTTAAAGTAGCTAAATTGCATCTGTAAGTGTTTGCTGACGGTATTTATAACCTTTCGTATAATCATAAGTTTGTGCTACCTGGATACGTATTAGCAGTATCTACAGAAATGACTAGGGCAATTTTTATCCTGCAACTATATAGGATGATTAAAAAAAATGATACTTGTTTGATACTTCATATCATTAAAAGGGTATCATTATTTCTAGGTCACCTTACTATTCACTCCATTATCTTAATGGTTGTAAAATTATTGAGCAGTTTAAGTCATTTTTGTATATACTGCCAGATCAAAACAGTCCCGATACTCACACATTAATTCATATAATAACGCATTTTGCGTCTTTCGTCGGAATTGGCAAAGGGTCGGGGAGCTCCGGCACAGGTCCTGACTTCTGCATGGCAAAAGTGGCACTGAGACATGACAACTTCCTCCCCAGGCGGCGCGACAGTCGCCTGCTCTTTCGCCTGTAGAGGTCGCTCTCTTCCAACAGTGCCTCCTCTCTTTCTTCTATGGCTCGAGCCATCTGCAACAGCTCGACGAATACGCGTCGCACGTTGGTGTCGAGCTTGGCGCTCGCCTCCATGAAAGCCAAGTCGCCAAGTCCTTTCGACCATTCGGACACTGCCTGCTCAGCTGTTGACAGAGACACCTGGCGATGGGTTTCTAGGTCACATTTGTTGCCCACAATGACCACTGGAACTTGAGGACCTAAAAAAATGCGTATTGGTTCATATAACTAGTGATTGTCTTATCATTGTGCGCAAATGACCCTAAACGTTTCTTTTTCTTTGACTCGCTTTTTTTGGAAGCTGCCTAATTACCCGTATAGTGCCACTGGTAAGATGCTGATTTGGTAACAGAAGCTATTTGGATTTAGACTCATCGAAATATGTACCGTTAATATAACGAACGCAAAGTAAAAAAAATAAAAGAAAATAAGAGTGGAAAAACCTTAAATGTACAATGCAAAATTCAAATTAAAACTTAAATTAAACGACATCATCATATAAAACCGGTTTTTCGGTAAAACCATTTCCGGTTTTTCATCTTTTATCCACCACCTTGTCACCCTTAAACCTGCCTCGTTTCGAAAATCCTTTTTCAACCAGGAGATCAAATAGCGGTTCACGCACAATCTCTTTTCGCCATAGTCGTGTTACTTAATTCGAAGCTTTATTATTACCTATAATAATCCTTCGGTTTTTCAAAAAAAAAAAAAAAATCTGAAGCCACTACTTTGGTCTAGCAATTGAAGAGTACAGGGGAAAAACAACTTCATTGCGTAATAATTTTTCCTTATTATCTTTTGCTTGGCGGGACTTCGGGGACAGGCAACTGGTTTTTCCTACTGTTCCTCTTTCGTGGTACAAATGTGCGACTCGTTCCAACTGATTTCTGGCTTGAATCAGGGTTGCCACAAGAGAAAAACAAAATGAGTAGCCCAGTTTCCTTACACCAGTTTAGGCGATGACTCGCTATTGCTGCCAAAGAATCCTGATGCAGACAGATTCCTATGCAATGAAGTTCTCTCTCCCTTATACTCTTCAATTGTGGATTGTATTCAAGCGACTTACCCCTGATGTCGTGTATGAGCTGGAACAGTTGCGCCGCCTCCCGGAAAGACTGAAGCGAGTCCACGGAGTAGACCAGCAGGAATCCCCGCCCGGACCGGATGCTGAGCTCGCGCATGGCTGGGAAGTGGTGGGAGCCAGCAGTGTCCAGGATCTCCACCGTGTGCGAGATGCCATCTATAAAACAATACAATATAACCAATAATGGGGTTGTTTCAGGTGACGTAGTCCTCCCACTTTTCATAACTGCACTTCCTTCAATAGGAGCTTCGAATGGTGTTCTGTTTCCAGCCTGTGACATTGATTCACCAATTGAGGCTCGATAAATGAAGAGTACACGGGAAGAACCGCTTGGTTTTTTTAATAGTCTTCCAGTAATTGCGTCTGCTTGGCGGACATTGGCGACAGGAAACTGGTTTTCTTTCGGTTCTTCATTCGCGGTACAAACGTGTGACTTGTGTTCATTGATCGCAGACGTGAATCAGGGTGGCCTCGAAAGAAAAACAAAGCGAGTAACCGGTTTCTTAACACCAGTTTAGGCGATTTCTCATTATCATCGCCAAAGAGGCCTACTGATGAAAGCATTCTACGAAATCAAGCGGTTTTACCCGTGTACTCCTTAAATGTTATTTTTTCGCCATTTCTGTTGCCACTCATAGCCTGAAACATACCCATTTACGGATTTACAGTGACAATTGTAGATCAACAAGAACAATGTTTTGTCTCCAAACATAACACGTCATACTTAGTCTTCAACCCAACTTCCTACAGTACCTAAACTCCTCGGCGCAACAGCCCGTTGGTGGGCCTAGGTCGGCCGTGCCCATTTTAGCTTACGTGGCCGAGAGCTGTAGGTGCAGGCATATGTCCCACCTACCCATGGATTCCTTTACAGCAACACTGTAAAAATTTGCCGGTTCGCAATTAATACTTTCATAAAGTTATTTTCCATCAGATTTAATGGAGTAAGTTTACACTAAGTTTTGAAGTGAACAACTCTCCAGAGACTCTTCTTCCACAACAGTCTCTCTCATGTCGTATGAGCTGTATACAGTATTCTTGTATGTATTTCTATTGCATTTGCCAATGTTAAGCAATAAGCTTTTATTCCAGATTTCTCTTTTTTTTTTCACTCTTACGATCTCATAAGAACGTTTTGCCATCCTAATTATTATGTTGTATTATGTATACACTCCTAAAACGAACGAGCGATTTTAACTCAGTCTGAGTAATTTTCACTCCTCCAGTCTGGAAAATGCACTTCTCCTCTTGGAGTGGATCCTTTATGTGTTAAACCTCCGACATTATCACTCCAAACGAGTGATTTTAACTCAGTCTGATTCCCCTCTTCTCCAACTGGAGTGGATTTCACTCGCTTGTTTCAAGAGTTTACATCTTTCATACGTTTTATGTCATATGATTTTTCTCAAAAAGGGCTGTGAGGCACCCTGTGGTCAGTGTCTTGATCTACGGTTCGGAAGGTCCCGCGATCGAGTCCTGGTCGCTGAAAACTCACCGAGTATATGCTGAGTACGTGCTCGTTAAATCTGTTGGGTCCGAAAGTCCTGTGGGGGGTCATTGCGCAGTTTCCCACGGGTACAGGTTCATGGAGACTATTTCCTTCCCCTTCAGGCACATGTCTAAATTGTGGTGTGGGCGCGTGATAGATGGCAGCATCTGTCACGTATATGTGTGCATGTGAGTGTGTGTGTTGTGACTGTCTTACTTGACGAAGGTTTATAAGCGGCTCTCTGAGCAAGCACACGAGCCTGGAAATATATGTATATCAACCAACCAACCAATCTTCAAAATGTAGGAAGTAGTAGTTGCAATATTGCCGGATCAGCGACACTTAAGGGGTCATAGGAGTCTTAAAAATGAGCAAAGAAGGCACTACAAAGCATAGTTTGATCTTCCATGTAATTTTTTAACTACTCAATATATAAGTATATTTTTTTATATGTAATTCTACAAGATTTATGTATTATAAAACAAATTTTAAAATTTATGAAACTTTAGCCAAAACTAAAATAAATTATATTAAATATAAAGCTATTTGAACACATTGGGATTAGGCCTGTTCGGCAAATTTTGAGGTCAAAATTGAAAAAAAAATGACCAAGAAAGTGACTTTATATTGTACAAATATGTACAAACAAAGACTTATACCTAAATTCTCAGCTCAATTTTAATTAGAAATTATTTTAAGAACTTTTTTCTTAAAAAATTAATAAAAATTTTGATTAAATTTTTTTTAAAAAATAATTTCTAATAAAAATTGAGGTGAGAATTTAGGTATAAGTTTTTGTTTGTACATATTTGTACAATTAAAAGTCATTTTCTTGGTCATTTTTTCAATTTTAACCTCAAAATTTACCGCCCAAGCCTAATCCCAATGTATTCAAACAGCTTTATGTTTAATATAATTTATTTTAGTTTTGGCTAAAGTGTCATAAATTTTAAAATTTGTTTTATATTAAATAAATCTTGTAGAATTACATATAAAAAATTATACTTATATATTGAGTAGTTAAAAAATTACATGAAAGATCAAACTATGCTTTGTAGTACCGTCTTTGCACATTTTTAAGACTCATATGACCCCTTAATACGGAATATTCAGTACAAATAATCATTCAAATTACTTAATTTACAAGTATATTGCAATGGTAGGCGGAAACCACTAATGTAATATACTTGTTAATCTATTTGTTTGAAGGTGGGTGGGCACCTTCAACCAATTAGATCGTTTCGAGAACTGTCCCTCAATCTCAGTTTGCATCCCCATTGTTTTACAAGTTAAGCCGAAAGGAGTTATCTCATATTTTTGAAACCTTGTTATAGGCTTTTATATGATATATCAGGCTTAGATCGACTAAGTTTATTAATGGAATGAGGAAATGGAACTTTAAAAAATTAGTCAAAATGTCCAAATTGTGTTTATTCAATTTGATAAGTGAAATCGTATCTTTCTCTATTAAGAGGACTCTCTTTGGAATTCCACATCTTGAAAATCGTAATGTTATTCCAATTAAAAACATTCGAAAGTCAATTACCGCCACAAATTTGTTAAAAGGTTACTAGTTTTTTGTATCACTGTAAAGAACGAAATGAACTAAAGAGATAAAACTAATTTGTTTTGTGAAAATCACATATTTAGTATTTTTAATAATTTTTTTAAAATAAAATTTAAAGCTGACTAAATTTTTTACAAATTTCAAAAAATTATTAAAGATACTAAATAGTGATTTTCAAAAAACAAATTAGTTTTATCCTTTTAGTTCCTTTCGTTCTTTACAATGATACAAGAAACTAGTAACCTTTTAATAAATGTGTGACGTAATTGACTTTCGAATGTTTTCCATAGGAATAACATTACGATTTTCAAGATGTGGAATTTCAAAGAGAGTCCATCCAAACAAATTTTCTTTTTGATACTGACTTATCTTGGAATGCGCCCTCTAGAAGAGAGGAGCATAGGCTTTATAGCCCGTTACACCACTCTCCAGAAGTGACACAGATACAAAAGACACATATAGAAAGGACGACACAAACACATAGACAAATAACAACATTTATTGACAAACACAAACATCCATGCCTTACAGGGATTCGAACCCAAACCCAGAAGCTACAAAGGCTAGCTCCCTATCACCATTGTGCTGCCGGGTCGGCTTCTTTTTTATATTTAGTAGTATAACTTATTCAAAATTTCCAAAGCGGATTTATTTAAATGCCACGTTAGTATATTATATGCCTTTCTCCGTATATGGTAAAGTGATGTATCAAACAAAGATATAATTTTTTAAGAAACAAGAACAATTAGAACAACAAGAAACAAGAACAACAAGAATTAAAATAATTAAACAAGAGTGCAAATACAGTTCAAGTCCATTTTATTCATTGGAAAGTAAAGTTCATGATTATTTCAGATCAAAGCAAAATGTGATATTCAAATAACCTTCACTCTTAAAACAAAAGAGTGAAATCCTCTCCAATAGGATAATTGCATTTTCGACACTGGAAAGGAGTGAAAATTAACTCAGACTGAGTTAAATCATTGGAGTGATCCTGTCGGTGTTTTAACTAAAAAAAGAGTGAAATCCACTCCAATGGGACAAGTCCATTTTCGACACTGAAAAGAGTGAAAATTAACTCAACAGTTAAATTCACTCTTTTGTTTTAAGAGTGTTCGTAATCCTTAAAACTTACATTACATACCAGCTTACCTCCCATACCATACATTAAAAAATTATCAAGAATTTAACGTATAGGATTTTAATAAAGCGCTTTCTCAATGTAGAATTCCAACCGCTGGTGCTTTTCGATGAAACCCGATTCAATTATCCACTGTCCCTTAGTCCGGTAAACCGCTTCAAATCAGAGCACCTGTTGCTAAGAGACAGTCTGGATACATTGTTTCAGCTTAACAATTCTATTGAGAATTTAAGGCTTGTGTGGCAGTAAGAGACCGTATTGTTTAATCTTCAATATTTTCTTAACCCTTTCAGTCCCAGTGATGCCATTTGGCATCATCACTTTCAATATTTTTTTCAAAATGTTTATCTCCCGTTATGACATCTAAACACACATCATTCGATTCTTCATACTTTGTTCTATTAGACAATATTGTACTGTAAAAACTGTAAAAATTTACAGTTTTAAACTGTAAAATAAACAGTTATTAACTGGCGTCAAAGTTGATAGTTTTTAACTGTAAAAACAACAGTTTTTTTTACAGTGTACCAAATTTTCGGAATATATTCTTTTTATATCGTGGCCTAAGGGTAAAGGTACACCCGTGCAATGCCGGGTTTACAAAGCTAGTTTTGTATAAACGTCTAATAAATAGTTAACAAATGAAATAAAAGGAAATGGACATAGTATTTATAAACATCCGAACTAACTTAAAGTAACTATATTGAGCAACCTATTGAGGAAAGCTTTCTACGAAATCAAGCTGTTTTTCCCCTGTACTCTTTATTTGTTGCCTGGAATTTCCAATGCTTTGGCATTTGAAAATGAGTTGTCTAAGAATATTTTACTTATTAAATTATTTAAATGCCAACTTCTTGCTATGATAATGATTGTTCAAGGCATTTGTTATGAATAGAAAGGAAAAAAATTAGTTTCAGCTATATTGGTAATTTTGAGAGTGAAACCGAAATAACTAATGAAATGCAGTACGCATACCAATAAAAACAAGAGCGTTAATTCATCTGAAACATTCCCATGGAGTGTACCATTAAAAAAGTAGCCAATAAACGGACCTTATATCTGAGGAGAATGTGAGTTTTGCAATAAGACCCTTCATGGTTTCTTAAGTAAAATCTAAAAAGCTAAGTAAAAGTAAGCTAAGTAAAATCAAAGCGAATTCATTTCTGTGCATTAAGGTAGTCGAATACCCAAAATTCTAAAATTTTTACTATTACTTCAATCTTTTCCAAATTTGGCAGAGTGATTTCAAATATAATGAGCATTGCTTTTTAGGCAATTTTTTTTAAATTAAATATAATTGAATTATTTTAAACGGTGTTTTACACCTAAAAAAAAGGGTTTGTGCCAACACTTCTAGTATAAAAAGTTTTACATTAATTTACCTGAAATTTTTTACAGATGCTATTTCAATATATATCTGTGCCATGAACCTCTAACATCCGATGTAAATATATAAGTTTAAAAAAAAATGTCCAAGTGTAAGTTAATCGAAAAAAATCTTTTTTTCTGGTTAATTTATAACATTTTTCTTAATAACTTCTTTTCTTGTAATTTGTATGCAACTCTAGAGGGTAATTGCATGCATCAGTTCAAAACGAAGAATTTAACACATAATTAATGTTTATAGGATGAAAATTTATTGCGGTAGACTTGTTAGCGTAAACTTCCTTTTTAGTAGAAAAACACCGTTTAAAATAAATAAATTATATTTAAATTAAAAAAAAATGCCTAAATAGTATTATTCATTATATTTGAAATCAGTATGGCAAATTTGAAGAAGACTAAAGCAATAGTAAAAATTTTAGAATTTTGGGGAATTCTGGGTATATGCCTACCTTAAAAAATAAGAAATATAAGCTAATTACTCAAAAGTGAGGTTGAAGCTACAAAAAAAGTGATTCGTTGATAGCAAAATTAATCAAAATTAAAAGTAGATATACTTTACCAGTACTACCAATAAGGAGTAAATATATCAGAATTTTATATTATTGTTATTGATAATTATTAATTTTAATTATTTTATTAAAATTTATATTATTGATAACTGAATTTTTAATTATTTTAAAATTTCGGATTTTTTCTGATTTTTTTCCAACAGATCAAAAGGCAAGATTCTCGCTTATTCCTTTAAAAAAATAGGATGGTTAAAGAGATTTAACACAAATATTCAGGAATTTAAAAAGAATAATTTTGGTTAGAAAGAAAGGGAAGCTTAATAAGGAGATAGATTTCAACGATTATGTAATGAAATAAATACTGAAATCATAATTATGTATTTCAGAATGAGTTTTGAGTACCTGGTGATTTCCCAAGTAATTCTAAACACTTTCATACTTTCAGGAAAAGAAAAAAAACCTGTTGCATGTTAGAAAATGATCATATAATAAAATAACATCATTTATCATTCTAGTATGTCCTAATTTGATTATGCCTTATTGTGCATATACTAATAGCTTAATCTGCATTTTCCATGGTGTGCAATTAAGATTATTAAAAAGACCTCCTCTTAGGAATATATTCTAATTTCGAAGGTGGTTTTAGTACAATTATGATTATAATGGCCGGTCTGTTTATTGGAAACTTTTGGTGAGCTTGAAAATTTTTCGTAGGGTTGCTATAAATTTTGAAATGTATAAAATATGAAGTGGGTGAAGTCATTTTTGGGCATTTTCGTTGGTTGGCAACGTAATAGGTATATCGCCAAATCGAAAACCGCCATTATATCATACAGACGTTCCGTATTGAAGCTATTAACCTTTTCGCTACGAAGTATTTTTGTTTCCTCGTAATATGTGATAGGAATATAATTATCGAATCCTTAGTCGGACAGCCGTCGTGGGCCGTTTCAGTAGTGAAAGGGTTAAAGGTATATCTGCACGCTTTAAAAAAATCAAGAAAACCAAAATAATGCAATCTGTGCGGCCCCACAGCAGCACTGATAGAGCGTAAAGAGTGCATACCATAGCTGCAAAAATATATTGTAGCGAAAAAGTTTTATGTACAAATCTGTTCCAAATTTTTTTTATTTACTTTAAAGTAAAATACGCTTATTTGTTACGATGTAACTTTCCACTGAACACTTTTCTTCCAAGAATTACACGCGTGACTTCGCATTTATGAAAACGTTTCTTTATTATCCTACACATATTACATTCAAATTTAAAATAAAAAAAAAACTCTCAATAAACCACTTTAAAAGAAAGCAAATAAGCCAAGATCATTTTCGTATTTCTCCAATTTTTTTTTAGTACATCGGGTAAAAAGGAAATTGGAATTCCACGTGAATCCGCAGTGGGCGCGTCGTCATGGCAACCCCGACCCCCTGATGCCACCCAAAGATTCGAATCTATTTATGGAATGGGCTCTGTATTCGAATTTTTCCATCGACCCGAGCGAAAGAAAATAACAGTATGAATGGGAAGGGGAAATTAAGTGAACATAAGAGTCCGTTTTCTTGTTCTCTTTTTATTTATCGAAAAAATGGAGATAATGCAGTCACATCTCTTTCGTTTTTGAGAATCTTTAGGAGAAAAAAATCTTTTTATTACCTGGTTTGACTTTTGTTTCACTTGTTGCTTTAAGGTTGGTATCATTCGCCAAAATACGAAAATTCATTAAAGTACCGACAATGTTGGGAATGTTTTTTTTAAACAAAATTTTTATTTTATATTGTTACATTGTTATATCTTTTGTAATTACGAAAGTAACTAAGTTCGTATCGAAAGATTTTTAAAAAATCTAAGTCAGATTTGAGTTAATTTATTTTATAAATTGAAAGGCACAAAAAAAAAAAGAATTTAGTTATTTAAAACGAAAATGATAATGGTAAAAATCATAATAATAAAAGTATTTAGAAAAATGGAAATTAATTGATCTGAAGTCCATTTTAGACTTGATATTTTTTTATTTATGAAGAAATGAAAATAATGAATTCGCAGATCTCTTTATTCGTTCCCATTTAGAGCCTCAGTTTTTGTTTCACTTTTTGCTTTAAGATTTTTACCATTCTCCAATGAGCTCGGGCCCGGATGGCCGAGTGGTTTGGATCATTACACTAGCAGTCCACGTGCTGTACCGGGTGCTGGTTCGATTTCCGCCTTCGCCCTGAGTGTACTCCCTTTCTCTGTGTCAGTAAAAATCCTTTCTTTGTCTGTCTTACTTGATGAAGGCTTTATAAGCGGGTCTCTGATTAAGCACATAAGCCGGAATGTATCTATACCTACCCCTATATTTCCCTATCTATTTTAGTAACAAAATTACAAATAATTTGAGAGAAGTTTCTTTCTAAAACATATAAGTACATTTTTTGTAATTGTGCTTCATACTGTTAATTGTATGCAAAAAGCACATGTTATAGTTTAAAACAATAATAATAACAAGGACATTTTAAAGTGCGAATTGAAAATAAAATGAACATAAGAGTCAATATTCTTTTTCTTTTTCTATTTATAGAAAAAAATAGATAATGCAGCTAGTTGGACTTATAAATTAGCACCAGTGTAGTTAGATTTTAAATTTACTTTTGCTACCTGTTTCGGACTTTGTTTCACTTATTGCTTTAACACTGATATTTTCCATGTAAAAATCATTAAAGTGCCAACTACTGTATGCTTGGAGAATCATTTTATACATTGTTTATTTTATAAAATAGTTATATCGCTATATCTTTTGTAATAACAAAATTACAATAGTTTTGATTGAACAGTTAGTTTTTCTCAAAACTATAATTAAGATTTGAATATTTTTTTTAATTTTGAAGGTATTCAAAAAGTAATTTTTATTGTTTGAAACAGCAACAATAACAATAAAAGCAATGCGTTTAACAAAAGATTTAGACTACTAATTTATTATAAGTAGTTTTTCGTTTTGGCCTCGTTCTATTTAGTGAGAAATGGAGTTAATGCACTCACAAATCTTTTAAAAGTCAAGCAAAATTGTGGGACAGCAGTTTTATGTGATTCATGAATAGAGAAAAGATTTTGTTCTAAAGAAAGAAAAGATCAGTATTTTTTTACAGTACACTCTTAAAACAAACGAGAGATTTTAACTCCGTCTGAGTTAATTTTCACTTCTCCACTGTCAAAAATGCACTTCCCCTATTGGAGTGGATCCTTTGTATGTTATGCTAAACCTGCGACAGGATCACTCCAAACGAGTGATTTTAACTCAGTCTGAGTTAATATTCACTCCTTTCCAGTGTCAAAAATGCACTGCTTCTATAGGAGTGGATTTCACTCTTTTGTTTTAAGAGTGTATAATAAAAAGTAATTGTAATGTTTAAAACGAATGTAATACCAGAAAGATTAGAAACAGTACTGTGGCCACTCATAAAGTTAATGTCTTATATATTAAGGATTTGTGTATATTTGCTTAATAATTTGAAAGGTATGCAAAAAGCAAATTTTATTGTTTAAAACAAATATAATAATAACAAGATTTAACAAAAAAGGGAAATTAATTGAATATAAATCCCTTTTCCGTTTTCTTCTATTTCTATTTATCGGGAAAAGAAGATAATGCACTAACAGATTCCTTTAATGGAGTCCATTTGAAGTCACGTTTCTTTGTTCACCTGTTGCTTTAAGGTTGTTATCCTTCTGCAATGGCTTTTAAAAGAATATTCCGTAAAATGACGCCTACGTCAGGTGCACTTTTCTTATAACAAAATGTTTTGTTCATAAACTGGTTACTATTTTTATAATATTTTTGAAATCAAAAGTACAACAAGCAAAACTTTTGTAATTAAAATTTTCACAATTAAGTCGATTAAGTTTTTTTTTTTTAAGTTTTTCAATTTGAAGTACACATTCTACTCTATTCATTTAAATTTATCTTCGACTGAACTGGGTTCCCATTTGCTTTACTTTAATAAATAGGTGCTGATTGATGATGCAAAGATTTCCGAGATTGATTATTTATATTTTTTAAATCGGAAAAATTCTGCATGCTTATGGTACATTGTAAAACCATGCTACATAACGTTTTCTGTAAAATTTGTGGAAGCTAGCTCCCTCCGGTTTTACCAAGAAATGTAACGTTATACCATGAAAGAAACTAATTTTACGGTGTTAACTCTTTATTACTATGCAGCTTCAGTAAATTTACTCTAAGGTTTTATAATGTAGAGTATGGAACATTTTAACTTAATACAAATCACAATTTAAATTACATACTTGATCTAATATATAAACTTTTGTCATTATTAAACCTTTATACTAATTGCTGAATCTAAACGTTAATAATTTCCTAATTCGACGGAAAATATTGAATAAATTGCATTAGAATTTTGTTTGGTAAAGCCATAATCTTCTTCTTAATGTGCTTTGATTTTAAAAATATATAATTGCCGATAATATAGAAACAAAAAAAATCATTTTCGTTTCAATTACTAATCTTTTAAATAATGGGGATGCTTCATGACGTGTTCCAACGGTTTGTTTTCATTTGTTGTTTGGAATTACTTTTGTTTTGAAATTCGAAAAAGAGTTTTTTAAGAATATTAAACTTATTTTTTTGATGAAAACCTCTTGCTGTGCTATTGGTTTTTCAAAGCATTTTTTAAGAAAGCTTGCATAGAAATAAATGGTTTTTTCATCTATTTCGGTCATTTTGAGAGTGAAACAGAAGCAAGCAATGAAATCGCAATACAAAGAAAAATAGGGACCAGAACGTCATCTGAAACATTCCAATTTTCTTATTGAATGGATTATTACAAACAATCAAAACAAAAATGGTATTGTCTCCCTAAAATAGAATATCTGGATATAAATAGTGTTGTACTCCATAAGATAAATAAAATCATTCATTTGCATTCTACTACTATATATAAAAAAGTAAATTTCGTAAACAAGTTATCCTGATACACTGAAAAACACTTTAAACTAAATATTTACTAGTTAGTATTACTAAGTATAAGTGACAAGTATTTCCAAAGTTTAAATCTAAAAAGTTTTTTTTTTTTTATCTCAACAGATAATTCTTCAGTGCCATTGAGCATTAAATTATAAGTTCGAAAAAAAATGGTTTCTAATAATAGTCAGCTGCATAAAGAGTTTAAGTGAAAAAAAGTTAAAAATGTTGAAAATTATAAGGAATGTATGACTTCTTGCATGACAAATGGGACAAATTACCCAGTTAATGAACTCCAAATCCTATTATGCACTTGCAATATTTGTTTGTAAAGGAGACAGAAATATTTGAAGAGTACAGGGAGAAAACCCCTTTCGTTAGACTTTAGAGCTAGGCGAGACCTTAGCGACACTAGAGCTACACGAGGGCTATTGGCGACGGGCGTCGTATTTTAGAACCACAGTCAAGTGACTAGCCGACACATGAATAGGCACCCAACGCAAGTGTTGTGATCTGAGACATTTACACGAACGACGTCAGTGGTAAAAAGACAATAAGAACAATAGTTTAGACACCAGTAATTTTGTAGCAACTCAACTTAACTCCATGTTCTTGATATACAATTAATTCTTCCTGGTATTCTTAATCATTCTGTATTCTGATCTCATTAAAGTATGTTGTGTTAACAACCCGTCCTCCTCTGTTCAGAGTATGTAACATTTCTGGCGACGAGGCGGTTCGCCCACGATTCTATATACTAAAGAAAGTAAATTTAATGCAGTTAAATTTTTTACAATGTTTCTTCGAATCAAGATGACTAAAAAGGGCGACTTCAACGGCTAGCGTGTTAGCCAAGTTTCTGCTGGGCTGAAGGACACCTGGACACTGTGTTCGTATTCCCGATTGCTGGAATGGGTCATGCGTAAGCTTTTTTTAGATTCAGTTACTTTTCTGTATTTTTATTGTTTTTAAGTAGTTCTATTAAGAATTCTATATTGTCAATTTTAAAACGGTTTTTAAAATGGCAGAACAGGCAACTACCGTGCAATATTTTGGTTCCGTCGGAACTATTTCTGAGTTCGATGTTTCTAAACCACAAAATATTGAATTGTATTTAGAACAGCTAGGCTTTTATTTGGAAGCAAACAATGTTCGTGATGATTCTAAAAAACGAGCTACGCTGTTAGCAGTGTGTGGTATGAAAACACTTAGTGTTATTCGTAATCTTGTTGTTCCGAATAAACTTAGTGAGGTTACGTATGAGACCATAATAGAAAAACTTAAAACTCATTTTTCACCTAAATCGAATGAAATTTTTAAACGATTCAAATTTCATAAGCGAGTTCAAGAAAGGAATGAGCCGTTTAATTCGTATGTTGCTGAACTTAGAAAATTAGCTGACGGGTGTAATTTCGAGAATACTTTATCAAATAGGATAAGAGATCAAATTGTGTGCGGGATAAATGACGAAGAGGTTCAAAGACGTTTACTCTCTGAGTCTACGTTAACCCTGGACATGGCTATTTCAATGGCTTTGGCCGCTGAATCTGCTGCTGCTCAGTCGCGGCTGATGCGTTCGGAAAATTCGTTTACAAGAAATTCGCAGCAGGCAGTGGATTTTTTAAAGCATAAAAAACCCGCGAAGGGTAAACAGCAAAATTCTAAAATTGAGAATGCCAAAGTTTGTTTTAGCTGCGGATCAAATCATGTTCGTGCAGAATGCAAATTCCGTAACGCAATATGTCATTTTTGCAAGGGTAAAGGTCATATTCAAAAAGTATGTCGGAAAAAGAATTCTAATTCGTTTCGTACAAATGAAATTCAGACACCGGAGGAATACGTTAATTCTTTACAGAGTTCGTCGTTTAAGCAGAAAATCGAGGTACAAATAAAAGGGAAAAAATTAAGTTTAGAGATTGATTCGGGTTCTTATTATTCGATAATTTCTATGAGCACTTTTCAACGTGTGTTTCAGGATGAAAAACCGGAAATTCGTGAAACTCGTGTAGAATTGCGGGATTTTCAGGGAAACAAAATTCCACTTGCGGGGTTTTGCGAAGTTCTAGTGACTTTTAAAGACCGTAAAGCGAATCTAGAATTATTGGTTTCAAAGGAGCGTTGCACCAATATTCTGGGATATTCTTGGTTTGAAGGTTTGGGAATTTATTTAGGTGGAATAAACGAGACCAAATCTGACAGCATCAACGATTTACTTTACAAGTATCGTGATGTATTTAGTGAGGGACTGGGTTCTTATTTGGGAAAACCTATTTCTTTGCCGTTGAATCCGGAATGTCCCCCAATTCGATTCAAATCAAGAAACGTTCCGCTCGCTATGAAACCTAAAATTGAAAATGCTTTAGATAAGTTGCTTAAAGAAGGGGTGATAGAGCCAATAGCAGATCCTAAGTGGACCACGCCTGTTGTCCCAGTTATTAAACCGTCAGGGGAAGTAAGGCTGTGTGGTGATTATAAAGTGACGTTGAATAAGGCTATGGTTGACCACCCCTACCCCGTTCCTGCTGTGAACCATTTGATTTCAAACTTAAAAGGAGGGGGATTTTACGCAAAAATAGATTTAGCACAGGCGTACCTACAACTACCAGTTGACGAAAAATCGGCTGAGGCCCAAACAATTATTACTCATAAAGGCGCGTACAAGGTAAAACGTCTCCAATTTGGTATAAAAGTTGCTCCTGGAATTTTCCAAAATCTGATCGAGAACTTGTTCTTGAATATGGAAGGAGTAGTTCCATATTTTGATGATTTGTTAATTGTGGCAAATTCAACTGAAGAGCTAGTCTCGCGATTAGAAAATGTTTTGGCTAAATTAATGGAGTACGGGTTAAAAGCCAATCGAAACAAATGTCTTTTTGGAGTTCGTGAAGTTGATTTCTTGGGGTACCGGATAGATAGGAAAGGAATTCACCCTTCTAGGTCAAAAGTAACCGCGATTCAGGAGTTCCCTGTGCCCGAGAATAAAACGCAACTACAAGCGTTTTTGGGGTTGTTGAATTTTTATAATGGATTCTTGAAGGATAAGGCAACAGTAGCAGAAGTTCTTCATCGACTACTTGATCAAAACTCTAAGTGGAAATGGACAAAAAAGCATGATGAGGCTTTTAAGACCTTACAAAATCTACTCAGTTCAGACAGCGTTCTGGTTCCTTTTGATGAAAAACTACCAATTGTACTAACCTGCGACGCGTCTCCTTTCGGATTAGGGGCCGTTTTGAGTCATATTCTTCCCGATGGGAAAGAAATGCCCATTGCGTTTGCTTCTCGTACTTTAACGTCTGCCGAACGAAACTACGCCCAGATAGATAAGGAAGCATTGGGAATTGTGTTTGGAGTAAAGAAATTCCATCATTTCTTATTCGGTCATAAATTCACCATTATTACGGACCACCAACCGATTTTAGGAATTTTCAATAATACTAAACCTACCAAAGAGATAATGTCCCCTAGAATGCTGAGGTGGTGTTTACTTCTAAACGCGTACGACTATTCGATTATTCACAAACCAGGAAAAAAGATTCAAAATGCTGACGCGTTAAGTAGGCTACCCATGAAAAGTAAGGATTTTGAGGTTCCATCTCCTCTTGAAGTTCTCTTTACTGAGGAACTAGAGAACCCGCCACTTTATGCTGCGGACATTGCAAAAATGACATTGCGTGACCAAATACTCTCTAGAATCCTAAATTTCGTTTTGAAGGGTTGGCCCAATAAACCACCCGATTCAGAATTCCAAACATATTTTTCTAAAAAGAACGAGCTGTCAGTTCACAGGAACTGTTTGCTTTGGGGAAATAGGGTGATAATTCCAGCATCGGGAAGGTTCCGTGTCCTAAAAGCTCTACACCTTGGTCATCCTGGCATCGAGAGAATGAAAATGCTTGCCAGATCCTATGTATGGTGGCCAGGCATGGATCTTGACATCGACTCCTTTGTCAAGAACTGCACAGACTGTGAATCCTCTCGTCACTTGCCTCCACGAGCACCTGTGCACCCTTGGGAAATCACGAGTCGTCCTTGGTCCCGTCTGCATGTGGATTTTGCGGGACCATTCCAGGGTCAAGATTTTTTCATACTCGTTGATTCCTTCTCCAAATGGGTGGAAGTTAAACGAATGCCTTCTACGACCGCTGGTGCGACCATTGATGTTCTCCGAGAAATCTTCGCTACTCATGGTCTTCCAGAGGTGGTAGTCTCCGACAATGGCCCTCAGTTTACCTCTGCTGAGTTCAAATCTTTTCTGGAACGAAACGCTATTCGCCAAATTTTGATCGCTCCAAGACGACCAGCTGCCAATGGCCAAGCAGAAAGAACTGTTCAAACAGTTAAAGACTCCCTGCGTCGGATAATTCAAGGATCTTGGAAGAAAAGATTGGCAAATTTTCTCCTGCAGCAGCACTGCACGCCAACCACAACTACGGGAACCAGTCCTGCAGAGCTGTTGATGGGGAGGAGGGTTCGCACGGTTTTGGATAGCCTCCATCCGGATCTAACAGAAGAGCGGAGAGCCAAGCAGGAGATGGTCTATCGACAGGGTTGTGAAGATCGTGGCATACGACATTTTCTAGAGAATGACTCCATCTTGCTGAGAAACTACAATCCCGGCCCACGTTGGATTCCAGCCACAGTGATAGAAACCACCGGTCCTGTCTCTTACCGGGCTCGTACCGAAGATGGACAGATCAAGCGATGCCATGTGGATCAGATGTTAAGGAGGAATGCCGAACCACCAGTTCCAATAACTTCGGACAATCCTACCTCGGATGAACCACCTTCTTCGACAAGTCCACCTGATCCGATGGGTCCTGCAGAGCAACAGTCCTTTCCTGCTGTGCAAAGTTCCAGTGAGGAGTCTAAGCGATCCATCACGCATCTCCCGGACTTTGCTCCTGAACCTCCTAGACATTCCTACAACTTAAGACCGCGGAAACCTCAAAGTTGATGGGGAGGAGTGTTGTGATCTGAGACATTTACACGAACGACGTCAGTGGTAAAAAGACAATAAGAACAATAGTTTAGACACCAGTAATTTTGTAGCAACTCAACTTAACTCCATGTTCTTGATATACAATTAATTCTTCCTGGTATTCTTAATCATTCTGTATTCTGATCTCATTAAAGTATGTTGTGTTAACAACCCGTCCTCCTCTGTTCAGAGTATGTAACAGCAACAATTAAAGGTAACATCGTACGCAGCTTTAGGACTTTGAAGGATATTTAACGTGTACTCCCTCTGCACGGGGTATTATTCGTCGAACATTTTTGGGGTTGCACGGCCGTTTATAGGCCAACAGTTATTTTTGGTGATGCCCGGACCCGAACCTGGGACCTCTCGGCATGCAAGGCGTACACCTCATCGACTAGGCTCTCCAGCCCCACTAATCAACTGAGAATATGTCTTTATTGAGGTCTGCTTGGCAAGAGTGGACCGGTTTCTTCACTCCAGTTAAGGCGGTGACTCGCTAACATCAGCAAGCAGATCTGATGCTGACATATTTCCAGTTAATTCAGTAGTTCTCCTCTCCCCCCCCCTGGTTCTTACTAATCATTAATTTGTATAATGATGCCTAACGTTCGATGTATAATGATGATGCCTAATTTTTGAGTTTACAAAATTTTAAGGGGGTATGGGACACTTTTGACTTTTTTTAATCTTGCAGATATCAATATAATTTTTTTTCCATAAATGTATCTTAAATATACTTACACTTTTAGATAGTCAAAGGTCAATATTTTTTTATTAAAAAAAATAAAATGTTTCAAAAAGTGATGTTTCTTATTTTTGTTATAAGTCAAAAAATTATTTACTGACAAACAAAAATTTAGCATTTGTATAAACAAGAAAATGTATTTAACAAACTGTCTTTACCGATTTTTGTTATTTGCCATAGTTTTTTTTAAATATTGATTTTTTAAAAATAATTTCACAGGTTCACTTTTATTAGAAAAAATTAATAAATAAAAAAATAATTTATTTACAACTAATCCCTTAAGACAAATTAAAGATATATGTTTGAAAAATATGTGTGGAAAGTAACATAAAAACTTTTTAAATCTTAAAAAAAAAAAAACCTCAGTTTTGTTTACAAAAACCTCAGGGTCAGCTTAGGGGAATTATGGATTTAAGATAACAATGGATTAGTTCTTGCAAAAAACAGTCGAAAAATAACCGTATTTATTATGTTTTTGGCGTCAGCTCAAAATAAAAACATTCTTTTACGTCAAAAATTTGCATTCTTAAGGTTTTTTTTTTGTCTAAGCTGTTCCCTTATCCATTTTGCGAATTTTGTTGTACATATTTTAGAGTTGAAAGCACACATAAAAGAATCTGTCCAACAACCGTAATGCCAAGACATTACTTGTCAGAAGAAAACGGTCAAAGTAACATTTATTCAGAATAAATGTCATGTTTTAAAAAAGTATCTAAGTTTAGAAGACAAGTTTTAGCTGCATTTCACTTGGGCGCATTTCCTAAAATTGTCGTTCTATTTTTTTTATGTGTGATCGATAAACTTTTATTTAGAAAACTGTAGCCCAAAAAATGAAGGTTAAAAAACTATAGATCAAAATATAGATTGTGTCCGTCTAAAAAATATACTTACAGTTTATTTAAAATTTATACGTAAGAAGTAAGAAGAGTAAGAATAAGTAAGAAGAAGAGTAAGAAGAAGAAAGAACAAGAGTAAGAAGTAAGTAAATAGACTACCGGCCCGCTGGCGCAATGGTTAGTGTACTAGCCTTTGGAGCTGCTGGGCACGGGTTCGAATCCCGGTAAAGGCATGGACGTTTATGTTTTTTATTAAATGCTGTTATTTGTCTATGTGTTTGTGGCGTCCTTCTTTGTGTGTCTCTTGTGACTGTCTCTTCTGGCGAGCGGGGTAATGGGCTATATAGCCTACGCTCTTCCCTTCTAGAGGGCGCAGTCACTGTCATTTGTCAAGTAAAAAGACAGAACAAGTAATGACGTATAAGTATTGAAAAATATAATGTTATAAAGTAATCAATAACATAATATTATTCTATAAAAGTTGTACACATATAAAACATATAAATATAAAAAGTGTCATAATCTTCATCATTTTCCCCTACAACGCATGACCCATGCAACCCATCCAGAAAATTAAATAGAATATTTAATAATAATTCTAAATAAAGATAGCCGCAGCACATATCAGTTTCATTGAGTAGAGTTACGCCAAATTTTTTTTAAAATTGCTGGCCTAATTTTACAACCTTCTCTTCTACACATAAATGCATATATTATTAACTGGAAGAGACTCTATCAGTACTTAAATAAAAATACGAGTTATCCAATAATTTAAGGTAATTGGTCTTTAAAACTAATCTAGCTTAATTCATGATTACAAGAAAGTAAGTTCTTTTACAGTTTCGTGAACTGTTTCAAATTTCTTTAAACTATTATAAAGATGCTACATTAAAGAAGCAACATTATAAAAAAATTCTTTAAAATTTCATTACCTTTGGCGGTTATTTTTTAATCACATTATAGATGGTAGTTGCAAAAGGATGTTTTCGTGACCTAGATGCCACGTGAATATAGGTGGTATCCAATCACTCCTAGCTAAGATATCATTTACGGCTGACCCAGCGGCTCAATGTTTAGTGTGCTAGCCTTTGGAGCTGCTGACTTCGGGCTCGAATCCCGGTCAGGCATGGATGTTTGTGATTGTCAATAAATGTCGTTATTTGTCTATGTGTTATTCCGTTCTTTGCGACAGTAAAAATTCGTTCTGAGTCTGTCTTACTTGACGAAGGCTTAAAAGCGTATCTCTGATCAAGCACACAAGCCGGAATATAATAAGTAGTGTGTAGTAGTAGTAGTAGTAGTTAAAATTTACAATGATGGGGTGGATTTCTGGTGGTGGTGGGATTAAGAGGTTAAAAATTTCCAAATAGTCAAAAAGCTGGTGCGGGTTATTCACAGCCTCTTCACGTCAAAACCCCACACATTTCAAAATGTGCTGAGGGAAAACGGAGCATTGTAGCTTTTGCGACATGGTGGATGTCTTCCTTCAGCGTCTTCAAAGATCAAACACTTCAAGTGGCGAGTGGAAAGTCGAGACAGTGTCGTCTGATGTTCTAAGAGACTGTAAATGTTGTGGCGGCTTTCAGATGTCTGATGGACTTCTAATCCTCATAATTGCAACATTCTACACTCTCAAAATAAAAGAGTGAAATCCATTCCAGTTGGAGAAGTGCATTTTCGACACTGGAAATGATTGAATATTAACTCAGACTGAGTTAAAATCACTCGTTTGGAGTGATCCTGTCGGAGTTTTAACACACAAAGTATCCACTCTTTCCGGGTAAGTGCATTTTCCAGACTGGAGGAGTGAAATTAACTCACACTGAGTTAAAATCGCTCGTTCGTTTTAAAAGTGTATAGGCGCGTTTACATGAGCCATCAAATCCATGGACTGAAGAGCAAACTCCAAAAATTTTCCCTCTTAAGGATTTTTGCCCAGGCAGAACCGGAATTGCAGGGTTCATTGAGGGGTTTCGTAAACCCTCCAATGAAGGAGGGTTTGCTGTTTTATTCCATGGATTCGACCACAGACTATCTTTTGGGTTAGAAATCCTGCTCGATTTCCCCCCCTCATGGAGGGTTTCGCATTCCATAGATTTGATGGCTCATGTCAAAGCGCCTACACTCTTAAAACAAAAGAGTGAAATCCACTCCAGTTGGAGAAGTGCATTTTAGATACTGGAAAGGAGTGAATATTATCTCAGACTGAGTTAAAATCACTCGTTTGAAGTAATCCTGTTGGAGGTTTAACACACAAAGGATCCCCTCCAAAAGGAGAAGTGCATTTTCCAGACTGGAGGAGTGAAAATCAATCAGACTGAGTTAAAATTGCTCGTCCATTTTAAGAGTGTAATTCGTTGTTCCGAGACGAGCCATCTTTCGTGGTGGTTAAAGGCCTTGATTGAGATTGAACCTTCATTGGAGTGAGAGGGTTCGAATTGATACTACCATTCATACCACTAATCAAATTAGTTCTAGGGAAAAAAATACATAACGGATGTGCCCGAGTACAATGAGGCAGGCATTCTCGTCAAACCTTTGGATTTTAGAGCACGATGTTATCGTACGTCATTGGTAAATTGATAATTGTCTCTACAATTTACAGAACAATGAATTTTACATTGTACATAAGTTTACATTATTTTCCAGTACATTTACAGCACAATAAATGTTATATCACAATGTGATAGTAGCATTTTTACCATCTCCTCTAGTGCAGTAAAATTACAGAATTTATTTTACAGTGTTCAAAACAGTAAAGTACGCTTTAAATAAACATCTTCACTATTTTAACCTTATACACCATCAATTTAACATGTTAGTTTGGTATTATGCCTACCAATCTGGACGCACATCAGAAAACCATTTTCTACAGATATCTCCTTTTTCAGAGTTTTAATTTGCTGAAATTTCCATCCATTAAAAAAAGATTCATACTTAAAAGGAGATTGAGAGAGAAATTTAATTGACGTTATTTAAAAACTTACTAATTTGCGCAATCCATTTCGAGTACCTATTCACGAAACTCACATTCTCCAAAGTATAACTAAGATATAAAGGCCGGCATATGCATTGGCGCCTACGTCCAATTGAATTTAAAATTTTGAAAAGTCGCCAATGTACTGATCGGACTTTATTTCTTAGTCATACTTTGGAAAATGTGGATTTTGCAACTACACCCTTCCTTTATTCAGTCTTATTGAAAATAAAATAATGATATTCTTATATTTACCAAGCGACATTTTTTATAAAAGGGAAGTTTAAATAAATTATTCAAAATGGCCAAACTGTGTTTATTCAATTTAATAGAATAAAGTGAAATCGTCTCTTTTTTTTTTTGTTTATCAAGCGAATTTTCTTTTGATGTTGCGTAGGATAACTTATTTAAAATTGTCAGACTGGGTTTATTTAAATGCCACTTTTGCGTTATATGTACATGATAAATTGATATATTGAACAAGAAGATGAATTTCCAGGAAAACCGTCTAAGGGGGAATTTGCATTTCAATTGCATTATATTTATTGGCAAGTAGTTTTTTTTTATTCTTTTAGCATACATTATAATATTGTGTTTGCTTATAAACTACTGCACCACCTCATACAAATTTGCAAATCGATTTTTTTTATCTTTTGCAGAATAACGCCAATGTCTTTTTGTGATAGCATTGCAATTTCAATGATAAATAATCTTTCTTCGGCACTTTGAGAAATCTGTTCCATTTTCAAAAATGTTTGAATGCTGCATTCTCTTTTGTGAATTCTATAAAAGCCGAACTTCTATTTTCAAATCGTCTGGAATGCTCTTTTCAATGGAAATATATTTCAACCATTTTCCACACATTTTCCTTCTAACACTTCACCAGTTTTTTTGGATGAAGTTCAAACTGATGTTTGTCTTTGAAAATCCAATTAATATTTGGCAGTTATTTGGTTGGCAGATACATAATCCGATTAGTGTGCTTGATCAGAGACCCGCTTATAAGTAAAACAGACACAGACAGAATTTTAACCGACACACACTGAAAAATTACACCCAGGGCGAAGGCTGGGATCGAACTAGCATCCAGAACAGTGCGCAGTCTGTTAGCGAAATGGACTGCAATCTAACAAACTAAGCCACCCGGGCCATAATATATATTTGAATGACTGAATGTAAATCTTGTTCTATAAATAATATTTCCTGTTAACATTGTCGTACTTACGGTATCGGTTGGTCAATTTAGCATTGCTAAGTCAATGGATCTTTCACACGACGGAAACGAAAAGCGTACTTGTGATTTAGCCTGCGGTTTTCAATCAAATCGTGACAATGGCAAACGCTACTGGTGGCAATGAACTGCAGTACAGATAGTACTACTAAAATAAACTAAACTTAACTCCTCGGCACAATAGCCCATTAGAAAGCCAAAGCCTGCCGTGCCCATTCCAGCTTACGTGCCCAAGGACTCTGAGTTGCTAAGCATATGTCCCTGTAAGGTGGTCAGCCTCACGCGGAACCACCAGTGTTTAGTTCCCAACATGCTTGGTACTCATTTTATCAACAAACTTAAGAGATGAAAGGTTGAGTCAACATCGCCCAGTCCGGGACTCGAGCCCTGGATCTGTGGCGGGGCAATGCGGAGCGCTACCACTCTGGGCCTCGTACACTCTTAAAACAAAAGAGTGAAATCCACTCCAGTTGGAGAAGTGCATTTTCGACACCATAAAGGCATGCATATTTACTCAGACTGAGTTAAAATCACTCGTTTGGAGTTATCCTGTCGGAGGTTTAACACACAAAGGATCCACTCCAAAAGGAGAAGTGCATTTTCCAGTCTGGAGGAGTGAAATCCACTCAGACTGAGTTAAATTAGGAGTGTTTGTTTTGTAAGAGTGTACGGATAGTCAAGTAATACGACAAGTACAATAGTACGACAGCACATTTTTTGCACTTTAAATTTACTTACTTTCCCGCCACTTTATTGAAAACCCCGGGCAAAATCGTAAGTACGATTTTTGCTGTGTGCATGTAAACGTGCGTCACATGTGAATCAATTGCCACTGCAATAATTTGGAACATTACCGGCCCTCGGGGGATATTACCGGAACAATTCAATTGTCTCTCTAATGGGGCTGCAACATTGGTGGTCAAGCCTTTGCAGACCCGGCATATTCCCCAGAACTGAGAGCCATTTTTTGTGGCACCATCTAGGCGACTACAATTCAATTGTAACGAGCCTTTAGTGAGATGATGTCCATATAAGCAGAAATTCTAATGACGCTCTTCAAATCTTTAGTAAAAATAGAAGAATGTATAAAATTCTTCCTTTTAGGCACCAAATTAACATTTAGAGAAGATGAGGGTGTTATTGAATGGTCGGGATAGATTGAAATACTGAAGTTTCAGCCCTCTCTCTTGCTGCCATTACGTGGAAATGCCATGAAAGACCTAAGACATCCCTCATGATGCAGAGAACCAAGAGTTAACTTCTTGTTGCTGACATTACAGTAGTGCAAAATAAAGTGTGTTTTCGGATTCTTGAAAGTTTTTGTCGGAAAGTGCTCAAACATTTTAATCTACCAGCAATCGTGAGATTTTAATTTTGTTTGTAAGAATTATGTATACAAAAAAATAATAATTTGTTACGCAGTAGTCGTTTTTTTTTTTGGCCATCTATGCTTCATCCGTCAGTAAAATGCAAAAGCTTGACTTTTTAAAAGCTTTGACCCTAATTCAAAATGGTGTGTCGGATATTGTGTTATTAATACATATAATCTGAAATTGCCTCCATGCCTTCAACTAAATAACCGGTAAATAAAATTGCAGAATGTATATTTTGTAACCGAAACTTTTCTAAAGATCAATGAAATTTGCATTTAATACATTAGTTGTTCTTGTGTTCAAAATGGTGTATCGGATAATGTGTTATTAATACATATAATCTGAAATTGCCATCATACAATCTACTGAATAACCGGTTAACAAAGTTTCTGAATGTATATTTTGTAACCGAAACTTTTCTGATCAATGAAATTTGCATTTAATACATTAGTTGTTCTTGTGTTCAAAATGGTGTATTGGATATTGTGTTATTAATACATATAATCTTAAATTGCCATCATGCAATCTACTGAATAATCGGTAAGCAAAGTTTCTGAATGTATATTTTGTAACTGAAACTTTTCTGAAGATCAATGAAATTTGCATTTAATACATTAGTTGTTCTTGTGTTCAAAATGGTGTATCGGATATTGTGTTATTAATACATATAATCTGAAATTGCCTCCATGCCTTTAACTAAATAACCGGTAAATAAAGTTGCTGAATGTATATTTTGTAACCGAAACTTTTCTGAAGATCAATGAAATTTGCATTTAATACATCAGTTGTTCTTGTGTTCAAAATGGTGTATTGGATATTGTGTTATTAATGCATATAATCTGAAATTGCCATCATGCAATCTACTGAATAATCGGTAAGCAAAGTTTCTGAATGTATATTTTGTAACCGAAACTTTTCTGAAGATCAATGAAATTTGGATTTAATGCATTAGTTGTTCTTGTGTTCAAAATGGTGTATTGGATATTGTGTTATTAATACATATAATCTGAAATTGCCATCATGCAATCTACTGAATAACCGGTAAACAAAGTTTCTGAATGTATATTTTGTAACCGAAACTTTTTTGAAGATCAATGAAATTTGGATTTAATGCATTAGTTGTTCTTTATGGAATCATTTTAACAGTACTGTAGCAGAGAAAGAAGGTTATGTTTGTGTATTTTTTATAAATTGACTCAAAAACAAAACTATTTGAAAGAATATTTTTAAATAATATATTTTAATTCAAATAACTATGTCCTATCTGCGAAGTTAAATTATTTTTTCAACAATTGTAAACAACTGTTCCATATTACCCGACCACCCCATATTACGCTCCACTTGTAACTTTTTTTTAAAGTACATTTTTCATAACAAAAAAAAATACTGTTTTTCACCATTGGCTCTTTATTACCATTAGTTATAGTATACACTGCAAATGATAGTGTGGATTTTAATTAAAAACCAAAATGGTTATTCTTAAAAATTTAAATGGTATTCCATACCCTCTTCTCCTCTAAACAGTTAAAGACGTTCAATATTGACTCATAATAACGAGAAGCGATGACGTCTAGACCTAGCATAGTTATAATTCATCTCTCGGTATCCCTCTATAATCTGAAGAAATACTATGATAACGATTCATTAGATTTTCGGCCCACTATAACTTCCTCAGTTCATTAAGATAATTCGAGCGGAAGCGCAATTGAGTTAACTATCTAGGAACTGTTCGTGACGTTAATACAGTGAAGGATTCTTAAACACATTAGGAACCTATACAAGTCTTGTAATAACCTATACAGATCTAACTTACATTCTCCAAAGTATAACTAAGATATTGAGTCCAGCATGTTCATTGGCGACTTCGGCAGATTAAATTTACGATTTTGGGAAGTCGCCAATGGGGGAACAGACCAGACCCTATGCCTTAGTCATACTTAGATAATGTGGGTTTTGCAATAACAACCTTAATTTGTTCAGTCTTATATTGAAAATAAAATATTAATATATTTATATTTACCAAACGACATTTTTGTATTAAATGGAAGGTTGAATAAATTATTCGAAATGGCCGAACTGTGTTTGTTCAATTCAATCGATTGGGAAATCGTCTCTTTACTTAAATATGATAGAAATATTTCAGTTACTACACTGTAAAAACATTTGTTAGTTTTACAGAAAAATTATGTTATTTTCTTTTAACAGTTTGAATTGTAATATCTCTATCCCAATACTGTAACCATTCGGCCACCTATTCTTGTTTAATACATTAATAAATAATAAGTAATTTTGTTTAAAACTAGGTATATCGAGAATAAAATTCGTTATATTTCGTTCGTTTATATCTGGGTAAATATATGTTATTCGCTTTTGAAATGAAATGTTTCATTTCAAAATCGAATAACATAGATATAAAAATGTTGTTGTTCTCTTTCGTCGATGGGACTGGAAACTGCTACTGCTTCTGCGTGCGAATTATTAACAGCAACAGAGTTACAAATTTGCGTATCAATTTATGATGTTGAAGCATAATTGTAAGAGCTTAAGTGGAAGAACGGGGACAAAAAAGTGAAACTGATAAATTGAGCTTTTAAGTTTTACGTTTAATTTTAGATACGTTAAAAATAGCACTTACATAAAGTAAAAAGTATACTTAAATTGAAATGTATTATAAAAGGGAATCTTGTTCCTTTTAAAGGATGGAACAATCTGTTCATTGACACGAAAATCTCATTTTTTTAAAATAAAATGTCACTTTGCACGTTCTTCCACTAAGCTCTTCAACTGTAAGAGCTAAAGTGGAAGAAAGTGCTAAGGGACATTTTTGAAAAAAAAAAATGATTTTTTTTGTGACAATGAGCGTGTTATTTCATTCTTTAAAGATAAAAAGTTTTCCCTCTTTCATATACTTCATGTTAAGCATATATTTTACCTTTTGTAACTGCCGTTTTTAACGTATCTAAGTGCAAATGAAATAATTTATAGACCATTTTCTCGTTTTCTCTTCTTAATCACTTAGCACGTTCTTTCACTAAGATCTTACATTGTTTAAAAGTGATAACTTATCTTAAAATCTCTTGTTTCATTAGGTTGCTTCAAAAATATTTGTAAGGCATTTTGTTACTCTAAGTGTGGGAAAGAGAGTAAAATAATAAGGAAATATAATGACACAAAAAATAATATGTTAAATATAAATAATATGATAAAAATAAATAATTATGCAGCTTATGAAAATCTATGCATTCTTTAGTTTTAAAAAATACTTAAGATTAGGTTATAATGCAAGAATTGATTAGCTTGAAAATAATACATTGAGTTATTTAAACCTCTTTATTCCCCAAAAAATCCTAAGCATATATTTTTAAAAATAAATATGTACTTTAAACAATTAAGTATTTAAAAGCATTTATAAAAAAAATGACAGTTAATATTTGCTGAGGGGCTCTTAAATTTAGTGGAACTTGAAATTTAAAGCCCTAAAAACATACATGTTTCTGTATGCTATGCATGAGCAAACAGCTCCGAAAGGTTTTTGTTAGCCAATAACATGTTATGATTGGTTGGTAGACATGTTTTCAGGCTTGTTTGCTTAGTCAGAGGCCCGCTTATAAGCCTTCGTCAAGTATTACAGACACACACACATGACAGATGCTGCGATCGATGGCGTGCCACCTCCACAATTTGGACATGCCCCTGAAGGGGTGGGAAATAGTCTCCAGGGGCCTGTACCCATGAGAAACTGCTCATTTACCTACCACAGGACTTTCGGACCCAACAGATTTAACGAGCACGTACTCCGCATGTAATCGACAGGCACAAACATCCATGCCTTATCGGGATTCGAACCCGGACCCAGAAGCTTCAAATGCTAGCTTCCTAACTGTTACGCCCCCGGGTCGGCTAACGTGTCTTAATGCACTTTAGTAACTGACTAGTTTATTTAATTATGCCTGCCAATAACCTCTTTACCGAATTTCAGGTAATTCGGCCCATTAATTTGCTGTAAAGAAATACCCGAATACAGACAGTTTTCTGAACAAACGGTAATTTATTTTAATGAATATTTATGATTGTGAAACTAGGGGTGTGTAGCACTAGACAATTTTCAATTAACAGTCAATAAAGCAATACATTTAAAGGTAATTATGTACCATAAGGGAATTTCAATAACTTTAAAACCTAAAAAGTTATAATGACATCAATCATTTAGGCAAGCACGATTTTCTCGAAAACTTTATTTTGACTTTCGGCATGTACTAAGAACTGGTGTGCCAAATTTGAAATCCATGGCTCTTTTAGTTCAAGCTGAAGAGTGGTTTCACACAGACAGATGGATCAATGTTCAAAAACTGTAATTGTTTTTTTTTATAATCAGATTTTCACAAAACGTGTAGAAAACGCAACATTTCTATTTCTTTTTATTCGACCCCATTGCAATACTTTCATTGCCTTATAATTCATATTAGGTAAATGAAAGTAAAAATTGACTTTTTTAAAGTTATTTATTATCTAAGAAAAATAAGTAAAATATAATATTAAATAATGACTGTTTTAAATAAAAGCACTAGTTTCTATTAAATGTGTATATTTGTGTGTTACACAGAAAACATGTTATTTGATATGTGAATTGATAGAGAGTTAAAGTAGAGACAGTAGAAATAAGACGCAACAAGTGAAATACATAGAACACAATTAATTACAAAAGTAATTATAAAGGCAGTTGGGCCTTACCTGGAAGCTGGATATTGTGTTGATAGCAGTCTTCTACGGTGGGCTTGTAGGCGGTGTTAAAAATATTGTCAAGGAAGCGAACAACTAAACTCGTCTTGCCCACCCCACCTGCCCCCAGCACCACGAACTTGCTCTCTCGCATTCGAACCACCCCCTGTTGCTTCTCAAATTGTCTGTGAGGATGAAATTCGAATCAATCAAAGATGGAACGCGAATAGAATCTTGGTAATCAATAATCCCGATCCTTAATTATTTTGGGGGACAATGTCGGGACAGACGATTCATGACAGCAGACGATTTTATCATCCGGACGAACTGAAGCGAAGTGTTGAAGGGGGTTTGGTGAACGGAACCGCGTGACTTCCCCCCTCTGGGTCCGGCTAAAAATACACCGGGGTTGCTGGGTCGTCGCCAAGATTGCTCGCCAAAGTTCATTGAGGGATTGCGCATCAATGGGATGAGAAGAATGCTATTGATATGATTATTCTCACAGAAATTGACTCATAAGTATCATTTGTATTGAATTAAATCGTTTTAATGAGCAACATTCACGATTTGCTAGTAAAAGGTCGGCATAGGGCAACAAAAATTAGTAAGGGTTTACATGGTATCGATCATGATAACAGATTAAGATCTTTGTCATGTATTGATCATGTATTCAATGGAAAATAAGTTGACAAGAGGTGATTTAATTCAGTTATTTAAAATCTTCAAGAAGGGAGACATGGAGGGCTGAGGTTTAAACTTAAATAACCCTTTCCGACCGAACTATCACGATCGTGCGGGTATAAAAGAAAATGTTCCAGCTCTTCAAAAATATCGATACCGAAGCAGCTGACTCGTACCATTCATTATTTGTATAAAAGGACCTTTTTTTATAAGGAGTTGCTAGCATTGATGCTGTTTAACGCATTTTTTTCGATAAAACTTCAAATTTATAGTCTCATAATTTTAAATCAGTGGTATCTGACCGTAGGTCTTAAAGGGTTAAATAACGAACCAGAGGACATGATAAGAAATTTAGAAAAAAATCCTGCTTCAAAAAGGAGGTAAGAAAACATTATATTTATAACAGAGTTTTCAAAGAGTAGACACAAGATTATGTTGTTCATTCGAATATAGTAGAAGAACTCAAGAAGAATCTCTGGGCTGGGAAGCCCAGTCGGTTAGGCACTCACCCAGCATGCGAAAGGAACCAGGTTCCGGTCCGGACACCGCCCAAAATAGCTTCCCACCTATAAACGGCCCGTGCACAGCCAAAAATTTCCGACGAATAATACCCCGTGTAAGAGAGTGCACGTTAAATATCCTTCAAAGTCCTAACGATGCGTACGATGTCGCACTTCCTTAACGGTTGCATTGGGTGCCCATTCAGGTGTCGGCTCGTCACTTGACTGCGGTTCTAAAATATGACGTCCGTCGCCAATAGCTCTCGTGTAGCTTAGGGCGACGATAATTCAAACCTAACCAAGAAGAATCTCTATAGTCATAGGAAACTAGTAAAGATTGGACTCTGGCCAGTTGTTGGTCGATAATTATTTATTTGTATTTGTTATGAAGGAAACTTAATTCATTTTTGGAAGACATGTTATAATATTTGGTGTGTGGCATAAGCTTACATTTATTTCCCGCGTAATTTAAGTCCGTTTGTATTGTCTATACTTGTGATCCGCTTTTATGGTGTGTGTTTATTTCCATTTTTGATGAAATCTTACACCATATACCTTGAAACAATGCCCTCTCTCTCTCTCTCTCTCTCTCTCTCTCTCTCTCTAATACTATTTTATCAAACATTTTACAGTTTAACGGGGGTATAACTAATTTAAAGTTTGGTTTTACACTCTTTGCCAACCTAAGATGGGTAAATAGAAATATGCTATGGGGAAGATCCTTTCACAAAGAGTTCATTAAATTATTTGAGAATCCATCCAGAAAACATGTTTAAAACAGTAATTTCGTTTAAGGTCAAACAGATTTGAATATTATTTAAGAAAATTTGGCAATTTTATCCGAATTAAATATGTATTTTGGTTAAATTGTATTCAGATCATTTTGTATGCAAATATTACCTTAAAAGAGTTTCCCACCAACGGACCGATCGCGCTTTTCCCTCTGCCCTTTTTTACTCTTTGTTTTTCCCAAGTTAGGCTGGCACTGAGTGCAGTATTTTCACTATTTTCTTTATCTCTATATCATCTCATAATAATTTTTCGCCGGCTCCATGTTTTTTTGTTACTTCGGCTAATTTTCTATTTTATGGGACTGATTTACTTAGAAACGATGCATAACCTACAGTTGGTGATGACGCAAAATAAATTTCGAAAAACAAAAACAAACAAGAAACCTTCTTTTTGTTTTAGGCAGTCAGAAAAATGTACAAAAAAGCATACGAGATAGTATTAGATATCACATATCCTTCAAGCAATTACTTAATATTGAAATTCTGATGGCTAGAAAAAAGTTAAAACGGGTTGGAGATTAAAGGCATGCAGGTAGGTAGACATATAATGGATGTAGAAATAAAGGGTCTAACTCCAAAATATAACTAAGATATAGGGTACACACCATTCATTTGCTACCTCGTCCAATTGAATTTACGATTATCAAAAGTCACCATTGTACGGAGCGGACCCTACATTGGAGTTATACTTTAAAGAACATAAGTTTTGCAACTTAGAGCTTTTAAAAATGGAGAATGGTGAAGTATCAATGAAAGAAAATATCCAAGTTTTTAAAATTGTAGCTTTTAAAGTAAATTACATTATTGCTATTTGTCAGCATAATTATAACAAGTTTTGATATTACTGTTTATTTTATCCTTCATAAATCAAACTATGGAACGGCTCATTTTCTGCCCATCTTCTTCAGAAGAAATATTTTTCTTCGCAATCCGATCTTCGAAATCGCAGATCTTCGAAAATAGAAAATTTTAAGTGAAGGATCAGAAGACAGTAAAAGATGCAATAGACGCGGACAAAAGATTTGTAATAGTTATTCGTCATTAAACGTCCACAAGAAACTACCGATCAGTTAAAGGTGTTAATTATAAAACGAACACTCTCTCTTTATAAATTACAAATATTGCTTGCACTTGCTTCAAACTAAACCACATAGCCAAGTAAGTTGTTTGGAGTGGGAGGACACTACCCGGAGGGCAAAGACCGTGAAAGGAAGGATAAAATGAGTGGGCAGTCATAATGGTGACTAGGAATATTTAAGGTAAGCCCAAAGGATTGAACTTGAAAGCTTATTATCGGAAAATGGCATCCAACAAAGAAAGTTTCTTCAACCCAATTATAAATATTGATTAAAGTAATTTATTTTTCAATGTTTAACTTTAGTCTAATTAGTGTAAAACTTCAAAATTAATTGGGTTTAATGAAAGTGTAGTTTATACCAATCGGATAGTTAATTAAAATTTCTAATTAAAGCAACATAAGCAATTAAATTTATCGAACTATGGTGCTTTTCAGAGTGATTCCAATTAAACTGATGGTATTCAAAGCATTACATAGAGAAAACTTGTAAAAGCGGGAGACTGCTTGAGACTGTATAGTGTAGATCAGTTCACCAGTACATACAGTCAAACTCCGTTAACGCGACCTCGAAGGGAGCACTGAAACATTTCGTGTCAGCTGAATTTCATGTTAACCGTCAATAATTTTTTACATTGAACAAATGAATAGTTTTAAAAAATAGCATCTAAAATATTATTATTATAATTATTAATATTATTATTATTAATATTATTATTATAATTATTATTAATATTATTATTATTATTATTATTATTATTATTATTATCATCATCATAATCATCATCATTATAATTATTATTATCATTTTCATCACTATCATAATCATTATTATTATTGTTATTATATTTATTCGGATTTATTTAATCTTTATTTCGGATATTCGACTCCGTCGCAATACTTTCATTACCTAACATTTCATTATAGGTACTTAAAAGTATAAATCCATTTAAATGGATCTCAGATTCACAGGACCACAAGGTGACATTTTACAATATAGCTGATTCTCCCTAAATCAAGCGAGTTAACGCCACTTCACACCGAGATTTACAAGCCCATATGGTAAGCCGTTTGCCTTTCATGCGGAAGGTCCCAGGTCAGCCATCTCTCTGCCCCCATACCAAATCAACCTTCCTAAACACCTGTTGAACAAACAACCTCCCCCATCTCGCCAAAAAGACGCTTCCGCGCCAAAGCAGGCAACCCCACCGAGAGGCCCAAGAGCAGGATCTTCTCTCGCCAATGACGGAGCTATTCTAGGACGCGGTTGCTAGGCAACGCAACCGTCAAGAGAAGCATCTCGGGAAAAACAACGCAATCTTTCACTGGGGGGAAGAAAAGTTTACAGGTGACTTGGAGAAGGGTGTTTATTGTGTTTGGGAATAAGTAAGATGTATTGTTAAAGTATTAATGGATGTGTCGGGTGTAAAAGGTGTTTTTAATGCATAGTGTGCAGGAATTAAAAAAAAAACGATGTTTCTGTGAATTTCTGTTTTTTAGCGTTATCTGCATGTTGTTTTCAGTAGTAGATTATTGTAGAAAGGACACTAAAATAGCTTAATAACACGTTAGATCGAAATGATTATAAATTTTAGGATATCTATTACATTTTATATATTGTTAGTGAAAAACTGTTTAGGTGTTCAACTATTTATTTTATTTAATACACCTTTTGTTGAGCTATAACAGCAATTTTTCTTCAATTTGAAACCCTTAGATGATGTGACTGACCTACTGGAAATGTATGGCTATTTTCGTTTTAATGTTAGTTAAAAGTTTTATACATTAATAGTTATTATATTACGCAATATAAAGTTCAAATTGCTTATATTAAAATAAAAAGGCGGTATTTGTCCCACCATAAGCGGATAACAATTACGCCAGAATTAACGTGCTTAATATCTTTTCAATGTGTACTAGTACAATATTTTAGAGGTATAACAGAAACCGACATATATTTCACGACTGTTGTTGTTGTTACTTATGTCCTAGGTTTAGCAGCCCTAAACCGGGTCTATGATGTTAGACACTCTCAAAGTCCAGGACCATGACTGGATTTTCGTAAAGATCTAGTCTGGAAAGTCCCAGACAGTCCAGGATGTGGTCAGGTGCCGCCTGTTCGCTGGAACACTTCGGGCAGATAGGAAAGGTCTTCTTCCCATTCGTGTAACACAGAGATCTAATTTGTCCACTTTAAAGTCTCGTAATGGCCGTCTGGTCACGTCTGCAGCACTATAGGGATAAAGTATCTCCAAGTCGCTTACCTTGGTTACCCGTGGTGCACTGGAGGAATGTTCCAAGAGGCATTGTGAGAACTCATAACCCTCGAAAAGAACTCAGACTAATAGGCATAAATTCATATTTAAATTGTTATATTTATTAAATTGTTATATTTATTAAATTGTTATATTTATTAAATTATTACCATCATTATTGGCTTAATTTGTACATAAGTAGGTTGTTTGTTTTGAGGCCGTCTATTTCTAGCCCCTAATTGGATTGGTTAAACTACAAGTAGTATATACCAATTAAACAATGACTGGGAAGAGGGAAAGGGCTTAGTCGGCAAAGCGTCTTCCTTACATGCAAAAAGTCCTAGGTTTGAGCCCGGGAGTTTCCAAAATGCTTTTAAACGGTATGTGACGGTATGTGCAACCATAAAGAAACTTGAATATGGTTTTGTTTAAATATGCCTCAAAATTCTGAAGCTGCGTATGACGTCACCATTGCTTTGACGCCTACTCAGATCTCACTTCGTCACTTGAGAATTGCTCTAAATTGCTATGTTGCCGTGGTGTTGCTCTAGTTTGACTATAATTTAACCCAGTGAGGGAGGGGGGATAAAGTCTTTTAAAGTTCGTAGTTAATAAAAATAAAATCTAAATATTTTTATCTTCCTTAAACGCTTCCTTAACTTAAGTGGAAAAATAATGGAAGAGTACACGGGAAAAACCGATTGATTTTGTAGAGAAGATTCCTTAGCAGGCCACTTTGGCAATGATAGCGAGTGATCGCCTAAACTTGTGCAAGGAAACCAGTTCCTACCACCGAGATTATAGTTTGAGTAATATAGTGGCAGATCACGTGACCTCCAATGCTAACGACGGGACGCGCAAGGAGTTCCCAGAAGAGCCCCAATGAAGTCAGTGTAGTAGGTCACGTGATCTGCCACTCTAATACTGTAACTACTATTTCTGTAGTTCCTAGCTACCAAGATTCAGGTGATTGACGATCCCGTCGCTTGGACCAGCGAAGAAGAAAGAGAGAAACCGGTTTTCAGCCGCCAATGTTCGTCAAGCAGACAATTGCGGGCGTCCGCCTAATAAATCAATTGGTTCTTCCCGTGTACTCTTCAATTACAGAACTGACCTATTGCTTTTAACTAAAAAACCATTCAACAAGTTATAAAAAAAGTATATTTTTTATCCAGTTATTATTATTTTTGACATTGTTCGAGTTTTTTTTTATCCGTATATTGACACAACGGATGTACTTAACATCCGCCTTCTTGTCATCCTGTTTAAATTACGTTTTTCTTTTCATTTTTTAGTATAATGACAACAAATCTAGCTTGTCAAATTTTTTCCGGTACTGTCCGTGTTTAAAATCATGTTAAATGGCTTATTAAAGGATTTTCCGCAACTTTCGTTATTCATAACAAGAAAAAAATATATGCTTATAAAAATAAAAACATTTTATAAGAAAGTTTTAGCGAAATTTTTTTAATGTATTATTCTGTAGGATGGGAAAGGGAATCAATTGGTGCATAAATATAAGTTTAAATAATATACAAGCCATTGATATTTAGGTGCACCATGCAACACCGGAAATATATAGACATAATTATCTCATCTTGTTGATAATAGCTAAAGATATATCGAATATATAAGCTGAAACTCTTTTTAATTCAAATTTATTGATTGTTATCTGCCTTTAATATATAATAATATAGGGGAAACCAGGGTATAGTTTTCCATGTTTTCTTCTATTTGATTGTATATTTGTTACTTTTATTTATTTTGAAGAAAACAAGGTGTCATTGTCTTTTTCACTTGCTCATCTACAAACTAGTATTACAACTTTTCCAAAAAGTAAATATACTTTTTGGCAGTAATTTTTTGGGCTGGCAAACACGCCTCGTACGGGGTATATTTTACAAGACAATTAAAAAGTGAAGGTCTCAAATTGGAAGACCATTGCCAGGCAGAGGCAGGCCTGGAGGAAACTGATTGAGAAGACCAGGGCCCACCCATGGCTGTCGTGCCATTGAGGAAGGAAGGATTAAAAAGTGATGTGGCAAATTTTCCAACATTTCTCAAAAAGATTTAACATATTTGAAAAACATTTATTTTTTACGTAGATTTATTGAAAACTAAAATACCTCAAAAGAGTATACCAAGAATATAGGTAAACATTGTTTTTTAAAAGCCTATTTATTATACCAAGCTATTTTAACAAGTGTAAATAATTGTTCTTACCACCTGGACCAATTTATCTCGCATAAAATTTCCCTTTTGCGTGAATATATTTTGGTGCTCTTCTCTAGAGATTGTACAAGTATTGTTTAAGATTTCAAAAGATAATTGACTGAAGTTTGGTATGACTGCGTTCACTTTTTAATTTTTTTTAATTCCTCCCGATTACACTCTTAAAACGAACGAGCGATTTTAACTCAGTCTGATTTAATTTCACTCCTCCCGTCTGGAAAATGCACTTAATCGGAAGGAGCGGATTCTTTGTGTGTAAGCCTCCGAAGGGATCAATCCAAACGAGTGATTTTAACTCAGTCTGAGTAAATATTCAATCCTTTCCAGTGTCGAAAATGCACTTCTCCAACTGGAGTGAATTTCACTCTTTTGTTTTAAGAGTGTAGGGCTGGATAAGACTGACTTGGTGGAGAAATTTATGGACTTTTTGAGGGAGTGCGATCTCCTGGACTTGGTCTAGTTGATCTAGATCATGGAAAATTAGTAACAATGTTAACCAGCCACTTGAAGCCTACACACACACGCACACACACACACACACACACACACACACACACACACACACCCACACTGTGGTGTTAATAAACTTTCCTGTGGTGTTAATAAACTTTCTAAAGGGCGCAATCACTGTCATTTGTCATTGTCATTGTCAACCAGCCAATTGACTAATTTTTTTTATATATTTTGTATCAAAAACAAGGATGTCTCCCTTAACGATTGCGTTGTGTGCCTTCTCAGGTGTCGGCTCATCACTTGACTGTCGTTCTAAAATACGACGCCCGTCGCCAATAGTAGCTCTAGTGCGACAATAATTCAAACTAAAACTAAAAACGTTATTTTGAATTTAATAGTACCTTGTCGAGTAGAATTTTTAATTATTCTCAAAACGAATACATATTTAAGTAGAGAGAGAGAGAGAGAGAGAGAGAGAGAGAGAGAAACTGTATTGTAGCATACGCATTGATAAAACTGTAAGTTGAATAAAAGTACGTTTGATTTAGGTTGGAATGCAAGCATGCAAATTTACTCAAGGTTGAAAAAATCACAAAAACAGCTCCAAAGATACTATTACAACAGCTACTGAACAAAAGTTTCTTGTGGGTGGTCTCTGCCGGTGTTGCTTTGTAAACCAAGTCACCAGTTGACTCCCCTTAATTGCTCATTTCCGATCTAATGCCCAGGTGGAAGACTTACCCATGGAACACTTGCCCCGATCTCCCCTACATAAAAATAACTTTATATCCATTATATTTGTTCCAAACTAGGTGAGTTTTTTAATATATATAATTTTTTTTACAACACTAACATCACCAGCATCAGTTTAGCGTAGAAATAAAAATATTACAGCCAACACATATTTGTTAATGACTTACCTCTATATAAATTTATTTTAGGTTTTTGATCCCTTTTCCCTTCTGTGACTAAGTGTCGCTCTAAAGTCGCAGTACTTGGCGATCTTGCCCCCCACCAAGAAAGTCATAAGTTATAAGTGTCGCTCTTACCAACCAACAATGTTAATTAAGCACGTAATAAATAATAAAGTACTAACTTGTGAAATAATAAGTATTAGGTTTGTGTAACAGTATCTGTCACCGGCTGACGGCAGAAGAAGTTAGAGAAAGTTAAAGAGAAACTGTACTCTCAATTTTAATATGTTAAAAAAATTTGAATTTTTCATAATTCATAATTTTAAAAATTAACGTTATCATAAGATTATGTGCAGAATATTTTTAGCTATTTTGAACTATCTGTAAAAATTCAATAGTGTCTCGTTTTTCTTTAAAAAAAAACCTCATCAATACAGATATCGTACCGAATAATTTGCTTTATCGAAACTTTTGTAGTGTCGCCATCTACTGATGAATTTAGTAGAATTGTGTAAAACATGTTTAAAAAGCTTTAGAATGTACTTTTTGGACTGTAATTACACCCTCAAGTTTAATGAAGTAATTAACAAGTTTTAAAAATACTTTCTATTCAATTTAATGTATAAATACATGTAATTCAAGATCCTTAAATGGCTCTATTCAGTTGAATATTAAGTGAAATAAAATAAAAACCTAACACACCAATAAATATAAAATTAAAAAATATCCTACCTGAAAAGTTTTTTTAAAAAAATTTATTCTAATTTAAATTTTTTTTTCTCCAGTCATTCCATGTTTTACTGTTTGTACCTTTAAATTTTATTGGAAGTGCATACTACTTGTAGTATTGGTTCCATGGTACTTTCTGTATTTTATTATTCTTAATCATTGGAAATTCGCTCGTATTTGACAGATGCATAGTTGAATTCAACTTATGTAGCAAAATCATAACATATAATAAGTTCAGAGCTTTTATCCATTCGATTACCTTACTTCGATTTGTTTTGAATAAGCCTTTCAAGCTTATTAACTAAACATGCGAAATTGTTGCTTTTATTTCATGGTTGTGTTTAAGGGAAGTTTAAAAATGACATTTATCCTACTTTTTTTAGTGTGATACCTGAAGAACCAAGCAACTTATTATGCCGGAACACTCTGAATATATACCTCAAAATCGCGCATTAATATGTATTAAAAAAATCAAATATTAAGTGTGCAGAACCGAATGAACTTTCTCAAATATTGGCGACTCCGGAAATTTTACTCTTAGACAAATGAAGAGTACACGGGAAGAGCCGATTGATTTATTCAGAGACGGGCGAATATTGGCGGCAGAAAACCGGTTTCTCTCTTTCTTCGCTTGGTCCAAGCGTCGGGATACTCAATCCACTGAATCTTGGTAGCTAGGAACTACAGAGATAGTAGTTAAAGTATTAGAGTGGAAGATCACGTGACCTACAACACTGACTTTATTGGGGCTCTTCTGGGAGCTCTTTGCGAGTCCTCTCGATTGGAGGTCACGTGATCTACCACTCCATTGCTCTAATGCTCTAACTATGATCTCTGTGGTAGGAACTGATTTCTTTACACAAGTTTAGGCGGTCACTCGCTATCATCGCCAAAGTGGTCTGCTAAGGAAACTTCTCTACAAAATCAATCGGTTTTTCCCATGTACTATTCAAATGACAACCTTTTAATTATTATTTTTTTATTTGTTAAATATACTTTATGCAATTATGTATTTTAACGTTTAACAAACGCATCAAAACTTTTATATTTAACTTTTCAAAGGGCTGTAGTTTATACTAATGTGTCTGAGGGATAAAAGCGAATGTTCCCGTTGATTTTGATTGCCTGCTTTCGCGCAATGGTTAACAAATAAATGTAGGTTGTCTCTTGTTGTTGTAGAAAACGTGTGGTTAACTTCTTACTTGTGTGGGTGGATGTAAAATCTACAGAGCAGGCGTTTTGGTTCCCTTCGGCATATAACCTCTTGCGACCTGGCGTTCCCATTTGGGGACATTTTTCAAAACCTCCCCACAAACAATTAACGCAATTTCGGGACAATTAACACGTAAATTAGTCCCGAAATTAACCTGATCCGAAAAGAGAAGATCCAAGTATCAGTTTTCAGCCTTTGATTACAGGTATCTGGCATATATTTCTATAAAAAGTGATGTTGAAAGAGGGTCAATACGAGATTAAAGTTCGAAAAACTTTTTAATTTTTTTCAAACTTTTCAAAAAGTTGTTTTAGTAGTTAAATTTAAAGGCATTTTGCAATAAAAACTATGTTGAAATGATCTGTTTACTACAAATAAGTGAAACCTTTTTGTTGCATTTTTAGCACAAAATATGAGTATTTTTATAGTTTAAGACGTTTCCCTAAGTACTATTAAATATATGTTTAAAAAAAATTCTTGAAAAACATACTATTTAGCATAGATTTGTATGTAAAGTATGTTCATATTATAAAAATATACATGCAGGATTTTGCTCGTGTCTTTAGAGGTTAAACCGATTTGCTAAAATAAGGTAACATAATACAAATGACAGAAAGCAAATTTTATTGCGGTCTGTAAAAAAATATTACACATATTGGTCAATAAAAAAGTCCATAGTGGCAGTTTGGCAAGAGAGCCTACTTATGCTTATTTACTAAATGTGGTTGTCATCAATACAAGATAAAAGAATGTGCACACAAAGAGTTTCTTCGTATTTGTATTATTAAATCAGTCTATAGTCATACATATTCACTGGCTGAACTGACACTGGGATGGATTGCTGATTCAGTAGATTCGGGTCTCAGTAGATCTAATAAGACTCTGCAATTCTGGATGGTCTAGGGAAAAAAAGTTAAGCTAATTGCAAAGAGTTCCATATCCATAGTAGGGTAGAGACTGAACCTACCAGCAGTACCATGGACCAACACGGAGACAATATGGGGTGGCATGTATGGCCCGATGGCTGAGAGGTTTGGATAGCAGGCCATAACGGTAGCAGTCCGCGCGCTGCAACGGGGGCGGGTTCGATTCCCACCTTTGCAGTGGGTGTACTTCCTTTTTCAGTATCAAAATTATAAATTAACTAGCATATTTGCCACTCTATTCGGGCTCCGTAGCGAGCCATGGCTGCCGATGGCATCTCAGTACGAGTCGTTCCTCTCCCTACTATAGAATTCTTTGGTAAATTGATATTTTCTTTGTAAAATCTTGCGTCCAATTAATAGCAAGAAAAATTACTAAAATTAACTATTTTGACCGTTTTTGAATGAATATCAAATAATCAGACAAGGCAGCGATATTTTCATTTCAACCATTAAGGCTGCAATCAACATGATCATTCGATAGGATTTTACCCAATACCGATCATTATAATATGACATGATATAATTTAGAAATGTAATCAAACATCTGATATAAATGGATTTTTTAAAAAAATTGTAGTAAAAGATGTAGGTGCTTATACAGAAATTACTTGTGCAGGAGTCATACAGAAATGAATATATCATGAATAAATAGCAGAGATATACTGGGTGGTGCAAATAAAAGCGGCCAAGATATAGAGATAAGAATACGTTAAAATGCTTGGCGAAAATACTCTTGAAGCAGCCTGAATCCTGTTTTTGAATTTGTCGGATCTCGGAATAGCTTCACATTAGAGCTAACTCATAGACAAGTGGCGAGTTCAGATCTGAGTTTGAATTGTATGCAGACGTCCCATAATGCAAATTTTGTATCTTGCAATCAATTTAGAATGTTTTGTATTAACAAAAACAAAAAGGTCCGATTCCCCGATAAATAACGACAGAAATAATCATTGGTGGAAACTTTTTTTTGATCAGAGCTCTACAAACCTTGTTCATATTTCATTTTAACTAGCTTCTCAAACCATAGCGTTGTTGCCGGCAAATAATTCGCCAAGCGTTTGTTTGGGCTTAATATTGAAGCTATCAATAGCTTCAGTTAGCAAACCTGTTTTTGTATTGGCTTTTGATTTGGCAACATTTCTGTCGTATTCTTATCTCCAGGTGCCGCTTTTTTTGCACCATATACTACCAATCAACATAATCTAAAAATCAATTTTTGATTGAAACCGAATAAACCGATCATTTAATGGCATGATATAAATTAGAAATGTAATCGAATGTTCGTCCTGTTAAAAAAAGTTGGTGGAAATTACCAAAGACAATTTTTAGTAATGAATGTTTGATTAAAATAATAGATTAAATCAGCGATACATCGAGCACCTGTTTTGCTAATGTTTTCGTATTACAAGAACATCTGATATGTGTGGTTTTGTAATTTAGTATACGACGTACTGTGTGTGTTTCGAAGTAAAAATAAATAAATTTACCTGTTTCTAGCTTCAGATTGTTTAACCTTTCCAATATCTTCTTAAAGCTAAAACATTGTAATGAATTATCAATTACAAAATACAACACTTTGAAAGCACAAATTTCCCTTTAATTCTGTTTTTTTTAAATATGTACTTATTTCTAGGTATCTACTTAGTCTGTAAGTAATCGTGACATGGCGGTGAATGTGTCACGTTTTAGATTCTAGTTCGAGTTTTTGTGATATGAAATCTGTTTTCTTTTTTATTAAAGATGTAATTTTACTGTTTTTGATACATTTATAAGAAATCGTAAAAAAATTTGCTTTATACTGACAGCTGACTTTGGTTATAGTTTTGCATGTAAATAGTAAAAACACCTTCGACAAAGAGTTATACTATATTAGGGATTTATTTTCAATGGATGGCGTTTTTTTCTGCAACTTCATTGCTGAACTTTGTATGATGATCTACACTATTACAAATTTAGTGGCCTATTTCACCAAAAAATTGCAAAGTAGCTGCAACGGCTGTGTGGTGAAAATGCTTCACCTTATGTTTGGTATTCGGATAAACCATATTTCAGGTAGGAAGCAAAGCCGTGAGAAAATTGGTGAAATCGAAGAATGAAGTTGTGGCTGTGTTGATTTGGCTGTCTTGGTTCAGGCCTGTGGTGAATTTATACATTTCACCACACAGTCGTTGTAGATACAAAGGATTCAATGTTTTGGCGAAATCTACCACCAAATTTTTAAAAGTATACCTCGTAAGAAGAAGTTTTTGCTATACTAAAGAAATCGTCGAACGAGTCAAACGTGATTTGTTTGTGGGAGAGAAGGTAATGTTAGACGTAACTGTGGTATCATTGCAGGCGTTACCGTTCAAGTTTCGACAAATTAACTGTTCGTGTAACTACGGGTGTTTTGTTTGTGGGTTTGAAGAGAATGTTAGATGGAAATGAGGCGTTAAAGAAGGCGTAGCCGTTCCAGTTGTTCATTAGCAAGGCCTGAAGCAGTTAGCAGCAGAAGACTTCATCAAATACCAAGGTTCTGCCACACAAAGTAGTTATTGGATCAGCAAGCTATTACTGAGGGGTCACTTTATTTTAAACCTCTGTCAAATGACGAGTCGCAGTTTAAAGAGTGTTGGTGCATTAACCCACCTACTTGTTGGTCCTCCTGTCCCTCACGAACTGCACTTGCTGTCGCATGGCGTCGACTTCTTCCCCGGGTAGTGCGGCCGATCGCCGCTTCTGTATCGCGGCGCTCACCAAGTAAAGGGCCACGCCCACGCTGGATATCGCCAAGACAATGGCGACCGCCATCACGGGGAAGTAGCCGTCTGAAGAATGAAGATAAGTGAAGGATTGTTAGTCCTACAGAGCTAATGCATTAGTTTTGGAATCACAACGTCCTCCGAAATTATGTTATTCTATTTTCCCCAGGTATGGAAAGCATTATAACATCAATTTAAATCAAAATTGAAAATAAAATAACATCCGTTTGCTTAATTATTAATTAATAAAATTTTAAAATGGGGTCGAAATCTTCTGTATATTTTTGGTGTTTTAAAACTTCAAATGTATATCTTTAAGTAACTAGATAGCATTTTCTTTTCTAATTTGTTTCATTTAAATGTTATGCTGATTCCCATAAATTGAGAAAAAGGGCTAACATGGCATAATATGACAAAGCAATACTTCTGAAGAAGTTGTGATACCCAAACTAGTGCACTAACTCTATGGGACTGACTATACCTCTTAACAGTTTAGGGAAGAAAAAGCAAGTCGATGTTTTGTATATTGCTAAGAACTTGATGAGATAGATGGCAGAGGCAAGCCGCACACGCACAGTTTCCAGATAAGTTTTTCTGAATCACCTTATCAGGATTCTGGTTTGAAACTTCGTAAGACTAGTGTAGGCTAGGTGCATAAGAAAATTAACTTGGTGTACATACATAAGATCTTCACGGCGTCTTTTGCGGAGACAAAAGCTTCACTGTGAGTTTCTCTAGCCTTATTAGTTGAGTCATCCGTTGAACATGGTCAGGCGTTCAGTGACGTTTGCATAAAAGACATATAGTGCACATAACAAAGAGCAGTTGCGTTAGGGTTATTAAGAACAGAAAAAAAACTTTTTGTGTGTGACAGCCTCGCAAAAATATATATGCGAGCGCTGCATTTTGAACTACGCCATTCGATTTTTTTTTCAGATCATAACAAGGACGCACCCTTTTGTTAACGAAACTTCCAACATATTTTTTTGTTTTCTTTAGGAAAAGCTACGTGTGCACGTTTTTTTATACAAAACCTTGCGTTTGGGTTTCCAATTCAGGATTGCTTATTAAAAAACTGATTCACGAAATAAAAAGAAAATTGAAAGCGTGTGGACAGCTTAGCATGTGCTGGAACAAAAAAAACTTTGATGGGCTTTAATTTACGAATTGTCTTTTCAAAATGTTTGAATCTTTTTTAAGAAGCATGCACGAATCCCAAAATATGTCACATGTGCACCAAAAACTTTCACGCCTTTCGGTTCGTCTCAATGTACGACGCACCCGTTGATGTATCTGAGTATCGCATGATTAAAGTGTCCGGAGTCAGAACCCAAGTGAGGACAGGAAAACTAATTTTAAATTCTATGGATATTTACCCTGACCAGATATGTTTCCGTGATTAACTTTTCGGCTATGAAATCTCTCTCTCTCTCTCTCCTCACTAGATTTTCATAAATAATATTCCATTAACTATTTTTGTGTTTGAAAAAAAAACTATGAAAAGTTAAAGAGAGGCAATTTTTGTAGCTGGAGAGACGAGTTACAAAAAAAATTTCACTGCGAAATGCAGTTCGTCTGGCACCTCACTCATACGATCAAAAGAGTCGAGATAAGTCGTATCGAGAAGTCGGAGATAGACCAAACATGTAAATTTAATTCGGTACACTCTTAAAACAAAAGAGTGAAATCCACTCCAGTTGGAGAAGTGCATTTTCGACACTGGAAAGGAATGAATATTAACTCAGACTGAGTTAAAATCACTCATTTGGAGTGATCCTGTCGGATGTTTAACACACAAAGGATCCACTCCAAAAAGAGAAGTGCATTTTCCAGACTGGAGGAGTGAATATTAATCAGACTGAGTTAAAATCGCTCGTTTTAAGAGTGTACGTTTCCTCTTGAGTCCAGGGCAAATGGGACCAAATTAACAAGTACCACCAAACTAAAGCACCCCTGTGTCAATCCATTAGAAAAACAAAATATTTTCTACGCCACATTTCTCCGTCTTTATAGAATATCTTTAAGTTTTATTTCTTTTTTTGTAGCTGACTTACAGATCTCTATAATAAAAACTTTATGAAATTGGTTCAAATATTTTGTTGTAAAACTAATTGTGGAAAATTAAAAAAAAATATTTGAACCAATTTCAAAAAGTGGTATTATAGATTGAAACCTGTAAATCAGCTACATTAACCATAACAAAAACCTTTTGTAAAAATATTTTATACAGCCGGAGCAATGTGGCTCAGAAAATATTTTTTTCATTAGGATAACACAGAAGCACTTTGGTTTGAAGACAAACGGCTATTCAACGGCGGTCTCAATCGCCCTATACTTAGCGTTTAAACGTACTCACGAAACTTCCTGCTACTACCATAAGGGAATCCATGCGACATTGATTCAACCTGTTTTTCAAGGCACACAAAATTAATTTGCCAGGCCTTCAATTTAATTCATTTAAAGAAAGAAAAACTTTTTTATGCATATACGTATAGCACAAAACTCGGAAACTATTTTAAAAGTATATATGAATTACCTGCTGCCACAAATCGAGTTCCACATTCATAAATGTTATTGTGGTGAATAATACTCGAGTAAAAGCAGAATTTCCCCGTATGATTGTAGTGGCACTGAAAAATATAAATATGTCTGTAAAATCTGCAGTTAAGGTTTCCATTTACCATTTATAAACTTCTGCTACTTAAAAATATAAAAAGGGTTTTTATTTTTTTACTTTCATGAATAAAGTGAAATTTGGAATAATGTATCGCATAAGTCTGTTGAATTTTTGTAAATACGACCACAGTGCATTTATTAGAAAACCATGATGTTGATAAGTGAATTGTAGAAATAAACCTACAGGATTACGTATGTAACGATTAGTGAGTCAAAATACACAAAAGTATTTTAAAATTAAATTTTTCTTGTAAGACTTCGTACTGAAAACCAATCAGTTCAATTAACATAAACCTAAACCATATATTGGCATCACTTTAAATTTCTATTTTTCCTTTAAATAAATTAATAAGAAACATACGGTAATTAAAGTATTGCAATATGGGGTCGATCATTGTTTTCTTCTCTTTTTGGAGGCATCTGATCATGAAAAACGGTTTTAAAACTTGCAAAATTCTTCTTCTGCAAAAAAAACTTCTACTTGCAAAATTACTGAAATAACTTACTTGTGGAGATGTAGCTCTACATACTTCGCACGGTACATCCTTTTGCACACAAGCTTTAAAATAAATAGTCAATAAATAATGGTAACTAACATTAATTACATAATAAATTAATTTGTTACTTTTAATAATGATTGAATTTATAGCAAATATGTGAAATTGCCATCATGTGTTATCACTTTTAGAAAAAAAAAAAACTTTTTTTTCAATTTATCCATTCAAAGAGAAGTTAGAATCGGTAAAAGATTTTTTATTCAAAAGATACTAACTATGTACTTTTTGACTTTTGAGTCAAATGCATACATACAAATAACATTTGAAAACTTCCTATAGTTTAGTCATTACTATACTATCGAAATAAGCAAAGTAGGTTCCTTTATAATATTGCACAGTTATAAATTGATTTTATGTCATGTTAATACCTCACAAGATGCTTTTTATTCAGAATTAATTGTTGAATTAAAATACGTTCAAGTTTGGTAATTTTATTTCTTAATATAAGTCATTAACATTTTTAATTCTTAACATAATAAACAATATTGACAATTTGAACCGAAACAGCCAACTAAACCTGAGAATAACCCATCATAATTCAATATAACTACAGAGAACATCGCCATAGCTCACTTGATAGATCAAAATATTTTTGAGCTTTTGGCCCACTTTTGAGGCTTTTTTTCCTTATGGGAATGACGTGACAGGATTAAAAATGATCCTGAGTGAAAACGGGAGAGGTTTTTCCCGTTTTATTTTTCCCGATCCAGAGAGGCTGAGTGGGAATTAATCATGGGAAACACGGAAGTACCTAAATAGGATTTATTGGAACCGAAACTTAAAATCCTATTGAATAAAAATAGCATTTTTGTGAGATTAGAAATTAATTTTATTGAAGAATTATGGTAAGTTCACTTTTAACCATTAATTAGTTTTAAATAAGCTTGATTGCCAAAATACTGCAATTTTCACTCCAAAATTTGCCTTGACCATGGACAAAACAATAACGATACAAATTAAATGTCATCAGAATATAATAAATAGGTCCTACACTGTTAAAAATAATAGTTCAAGATTGAACCAAATTACGGTTCAAAGTTGCTGCAACCATGATTTGGTAGACTGTTGAACCATAAAACGGTATTTTCAAATTGCGTAACTATGGTGAGAGGTTGAACCATATACGGGATTTTCCCAACGCGTAACTATAGTAAAAGGTTGAACCATAAAAAGGGTCTCCCAATTGAGGATTTTTTCTACTATTTCCAGTACAGAGATCAGATTTATAGGATAATTGGCAGCAGGTGGTATACGAACCCCCGCACTCCTGAGAAGGTTAAATCTCTAGGCTGATGCCATAACCACTCGGCCACGGAGGACAACAATTCTTAAGCTGAAGCAATACTAGTAATGTTGCCTGCGTTTGAGTAAACAATTAAATTATCGGTTGTAGTTAGTAGAAGTTAAACCAATTTTTCGTGAAAGCAGGTCTATTCCCAGAATGTGATATTTGGTTGAACCATTTTATGGTGTATCTACAAGAAGTTCTTGATTTTTCACCAATATATGGTTCAACGTTGAACTGATATTTTTAACAGTGTAGTAAAGGGATGTTAAATGGAATGTAACTAATAAAAATTTATGAATAACATAATAATTTTATTCAACAAATGGCAGGAAATCATGAATTAATAGCAAATATATAACTGCATTGACATGAAAAAAAAACATAAGTTTTAATTAGTCAATAATTTCGGTAAAAAAAATTAGTATATACTTGGAAGAGGGGGCCGTGGCAGATACTACTGAAGACCCACCGAGAATATGCGGAGTGCGTGCTCATTAATTCTGTGTGTCCGAAAGTCCTGTGGGCGGTCATGGCGTGGTTTCCCACGAGTACCGGTCCCTTGAGACTATTTCCTTCCCCTTCAGGGACATGTCTAAATTGCGGAGGTGGCGATAGAAGACAACATCTGTCCTAATGTGTTGTGTTTGTCGTATTTGACAAAGGTTTATGATGGGGTCTCTGACCAAGCACACATACCTGAATATGTATGTCTACCAACCTACTTAGCAGGGCATTTTTGAAATTTAAACCTAATACAAGAGGAAATGATGACAATAATTACCTTTTTGAGGTGGTTCAGTTGGTCTGAATGTTGTACTTTGAATTACTTCTAGAGTTGCAAAAAGAAGGTAAAATTAATAAAGTATATGTTTCATTATATTAATTATACGCTAAAAGCTGACTAATTGCACAAAATATATACATTTTGCCTAAAAGTTCTATAGTGTAATTGATACTTCGTCTGTCTTTGATGTTTGTAGCCAGTCAGAACTGGATTAAAGTAGTACTCTGTAAAATTGTGGTTTAACCTTATTTCACAGGAAAAACTATCAATAGAAAAAGTGGGATACTAATACTTTGTATGAAATAATGATAAATATGGAAAGCTATTTGCTAGTAGGTTTACAAATGCCCCCTTAACAATATAAATAATTTAAATTATTATTTTATTGTGACGTTTCTTGAACACACGGAAAACATTTGAAGAGTACAGGGGAGGAAAGACATCATTTTTTAGGATTCTTCCCGTAATTGTGTCTGCTTGGCGGAAATTGGCGACTGGAAACCGGTTTGTCTTTCAGTTCTTTATTCGCGGTACAAACGTGTGACTAGAGTTCACTGATCTCTGGCGTGGATCAGGGTTGCCGCGAAAAAAAACAAAGCAAGTAACTGGTTTCTTTACACCAGTTAAGGCGATTTCTCGCTATCATCGCCAAAGAGGCCTATTGAGTAAAGCCTTCTACAAAATCAAGCTGTTTTTTCCCTGTACTCTTCACTTTGTATAACGTTGCTTCACAAAGCAGGAGGCAGAATGTGCTACCAAGAAGTAACGTTGCACCACATTTTTACAGTATTTTCTTGGCTTTAATTAGACCTTGTATGAAAAAAAATTACAAACAATTCATGTTAAAGGGAGATGCTTCTCTAAATTTTATTTGGAAATTTATTTTCATTAAATAATTTAAGTGTAAAACATGTACCCCTCTTCCTAAAAAATTATATAACACTTATTCAAACAGAGTGAATATATTCAAAACGAAAATGTTTACTATTGTAAAATATAAAAACCTATTACTTCTAAATTTAAAGAAACTATGAAAAACAGTTTTTTCCACTTTACACAATCATTATATGACCTAAAATTAAACTCCTTCAAGGCATTATAAAAATACTTTTAACAATTCTTTAGCTTTTAATACATTTCGCATAAATTTTAGCTTACCAGTTTGTGGACCCACAAGATTTTGAGGTTTCAGATCAAACTTTAGATGATGCGGCAATATTTCTGAATGTCCTACTTTCACAGCGGATTTCCATGCTTTCGTTTCACTTTTTGAGTTTTTTGTCGTCAAAACGTTTACTATTGGTTCTTTCCTTGCAATTCTTTGGACTTTGTGTTTCAACTCATCCCTTACATTTCTTCCTGGAATCCTAGAAGATCTATTCTTAACTGCACTCAAACTTGTCACTTCCACAGTTATATGTTCTTCAGATTTGGTACTATTTTCTACATCTGGTTGTTCTGTAAGTGTTAAAATCTTCATTTTATAAACGTTATCCAATGTGCTTTTAGTAATTTCTTTGTTCTTGGACAGAACTGGCGTCTGTGTAATTGTTTCAAAATTCTTCTCATCATGGCTTGATGTAGAAGGTCTTTTTGAGTTTGACCATGGAGCTTTACTGTATGAGTCGGTTTTAAGCTTCAACTTTTCTTTCATTTCATGGCTATCCTGAAACCTACCCCCATTCACAGTAGATAGGGAACTATTGTGTGAATCCTCATAAAAGTCTAACTTGTTTTTGTTCCAATGACCAGCTTGCTTAGTATCGTGAACACTTGATTTTGAGCTCTTAGACGTTTCGTATGAAGAAGTATAAAATTCGGATTCATTTTTCCTATTTTCTATTTTCTCAATTATTTCTTTATTTTTAGGGATAAAAGTATTATCCTGTTTTAAAACGGGTGTTACCGGAGCCGATATTTCTTCTTGTGGTTCATGAATTACATTTAAATGGGCTCTATTTTTTGAAGGTTGGGTGGTTACATCAGAATACAAGGCTTCTTGGAGCATGGTTGCCTGTGCCAAATCCAACTGGTCCTCAAATTCAGACTCGTCTCCCGAAGGTTCAAGATTCGAATCTGGTTCTTTTTCCAGGAAATCTCCTCCTCCATCGTAGTTTTCCATTGTTCTTCTATCAACCGAGTACATTGGTGCATTGGAATCTGTGCCAGAATCTGATTTTGTGAGGTGTTGCCTTGCAGTTTTCAGCTGCTGAGGATACATATTTGAAATGGAAATTTCTAGCATGAAGAGGAAAACTATTAGTTTTTTCGATGTGAGCAGCATAAACTGTTTGTTTGTAATCCAATATCTGTAATTGTAAAGAGTAAAAGTTATTGAATAAACAATATAGGCATATCAAAAGAAATGTGCCAGGTAATTAAGAAATAGCTCTAATGCATGCCAATTGGCGCAAAGGTTTGATTCTGGATGCTTTCGTCAACCAAATTTACCTCTTGGGTAGTTGAAACTAATATTTTAGGTAAAAAGTTGCTGTATCCGAATATTATCTCTTTTTTTGGCGACAAAACTTAATTTCTCAACTCACAATAAAAGAGTGTACTCTAAAACTTTGAAGGAAATGAAATTAAATAAATATTAAGTTTCTGAAAACACACGGAGTTGATCATTAAGTGAAAACTTGAACAAATCGTCATGTAAATTTAATTTAATTCATAAAATTATAACCATTTTTTTGTAAATAGACATCGACATAGCTGTACACTAGTTAACTACAAATATTAGCACGGACTGGTCGATACGTTCATTGTAGACTTTTGGCGAGCTTGAAAATTTAACGTAAAAAAACTTGAAAATTTAATGGATATTTACCACGTTTATGAGAATTTTCGTTGCTTGATAACGCATCACAATTCGCCAAATTGAAACCAGCTATTACGTTAGAGCTGTTACAAACTAGCAACTAAACTATGATGCCCGACACTAATAGCCCACGTATAGCTCTAGTGCTACGATAATTCATACTAACTCTAACCCAGAAAAGCAAAAAAAAGGAAAAGAACTACCTTGGGATAATTTAATAACACTAAATGTTTTTTTAATTTTCGAGGTACATATCCAGAATAAAAAGTTTGTCACAGTGTTTTACCGCCAAAAAACAAAGATATTCTTGTGTGACAAGAATTCTTTTCCAATATTTTTGTTCACTACTTTTAGCTTTTTTAATCAACTATATATAAATAATAAATATATAAGTCAAAAATTGAACCCATCGAATGCAGGTAAGCCAACAAACAGTGCATAATACAGATGTTCCATTTATTCCATGTCCATCACGCAATCGTATTTGTATCGAAAACATATTTTGAATGTGTTGTGGTAATATTTAAAGACTTGAAAATCTGCACAATTTTGGCGATGAAACAGATTTTTACGCCAGACAAATAATGTGACAAAATTTCGCCATTTACATCATCATTGTCGATAAAAGAATATTTTTAGAATCTAATTTAACTATTCTTCATTTTTTTTATGTTATGCATTGAAACTAAAACAATATCTAAGAAATTTTATAAGTAATTTGGTAAATTCTGTATAATTAAGTATCCTAACACTTCTAAAATAATAATTATCAGTTCTAAAAGTTTTTGCTACGTAAATTTGTATTTTAAAAAACTACAAAAAGTTGACACTGAGTTTTAACTAGTAAAAGTACTTATAATTTCATTAAATTAAAGTAAATTTTTGCATTGATTGATATTTACAGTTGTTTACTTACCAAATGAAAATATAAATGTCATAACTTTTCTCAAATTTATATAAATACAAAACGGATGTCAGAAACATTTAAGAAGAAATATATTTATGTGATGCCATTATTATTCAGAAAACCTAGATAGTTTAAATTATTGACGCATGTAAAATATTAATGCTGTTATGTATGTTAATTTATTTATGGTAATGGGCTTTTTTAACACTTTGTCAAAGGAAACAGAACAATCAATGAAATCTAAGTTAGGAGCGCGTGACATTTTCTTAAACCAATGAGCTGTTTCAACACTTTGTCAACGAAAACGAAACAACCAATAAAATCGCAGTTTTGAGAGCGTGTCGTCATAAGAAACATTTCCAATGAAAATTTTCTGTGTTTCAAATATCGTAATGTTTTTATTTGTCACAGTTAGATTTTTTTTTAGCGCGTGATGTTATTGGTGAAATTGATTCCAATCCTAACATTACATTGCTTGAAACACTTTTTAATAGGAATATTTCTTAGGACATCACGCTCTCTATACTGCGATTTCATTGGTTGTTTTGTTTTTTGTGTTTTACGTTATAAATTAAAGAGTTATCGGAGCATTCCAAGGAAAGTGGTCCTGGAGGGCCAAAAAATTAAAGTGCAAATAAAATTATGAAAAAATTGTGCCATGTAGTTAAAGGTTTATATTTCAAATAAATCACACTGATTTTCAAATCTGATTTCAATTTTAGGGTGAAAAACGGCAATAAACTGGGATTATTTAGAAATAGATCTTTAAAGTGAAATAATTGCCAGATTTATGATAAACTTTTAAGGGATAAAAAAAATGTAAAATTATTTTTTTTTACTCATATGTTTCAAATGCATCTTTTCTTAATATCTTAGGCATATATTTTGTACAAAACTTTATTTAAAAAAAATTACTCGGTCAAATATGAATTACTTGATGCTCAATGTAACACACGGAACGAAAACTTATAACTTTTTTTATAAAAACTGTAAAAATCGAGTAACAAAGCTTATTTTATTAACTATAAGCTAGTTCCACATGAGGAACATATAAAAAAAATTTCAAAACATATCTTTAAAAATTAAGCAAGAATTGGGCAATTTATTTCTTGAAACACACGGAACTATTTTGACAATTAAGCAAATTCCATTCGTGACATAAGACAACTTTCTTGGCTCTTAAAAAGTACTAAATGTTAATTGACTGTCAAAAAATTACCATGGGGTGATGCAAATGAAGGTCTTGATTATAAAAAACGTTGAAATTTTCATTCAAGAGAAAATACTTAAAATTAATTGGGTAAAAACATGCCGTGACTGACATGACAAAATTGAGACACAGATTTTGAGTGACCTTATATTATTACCATTTACTCTTAACTGGTATGCATTTCAAGTATATAATTTTTTTGGAACCAATATAAGATTCTAATATGCCAACCAGAAAGAAAAAATTAAGAAATTTATAAATAGTAAAATATAATAAATATTTATTAGCGTGACTGACATGACAAATGTGACAGACATGACAAAGTTTTGATGTTCTATATTTAACTCAAATTTTAAATTCAATGTTAGAATTTTTTACGAACGGTTTATTTTGAGGTATAAAAAGAGAAAATAAAGTGTCAAGAATTTTTGCCGATTAGATTTTGTTCAAAATTAAAAAAGTTGACATTTAAAAAATGATTTCTACGGCGCATTTTCGTGGAATCAACCAATCAAGGAAACTGGAGTGGGAGTTGACGTGCAATATAAAAAAGGAAGATTTATCCTGAGAAATACATTTATTAAAATGCGTGCTCGTAGAGACATTCATGTATATAGGCAAAAAAAAAACATAAAACAAATAAATCCTTTACAAAAAAATTTAAAGCAATCGCAAAACTTAGACCTTGAATAGAAATTTATCATATAACTTATTATTTTGTTTTCAGTTTTATAAGTTTATTCTTTGTAGCCGAGTTTTTTCAACAGTCTTGGACGCTATGAAAGTTTCAACCATCTGCTCTGCAGATGTACACATTTGAGGATGAGTTGGATGTTTACATTGGAGATCATTAGTAGTTGAATTATAGAGTGCTTCAGATGTTATTTTGTATTTCCCAGTGACCATCGTCTTATACAAAAGGTATGTGTCGGCCATCGTCCAGTCTTCAAAGAACCTTGCGGATATTGTCCGAAACTTAATGCCAAATACCAAAGTCCTTCATATTTCGCAACCGGACATACCATCCAAAATAACGGATATGAACCCACGGGTGACTTCGGTCCCGGTACCAGGAATACGAAAAATTCACCAAGTTAAATGTGACTCTGGCAGTAACATTGAACTGTTCAATACAGCTATATAAAAATTGTGCTTGCTATTGTTGTGTAACTTGCAATGTGGTAGGAATTACTTTTCACCCGTTAATAATTTAAGAGTAATATTTAAAATTATTAATTGAACTTTTATATTAATTATAAAAAATTAAATAAAAAATGTGCTTTACAAAGCTAAATAATAAATAATTGTGTATTTAAATATGCCACAAAATTCCTATATTTATTTATTTGCCAACCAAAGTGTTTATCATTAAAAACATTAGGATTTTTCAAGCTGATCTGTAAATCAATTCGCACGCTGTAACACACGGAACGTTGAGTGCAACACACGTGACGGCGCTATTTATTTTATTGTAGTCTGACTATTTGTAACTCAGATTTCCAACGCCACTTTTTTTAAAGCTTGTTTACTTAGCTTGCTATTGATATTTTTTATTTTCATGAGTATTTGCATAATTCGCAGAATTATGCAAATAATAGAAGAAGAAAAGAAAATAACCCTGTTAAATGGAAACACACGTGACGCGAAATGAAAAAATTATATCTGCATAACTTTTTAGTTTAAAAAGATTCTGATTAGCTTAATAAGATCATTAAACATCTGAGAAAATATATAAGTTTTCATCTTATTTGTTTTATACTGCTTTCCAACCAAAAATGTAACAAATATACTGAAAATGTGGTCCGAATGTAACACACGGAACGCTGGAATGCTCCTATCATTTTACGTAATTTATTAAATTATTGCGTAATTTTACGAATTTTAATTATACGAATTTGAATTATTACGTAATTTATTAAATAAATATTATTTTTTACTAAGAAATTGCCTGTTATTTTAAGCATAAATCCGTGAACCTAAATAATAAATTTCCGACAAGTTACACACAACATTTGACTTTATATGGCCGAAATACTGAAAAGTACAAAGTTATGCAAAATTTAGAGCAGTAAGACATAACATATTTAAAACAGTTATTACCCCCAAAACAACATGATACATAAACCTATTACAAGATATAAAACAACGAAAACAACTGCAATCCATGCGTGTGGCAATATTTTTTTAAAGCTCCCTTACTTTTCCTTTTGCTTCTCAACAGCAGATTTATGGAAGGACTATTAATAACACTCTTGATTACAACACAGTTTTTTTCAGACAAATTTCGTGTTACTTCACTCAACCTCATTTCAAGTCTGCATAAGCTATTAGGTAACAATCACGTCACGCGATGGGCGGGGTCTCCAATAGAACAATCAACCTGTGAAGTTTGCTTTCTTGCAACAATAAGTACTGCTCCTTAACATTCTATAGGTATACCTTTCCAGTGGCAATTAAAATAAAGAGGCAGACGTAATGGAGTTGATGTTACTCCTTTGTATTCTGTCAGTTATTTCATCTAGAGTTCTAACTTAAGAATTACTTATTTAAGAATACATTAGATCGAAACTAGATTTGTAGAGCGGGAATAAAAAAAAATTAAGTGGTTGATATGTCTAAGGGGAAAACAAAAATAATGAGATTAGTAATCATTGCCAAAATACTACTGGAAAGGCGAACTACTTAAACCACAGATATCATATAAAGTTTTAGATTGGCAAATCACGTGACCTCCAATGCTAACTACAGGACGCGCATGGAGACCAGAATGAGGGGGCAAAGGGGCCAGTGTTGCCGTCACTTTAAGGAGAAAAGTGCGACTAAAAATACAATTTAGTTCTAAAATTACAATAAAAAAACTAGAGAAACCATTCACGTTTTTTTTTAAAGTCACTAAAAATATTTCAAAACGCAGCTAGTATTTTTTATGGTTTTTTGTTGTTGAAATTTAAAAATTAAATTTTATTTTTTCGCTGCACTTTTCTTTTTAAAGTGGTGGCAACACTGGCCCCATTGTACCCTCATTCTGGTCTCCATGCGCGTCCCGTCGTTAGCATTGGAGGTCACGTGATCTGCCAATCTAGTACTTTATATGATATATTATGTATAATTAAATCATCTTAGAAGTACATACAAGGCCTATCATGGCTATCATGTGACACATTCTTTGGACTCAAAAACTACTCTCGAATAACTTTATAAGTTTTTCATTTCGGCCCATACCTTGTTAAGTGAATAATTAACTTGCATCGCATTAAATTTAAAAATACGGTTTACTAACGCCTTTACTTTTTCAAAAATATAATTTGGGAAAAAGTTATTAAAAAAAATAATGCGTCAAAGATTCCAGCCTTTGAAAAGATGGTTATCAAATTTCATTTAAATTAATTTTGTTTTGGCGAAAACGTTTGATGGGAAATGTTGTACGAATCAACATTTAGCCATCCCGGTCATGGCATGGATGTTTGTGTCCGTCAATAAATGTTGTTATTTGTCTAAGTGTTTGCGTCGTCTCTTTCTTTGTGTGTTTCTTGTGATTGTGTCATTTCTGGGGTTGAATGAATACAATAGACCTAAGGTCGCAGTGTTCGGCGAACTTGCCCCCCACCAAAAAAGTCAAACAAATATCATCTCTACTCAAGCAATTTAATATATTTCCTATGATTATTTAAATATATTTATATTCTAACTGTCCTTGATTTTAGAATGATTAATGGTCACAAAATTTTGTTAAATAAATTTCTTGAATATTTTTTATCCTCAAATTTCACTTTAACAGTAAAAAAAAAACAAGTGAATAAATAAAAATGTCTCTTTAAATGAAAGATACAAAAATTCTTCTGAAACGTTCGTGAAACGATACAAAAACTGATTGAGGGAGACACAAAAGAGACCTGACAGCAATACGGATTATCGACACACAAAAATCCCATGCGGAAGCAGTTCTTGCACAATTTCATATCACATCAATCAGAACAATCACATTAAGTTATTGTCCAATTTGTAGGCTAATCTGCCTTATTTAAAAAAAAATATTGAGTGGCCTAGTGGCTAAGTGGTAGTGCTTCGCAACGCCGCGCCACGGGTCCGGGGATCAAATCCCAGATTGGGCAAGGTTGACCCATCCTTTCAACCTTTGAGTGGGTCGATAAAAATGGGTAACAAGCATGCTTGGGAACTAAACACTGGGGGTTTCGCGTGAGGCTGACCTCCTTACCGGGACATATGCCTAGCACCTCAGAGCCCTAGGTCACGAAAGGGGAAATGGGCGAGGCAGGCTTGGACATAGTAATGGGCTGTTGCGCCGAGGAGTAGTGTATCAAAAATATTAATTGAATAGAGTTTGTAGGTGTTTTAATTTTTATTTCTTAGCTGCAAAAACCAAGCACAGAAAATAAAACAAAATATTGAAATGTCCGTGTCCGTAAATTTAGTAGTCGAGTCTCTAAAATTTTTGGATTTTTTTAGGAATAACCTTAGGGTCCTAGGCTCAGCCTAGTATAAGGTTTAAGAAGACGCGGTACCCGAAAATTGATCAAAATATCGATTTTTCAGTTTTTACTCCTTATTATTTACAATATTGTTTTGAACACTTACAGAAAGTTTCATAATGATATCCACTGTAGAAAAAAGTTATTAAATATTTTCTGGAGTCATTCCTAACACTTTGAATGCGTATTTCGTCTGCTTCGACTTTTTTTTCTGCTTAGCGTTTTTCAATTCTTGTGTTTAATAAATCCCTAAGGGTTTTTTTTGCGAATTAAGTTACAATTTTGAAATTTCAAACCTGGGTTCTTAATAACATGGTGCACAAAATTGTGCGTGGAATAAGGTCAACTGTATATAGTTGTTTTCCCGAATCTCGCCCTACCTATGAATGCACAAGAGGGAAGTCCTGGATTGACATCATCATTGCAAAAAATCTGGATTGTCAATGCTTTACTAGTGTCGAAGATGAAATAACAGCTAGTGATCACAATATCGTGACCTGCGACATCTATTTGAAGAAAGAGGAAGAGAAAATCGATAACAGCGATTGTGTTAATCCTAAACGAATGAATTGGACACTGTTTGACGAACTTTTTACAGAATATGTCATGAACTATCCAATCGATAGTCATGATATCGACAAATATATTGTTGACTCATCTAAGTCCATCCATAAGATATCTATTGAGACCTGTCGATCAAAACCTAAGACCACGAAAAAAAATGCCGACTGGTGGAACGACTCATTAAGAACAACAAGAAGTCTTACAAGAGCTCTTAGGAGAAGATATCAAGGTGAAACTGACCAACTACTCAGAAATCAGTACAAAATAGAATATATAAAAGAAATGACAAAATTTACAAGAGAAAAATTATTATTGCTAAGACTACACTCTATCGAAACTTAATTAACACTGTTACTGAAGCAGGTGCCTTTGGCAAAACTTACAAAATTATTGCTGGCAAATCTCAGAAAAAATCCGCAACAACTAAGATCAAAACACCACAGGGTGATACAATCGAGGATTTCATGAAAATCGAGAGGTATATAATTAAACACCACTTTCCGAATGATGCGCTCAATTCACGAAGCTCGAAAACAGTAGATGTACTTGATGAGCCTGTCACAAAGGACGAGTTAACGCTTGTTCTCAATAATATGAAAGAAGGGAAAGCTGCTGGGGAAGACCAGATTCCTACAGAAATTGTTAAAAGAATTGCATCGGTGTTATCATATAATAAATTTGTGCCTATCGAGAGGTAAATTTCCTATTAAATGGAAATTGGCAAGAGTTATCCTTATCCCGAAACAGGGCAAGGACCTCTCGGATCCTAGTTCATATAGACCTATCTGCCTTTTAAATATATTGGGTAAAAGTTTTTGACAGGATCCTAACAGGGCGTTTAACACAGTACCTTGAATATAACTCTATACTAAGTAATAAACAATACGGCTTCAGAAAGGGGAACTCGACCGACATGGCTCTACACAAAATATTTGACTATGCCGAGCGAATTTCTACTACTAAAGGCCTAACTATACTTATTTCTCTCGACTTTAGCAATGCCTTCAATAGTGTGAATCATAGCAAACTCTCAGAATGCATTCGCAAACTGGCATTACCTCTTTACATTGAAGAAACATTGTGTGATTTTCTTAGAGATAGATCAATAAGACTCTCCAATGGAGAGATTTACCACTACGAAAAGGGCATTCCCCAGGGATCAAGTCTTGGTCCTGCCATGTGGAACATCTACATGAATGATGTTTTGGAGATTGACTATGAAGATTTCCATATTCAAGCCTATGCAGATGACATTATCCTGTACGGAACTAGCAAATATGCCTATAAATTTGAAACTCTTGCTTTAAAACAGTTAAATAAAATCGCAACGAGGACTGAGAATAAAGAACTTAGCTTTAATATTCAAAAATGTAAGGACGTAATGTAACACGATCATTGAAAAGAATACAAAGATTTCAAGATTGCCCCCGATCAGAATGAATGGTAATAGTATTAAATACACAGATAGTCTAAAGTATCTTGGAATTCTCATAGATAAAAAATTAACCTTTATAAATCATCTGAACTCTATTAAAAATAGAATTATTACAACAATTGGTAAATTGAAAAGAATCTACCGAGCAAACTGGGGTTTAAAATCCAAAGTTACTAAGAAATTATATTTGGGTGCAAGGGAAAAAATAATTTCATATGGAAGTAATGCATGGTACAACAGAACCAAAAAAACAAAAGGATAAGATTATGCAATTGCAAAGAATTCCCCTTTTAGCTATAACTCGTTGCTACAGTTCTGTTGCAAATGAAACTTTGTTAACTCTAGCAGGAATCCCACCACTAAGTAAAACAATTGAAGCTCAGCAAGATTTATATTACCTTGAAAATGGAATCAAAGATCTTACAATCAATAATATCAAATATTTTAAAGATGACATGGAGCGGAGGATCCCGGCATGGACTGAACCGGATCGGCAGTGTATAATTCCTTGGGAGGTATCGGACGGTCGCCACGAAGGGCATGTGCTTTACACGGATGGCTCTAAACTCAATGATCGAGTCGGTGCGGGGTAGGCGCATTATGTTGGCCATCAACTGATGGGACAATGGACTAATAGATTATCAAACCATGCCACCGTTTATCAAGCGGAACTTTTGGGCATCAAAATGGCCATTGAGATAATAATGGAAAAGAAGATTACCAAAGCTATTATTATTAGTGATTCAAGAAGTGCAATTGAAAAAATATGTGGCTTCCAATCATATCAAGGTACACCACTTAGTATCAAGAATATTCCATGTGAGCTCAAGGACCAAGGTGTTGAAGTTAAAATAGCATGGATTAAGGCCCATGCAGGGCATGAAGGGGATGAAATGGCAGACAAGCTCGCCAAAAAGGCTACCATTAAACCAACCATAGACTGTCACTAAGAGATCCCAAGGAGTCATATCAAACACAAGCTAAAAATTAAATTGCAAAATGAATGGCAAACAGAATGGAACAACTCCACTAAAGGAAGGAACGCCTATGCAATCATCCTAAAGATCAATAAACATAACTTATACTGTGACTTTTATTTAAACCAATTCATTACTGGACATGGCTGCATACCAGATCATCAATACAAGCTCTACAGTAACAGTAAACGATGCAGCTGCAGAAAGATCGGCAATAGATGGCATCTTGTATTCGAATGTAGAGACTATGAACAATTTAGAAATAAGCTTAAGACAAATAAAAATTTATCAGAAATTATTTCAAATGCTTATATGTCTAACGAGGTCAAAACTATTATTAAAAATGCAATGTGTAATTAAATTAACTGACATTATGAACTTGTATATTTGTAAAGGGATCCATCCCGATTTCCTCCTGTTCACTTTCGCTCATTTTAGATTTCACTTGTTTGTTGTATTCGATTAATTTGTATGTTCGACTAACTTTTTAAACTTGTGATTTTATACCTTTACTGTGTATTTTATAATTTGTCTCACATATTTTAATCTTGGAATTGTGCCACTGTTCTCTGTGATACTTTACAATTTGTAATATTTTGGGATTTAATGATTTGTACTGATTGAAATTTAGATGCAACCCGGATGAACCTCGAGGTTCGGGTCGGGTAATAAATCATATATATATATAGTTGTTTTCAAAAAATAAAATGTTGAGTTCAATAATTAGTACTTTTATGTGATTTTCAGTATAAATACATGTTACTTTTTAACTGTAGCTCACATTTTAAAATCCATACACAGTTCTTGAACAAATAATACTAAAAACAAACTATAAAAGTTTGGTGGAGTTATTCTTAAAATTGAAAGAGGAGTAGCGTTTTAAAAAAAGTTCAAAATTTTGACTATTTTTTAATAAATGAAAAACTGCTTGTAAATATTTGTTTTTATTGCTAGAAAATATTTATTTAAAGTGAACATTGTATATAAAACCACTATAATTTACAAGTTTATGTTATTATTTCTAGAAATAATGTTTTGTGTAACGCTACCCCTCAATAGAAGACGGCCGTGGTTAGTTGAAGTAAGGTGAAAATTTAACCTTTACATGCCTTTGACACAGAATGGAAATAAATATTTCATATGGAATATATTTTTTGTTTGTTGCAATGTTCCTATTTTCATATATTGTATGAAAAACTAATCCGCTTAAGTAATGTAAGACTTTTGCGCTTATGGTGGATTTTTGCCTTTTCCATTGCTCCATCGATCGACGGCCACATTGTTCAATAACTCCCTTTTATCTTCCTCAAATCGAGTCATATTACTCCACAAATATATATTTGAATCCCAATATAATTTTTTATGTAGTGGTGGCCATAGAAACTTTTTTCTAAATTTTTTTCTACTCATTTATCTAACAATACAGGGAGAGGAGGGAGGGTTGTAGATTCATGCCACGAATATTACGTTCCTGTTCTCACCTTAACGGATGCCGTTTGATAAAAAAAAAATTGAATTATACGTAAGTAATGAAATATATGTCAAATAAACGTATTTTAAATATAAGAAGATTTTGGAATAAGTAATAGGAAATGCACGGTTTTGGGGTGTATTTGGATATAAAACTAGCTTTGTGCAAAACCACACAACTTTCAATCACCACAAAATCTACAGATTTAAAGGTAATTACACCTTTAGTAGATGATTTCAATAACAGTAAAACCATAATTTCTCTGGTAGCCACCCTTCGTGCATGAGCAATTTTCTTTAAAATCTTATTATAACGAACGACAAGTGTTGGTAAGGTAGGTAATGTAATCGTTTCCGGCTGCCTATCTAGCCTCCATTAGGAGCTTTAACACAGCCAATAAAACCTTCGTAATTTAGAACCCTGGTCAAGTGACGAGATCGACACCTGAGCGGGCACCCAATGGAACTTCGAGCGACATCGTACGCTGACGCCGTCGGGATTTTGGACTCCACAGATTTAACGAGCACGTCTGTCCCAGTGTACTCAGGTCCATCCATCACGAGTTGGATTTTTCTTCTACTCTTTCAGTACAGATATCCGATTTATAGGATGACTGGCAATAGGTGGGATTCGAGCCTGAGAAGGTTGAATCCTGGGGCTGATGCCTTAACCACTCGGCCACGGACGGGCCGACAAGTATAGTGTAATTGTTAACGGCTGCCTATTTCTAGCCTCCATTAAGAACTTTAACACAGCCAATAAACGTCTCGTAATTTAAAACCCTGGTCAAGTGACGAGGTCGACACCTGAGAGGGCACCCACGGAACTTCGAGCGACATCGTACGATGACACCGTTCTCGACAAGTACTAGGAACACGTATTCTAAATTTTAAATATGTATCGTTATTGTATTAGTTTGACTTATAAATTGGCTCGAGACAGAGACGGACCAAATGTTCAAAAAACTCTTTTTCATAATCAGCACTCTACACCTATAGAACCTATAGAAAACCACAACAAAAAACTCCACTTTTTATTTTCTAACAATCTTTTTCTTTCATTGCAATACTTTCATTACCTTATATTTCACACTCGATAATTACAAGTAAAAATACGACATCAGTGAAAGGGTTAAGCGTGAAAATCATCATGTAGCAGTAGTGTCCGATCACAAAATCATTATCGGAATTTCCCCCTCTGAACTACCCTCATCTGTTGGCCGGACCCTTAAGTGGACGTCACGTGACTACCGTACGTCTGGCCGGGTGAACAACCTCTGTGTAATGGATGGTCCGGTAGAGAAACGTTTTCAGCCGGATTGCGGCTGATTGAATTGAAACGGGAGGTAGGAAAATTGCTGGCTTGGGTGATTACAGATATTATAATGTAGTATCTTTTTGAGATGTACCATTTCAGAATGACACATGCCTAAATTATTTTTGTGTTGTATGTCTTGATTTGAGTCTTAGACATATGTATTATTTATGTATTTCAATTAGTTTGTTTTTTAGTCGTTTTTTATCTGAACTAGCATATATAGAGACATTTTATTAAATGACTTCTAAATACAAATTTGTTTAAGGTCATTTTTTTTACCTTGAAGATAAAAAGTTCCATGTTACTGGATGACAAGAGAACAAATAATAATAATAATCATTATTATTAATAATCTAAAATGAAACAAAAACAAAAAAAAATGACAAACAAACAATAAAAAAATATGGCATGCCAAGGGGAAAAATTATCGTACAGGCTAACTGAAACGTATTCAGTTAAAATTAAACAGAAAAAAACATCATACGGAGCACATCATAATACAGTTATTACCGTAATTTGCACCATCATTACTTGCGCAGATAATGGTTAGTTGAATTGTTTACGCACGGCATAATTCTTTTGATTTTTTTGCAATTTCGGGAAACGTATTTAAAAACAAAGGTTGGCTGGTTGGTAGACATATATATTCTGGTTTGTGTGCTTGGTCGGAGACCCGCTTATAAACCGTCGTCAAGTAAGATAGACACAACACACACATATAAGTTTATCTATATAATTTTTAGAGACAGATGCCAACTAGAGCATCCCCAGAATTGACTTGTAACCCCCCAGAGGTATTGATTTGGTATGAGAACTTGGAGGGCTTTGTGACCACGACGGATTTAAGGAAACACAAAGTTCTTGAGAGAGCTACTTTTGAAAGCCAAAGGGATAAAAAAAAAGTTACAATTTTTTACAAACCCCTATGTTTTTATTTCAAATTTATCATAATTTTGGTTATGCAAATAATTTGTAAAGTATAAAAATAGTACCGTTAAAAACCTCATTGGCTGATACTGTGATGCTTATTCAAACTGTTATTATTCATTTACTTTTTGAAAGCCAAAGGGTTAAATAAAAAGTTACAGTTTTTAACAAACCCCTATCAGTTTTTCAACGTGCAGTATATGTATCGTAAATAGTTACGCAGAATTTATTTAACCTAAAAATCTATTAACCAATAAGCAGGGTTGGCACGGTATTTACCATATGAGGTTTTTACCATATGAGGACCGTGGTTTTTACTGCCTTGGTAAAAACATGTTTTTCCTATGGTTTTTACCACTCTTGGAAAAACATGTTTTTGCTATGGATTTTACCACTCTAAATAAAAACATGTTTTCCCCACCTTCTGTAATAACATTCCATTCATTTCCCTACCCCCCCCCCAAAAAAAAACCCAGATAAATCAATAAATTATGTTCTTGTTGATGATAGGTTAATTTTTTTATCTAGGTTTCTTTATTTTGTGGCATTAATATGTTTGAAGAACAAATATTCCTTACAAATTACTATTTGATATTCTTTTTCTAAAAATATTAATACCACAATATTAACACATTATTAATATTGTATTAATACCACAGAAAAAAAACATGTTCACTTATACACACATGTGTGTCTATAAAGGTGTGTGTACATATTATAAACGTAAACTAAGCAGATTGTCAAATATTTATTTTTAAGCATACAAAATATAATGGTTTTTCCCGGCAAATACCAGGCTTTTACCGGTAAATACCTAGTTTTTACCATGCCTTGGTAAAAACTAGTTTTTACGGGTAAAAACCCAACCGTGCCAATAATTGGGTTGAAGAAGGATGAGTCAATGACATTTATGACAGTACATTTAATTTTGAAGTCATTCAGCTAAATAATTATCGACCTAACAAATCTTATTTTGGGTAGAAATCATCTTTTACTCAATTAGGGGAGAGACGGGTAATGGCGCTCAGAGGGTAATCGCGCTCACCCAAGCTGTGACAAACTGGGCAATCCTTTAGTTAATTGAACTTTACTGTCAGCTAGCCGAATGCACGTACAATGGTCAGAGTGATAATGGTGGCTGAAAAAGCAAAAATACATAGTCTTTCGTCCGTAAACAAAATATGGCGTATTTTCATCTAAAAAAACTTCTGCAGCTAACTTTCAAGTTGGTCAACTTTGATTGCTAGTAACAGTATGATCATTATATAGTTAAAAAGCATAATAATCCTGTTATCTAATGTAACTAAATTTATTTCATTAAATACATTGCGTGCCTAATTAGAACGCAAGAAATGAAATATGGCGCGATCGGGTAATGACGCTCGGATGGGTATGGCATTGCCCAACTGCTGGAAGAGTCGAATTATAACTAATCCAAACTGTAAATAAATATTTTCATACACAAGTTGAATAAACCTGATATATTTTCCATTTACAATTATCTTATCCTAACTGGTATAAAGGTCCTCTTCTTCAGCTGGAGTGTCATTTTCTGAAATATCACCAATAACAGGCTCTTCAAGACTCCAGAGCCACTAAGATTGCTGTGGACATGGATAAAGCAAAAAACTATGTTTGTAACTATTGCAAAGTTTAAATTTACTTTAATCAGTTGCGAAATATGTTAGTGTTAATATGTTAGTATGTCATGTGATATGTCAGTGAAATATGTTACTGTGAGCCCGTCGCGGTGAGCGGCATTACCCAACACGTTCGGGTAATGGCGCTCAATGTAATATTTTCTTGTTTTCAATTTTTCAGCACAAATGTAATTGTTTTCATGTTAAACTATATAGTATTCTGTTTAATATTTGTTTATTTATAAATATCAATAAAAAACATAATTTAGGTGTCGTATTATGCTTGTGGCATTCATTTTTCTTTAAGCGGGCGCAATTACCCTTCTCTCCCCTAAGACTTACACCATAAAATTAGCTGTTTTGTTTTTATTTCAAAATTATCCTAATTTTACTTATGCAAATAATTTGTAAAGTAAACAAAATATATGCCATTAAAAACCTCATTGGCTAATACTTTTATTATTCAAACCGTTATCATTCATATAATATCAAGTTTATAAAGAAAACAATTATTCTAAAGTGTCAGAACAAAGAATTATGACGTGAATATGGGTCTGTTACATCTGCTAGGTTCACAGACACCGCGTAAGATGTCACGATATGGTTTGCGTTGGGTGCTAGCTCTGGTCTAGACTTCGTTACTTGATTTGGCTCAAAACTTGCAGGCCCGTCATCAATAGCCCGCATGTTTCACTTATGTGGCCTCAATTTTTACCCAAACCATACGGCCGAGATAGCCAAGTCGGTAAGGTCTTGGACTGGCATCCCTAAGGTTGCGAGTTCGAGCCCCGCTGCCTTCCGAAGACACCCGTGTACGTTACACGTTAAAACCGTCGTGGTCACAAAGTCCTAAAAATTCCCATACCGAATAAATACCTCTCTGTGGGTGACAAGTTAATTCTGGGGATCCTCTAGTTGGCTTCTGTCTCTAAGAATTAGATGGATCCACTTATGTGTGTGTTGTGTCTGTCTTACTTGACGAAGGTTTATAAGCGGGTTTCCGACCAAGCACACAAGCATGAATATCTATGTCTACCAACCAACCAAACTATTTGAAAAATAATTGCATTTATACGATAACAGAAACGCTGTCATTTACATAGTAGTACACAGTTGATGGCAACCAACCCATTAAGCCCTCTCTACAATCTGATCCCAACTAACAAATCGAATTCTACCATCGATACATCACACTGACGTCACGAGTAGGCGTGTCATCAAGGAAGTACTTCTGTGTACACTTCCAAACAACTTGTTGCCAATGGCAACCACTCCAAGCAAAACTCTCAGATCTAAGAGAAGTATCTAAATAATTCCACGATTTTATTGCGCAGAAAAGAGTGTTTAGCAGGAAAAATAAACTCCATGAATACTTAATTTCTAAAGAACGTGTGTCTTTATTTTTCGAATCTCTTGGGACACGGTGTTAAACTTAAGGATTTATTTAGATACAAGTGTTCTGATCGACATCAAGCACGTGTTTTCAATGTTCTAATGATGTCTTAAGGTGTTTTTTTTCTTTTTGGATTTTTTCCAAGTTGTTGAAGTGGATTTGTGTGTTATTTTTGTGTCATCGCAATGTGGATTTTAGTGATCTGTAAAGAAATTATTTACTCTAGAATGTGATGATGAGATTGAACAAGAAGAAATGAGATTGAATTTCTATTTGAATAAAAGGTAATGTTTTCTTTAGCCAATAAATTTGTTAAATTTTTGTGGGGATTGTATATGTTTAAATTGCTTTATAAATATATATAAATTAATTTTAAAATAATGATTTATTACGGTTATAAATTTATTTATAATTTTATTGACTAAAAAGTAGATTTAAAAGTTTGTAAATGTCTGGAGAATAAGCAGATTTTATGCAAAGTAATACGGGTTATATTAATTTGTTATAACATATTCAACTTATAGAGTAATTTGAAATTCAATGTTTTTATACTCCTTGAGAGGTAGACATGCCTTCAAGAAAAGATTTTTATTGGAAGTTTCATAACATAATTGTGATTTATATCAGTCCCCTAAAGTACATGTTAAAAAATTATTTGTGCTGAATTTTCGCATAGAAATCAATAGAAATATCGTTCTTCTGTTGATTATGTGTTTACGGTAAATTTAGTAAAAAGATAAGCGGCTATTTTGATACTAATTAATTTAATTATAAATAATATTTTTTTATTAATAATTAATTTGCTAATTTTTTTGTTAAAAACTTCTCAGTGTAAAATAAGTACTTGAATTTTTTTTTTAAAGTTTATTCATTATTATTATGAACATAGGTAGTAAGTCATAATAATACATCATCTTTAAACTAACCAAAATATTTATAAATAAATATATTAGTTTAAGATGCATAGTTAAGAAGTACTGATACTTTTCCAAGTGTTATTAATTCACAAACTAGTTGGAAATAACGCAAGCCCTCAACGCTGCATACGATGTCACCCTTAACGGTTGCAATGGGTGCCTACTCACGTGTCGGGTTTCTACATGACTGTGTTTGGTTCTAAATTATGACGCCCGTCGCCAATAGCCCTCGTATAGTTCTAATACGACGATAATTTATACTAACTAATCCAATAAATATTTTTAATAAATATTTTTGTGACAATATATTTCCTGTTTTCGTTAGCAAGTAAATATTTATAATCTATGCAAAATTAAAGTAACCCAACAGACAGAGCTTTTAATAGTTTTCATCGTTGATTTTTTGTTGATTATTGAGCTTTTCTGTCCTTACTATTTACTATATCATAAAAATAGACTGCATCATTAAAATGTGTGCTTAAGATTTTATAATTTTTGTAATTTAACATAAGTAATGACAGGCAGATCAGTGAACAATTTTCACTATTTTTCTCTTCATAATAACCTAACTTGGGGCACTAATGATAAAAAAGGTAGATATAAACTATAATCATATATAAGATTTCTTGAGGCAATGGTAACAAAATCTCAACAAAAACTTTTTATGTTTTAAAAAAAATAAAAGTTGCAATTCAAAAAAATTAAGAATGATCTATTTTCAAAAACCCTTATGGTATATTACAATAGTTAATTACGCAAAAAATTCAAAAACGCACGTTAAAACCATATCAATTATTTATAAACAATTGAATATTTTATATTTGGGTCATTCTCTGTAAAAGGGACAAATTGCACTTTTAAAAACTGGGAAAAAAATATTTTTCTTTTTGAATAATTTTCTTTATATGTGCTGCTCCCATTCATATATAGTACAAAAAAGGGGTTTAGATCCAATTGATGATTTTATTTTTTAAAAAATGCATATTTTCCATACTTGAAATTTGACGTAAACTTCTTTAGATACTGAGCAAGCGCAACAGACAATATAGAGGAGCATGCAGCACCGAAAACATTGCATGCCTTTTTGACCTGCCCCAAAAGTTACGCATGGTGCTTCAGTTCAAAAACGCATGATTTAAATCTATGTGCGGTTAAGTTTGGTTGAATAAAGAGGTGCACTAAGCATATAGTAGATAGAGTACACAATATATATCTTTATAGGAATGCGAGTTTCTTCTTTAAATGGGAAAGTTTGGTTGGGTTGGTTTGAAATACCGTCACACTATGGCTACATGAGGGCCAATTTGCGACTGGCATCGTAATTTAGAATCCTGGTCAAGTGATGAGGTCGACACCGACCATACTTGAATATTGGCATTTTGTCAAATATAATTTCAATGGAATAAATTGTGTTAAATAAGGGTATAATATGAGTATGACGTGATTAGAGTAAGGGACTTCTGATCGAGAAGAGCGGCTGAAAAAAATTGCAACCGCCTTTTATTTTACAGTTTTCGTCATAAATCTCTTGATGATAACATGACTGTGGGTCTAAATTACGATACAAGATATCAATACCAATAGTGTAGCCCTAGTGTAAGGATAATTAAAACTAACCCTAACTCTTGATCACAACGTAGAAGAAGATACGAATCTCGTGAAATATTTAAAGGCAAGACTTTTTTAAAAAATTAACAGCTGAAACGAAACAACCGATCGGTATTGAATGCGCTTGGAAAGAAAGATCCAAGTTGAAGTTATCCAATGTGGACTTACTTTTTAAGGTTGATATGTGAGTTAGTGACGTGGGAGTGAGTGACGATTCCGCAGAAAAAGTCGAATAACATCATTTTCGAAAAAATTTGTATAAGGTTTAGAGATTGTATGTTAATCTACATTCAAATGCCCGCAATTTGAGACTATTAAAAAAGTTCTCGCGCATATCTATAATCAGTAAATGAGATTGAGTGAGTGACGACTCTAAAAGACTCCCATGATATTTTTAATGTTAAAAGTACTGTAAAAACGTTATCACTCAAGGATCAAAACAACTGATGGCTGATTTAGAAGCCTCAATCCTTTAGGAATAATATGCCAATTTAAATTCGATTTCTTAGTTTTCCAGTAAGTTTTTAATTGAACTTTAAAGCAGTGTTGTAGGAGTGACTCTATAACCCAGGGACACATACATACTCATAAAATTACAAAAAACTGCTGATGGTAGAAAAACACCAGACACATTTTCGGAAACTACAGAAACTAATTAACCATAAATAGTTCCGCCAAAAAGGATTATATATTTAAAACAGCTATATTTAGGTAGTTAAAAGTTGTAAAAGCATGTAGGGACAGTGTGAGGGAGTGACAAATCGGGTATTTAAAAGAAATTTTATGTGAGTAAATTATAATTATTTCATATTTTTTAGGTGGGACTAGTGAGGTTGTGGGCGAGTTTACACTAATAAATCACAAACTTGCATATATAATTTGAAAATAAAGAGAAAAGTGCCCGGGACATCGATTTGTCCCTTTTACAGAGAATGACCCATTTTCACTGTGTACGTAGCAGTTTTCAACCAACCTAGCCTGCTTTACAGTGTAGCAGGGATCTGTAAAACTTGTTTTGCTGCAAGTGTACTCTAACGACTGGGTAAACTCATGAAAGAGTCGAGTGCTTTTTGTTCACCTCTTGCTTGCGACATTAGTTTTTTTTATTTAATTTGAATTTTTGTATTACTTTTTAAGTTTAATAATTATTTAGTTTAGTTCGGTAGTGTTTAAGGGTGAAATCTTGAAATAAATTGATTTTTTCCTAGTTTTGTTAATTTAACATTTTGCATTAGGAAAGACAATGAGATGCATTAAAATAGTCATATGTTTTCCGTATTTAAATTAGGCCGTATATTATACTTCTATGATGAATTTTTGTGCTTGTAATGTCAATTAGATTATTTGAAAGAGAAGTTTTGACATTAAAAAGCAAACGCTTTACAAACAATTTACAATTTCTGTTTATTTCAAAAGGAAGAACCCAAATGGCAAGCAAGTTGTAATAATAACTTACATTTTGATACAGGGTGCTGCACTTTATAAAGAGTCTTAGAAAAAATAATTTTTAACAACATAAACAGCACACAAACAAATTATCAGTGATGTTTTACATCACAGATGATTCCTTCCTACAGTTCCTACTTAATTTTTATGAAAACTGAATTTGATAAACTTTTTCCTCATATTTCCAAATTAAAAGAGAGAAAGTAGATACATGTCTTGAAATTGTAACTGTAACTGAGAACAAATTCCATACAAAATTCTGATGCTCATTTTCAAAAAACAGGACAAAGCAAAGTTTATTATAACCTGTCAAATTTACTATGAGAACCAAATTGTATGCTTCAAGTAATGTTTTCTTAGTTTTACATCATCATCTTAAAAATCGTTTTTTAAATTCATTCAAGTTTATTTTTAAGAAGACGCCAAAAATTTGTTGTTTTGTTGACGTGTTGGCTCCGAATTTTAACCTTAAAAAATGTATGCTGAAAAAAAATGCTTTTATAAAAGAGTGATTTCTAAAACTTTTTGTGTAAGGTGTATGGCTAAATACACAATACTATACTTTGGATTACAAAAATACGTATTTTAAGTTAAACATTCTTTGGAAAACCTAAACTTCAAATTTTTAGTTGAAAATATATATTGTAATTTAAAACTAAAATTTTAATTAAAAAATTTAAATATATTTATTCCTGCGATCGAGATCACACTTATGATTTAGTCATTGAATGTAGGGTAAATCAAATAAAAAGTTTGGAATCAGTAAAATAAATTAAATTAGAAAAAAATTAAATGGAAAAACCCCTACCTAGACAAAGGCCTTATGTGTCACAGTTTTTGGAAACAATGTTATAACCAGTTCATGGAATTTTTAAGTAGAACTTGATAAATGGATTACAATTATTCGCTTCACTGAATTTCTTTCTAATCCAGTTTAAACATGTTTCTAGAAATAATATTCAACCACCGCTTGTTGTATTGTTGAGTAAGTCAAACTTTACCCACCGTGTTCACAAAACTTATGTAAAACGAGGGAAAAAATGCCAAATATCGAACGTAGGTGGTTTGATACTTTAATACTTTAATATACAGGGTTATAAAATAACGCTCGCTATTTGGAGTGGTCTGTAGCTCTAAAGAATAATCCAAATGCCAAAAACTTTGAGACAATTACTAATCAAGAAGGGGGGGGGGGAGAGAGAATGGAAAAATAAAAAACAAACTCGTTTCTTGACGTCTCTAGGGTTCTAAATTACGAGGCGCAATTGGATGTGCTGGCCGTAATAAGCCATAATTGGCTACGCCTCGTAATTTAGAACCTTGGTCAAGAGACGAGTTTGTTTTTTATGATTATTCTTTTTTATGGCTATTATGATTCCATTCTATTTCCCCTTTCTTGATTAATAAGTGTCTCGATTTTTGAAGCATTTAGATTATTCATTAAAGCTACAGACCACTCCGAATAGAGAGCGTTATTTTTTAACCACCCTGTATTTGGCAAACGCCGTCACAGCTGAAGAAAAAAAGTATTGAGTATTTCATTCAGTAAAACTTTGATTCGAGTTTAAAATATAACTGTGGAAAACTCTATATCTTCAGATATAGGTTATACTTATATTGTTCTTGAGTTTTATAATTAATAAACCTTTGGAATTTTATAAAGCCCTATGTACGATTACTTCGATGCTCTGTTTATAAACAAAGAGAAAAAAAACCCTACTAACTTTGGAAATTTTAAGGTCTGATCCAAGATTTAAGTATTTGAAAAACTTCGCCTAGCCTAGTAGAGGAAAAGAGATTATAAATAATAGCCTGCAAATAACGTTGAAAACGTCGTATAAAAATTTTGAAAAATGCATACAAAAGGGGTATAAAAAGAAAATGTGTGTAGGGAAACCTCTAACAGTGACCATCCTCTCGTTCCCTAATAAATCGGTCGTAAATGGAGGTTAGTCGCTCCTAGAGTACCAAAATTAAATTAGCTAGAAAGGTAAAATATTAGTGTACAAGGTATTAATAACCATTAAAAAATTACAAAGTAGATTTATCGGTAGGTTTATCTATTAATTCGCAAATACATATACACAAAATCATACTAATTTACTTTTGAACAAACTGTAGTAAATATGTAAACAAATAAATACAACACTAACTTAGTAAGAAGAAATTTCTGACTGCTTCTTTCTTTTGTTTTTCGATTTTTCAAAACCCACTTCTTTTTCTAATTTATATAAAATTGACACATGTTGGAAAGGAATAAATTTTCATGAAATGCGATTAGAAACCGGTCGTTTGGGGTATGAGATCTGGTCACTCCCAAAGTGGCTTTTAACATTAAACACATGGGATAAAAATCGGTGCCTTGAAAAATTGGTCGTAAGTAGAGGTGGTCGGTCATAGTTTTCACAGTACGTTTTGTAAAACTTAAAAAAATAAATTGGTTTAAAATAAACTACTTAGATATTCTTTCTAACTTCAGGTACATGTTATGCTTATTTTGGTGTTATAACCTTTCATAAATACATTTGGGTTTTGATCACGTGTTTTCTTTAGTTAATTTCAGCTAATATAAAAATAGTTGGAGGCTAGATAAATCATTTATAATTTTTTATGAAATTTTATAAAGAATCAATGTGTATAATAATAAATCTTAATTAACAAATATAGAAAATGGGACATAAAATTGGCGCATATATTATAGATGGCATCTTTAACCAAAATAATTTTCAAACAATTTGAAGTTATCTTATTACGTTTTCATATGTATGTGATTTAAATAAATTTACTTGATTCAGTGTCTTTATTAACAATAAAAAATAAATGTAACAACAAGGAACCTTATCAACCAAAAGGAAAACTCAAAATAGGTTAACGTAATCAAAATTCCTCATTACTGAAACAAAGCATGTGTACAAGTCATAATCCAAATTAAGAATCAGCTTACGCACACATCAGAACAAGAATTTTAGCGCTCGCTCTTTTTCTGTAACTGTCTAGCCTGAAAATAGCGGTCACGCAATACACTTAAACATCCAAATTGATCCCGTTTCTAATACAAAAGACTATAATGGACCTCACTAATATTAAACGTTTTGCATAACAATTAAAGTTTATTGCCATCTAAATAGTTTTTGAACGCTATAATTTTTAAGTCTTTTCGGAGAGAAAAAATAAATGTCGTGATGGAGTAGTTGTCTGTCGTTTTATTAAAGTGAACACGTAAAGTGCATTTCCTCTATGTCTGAAGAAAAAAATTGCTTTGGGTGTATTTAATATTGTATTTTTATTTCAAATATACCAATTCCTACTTTTATAAAACGTTTCGCGCAATATTTAAAGTTTATTACTATTTAAACAGTTTAATTGCTATAATTTTTAAGTCATTTCTGAGAGAAAATATCACGAGGTGAATATTTTTCTAGCGTTTTAATAAAGTGGACACGTAAATCTTTTATGTTTGAAAAAGAAATATTCGAGTTGTGTACATTTGATATTATAAATTGATATATAGGATTGAGATTTGATTTAAATATAGGATTGATATCTAATTTAAATAACGGATTGAGTAAGATGCAATAGATATAGGAAAACTGTGAAAGAAAAATCTTTTCACTAATGCCGTTAGGCAATTTATGTTCATCGTTGCTCAAAGAGGCAAAAATTCTCGATTGTGTTTTTTTTGCCTCAAATATATCTTCTTATGTCTTAAATATAATACCTTGCAATGAAAAAACGTAAATGTATTTTTTCGCTTATCCACAAACATATTTTAAGAAATATTTAAAAAAATAATTCTTATAGCAATTTGAATAATTGTTTTTTACAATTCGCACTTTGTGTGGGAGTTCTCGTAAAGAATTAATGTTAATAATATTAGTGTGTTAATCTATTCATAGCTGTTTTTTACCTGCATTAGACTTTGCGACAGATTTACCAAACAATGTTTACTAGAGATTCGTTGAATTTGGTAGAGAACAATTTTTAAAAAAATGCTGTTGTACACTGCTGTCAGAGTAAAATTTCCAAACATTTTATTGTTTTACAAAACTGACACAATTGCTGCTGTTATGCATGTTTAATTAAATACACATAAAAAATTCACAGTTTAATTTTTTTATTCTGCTATTAAAGCTTAGAAATGAAAAAACAAACGTATTTTTAATGTGCTATTATACGGTTACAACTAACTCTTTTAAAACCCCTTTCAAAAGCCCCTTCAAAGCCCTTTCCCTCCCTTTATTCAAATATGCATAATCATAATTGCAATTTAGCACACCAAAAGACAGCATATTGATTGTTTGGGTTATAAATATCTGAAATGAAACTAACACTTGACAGGTGTTGTATTTCCCGTAAATACAAAAAAAAATCTAATTATTTGAAAGTGGTCGAGCAATTCATCGGGGAATTGAGCACACCAATTGCGTTTCAGTTGAATATTAATGAGCTAAAAAGGGAAATTAGCTTTTAACCTTTTATGCTGGGTAAAACTGATTGGTAAAGAACGTAGTGTCACATGGTAAATTTGTTGGCCTGCCAAATTTGAAGCAAAAATTTCTTTTCATAAAATTAAAGAGTACACGGGAATATCCAATTGATTTATTAGGCGGACGCCCGCAATTGTCTGCTTGGCGGCAGAAAACCGGTTTCTCTCTTTCTTCTTCGCTTGGCCCAAGAGTTGGGATAGCCAATCGCCTGAATCTTGGTAGCTAGGAACCACAGAGATAGTAGTTGAAGTATTAGCGTGGCATATCACGTGACCTACAACACTGACTTCATTGGGGCTCTTCTGGGAGCTCCTTGCGCGTCCCGTCGTTAGCATTGGAGGTCACGTGATCTGCCACTCTATTACTTTAACTCTGTGGTAGGACCTGGTTTCCTTACACAAGGATATTCGTTCACTTGCTATCATTGCCAAAGTGGCCTGCTAAGGAAACTTCTCTGCAAAATCAATCGGTTTTTCCCGTGTATTCTTCAATTGTTATTACTATAAGGTTATTTTGGAGGTAGGAAACAAGTCCTAGTCTAGTTTTTTTTAATAGAAGAACAGAAATCATGCAATTGAAGTCGTTAAATATCCATAAGATACCCATAGATTGTCAGAAAATTGAATGATAAAATTACGGTACATTTCACACATTGTGATATCGAGTTCACATTTAGAAGTAATCATACCATTTAATGCTCGATGTTATTTGTGCTAAATTTAATATTTGCTAAATTTTTTCACATTTCGAAGAATAAATACTTAATGTTCCTCTTTCTTAAATCGAAGCAAAACATTTTTTTCCCGTTTTAAGTGGTGAATTTAAGGTAATTATAGTTTAACGTTAATACTGAACATATCAGCCCGACTTTAAATTAGTGGATTTCAATTAGTCATTTCTTTTGAAGCGTACGCATTTCTACTGGATACTCCCAGCCATTGGAATTTCAATTAGTCTATTGAACTTAGCTTTTTATCTTGCTGACTAACTACTTCTGAATACTCGGGAAATATTACGGGAGAGAGGAGGAGGAAGGGTTACTCAGAGTTATTCCCAGTAACTTTATTAATTCATCTAACAAGCCAGAGTTCTCTTATTCCCGGAGTGGCGGCAAGAGCGAAGAGTTGCCAGCATTGCCATCACATTAAGAAAAATAATACTGCGAAAAAATAAAATTTAATTCTTAAATTACAAAAAAAATATTATAAAAATACTAGAAAAGCTGTTCAAATTTTTTAAAACATAATAAAAATATTCCAAAATGCAGCTATTATTTTTTATGGTATATCTTGTTAATTTTAGAGTTAATTTTTTTGTGGCATTTTTTTTCTCCTTAAAGAGAGGGCAACACTGGCTCCATAACCTTCCAAATTTGACAATGTGGCAGCCTCCTTGCTCGTCCCGTCGTTAGCATTGGAGGTCACGTGATCATCCACTCTAATACTTTAACTATGATCTCTGTCTCTACACCCCTCTTCTGGATATCATGTTTCACAGCTTCGCCCTGTCGACTGTTAGCTTGTATTTATTTTTCTGAAGAAGGCTAGAGCTTTTTGAAACTCGCCGAAACATGACATATTTGCACCAACAAATAAACTACTTGTGCCAATTACGTTTTTTAACCCTCAAATACATGAATTTTTATTTTCATATAAAAAAACTCACATTATGGAAAAAATACTGAACAAAATTTAACTGCATTAGAATTTAAATAATTTCAATTTTTAAATTTTTTTCCATGTGACAAAAACCAACTACAAAATTCCAATTTTTATAATAATGTCTAGAAAACTACTAAATATATTTCAAAATAACCCTTTTTAAACATAATTAATTTTTCAAAACAATTTATTGGTATTTAGTACTAATATTATTAGATATACTTTGAATACTGCCAAAAAAGTAATTTCACAACAGTTAATAACCTCACTCATTAATTTTGAATACACTTCTACTACTGTCATCTATGAGGATTATTAGTAACTAAAACTTCAAAATGGAATATAATAGATGAAAAAAACACAAATTTGTCGAGAGGGAGCTCTAATTTAATAGAATAAAGTGGATAACGTTACTTGTTGCCAAACGGCAACAGTATGCATTAGAGGGTTAATTTGTGAATCATATCATGAGAAGTAAGAGGTTAAATCTGAACTTTTATCACATTATCTTAGTTTTTAAAACTAATTTTTCACATTTCAGGTGCCACACCTTGCCTTTCTAAAAACACGCCAACTTTACCATCATCAATCCAATACCATAATGGGGTAGAGCTGCAGCAGCTGAAGTTTCGCAGCTGCCATGGCGGCCGTGAGCGAGGACCCGATCTCGCTGTGGCTGAAGCTGGGCGCCTTGGAAAAGCTGGAGCAAGTAGTGCTGGACGGATACGGAGACCAGCTGTACGGAAAGACATCCCGCATACCCCAGGTTAACAAGTTTCTAAGGCAGGTGCCCATTTTCCAGGTAAGAGGCAATACTTTAGACAGTCAGTCCCATGGAGCTTATGCATTAGTTTTGAAATTATTTTTTTTGAGCTTATGCATTACAACCAAAACCGACCTTAAGTTTGCAGTATACAAATGTACTACGAGAAAAAGGGTAAATAGTTCTCATTTTTGAGTGCAGGAATCGAATACAAAAAGGCATTTCCCATTCAATAAACAAATTTATTTGTTATTTCAAGACATACATTTATTATTTTTATTAGTTTAGCTTCAGTTAGAGTGTTATTTTAATTATTTTTTTCCCTTCGATTTTGAAGTAACAGGGCGCACGAATATCAGGGTCGAAGGAGCTGCCAATAGGAGCAGGCGAAATTTCGGTGCCAGCAGCGTTGTTTACGCAATTCCTCCGCCTAGTACATTTCTCTGCTGCAAACTTAAGCTCGGTTTCGGAGGGGCAGCACATGTTAATTCGTTTTGGAAATGTACCTCAGCATCTGTTCTTAATGTTTTCGAAAAAATAGTTACATAAAAGTTTCGAAAACAAATATTGCGTTACTTCAAAATGAATTTTGTAATTTTGTTATACATATTTTAGAAAACAATGTAGTTTGCAGTCTTTTGCCATTCAAGCCACCATGTACATAATAATCGCCTTCTCTCGCGATCGGCAGTTGTATTAGAAACACACAGATTATTACAAATGTCATCAACACAATTCTCATTGAAACAACACAATATTACAATGTTGTCATTTTTACACAATAACTTCTATTCAGCTAGCTTGCTGCTTAAACACAAGCTTTTTTAAAACCGTGTTTATGCTATTTCAAGAATATTCTACTCAAGAATTGCGAATTTGAAAAAAAAAAAAACATCTATAATAATAAAAGAAAGAGTCTGTCTGATTCCTGATAGATTCCTTTACCCCTACGTGTGCACCTGAGGCTTAGTTTTTCCTATTTGATTGCGATTCTTACTTAATATAATTAGTTTAAAAAAAAACGTCATCCACGTAGGATTGCGGGACCATAACAGGGCTTGTAAATACATGGACCGGACAGAAACGGGGGCTTGACGCCATCCTCTATTAGTTTGATTGATCGAGTTTGGTTGAGATATGCGCTTGCCCTAAGGCTGCTTCATCCTCTAATAGTGTTTGCTTTTTTAAGTGCGCAAGCTCCAACATGAATTTAATTTTGTTTTGATTTTGAGTGTTGTATTTTCACAAGGTAAGCATGCCTCTAAAAGGAAGAAGGCGGGACCATACTGCTAGTTTATATATAATACAATAAAAAGTATTCAAACGTGAAGGTACTTCACACCAGGAAACATAAGCTCCACAGGTTTTCATCCGGGGCTAAAAACGAACCACCCTTTGCGTGACTTTCAGAAAACTTTATAAAAACATAAATAAAATAATTCCCCGGACTTTTGACCCGTTTGCAAATCATTACAATACGTCACTAGGGATTGATCGAAGTGTTACACTCTCCGCCCAACCACCCACGAGTTACGTGCAAAGACTTCTAATTTATTGAGACTAAAGATTGGCTTACCTAAATAGGGACAAACATGAAAGCAACGAAGCAACCTATGTCCCGTGACACAGAAAGCAACAACTTCGAGTCTTTTCAATGCAAGACGATGACTGGATAGTTTTCGGTACATTATATATACTCGACAGCTTTAGTTTACGATGTTGTTCGAAGTTTAGTTGTGTCGCAACTCAGATGGCAACCTCGTCGATTGTCACAACTGAAGATTTCGAGGCGTTACTTGGCTTTTACAAAGGCCGGAAATAGAAGTCGAAAGTGATCAACTCAAACATTTTTTGTATTTATATAGTTGAGTTCAAGTCACACAAAGCCACACGAGAGCTAAGGAATGTTATTAGTGAATGGATTAGTAATTTTGAAAAACAGTAAGTGACGATGCCGACAATGGAAATGGTAAAGAAAGCAATGTTGAATATATAACTATATAACGACTACGTACGTAAGGTTAGGACTTTGGACGATGACAGAGTTTGTGTGCATTCGTCTTTGTATTTATTTATTGATACGTATCTTCAACATGATCCGTTGATAGGATAGCTAAGTCGGGAACAGAACCTTCATGTCACAGTATCATACCTTCCTTCACAGACAACTTGGTGTATTTTCAAGACCATTGGACAATCACACAGTGGAGAGATTACTTCTTATACTATCCTTAGTAAATTTCCTTTTCGTGGAAGCATACAGAAATGTTCCCCATGAGGTAAAAACCACAACAAATATGCAATCTTGAACTCGGCCATCAAAGACTGGTTTAACCTTTTCAAGAAAACGAGTGCAATGAGGCTTAGGAACGGATTAGAACTCGAAGTCTGCACTCCACTCTGTGTTAAGCTCAGTGGGAAAAATCGATTTTTTGTTCGAAAATACTAATATAAAAATTCTAGGACATAATTATGTTAAAAAATATGTATTTCTCATTAATTAGAGAATTATCTTGAATCCACCCAACCCTCTCTTTTTACTCTTAGAGGCTCACTCTATTTCATCGATGTCTTTGGTTTCGTGACTCCCGAACGTGATTAACACGGTGACCCTATTCACGTGACGCGTTCTAAGAAAGTCACGTGCCTCCGTGGAATATACGAGTGCACGGAATTGTGTTTTTTTGAGTTTGTGCTCGTGTTTGGAGGACCACAGTTACAACAACTATGCCACTGTTCAGGAATTATGTGTTTACTTGGAGTTTATAAGAGTTGAAGAAAGCCGTGCAGCAGAAATAAAAGTTACATACTTTTAATGCCTCAATGGATTTTTACCTATATGGATTTACCTTATGAACACTTTCAAAAATTGTATATAAAACTCTAGCCAATATAATACTTTTTACGACTGAGAAGAATTTATAGTTATCCTCATAAATGCTTTGGTCAAATTTTTAATCAAAGATCTACACTTGTATTTTGTTGATGTCCTTGTCATCCAATAATTAATCTGTCCTTTGAACCGAATCGCAAAGTTTGAAATGGACTCAAGCAATTTGGACTTATGCAATTTTTTAACCAAGTTTGTTGAACCGAAGAGAAGAGAATTTTAAAAATTCTTTCGAATATCGAATGTAAGCTGAAGAGTATGTTACTGAAGCTTATGTTGTAATGCATCATACTTATCGTGTCGAATCCTATTTTTTTTTTCAAGACCCTAGTGATTTTACTAGGTGCCAAAAAATATATTAAAAAACTGAAGAGAAGTTTCAACCAAACAAGAAATACGTGAAAAACATTGCAAAACATTATAAAAGTTTCAAAAACTCCTGATAAAATAAAGGAATAAGCACTAGGAGTAATGAGAAATAGGAATAACTGTAAATCATTTCATGAGTGCACGATAAACACCTAAAATACATAAATTTATTTTTGGTTGCTTGCACCTACTTACTCCAAATGTGATTGAATATTATCGAAGTTATCAACTGACATTCCTTCAGTGATTATTCCACGATACGTTTAAAATGTTGAGAATAGAATAGGTTAAATCCATGACTATCTTTTGCGAAGAAGCAAAACATTGTGTTTTAAACTTACATTTCCGATTATTATTACACAAAGAAAAAATGGATGCCGTTTTATTGGACAAGGTAATCTCTGTTTTGTAATATCTTCTAAACGATAAACAAATGATGATAAAGGTTGTTAACCCTTTCAGACCCAGTAATGCCATTTGTCATCCTCATGTCTCTGATCATAATTAAAAAATAATAATAGAGCTGACATATATTGGTATTTATAAAAAAATATTTTCTAATAGAAAAAAGTTTGAAGAATCAAATGATGTACTTTTTGGTATGAGAAATGACTATAGACGATCAGAATTTTTTTTTCTGAAATGATGTGCCAAATTGTCATTGGGACTAAAAGGGTTAACTTGGTTTTCACATGTCATTGAATTAAAAATTTCGTTGCTACATTTTATTTACAACTAAGCTTATTTTATCAAAGTTTTTAAACAAATAATATTGTACTTTTAATAATATTGTGTGTATTATATTAATAATGAGTTTCAACGTTAAAAACTATAATGACTTATTTATTTAAATATGGATGTCTTAACTAAATGTATTCGCAACTAAGTTTTGACATTGCAAACTATTTTTAATGAAATCTTCATTTTAATATTCTGTATTTTCTCCTAAGTAAATACACTACAAGTTATAAAATTCAAAATAAACTTTTTTTTAAAAAAAACTATGAAAGACCCGTAGTGACTAGTAACCGTCCTTAACGAATAAAAAATTTTAAATTTAGATAAGTTTTCCGTGAAACTTCCATAAGACATCCTATGTACTAGAAAATAGTTGAGAATTTCCATATTATTCATAGTGGGTGCCCTAGTACATTTCAGAAACGTGCTATTTAAATCTGCCAAGTCCGAAATCCCGAAGCGTTAGAGTACGATATCGCTCGAAGTGCCGTTGGGTGTTAGCCCACTCGTACTCCTCTTTGAAACATGAACATATTCAAAACTGAGCATATGTTAGTCAAATATATTCAATTATGAAACGTAGACATGCTTAAAAAAGAAAGCACCGGATACGTCAATTCTTCATTCTTGAGTAAAGGCTTTATTTCAGAAATTAGTATATGCAAGTTTCAATTTGTCGCAACTTTTACTTCGATCAATTACACTGTGAAAAAAAATCTGTAACCATTACAAAAAATTTTTTTTGTAAAAAACCTTTCCTAGAAAATTTCTAGTAAATAATTACTAAAAATAGTGCTGTAAAAACACATAATATATTTTTGTTAACATTACATGTTTATTTCATGTAGATTTACAGGACTATTTTATGTATCCCACACAAGTAATGTTTCTGTAACTATACAAGAAAATTTTATGGATACTGCATTTTCCTTGCAATTGTAAAGAAAAAAAACAAAATTTCTGCTTTCCCAGTGTGGTATCAAACCCCGGTCTCCCGCGTAACAGACGGGGGTACTGACCACTACACTGCCGAGGAATAGCAGACTGCCGAAACCCGGGATCGAACCAGGAACCTTTAGATGTCCGATCGAACGTTCTCCCAACTGTACCATGTCGGCACACAGATAGTCAGGAAATGAGAAGTTAAATTCATTTGAAACAATCGACTAAGTTATAAATTTAAAATAGCGATTGGTCTTGAATCACGATCGAGGTCAGATTTTAGTTCGTGTAGCTCTAGTGTGGCGATAATTCAAACCTAACCTGACCAAACTTTAGTGGCGATGCGCGCGACATTTCATGTAGAAGAACATGATTGGCTGAAACAAATTGCAAATACTAGAAAAAATTTTGTAACTGCAGAAATGAAGATTTCTGTTCAGAATAACAAAAACTTTTTTTGTAAAATTGGTTATTTCTGTAACATTACTAAACAAATTTCTGTATGTTTACAGAATTTTTTCTCAGTGTATGACTATTCGACGCATGCATTCAGATAAGACTGAATTTCTATCCTCATTTTTTGAAAATGTCACTTTTGCAGGATAGGCTACCGTTTATTGGCTTCCCCTCTAATGGCGTGGAGGAATGAGTACATAGTAGTGAGAAGTAATTGCCTATTTCCCCACCATTGAGCGGGATGAAGTAACTGTAAAGTATAGCAGGGAAGCTAAACACAGATAATGATGGATAACCCGTGCATCTGACGCCATAGGAATTAATAGGAATTTTCAGAAAAATTGACTTTTGGAGGATTTAAAAAAAAAAGTTCTTATTTTCATGGTACCTCTGTTACGTGCAACGAAAAGATAGAGTGAATTAACGAGAAAATCTTTTAAAACATAACGTTCATTTAATTTAGATAAAACTGCCATTTCAATAGTTTATGTAATAAACAAAATGTTAGCTTTTAACTGAATTACGAAATTACTCCTCTTTCAAAATTTGAAGTTTTAGACAGCGGCTGATTTAAAAAAGAAACTATAAATCAATCCCTCACAATATGGAAGGTTTTTTTTAGTTTCTCCTCTTTTTTTTATGCTTTTCATTTTTAAGCACATTTTTACACCCTCAGAGCTGTCGTAAAATGCTGATTCAATGATCGTAGAATCTGAAATAGTAAGTCATCTATAAACCAAACAAAATATTACAAAATGGGCCAAGATAAAAAAAAATTAAAGTATTTTTCCATAGATAATACATCAGCAACTAATGTATTCAACATGACATATTAGATAAATAACTGAAAGAAAATATTTTGCTATATCTGGTGTTTTTCTCACTTACAAACTCCACTAGTGAAATATTCGCTAGGGGCATTTCACAATAAAATATGCTTCGTTTCGTCACGATTTGAATCAGACTTTCAATAATCCTTACCTGATAAAAACGCAGTTTCGACCATATTTTGTAATACCCGAATTGCCCCAAAGTTTTCTATCAATTTATAATTAGTTTTATTAATTAGTGATTTTATGTACTATATAAGTAAATGGACATTGTAATGTAGAATCCTATAAAGAAATTATGGTGTGAATTGGCCAATTCTTGATAAAGTTCTTTGTTTGGGTTAATGCAATTTTGTGCAAAATTCCTAATTTATATTTCAAACTCTATCGATGTGTAAGCAAACTTTACTTCCTCTAGCTAGGAAGCCTAACACTAAAATAAACTTGTGTCAAATGGTCACGTGTCAATGGTCACATGCTGAGCTATTAAATCTAGAAAAATATTGCAGAGCAGACTAAGAACAATAACCTCATAAGGCCCGAAGCAAAATCCTACACATATATTCTTAATCTAAACATACTTTTTATACAAATATATACAAAAAAGTATGTTTTGCAAAGTAATTCTTTAAAAAAAATTTTAATATATAGTTACCGAGAGACACGTCTTACGCTCTAAAAATACGCATTTTTGTGCTGTAAATGTAAAGAAAAAGGCCGTATCACTTATTTGTAGTTAAAAGTTTATTTTAAGATTGTTTTTAAAGCAAAATGCTTTTAAAATTAACTTTAAAAAATTGCTTTTCCAATATTTCTTGGTGTAATTTCCCAAATAAAGCCATAAGTTACAACAACAACAGAAATGTGTTAATAGGGTGTTCACAAATAAAGAGTACAAAGGAATAACCGCTTGATTTCCTTAGAAACTTTCTGTGATCAGGGTTGCCGCGAAATAAAAACAAAGTGAGTAACCGGTCTCTTTACACCAGTTTAGACGATTTCTCGCTATCATCGCCAAAGAGGCTTATTGAGGGAAACCTTCTGCGAAATCAAGCGGTTTCTCCCCTGTACTCTTCAAATGTATCATTAACGCGTTCATTCAACTAAGTAATAACAAGCCCTCTTCCCACAGAGCAAGATCGACGAGATCCACAAGGCGGTGAGCACGGGCAAGCTGCGGGAGGTGCAGCACCTCATCGACCGCAAGAAGCTGGCCTTCTGCCGCGACTCGCTGGGCGCCTCCCCCATGCACAAGGCGGTGCTGTTCGCCCAGAAGCCCGTCATCGACCACCTCCTCGACACCTACCCGTCCGTGGTGCACGCGAGGGACCACGTAAGAACCACGTCTGATATACAGGACGAAGCAAACCGTCACTTACACTCTTAAAACGAACGAGCGATTTTAACTCAGTCTGAGTTAATTTTTCACTCTTCCTGTCTAGAAAATGCACTTCTCCTTTTGGAGTGGATCCTTTGTGTGTTAAACCTGCAACAGGATCACTCCAAACGAGTGATTTTAACTCAGTCTGAGTTAATATTCACTCCTTTCCGGTGTCGAAAATGCACTTCTCGTACTGGAGTGGATTTCACTCTTTTGTTTTAAAAATGAAAGTACCCACATGGGCTATCTCACTTTGCACAGCTTATCAGATTTACTGTACGGTAACCATTAACGAACTTTCCTAAATCGCGCCAAAAGTCCTTATTCTGAAGACTTTTGACTTCACGCTCTCTATACTGTGTTAATAAATAATGGTCAGATAGGCTTGCCGAGAAACACCATCGTTGCGAAGTCGAAGAATTCGAATCATCAGTCGAAGTCAGATAGGTTTCCACAAAAAATATGTATCGCCAAATCCGAAAAATTCACGCCAAGGTTTACCGTACACTAAATCTGATCCGTTGTGCAAAGTGAGATAGCACATGTGGGAACTTAAGTGACGAAATAAACGTGGCCCCGTCACGGAGATAAGATTGTTTACAAAGTCAAAAACCAATGCATAGACAAGTTTGCTAAGTGGAGCTATTGATCGCTTCGATATTAAGCCCAATCATTTATCCTAGAGAATCTGACTTTTTATTTTTATTTTGTTGATACAAAAAAATTTAAATTGATTGCAAGACACAAAATTTCCATAAAAAGTCCATCTTCATATTATACACACTAAGATATGAACTGGCTAATAGTCCATGAGTAACTCTAATGTCATACCAATTCAAGCCAACCAATGAAAAAAAGTTTGCTACACTCTTAAAACAAAAGAGTGAAATCCACTCCAGTTGGAGAAGTGCATTTTCGACACTGGGAAGGAGTGAATATTAACTCAGACTGAGTTAAAATCACTTGTTTGGAGTGATCCTGTCGGAGGTTTAACACACAAAGGATCCACTCCTTTCGGAGAAGTGCATTTTCAAGACTGGAGGAGGGAAAATTATTCAGATTGAGTTAAATTCGCTCGTTTGTTTTAAGAGTGTAAGTTAAGCCATTGCACGTTTGCATAATTTATGAATTTGACTTGGAAGCTTTCAGGCGGCTTCAATAGTTTTCCTCGACAAGCATCTCAATGCATTCCTATCTCTACGCCGGGGCCACTTCAATTTGAAAATAAATTTAAATAAAATAAATAAATAAAATAAATTTATTTCTAAAATTTCAATAAAAAAATACCATAACAATACTAGCTGCATTTTGGAATATTTTTTGGGACCTTAAAAAAAACGTAAAAATCTTTTCTAGTATTAATGTAGTACTTTTTTGTAATTTTAGAATTAAATGGTAGTATTTTTCTCCTGAATGGGGAGGCAACACTGGCCCCATAACCTTCCAATTTTAAATCTCCATGAGCGTTCCTTTGTTAACATTGGAGGTCACGTGATCTGCCACTCTAATACTTTATTTAGGATCACTATGGTAATCTGCCTTATGCTATGGAATTGAAAGTATCTTTAGCGTTGTCTCTCGCAGCAATCGCGCTCGAACTGTTTGTTTACTGTTTTGGCTCTCCATATAGGCAAAAAATGTCAAATATCATATTGTTTTTCGAAGAAATAAAACCCTGACCGAAAACTTATTTAGTTCTGCAGGGAAACCTAATAGATTTGTCATATAAGAATTGTTGGTAAATTTCGTTTGGATACAGAATCGTTCTTATTTATTTGGCGACGAAGAAAATGAAACGAAAGTGGGGATCTTAAGGCACAACTATGATTCCAAACATATCCTAATGAAGTTCTTTTAAAATAAATGTGGAACGAAATTGTTTCTCACAGGCCAAAATAGCATTTGTTCCAAATTAATAGAATTTTCGTCAATTTGCTCTGCAGAAGGCCCTGAAATACGGCCAGTTTAGTAATGGACACTCTGTAAATTAACAAGCTTGAGCACCGAATCTCTTTTCTTTGTTTCAGCGGGGTCGGACTCCCCTGCACTACGCGGCGGTCCTGACAGACAGCGGTGAAATTTACAAAATGCTCGTGGATCACGGAGCAGACGTGAAAGCCACCGACGTCGTGAGTATTATGACGGATAATTTCTCTCTTCAATCGACAATTACAAAGCATTCTACAATTTTTTTTATTCAAATAAGCACATTAAGAAACCTCTAAAACTCAAGTAGGGTACGTAACAAGTGCAGTGATTGGCTCCATTAGAAAGTGATTGGCCCCCCATTGACATTGAGACGTATTTCTTAAGGGTTCATAGGAGTCTTAAAAATGTGCAAAGAAGGTACTACAAAGCATAGTTTGATCTTTCATGTAATTTTTTAACTACTTAATATACAAGTTTATTTTTTATATGTAATTCTACAAGATTTATTTATTATAAAGCAAATTTTAAAATTTATGAAACTTTAGCCAAAACTAAAATAAATGATATTACACATAAAGCTATTTAAACACATTGGGATTAGGCTTGCGCGGCAAATTTGGAGGTCAAAATAGAAAAAATGAGCAAGAAAATGACTTTATATTGTACAAATATGTACAAATTATGACTTATACCTAAATTCTCAGCTCAATTTTAATTAGAAATTATTTTAAGAACTTTTTTCTAAAAAAAATTATTAAAAATTTTAAAATTTTGATTAAATTTTTTTTAAAAAATTATTTCTAATTAAAATTGAGCTGAGAATTTAGGTATAAGTCTTTGTTTGTACATATTTGTACAATATAAAGTAATTTTCTTGGTTATTTTTTCTATTTCACCTCAAAATTTGCAGCGCAAGCCTAATCCCAATGTGTTCAAATAGCTTTATGTTTAATATCATTTATTTTAGTTTTGGCTAAAGTTTCATAAATTTTAAAATTTGTTTTATATTAAACCAGCGGGTGACCGAGCTCTGCTCGGAGAAAACAGGTATCGAAGCTAACTCGAAGATATAAATTTTCAATTGTGATTTATCAAAACAATACATACCATAAGAAAATTTGTGAAACCATTGGTGAAAAGATAACCAGTTAAAGTTAATGTGACCAGATTTTCAAAATCAAAAAGTGGGACACTCCATCACCCCCCCCCCCCCGGTGTATTTTTTAAGTATTTTTTTTATGCACATAATAGTCCCTTCACACAATTACACACTTGGTATAAGAAAGATAAGGAAGGCGCGTTCAACAGCAGCAGTGGTTCCAGTCAAACAGAAACCATACTCCACCAATTTGTTGATGACTTTAACTTCATTTAACAATTTCTAAAGACGTCATAGCGTTTTACAACGATTATTCATAAAAAAAGGTATATTTTATTTACAATTTCCTTGTTTTTCGGGACATTGCGGGACTTTTACATAAAAGCGGGACGTTTTGGCGGGACATTCGGCCCGCGGGACAGTAACACAAAAAGCGGGTCGTCTGGTCACATTAGTTAAAGTGCACCATTGTAAACAAAGTTAGAGTTTGGAAAGGGAACTATTCTATACAAAGGTAAAGTTTTAAAAGTCATAGGAAATGAAATGCAATTGATAATTGGCGTTTCGTTGAAAAGCAAAAAAAAAATGTCGAAAGGTGGTAAACATTCCATTTCATACTTCATTCAACTCGATAGGTATAGCAACCATACGTTAAAATTTCAAGATCGCCAAAAATCGCCAATGAACAGAATAGAGCTAAAATCGTCTGCTGATTGGAACTAAATATCCTATCTGTAACTCCAAACTGCTTGACCGTAGAGCTTCAAAACCGGCACCAATCGATTCGTCGTGGCCAAAAACCCCAGACCCCCAAGTTTACCGGAGTTTATTAATTCTGGGGCGATTTTCAACTTGGCACCAATTCCTCGTATTATAGTATAAGATAAATCTTATAGAATTACATATAAAAAAATTATACTTGTATATTGAGTAGTTAAAAAATTACATGAAAGATCAAACTATGATTTGTAGTACTTTCTATGCACATTTTTAAGACTCCTATGACCTTGATATATTCTATTTTCTTGAAACTTTCAGGATATATTAGTAGTACTATGATAAGAAAAAGTGAATTTCAGTTTTTCTTAAATCCCACTTGTATGACCATGAGAGGTGGTCAAAGTTTGAGGTAATGGACCAATGGTGTACATTATATCATCCTTCTACTTCTAAAGCCATAAGTGTTCAATGATTTTTTTTAAAATATGGATACTTCTTGATACTAGGTACATGCCAGCATAATTAGTTTGGTGGGGCATTCATGGCTTTAAAGGTCAGGGCCCTTTAAAAAATGTCATTATCGTCGATTTTTGTCATTTTTCTGCCTAATTATCTGCTTAAGCCATAAGTGAACCACCAAAAAATTATTGAAGTAGTTGCACACACTAGGGTAGTACATAGAAAAGTATAAAACACCGTGGCCCTTTACTTTGGTAGTTACAGAGTCTCAAAGATGACCATTTTCGAAAAAAGGCCAAATTCAAGGGTCAATAACTCGAGAAGGCAAGAGTTAGTTGTTGAAATATAAATAGTATTAATCAGTGTGTTAAACGAAAGAGAACTGAAGTGATTTGACTCAAGTGGTTGCGTGGTTGGTTTGTTGATTTTATTAAAACAGTTTCGTGTTGTCTTTCGAACATGGTGTGTCGTGTCTTCTTTTTTAGTCACTTACTCTGCTTAGTTTAGAATATGATTTGAATTACTAATTTTAATAGGTTATGGGAACTAAAACGTTTCCCCCGCGCGAAAGTATGACTTGGAAATTGTTTATTTATTGAATGAAAGAGTTCGCGGCAGTTCGAATTAGAAACTTTTCGTCGGCGTAACGGGAGGCGTTTCACCTGACTACGTAATAGTATTTGAACCTTTATTTTCTGGAAGATATTACCCTGTTCAAGAATAATATGGACCCTTTAAGAGTTCAAGCGAAACCCCTGTCTGGCGAGAGTGACTGGCAAGTTTGGAAATATCGTATGAAATTTGTTTTGAACGGTCACCCTGGAGCTTTAGATGTCGTCCAAGGAATTCTGAAAGAGCCAGCAAGTCTTGGGGCTGAAGCAACAGACACTGAAAGACGGAAATATGAAAGCGAGTTAGCAGAATTTCGAAAAGGGAATACTAATGCCATGGTCATACTGACAAATTCTATGACTGAAGAAGCGCTCCAGAGGGTAATGAGATTCCAGAATGCACACGAGGTTTGGACCGAATTAACTAAACTCTACGAGGCTTCATCAGAGAATCAGCTTTATAGTATCTGCATGCAGTTTTTCCAATTCAAGTGGGATCCTAGTGAAGGTGTATCAGATCATCTTTCGAAGCTGAAGAACCTTTGGAACGAGTTTAATTCAGGTCTAGTCAACAAGAGTGAAACTAAGCTACCTGAGCTTCTGTTGAACTGCAAGATTTTGGACATTTTACCTGCAGAGTTTAACTCTTTCAAGTCAAGCTGGTTGATGCTGGGGGACTCCAAGAGAACCGTGGAAGAGCTAACAACACAGCTGTGCTCATATGAACGAGAGTTCACGAGTCAAGGTAAAAGCCTATCCCTTGAAAATGAAGCATCTCTAACAGTCAAGGATAGAAAATTCAAGAATGTTCTGTTGAAGAAGAAGCCAGGAAGCAAAGGTAACTGCCACTATTGTCACCAAAGAGGGCATTGGCTGAGGAATTGCAGCAGGTGGATAGCTGACGGAAGACCTCCAAAGCAGAATGCAGCTACAGATCCAGGTAGAAGTAGTAGATCATCATATGAAGCAACCAATATAAGTTTGATGTCAGTTGATGATGAAGTCCTGGTCTCCGATAGCTCTGCATTTGATAGCTGGTATATCGACAACGGAGCTTCAAGACACATCACCATGGACGGCAAAATTTTTGCCACTTTTGAAGAGTTCGAGTCTCCACATGGGATTACAGCAGCCAATGGAAAAGTCCTTCCTGCACTCGGTAAAGGAACACTTCAGATTTTCACATTGGTTAATGGGAAGAAACAATTCAAAGAATTAAGAGACGTGTGGTACGTTCCAGAAATTAGCAAGAACTTATTTTCAGTGTTGGCCACTCATGACAGAAATGTGAATAGTCGTTTCGAATCAACTGCAACACATTGTTGGCTGAAGATAGATGACACTTGTGTTCTAGAAGGAACAAGAAGTAAAGGCAAAGGGCTTTTCAAGGCCAAGATGAAGGTCGTACTTCCAAGAATTCCTATTGAAGTCAACATTGCTATGCCAGATGTTTCGAGACTACAACTATATCATGAACGCTGGGGCCATCAAGATAAGCAACACGTAAAGTCTCTTCTAAATTCAGAACTGAATATTAAAGTCAATGTTGAAGATGAATTGTCTGAAGCATGCATTTATGGAAAGTCTCACAGATTAAGCATTGGGTCAAGAAGAAGTTCCTCAGCACCTGGCGAGTTAGTTTCTGCAGATGTTTGTGGACCTTTCGACAATTCTTACAAAAATTTTAAATATTTTGCTGTTTTTAAGGACCAGTATACAAAGTTTAGGAGTGTTTATTTTTTAAGACAGAAGTCTGAAGTCTCAAATGCTATTAAAGACTTTGTAGCTTTTAGTGAGAATCTGGGACATTCTGTGAAAGAGTTTATCAGCGATAATGGTGGTGAGTTTGAAAATAAAGAAGTCAGGCAGTTCCTGAGACAGAAAGGGATTATTCAACGATTTACTGCCCCCTATTCACCTCAGCAAAATGGAGGAAGTGAACGAGAGAATCGGACCATAGTTGAAATGACCAGAACCTTGAAGAACTCCAATCCTGATATAGACTTTCCACCATCAATGTGGGCTGAACTTGTCAACACTGCAACATACATTCTAAACAGAACTGGAAAATCTTCAATCAAGGATAAAAGTCCTTATGAGTTGTGGGTTGGAAACAAGCCTAGAATCAAGCACATGAGAATCATTGGTTCTACTTGTTATGCACATGTTCCTAAACAAAGAAGAAGGAAGATGGATAACAAGGCGACTAAGGCTTATCTTGTAGGCTATGATGGAAACGAGAAGTACCGGCTGTGGGTTCAAGAATCGAACACCGTGATATGTTCTAGAGATGTAAAGTTCTGCGAAAAGGTATTGAACTGCAGAAGAACAGTCGAGTTTTCCCTTCAAGATAAAAACAAGACAGATGAATCTGAGGAAGATAAAAACAAAACAGATGAATCTGAAGAAGATGAAAACAACCAACATGAATCTGAAAAAGATGAGAATAGGAAAGATGAGCTTGAAAAGCCTGAACCGAGAGTTTTGAGAGACAGGTCAAAATTGAGAAAGCCAATACGATATCAGGACTGTATTACTTTAGCTGAAGCTTTTGTAACAGAGGATGTAGAGCCTACAACGTTTGAAGATGCTGTGACAAGCAGACAGAGTAGACACTGGAGAAAAGCGATGGATGCTGAGATGTCATCATTAGCCGAAAATGAAACATGGAAGCTAGAAAATTTACCTAAGAACTCCAAAGCTATTCCTTGTAAATGGGTATACAAAGTTAAAAGAAATCCTGATGGCACGGTTGACAAATACAAGGCTCGACTTGTGGCTAAGGGATTTACCCAACGTTATGGCATCGATTTCGACCAGACCTACAGTCCTGTTACAAAGATGGCAACTGTTCGATCAGTACTAAGTATAGCAGCTAACGAGAAGATGCATCTAACCCAATTTGATGTCTGCTCGGCCTTCTTGTATGGAAAACTAGACGAGACTATCTACATGGAGCAGCCAGAAGGTTACTGTGATGGAACCAACAGGGTTTGCAAGTTAATTCGCAGTCTTTATGGATTAAAACAGGCTTCTCGCATTTGGAATAAGTGTTTTGGAGAGAAACTTTCAGAACTGGGATTCAAGACCAGTGAGGCAGATCCGTGCTTGTTTATTCGAGACAAAGGTGCTAAGAAATTAGTTGTTTGTTTATATGTGGATGATGGGCTTGTTGCTGCCACTGATTTGCAAGAGTCTGAAGAGTTCATAAATGATTTGAAGTCAAAATTCAAAATCACCACAAAACAGGCAAGTTTTTTTCTTGGTCTTGAAATCCAACGTTTTGAAGATGGAAGTATAAAAATCAATCAGCAGGCTTATTCGAAAAGAGTTCTCGAAAGATTTAATATGGAGAAGAGTAATCCAGTTTCCACTCCGATGATCAAAGAAAGTGCAGATAAAACCGATGAGGAAAGCAACGAAGAGTTTCCATACAGAGAAGCAGTAGGTGCCCTAATGTACCTGATGGTGGGAACCAGGCCAGATTTGGCTTACAGTGTTGGTGTTTTGTCTCGTCATCTCGAAAAACCTTCAAAAGAAGACTGGCAAAGAGTGAAGCGAGTTTTTAGATATCTCGTTGGTTCGTTTGATAAGGGTATTATCTACAAGTGCAATTACAAACCCGGCATATTAGAATGCTACAGCGATGCTGATTTTGGAGGATGTAGAGAGTCGGGAAGATCAACCAGTGGAGTACTAGTTTTATACAGTGGTGGTGCCATTTCATGGTTTAGTCAAAGGCAAACTGTAGTCGCAACTTCAACAACAGAAGCGGAAATCATTGCTGCTAATGAATGTGCTAGGGAAGTGATTTAGTTAAAGCGCCTTTTTCTGTCCATTACCAAGCTAAATGGAACACCAACTCTCCAGGTTGATAACACAGCTGCTATTCGACTAGCTGAAAATCCAGAATTTCATCGCCGCACTAAGCACATAAATATAAAACACTTCTTCATCAGAGAAAAAGTCTTGGAAAAGGAGTTGCTGATTCAGCAGGTGTCTACGGAACATCAAATCGCAGATATGATGACTAAACCGGTCTTCAAGCCCAGGCTTTTGACTTTATGTTCAGAAAAAGGACTTTATTAAGTTATTTTGCTTGTTTCAGAGAGTTTTGATTGTTTAAGTATACCTAATGTTTTAACTGTTCTTTCATTTAACAAGGGGAAGTGTTGAAATATAAATAGTATTAATCAGTGTGTTAAACGAAAGAGAACTGAAGTGATTTGACTCAAGTGGTTGCGTGGTTGGTTTGTTGATTTTATTAAAACAGTTTCGTGTTGTCTTTCGAACATGGTGTGTCGTGTCTTCTTTTTTAGTCACTTACTCTGCTTAGTTTAGAATATGATTTGAATTACTAATTTTTATACAGTTTTGACTTGTTGACTTGTTGACAGTTATAACTTGGAGACACAGTTGTAAATACACCTCAAATATTGTAGTTTTAGACCCAGGTGAAAAACCTATGAGACCTCGCTTACTTTTTTAATTACAGTCCATTTTGTGCAGTCCATTTTCAACATTTCCAAAACATATTCGATTTCAAAAGTCCATCACTCTGGATTTAAAGGGTCAATTACTTGGAGACACAGTCGTAAATACACTTCAAATATTGTAGTTTTAGACCCAGGTTACCAATAAATGGCATCATGATTACTTTTTTTATTACAATCAATTTCATACAATCCATTTTTATCATTTCTAAACATGAAGATTCTGAAGATTTTTGTACCATGCTGCCATCTATGATCTAAAGTGTGAAGCTTAGAACTAAAGTGTGGTTTGAATGGAAAAAATTTATGAAATGGAAATATAAAAAATGACTATAATAAAAAAAAAAGTAAGCTAGGTGCCATGGATTTGTAACCTGGGTCTAAAACTACAATATTTGAAGTGTATTTACAAGTGTGTCACCAAGTAATTGACCCTTTAAATCCAGAGTGATTGACTTTTGAAATCGAATATGTTTTGGAAATGTTGAAAATGGACTGTACAAAATGGACTGTAATTAAAAAAGTAAGCGAGGTCCCATAGGTTTTTCACCTGGGTCTAAAACTACAATATTTGAGCTGTATTTACAACTGTGTCTCCAAGTTACTGACTCTTTGCCTTCTCGAGTTATTGACCTTTGAATTTGGCCTTTTTTCTAAAATGGTCATCTTTGAGACTCTGTAACTACCAAAGTAAAGGGCCACCCATGGTGTTTTATATTTTTCTATGTACTACCCTAGTGTGTGCAACTACTTTAATAATTATTTTGGTGGTTCACTTATGGCTTAAGCAGATAATTAGGCAGAAAAATGACAAAAATCGACGAAAATGACATTTTTCAAAGGACCCTGACCTTTAAAGCCATGAATGCCCCACCAAACTAATTTGCTGGCATGTACCTAGTATCAAGTAGTATACATATTTTAAAAAAAATCATTGAACACTTATGGCCTTAGAAGTAGAAGGATGATATAATGTACACCATTGGTCCATTACCTCGAACTTTGACCTCCTCTCAAGGTCAAACAAGTTTGATTTAAGAAAAACTGGAATTCACTTTTTCTTATAATAGTACTACTACTAACATATCCTGAAAGTTTCAAGAAAATCGAAGACATCAACTATCACGCCCCTATTCAATTTGTCCCGGTTTAAAAAAATGACTCTTAAACGTTTGTAGCACAAAGAAACATTTTATGGACCAGGTTCACCTGTATTACAAAAATTTAACTAAACTTTCAGTTGGAAGCTCTAAACTCACTCAGAAAACAAGCTTAGGGGAGAGAAGGGGAATGGCGCCACCTTAAGGGAAATTGAATTTTCATGCAGAATTGTGTTGCAATTAATGTAAATTGTAATGAACATAGCATACTACAGTTCATAACCTATCTTGTGGTGATTTTTTAAAATTTAAATATTTAATAGAAACTGAATAAAATTGCTTTTTCTAAAAGCTTGCACAGTGGCGGGATTACCCCGGTACCTTGGATAATGCCGCCACACCATTTGGGTAATGCCGCCACATCAATAAAAAAGCAAATATTGCATAAATAATGGAAATGTACAAAAAGCAATACATATAGAACTAAAATAGGTTTAATTAACTTTGGAATGGTAAATTGTACAGAGTGCAGCTCTTTAATTTACTGTTCATTTGCAACTAACAATGCAGGGTTTTTTAAAGTTTCGTTGGTCTATTTGGCCAGTTAATTTATTCTTTTTCAGATACGTGGCATTTGGAACGAAAACCAATAGGTTGTAGGGGGGGGGGGGGGTCAATATATGAAATTTCTATTTTATGGATTACGCCGCCATCCTTTTGCATGTGGCGGCATTACCCCAGTAAGACAAAATGGCATAGACGGCTTGTTTAGGGGAAGGTACACTCTTAAAACAAGAGTGAAATCCACTCCGGTTGGAGAAGTACATTTTCGACACTGGAAAGGAGTGAATATTAACTCAGCCTGAGTTAAAACCACTCGTTTGGAGTGATCCTGTCAGAGATTTAACACACAAAAAATCCACTCCTTTCGGGGAAGTGCATTTTCCAGACTGGAGGAGTGAAATTAACTCAGACTGAGTTAAAATCGCTCGTTCGTTTTAAGAGTGTAGATAGCCTAGCGTCCAAACATACAACGTGATGAAATAGCCAAATAATTACTCTTTTCAATGATATATATGTGATTTATCAAACTTCGAGATAACAGTCACTTATCTCTTAATTTCAGAAGGCCCAAAATTAGATGAAAATCACTAAAATCCGAATTTTTTAAATAATCTTACACAAACTCACTGCGCGGCCATTAGCGTCTCTACTACGAACTACTTTGTTTCCTGCTGCAGGTCAGCGCTCACAGTCCCTCCCACACACACCGCTGGCGAGATACAATACAAAGGGTGGCGGGATTCACCTGCCCTCCCCTACATTTCAGCCAATTTGCTTATCCCTCAGAGGGTTAACAATGCATTATATATTTGTTGATTAATGTTATAGTTCCATTGATTGGTTTACTTACTAGGCGCGTTTACTTGAGCCATCCAATCCATGAATTGCCAAAATCCCCATTAGGGGAAGAAGTGGTCGAGCAGGATTTCTAATACAGATGATAGTCTGTGGCTGAATCCATTTTATGAAACATCAAACCCTCCTTCATTGGATAGCCCTCGTGTAGCTCTAGTGCGACGATAATTCAAACCTAACCTAACCTCCTTCATTGGAGAGTTTGCGAAACCCCCCAATGAACCCTGCAACTCCGGTTCTAGCTGGGAGAAAATCCCCAAGAGGGAAAAATTACTGAGTTTGCTTTTCAATCCATGGATTCGATGGCTCATGTAAACGCGCCTATTGATTCACGTGGATATTATTCATTAGTTGAATGCAATATAGGAGGCGTATCCTTTTACGTTCTTATTGGCCCTTCCATTCGTACTAATTGACGGGGCGGGGTGTATTGATGACCAACAGCCGACATATTCCTATTCGTGGAAGTAAATGAGTCTGTTGACCTTTCGTGTACCAAATTAAAAGATAATGAAATTGGTTAAACCATTGTTTTAAATTGAATACCATTCGTTTTCTAAGTAATATTGTGTTCAATTACATTCGACTGAAATTGGTAAAATGAAGTGAAATTATAATTAATGATTATTACTTTTAACGGCATTTCATATTGAATTTTCTGTTTCATAATTGAAATTACTTAATGTTCAATAACTTGAACACAAGTTATATGATTAATTTGTGGTTTACTTGATAGCAGAGACAATTTGAGACAAACTAAATCAGTTTAGGCTTTGGATTTATGCCGTCGCACATAACGTGCAGTTTTAGGGACAGTCTTAAAAGCAAACTAATAGATTTGTTACAGAAACTGTCAATAAAGAAACCCTTTCCCAAAAATCCTTCCATGCGCCAGAAAAAAATAGTGAAGAACAGCAGTTAGTGCATTTTTAAACTTTTAAAAGTCACAATTAAACTGGTTGGTTGGTTGGTAGACATATATTTTCAGGCTTGTGTGCTTGGTCGCAAGGACCCGCTTATAAACCATCGTCAAGTAGGACAACACAGGACACACACATACAGAAATGACAGATGCTGCCATCTGTCGCCACCTCCACAATTTAGACATGTCCCTGAAGAGGAGGGAAATTTTCTCCAGAGACCTGTACCCGGGGGAAACTGCGCAATGACCGCCCTCAGGACTTTCGGACCCAACAGATTTTACGAGCACGTACTCCGCATATACTCGACAAACACAAACATCCATGCCTCAACGGGATTCGAACCCGGACCCAGCAGCTCCAAAGGCCAACGTCTTGACAACTGTGCCGCCGGATCGGCACACAATTAAACTATTTAAGAAGAAGCTCGCGTCATTCGGGCTTTGGTGCCAGTTTCAAATGTCGTTGTAATTTAAGATTGCAAACACTAAGATTGTGTCTTTAATTCTATTTTTAAGGTTAGTTTGAGCTATCATCGCTCCAAACTCCTTGCCAACCTATAAGTTGGGTAAATAGAAATATGCTATGGAGAAGATCCTTCCGCGGATGTAAAGAATTCCATAAATTAGTCGTGAATCCATCCAGAAAACATGTTTAAAACATTAATTTCATTTAAGGTCTAACAGATTTGAATAATATTTGAGACAATTTTTAACAATTTTATCAGAATGAAAAGCGTATTTTGGTTAAATTGTATACAGGTCATTTTGAATGTAAATATTACCTTTTTACTCTTTGCTTTGACCCAAGTTAGGTTGGCACGGAGTGTAGAGTTACACGAGATCTATGGGCATTAGGCAGCAAGCAATTTTGCATAATTATTATTCGATAGCAAAAAAATTTTACAAACGATAATGACATTAAGAATATTGTTTAAATTTACAACAAAAAAAATAGCCAATTTTAGTTATTAAAAATTTAAATTTAAATAAAATGGCTGTGTTTCGTGCGATATTCTTTCTAGGGTGTAAAAAAACTTGTATGGTACCGTCAGTGCGGGTAACTTTGGCCAAAATCATAGGTTTTTTTACAAAAGAAGAAAAATTTAACTACAAAAACGATTTAAACACTTTAAAATCATTATGCATTCTAAGTATTGTACTTTTAGGAATAATTTTCAAGCATTTTTGTTAAATTTTATAAATTAATAAAAAATTGGTATTAATATAAATAATTAGGACACTGTTAGGAGCCGGGCGGGTAACTTTGGCCAATCATGAAATACTTAAGAAACATACTTTTTAACATCCTTAAATACCGTATTAACGAATTAAATAGCAATATTAAAACTTTTAACTTGGAATAACAAAGTTATGAGACATATAGTTATTAAAAATGGTATATAACTTAACATTTACATTGCAGTGCATCGTGGAATGGCTTTACACAATGAATACTAGTATTGTTTGTCGCTTAAAAGAAAAATAAACTTCTATTTTAATAAGAGAAAAGAACTTTTTTGAAGCAAGGTGTAATAACACGTATATTTATGAAAGCAAACGATATTATTTTAAAAGGGAAAAAAATAATCTACTCATAATTAAGAATATGAAAATGTTTACCTTTCGACATTTACGATTTTGAGTGGTATACGTTTCTTGCATTCTATCTTTATCATTTTAATGTTTAAAATCATTTGATTTTTTTAAAAAAAGTATCTAAAAAATTAGTAATCATAAAAGTAAGAATTTAAAAAAAAAATTGTTAAACAGAATACGCTTTTACATACATTTTTTAAAGTGCAAAGTTCTATAAATAAATTTTACATCTGTGGCCAAAGTTACCCGCATTCGTCGGCAAAAGCTTCCCAATTACCAATATTTAAATACAGCATAAAAAGTATTCAATTTAGAATAAAATAAATGGTGTAATATTCTTCCCCATAAATAAAAGAATCGAATAGAGTGTTTTATTTAAATATTTTTAATATTTTTTTACGTGTTCTAGACAAAAGTTGGTCGAGATAGATTTTTGCCATTTTAGGCTCGTAAAAATGAAAACAGCATTTGTAGCATTGCCAGAATTAGAATGAGAATTTTTTTACGTGGAATGAAAGGAGATGTTTCCACCTTTCCAAAAATGTCAAACAATTTAAGATTAGCTCGTTCTATGAAGAGAAATTAAGAAACAAATCTTTTTCCGACGCGTGGCCAAAGTTACCCTCCGTGGCCAAAGTTACCCGCTTTGACGGTAATAGTTTAGGTAGTTTTAGTAGTTTTAGGTGACAGTTACTGTTACAAATATACTTATTTTTCTTTTAAAATTACCAGAAAAGTAGGCTATTTTATTTATCTTGAAACTTCTTGTTACAATTGAGTTATATGTGAAAGTTTGTCGTAATAAAAAAAAATAATAAGCAATCGGGTAACGTCACAGGAGTAAAAATAGCAAACTGAAGTGGCGCTATCTATCGGATTTAATCGGAGGCTGAATCGATCTTTAAAAAATAAAGACTATAAATTTCAGGGGAAAGGATGAGAATTTAACTTTAATAAATCCTTAATTCTGTAGTTTGCTCAGGCCAGAAGTATTTTTTTTAAATAAGTAGTTCTTTAAAAAAAAAATTTTAAACAACTTTTAAAGGATATTTATCAATGGTATAAATACCATTTTTATAGTCATGTTTTCAAACAATAACTTTTGAACAAAAAAAAATTGCACAGTTTCAAATAACACAGTAGATACTATATAATAATAATATATTCCTAATATTTGTTGGTTTGTTTTAGTTCGGTAACCGCCCGGAATACTACATGCATGCTCAAGGCGAGATGGACATAGAGTCTCTCAAGGAGGGTACGGATTCAGTTAAGAAACCAATCAAAGTAATTAAGCACTTTCATCAGAACGGAAACAACCACAAGGAAAATATCACCCGGTCTGCAAGTAAGATTTGTTTGTGTCTTTTTTCTCTTTAAGAGGGACTGTCAGTCACATAGAGCTAATATTAGTTTGGTAATCACAACTCATAATAATAAATAATAATCATTAATATTTTAAGAACTTTTAAATCATAATAGTAGTTAATGATTTATTCATATGTTGTGATTCCAATTTTTCACTTAAATTTTGGTTTAAAAAATTAGTATCTATTTCCTAAATTTTAGATTTTTTGAATAAAAAATAAAAACCTAGGACTGATAGAGTAACAAAAGTAAGCATAGAGCTCCCCTGATTGAAGAGTACAGGGGAAGAACCGCTTGATTTATTAGGAGTCTTCCCGTAATTGTGTCTGCTTGGCGGACATAGACAACATGAAACCTGTTTTTCTTTCGGTTCTTCATTCGCGGTACGAAACGTGTGACTCGTGTCCACTGATCTCTGGCGTGAATCAGGGTTGCCGCGAAAGAAAAATAAAGCGAGTAACCGGTTTCCTTACGCCAGTTTTGGCCATTTCTCGATATCATCGATAAAGAGGCCTATTGAGGAAATCCTTTTACGAAATCAAGCGGTTTTTCCTTGTACTCTTCAATTGTTTTGAGTTGTGTCTACAGGGTGATTATAAAATTACGCTCGCTATTTGGAGAGGTCTGTAGCTTGAATGAACAATACAAATGCGTCAAAAATTGAGACACATTACAAATCAAGAAGGGGGGAAAAGAATGGAATCATAAAAACGAAAGAATCATAAAAAAGAATAATCATAAACCAACTTGTATCTTGACCAGGGTTCTAAATTCTACGAGGCGTAGTCAATTATGGCCTATTACGGCCAAACGGCCAATTACTCTTTTTTTTATGATTCCATTCTTTTCCCCCTTCTTGATTAGTAAGTGTATCTATGTTTGTTGCATTCGGATTATTCATTCAAGCTACAGACCTCTCCGAATAGCGAGCGTTATTTTGTAACCGCCCGGTATATGAAAGGTTGATCCATAGTTGGGTCATCCCTGAGAAAACGTACAAAAACATGTCCCCGCAAGATATCTTTCATATGAAGAAAAGTTATGCTTCCACTTGAATAAATTAAAATAAGGAATATTTTATCTACTTACTAGCTTTGAAAAAATTCAAAAAATTATTTTGTGTACAAATTTGTGTCCACGGACTATGACAAATCATGTCCGTGAGCAGTCTCACAGTCATGTCTGGGAACTGTTTGTGTTAGTTTATACTAATTAAGTACCAATTTTTTATAACTAAAGTTGATTTTTAGTTCAACTGATGACACTACTAGAACGTACACAACATAAAATATAATCATTAAAATGAATATAAATACATAAATTCCGGGAAAATGAAATGTCCCACAGATTTTCGTCATGTCCGTGTACAATGTATTCTTTAGCTTGCATAACTATCAAGAAATGATAATAGTACTGTTTCAGTCTTATTAGTATTCAATAATACACTTTAAACGTTGTATCACGCCGATAGTTTAAATAACACAATAGATAAAAAGTAATTCGAAGTTTAAAAGTTAAAAATAGGCCATTGACAAGAACATAGCGTCATTCTGTGGTCAATATATGAGAAGGTAAGCTAATGATTTTTACCTATGATTTTGTATTTATAGAAAGAAATAAGGTATATATTGCCAGTTTGCAAGTTTCGTTTTCTAAAGCCTAAACCTTTTGCGCCTGGAAGCTCTTGTTTATGATTTCGTCATGTCCGTGTGTTCGGTCCATGCATAACTATATGAATAATTAATATTAATTGTATGATCTGGACTGATGTTATTTTTCCAATGCAGTACGTAAGGGTAACTCAAATCCAAAGTTTTAAAAACTTTCATCAATATTTTTTTTCGAGATTTTTTCTCCTCAAATTGCACGTTTTCTCAGGAATGACCCAGTTATTCCCCTCTCCCTCTCTGCAGAGCCGGTGTGCACCCGGACCCAGATCCGCGAGATGATCGCCAACGGGAGCCTGGAGCACCTGGAGGAACTGGTACTCCAGGGACACGGGGACCGGCTGCTCGGAGAACCCTCCACCAACCCGATCGTGCGGGACTTCATACACATGGTGCCCATCTACATGGTGAGTCCCATGAAAATAATTGTTACGAAGTACAGGGTGGGTATAAATTAACGTGAGGTGTTGTGTTCAGAGCTCTCTAGCGACTGAAGTATTGGACGAAACCTAACCAATTTTGATGAGCATGCATAGTAGACCGTGGAGTTTTGATTTCCTAAAAAAAAAGTTGCACCATAAAAAAAAGAAACTCGTCTCTTGACCTGGGTTCTAAATTACGAGGCGTAGCCAATTATGGCCATTTACGGCCAACACAGCCAAGTTCGCCTTGTAATTTAGAACCCTTTTCAAGAGATGTCAAGATTGTCAAGTTTCTTTTTTATGGTGCAACCTCATTTATTATTTTAGGAAATCAAAACTCCACGGTGTTCTATGCATACGCATCAAATTTGGTTAGGTTTCGCCCAATACTTTACTCGCTAGAGAGCTCTGAACACCTCACGTTAAGAGGACTCCCTTTGGAATTCCACATCTTGAAAATCGTAATGTTATTCCTATGGAAAACATTTGCAAGTCTATTACAGCCATATTTTCATTAAGAGGTTACTAGTTTCTTGTATCATTGTAAAGAACGAAAGGAACTAAAAGGATAAAACTAATTTGTTTTGTGAAAATCACATATTTAGTATTTTTAATAATTTTTTGAACTTGATGCTTACTCCATTTTTTACTAACTTCACAAAATTATTATAAATACTAAATATGTGATTTTCAAAAAACAAATTAGTTTCATCCTTTTAGTTCCTTTCGTTCTTTACAATGATACAAGAAACTAGTAACCTCTTAATGAAATTATGGCTGTAATTGACTTGCAAATGTTTTCCAAGCAGACACATAATGGAAGACTCCTAAAGAATCAAGTGGTTCTTCCCGTGTACTCTTCAATTCTCTTCGTTGTGGCATAAGCAGTAATCTATTCAACTGATTGGTTTAAATAACAAGTTGGATTGACGAGGTTTTGAAGATACTTTCTTCAACCTTAAGGTAGGCGAGTACCCAAAATTCTAAAATTTTTACTATTACTTTAATCTTTTCCAAATTTGGTATAGTGATTTCAAATATAATGACTATGCTTTTTGGGCAATTTTTTTTATTTAAATATAATTGATTTATTTTTAACAGTGTTTTTCAACTAAAAAAAGGGGGTTACGCCAGCACTTCTAGCATAAAAAGTTTACATTAATTTACCTGAAATTTTTTACAGATGCTACCATTATCTGTGCCATGAACCTCTAACATTTGGTGTAAATATACAAGTTTTTTTTTTAAAAAATTCCAAGTGTAAGTTAATCGAAAAAAATCTTTTTTTGTGGTTAATTTAAAACATTTTTCTTAATAACTTCTTTTCTTGTAATTTGTATGTAACTCTAGAGGGTCATTGCGCGCATCAGTTCAAGACGAAGAATTTAACACATAATTAATGTTTATAGGATGAAAATTCAATGTGGTAGACTTGTTAGCGTAAACCTCTTTTCTTAGTAGAAAAACACCGTTTAAAATAAATAAATTATATTTAAATTTTTAAAAATGTCTAAATAGTATTATTCCTTATATTTGAAATCACTATGCCGAATTTGGAAAAGATTAAAGTAATAGTAAAAATTTTAGAATTTGGGGGAATTTTGGGTATTCGCCTACCTTAAGGGGGAATGGGCGCGCAGGACCGGGGGTCTCCAAACTCAAGTGCCTCAATGGTAATCCAATGGGGAAAAAACTATTTTCTTTGCCACATTTCTCCGGCTGTATTGAATATTTTTACAAGCGGATTTTTTTATGTGATAAATGTAGCTGACTTACAGGTCTATCTTCCCACTTTTTGAAATTGCTTCGAATATTTTGTGTGAAATAATTTATTGAATATTAAAAAAAAATATTCGTACTAATTTCAAAAAAAGGGATTCTCGGGACCTGTAAGTCAGCTACATTTATCACATAAAAAAATCCGCTTGTAAAAATATTCAATACAGCCGGAGAAATGTGGCAAAGAAAATAATTTTTTCCCATTGGATTAACATTGAGGCACTTGAGTTTGGAGACCCCCGGTCCTGCACGCCCATTCCCCCTTAACTTCCATAGAAGAGTAGATTACATCCAACTTTTGAGTGTGTGTTGAAGATATGGTCGAATTCAGGGCGAGGTTGTGAAATTTTCGCTGGTGTGATTGGTATCTTTATAATATTTATATATTTTGATATGTTCTTCTTCTTCTTTATATTCACACATAAATGACTTCCAATCCTGGATGACATTTGCATATGTTGTTTGTAAGAAAGTCGCAGCTTCCTCTCCACACGACCTAGTGGTCAAATCTACCGCACAAGACTGCAAATGTTTTTCAAAGCTATAAATAAAGAAAAGTGAAGTAAGAATTTTTGAAAGAAAGAATTTATTTCTAAAAAGGGGATAGCCCTCGTGTAGCTCTAGTGCGACGATAATTCAAACCTAACCTAACCTAATCTAAAAAGGGGCATTTAAGGGGTCTAAGGAGTCTTAAAAATGTGCAAAGAAGGAACTACAAAGTATAGTTTGATCTCTCATGTAATTTTTTAACTACTCAATATACAAGTATGATTTTTTTATATGTAATTCTACAAGATTTATTCATTATAAAACAAATTTTAAAATTTATGAAACTTTAGCCAAAACTAAAATAAATGATATTAAACATAAAGCTGTTTTAACACATTGTGATTAGGCTTGCGCGGCAAATTTTGAGGTCAAAATTGAAAAAATGACCAAGAAAATGACTTTATATTGTACAAATATGTACAAACTAGGACTTATACCTAAATTCTCAGCTAAATTTTAATTAGAAATTATTTAAAAAATAATTTAAAATCAAAATTTAAAAAAAAATTATTAATTTTTTTAGAAAAAAGCTCTTAAAATAATTTCTTGTTAAAATTGAGATGAGAATTTAGGTATAAGTCCTAGTTTGTACATATTTGTACAATATAAAGTCATTTTCTTGGTCATTTTTTCAATTTTGACCTCAAAATTTGCCGCGCAAGCCTAATCACAATGTGTTAAAATAGCTTTATGTTTAATATCATTTATTTTAGTTTTGGCTAAAGTTTCATAAATTTTAAAATTTGTTTTATAATAAATAAATCTTGTAGAATTACATAAAAAAAAATTATACTTGTATATTGAGCAGTTAAAAATTACATGACAGATCAAACTATACTTTGTAGTTCCTTCTTTGCACATTTTTAAGACTCCTTAGACCCCTTAATGGTTTACAAGCGGGTCCCTACGACCAAGCACACAAGCCTGAAAATGTATGTCTACCAACCAACCAAAAGGGCATTTAAGGGGTCTAAGGAGTCTTAAAAATGTGCAAAGAAGGAACTACAAAGCATAGTTTGATCTTTCATGTAATTTTTTAACTACTCAATATACAAGTACAATTTTTTTATATGTAGTTATACAAGATTTATTTAATATGAAACAAATTTTAAAATTTATTAAACTTTAGCCAAAACTAAAATAAGTGATATTAAACATAAAGCTATTTGAACACATTGTGATTAGGCTTGCGCGGCAAATTGTGAGGTCAAAATTGAAGACATGACCAAGAAAATGACTTTATATTGTACAAATATGTACAAACTAGAACTTGTACAGCTGTGGAAATAAAAAAGTACCCACTTGAGGTTATTTCCTCCGTTATTCATCCTAAAGAATCGGACCTTTTTGAGATTGTGTACAATTAACATTCTGAGTTAAATGCACGATACAAAATTTGCATAAGGGGCCGTCTTCATATTAAAAATATTACGATCTTTGAAATTTCCAATAGAAACACCCCTTTTTGAATGCATATTTTAAATCTCTGACCTATGTTAATACGAAATGCCAAATTTTGTTAGTCTTTAAGCAATATTTGAGGAGTTAGAGACGTGCAAAGTTTAGGTCCCATAATGTTAAATGAGTTGCACATAAAAAACTATCCCGATCTATAAATAATTAAGATAATGAAACGAATTTTTTACTGAAAGGAAATTATAATAACCCAAACAAAATGCATTCAATATTGGGGTATTTAAAACATTTTTTATATTTTTAAATAATTATTATATTAATTTTTTTAAAAATTATGAATAGAAACCCCTTAATATTTTTAACGAAATAAATTTAAGACAAGAAGTTTAAGCGAAATCCCAATTTTCAAAAAAATTTATTCATAATTTGCTGAGTAAATCACAAAATACTTTTTAATTACCCTTTAGGGGACTGTGTATAAGATGACATGTGTAATTGATAAATAAAGACGGCTTTGCATGCAGGCTTGCTTGTCATTTTAGAAATGGTCCCCAAAAGGTCCGCAAGTGATTCGATTGAATAACTCGTCAAATATTCATCCAAATGTAACAAAAACTTAGATTTAAGGGTTTTCAAGAGTGCTTAACATTTCTAAGTTATTAAAATTGGGTGTTGCTATTGGAAATTTCAAAGATCGTAGTATTTTTAATATGAAGACGGCCCCTTATGCAAATTTTGTATCGTGCATTTAACTCAGAATGTTAATTGTACACAATCTCAAAAAGGTCCGATTCTATAGGGTGACTTACTGAGGAAATAACCTCAAGTGGGTACTTTTTTATTTCCACAGCTGTACCTAAATTCTCAGCTCAATTTTAATTAGAAATAATTTTTGAAATTTTTTTAAATCAAAATTCAAAAAAAATTATAAATTTTTTTTGAAAAAAGTTCTTAAAATAATTTCTAATTAAAATTGAGCTGAGAATTTAGGTATAAGTCTTTGTTTGTACATATTTGTACAATATAAAGTCATTTTCTTGGTCATGTCTTCAATTTTGACCTCACAATTTGCCGCGCAAGCCTAATCACAATGTGTTCAAATAGCTTTATGTTTAATATCACTTATTTTAGTTTTGGCTAAAGTTTCATAAATTTTAAAATTTGTTTCATATTAAATAAATCTTGTAGAACTACATATAAAAAAATTATACTTGTATATTGAGTAGTTAAAAAATTACATGAAAGATCAAACTATGCTTTGTAGTTCCTTCTTTGCACATTTTTAAGACTCCTTAGACCCCTTAACAGCAGCTCCAGCAAATTTTTGAGACTTCATTATTCATGTGGCCGAGTGGTTTGGATCGCAGGTCATAAAGCTAGCAGTCCGAGCGCTATAACGGGTACAGGTTCGATTCCCGCCTTTGCCCTGGGTGTACATTGTTTATTTAAAAAAATTTTAAAATATTTGAACCAATTTTAAATAAGCTTTTTTTTGTTCTTGTTATTTATTAAACATTTATTATTTTTAAGTATAAGAAAGTCAAGAATACAAAGCATTACGAAACGTCAAAATGATAGGAACATATCTTAATGCAACTAAGACGAATGAAGTTTTTTTCGCTAGTTCGAGATAGCCACTCGTTCATCAATTCAGGATCGGATTGTGTAAATAGAGGAAAAGAATCTTTTCTTCCTATTCAAGCTTGTCTTGTATGCAAGCATTCTATAACATGTGGTTCTAAAATACGACGCCCGTCGCTAATAGCTCAAGTACGTAATAAGCTTGCAACTCAAGTGCGACGATAATTCAAAACTAAACTTAACTTTCTTTAACAAGGTTTTGGACAAGCACAGCAAGAATTTGACATTAAAAAAATGAGTAAAATATTCCTAGAAAACTCACTTTCGCGAATGCCGAAGCAAAAGTAATTCCAGAAAAATGAAAATAAGATCACTGGAGCTGTTGAAATTCTAGACGTGAAACAACAACCCCATTCTTAAGGTAGGCGAATACCCAAAATTCTAAAATTTTTACTATTACTTTCATCTTTTCCAAATTTGGCATAGTGATTTCAAATATAATGAGCAATGCTATTTAGGCATTTTTTTTTCATTTGAATATAGTTTATTTATATTAAACGGTGTTTTTTTTTATTAAAAAAAGAGGTTTACGCTAACAAGTCTACCATATTGAATTTTCCTCCTATAAACATTAATTATGTGTTAAATTCTCCGTTTTGAACTGATACATGCAATGACCCTCTAGAAATGCATACAAATTACAAGAAAAGAAGTTATTAAGAAAAATGTCATGAATTTAACTTTAAAAAAAAATTCGATTAACTTACACTTGAACATTTAAAAAAAAAACTAGTGTATTTACACCCGATAATAGAGGTTCATAGCACAGATATATATTGAAATAGCATCTGTAAAAAATTTAGGTAAATTAATGTAAAACTTATTACTACTAGAAGTGTTGGCGTAAACCCCTTTTTTTAGGTGAAAATCACCGTTTAAAATAAATCAATTATATTGAAATAAAAAAAATTGCCTAAAATGCATTGCTCATAAAATTTGAAATCACTATGCCAAATTTGGAAAAGATTAAAGTAATAGTAAAAATTTTAGAATTTTGCGTATTCGCCTACCTTAATAATTAAAAATGGAAAATTTTCTTGAATACTTACGTGCAAGATTTTATAGATCGTAGATATACAAGCATGTTAGCATGCTTTAAAGGATTGAATTTATTTAGGCGGTCGCCGTGCATTTGGTAATGCGGTTGCTCAGAAGCAAAAAACCAACACTGTCTGATATCATCAGCGTTTTCTGTAAGGCACGCTACGTGCTGAAGAAAGCCTAAAACAAAAATTAAATCAGTTAATGTATAGTACTTGTACCTTATACAGACAGTTCTCACAGATAGACAACCCTAATATCTATTTAAAGTTAAATTTTTAATCGACAGATAGTGCTACATTTCTGTGGAAAAAAAAGCAGTTAACCCTTTCAGTCCCAAAAATTTACTAAACCACAGAAACATCTGATATTCACAAAATAAGCTTATTTTAGGTCAAAAATAAGATTTCCATAAGAAAAAAATTTCATTAAAAATTTTTATATGGTTTTTGAAATAATGCCAACATTTTTGAACTGTGAAAAACAAAATAAAAATATATATATTACCTAAAAACACTTAGAGTTGTTTATTTTAAGGTATCTGACCATATTATTAAAAAAATTTAATAATTATTTGAACCGAAATAGTTTAAATTGTGTTTTAAATATGAGGAACTAAAGTGAACTTTTCAAAAATCAGGTGAAACGCTTGTTAGCTATTTTCTGAATAAAAAATAGTAGTTCTGATTTCTATTGAGATTAATGTAAAATATTGTCTAATAGAACATAGTGTGAAGAATCGAATGATGTGTGTTTGGATGTCATAACGGGACATAAACATTTAGAAAAAAATATTGAAAGTGATGTTGCCAAATGGCATAACTGGGACTGAAAGGGTTAAATATAGATATTTTAGGCTAGAAAAAAGCATGCTGTTTGCCCTTTCGTAGGTAATTAGTATTTTCGTGGTGTGCTTATCTTAATTAAGGGAAAGTTCATATTCTTATGATACGTTGTTTCATTACTTTTAATAGTGAATAGTAGAGTGTTTTAGAAAGCTGAAAACATACGAGGGCTGTTTTTTTCTACCTCCAATGGGCTGTAACGAAAAGATGGGTCAAGATACAAAAACGATTTTTTTAAACCAAAAGTAATGTATAATACTGCCCCGCGAAGGTGTTCTCACTTTGTCGTAGTGCGGTGGCTTGCGTGTGTTGTTGATCCCGTGAGCTATGTCGGCGGTAGCTTAGCTACTGGCAGGGTCACCCATGCCGGACAGGTCGGAGGGGAGACACCAGACCAAGGGGAACACCCTGGTCCTCCAGGTTGGGGGTTGGGCTAACAACCCTACCCCGTAAAAAAGAAACATGTTACAGAAACCGATATCATGGGAGGCCCAATGCTCCATGTTAGAGTGAAAGAGGTATAAGTAAGTAATGTATAATACTGCTTATTTCTCTATATAATCACCTTGACGATTAAAGCATTTGTCATATCTGTAAACAAGCTTTGAAATTCCTTCTTTATAAAATGTAAAAGCCAATGATTTGAAGAGAGTTGTGATGGTTTGTTTGAGCTCCACGTCAACTTGGAAGTGCAACAATCCAAACCACTATGCTTATCTATAATTCACTTATGGTAAACCTTAAAGTTTCTTTAAAAGATTGGTCAACTCTCTAAACAATACTGATGTTCATGAAGAAGGGGACCAAGGAAACAAGTCTGTCGCTACAGACGGCATTGTTCAGCCAGTTGACCAAGCGTTTAGGGAAACTCAAAGATTCACCATAAATAAATTATGGACTATCAGTGGCTTGTAGGACAGAAAAAAATTGACGTGAAGCTTCCAAATTTACTTTTTTTAATGAAAATAACCGTCATTACTCCTTCCCAAGGCGGCTACATTTTATGAAGAGAATAAGCTTGTTTACATGTATGACAAATGCCATTAATCATCAAGGTTATTATGTAGAGAAAAAAAAGCAGTATATTGGACATTACTTTTGGTAAAAAAAAAATCTTTTTTGTATTTTGACCCGTCTTTTTGTAACAGCCCATCAGAGGTTGAAAAAAAAAGCCCTCGTATTTTCTATTGATATAGCATATATGGGCAACTCTACCATAATTTTTAACTTTATGTCCCTTGGGCATAACTTTACAAAAAATGATTATTTCTCTTGACTTTCTTCTTATTATACTAATAGACTGCTCCTTACATAATTACAAAATGGAATTTTCAAGCAAAGAAACTAAAAAAAAAATTATGGCGCAAAACATTGCAGAAAAGTCCTTACCTTCGTGTGTCCCGAATGTCAAATTTTTAGTTTAGGGCTCAATCTAACACATTTTTGAACCAAAAATTACATTCATTTGGATTTAAAATTGATCTAATACTGTAGCTGAACAAATTTCTTCCACAAAAGTTTTCCTTTCGATCATTATAATGTGTTTTTCTCGTCTCCGAACTTTGTCCCGGGGTTTTGGTACATTCACTCTTAAAACAAACACTCCTAATTTAACTCAGTCTGAGTGGATTTCACTCCTCCAGACTGGAAAATGCACTTCTCCTTTTGAAGTGGATCCTTTGTGTGTTAAACCTCCGACAGGATCACTCCAAACGAGTGATTTTAACTCAGTCTGAGTAAATATGCATGCCTTTAGGGTGTCGAAAATGCACTTCTCCAACTGGAGTGGATTTCACTCTTTTGTTTTAAGAGTGTTCACTGACCTCATTCGTAAAGTGGTGAAGAGAGGCACTGGATGGAGCTACAGGGATTCTTCAACTATGAAAACTGTATTGCAGAAAACTCACGTTTCAGTTAGTAGCCACAAATGTTTGCTAAAATTCACCAATAATCGCAAAATTTAAAAAAAAAACCAGTAAAACCGGCTGCGAGGGTTCTAAAAATTACGAAGCAAGTGTACTAAAATAAACTAGATACAGTAAAAACCCTGAAATATCAGGCAGAAGCGCCGAATTACTCCAAATGCAACAAACCAGAATATTCCCCAACTGAACTTTGTCAATCCTAGGTATTAAAACAGCATTGTGCAACTTTATATAAATATTAAACTACGGTTTATTAGAAATTTCTTCTGAATCAAGGTAAGGTAACGTGATTATTTAGTATGTATGATTTTTCTCATTTGTTCATGTCTTTCAATTCGTTCATATTTCACACAATATTTGCTTAGCATGACCAGATTATTATTACGAGGAAGCAAAGATTATAAACGTGGTTGGCCAACACAGATGTCATGACACAAAAAACTACACATCTCACGTTCTACTGCAGATATAAATAAAAATTTTGTTTTAAATTATTCTAAAATATTTGTGTTATTTTTTATGATAATAATAATTTTTTTGATTTTTTTGAAGATTTTGTGTCCTATACCCCCTTAAGCATTTTCGCACCAAATTTAAAGTGATTTTTAAAAAATAAATTTTAGCAAGATTTTTATACCTGAAATTAAAAATTATGGTAGAACTGTCCATATTTGTTTAATTATTTGATCAAATTTGTAACATATCTGTGTAATGGGATTTTATATCGGTAATTATAAATTAATGTTCATATCATGGATATTACTTTGATAGTATTCGATGTGCAGCAACAGAAAATTATCTCTTCTCCCTTCAAAAGTGCACGGTTTGAAGTCAATTATTTAAGATATTTTTTTATAATATTTAAGATATTTCCAATAGCCCGCGTGTAGCTCTAATGCGATGACATTCAAGCTAAAAACTAAAAAAAAAACTTTTAAAAAAACTTTTTATTTATTCTAAATACTAATGTTCCCCGTACGACGATTAAGTGGCAACTGAAAACTTTTAACAAGAATATAAAAATTGTCTTTTAAGGTTTTATTTAAAAAGAGTATTACATTTTATAGAGTTTTTTTTAAATAAAAACGTTGGATTCGAATGTTTTCCTGCAACTTTCAGTGAATTCTAGTTTCGATGAGACAAATTTTTTTATTTATCACACTTGTGTGTAACATTGCGGTTGAGGCTATGGCAGTAGGTGACGGACAGATAGATGGAGTACACGATTATAACACCTTCCACTTTTTACGTTATGAAAGTAGTGTGGAAGCTAAAATATTAAAAATCTATTACGCACTGACCTTTGAAATCTGAAAAAATCTATTGACCACTGACCTTTTTCGGAGCTCGGTCGTTGCAAACATAAACGAATAAGCTTCTCAATTTATTAAATAATAAAACAAATCTTGCGCTTGGAAGCTAAAATTTAAAAATCTTTTACACTCTGACCTTTTCGCAGATCAGAAGTGTCGTTGCAAACATCCATGAATAAGCTCCTTAATTTATTAAATAATAAAAAATCTTGCGCTTGGAAGCTAAAATTTTAAAATCTTTTACACTCTGACCGTTTCGCAGCTCAGAAGTGTCGTTGCAAACATCCACGAATAAGCTTCTCAATTTATATTTAAAAAAAAAGTATTGCGCTTGTAATCTAAAATTTAAAAATCTATTACACACTGACCTTTTCGCAGCTCAGACGTGTCGTTGCAAACATCCTCCCCCCCCCCCGAATAAGCTTCTCAATTTATATAAAAAAAAAAGTATTGCGATTGTAATCTAAAATTTAAAAATCTATTACACATTGACCTTTTCGCAGCTCAGAAGTGTCGTTGCAAGCATCAACAAATAAGTGTCTCAATTTATTAAATAATAAAAAAATCTTGAGCTTGGAAGTTAAATTTAAAAAATTATTACACACTGACCTTTTCGCAGCTCAGAAAGGTCGTTGCAAACATCCTCGAATAAACTTGTCAGCTTATTCCATAATAAAAAATCTTGCGCTTGACTGGCAGTTGTGCACTCCCCGAGATACTTCGCTTTGCACGACACATCATCGATGATACCACTTTGAAAATATTATACAAGCAGTTCATTATAGTAAATAAAATTGATCAAATGCTTAAATAAAATCCTACTATTTATAAACTTTTTATAAGTTGGTTGGTTGTTCGAAGCACATTGTGTTAGAGCTGTATACACTCTCAGAAATAACACTTTCATTTTTGACGATTCATGAATCCTCAAGCCTCATTTCGTTAATTTTGAGGATTGTTTCGTCAAACTACACTCTTAAATCAAACGAGCGATTTTAACTCTGTCTGAGTTAATTTCACTCCTCCGGTCTGGAAAATGCACTTACCCGGAAGGAGCGGAATCTTTGTGTGTTAGGCTTCCGACAGGATCAATCCAAACGAGTGATTTTAACTTAGTCAGAGTTAATATTCAATCCTTTCCAGTGTCGAAAATGCACTTCTCCAACTGGAGTGGATTTCACTCTTTTGTTTTAAGAGTGTATCACGTGACTTTTGAGTAAACGCGAATCCTCACTTTTGCGATCGTGATTTGACGATTCTGTATCTTGATTTTGAGGAAACTGAATCTCATTGTTTTACTCACATGCTCAAAAATGACGAAATATTTCTTTAGATTAGACGACATTCAAATCCTCATAAAAGAGACGATTCAAATTTCCTCACTTTGAGGAAAATAAAACTCGGAGCATTCGCCAGTAAATGGATCGTCAAAATTAAGGAAAATTTCGTCGTTTTTGGGCATTCATTTTTTGCAGTGTAATGGTTGTGTTTGTAGCTATATCTATTTTCTCGACACATTATTTCCAAAACGAGCCAAATTAGTTAAAATGTTTTATGTATTTACGAGGGAATTGTGATGACATTTATGAGTGCATTTTACAACGTATTTATGATTTTGGATTTTTAAAGCAATGTTACGGGATTTTAACTTTATAACGAGCAGGAAGAATAACTTAAAGAGTACACATTACCACTTTAAAAAAAATTAATTTTAACATATTCACTATAAAATTTGTTTAATTAGTTCAATCTATATTTAAAAACCATGTATAATTTTTTTTAATTTAATTTTTTAAGTTATTTAAAAAATTAAATATTTTTGAACTTTTTAAAAATGCTAAGGCTTTTTTAAATACAAATATTTCAACCCAATTTTTTTTCCTCATATACATTAATTTGTTTTACATAATAATTGGTATCCATATATGATTTATCTTTAGTAGTTGTTTTATAAAGAATATTTATGTAGAAAATCCCAAATTATTAAATACTTGAAAACTTTCGAATTTAATATTTTTATAAAAAAAGTATAACTTTTGAAAACAATTTTAATACCAATTCTTAATGTTAACATATTTGACAGACTGTATACAAAATTCCTTAGGCTTTTATAAGTAATTAAAAAAGCCTTAGCATTTTAAAGAACTTGTCATCAATTAAAAATTAACACCAAGAAAAACTCATTTAAAGTTTTCATTCGTCTGCATTTTTATCATACCTTTCCGCATAAAAAATGAAATAACTTTTTAAAATATATAGATACACTTTTAAAGTTTGGTAGACTTATTTAGAAGGTTCTAAACTTTAATCCTAGCAAATAAAAACAAATTCGCAATTTTTACCATCTTGATAACGAGTTTATATGGTATACATACTTGGATCGATTTGATATTTTTTAATTCGTGCGAAGTACGGCTATAAATTTGCTAGTGCTCAATATAATCTTACTATTTATGAAATTAATTAAAAAAAAAAAACATAAATTACATATTTTATAATTTTGCATTTTAAAGTTGGAATTCGTTTTTAGTTATAATTGAAATTTCTTCATTGTAATTAAACAAGAAGTTTGGAACTAAAAGAGCCTACTTTCCGTTAATTAAATACTTATTAAAAAAAAGGAAATCTTATCTGTTGTTAAGTAGGTTCATAACAGTTAATTTCACCTAGAACAGCACAAGATTTATAAACCTTTAAAAAAACTTCGCCAACCACAGCACTCATTTGTAATTTAATATGTTAAAAGCTAAAAATCGACACTTTCCATCAATTTTCTTTAGCAAATTGAATTGATATTCTTTATCGTTTGTTAGGGGGTCATAGGAGTCTTAAAAATGTGCAAAGAAGATACTAGAAAGCATAGTTTGATCTTTCATGTAATTTTTTAACTACTCAATAAATAAATATAATTTTTTATATGTAATTCTACAAGATTTATTTATTAGAAAATAAATTTTGAAATTTATGAAACTTTAGCCAAAACTAAAATAAATGATATTAAACATAAAGCTATTTGAACACATTGGGATTAAGCTTGCGCGGCAAATTTTGAGGTCAAAATTGAAAAAATGACCAAGAAAATGACTTTATATTGTACAAATATGTACAAACTAGGACTTATACCTAAATTATCAGCTCAAAGGCCCTCGCCAGATAAGACGGTGAAAAATGCCCCCATTCCAATCGGGCTAATTTTTTTTCTGAAAATACCTCATAGTATGGACAACTTCTCAGCCAAGTTTCAGCTCAAAAATCTAACGCATTTTTGAGTAAAAAATTAAAGTTTTTTTCTTTTTAAATTGATTATTCTCTGAATTTATTTGATAAATCCAAAAAACTACTCATGAGTTTTTAGATATCATTGAGTAGTATTTTCAGAAAAATCCGCTCATAAATCTGATCGAGCGATCATTGTTAAAAATGCAATTTTATTTTTCAAAAAAAAAAATTTTATGCCAAAATCGTTTGGTAAAACTTAGGATTTTGTCTCTACATATTCCTCTATTATCAATTTATAAAATATATTTTTTTCAGATTTTTAAAATTATTGGACGATAGTTTAAAAAAAATAAAATATTCTTGAAACATGACTTTTTGCACTACTTACTCGGCAGATGGCACTCCTAACAGAGGCGGGGAAATTCAATCTGGGAGAATTTCTTTCGGACTAAAGGATTTTAGCATAGATTTAGAAAGTAGCAGATCTGCCTCTAGGGGGAAAGGTGAAGCAATTTGTTAACCAGTATCCCATAAGGCAGTCCGCGAGCTCTAGCACATTGCATGCCATACGCCACCAGATGGCACCATGAGATAATTCAACTAATAAAAAATATATATTCAATATTAACAATTAACTTTTTACAAGTTTCGCTAGCATCGTTTTATAGCTGCATGCGTATTGCTAATTTCTGTAAGGCATGAGGTATATATTCAGAAAAGAAGCAAGTTTTAAAATGCAGTTTTTATTGTATGTAACTCTTCGGAAAAACCATTTTTGTGAACCAGTATCCTGTGATGCATTGCGAAAACGACGAAATGTGGATTCATCACGCATCATTGCGTTGTACAGGATTGCGCAATCGATGGGCATGCTATTTCTAAATCTATGGATTTTAGAGGAAAAAATCAGGCTTTAAGAATTATTTTTTTTAGCTATCATCCAATATTTTAAAAAATCTGAAAAAAATGTATATTATAGATTGATAATAGAGGAACACGTAAAGACAAAAACCTAAGTTGTACCAAGCGATTTTTGCATGAATTTTTTTTTTGAAAAATAAAATCGCATTTTTACTAATGATCGCTCGATCAGATTTAGGAGCGGATTTTTCTAAGAATACTACTCAATGATATCTAAAAACTCATGCGCAGTTTTTTGGATTTATCAAATATATTCAGGAAATAATCAATTTAAAAAGAAAAAAACTTTAATTTTTTTACTCAAAAATGCGTCATATTTTTGAGCTGAAACTTGGCTGAGAAGTTGCCCATACTATGAGGTATTTTCAGAAAAAAAATTAGTCCGATTGGAATGGGGGCATTTTTCACCGTCTTATCTGGCGATGGCCTTTAATTAGAAATTATTTTAAGAACTTTTTCTAAGAAAATTAATAGAATTTTTTAAATTTTGATTTTAAATTCTTTTTTAAATAATTTCTAAAAAAATTGAGATGAGAATTTAGGTATAAGTCTTTGTTTGTACATATTTGTACAATATAAAGTCATTTTCTTGGTCATTTTTTCAATTTTGACCTCAAAATTTGCAGCGCAAGCCTAATCCCAATGTGCTAAAATGGCTTTATGTTTAACATCACTTATTTTAGTTTTGGCTAAAGATTCATAAATTTTAAAATTTGTTTTATATTAAATAAATCTTATAATAATTTAGTTGCAGAACTTTTGGAGTTCTGCGTTTTAGACATGGTTGAGTTGAGGGATGGGCTGACGAATTTTCACTCGTGTGATATGTTCTTTAGTATACCAGCAGCTGTTGCAATATTACCTGCAGCTGTTTTGTAATATCGTCTCATTCAGATAGCCCCGAAGACCGGCCAGGATGATTTCGAACAGTGAACTGCTTCTGCAATTCTCTAGGAGAGTCGATTTGCAGTCAGGTTTGGCATAGCTTGGGCTAAAAACTAAAGAAACAGATTTTTATACTTTCTTGTTCCAAAGAAAGCCTCTTTTCATTAAATAACCACATTAGACTTGACTTAAAAGAACAATATAGAAAGTAACAGATCTGCCCCTAGGGGAAAAGGTGAAGCCACTTTTGAACCAGTATCCCATAAGGCTGTTCACAAGTCCTCTCCCATGGCATGCCATAAAGCCACCAGATGGCGCCATGACATAAATTCGACTGATTAAAAATATATATTTAATATTAACTAATTAAAACTTTTTACCAGTTTTGTTAGCATAAGTTTATAGCTGGATATGTATTGATAATTTCTGGCAGATATGAGGGATATATTAAAAAAGAAGCATATTAAAAATGCAATTTATATAGCATGTAACTTTCGGCAAAAGCTGTTTTTTGGAACCAGTATCCCGTGATGCATTGAGAAAACGGTGAAAAGTGGCTTCAGCACAAAAATCGTGGGGTTTGTATTGCGTTGTACGGGATTGCGAAATAGATGGGCAAATCTGCTACGTTCTATATCTATGTAAAAGAACAAAGATACACTCTTAAAACAAACGAGTGAAATCCACTCTAGTAGGAGAAGTGCATTTTCGACACTGGAAAGGAGTGAATATTAAATCAGACTGAGTTGAAATCACTCGTTTGGAGTGATCCTGTCAGAGGTTTAAGGCGGGATAGTACCGATTAAGGCAACTCAACTTGGCCGAAGGCGACATCTGGTGAAGATATTGGAACTGTTAAAGAGGGAGGGTCAGAGAACTCGGAGACCAGCAAATCACAATGCTCAATTAATTGATTGACGTATTTATCTTGATTATCTCTGATTTCAGCCCTTCTATAAGTAGCCGATTGGTCACTTGGAAACTATTTTTTCTAAGCCCCTCCCTCGTCAACCAATCTTACACACCCAATGAGAAATCCCCGACTTCGCCCTGGGTGTAATTTCTCTCTCTGTATCAGTACAAATTCTGTCTATGTCTGTCTTACTTGACGAAGGTTTATAAGCGGATCTCTCATCAAGCACACAAGCCGGAAATACATGTACCAACCAACCATCTTCCCTCCGAGAAAACGGGATGACATACTTAGTTTGCAGGTTAATTGAATTACGTCGCTCTAAATCTACACTTGAGCTATAAGCAACCTTAAGGGGTCACAGGAGTCTTAAAAATGTGCAAAGAAGATACTACAAAGCATAGTTTGATCTTTCATGTCATTTTTTAGCTACTCAATAAATGAGTATATTTTTTTTTATGTAATTCTACAGGATTTATTTATTATAAAACAAGTTTTAAAATTTATGAAACTTTAGCCAAAACTAAAATAAATGATATTAAACATGAGGCGATTTGAACACATTGGGATTAGGCTTGCGCGGCAAATTGTGAGGTCAAAATTTAAAAAAATGACCAAGAAAATGACTTTATATTGAACAAATATGTACAAACAAAGACTTATACCTAAATTCTCAGCTCAATTTTAATTAGAAATTATTTTAAGAACTTTTTTCTAAAAAAATTAATTAAAATTGAGCTGAGAATTTAGGTATAAGTCTTTGTTTGTACATATTTGTTCAATATAAAGTCATTTTCTTGGTCATTTTTTCAATTTTGACCTCACAATTTGCCGCGCAAGCCTAATCACAATGTGTTCAAATAGCTTCATGTTTAATATCATTTATTTTAGTTTTGGCTATAGTTTCATAAATTTTGGAACTTGTTTTATAATAAATAAATCTTGTAGAATTACATATAAAAAAATTATACTTATACATTTAGTAGTTAAAAAATTACATGAAAGATCAAACTATGTTTTGTAGTACCTTCTTTGCACATTTTAAAGACTCCTATGACCCCTTAAGGGATTTTTGTCAACGTGCCTCGTAATTTTGAAGTGCCGTTAAAAAGATGCTTTTATCTGACTGGGAACCGATTTGCGATATTCCTTTCGCTACGAAAGATTTTTGCTTCCTCGTAATATTTGATAGGAATAACATTATCGAATCCATAGTTGTTCGGGCGCTTTGGGGCGCTTCAGTAAGAAAAGGGATATTGTATAAGACTATCTGCCATTGAACCACAATGGATTTAACGATCACAAACCGTCTCTAGACGGTATATATTCGATTGATTTTTTGATTCATTGGAGGTTAGGTTAGGTTTTAATAATCTTCGCACCAGAGCCACACGAGCGACGGGCATCATATTTTAGAACCACAGTCAATTGACTAGTCGACATCTAAGTAGGCACCCAACGCAACCGGTAAGGGCAACATCGTACGCAGCGTAAGGACTTTAGGGGATATTTAACGTGCATGAGTAGGCACCCAACACACAACCGTTAAAGGCAACATCGTACGCAGCATTGGTACTTTAAAGGATACTTAATGTGCACTCTCTTACACAAAGTATTATTCGTAGGTTATTTTTTAGCTGCAAGGGCCGGATCCGAACTAAAATAGCACAAATTCACTCTGAATTGAAGGAGCTCTCTGAATTGAGAAGCTTTGTCAATTGAAATTGTATTGTGGTGTTTGGAATTGAAAGATACTTCAATGCATTCATGTTTTTTTTTAAAAAAAAACAAGTTGGTTTGTTACAGAATCTGTCACTTACACTGCTTCCACACAACATTTTGCGCTTAAGGGGTCTAAGGAGTCTTAAAAATGTGCAAAGAAGGAACTACAAAGCATAGTTTGATCTTTCATGTAATTTTTTAACTACTCAATATACAAGTATAATTTTTTTATATGTAGTTCTACAAGATTTATTTAATATGAAACAAATTTTAAAATTTATGAAACTTTAACCAAAACTAAAATAAGTGATATTAAACATAAAGCTATTTGAACACATTGTGATTAGGCTTGCGCGGCAAATTGTGAGGTCAAAATTGAAGACATGACCAAGAAAATGACTTTATATTGTACTAATATGTACAAACAAAGACTTATACCTAAATTCTCAGCTCAATTTTAATTAGAATTTATTTTAAGAACTTTTTTCTAAAAAAATTTATAAAATTTTTTGAATTTTGATTTAAAAATTTTTTAAAAATTATTTCTTATTAAAATTGAGCTGAGAATTTAGGTATAAGTTCTAGTTTGTACATATTTGTACAATATAAAGTCATTTTCTTGGTCATGTCTTCAATTTTGACCTCACAATTTGCCGCGCAAGCCTAATCACAATGTGTTCAAATAGCTTTATGTTTAATGTCATTTATTTTAGTCTTGGCTAAAGTTTCATAAATTTTTAAATTTGTTTCATATTAAATAAATCTTGTAGAATTACATATAAAAAAATTATACTTGTATATTGAGTAGTTAAAAAATTACATGAAAGATCAAACTATGCTTTGTAGTTCCTTCTTTGCACATTTTTAAGACTCCTTAGACCCCTTAACAGGAAACACGCTAACAACGCCTCAGAAATAAATTCGCCAAACAGGGCCGTTAGCTAGTTCGAATTCAAGCTTTTATTAGCTAAAATTAATAATTATCTTTAATCTTATTTTTCAGATTTGATAATTAATCTTTATCGTTTGCTAATTTTTTTGAAGTTTGAAGAATAATGATGGATTTTTTTAAATAAATAACTTTTTGCAACTACAAGTTTACATTTCGAAAAATAAATAAGTAAAATTGTTGCTTTAAAATTAAAAATGAAACTGTGCATATTTTTTTATGCAAATTTAATATTTTTTATGCATCTTTCTTCATTCATATATAATGAGCCTTAAAATAGATATTTATGCAACTAGTGCGAAAAGTAATGCTTTTTAAAACTAGTGGAATTTATTTCACGAGCGAGGTACAGCTGTGGAAATAAAAAAGTACCCACTTGAGGTTATTTCATCCGTTAGTCACCCTATAGAATCGGACCTTTTTGAGATTGTGTACAATTAACATTCTGAGTTAATTGCACGATACAAAATTTGCATAAGGGGCCGTCTTCATATAAAAAATATTACGATCTTTGAAATTTCCAATAGCAACACCCAATTTTAATAACTTAGAAATGTTAAGCACTCTTGAAAACCCTTAAATCTAAGTTTTCGTTACATTTGGATGATTATTTGACGAGTTATTCAATCGAATCACTTGTGGACTTTTTGGGGACCATCTCTAAAATGACAAGCAAGCATGCATGCAAAGCCGTCTTTATTTATCAATTACACACGTAATCTTATACACAGTCCCCTAAAGGGCAATTAAAAAGTATTTTGTGATTTACTCAGAAAATTATGAATAAATTTTTTTAAAGATTAGGATTTCGCTTAAACTTCTTGTCTTAAATTTATTTCTTTAAAAATATTAAGGGGTTTCTATTCATATTTTTTAAAAAAATTAATATAATATTTATTTAAAAATATAAAAATTGTTTTAAATACCCCAATATTGAATGCATTTTGTTTGGGTTATTATAATTTCTTTTTAGTAAAAAAATTCGTTTCATTTTCTTAATTATTTATAGATCGGGATAGTTTTTTATGTGCAACTCATTTAACATTATGGGACCTAAACTTTGCACGTCTATAACTCCTCTAATAATGCTTAAAAACTAACAAAATTTGGCATTTCGTGTGAACATAGGTCAGAGATTTGAAATATGGATTCAAAACGGGGTGTTGCTATTGGAAATTTTAAAGTTAGTAACATTTTTAATATGAAGATAGCCCCTTATGCAAATTTTGTGTCATGCAATTAACTCAGAATGTTAATTGTTCACAATGTCGAAAAGGTCCGATTCTATAGGATGACTAACGGCCAAAACAATCACTAGTGGGTACTTTTTAAGACTCCTATGAAGGCACTTACTTATCAAGGAGGGAAAGAATGGAACCATAAAAAAAAAACTCTTCACTTGACCAGGATTTTAATTACGAGGAGTAATTGGATGTGTTGGCCGTAATTTGCCATAATTGGCTATGCCTCGTAATTTAGAACCTTGGACAAGAGACGAGTTTCTTTTATATGATTCCATTCTTCTTGGGAAAAAACTCGTCTCTTGACCAGGATTCTAAATTACGAATCGTAATTAGCTGTGTTGGCCGCAATTGGCCATAATTGATGACGCTTCGTAATTTGGAACCCTGGTCAAGAGACGAGTTTGTTTTTTATGCTTTTTTTTATGATTATTTTTTGGATTCAATCTTTTTTATGAGTCCATTCTTTTCCCCCCTTCTTGATTAGTAAGTGTGTTAATTTTTGATGCATTGTGATTATTCATTCCAGCTACAGACCACTCCGAATAGCGAGCGTTATTTTATAACCACCCTGTATTTAATCAAAGATGTACTCGGCTGGGGAGCACAGTCGTTTACGGCGTTTGCCTTGCATGTGAAAGGTCCCAGGTTCGGTTCGGGCATGTCCAGAACAACCACCGACCAAACCAGACCAGAGACGTGAACGCACGCTAAATATTCCACAAAGTACCAACACTGCGTACGATGTCTCCTTGAACGGTTGCGTTGGGTGCATACTCTGATGTCGACTCGTCACTTGACCGGGGCTACGACGCCCGTCGCCAATAGCCCTCGTGTAGCTCAAGTGCGAAGATAATTTAAAATAACTTTACTAAACTAAATTAGAACACAACAGATACTTCGCTTTGAGAGTGAAACCGAAACATCTATTGAAATAGCGGAAAATGAAAAACTGAAAAAAAAAAATCCCTAATATAAAACGAGCCAATACTACTGCCTAATGCCCAAACAGAGTTAAAAATGTCGTAAAAAACCTTTTTGAAAGAAATTCATAATTAAAACAAAAACTTCAAGAAATATTGTTTTTTAGGATTTAAACTTGAATTAATATTTCAACAAAAATTAGTCCAAAATTTGTGCAATTGATCACACTTTGTAATGCTTTTTATAAGATCCACGTTCCCAAAACATTTATCAAGATCTTTTAAATAAATCATAGACATGGAAACAATTTAAAATGAACATTTTACCAATTAAGATTTCGAATCTAATATAATGAATCTATGCTGCTTAATTTTTTTTAATACTTTTAAACTGCAAGCGATAGTAAAAAATCTCTTTGCATTTTCGAAATCAGCCTCCAAAAACACACAGGCACACTCAATTGAAACTTTAGCTTACTGACAAGAAGTTAAAACACGCTGGACTCTTAAAATTGAACTACACGTACCTTATCTTATCGGAGTTTTAGCTCATTTAAATGCAAGGGGAGGAGCTTATGTTACCAGGGGGAGGAGCTTATGTTCTACTCTTAGGGGGCGCCACTTCCTGGATAAGGGAATTTCATAATTTCTTTGCCACTTTTCGACCCGAAAAATGCAAATAATTTCACACTTTTTTTTTCATTGCGAAGGAAATTTAAAGTTCTACGTCTCTATCTTCTCAGTTTTTCAAATTTCGACCTTGTTCATATTGTAAAAATGTTTATTAATAATCAAAAAATTATTTTAACCAATTTCAAAAAAATGAAAAGATAGAGACCTGCAAATCATCTGCATGTATCATATAAAAAAAACCGTTTGAAAAAATATTCAATACAGCCGGAGAAATGTGGCAAAGTTTTTATTTTTTTCCCATAGGATTAGACAGAGAGAAGCCTTCGCTTGAGAGGTCGATTCTCGGTACTATTCCCCCTTAAATCAAAGACTGTCATATGCTAAAATTATTTTTTCTCTTGGATTTTCAATAAATCCATTGGCATTAAGAAATTGTTAATTTTTAATCTGCACCGAATCTCTCAAATTAAGAAAATTTCTTTATGTGAAGACGATTTTTACAAGTATTAATAGAATTTATAAAGTTTAATAAAATGCTTTTTTTTCAGTCAATATTTCACTTTTTGTCTGCCCCCCCCCCCCCCAATAAAACATAACGTAATTTTTTAAAAAAATAACTATCGTCGCATTTGAACAGATTGACCTTATGATTATTCTATGAGATATCGGCAACACATCTTCATACCGATTGAAAATATTGATAGAGAACATTTTTGTAACATTTTTCATCTGTAACTTGGAGATCATCTGTAAATTGGAGAAATGTGACATTTTAAGAAGTTTTAATAAATGTTAACAAATAAACTTGAAACATCAAACGAAATACAATTGAACAAAACCTCGAATCTAATTAAATCAAAACTGCACGATGAATCTCAAAAAACGATTTAGTTTTCTAACATTAGAATATGATCTAACAGCATCGCTGTAAAAGTCACTTTAGTTTCCTCAGTGGAAGGAAAATTTATTGCTAGAAACGGGAATTGTCACTTTGCACGCAATGTTGTCTTTTATCTATCTAATGTATTTGGCACGCGTCGGTTTGCTTTTATATAGAAGTTATATCACGTCCTGTTTTATGGCTTGTGTTGGTCTATAATACCTACCTGCCCTTTTATTTCGGTTTATTCAGTATCGTTTGTTAATTTCAAGCTTTGGCGTTACGTTTATGATTAAATCACATTCAAATGTATATTTTAACACACTTGATATTATGTAAGAGCTTAATTTTGAGAGAAACCGTTTTGTTGTAAAACAAAAGTAATTGAATCATCAAACTAACTTGTGTAGGAAGATAAAATGTGGGAATCGCTTCCGTTTTTTTTAAGAGAGACTGTCAGTCCTATAGAGCTAATGCCGTAGTTTTGAAATCACAACTTTTTTCAAAAGAATTGTTTTGGCATGTTATCGCGTTTTCACCAGGTATGGGAATCCTCATAACATCAATTTAAACAAAATTGAAAGGAAATAACTTCCGGTTATTTAATTATTAAGTTTTAAAATAGCATCGCCATCTGCTGTAAATTTTTGGCGTTTTTAAACTTCAAAAGTATATAATTAAATAACTAGATGACATTTTCGTTTCATAATCCGTTTCATTTCGATAGGGAAAAAGAGCTAACATGGAAAAGCAATGCTTCTGCGGAATTTGTAATTCAAAATCCAATGCATTGGCTCTATTGGACTGGCAAGCCCTCTTAAATGGCCATCATTAAATTTTTAACATGTGTTTGGCTATAACATCATGTCGGCCGCAGGATCTTGCACCGATGATTAAAGAAACTTTTTAATATATAAAATTTTTTAATTAATATAATTTTTTTAAAAATGGAAGTACGTTGAATAACTACTTGGTACTAGATAGCTATACTATGTTAATAACTACTATCCCATAAAATTAAAATCCTTGTATATCCCCCACAAATTAACTTGGGTGCTATATAATTGTCAAAACTAACAAGTGCAAAATTTAAGAGAAATGTTGATGAAAAAAATATCTGCTATAATTTGAAGGGTTTAGTTAAAAAACTAATTTTCCGAAGTATAACTGCGATATAGGGTTCGGTTCGTCCATTGGCAAATTTCGGCAATCGGTTAATTCAATTGGAAAAGTCGCCAGTGAACGAACCGGACCCAAAATCTTAGTTATACTTTGAATAATGTTATTTTTCTAACTAGACCTTTCATATAAAGGCGACTTTCCTAATTTATTACCTGAAACCCATAAAATCGAAAGGGTTGGCAAACAGGTTGAGAAATCAGGTGCCTTCCTATGTGTACGCTACAGTGTAACAAGTCGATGAAACCTTGACTGCAATTTATAGCTAAAGCTCGAACCGTATGTCACCTACTGTTGGCAAAAGACAACTGTGGGCAGAAGATATGACAGTAAATTAATTCTTCCACGTATTTCCACACGAAAAAACTTTTTACCTCTTTTATTTATATCGAGTTAAAATTTAAGATTTGAATGTAGGCGTCAACCTGTTCATTTTTGCTTGAGTTATTCGATTTTTTTACCTTCAATTCCGAAGCTGTTCTGTTTTGGCTTTTGATATTAATCTTAAAACAGGTTGAGTTTTATAGCGGGAAATTTATGTATCCACATTGTTGTAAATTGTGATATATTTCTAGCTATATCTTACATAAACACTTAACGTTTGTAAAAAAAATTAAGTTTGCACTCCGTTTATTAGACATGATATACCAACACGATATTTGCATATTATTTAAGAGCTATTTTTAGTAAATGTTTGTGTTTGTAAATGAGATAAGAGAAATGTATTTCGTTACAATATTGGCACAAACTTTAAGCATTCAATACAAAGTTTTATACGATGTGTAGTACTTAAAACATATTTTACATCTGAGGGATTCAGTTTGGAATTGCGTTTTAACAAAATTGCAAAAATTACTGTACATTCAAAGGTTGGAACAGAGTAAATCTATTACTTGGCGTTTTCATTTAAATGTTCTAAAATGTAGTCGACAGTCGCTATGATGGCTTCAGAATTCTTGAAGAATATACATAAAAAATTACTTGAAATTTAAATTATAAATAATATAGACCTTTTTCGCGCGCGCGTTCCTTTTACATTCCTTTAAATGTTTTCTATATTTTCCATAATACTTTAAATACTCTTAGTATAATTCATTAATACCTTATAATCAATAGGATAATATGCTCCAAATTCTCTGCCTAGAATAAAAATCGAAACGGCACATGGAAGTCAATGCCTTATGTCTTCGAAAACGTCTAGACTAATATTAAATAATAAAAACTAATCCAAATATGACGTGGCTTAACTTGGAAGATTATAAGAAAATTTCACTTTAACTATTTCTTCATGTGTTTGGCATACAGATTTTATTTCATAACTACATGTTTAAAATCTTGTAAATGACATTTTGTCCCTTGTATAAATTTGTTGAGTGGGAGTTGATGTCCTCTGTTAAAAGTTTTATTTGAAAATATACATCATACATAATGGGCACATTTTGGAACTGCCAAAATGTGTTATTAATACATAGTTATCGTCTTATGCATATTTGCATGATGCACTATAAAATAAGTCATAAAAATATTGGCAAACAATTGATTCTAAATGTGTTAAAATATCTTGTTGTCTACAAGAAAAATAGATTATGAGGCATCAAGAGCATCTAGGAAAGAAGGGGGTTAATTAAGGACTCTCAATACTTTTAAAAATGACTGCGTAGACGTGGCATAAAGTAAACATTAAAAGTTCAGATTAGAAAATCTTGAAATAAATATTTTTTATCCCAAATTTCTTTTTAAACTTGTTAACAGTTCCCAACCATGAAATCGTGTTTTCCTATCCCTGGGTACCCCAATTTTATATTTTAAAAGCTACGCATAATGGAAATAGCGCATCAAATACTCGAAATTCTCCTATTATTCCATTTATTTTACCTAAAGATCTACAGGAAGCTGATTGCGAGTCTAATTTACCAATTAAATCCCTCAAAATACATCATTAAGGATAAAAGGCAAATCACCTGCCAAATCCGTACCCTTTCATTGAAGCTTCTGATTTCGAATCACGTCCAAAGAGCCATCTGGAAATGTCCTTTCTATGAGAGGACACTTGGACATCAGCATTTGGGTCAAGGGGGTGGTTTTTAGGAGAAGGCGGGGGACAGTTAGGACGACGATTGGTGTTTTTAGGACGGTATTAAGCTGAAAATAATATTTAGAGTTAATAAATTGATCATGAATAAGTGATAATTGGAATTGTATTGTTTGAATATATGTTTTTGAATATGAAAATGTGAGAATTGATGTAAATGGTTAATGGTTGTAATTAAACATAATTTTGTTTTTTTTTACTAAGCATTATTTTATTTGAATAGAATCTATTATGTAAAATAGTTAATGACTTGGTATATAAAAATACATTTATATTATTATTAAAATATCCGAATTGTGAGCTACAAAACTGACCCGTTTTGAAGTTGCCAAAATTTGATAACCAACCCCAAATAAAATTTTATTGATGCATTGCCAAATTTTTAAATTATAAACATTGTACTTAGATGGACCAAAAAGCTTTGAAGTGTGTAACGTACAAATAAAAACCTAGGTTATACCACCTCATTTTAAAATCTAACACAAAGGAAGAAGTTTAAAAACTTAATTTTCTTATGAAAGCGTGCCCCAAAATTGTTTTATGTGCATAGAAATCAAATTCTATATAGTTCTTTAAATTGCAATAAAAAAATACTGACTGATACAGTGGGATAATCCTTGATTATTGCGACTTCATGTCCTCCTTGTCCTGATTTGAAACCTCATATAACTTGTGCAAATGGAATCATACTTTCCTCATGCAAATGGAATTCATACTTTGATGGTTCCTAATTTTTAAGATCTTTTCAAACATGTATTTACATGAATTTTTCATCATATTAAAAAAATCAATAGTATGTAAATTGTTTTAAAAGAAAATCTTTTAATTTATCAGTAGGAAGATTGCTTCGGGTACCAGGAACAAACCCTTACTGTCGCCGATAACCATAAGTGCAGATAAAAGTCTAACTTGTATTAAAGACCAAAAACCAAACTTCAGCCTCCCATAATTAAGGTGCGCAATTCAGAACGCATCAAGACTTATTTACGAATAGCTTTGACAAACTCACGCCCAAAGTGACTATTTTGTAGGTTTCTCGATGTTTTTCTTGGCTTTTGCGGTTGCTTATATACACTGCCTTGAGAGCCTTCTGAGCTATTACGCAGCATTGGGGCTCAAGGTACTAACCCTACGTTGGATAGACAAGTATGTAACTTCTATTTAATAAAAAAATTTAAAGGATTTACATATAAAATCCTTATATGTTCTGAATTTCATCTACAGCTACTTTTAGAACATGAAGGGATAAAATTTGTCAAAATTGTAAACACTAATTCACTTCGAGGTTATAGTTTTCGTATCAAAGTTGTGTACAAACTACAAAAAAAATATAATACATAGAACTTATCGAATTGCCCTTAGTTATTAAATATTAGGAATACTCTTATAAAGTATTAAGGCTTAATATTTTTTGAGAAATTCCATAAGTAACGAAATTCCTTAAGGACACGGAATGACATTTTGAATTGTAGAATTGAAGTAAAACAATTACCACAAAGCTATTTCAAAGCAAAATTGTTTTTTTAGTTTATATATTGTTGTTAATGATTAAAAGATAATAAAGTTGATTTTTAAAAAAATTATTTTATTGTTTCATTTTTGACTACCTTCTTTTTATGGACGGAATGACATTTTTGCAACCACGTCTGCATCCTGATACTTAAAAATGGAAACTTCTGTGAATTAACAATACATTGAGTTTTCAAACCAATTCATGTTTTAAATATGATATGTTATATAAAATTATAATTTAGAGCAAATTACCTGTAATATGGTTATGGTAAGTTATTAAATGTCATTTGACTTGCCGGAATGACTACCTGTCATTCCGTCAAGTCAAATAAACTTAAAATATAGTCAAAAAACTTATAATATAAACATATCAAATGGACTCAAAATTCATAAACTTATATTAAATAAAAAGTGTAAAGTAATTTTAATATTTTTTATCATGAATACTCAAGATATTAAATATTACATTATATACATTTATTCACATGTGAAAGTTTTTCAAGTTTAAGGATTATTTCCAACTAGTTGAAATGCTGACTGAATTTGCACAGCCAACAAATCTGTTTTGTCCACTACACATCTATCTTTTTCGGGAAATGTGAATACTTGTCCTTTATGGTCCTGCTTTCGTAAACTATAATTTAAAAACTAGTTATATATATTTTAAAATTTAATTTGTAAAAATTCTCATTTTGTTATATTATGGAAGTTGACATTTTTATTAAATTGATTTTTTGTAGATGTTTTTTTTTCTACTTTACAATTGCTAAAGGAGTATGACATGGGCCTCGATATAATTTTTTTAAACTAAATGGGTTTTAAAATGAGTCCTTTGGCAGTTACATCTTTCTCGAAAAAGATCCAGTGGCACTTGGCATCTTTATTAACTAACGGAAGCAGACAGCCTTGAAGAACTTTCCTCGAGATTCAACCCTATAGATCACTGAAGAGTGGAGCACAATTTCCGCACACTGTTGAGATTTTTGTTGAACACGGTGCAAACAGATGTTGGGCGTACGAATTTGACTTTTCGTTCATAGCGCCTCAAATCTTTGAGACAGGTTTGCGACGGAAATTGAGTTAGTATCTGAGGTTTTTTAAAAAGGAAATTGATGTTTTTAACGAACATATTAATTATAACTATCTTTTTGCATCGACTCATTTGGCATGAAGCAATATGTGTATATTATAACCTTACTTTTTTTTCATTTCTAAGATTTATTAGCTTAAAACTCTCTAATTGCATTTTAGATGTTTGCAACTGAAATTAGTTGCAAAAAAATTATCGGAAATTAAAATAATCTTTTTGAAACAATTAGAAAAATGATGTGAAATTTTGAAAATACACAATTTTTCGAATGAACCGCAATTTATGTCCCTTTTTTTTTCATTTTTTTAACACTTGGCTGTAAAACTATCAACTTCTGAACAACAACCGTTATTATAAAGTCATTTGATGCGAAATTTTCAATAGAATTATTTTATTATCAAATACAGTGGTGGCCAAAAGTGTGGACACTCTTTGAAAGTTTCATATTTTTCAACTTTGTGATTACAGAATATATTAATTGTATATCAAATTAAACAATTGTATATCAAATTAAACAATTGTATATCAAATTAAACAATTGTATATCAAATTAAACAATTGTATATCAAATTAAACAATTGTATATCAAATTAAACAATTGTATATCAAATTAAACAATTGTATATCAAATTAAACAATTGTATATCAAATTAAACAATTGTATATCAAATTAAACAATTGTATATCAAATTAAAAGTAATTTAATCTTTATGAGGACCACTGTGTGAAGATCGCTGAAGCCGTCTATGAGACCTTTGGTCCCATATAATCTCATCACCAAGGTAATGAATGTAGAATTAAAAATAAATACAGTATTACAATATCTGTATTACGAATAAGTATGCAACTAATAATATGATCTGTCTTAGTTTTGCAAGTCATTGAACCACCAACTTTTATTGCAATTTCATCATAAGAGAATCCATTGATTGTGCTAGTTTGTTCAACTAAAATAAGCATAACTTTATTTGTAATACAGATACTTTAATTCTGTTTTTTTAATGACATTAAATTACCTTCAACTTAATATTTAAATGTTTGTATTTAAGCGAAATTTAATAGATGCAAGAGCACAGGCAACAGTTGAAACACATGAAACTTTCAAAAAGTGTCCACGCTTTTGGCCACCACTGTATGTAATCCTTGAAGCTAATAATTTTACGATACACATCACAGAAACAGTTTTAATGAAAGTGAAAAACTTGTATGTTTCCCCACATTTCGTACTTTCAAAATATCGTTTTTTTTATCCTTATCTCGAAAGTTGATTTTGGTGTCAATTGATGCACAATTATATGCTAATTATTTCGTCTCCACATGTCAAATACGTAAAATCTATAGTTTTACGACAAAAAGCTAAAATGTGGAAAAAATTGAGTTTCTTTCGAAAATTTAATTTTTTTTAAATTCGCCATTTTTCGAGTCGCCTCAAGTAGTTGATGTTGATTGATGCAGGTTGTATTTGTATTTATGACGAATTTCTGAGAATGCACGGAATATTTCCTCTATATATTTCTGATAATCACCGGCGAATTTTGACATTCCTCTCTGATTTTGAACAGTTACTGCAACATATACAGTGTTAAAAAAATCTGTAATGAGTCAGTTTCGTTTGGCTTATTTAACGTCGCACTAGATCTACATCTGAATACGCCAGATGGGGGGGAGATTAACATTTTACGGATCTTGTAGTTTTAAACCTCGGTCAAGTGACGAAGGTGAGGCGTGAACTGGCACCCGACGCAACGTTATGGCGACGTTCAAATGCTGCTTCCAAACTTGGAGCTTTAGACCAAGACGGATTTCTCGCGCAGCAGTCTCTTATGCTCAGAATTAATGAGAATGAGGATAAGGATATCGATAAATACAATAATAATAAAGATAATATATTGATCCATAATTTTAACTAGTGCACTGTAAAAAATTTGGCTTGAATTTACTAACGATTACTTAGTAACTTTACAGGTTTTCACCATTTACTAGAAAATCATCTGTAACCTAAAGAAACTACTGTAGTAATACTAAACAATACTAAGTAAATTGATGTAACGCTTACAGCGCCCCTTGGCTATCTTTTCTAGAGATTATGACGAATCGATATCGCAACGATAAAAAACCTAAAAACGTGTTTTTTATTTATTTTAGTATATAAAAACTACGTTAAATTATTTCGAAAACTTCATATCCGAAAAAAAAAAATGAATCTTAAAATTTCTTAATCAATAACATAAAACGCCTTTAACGATCAAGATTTTAACCTCTTTCTTTACACGCAACCAAAATGCAAGTCCCCGCTAGCAGAGAGGACTAACGCGCTGTTACACGGATCCCGATAATCTTGGGTTCTGTCCTCGGGAAGTTCGAAATAAAACCTGACTAACAGAAAAATTAGTGGCGCCCTCTGGTTTTAAACTTTTGTAACCAGTTTACTACCAGTTTCTTTGTAAACATACAAGAAAATCCCCTGTAAAATCTACTAATTTTTCTTAGTTTTACTTACTAAGCTTTAATTAGTAATATATACACATATTTCTTATGTAACACTACTAAAAAAACTTATGGAAGCTGAGTTTCCTAGAGAATTCTAAGAAACCTTACAGATATTTTTTTAGAGTGTGATGGTGATAATGAAATCTATGATTAACATAATGATGGTATTAAAGCTAGAAATGGCTCTAATGATCTATATAGTACATCTCTGGTATAGTGAATTTTGGAAAAAAATATATAATTGAATATTTTGCGTTTTCTTCAATTGATAGCTCAAATTTTGGTTGATGCAAATACGTTTTATGTTCCTTTCCTAGTTAATTAAAAAGTATTATTACAAAAAAGGGCGAGTACTGTAAACTTAACATTATTCTAACATTTTACTCGGCAAAAGGCGCACGGTGTATTTTATACCCGAAGAGGTATTTTTAGAACTAATATCCTTATGATGTACTTGGTTTTTCAACATTTGTCCCAATTTTTTTTCTACGGCAGAGATATCCCTTAAAATAAACATTATTGAAATATGTCGTCAATAGCCTGCATCTGCCTCCGAGTAAAAAATATATATATTATGGAGAATTTGTTGATAAAAAGTATCTAAAGCAAATGATGAGGTTCAAATAAACTCTTTTTAAGGCGGGATCGTACCGAGCAGGCAACTCAATGTGGCCGAGGGCGACATCTGGTGAAGATATCGGAACTGCTATAGAGGGAGGTTCAGAGAATTCGGAAACTAGCAAATCAAAATGCCTAATTCATTGATTGACGTTTTCATCTTATTTTTCAATCCTTCTATAAATAGCTGATTGGTCAGTTTTAAACTACCTTTCCTAAGCTCCTCCCCTTGTCAACGAATCTCACACCTCCTTCGAGAAATTCCCGCCGTCGCCCTGGGTGCAATTCCTCTCTATCTGTGTGCCAGTAAAAAATCTGTCTATGTCTGTCTTACTTGACGAGGTTTATAGGTGGGTATCTAATCAAGCACACAACCCGGAAATACATGTACCAACCAACCATTTTCCCTATGAGAAGACGGGATTACTCACTTTGCAGGTTAATTGAATAACGTCGCACGAAAGCTACGCCTGATCTTTAAAGTCACCACGTAAATTCTAGTTTCGGTCGTAATCAGCCCAATTAAATCCAAGCTATAAAGTATCGTTTGGCAAGTTGAGTTACAAGCTTTTGTAATTTTTTTTTCAATTTATGTTAAAATTTGTAGGTTTCTTTTAGAAGTGATTGATAAATATACAAACAGTAACTACACTATACTATACGCATTAAAAAAAGATAATTTGCATACATAACAGGAGACTACAAAAAGGGGAAGCAGTTACAGTTGGTACAAGGTACAAAAGTTTATTATGTGACACCATAAACATTTATACCTGCCTACCTATTGTTGTAATCTCTGCTGGATGTCATGCCTAGTAATTTTTTGGTTGGTACAAAAATATTATCAGGTATGACATCCAACAAAGACAAACATTACCAGGTGGGTCGGGTGCAATTTTTTTTCCGACATTCGGATAATCATTCATGCTTCGGATGATTGAAGTTCTACTGCACGCGGTTTTAGAATTTATATTAGAAGTTATTTAAACATTGTGTTATATCTATCTGTGGAATTTTGTCGACGTGCCTCGTAATTTTAAAATGCCGTCAGAAAGACGATGCTTGTATCTGACTGGGAACCAATTCGTAATATTGTGCAAGACTATGAAACATTGCACCGCAATGGATTTAATGTGCACAAACCCTACGGTAGATATTTGAATGATGTTATGATTTATAGAAGGATTACATTCGATCCTGGCATCGGATCTCTGGGTTTGCAGGTCAACTTGTTTACAGCTATACCTGCGAGAAGAATGTATTTTATACTAATCTTGGTTTATTTGATGCTTTAAGGGGTCATAGGAGTCTTAAAAATGTGCAAAGAAGGTACTACAAAGCATAGTTTGATCCTTCATATAATTTTTTAACTACTCAATATATAAGTAGAATTTTTTAATATGTAATTCTACAATATTGATTTAATATAAAACAAATTTTAAAATTTATGAAACTTTAGCCAAAACTAAAATAAATTATATTAAGCATAAAGCTATTTGAACACATTGTGATTAGGCTTGCGCGGCAAATTGTGAGGTCAAAATTGAAAAAATTACCAGGAAAATGACTTTATATTGTACAAATATGTGCAAACAAAGACTTATACCTAAATTCTCAGCTCAATTTTAATTGGAAAATATTTTTAAAACTTTTTTCTTAAAAAATTAATAAAAAATTTTAAATTTTGATTTAAAATTTTATTTTTAAATAATTTCTAATTAAAATTGAGCTGGGAATTTAGGTCTTTGTTTGCACATATTTGTAAAATATAAAGTCATTTTCCTGGTAATTTTTTCAATTTTGACCTCACAATTTGCCGCGCAAGCCTAATCACAATGTGTTCAAATAGCTTTATGTTAAATATCATTTATTTTAGTTTTGACTATTGTTTCATAAATTTTAAAATTTGTTTTATATTAAATAAATCTGATGGAATTACGTATAAAAAATTATACTTGTATATTGAGTAGTTAAAAAATTACATGACAGATCAAACTATACTTTGTAGTACCCATCTTTGCACATTTTTAAGACTCCTATGACCCCTTAATGAAATATGCACTTGCATAGCACTTTTTTTTTTTTTGCTTAATCGAAATTGTATAGTGGTGTTTGGAATTGGTTCAGTTTGATCGGTGAAATGGTTGTTTGTTGTGCTTGGAATCGAAGATCACTTTAATGCCTTATTTTTTCTTCTCAAAAATATTCCACACAATTTTCTTTAAAAAATTACATTTTATTACGATGTATATTTACATAAATTATCATACGATTATTTTTTAGAACAAAAAAAATTATATGTTTGACAAAAGTGTAATTTTTAAAATTCATTCGTATCCTTTTTTATAAAATTATAACAAATGGTTATTGATAGATTAAAAAACCACATCATAAAAGTAATATTGAAAGATCATTGAAAGTAAATATATTGAATATACTTCAAAATATTAAATTTTTCGATAAGGGGACGGACGTACATAAATTACGGCACGCTCAGAGGGGGAGGGAAGGGTATGCGCCAACATGAGGATCGAGACGTAACGATTAAAAAATTTCCAATTTTGCAAAGAAAAACTGACTTAAATAAAATGAAGTTTTTGAAAAAAATTTAAATCTTTTTTTTTTATAAGAGGCACTATTATAGTTGTGCAGTGTTTTTCTGAAGAAGACGAGCCGAAACTTGTATAATTTTTACAGCAACAAATAAACTATTTGCGCCAATAACGTGGTTTCTTTAGTGAATCCTCTCATGCTTGTTTCAAACTCAAAATGGAAGACACTTTAGAATAAATTCCCATTACTAAATATCTGCGATTTCTATCGAGCATTTAGAGTAAAATTGAAACAACCAATAAAATCACGATGGACAAAAATGAAAACTGGAACTTATATAATCTAAAACAATCAAATTGCAATTTTCTTTGAAAATAATTCGGCAATCTGGATTTGAAGGATGCTACCTCGAATAATTAGCTATCTTCTAATAGTTAGGGAAAATTTAATCTAAATGAAACTAAAAAGGCTTAATGCTGTTGTTGTGATCATGGATATCCTATGGAAGAATGTTACCAGAGCGTCCGGAGAGGATGGACATCTTTTTACACAAATTAAGACCAACATGTAGACAACTAACATTGTATTGAACGCTGAGTACGATGTCGCCCTTAGCGGTTGCGTTGGGTGCCTATTCAGGTGATGGCTCTTCACCTGACTGTGGTTCCAAAATACGATGTCCGTTCTCCAATAGCCATCGTGTAGCTCTAGTGCGACGATAATTCAAACCTTACCTAACCTAACATTGTATTGACAAGTCAATCATCCATGCGCCTACCAACCGGGATTCGAACGCGGACACTACTGGTTGGGATTTAAACGGGATATTCGGTATGCCGAGTATGCAGCGATAAAGGTTTAATAAATTACAGGAATAAGAACATGATGCACATAAAGAATACAGAACAGATCAGTCGGTTAAGGCATTTTTTTGCCTTAAATGTGAAAGGTCCCAGGTTCGGTCCGGACAACGCCAAATTAAATGCCGACCTATAAATCGTTCGTGAAGAAAAATGTCCGACGAATAATACCCCTTACATTGGGAATGGACGCTAAATATTCTTATTAGTCCCAATACTGCGTACGATGGCTCCTTGAACAGTTGCATTTGGTGCATACCCTGATATCGACTCGTTACTTGACCGCGGTTGTACACTACGACGCCCGTCGCCAATAGCCATCATATAGCTCTAGTGCGAAGATATTTCAAACTAACTTTACCAAACTATATTAGAGGGGCTGGGAAGCCCAGTCGGTTGAGCACACGCTTAGCATACGGAAGGTCCCAGGTTCGGGTCCGGGCATCGCCAAAAAGTAGCTGCCGACGGTAAACGGCCCGTGCAGCAAAATATGTCCGACGAATAATACCCCGTGTAAGGGAGTGCACGTTAAATATCCTTCAAAGTCCTAACGCTGCGTACGATGTCGCCCTCAACGGTTGCGTTGGGTGCCTACTCAGGTGCTGGCTCGTCACCTGACTGTGGTTCTAAAATACGACGCCCGTCGCCAATAGCACTCGTGCGATCTGGTGCGACGATCATTCAAACCTAAAACTAAACTATATTAGAACACAACGGACGGAAAACAACAAGACCTCGCATTAAAAGTGGAACCGAATCATTAATTAAAATCACGGAAGTTCAAAAATGAAAAACTGAAAAAAAAAATACCTAATATAAAACACGCCAATACTGCTACCTAATGCCAAAACAGATTTAAAACGTTATGCAAAAATCTTTTTTGAAAGAAATGGTAAATTATACAACAAAAACTTCAAGAAGTACATGTTTTTCGGATTTTAACTTAAATTAATATTTCAAAAAAATATATAAGTCCAAATTTGTGCAATTGTTCACACTTTGTAATGCCTTTTTCTGAACTTCAAGTCCCCAAAGCATATTTCAAACTCTTTCAAATAAATCATTTGGAAGAAATTAAAAAAGATTTTTTTTACTAATTAAGAATTAGAATCCAATAGAATGAATCAATGCCACTTAATTTTTTTTTAACTTTTAAACTGGACGCTATAGTAAAAAATCCATTTGTATTTTCGAAATCGGCGTCCAAAAACACACAATGAATTGAAACTTTAGCTTACGGAGCAGAAGTTAAAATTCGCAGACTCTTGAAATTGAACTACACGTACCTTATCTTATCTGAGTTTCAGCATCTTTAACTAAAAGGGGAGGAGCTAACTTTAGGGGGAGGAGCTTAATTTCTACTCCTGGGGGGCGCTACTTCCTGGATAAGACTGGATATTGAAAATTTGATAATTTCGCTGCCACTTTTATACCCTAAAAATGCAAATAATTGCGAACTTTTTTTTTTCAAAATTAATGAAATTAAAAGTTGTACGTCCCTATAATCGCGGTTTTTCAAATTTCGTCCTAGTTCATATTGTAAAACTGTTTATTAATAATCAAAAAATTATTTTTATGAATTTCAAAAAAATGGGATTATACGGACCTGCAAATCAGCTGCATGCATCATATAAAAAAAACCGCTTGTAAAAATATTAATTAGAGCCGGAGAAATGTGGCAGACTTTTTATTTTTTTCCCATAGGATTAACACAGAGAGAAGCCTTCGCTTGAGAAGCCGATTCTCGGTACTATTCCCCCTTAACACACAAAGGATCCACTCCAAGAGGAGAAGTGCATTTTCCAGACTAGAGTAATGAAAATTACTCAGACTGAGTTAAAATCGCTCGTTCGTTTTATGAGTGTAGGGAGTATGGGACATCATGAACCTAAGGCAGCTTGAGCAAATGCATCTGTACCGCATCTGGTTTCATTTATTTTCGGGAAGGGACAGGTGAACCTTCATCTAGTATCAATTTTTTCGAAAAAGAGTTCAACTTAGGGCTACAAAAATGATTAAGAGTTTATCTAGTATAGATTATGGTAAAAGATGAAGACCTTTGAAGTGTATTCCTTGGAAAACAGGAGAACAAGAGGTGATTTAATTCAGTTATTCCAGTTCATCAAACAGGAAGACATGGAGGGGTTAGATTTTAACTTAAATAGACGAACTAGGGGACATAATCAGAAATTAAAATAATCTTGTTTCAAACGGAACTTTATTTTTAGAATTAAGTTGTCAATGAGTGGAATGCTTTACCATATAAAAAGAAAAATGCCATAAAAATAGTAGCTGCATTATGGACTCTTTTTAGTGACTTACCCCTGCCAAAAAATTTATCAGAGGATTGCATTTGAATTCTGGAACTTACTAGCTGCCACCACTATTTGGAGCGTTGATTCAACCCTTTTGCGGAGTAACAAAGTTATGGTTTTACCACAAAATTGCTTAAGTAACGCTCCAAATAGTAGTGGCAGCTAAAAAGTACCAGGAGTATGTCTCAAGATTCCGGTGCAATCTTGCGACATAATTTTTAACAGTGCATAAAAAAAGATGTGAAACGCTCTCCTAGTTCTTTTTTTTTAATGTTAGTATTAAATGGAACATTTTAGATGGCGCCGTCGTATTTTTCTCATTGAAGAGGTGGTAAGTTTGCCATGGTAATCTTGGCTGCATGCTTGTCCCGCCGCCGCATGCGGAGGTCTCGTGATCTACCACTCTGATAATTTTACTAAACTCCGTGCCAACCTAACTTAGGTAAAAAAAAAAAAGGAGGAAAAAGCGTGATTGGTTTCTTAGTTGGAAACTCCTGTAAGGTAATATGTATTTACATGCAAAATGATCTGGTAACAATTTAACCAAGATACACTTTTCATTCTCATAAAATTGCCAAATGTTCCAAATAATATTCAAATCTGTTAGAACTTAAACGTAATTAATGTTTTAAACATGTTTTCTGGATGGATTCACAAATAATTTGTGGAATTCTTTACATCCGTGGAAGGATCTTCTCCATAGCATATTTCTATTTACCCAACTTAAGTTGGCATGGAGTGTAGGATGTCCATGGGTTCGCCCAGCAAAACATATTTTTCTATGTAGGAACTAATACTCACCCACTAAAAGGACACAGGCCAGATAAGTAAGACCCATCTTTGTCACGACTGACGATTTGGAGTGTTCGAGACGGCACAGTATATCACATTTAAATAATATTCTGCATCCTGCTCCAAAAGGGAAATACAATCCATGCTACGTCACCATCACGAGGTGAAATTACCGTCAGCAGTCACTTAAGAGCCACTTTAGAGCAGTCACTGTCACATGATAGTTAAATAGAGCAAGACAAAAACAAAACGCAAAAAAAATGGTTTACCGAAGGTCATCGTCGCCATTTTTATCAAATCGCTTGATAGCGAATAATTTGGAGGTATTATAATAGCAAAAATTCATGGATCACATTTAGAATTAATCAGACTTATTTTAATAGTTCATTTTTATGTTAAGTTTTTAGTATTTTTATTTGGACTTATTTATTATGTAGCCTAATCTAGATTTACACATTTTTTATTATTAGCAAATTAATACCCGTTCTTCACATGAACTGGAAAAATACAAGTCAATCCAAGTTTATGTTCCATTTTCATACAAAGTAGGATAATAGGTTATCAGTGTTCCCAATTGTTATAAAATATAAAATCCCGTTTTTAGTACCTTACTATAGATAAATAGATCTATAGTAGTTACCTATATCCTTAGTACCTAGTTACCTAGAGGTTAAGAGGTTGGATCTATAGTTAGTTTAAGTATCTATAGCATAATTACCTTAATATAGAGACGCAAAAGTATGAATTTCTTATTGGCGGGTTTTCGACCCTGTCGTTATTTTGGCCTTGTCGGGTTTCGAAGCAACATAACTTCTCCCGCGGTACACGTCGCGCGAGTGTCTGGTGTAAATCAGGGTTGTCGCACGAGAAGAACCAAGGGAGAAACCGTTTCCTTTCACCAAATTAGGGAGATGGCTCGCTATCCAAAAGCGTCCTGATACAGTCGGATATCCTCTCTATGAAGGAGTTTTCCCCTGTACTCTTCAAATAATCCAAGAGCCCAGGCCTACGTTATTTTATCACGAATGAAATGTATCGGATTAGGTTTAGTTTTCATAAATCTTTTTCAGTGTATGTACAGGGTGGTTATAAAATAACGCTCGCTATTCGGAGTGGTCTGTAGCTTGAATGAATAATCCAAATGCAAAAAACTTTGAGACACTTACTAATCAAGAAGGGAGAAAAAGAATGGAATCATAAAAAACAAACTCGTCTCTTGACCAGGGTTCTAAATTACGAGGCGTAATTGGATGTGTTGGCCATTATTAGCCATAAATGGCTACTCCTCGTAATTATAACCTTGGTAAAGAGACGAGTTTCTGTGTTATAATTCCATTCTTTTTCGTAATAAAGAAACTCGTCTCTTGACCAGGGTTCTAAATTACGAAGCGTAATTAGCTGTGTTGGCAGTAATTGGCCATAATTGACGACGCCTCGTAATTTAGATTCTGGTCAAAAGACGAGTTTGTTTTTTATGATTATTCTTTTTATGATTATTCTTTAGGATTCTGTCTTTTTTATGATTCCATTCTTTTTCCCCTTCATGAATAGCAAGTGCCTCAATTTTTGTTGCATTTGGATTATTCATTCTAGCTACAGACCACTCCGAATAGGGAGCGTTATTTTATAACCACCCTGTACTTTTAGTGTATGTATACCCGCTAGGGGAGTGGACCGACGGCTGATAATAATAATAAATGCTCCCACTTTCCTCCGGTCGGAGCTTTTGCCAGACGCTTTAAAGGTCCTTTTGCAGTTCAGACTTTGTCCCAAGCATCTGGTGGCTTGATTTGGTGCTCGTATTTTCTAACTAAACAAAAATTTAATTAAATCAGAATGATTATATTTCTTCGTTTTTATTACTTATCGACTAATATTTATTTCTATCACCTTAAAAGTAATGAAAAATTACAGTCCCCCCAAAAAATAATGAAGAAAGATTATCATTTTGATTTAATTAATTTTTTTGTTTAATTGGAAAATATGAGAGCCATATCTAGCCACCAGATGCGTGGAACGAAGTCCGAACTTTTAAGCGTCTGGCAAAAGTTTCGGCCGGCGGAAAGTGTCTTGGAGTATTTATTATTAACTTTTAACAATATTTTCTAAAACATACGTAAAAATCAGCCTTGAGTAAGTGACATAAGTTAACTTATAATTGACCTACTCTTGGCACCCGGTACCTGTAAATTGGAATCCACATCGGTCCACTCTTGCTGGTATGCGGGAGCTTTGGAGCCCAGTCGGTTTGGCAGTCGCCTAGCGTGCGGAAGGTCGCAGGTTCGGGTCCGGGCATCGCCAAAATAACTGCCGACCTATAAACGGACCGTGCAGCCAAAATGTCCGACGAATAATACCCCGTGTAAGGGAGTTCAAATTAAATATCCTTCAAAGTTTCAACGCTGCATATGATGTCGCCCGTAACGATTGCGATGAGTGCCTATTCAGGTGTCAGCCGTCACTTGACTGTGGTTCTAAAATACGATGCCCGTCTCCAATAGCCCTCGTGTAGCTCTAGTGCGATGATAATTCAAACCTAACCTAATCTAGCAGGTATGCACACACTAAAAGTACAGGGTGAGGCAAACAAAACCGGCTTCGAGGTGGAGATAAGAATACGACTGAAATGTTGCCAAATCAAAAACCAATACAAAAACAGGTTTGCTAACTGAAGCTTTTGTTCGCTTCAATATTAAGCCCAAACAAACGCTTGGCGAATTATTTGCCGGCAACTACGCTATGGTTAGTAAAGCTAGTTAAAATTAATTATAAACAAGGTTTGAAGGGCTGATCAAAAAAGTTCACACTTGTGATTATTTCGGTTGTTATTTATCCTAGAGAATCGGACCTTTTTGTTTTTGGTAATACAAAACATTCTAAATTGATTGGAGGACACAAAATGGGCATTATGGGACGTTTTTATACAATACGAACCAAGATCTGAACTCACCACTGGTCTATGAGTAGCTCTAATGTGAAGCAATCCGATCCAACCAATGCAGCAACAGGTTTCAGCCGGCGGCTTCAAGATTTTTTCTCGCCAAGCATTTTTACGTATTCCCATCTCTAGATCGGGGTCGGTTTTGTTTGCCTCACCCTGTATATGAAAAGCAAACGTAATTCGATAAGGCGTTTCATTCGTGAGAGAATAAGTTAGGTTTATGGGCCCTGGGCTCTCGCTCTAAAATGCTTAGGATAATTGAATTTCTACTGTACCTCAATAGGCGCGTTTACATGAGCCATCGAATCCCAAAATCTCGGGGGGGAAAAGGTCGATCAGGATTTCTAACCCAAATGATGTCTGTGGCCGAACCCGTGGTATGAAACATCAGACCCTCCTTCATCGGAGGGTTTTCGAAACCCCCCAATGAACCCTGCAATTCCGGTTCTGTGCGGGAGAAAATCCCCAAGAGGGAAAAAATAGCTGAGTTTGCTCTTCAATCCATGAATTCGATGGCATCATGTAAACGCGCCTAATTTGTTGTGTTGTCACCCTGCAGGAGCGCATCTACGAGATCCACCGCGCTGTCGCTCGCGGTCGACTCCGGGACGTGCAGACCCTTCTGGACCGCAAGAAGCTGTCGGTGGCCCGCGATCCCCTGGGGGCGACCCCGCTCCACAAGGCCGTCATGTACGGGCACGCGGAAGTGGCCGAATATATCGCCAACAACTTTCCGCTATGCAAGGACGCCAAGGACCTGGTAAGGAAGGCATTTTTTTTAACACATTCGCTGCCACTAAATCATCGATAGAGTCTTCATCGATAGAGGCTGATGAAGTCGAAAAACATCCTGTTTTTTTAAACCTGTTCGTTATAACGGAAATAAACTAACTGTTCATTTTTGAACAAGTACAAATCTTAGTTCGAGATCGTAAAATAGCAAGGTTAGGTTGAATTAAAGTCACTAACTAAAGCTACACGATAGCTACCTAGTCGTAAAAATACAAGGAAATGTTCCTGGCATTTTCCAACCGGATAACTCATCATCTGTCACTAATAATTGAATTGAAAGCCAATTACCAGATTTGCTTCAGTGATTAACTTTTCGACTAAGAAATAATCATAAAATTTTCCTAATTCTTATTTTTGGGTAGTTTTTGTTTGAAAAAAATATATAAAAAATAAAACAGACTATTTGCAATTTTTTTATAGCTAGATTGTTGAATAACAAACTGAATCACTTTACGAAATGCGGTATGTCATGTGTCTGGTCTCCCTGCACTTGAGACGAAGGATTTAATTTCCTCGTAATTTTAAATCGAATGCCCTCTTTCAAATCACCAAGTATTATTCCAAGCACAGAAGGATCGGTTTGCAACAGTTACAAACGAACTTGAACTCATAAGAACGGTTGGCGAAATGGTACTATGAATTTCAGCAGAATGTGCTGTTATCGGTGAATCGGAACCAAGCGACTCCTAAAGGAGTCAGTGGCATCCAACGTGTTAAAGGGATTGTCTATCACAGGGGTTCCCAACCTTTTTGGACCTGCGTACCACTTGCCTTTATGAGAAATTTTGGCGTACCACCAAACCCAAATATTTTAATAAACGTATAATATTTACTCAAGTGTTCAATGGTTTTTTTGAGTAAAATTCCTGAGAAAACTTCTTATTTAATGATTAGATATTCGTTTAATTATAACATGCTTATAATAAAGGAGAAATAAAAAGATTAAAATTGTATTAATTTACAGTTTCGTTTATTGTCCATAGATCGAAAAACATGCAGATAAAAAATAGTACAAACTCGGCAAAATTCGATCCGAAAGTTAATTAAAGATTTCTTTCTAAAGTAATGTTTATGTTTAAAATAATGAGTAATGTGCTTGCGTGCTAACATGCGTACAGAAGCTATTGATAGCATCATATTGTTCACATCCCTCACGCGTACCACCTAAAATATTTCCGCTTACCACCAGTGGTACGCGTACCACCGGTTGGGAACCCCTGGATAAAGCTGATGCATTAGTTTTTGAATCACAACTTCCGCAGAAGTATTGCTTTGCTATGTTAGCCTTTTTCAGCAAGCATGGGAATCAACATAACATCAATTCAAAACAAAAATGCAAAGAAAATAACTCCCGTATATTTAATTATTGATAAGGTTCTCAAATAGTGTCGCAATCTGATGTATATTTTTGACATTTTAAGACTTTAAAAATATGTAATTAAATAACTAGTTGACATTTTCGTTTTAAAAATTTGTTTCATTTCGATGTTATGTTGATTCCTGTACTTAGGGAAAATCGGCTAACATGACAAAGCAATACTTCCGCAGAAAATTGTGATTCCAAAACAAATGCATTAGCTTTATGGGACTGACAATCCCTCCTAACCTATCGAGTTCATGATTTAGATTTTAAGTTGTATGTGTTATACTAATTTCTGATGTAAAAAGATTCTAATAATCCAAACTCATTAAAAAATAATTATTCATATGCTGAATGCATGATCTGCTACTTACTGCTGCTTTTTTTTCTTCTGGTTATCAGCTCAACGGTTACAAATATTATCACTAATATTATTAATATATCACAGTTAAGTAAATTACTTATAAAATTACAAGTTTGAAACAAACTCTTTTACTGTTAAGGGCGAATGAGAATGATCGACAACGCTTCTAATAGTCAAAGTGCTTCTAAATGCAAGAAGAAACAATTATTTTACAAGCCACATTTCTCCGGTTTGCCTTAAATATTTTTTTACAAAGAGGCTTTTAAAAATAATAAATGTTGCTGACTTACATGTCTCTATAATCCCACTTTTTGAAATTATATCAATAAATAATTTTCAATAAATAATTTTACAACTAAATATTCGAACTAATTAGGTGCACTGCTAATGCAAAAAAAGACTGTTCAATCGACACTTGGACTTTGATGACTTTCACATACGTTCTTTCAAAAAAGTCCACTATTGATTTATCTTTCAAGTAAAAATAAAGGATAAAATCTTGTCATTTTATGGAACAAAAATTCATTTCGAATTTTAGGTGATGAGAAAAAAGATTGTTTTCGGGAACTGATATTTTTGTAATTTTCTCCAAAACAATAACAGACGATAACTCGAGCTTTCGTTTCTTGTTGAATCGACTTATGAGAAAATTGTTATTACTTCTGTTTTTTTATTAACAAAGATTTGCGTACATATTTGACATTATTTTTCTATGAAACATCCTCGGTAATGAAACATGTTAATAGCATTAATATACCAAATGCTCCAAATTTTCTCTCAGTTAAATTCTTCAGCATTCCATTTACATGCATGAAATGTTCACCATACTCCAAAGGAATGGCCCCCTGCTCGCTATCTCTCGCCACCCCCCTACCCCCAAAAAAATATCAAACAAATAACGAATCTTATAGAACGCGAACTGTAAACAAACTCGATTGTTACCATTACAGAGGTAGAAATATAAGGAAATTTGGGAGCCGTATAAAAGAATTATATGCGTAGATTCTACCCAATGCTAACATCAGATAATTGTTTTCATCGTTTCTGATAGAATGTTTGGGTAATGTTCGATATTTTTTTTACAGGATGGTCGCACCCCCTTGCACTACGCCGCTGCCCTGAAAGACAACCATGAGATTTACAACATGCTCGTCGCATACAGTGCCAACCCACTCATCCTAGACTACGTGAGTATGCAACTGCGCATTCAATGTATTTGAAGAGTCCAGGGGAAGGACCCCTTGATTGCATGAGAATCTTCCCGTAATCAGATCTGCTTTGGAAACTGATTTCTCGGTTGCTTCTTCTCTCATGGTAAAAGCTTGGGACTCGTGTATTTCTTCAAATAAGAAAATTCGGTTGCCTTACAGTTAAGGTGATGACTAGCTATCGTCGCTAAAAAGGCCTGACGCAGGTATATTCCTATGCAATGAAGGGGTCCCCCCCCCCTTTCTTCATTTTATATGGATGTTTACATGGTCAGCTCTAGATATTGATTGCTTTAGATTTAAATTCCTTACCTCTGTGCAAGCATCGCTTTGCTATTTTAGCGTTTTTCCTGCACGTTTATGACGTCACGCTATCAGTCTGGTTGTGATTGTTAGCTTTTCCGAATAAATAGTAAGAAATCTAATAAGCGCTCGGCCGACTATAATTTCCACCCTCTGAACAAGTTTCGTTTCTCTCGTACGAAAATGCCGGTAACCCGGACCGGATGGATAGTGTAACGTCACAAGGCGCGTTCACATGAGCCATCGAATCCATGGAATGCCAAACCCTCATGAGGGAAAAAAGTGGCCGAGCATAATTTTTAACCCAAATGATAGTATGTGGCCGAATCCATGGAAGGAAACGTCAAACCCTCCTTCATTGGAGAATTTTTGAAACCCCCAATGAACCCTACAATCCCAGTTCTGCCTGGGCGAAAATCTCCAAGATTGAAAAACTGCGGAGTTTGCTCATCATTCCATGGATTCGATGGCTCATGTAAGCGCACCCACATAGAGCTTCTGTGACCTTATGAGTTGAGCCTGTCAAGAAAATGGTTTTTCAACCAACTTACTGTGTGAATTTGTAATTACGCGGTTGTCTTAACTTAGTTGTACATGCCTCTCTTCAGCGCGGCAAGACTGCCGAGTACTACCTCCAGTTCCCGGAGCACCTCCACCTGGAGCAGATGATCAAGCAGAGCCAGCGGACCAACGCCAACTACATGGCCAACCACACCAACAGGATCAAGGCGGTCGCATCGCCCAAACGGAGTGAGTCGGTTTTGCCAAACTAATATATAACTAACTTCAAACCCACATTTGTAGCTCTGGTGCGAAGATAATTCAAACCAAACCAAACTCATATTTTTCAATCTTCTGATCAATATCGACGTCTTAGATTTGTCCAATATCCATCACTCTTATACATCACCCCAGTTTAAGTATGCAAAATAGAAATGTTCTACGGGAAAAAGGGTAAATAGTTCTCATTTTCGAGTGTGAGAATTGAATAAAAAAAAAGGTATTTCACACTCAATAAACCACTTAATTCGTTATTTCAAGACATATTTGTATTAGTTTTATTAGTTTTTTTTTCAGTTACAGTGTAATACTAATTATTTTTTCTTTCAATTTTGACGTAACAATGGCGCACGAATAACAGAATATCTCAAAGGGGCAGCCAATCAGAGCAGGCGAAATTTCGTCGCCTGCTCTGATTTGATAGTGAGGTTTATTTACTCACGGCGTTTAATCAGTGGCGGCGCGCGCAACTGCTAACTTAATCTGCGGTGGACTGTAGTCCATCAATCCGATTTCACGTCACACCACACCGCCCTAGATTTTTTAAGTTTTTTTCTCGCTCGACATTTTTATTACGCCATTCAGAATAATAATCCACAAAGATCATATATATATAATAGTTGGTTATAATAAAATAATTAAACTGCGCTATATCTTGCGGAAAATAATTTGTTATGAAACATAATTGAAATAACGGATTTTGAAATACTGGGTAACTTTGGTCCTGGAGGGGAAGTTGGGTACAAGCTTATGACTCTCTAGTACTGGCTTTCTTCTTGAATATTTTTTACTCATAGGTCAATGCAAATTTGCCACAAAGTGAAAAAAAGATAAACACATTTAAAAAAGAGTGGTGTATTTAATGCGACATAAGGATTTCTATACCTAAACCGACGTTAAGTTTGCAGTATACAAATGTTCTACGAGAAAAGGGCAAATAGTTCCCATTTTCGAGTGCGAGAATCGAATAAAAAAAAGTGTTTCACATTCAATAAACAATTTTATTTGTTATTTCAAGACATAAATTTATTATTTTTATTAGTTTAGCTTCAGTTATAGCGTTATTTTAATTATTTTTTCCGTCGATTTTGACGTAACAGGGCGCACGAATATCAGGGTCATAGGAGCAACCAATGGGATCAAGCGAAATTTCGGCGCCAGCAGTGTTGTTTACACAGCTCCTCCGTCAAGAACATTTCTCTGCTGCAAACTTAAGGTCGGTTTTGGTTTAGTGGCCAAGAGTAGTAATAGACGAGCCTCTCACTGAGAAGGTCCTTGGTTCTGTTCCTAGTTCCTTCCTACAGACGTATTCGTGTTAAAGAAAAATACTGCTAAAAATCACTGCGGTACCCGAGTACACTAGGACAGACGTGCTCATTAAATCTGTGAAGTCAAAAGTCCAGACGGCGTTAGCGTACGATGTCGTTCGAAGTTCTGTTGGGTAGCGACCTCGTCACTTAACCAGGGTTCCTAATTACGAGGCGTAATCGGTTGTGTTAAAGCTCCTTAAGAAGTCTAGAAATAGGCAGCCAGAAATGATTACATGGACGTAATTAGTTTGAAAAGCGTGAGCCAAACTTACTCTCCATTGTTTAAGTTACCCCATTTGACTATACTATGAATCTTCGCGTGGTATAATTTTTCTATTTCTTTGATAATTGACGAGTACAAAGGTAGAACCGCTTGGTTTATTAGAAGTCCTCCTGTAATTGGGTCTGCTTGGCTTGACATTGTTTCTGTTTTCTTTCGTCGGTTTTTCTTTATCATCGGCTTTTCTTTCGATTCTTCATTCGCGGTACAAACGTGTGACTCGTGTCCACCGATCTATGGCGCGAATCAGAGTTGCCACGAAAGAAAAACAAAGAGAGTAACCTGTTTCTTTACAAAAGTGTAGGCGATTTCTCGCTATCATCGCCAAAGAGGCCTATTGAGGAAAGCCTTCTACGAAATCACGCGGTTTTTCCCCTGTACCTCCTCATTGTTACATTGAAAGTGCATAATGTGTGTCATTTTTTTTCTATTTAAGAATCTCCTTATCCAGTGCGAGCGACCATGGCTTTGGATTTCAATGGGAATATTCGACCAACTAATCCAGCGAACGGAGAAGTGGTAAAGGATTTTTAATTTTCTACTGTCTTGGAGGAATAAGCACATGGGCATTACATTTGTGCGTACAGGGTGGTCATTAAATTGATGGTACTCATGAGTCATGACTGTATGTAGAGAAAACTAATGTCTATGATTATTCATATGGTACACAGCCTATCGACGACATGGGAAATCCATAAAATTTAATTAAAAACTACATTAAGGTAGGCGAATACCCAAAATTTCCCAAAATTCTAAAAAATTTTACTATTTTTTTTATTCTTTTCCAAATTTGGAATAGTGATTTCAAACATAATGAATAATACTGTTTAGGCATTTTTTTATTTAAATATAATTTATTTATTTTAAACGGTGTTTTTCTACTAAAAAAAAAGGTTTACGCTAACAAGTCTACCACATTGAATTTTCATCCTATGAACATTAATTATGTGTTAAATTCTTCGTTTTGAACTGATACTTGCAATGACCTTCGTGAGTTACATACAAATTACAAGGAAATGGGTTATTAAGAAAAATTTTATAAATTAACCACAAAAAAAGATTTTTTTGATTAACTTACACTTGGACATTTAAAAAAAACTTGTATATTTACACCAGATGTTAGAGGTTCATGGCACAGATATATATTGAAATAGCACCTGTGAAAAATTTCAGGTAAATTAATGTAAAACTTTTAATGCTAGAAGTGTTGGCGTAAACCCCTTTTTTTAGTTGAAAAACACCGTTTAAAATAAATCAATTATATTTAAATTAAAAAAATTGCCCAAAAAGCATTGCTCATTTTATTTAAAAAAAACAATGCAGCATTTGGATAAGGTTAAAGTAATAGTAAAATTTTTTAAATTTTGGGTACTCGCCTATCTTAAGTTTTTCCCAACTGCCCAGTTTTTAAGCTTAAAATCTCTATAAAAGTAAATTAAACCTAATAAACCTCACCCTCTTGACCTTAAACTAAAAAATCCAATATTATAATTATACAACTAATAATAACTAAACAATCCAATATTATAATATTATAATTACATAATATCTCTTGTGCAAATTATATAAAAAATGTTTGTTTTGTAAGAAAAACTATAAGAACTTTTTATCTATCCTATAAGAAGTTTATGCATTGTAATTTCTTTGTTAATTTTAAGAACAGAAAAAAAAAATTTAACGTATGTATCAAACATCTTTGGTTTTGAAATTTTTGCTTCGCTTTTGTTTACTTTAGCTTGAAGTAACAACGGTGACACCTGATATTAAATATCTGAAAACTTAGGGATAAATTTATTTTTTCCTATATGGGAGGGGGGGGGGATTATCTCTGTCATCGATAGCCTTTCTACCAAATGAAGAATTACTTTGCCCATTGTTACTAGCCCATTATTAAATTATTTCTAATGAAGTTGAAGAATTTTTCGTGAACAAATTTACAAAAATTAGAAATGAGAGAATGAGATCATGTAATTAATTACAAATTGCTACCAAAGAATAACTATATTATATGAGGCACAAGAATCCGAAGGGTACAAGTGAATACATATTGATAATGTGAAAAACAAGTTTAGTTAGGTGTCAGGCTGACATCAAAGTTTTAACTTATACCATTCGCTAGTTATCTACACTATAATAGTGATTCACTCGTATCCTTTATCATAACAATGCTTGATTCCACAGCAACTATTTAAGGGGTCGTAGGAGTCTTAAAAATGTGCAAAGAATGTAATACAAAACATAGTTTGATCTTTCATGTCTTTTTTAACTACTCAATGCATAAGTATAATGTTTTTATATGTAATTCTACAAGATTTATTTATTATAAAACAAGTTTTGAAATTTATGAAACTTTAGCAAAAACTAAAATAAATGATATTAAACATGAAGGTACTTGAACACACTGTGATTAGGCTTGCGCGGCAAATTGTGAGGTCAAAATTGAAAAAATTAATAAGAAAATGACTTTATATTGTACAAATATGTACAAACAAACACTTATACCTAAATTCTCTGCTCAATTTTAATTAGAAATTATTTTTTAAAAAATTTAAAATCAAAATTTTTAAATTTTTATTAATTTTTTAGAAAAAAGTTCTTAAAATAATTTCTAATTAAAATTCAGCTGAGAATTTAGGTATAAGTCCTAGTTTGTACATATTTGTACAATATAAAGTCATTTTATTCGTCATTTTTTCAATTTTTACCTCACAATTTGCCGCGCAAGCCTAATCACAATGTATTCAAATCGCTTCATGTTTAATATAATTTATTTCAGTTTTGGCTAAAGTTTCATAAATTTTAAAACTTGTTTTATAATAAATAAATCCTGTAGAATTACATATAAAAAAATTATACTAATTTATTGAGTAGCTAAAAAATGACATGAAAGATCAAACTATGCTTTGTAGTATCTTCTTTGCACATTTTTAAGACTCCTGTGACCCCTTAAAGCTCTCAACCCTAACACTAAAGTTGCTACCGGACATAATGCCCGACATCCGAAATTCCGACAAACCAAACCCGACAGGGAAGTAATGCATACAGGGACGAATTTCCGATAGGGTCGAAATCCCAACAAATCAATAAATTAATGCAGTTATACTTAATTAAGGGCAATTTAATAATAATTTATCAGAATTAAGTCCGGAATTAGGACCTGTCGATTTTTCGGCTGTCGGTGTCAGATTGGGATATCGGCTGTCGTTATTCCGTCTCAGACAACGCTAAATGAACTTGCGCTTGTACCCTTTAGTTTCTCGGCACCTCATAAATGTTAATACATGAAAAAATATTATCGTTCCTTACTCACAAATTAATGATATTTTGTCTTCAAGAGTGTGTATTTTATTATCCAGAGTGACTCCACTGAGGACTCGGAAACCCAAAAAACGACGAATCACGTGAACCAGGTGAAATTTAAGATGCCGAAGAAAACACTCTTCAGAAGCCAGCCGCTCATGCCACCACCTAAACTGAAACGTAAGAATGAACGTTGTTAAATAAAAATAAATAAATAAAATAACACTTATAATTCGTACCTCGCTGCAATATCTCAAAATAACCTTATTCTACCATTTAAAAAATCATCACTGACAACCAAACGAGAGCTTAGGAGAAGTAGTTTATTAAGGTCTTACTAATGACTAGCATACAATCTTAAAACAAAAGAGTGAAATCCACTCCAGTTGGAGAAGTGCATTTTCGACACTGGAAATGAGTGAATATTAACTCAGATTGAGTTAAAATCACTCGTTTGGACTTGGAGTGATCCTGTTTTAGGTTTAACACACAAAGGATCCACGCCATATGCCCATATGCGCCACTCCTTTCGGAGAAGCGCATTTTCCAGACTGGAGGAGTGAAATTAACTCCGACTGCGTTAAAATCGCTCATTCGTTTTAAGAGTGAACGTTGTAAAATAAATAAAATAACACTTATAATTCGTACCTCGCTGCAATATCTCAAAATAACCTTATTCTACTATTTAACCAATCATCACTAACAACCAAAAGAGAGCTTAAGAGAAGTAGTAGTTTATTATAGTCTAACAGTTACTAGCTTCAAAGAAAAGATTCTCCACTTACCTTTAAATCTAGGCAAAAAAAAATGGGTGTATGGATTAGCCCCGCGCTCTGCCTAAGGGCCGTTTTTAAAGGCAAACGAAAAACTTTAAAGCTCTTTATCTCAGTTTCCCCTTTTTGTCACTTTGCATGTTCTTCCACTAAGCTCTTCAATTAATTACTAATGGCCGTGATCAGTTGCACATGCATTTCTATTCTATCTCGACTTGATCGTCAATAGATTTACATCTGTAAGTAGTATTATTTACATGGGCTATGCGGAGCCCAGTCGGTTTGGCATTCGCCTAGCATGCTTAAGGTCCCAGATTCGGGTCCAGGCATCACCAAATTAACTGCCGACCTATAAACAGCCCGTGCAGATAAAATGTCCGAAGAATAATACACGTGTGAAGAAATATCCTTCAAAGTCCTGACGCTGAGTACGATGAGTCCGTAAAGGTTGAGTTGGGTGCCTACTCAGGTGTCGGCTCATCACTTGACTGTAGTTCTAAATAAACGACGCCCGTCGCCAATAGCCCTCGTGTAGCTCTAGTGTTACGATAATTCAAATTAAACTAAACTATGTATTATTCACCATAATCAGTATCACCTCATGGAACTCTATTTGTTAAAATACAAATATGCAATAATAGTGAATCCGATGCAAGTTCGAACTGCCCTTCAGTTGAGAAAATGTTTCTAAAACTTAAAAAAAATATGCGCCTGCAAAAGAAATGAATCGCCTAATATAGTAACTCTGGATTAGACCAAAATCTTTCCTTTCTTTTTAAAAGTTATAGTTTGGACTCGTCTAAAATACACGTCATGCTAAGAAGTGGTGGGAGGACTATATTCGAATTTTCTGTTGCCTAATTGTTCAAAGTGAAATAATGTCTTCCCTTTAGGGCTGGAAGTGACGTCTGCCAATATCCAGCGGTGGGTCCGTGACCATGACTTGGAAAAGCTGGAGGGAGCCGTGCTGGAAGGGTACGGGGAAAAAGTGGCCCTGCAAAAGACGGACGACACGAGACTGCAACAATACATCACGGACAGGGTATGCCCCATCATGTAACTCCATGTCAGTTTTCAAAAGAGTGAAAAAAAAAACACGATAGAATTGATGCAGAATCATCGTTTTTATATTAAAATGTTTTAATTCGATGGTTATTCGTTCAAAACAAGACTTTCAATTGAAGTTTCCGGCTAGGTTTCACGAAAAAAAAATGGTCCCTAATAACTGCAACAGTTAAACGTTTCAATACTTTCCAGTTTTATAGTTGGAGTCATTTTTCATATTTCCAAAATCAAAACCTGAAATATGGTTCAACTTAATTCAAAGAATTTAGCGAAACATTTCACCACACATCTTTTGCAACTACTAGGTCTCTTTATTAGTCAAACCTAACACGAAATTTTAACCCTCTAATGCATAAAGTTACCGTTTGGTAACAAGTAACGTAATCCTCTGTATTCTATTAAATTAGAATTTAATCCTAGACAAATCAGTGTTTTTTCCATCTATTACATTTCATTTTAAAGTTTTAGTTACTAATAATCCTCATAGATGACAGTAGTAAAAGTGTATTCAAGATTAAAGAGTGAGGTTATTAACTTTTGTGAAATTACGTTTTTGGCAGTATTCAAAGAATAATAATATTACCATTAAATAATAATAAAATGTTTTGAAAAATTAATCATAATTAAAAAGGGTTATTTTGAAATATTTTTAGTAGTTTTCTAGTCATTTTTATCAAAATTGGAATTTTGCAGTTGGTTTTTGTCATATGGAAAAAAAATTAAAAATTGAAATTATTTAAATTCTAATGCAGTTAAATTTTTTTTAGTATTTTTCCCATAATGTGTGAGTATTAAAGATACATATATATTTTTTGGAATGAAAATAAAAAGTCATGCGTTAGAGGGTTAAGCAGTATCTTTATCTATGAGAAAGTCATGTAATTAACAACATTCCATCTCTTCAGGTGCCCGTCCTGGTAAGGAAGATCGAAGCGATTCACTTGGCCGTGTCCAACGACGACCTGGAAGAGCTCCAGAACCAGTTGACTGACACGGACCATATGGTGCTGGCCAAAGACAGGTTCGGCATGGCGCCCCTGCATAGGGCTGTCCTCATGGGCAAGCCCGAGACACTCGCCTTTCTCATAGACCGATTCCCGGAAACACTCAACGCACGGGACAAGGTAAATGTTGTTTCATAAGTAGCACATAACTTACGTTCTGAATGAACTTAATATAAGCGTTGTTTGATGATATCCTTTCGAGGCCCAGTGGCTTAGTGGTAGCCATGCCACAGGTCCGGGGATCGAATCCCGGATTGGGCGGTATTGACCCATCCTTTCATCCCTTGAGTGGGACGATAAAATGGGTGCCAAGCATGCTTGGGAACTAAACACGTGATGCTGACCACCTTACAGTTTACCCAGCACCCCAGAGCTCTAGGTCACGAAAGTTGAAATGGGCACGGCAGGCCTTGGCCTAGTAATGGGCTGTTGCGACGAGGAGTTTAGTATAGATGATGTCATTTCAGCATGTTTTTATATAATTTTGGCAAAGAATATCGGGCTCCCAATGTATTTAGACGATGAAGAACGTGGTGATTGTTTTTACGATCAACACCGTGGGCTTCACTTGTAAGTACAAAAGGAGGATTAGTGAAAAAAATTAAGTTATCTTTAAGGAGCGATGTTGCTCACATAGCGGTAATAAGAATTATCATAGAGAATCATTTTGACGGGCAAAGAAAACTAGTAATTTACCTATAAATAAAAGGTACGTCTTGCATTGCAGGAGGGCCGTACGGCTCTGCACTATGCTGCCGCCATGTCCCGAGAGCCCGGTTCCTCAAACTATTTCAAGATGCTTCTGGAAGCAGGAGCCGATGCAAGGATCCGAGACAACGTAAGTTGAGAAACAATGCTTACAGTTACTACTATACTTAAAAGAATTAAGAATTCAAATCGAGATACTAACTCACCGAGCTTGGTAAGAAAATAAAATCATTTTTTACGAATACAATTTTCTGAGAAAATAACTTATGCACCACCACCCATAGTTTGTAAAACCAATCTTTGTCTTACATGATAATGCACCACTTTAACAAGCTCATCAAAAAAAAATAATAATCGATCAGTTATTTGTTTGTTTTAATCTGTTAACATCACAATTTTGACTAGCTATTGTCAACGAAATATGTAGGCTTAATCCTCTATGAGAGGACATGGCCAGAATATGAGCCTGGAGTGCCATCATAAAAGACCGTATTCTAAGTTCAACAAATGACCACCTGGGGTATCGCGCCCAAGTTAAATTTTTTAAATTAATTTTGATTATCCTTCCCTTAAAAATGAATAAATTAAGTTTGTGTTTTGTTTTTTAATCCATTTTTCAGCAAGGTCGTTCACCAGAGTACTACAGGACCCACCACGTCCCGATCCCGCACAAACTCCACCAACAACAGAAGAAACAGAGGAGCAAGTCCGAACCTCCGCCCGCACACAGGCCAAAGAAGCTACCGGGTACAATTCATGATTTGATCATAGCATTATACAGGGTGGCCCAAAAGTATTTCTCAAAAGCAGATCTATTTGTTCAGTCAGTTGATAGCTCATTATCTCACAGAACTGTAACCTGCGCTCAGCATCGTTCGCAAAGAAAGCCTACTTTATTGCATGTCATTTGGGGCCCATTGTCTTGGGCAGTACGGCTTTATAGGTTCAGTTGTTGCACTAGGCGCTGCAATGATGTGTTTTTATGTGAGTATGTAACTGACTTACAGGTCTCTGTACTCTTTTTTTTAAGTATTCAGTCAAATACTTTTTTTTTATATTTCAATAAATGATTGTACAAAAAAATATTTGAAACCATTTCGAAAAGTTGTGTTATAGAGACTTGTAAGTCAGTTACATTTATCATATTAAAAAACATTTCCAAAATATTTAATACAGCCGGAAAAATGTGGCCTAAGAAATAATTTTTTTCCATTGTATTAACATAGAGGCACTTTGGTTTGGAAACCAATGGCTCATTAGCCCTTAAGGGGTCACAGGAGTCTTAAAAATGTGCAAAGAAGATACTACAAAGCATAGTTTGATCTTTCATGTCATTTTTTAACTACTCAATAAATGAGTATAATTTTTTATATGTAATTCTACAGGATTTATTTATTATAAAACAGTTTTTAAATTTATGAAACTTTAGCCAAAACTAAAATAAATGATATTAAACATGAAACTATTTAAACACATTGTGATTAGGCTTGCGCGGCAAATTGTGAGGTCAAAATTGAGAAAAGACCAAGAAAATGACTTTATATTGTGCAAATATGTACAAACTAGGACCTTCTTTACGACTCCTATGACCCCCTTAAGGTAAAGTAAACGGCAAATGAATTTTACCTTATAAGCATGCCTACAATTAAATCCAGTCCTGTTAACATACTCCCTTCCCCTACAGGTATAGGTGGTGGAGGCGCTGGTTCTCTGCCCCAAATGACCCTCGACAAAATCACTCAGTGGCTGCAAACAGGCGATGTGGACGGACTAAGGGAATTCGTACACGACGGGTACGGGCAGCATCTGGTGGGCAAAACGTCTTGGAACGAAGAAGTACGGTCCTATCTCAAGACCGTACCCACGCATTTGGTGAGTCATCTTGCAATACTGGACATATGAAAATGTAATATTGTGCATTTTAAAATAGTGGTCCACGATTCCCCCCTTCGCTCGCTCAACCCACAATAAGATATTTGTGTCTAGCCATTAGGAACCACTTGAATTAAAAATTCACTATGGTCCAACATTTAATTTACGTTCACTTGTTTTTCAAATTAGCTTGTGATGGTTATTTCAAGAATGTTTCTTTGTTTTTTACTTTAATCTAGTAAGTTAAACTAAGTGAACAACCAATTAGTTAAACTTATTGGAATCTAGGTATTTTAAGCCAAATTTATTACTGAATCAGTAATTCTGTTACCATTTCAACCATAAATTTTTTCATTTAAATCTGACAACGGTAAGATATATCAGTAAGATTTATTCTATAAATTTGTAGCGTCGAAATAGAATGAAGACGTGGTTAATATTCTAAAACCCTTAGCCCTTCCACTTTCTTCCACGATTTCATAATTTTGTAAAATTTCATATTACGTAATCATGCTCATAACGTGGTATATCAATGGTAAAGCCCCTTTATCTTAGCAAAACAAGTTTGAAATAGTCATTTTAGAATAGGCTTTTTACAAAACATACTTATTTGGCGACATTTCCAGATGATCTTAGGTTCTCTGTTCCATGCCGTAGAACGCGGCGACCTTCAGTCTCTTGACAAGCAGCTGAGGAGCGGTGGCGAGCACCTCCTCAAAGCCAGGGACGCCGAGGGGTCGACCCTCATTCACCACGCTGTGAGGCACGATCAGACAGATGTCCTCAACTATCTACTTGACAAGCATCCCTACCTGATGAACCTCAAGGACAGGGTAAGTCAAGTACGGATTTACACGGACGCTCACATATTCAACGCAACTGGATCTCCAACTTTTATCTCAATTTAGGCTCGGTGAAGTTAGACATATGGTTGCCAGCGTTAAATGCATGGTTGATCTTCATATTCTATTTTCGGGTTACCATTAATAAAACTTTATGCTCTTGCTTGGCACAAATTTATGTTTACTCATCAAAGTTGGATGAATCTATATATGCTTTAAAATGATGTAATATGTCATCGCTGTGACGAAAGCAGTAATCTATGCATCTGATTGGTTCAAATACTAGGTTGGATCAACCAGGTCGTATGGGGTTGAGGATACTTTCTTCGATCCCAACTTCCATAGCAGACGGTAGAGTACATCCAACTTTTGAGTTTTGAGTTAAAGATATGGTTGTGTTGGTAGAGTGTTAAACTGACATCCCTTAGTTTGTGAGTTCAAGCCCTTGTGGTTGAAGGCTCAACATGTACATTAATTTTGACTGAAGTCCGCCGTTATCACAAAGTCCTCCAAGTTACCATACCGAATTAATATCTCTGAGGTAACAAGCCAATTCTGGGCAGTCTGAGCATGAGTTTTGACTCCTCTCAACAATTCATATACGCTCATCTAAAATCAGTAACCTGTAAAGTTCTAAATAATGTGTCTCCAAATTTCGTAATTTGTTGCTAGAAAAATAAATGTGTTTCCTAATAATCTGTCCCCATATGCCCATTATAATGGAACATTGGCTCTGTTGAAGGACAGTGGCTGGGAGGGCTGGCTGCGGAACACTGGTTCTGTCCTCGGCATAGTGTAAACCTTTCTTCATGTTTCTTTCAGAGTGGAAGGACCCCACTTCATGTAGCAGGTCAGCAGAAAAACCAGTATATGTACACTATACTCGCCAGTTCAGGAGCGGACCAACTAATACTCGATCAGGTGAGGTGTACAATGACAATAGTGTTTCGTACATATGGAAAGCTTAAGTTCTTGTTTTCTTTTAACTTCTCAAAAAACAATGTGTTGCACGAATTCATTTACATCCATGAAAGTCCTTATTTTCTTAATTTTTATGTCACGGAAAACCAAATCACTGTCTTTCAGGAGTCAACTACTAATCGCGGGAAATAATGTCCGATTTGTGTCCGTAAAACAATGCAATTGCTCCAAAACTTTCGGAAACGCTTTATGTTAATACGTTATTTATTAACAATTTTCAATTTAAAATATTGATTGATTTCAAACGTCATTTGTAAAAGTTAAATAAGCTTTTTAGTAAATTTTATATATGTATATACCAGGCTAATTCCATGGAAAAAATTATCCTTTCTGTAGTGTTATTCACGTTTGTAAGAAGTGATTATCACTACAACTTTTAACCTTAAATGGAAGAAATAGAGGAATGATTGTTCTGCACTTATTAAAACTAGATAATGTAACGCTGCTTCATTTAATTTCAAGTTTCAAAATTTAACCCTTTCAAACCCAATGACAAATTGACATTATCATTTTAGAAATTTTTCCTGGTCGTCTATAGAAATTTATGATATCAAAAAAAGCTCATCATTCCGTTCTTCAAACTTTTTCTGTTCGAAAATATTTTTTATTAATCCCAATAGATGTCAACCCCATTATTTTTTCAATTATGATCTGAAAAATGATGATGTCAAATGGCATCATTGCGACTGAAAGGGTCAAAAGCTTGTAATCTTCTCTGAAATTGTGATTTATACAGTTCAGTTTAAATTGCCCCCGTACTAGTTAACATTTTGGTGAATTGTGCACATTTTAACTAAATACTTTTTTTATTAATTATCAGAAAGGTCGATCAGCAGAATTCTACCTGAACTCCTCCACCAAGGCTACCGTAAAGCCTCGAGTATCGCCCGTGTCTTCTACCCCCGAAAACGAAGAGTCATCTGCAGAGAAGGTCTCGTCTACCCCTACCCCTGAAAAAGAGGACGTCCCTCCCCCACCTCCGGACGATACGAAGGAAACAACCGAAAAGGACAAAGACAAGGAGGTAAATAAATTCAAATACAAATTTTTTTGACCAAAAACATGCCAGAGGCCCAGCAAGGGTTGGTCCAAAATACATCCAATTCTTTAAGTAGTTCCCGATAACTATCCAGGTTCTTCTTAAACTCTTCTACTTTCTTCAAATGCACAACATAATCTGGTAAATCATCTTACTCTTTGACAACTCTATTGTAAAAATAATGTTTTTTTTTTTTAAAACTCTTTTATAAAGCACGATTTATTTGATTTCTGACCATATTCTCTGGTACGGCTATTCAATGTAAAACCTTTGCCCTCTATGTCACCCTGTTTAATGAACTTGAATAACTGAATTAAATAACCTTTAAATAATAAGTCTGTTATCTTAATCGATACCAGATAAGTTGAATCCTATTCATCTAAAGCTCTATCTTCTCGATTTATGAACTATGCTTTCTAACAGGAATGCGTTTTCCGTTTATGTTATCTAACCTGTTTATTTTACCTTACGACCTAGAAAATAAATTACAGGGTTGCAGCATTAAATCATTTAGTTGCTTATGGCTAATCAAGCTTTTCAATAGTGGATTTACATGATTCTTCATTATCTAACCTCTCATCTAGAATCCAGAACTTTTGGAAACTTCTGCCTTCGACGGCGACGGCGATGAGAAGAAAGAGGACACTCCCCCGAATTCCGATGAAGAGGCTAAACCTGCAGAAGATCCAAGTACAGAGAATACGGAGGCCACCCCGAAGGAAGAAGATAAGGGAGAAGAAAGAGTCGTTGAAAAAGATGAGCCAAAAGAGAAATCTGAAGTAAAATCAGAATCTGCCAAAGAACCCACCCCATCTGAAGATGACAATCCAGTCAGCAGTTCTGGTGAGGATATACTTATGTCTGACCCCCGTAAAAAGGGATAAATATTGCAACAAAAAAATGCATAGAGGACACAGGACACCATTAACCATTTGCAATAATAGTAACTGTAAGAAAAAACATTTTTAATACTATATCTGTGATTAAAATTATATATTGTGTAAAAGATCAAGTAACAAAAGGTATTGAGTTCAGCTATCAAGCCACTTCCAAGGTCCGCGACTCGAATCTTTAATTAGCCCGGGTTTGTTCAGCCTTTATCCTACTATATGCGGATTGCTGAAATATCTTGCATAGCATAGACAACTAGAGCGATCAGCGAACAGGTAAAGGACCTGAAGGAGGCAGAGTTACCAATTCCATGCCGTTTGGCGAGTATATGGGATGTTGGGTTAGTTTGGTTGGAAATAATTTGCCCCACTAAAACTGCCCAGGTGTTGTTAGTGAAAGGATGATTATAGTTAATTGCTGACAAAGAAAAAACGACTGCACTTGCATTTCTTTGTTATTCGATTCGCATCTGTAGCATATGCATTATTTTAATCATTCAACATCATTATTCATTGGGAAACGCTATAAGTTAAAATATAGCTATGCAAACATAGTGGCACTGATGCAAGTTCGCAATATAATTCAATTGAGAATAAGACCTTAAAGTAATATGCGCCTGCAAAAGCAATGAATCGCCCAATATAATAACTCTTTCCGAAAAAACTTTCTTGCATTTTTCAAAATGGACTGTTCCACAATCAAAATATTTGAGATACCAAGAAGTGACAGGCTAACTATAACGTTCTTAAAAACATTAAACAATAAATGTTCTTTTTTTCAGGCGACCGCCTCAACGAGTTGATCGACGTATGGATACGCGACCGAGACCTACTCCGTCTTGAACACGTTGTCATCGCGGGCCAAGGGGAGCGGCTGGTCGGAAGAAAGTCGGACCACAGACAGGTCCAGGAATTCCTAGATCTCGTGCCCACGTACATGGTAATATTTCTTTTCTTAGTGTGGTCTTTTTTAATTTTTTGCTAGTTTTGAAGTTACTTTGTCAATTCATGCACTTTCATGCGTAAGGAATATATCTAAAGGCTCCTGTGAAATGAATTTGCTCAAAGATATATTTGGTTTTCACATGTCAGATTGGTAACATCGACTTCCAAAATTAGAAGTTTTAATTTAATTGTTTTAATACGAGCACTTTTGAGAAGCTCAGATAAGTAAAACTCTCTAAAATAGTAAACATATATAATCTTTTTCTTATGTCAACTGACAGTATTAGGGGGCGGGAAGAAGATATGATTTCCAGTTTGACAATCTGAGAAATGAAATTTTAAAAAAATACATTTTCCTTGAAAATCAGCCAGATCGGTAACAGTAACATCGGTAACGTTTAGAAATATTTATATTTGTTACCGAAATACCAAACCGTTACCAATATGCAGTATACATATTCTTAGGGCGTTATAACATCGTGTTTCACTATGTTATGAAGTTTTAATAGGTGATGAACAGTATTTCAATTAAATCTCGTCGTCTGGATCTGTAACTCCTCATAACTTCTGTAAATTGGCACTTTTTAGAATGCTGACCCATATCTTGTGATAATAGTTATATGAATCTATATCGATACAGTAATTTTTAATCTAATAGCTATGAGCAATATTCATCTAACTCCGCAATTAGATCAAACAGCAAGATAAATTTATGATAATCCAGAAGAATGGAATCTATATTTTTTTTCATAGTTTATTACGTAACAAAATTGATTGTATTTCTTACTGAGATAATTTTATTTAAATATTCCACCATACAATACTCATAATTAAATTATATTTAAAGAACCTTTATTAACTACGAATTATCTGAAAAACCCACCGATACTGCAAATTATAAATGTTATCAATAATATACCGGCCAAAAGATATATATTTATTAATGGCTTTTCTAAACTTAAAATTGATATTTTCTCACATTTTGTGCTATTGTGGTTGTTCAAATGCTCTGTCTGTTTTTGTAATATTTATTTATCTTTGCGTCCGTATTTTATACTGTATAATTGTCCTGTCACACAATATGGATCTTTCGTAGCTGTTTGAAGTTTTTTTCCTCTAATGGGACTGCAATATTGGTAGTTGGTCAAGAATTTTGCAGAGTCCGCATATTCCCCAAAACTGAGAGCCATTCCTTTCTGGCACCATTTAGGCGACTCTCGATACCTATTTTGACTCCCAGATTACAATCAATCTGAGCTCTCTGTGGATGTTAAAGTATGCCGAGATTTAATTTTGCCGAGAGAACTCGAAGCCAAATGGGCCTTGCTGGGATTTTTTACATACCGCATAATCATATGACATGCGTGTCCAAGATTTTCCCATACAGAAAATCCGACGACTCAGCCGGGGCTCGAACCCACGATCTTGGGCTAGCGAGGCGGACACAATGTATCAATCACAATGATTGACAATGTATCTAAATAAATAAAACTAACTTTGACTAATTTGTCAAACGTTGCAGGCTCGTATCAGGGGCGTGCATGACGCAGTGGTACGAGGTAACCTGGGCGAAGTGGAGTCTGTCCTGACTCGGAAGCGCTTCGCCCTGAGTCGGGACCACCTCGGGGCCAGTCCCTTGCACCTGGCCGTACTTCACGGACACACGGACATTGTCAAGTATGTCATAGATAACTTCCCGGAGGCATTAGACGGACCTGATAACGTGAGTGATTTTCTTTGTAGTTGGATTAATGCATAAAGTTAAAATATTTGAGTTTACCGACTATAACTATTGTCTTAAATGTAGCGTAAATTTAGCAATCTTTTTTTTTCTTCTATCATAAATTCAACTGAAAAAAATTCAGAACCTTTCTGAGAAATTTTGAGCAGCTGCTCAATTTTGCTAGGAAACCTAAGCTCTATTCCCTAGTAGCCGCGATTACATGAGCCATCGAATCCATGGAATGCCAAACCCCCCATTAGGGGAAAATTGGTCGTGCTGGATTTCCAACCCAAATGATAGTTGGTTGCCGAAGCCATTTAATGAAACATCAAACCCTCCTTTATTGGAGGATTTGCGAAACCCCTCAATGAACCCTGCGATTCCGTTTCTGCCTGGGCGAAAATCCCCAAGAGAGAAAAATTGCGGAGTTTGCTCTTCAGACAATGGATTCGATGGCTCATGTAAGCGCGTCTAGTGAGTGATGAGATCAATAAAGGCTACAGCCCTCGTGAAGCTGTTGTGCTACGTAATTCAATCTAAACCCAATCCAAATGCAGTGCGTAACACCATCCTTCAGAATACTAACCAAGATATCTTTTCCTAACCTAATCTTCTTCCTTCCCTTCGCCCTACCAATATTAATCGTTATTGGTTCACTACCTACTATCTATCTTTTATTAAAATTTGCAAAACACATTGTGAGAGGATTTATAATTTAATATTTTTATTCCAGGAGGGTCGCACTCCGCTTCACTATGCGGCCGTGATGCGAGACGGAGGTGCGTACTACAGGACCCTGCTCATGGCGGGTGCAGACGAGACGGTCAAGGACAAGGTAAAGACCCTCGATAGTTTTATTTAACATTGAAATAATGCAAGCCACTTACAATTCCTTCGAAGTTTTGCGGTATTAAACTGGCAGTAAATCGTCATTCAAACAAGTCAAGTCTTCCAAATCTTACAACAGATTGAAGTCAAAAGAATTTTTTTTTAAGTTTTACCCCACCCCAAAGCTACATCTTTAAAAAAAAATGTAGAAAACAGTTTTTAATTGTAAACGATTATTGGTGCAAGACCGTAAAAGGTTTTAAACAGCCGAATTCATTGGTAAGTTACGCAAAATCGACATTTTTTTAACAACGTATAGGGACGGAAGACTTCACGGACGAAAGACAATGGGCTTTTGCTTTGTCAGCCGCCGTTATCATGCTAAGAATTGTACGTGCTTTTTGCTAGTTGGCAGTACCGTCTGATTAACTTAGGGGTTGCCCAGTTTGTCACAGCTAAGCTGAGCGCTATTACCCGTCTCTTCCCTAAACCAATCATGTATGCTTCATTACAGGCCAACCATACTCCTGACTACTACCTTACTCATACCGGCGTGCTGAGCATCAGAGACCTCCTGGAAGGTTACAGGATTCAAGAACCGCCGGAACGCAGACCCTCTCAAGTCAACATATGGCAGAGGCCTCCCACCGACGAGGCAGACAAACGTGAGTGAAGCCCCATGGAAGGGAGGACACTGATAGGATTAAAAAAACGTTGAATGTGTAATGATATACAAGTGACTTAGGCGAAGTTATCTGATGGTGATTCATCAAAGCTAAGCATAGCTTAATTTTGGTTCAAGATTGCACAGGAAACCTGGATTTTTCTAGCTGCTACCACTATTTAGAATGTTGATTTACCACATTTGCGGTGCATCAGTTATTTTTTACGACAAAATTGGCAAATTCACGATCCAAACGGAGATGGCAGTTAGAAAATTATTGGATATTGGTGCAATCTTGCACCAAAATTTTGCAGTGTACACTGAGGGGCAGAATATGTGAACCTTCGCCAAAAGTTTTCACTCTTCCGGCAAAACATAATCGAAAGCATTTACACTCGTCAGTTACTGAATTTGTGTACCAACGTGATATGCGTAATCCGATCACTGCCGAGTGGAAATGCTTTCGGTAACGTCGCAAATAAGACGAATAAGTCTCGGAGGAATAGTTGCAATATTTAGAAATGGTTGACCTGTCCTGACCCTGGTTCTGTCTTTCCGTGCATGCCTAGCTTGAGAAACGGTGTTTAAGGAAATTTCCTTTGGATTCCCTCAACCATTCTTTGTACTCCTATTCTAAGAAACTGTGGCTAAATTAATTGTAAGCATCTATATTGAAAAGTTATTCAATTGATTTTTCTACATAAAAAGTCACAAATACAGAAAGAACTATGATAGACTTCTGGTGATTTAGTCTTGAGATATAGCTTAAAATAAATACTTGAGGAATTTGTTAAAATTGTGTTCTTTGATATAAGAGAAGCTGCATATTTCCCTCCGATTTTCTGATAATTATAATAAAAATGTAAAAATAAATTTATATTGTACATATTTGAAATTGTTTGCGAAAGTTAATAAGTCCAGATGAACAAAGAGACTTTATCAGATCATTCTGATCAAAATCGAATGAAATTTATTTAGAATGAAAGGCTTTCGCATGTATAGTAATTACTTATTAGCTTAAATTTAATTACTTAACAATGTTAAAATTTGTTTATAACCTACGACACATAAAGCCTTTTTGTGCATGCACAATATTAACGCACTGTACAGTAGCAGTTGAGTAAGCCTTTATTTTTTGTTAAATTTATTAAAACTTTTATTTAAGAAAGCCACTTGTGCATAAATTCGTTAGATTTTGTACGATTTTAAAATTTCACAGATATTTTTAAGCTAAACTAGTTATTTATAAATATTTGTACAAATTTGCATATTAATTTAAATTTTATCAATTAAAGTAAATAAAAAAAACTTAGTTTTTCAAATGTATAACATATTTTAAGAACTGCTATATATTTATTATAAAAACAGTCTATAATTAAAATATAAATGTGGCTTCTAATATTATTTAGTAACATAAAGTAATAACATTTTAATTAAGTAAATAATGATGCCATACTCTTCTAGATTTCCATCTGATACATAAAAGAACAATACTTTTAATCTAAGACTCAATAACTATATCCAATATCAAACAATGTGAATTTGTGGACTTTATAGCCGATATTCATGAATATGACAGTATAATTAACCATATACGAATACTCCTTACTTAGCATTTTCTACTTGACTGCCTTAAACTCTTTACATGTCTTTTTTGTATTTACGGATTAAATTCTACTATATTAAAACGTATGTTCGAGAAAAAATGTTACAAAATGAGCTAATATACATGAAACTTAATACCTTCACTTTGTATATAACATTTAATTAAAAAAAATTATGGGATAAATGTAGAATAAGTATAAATAAGTTCATAACGAAAAATTGAAGTTTGAACAAATTATGAACAAATAATTTTGGTAATTTGTAATAAATTTAGTGGACTCTTGTTCAATTTAAAATGATCAGAAGGTGAATTCAGATAGTTAAAAAAAGGTTTTTAATTCGAATACTTCTGATTTTTTTATGAAAATTGCTTTTTTGGGTTTAAAAATTTAATTTTTTTGTTACGTGTAAACATTTTTATTGACTCTAATTATTTTCAAAAACATAAACGACTAATATATGTGTCATGATTTAATAGTCATGTTTTACGTCCTGAGTTATAACAAAGTTTAGGAACTAAAAATAAATTCTTTCTCATTTTTACTCCTCCCCGATTAGTACTTCAGTGCCCATTTGACACCGTAAGTTCCTCCCACGAAACTGATTCCCCAATCACGGATGGGAAAAAGTGAAAAGAGATTTATTTTTATTAATTAAACTCCGCTGGACACTCAAGGCGTGAAACATCTCCAATTCAAATATGTAATAATTATCTGCATATTTGATAGACATTAAAATTCTAACAGCAAGATCAAACAGTAAAATTTAAAATATTTTTTCTTGTTTTTACTTTTTTTGGCAAAAAGTTTTCGCTTCGTTTTTTAGATACGCTAGTTTAAAAAACAAAAAATTTATTTTTATTATTTATTTTATTATTATTTTGACAGTAATGAAAATAATTAAAAATATTTTTTTAATATTGTTTTTTACATAATTATCGTTACAGTGAAACTGAATTTAAGATGAACTGACGTTAGAATTGAAATAGTAATTTTAAAGAAAACTTTAAATTTTCATAAATGTATTATTTTAAGTATTAACAAGAGTCCGCTTGTAGTATTGTTGTATTTATTGTCTGAATTTTTTGGTGTATGAATAATTATGCTATTGGTAATAAAAATATTGATTTACATTTGTGTTTGTATTCATATTACATTAAATAAACACAAACATAAAATTTCGTTGTAAAACTTAAAATTTTAATACATCAACACTGCATAGGACTCTTGTTTAAAAATTATTTATTTGCTCTTTTTTTAATATTGTCTCTATAAAAAAACATTACAAGTACAATTTTTAAGCTTAAATTTACCAGAAACTATATTTTAAAGAAAGAATTTTAAACTGTGTATGATTCAACTTACATATTATTAAAAAAATATAAAAATAAAAATCTAATAGGAATTTTTTGCAGAATTTAATAATGCCCACTTAAATAGACTGTTGCCACTTTAATCACCCAAATAAAAGAGTAATTTAAGTACTGTTTTTTTTATCTCGCTTATGTCATTATAAATCTTGCTTATATGTCACTTAGTTTACTAAGCAAATAATCTATTTTAGTCTTCTTTATTCTTTATTTAATTCACTAATAGAAATAAAAATACATTTATGCAGATGATTTCGGATTTTATAATAATTAGACTAAATTAATAGCTTACTTTTTTTGGCAAGTTTTTTTTACAAATAAAACAACTCCATTGAAATCCGAAAGTTTAATTTTGAATCTTCTATAACTCCCATCGCTCCATGATTCATTAAGTATGTTTGAAACAATATTTCTAGCTTTTAATCTTAATAAAATTTTTAAAAAATAAACAATTAACCCACACATTCCAAAAAAGTTTCCACACAAAATAAACGACAGGTAGCACTAGTGAATGTGTACAGCAGACCAAAAATCACTGGAATTAGTTCCAAATAAACCGAAGAAAGATGTGTAAATCCCAAAAAAAGTAGGTAATATATTATACTTGGAGTGGCTGGGAGCCCAGTCGGTTTGGCATTCGCCTATCATGCGGAAGGTCCCAGGTTTGGGTCCGGGCATCGCCAAAATAGCTGCCGACCTATAAACGGCTCGTGCAGCCAAAAATGCCCGACGTATAATACCCCGTGTAAGGGAGTGCACGTTAAATATCCTTCAAAGTCCTAATGCTGCGTACGATGTCGCCCTTAACGGTTGCGTTGGTTGCCTATTCAGGTGTTGGCTCGTCACCTGACTGTGGTTCTAAAATACGACGCCCGTCGCCAATAGCCCTCGTGTAGCTCTAGTGCGACGATAATTCAAACCTACCCCCCCCCCCTTAATTTGTAACTTTCAATACTAACATTTGACTTATAATTTAGCTATTCTTAAAACTGTAGTCTTAACTTGACTGCCAATATCAGAAAATATCAAAAGCTATTACTTTAACATAATACGGGTGGGAAGTGCAATGACAAATCTTTTTTAAAAAAAGTCCAATTACCAGTTGAACCACTTTTCTCATCAAGGAAAAATTGAGAATTGTTAATGTTATTGATAAGAATAACAGACATGATAAGAATAACAGACTACACTCCATGCCAACCTAATTTGGGTAAAAACAGAGTAAAAAGGAAGAGAGAAAAGCGTGGTTTTTCCACTTGTTGGAAACTCTTGTAAGGTAATATTTACATACAAATTGTTCTGAATACAATGTAACCAAAATACACTTTTCATTCTGATAAAATTTCTAAATTTTCTCAAATAATATTTAAATCTGTTAGACCTTAAACGAAATTAATGTTTTAAACATGATTTCTGGTATTTTATGGAACTCTTTACATCCGTAGAAGGATCTTCTGCATAGGATATTTCTATTTACCCAACTTAGGTTGGCTCTTGTACCGATTATTTTAACAGAATAGAAGTAACATAATATGGAATTTGATCAATAAGTTTGAGCGGGGATAGGGGTCGTAGTTGTCCTGATTTTCCTGAAAATCCTGAAATTTCTTTTGGTGTCCTGAATTGTCCTTAATTTTCACACATTGTCCTGAAATTCCTGAATTTTTTTAAAAGTACTTACAAACACAATTTTTTAGCAAAAAAATCGGTTTGATGTTTTTTACAGGGTTGCCGCTGTAGACTATTTAGGCTATTAAAGCGATTATTTTGAAGGGAAAGGGATTATGGTGGCTTTTTCCAAACATTTGTTAAAATCAACTATTTCAGTATTTAAGCGTCTAATTTTTTCAACCATCCTTGACTATTTTAGTTTTTTGTTGTTCTTTCTGTGTCTAAAAAAAACAGAAGAAAAGCTAACATTCCCCCTCTCGGTCTGTATTTTCAATATCAGAGATTAAAAATAAAAAAAGCGTTATTGCCAATGCAATTGAAACCGCAAGTGATGTCTCTCACACACACCAGTTACATAATAATATGATAATATTAACATTTTCGCTTTGCAGCCCGCAGCCATCTGGGGTTTTTAGAATTAAAGAGGGTTAAACCTTTACTTTTATGCATGGCAATTGAAGAAGTGGTCGGCTTTTGCACCAAGGCCATAAATTTCGCACATTAACTCAACCGAATATTTCTCTATGATCGGTCTCTATCAATAAAAACTACACTTAAATTTTTCATTAAACAACAAGTTTAAGTATTAAATTTTAATAATAAAGTAAAAAAAATAACATTTGAAGATAAATTAAGATTAGGAAACACTGAGCTGTCTTCAAATATCGGCCAACGGCCTGTGCTATCCCCCTGATCATCTTCTCCGGACTAAAATTTCGCATTTATAATTGCTTCTTGATCTACTTATTTTGCTGCCTAGTAATTTTTATGAAATCCACCGATGACATCACACTGCTTTGTATTAATTGACAATTTTCTGGCCCTGTGATCGGAAAAGTGTCTCGTTATTAATAAAGCTCCATTTCAGGCCAAGTTGGACCAGCCAGAATATTTTCTTCTGATCAATTGTCCGTTAGTCATGAGCTTGTGAAAACAAGACTAGCTTGAAATGTTATAAAATATTTTTTTCACAACTTTAAAACTTTTTCAAGCATTTTCATTACTTTTGCCTATCCTGTACAGGGATTGATTTCTGATTTTTGACAGGTTTAAGTTTTAAAAAAATGGAGTCGGCTTATATATGATTTATGCATTCAAGATATTATGCTAGTAGTAATTTTAGTTTTTGAATTTTCTTGATTTTTTAAGTGAGGCTTGAATTTTTTTTCTGAATTAGAGTATGAACCGTGTATAGCAGTGTCAGTAAAATCGGGATTTATGCTTAAAAAGTACTGTATTTTATTGCATAAATAATGTCCTGAAAATGTCCTTAATTTTTCTTAAATTCTTGTCCTGAAATTTTGTGTTGTCCCACTACGACCCCTGTTGTGAATTTCGTGAGATTTAAGTTTGTACTCGGGCTATAATATTGAGTTACTACTGGTAGCTCGGGTGCATGCATGCCGTAGAAATACTAACTAAAAATTCAGCAGTGATATTTTATGTCACGAGTATGCAACACGAATATGCAACAAATGATTACGATTTTACAGAAAATTTTATTATATAAATGTAAACTATTACGTAAAAATAGTTTAATAATATATAATTGTAGCGGTACTACAAGTAGATAGATGTTCCGCAGTGCCAAAAGGAGCAGTCGAAAAGGTTCAATTCAGAACCATCCAACCAGACTTTGTATTAAAAATTATTATAGCAGACTGATAAATAATAAAAGCAAAGACTATGTTTTTTGTTTTAATGAGAATTTTAAGCCATCCCGGCAGCACAACGGTTAGGGAGCTAGCCTTTGGAGCACCTGAGTTCGGCTTCGAATCCCGGTAAGGCGTGGATGTTAAAAATTGTCCCGAGTATATGCGGAGTACGTGCTCGTTAAATCTGTTTGGTCCGAATGTCCTAAGGGCGGTCATTGCGCAGTTTTCCACGGGTACAGTAGGGTGGAGTGAAAAAGAAAAGTTTTTTATTTAACATTTCTAATAGTGAAAAAAGGTTGTTTCACATCTTACTGAAACATGATATATAATTTTTTTAAAGTTTAATTTAAATTATCAGGTTCCACGTCGAATTTATAAGTACGAATATGCTGGCTATACAGTAGTGTAGGACGAAAAAAGTAAATTTTTGAGTACTAACTTCTAATAGGGCTCAATAGTTGCGTATTGTAATACTGATTAATGGAAAAATAAAATAAAAAAATTCCCAATTAATATTAAGTGTTGCCGCAAAGCGGTTGAAGTTTGAAAAAAATGCCAAAAATCGACTTGCCGCCAAAATTAACTGATTACACTTCGAGCTTTTAAAAAAGAATTTATATCATTCAGTTATGTATTGTTTATAAAAAAAATATAATAAAAATTCGCTTTAAAATTTTATACTACCGAAAAAGTGTTTAAAATACACGATTTTTCATAAAAAACTTTTCTTTTTCACTCCACCCTAGGGTACAGGTCTCTGGAGACTATTTCCCTCCCCCTCAGGGACATGTCTAATTTGTGGAGGTAGCGCGCGATAAATGGCAGCATCTGTCACGTGTGAGTGTTGTGTCTACCATGACGACGAAGTCTGGTCCTGACGAAGGTTTATAAGCGGGTCTCTGACCAAGCACACAAGCTTGAAAATATGTCTACCAACCAACCATTATAACTCGTTATATTTCTTCGATCATAATATGGTCCGATGCCTTTGACAAGAAAAGATTACTTGAAAGTACGCTCATATGGAAGATAATTTAGACAAACTGATAGTTAGGAAAAAACATTGCACAAAATCTATTGCACTTTCCAATGCACTCAACTCAAGCACCCCCCCCCCCCCTAAAACAAATCTAGTTTTGTTAACTTTCAATACCTAGGCAGCAACTGGTCCTCAAAATTAAGCAAACAATAACCCAATCAAGATTTTATACAAAAAACACAATTATTTCAAAATATCTTAAAAACAGTCATAGTTTGAGCAATGAACAAAATGTGTGTTAACTGTTAAATCGTGAGAGATTTCTTGTTATTATTATTTTTTTTTTTTTAGATTTTTCTAATTAGATTTTCTTTGCTTTTAATTTTTCGATAGAGTTTAATTTTTCGATAGAGTTAGTACTTAAAGATTCTAATAAGGGAAATTGTATATTATTCAAAATATCTGAAATAAAAACTGTACTCTTTCCATGGTGGAGACTCGTTTGGCTTTTTTTTTTTTTTTTTTTTGACAGATAAATCAAATTTTCTCTCCTTAAATATTTCTTAAGCATATCTTATAATTAATGACGCGCGTTTTTTCTCTTATTCCAAAATATCCGATAACTGTTAGGCATAATCAAAATTAAAAAAAAAACACTTGCACTATCCAAAAAAATATGCGTAACATATCAAGACCTGAGTACAGATCGAACAGAATACCTAAAATATAGTTACCAGAATTTTTTTTTTAATATAAAATTGAAAAAGGGCCACACAAAAAATCTAATAAATTTAGCATTGAAGCTGCTTTCACAGTGAAGCTCTTGGAGTTAATTTTTTTTTTTTTTTTTTTTTTGAAAATCAGAAGTTAAAAGCGGTATGGTATAGCAAAATTCTGAGAGAATTCAATCAAATTCAAGCTTTTTTTTTCTATATGCCTCACAAAAATACAAAACAAATAGGATTCTCAAGTAACGAAACTGTCAAAGATTCAAACTTCAATAACAAAACGGTCAGTTTCGGGCGGGTCAAACATCCTACCAATCAGATTTCACACATTTAGAATATTCAAGTTACTCTCCACTGTAAATTGTCTGCACTGAGAGAAATAAAAATAAATACCTGGTGTAAATTTACATCCTTAGACTTTTTTCCAATTCCGAAATCTAGCCTACAGCAGAAGAAAGCTTAAGGTAGGCGAATACCCAAAATTCCCCCAAATTCTAAAATTTTTACTATTACTTTAATCTTTTCCAAATTTGGCATGGTGATTTCAAATATAATGAATAATGCTATTTAGGCAGTTTTTTAAATTTAAATATAATTTATTTATTTTAAACGGTGTTTTTCAACTAAAAAAAGAGGTTCACTCCAACAAGCCTACCACATTGAATTTTCCTCCGATAAACATGAATTATGTGTTAAATTCTTCGTTTTGAACTGATCCGTGCAATGACCCTCTAGAGTTACAAACAAATCACAAGAATGTGTTTTACGACAAATTTTATGAATTAACTTGAAACAAACACAATGTGGCTAATCTAACGGCAGTGCCGGAAATCTGCGCAAGCGGATATCTCGACTTGAGAGCGATACGTTTTTGTGAGCAGCCAAGTAAAATATCGCCAAGTTGTTAGTTAGGGTTGTAGTGAAGGTTTAGGTTGTTATTGAATATCAAGAGTTTACCCTCGCCGAACGCGTGCGTTTATGGATTATAATAGAATTATTGGATTATGACACTGTCCAATTCTAAGCCTATTTTATTCTGGGATCAATTGATGTAAGACTTTACATAATCAGGCCAACACGACCCGCTTATAAACCTTCGTCAAGCAAGAGAGATACAACACACACACTTAAATGGATCCATCTAATTTTTAGAGACAGGCCAACTAGAGGATCCCCAGAATTGACTTGTCACATGTATTGATTTGGTATGGTAACTTGGAGGACAGTGACCACGACGGATTTAACGTATACCAGTCATTTAGCAGGGCTTTAGAAATTATGGTTATCAGTTAAAAAAGCAACTTCCAGATCCGTAATACATTTTAAATTATACAGGGTGGTTATAAAATAACGATCGCTATTCAGAGTGGTCTGTAGCTGTAATGAATATTCCAAATACAAAAAACTTTGAGATACTTACTAATCAAGAAGGGGGGAAAAGAATGGTATCATAAAAAACCAACTCGTCTCTTGACCAGGGTTCTAAGTTACGAGGCGTAATTGGATGTGTTGGCCGTAATTAGCCATAATTGGCTGTACCTCGTAATTTAGAACCTTTGTCAAGAGACGAGTTTCTTATTTATGATTTCAATCTTTTTCGAAAAAAAAAAAACCCTCGTCCCTTGACCAGAGTTCTAAATTACGAGGCGTAATTGTTGGCCGTAATTGGCCATAATTGACGATGCCTCGTAATTTTGAACCCTGGTCAAGAGACGAGTTTGTTTTTTATGATTATTTTTTAATGATTATTTTTTAGGATTCTATTTTTTTTTATTCCATTCTTCCGCAACGAGGATCGATTTCATCTCAATCAACATGTTAATTTTTATTCCCAAAACCTTATCAACTTTGGGCGATAATAAGCCAACGTGACAAACTATCTTTCCCTTTCAGTATCCGTCTGCGCACGCGCAGTGGTTTTCCGTAAGAGAGCTGGATTTCCGGCAGATGCTGAGCATGCGCAGATGGTGCCGTAAGTGCAATGGGTTTAAGGAATTACCGTACTCGCAGCTACCAATCAACAAAATTTTTTTTCGATAAACTTACACTTTGACATTTTTTAAAACAAAAACTACTATATTTACACCAGATGTTAGAGGTTCATGGCACAGATGTATATTAAAATAGCATCTCTAAAAAAATTTCAGGTAAATTAGTGTAAAAATTTTTATGCTAGAAGTGTTAGCGTAAACCCCCTTTTTTAGTAGAAAAATACCGTTTAAAATAAATCAATTATATTTAAATAAAAAAAATTGCCAAAAAAAGCATTGTAAATTATATTTGAAATCACTATGCCAAATTTGGAAAAGATTAAAGTAATAGTAAAATTTTTAAAATTTTAGGTATTCGCCTACCTTAAAGCGAAAAATTCAAAAACACATAGCATTTGATGATTTAGTTGAATTCTCCGAGCACAGCAATTATGGACATTAATTGTAAAAACTGAACATGGTGGTTAGAATGAGACAGAGAAACTTGGCGTGAAAAAAAATGAAACCTTCTGAAACTTGAAATATCGAAATGATAAATGCAAGCAAACCTGACTGTGCCCTGCTCTTGAAACAGTATTGAAATTCAACAATTAAAAATTGGCAGTTAGATTGTATAAAATTTGAATAAATACAAGCAGATTCAAATTTTAGAAACCTGATTTTATTCAATAATTATACTCAAAAATCATTTGTTTTCTCCAATTATTGAAGCGTTTATTAGCTTCATTTAGTAACCCGGTTTTTTCATTGATTTTCTACTAAGTTTTATCTCGTCTCTTATGTTCCAACATGTTCTGTCTTACTTTGCAAAACAGTAGTAATTTATTGAAAGGTAACCCTTGACGAACTTTCCGAAATCGCGCCAAAGGCGGCCGAACACCCAAACGAAATTATAGGATGGGTTATGATAGGTTTGAATTATCGTCGCATTGGGGACGTACATAAATTACGTCACGCTCAGAGGGGGGAGGGAGGGGTATACGTCAACGTGACGGATCGTGACATGGAGGGGGGTAGGGGTATACGCTTGCGTGACGTAACGATTCGAAAATTTCCAATTTTGCAAGGAAAATCTGTTTTACATAAAATAAAGTTTTTGCGAAAAAAATTAAAAAAAATTTTAATGAGAAACACTTTATTTTTACATTTTTTTCTTTCCAAGTTAATTCTTTTTAAATAAAAAAATATGCATTTTTTCAAATTTTAGAAACAAAGAGAAATATTCGAAGCAATTGTTTCTTTGGGGGGGGGATGCAAAAACGTGACATAATTTTAGGGGGAGGGGTTCGATCAAACGTGACGCAGCGTGACACAGGGGGAGGGAGGGGTCAAAAAAGTCAAAATCTTGCGTGACGTAATTTATGTACGTCCCCATTAGAGCTACACGAGGGAGAGCCGAAAAACGTGTTTATTTAACACCGGCTGTTCGGACTTTCTTGTTGCATATCTCAGCATTACATTATGTAGACCGATATTATGCAACAAGAAAGTCCGAACAGCTGGTGTTAAATGAACAAACATGTTTTTCGGTTCTCCCTCGTGTAGCTCTAATGCGACGATAATTCAAACCTATCCTATCATTTCGGTTGGGTTATCGGCCGACTTTTTGGAGCGATTTTGGAAAGTTCGCCAAGGGTTACCTTTCAATAGATTTCTACTGTTTTGCAAAGTTATATAGCACATGTGAGAACTTAAGTGACGATCTTCATTTTATTCCACCCTCCATCGCTACCTATCCAGTTTTCACATCACATAATTTTCCTTTCCAGTGTTCGATGACGAAGAACTAGAAGACGACCCTGCTGCATTCGACCCTTTCGCGGACGTCCGACCAGGCCACACCCCTGACTTCTCCGCCCCCGAACCTGAAACGCCTCCGCCCCCACCAACAGATGAAACGCCCCCTCGTGGCCGCGCCCCTTTCTATCCAGTACTCTTCGACAGGCAGAACCGTGAAGGGAGGTACCTGGCCAGGGTACTAGGCGACGCCCTTATTCGGGGGCTGACCCAAGTGGCCAAGAGGAGGCCAGAAGACCCAGTTGCCCACCTGGCGACGTATCTCTATCAGTATGCGGCAAGGAACACGGGGGATGGGTCACAAGAAAGCAGTAGAGCTAAGGTAAGACCTTATGACTTAAGTCTTCTTCTTCTTTCTTATCTCTCTCATCTGGATCAGATCAATACCACCTAGATTAGAAGGCAGGCGCACTAAAAGCTTGGCGTCATATTAGTGGACCGATTCTGTGGTTTTGACCAATGATCATTCGTGACTAGATCTTGTATTTGAATGAATTTTTAAGATAAGATTAATCAAGGTGCGACGTCATCTTAAGATACGAAGTTATTGGTCAACAAATCGATATTGGTCTACTAGTGTGACGTTGTGTTGCTTAGTTCTTCGGCCTTCTAATCTAGGTGGTATTGATCAGATCCATGGAGGTCATTCTACCTTAACTTCCCCATCGCAAAATAAGGTGATCGTCGAAGATCCTCCCTCAAAAGGCCAATGCACGCCAAGAGATGCTGGGAGGTGGCCTCTTCGATGTTGCATCTGGTGCAGGTAGAGAAAGTCTTAACGCCACCGGAAAACCGCAGGGTTCTTAAACGTCCAGTGGACAGTCGGGCCAAAGTAGTTTGTTTTCTTTTCACCAGCAAAACCAATTGATGCACCTGGACCATTGCCTGTGCACCATGGGTGCGCTGGTGGCAGCTTCCATGAGATGTTAATGGAGGCCTTGCTTCTTGAATAAAGTTCAAGAAATATGAATGGGTTTATTACAGGCTAAGGGGGTCGCAACCCCTGATTTATTGTATTACAATCAGATATAAACCTAAATGAAGGTTGGTTCTGACACAAGCTTCAGTATTTCCCGGTTTAGTGTGCTGTGAATCTCAAAAGCCTTGATATAACTGTATCAGTGCTTCCATATGGTCTCTGTCTTTGTCCCGTGGATGTGCTCTCATTTGATGAAATCCCGCTCGGAGATCAATTGTATCCATGAAAAGATTCAGTTTTGATTTATGTAGAAGATCGTCGATATAAGGCAGTGACACGGTGTTTGGGGCTGTAACTACAGTCCTTACGATTAGAATGCAAGCCTGCCTCCTCTACACCCTCGTTTAGTTTTTCTGGAAACGGGGCGATTGCTATCTTTTCGTTTCCCCCACCTTATTTGGGTTTGGAGAGAAGTTGCGATGAACCAGGCAGCAGAGATTCAAGCAAGTAGGTTTAGAAAACGACGTTGGTTTAGAAAACGACGTTCACGTCTTTTCTTCGAAAACCACACGAGGTGGTGGAGGAAGCCAAGTTTGCGTTGTAACACGGCCTACTCAACTACAAAGGCCGAAGAAGCTCTCGCAAACAAGCTCAGGGACGGAAATTTTGACGTCATTGTTCCGAGTGACGTTTTTCCGAAGATGAAGACAACCTGTCCCGAAAATTGTTCGGAACCACTCGTTCACGGCCGACCACATTTTTGGGGTTCCGAATACGTCCGAACTAGTTTCTCGATCTTCGGCACTCAGAACAATGACGTCGAAAATTCCGTCTACGCTTATGTTTAGTAGAGCTTTTCTGGCCTTGTTATTGAAGTTGGCCGTGGTTGTAATCATACAGACTAAAGTGCTGAAAAAAATAAAAGGGCCAAGGGAGAAACTCATTAGTTTTAATAACCTCGTTGCTCAGACTTATGCAAATTTACCCACGATGACGTAAATGACATCCTTTTTTATTATTTTAGGTTGCTAGTTCCGAGGAAAAAGACTCTGACAAAAAACATGACCAATCAGAAAATACTGAAACGAAAACTCCAGAAAACTTAGAATCTGGGTAACTTAGTATATAATTCTTTCATACAAATTTACTATTTATAAAACCTTTTATTAAACATGCTGTCTACAAAATTTCTTTTCTTAACATATTCCCTTCTATTTCTCATATTTATAAATGCATTTTTGAAAGTTTTCTTAAAGATTATTAATTTTTCTTCAGTGATGAGAAAGTAAAAACGCCACTGGACGTTGTAGACGAGGAGGATTCGGAAGATTTTGAAGACGAGGATGATGACTTGTCACTGGAATTTGAAGATCACACAAAAATGAAGGTGATTAACAAATTAATTAAGTTTAGTAACTAATGTTAAATTTTTGTATTGAAGTAAATGAAGAGTAAAAGTTAAAAATCCCTTCACCGACCAGGAATTGGACTGGTTTTCCCTTATTCCTTGCCGAACCGGAATAAAAATAATTCATCGTTTGATTAATCGTTTAGTGACATCATTTAATTAATCTTATTGGAATGTAATAAAATGAATAATTCGTTAGATTACTTTTATCATTTTAATACTAATTTAAAGGCCTATAGGACACTAAATTTTCTCGATTGTAAAAGAAAACCTTCGCTATAACTCTACTGGGTGGCCCAAATAAAAGTGACCCCGACATGGAGCTACAAATACCGGGAAATGCTTGGCTAAAAAAAACTATTTGAAAATCCTCCTGGAAGCCCTTAAGTCGAATTCATAAATTATTCTACCGGATGTGGCAAACAAAAGCGGCTCCAACGTGGAGATAAGAATACGATAGAAATGTTGTCAAGTCAAAAACCATTACAAAAAAAGGTTTGCTAACTGAAACTATTGATCGCTTCAATATTAATCCCGAACAAACGCTTGACGAATTATTTTCCGGCAACTACACTATGTTTTGAGAAACTAGATAAAATGAAATATAAACAGGTTTGTAGAGCTGATCTGGCCCACTGGTGATTATTTTGGTCGTTATTTATCCTAGAGATTCGGACCCTTTTGTTTTTGTTAATACAAAACATTCTAAATTGATTACAAGGCACAAAATTTGCATTATGAGCAGTGGCGGATTTATGGAGGGGGCTAAGGGGGCTTTAGCCCCCTCCATGAGACCCAAAGTTATACTGGATAAAAACGATTTTTTCCCCAAGAATAAGTGAAATTGAAAAAATAAATGAAAAAGTTTCATCGGCACTCCAGCTCTCCCTGCTTCTGTTCTGTTTGACCCTGAACCCCTTCCCCCTTCTAAAAAAGCTTCGTCCTCTCTCAACAGACGACTTGGTACTTTTCTCTCGCTCGCTCTCTGCGGGGGGTCCAATTATGCCCCCCTATTTTCTGCCCTCCTTAGCTGGTCAAGCAAGCATTCTGAGTATGGGCTTTGGCTCGACTTTCTTTGAAAGGGGATGATTGGGATCAGTCTAGGATTTTTTAGATAATAAAATGTGGCTGCGAATGACGTTGACTCTTACTCTGATTGTTGTAGCTAGACATGCTTGTTCTTTGCCAAATGCCCATGCATTTGTGAAGAGGTTAGAGCCTCCTACGAATCGGTACGAACGATGCGGTTTGAGGGATACTTATTTTACTTTTTAGTATAAATTTGTAAATAATAATTTAAAGAGCAGACTTTATTTTAACCACAGTATTCTAATTTTTATTTTTTATAGCCCGTTTTTCTTTTATTTTTAATTATGCAAACTTATAGTTTCATATATTTTTAAATGTTTCTTTCAAAATTAAAACTGTTTTGTCCTTTGGAAATAAGGTAAGAAACTATTATTAATGTATAAAGTTTATTTATATTATTTTCGAACTTTCCTTTTCATTTGATTATGTATCAATTTAACGAGGGTAATTCTGAGAATTTTTAATTTCACCATAAGTACTTTGAAATCAAGTCACTGGGAAGCAATGGAAGAGAATTTATGAAAATCACTAAAGAGAATCAAAATTTTAAGTGAGCATATTGGATTGCACTTTGGCCGTTGCACTTTGGCATAGTGGATTGACTTTTTTGTAAATTTTTATACACCTTAAAATTTAAAAAAAAAATATATTAAAGTGTAGCATATAATATTTTTTCAAAAAAATTAATATAATGCAAACAAATTTAACTGCGACTTTTCAAATCAAATTATAGCAAAACTTTAATTAATGAATTACCCTTTCAGAAAAGTTGTAATGTTAAAAGAAATATTCTCATAATTATGTCATTTCTTCATTATTTCTTTTTAATTAAGCCTTTTGGGTTTTTTTTTGCAGATGTTGACGCTGATGTTTTTTTACTTTCATTTTCATTCTGCATAAATTAATATAATTATTGAATATGAAAATTATTTCTTCTACAATACGAAATTAAATATCACGAAGGTGATGGGATGGGCCTCCAGTTATAAACTCCCTCATCTTCATGCACTGCTGTACTCAATTTCTTAGTTTAAAATATGAATTTTACTTGTAATTAAAACACTAAAAAATTCAAATTTAACAAAGAAACACTTTATTGTATTTTTCTTAATTTAAAATTTTAATTGCCTAAAACTATAATTCCCTCCCGAATTTTTGTGTTTAAGTTTTCTTTTTTTTTTTAATTCTATTGAACCGATAGTTGTAGCTGCTTTTGAAAAATCCATGGAATGTCAATTAAAAATATTATATATTCAATTAAATACACTAAATACAATATAAAAAAATAACTTTAATTATATATTCAATTAAATACACTAAAAACGAGATAAATAACTTTGCATTGTTACATTTAATTAATTGTCTTATTATTAACTTTACAATATTATTTTATAAGTTAATTTCGAGCATTTAATAACTATTTAATTTGCATTAAATAATAAAAATTAATTTGCATGATTTAATAACTTAATAATTATAATTAAGAATTAGTAATCTGAACTAATTACCTAAATAAATACAAAATTAGTTTTTCGATATTAAGGACCAAAATCCCCCCCCCCACCCCTCTTTGTAGTTGAGCCATCGAGTTGGCCCCCCTACGCTGAAGTTCTAGATCCGCCACTGATTATGAGACGTGTTTATACAATGCGAAGTAAAATCTGAACTCGCCACTAGTCTATGAGTAGCTCTAATGTGAAGCTATTCCGATCCAATTAACTCAAAACAGGCTTCAGGCGGCTTCAAGAGTTTTTCTCGCCAAGCATTTCTCCGTATTCCCATCTCTAGATCGGGGACGGTTTTGTTTGCCTCACCCTGTATTACTTTTATCATTTTAATACTAATTTAAAGGCCTATAGGACACTAAATTTTCTCGATTGTAAAGAAAACCTTCGCTATAACTATACTGGGTAGCGCAAATAAAAGTGACCCCAACATGGAGCAACGAATACCGGAAAATGCTTGTCTAAAAAAATACAGACAAGCCTCCTGGAAGCCTTCAAGTCGAATTCCTAAATTATTCAAGCCTTCAATGATTTTGCTTGGTAAACCTGTTTTTTTATTGATTGGTTTGATTGTTACTAGACTAGAGCTGTATATGGACGATTGGCAAGCTTAGTCCGAGCTGTCTAAGTGAGCGTGGATCAGATAAGTGCGCATGTGAAGAGGACATAGTTACCGGCAAATAATTCGCCAAGCACCAGAGACATAACATAGAGTGGACTGCGCATTGGCAAACCTAAAGTGTCCTAAACATCTAACTTACACAGTCACATGACTGTGTCGCATTTGGCTCGCATGTATGGCGAGTTTACCATTTGGCGAGTTTTTCCACAAAGACCTGAACACATGAGGCAGACAATCTAATAGTATGATAAAGTAGCTCGGAAAGGAACAAAGATGGATCACTATTTAAATTCATTCGCTGTTCAATTTAACAATTGTTCGACTTTTTAAATATATCAATAACTCAAAAACTACGATACCAAAAACAAGTTTATTTTTTTGGCCAAAATGTTAAAAAAAATCGTCTGCAAAAACATTAAAAATACACCAAGCGGCTGTGATTGGTTGAAACCCACGTGACTTGGATATCGATGGTAGTCTCCTCTTCGGTTTGCTAGCTGATATTCAGGTCTGGCGACAATTTGGAATAGCTCATAAAGAAACGGTAGCGTTAAGTTGCCATTGTAGCAACCTTTCCCCTCTTGGCGATTTGTGATGTTTAGGACATAATGCTAATCTGCAAGGGATGACGGTTTTTTAAAAAAAACCGGTTTTCCATTTTCCATCGGTTTTTCCCTAAAAAACCGGTTTTCGGTTCCGAAGGGCCTCATACAAAAGAACCGGTTTTCAGTCAAAAGCGGGACCACCGGTTTTTGTTAAACCGGTTTTGGTTTTCCATCCCTAAGCTGCTTTACTATGAATGCGCAGTCCACTCTATGTTATGTCTCTGCCAAGCACTTGATGGGTTTGATATTGAAGCGATCAATGGCAAACCTGTTTTTGCATTGATTGTTGACTTGGCAGCATTTCCTGTCTAATCCAATTAAGAGTTCTATAATAGGGTAAAGAAACCTAGTTAATTTATAATGTTGATACTGAGAAAGGAAGTACGCCCAGGACAAAGGCGAAAATCGAACCCGCACCCGTTACAGCGCGCTGGCTGCTAACGTTATGGCCTACGATCCAAACCACTTGGCCATCGATCCAACCCTACACGCCACCCTGTAATGCCTCCGTGTGGGTCCATGGTGCGGTTGGTATGTTCAATCTCTACCCTACTATAGAACTCTTTGGTCTCATCTCTACTTCTAAGCCGGGTCCCTTTCATTTGGGCCACCCTATACTAGTTGTACTGACTCTACCATTATTGTAAGTCTTTATTGAGTGCCTCTTTTTGCTTTCAGGATGAGGAGGGTCAGACGGTGCTGCACTTCGCCGCCTCCCGCCTTCACCCGGACGGCAGCTTCCGGGGGCTCCTCAGCACCGCAGAGGTGCTGCTCGGGGAACGAGACGCCCTCTACCGGACGTGCAGGTAATGAGAGATGTAATCGTTTCACATGAAACGTTTCTTTAATGAGGAATGAACCGGATGGACCGTGGTTCTCCAAAGCAAGGTGCCTCAGTGCTAATCCAATGGAGAAAAAGTTTTTTCTTCCACTCATTTCTACGGCTGCATTGAATATTTTTTTACAAGCGGGTTTTCTTTTATGTGATAAATGTAGCTTACTTGCAGGTTCCAACAATCCAACTTTTTGATATTGTTTCGGAAATTTTTAAAATTTCTAATAACTTGTTTCACGCAAAATAATCGAAGCAATTCCACAAAGTGGAAATGTAGAGACCTGTAAATTGTCCACATTTATCATTTTTTAAAAATATCATGTGTAAGGAATATGGAATACAAACGGAAAAATGGCGATTAGGAGATATTTTTATTCCCATTGAATTAACATTGAGGCACCTTGGTTTGGAGACCTGCGGTCCAGTGAGCTCATTTTCCCTAAAGTCGTTTCACACGCATTGCCACGGGTAATGTTCGCCGTACTTAATGGCGGATGATCGAAGTGGTAATGCGAAGTCAATCTGTCAATGGATCTTTCTCATGCAATTAAAGCCGTGTAAATAAGACAAACTGTATTTTATTAAATATATTTTTAATAATTATTGTGTGATACATACACCTTTGTGCAATTTCACTTATGGGGTAGGTAGGGGTAGGTACATATATATTTCGGCTTGTGTGCTTGATCAGAGAATCGCTTATAAGCCTTCGTCAAGTAAGACAGACACAGAGAGAAATTTACCACCACAAAGAAAGGAAGTACTTAAAGGGCGAAGGTGGGAATCGAACCCACACCCGTTACAGCCCGCAGACTGCTGGCCTGCGATGCTAACCACTCAGACATCCGGGCACCAATTTCACTTATGTTAAGCAAAAACCGTGTAAATAACTGTATTTTAATTTCATGTATTTTAATCACTGCATTTGTAATAATTATTGTGTGTTTACCTTTGTGCAATTTCACTTATATTTCTTACTACACCTATGCTTTTGCTTTTCTGCTAGGAAAGTACAATAAAGGTAAAACAACTTCTACAGGATTTATATCGCATTCCTTATAAACATTGATCAAAACAACCACTTTAGTTTAATTTCTCAGTCAAAATTGAGCAAAAAACAGTGGAGTATCAGAATTTTTTTTAGTTTACTGATATTTTGAGGATTTACAGCATTTAGCATAAAAGAAACGAAACTGAAATTTAGTGGCCCCTTAAATTTGGGGGCACTAGGCCCTGGCCTAACGGGCCTTATGGAAGAAGAGGCCCTGCTTATAAATATAACTTCTATATATAGGGTACTTATAAGTATAATTCCTGTATGCAGGGTACTTATAAGTATAACTCCTATACATAGTTCACTTATAATTATAACTCCTATATACAGGGGTACTTATTACTTACTCTTATTATATGGGTACTTAAACTAACTATTAGAATTCAACTCCTTTATAGGGACGTGGCCATAGATTCAGGCCAAGAAGAGAATGCAGCGGAGATCGACTCGTACGTGTGGGAGGCGCACATGCAAGGGCGGACCCCGTTCCTGCGTATGCTGCTGCATGAGGGGTACGAGCCCCTGCTGCGGATCAAGGATGCAGCGGGGAGAGAGCTGCACGCAGCACCGCAGCTCTCGAGAGCCGGGGCTGCGTTTCTCAGGGAAGCGGCGGATTTCGTGGTGAGTAGCTTTGATCCAATAACTCGTCACTTATGTTCCCACATGTGCTATTTCACTTTTGCACAGCGGATCAGATTTACTGTACGGTAAACACTTGGCGAACTTGCCGAAATCGCTCCAAATGTCCGTATTCTGGCGAGTTTTGACGTCACGCTCGCTCTATGCTGCGCTAATAAATAATTTTCAGATAGGGTTGCCGGAAAACATTATCGTTGCGAAGTGAAAGAATTCGAACCATCAGTCGAAGTCAGATAGGTTGCCACAAAAAAATTATTTATCGCAAATCCAAAACAATCGCGCCAAGGGTTACCGTACTGTAAATCTGATCTGTTGTGCAAAGTGAGATAGCACATATGGGAGCTTAAGTAATGAACTTCTACTAGAGTGTGGCGTATGAAACGGCTGTAGGAGTGGAAGGACATTTAATGGACTTGTTTCACGTTGTACGCGAAGAAAACAAAACAACCAGTTAAGTCGCAGTTTGGAGCGCGTGACATCAAAAGAAACCAATGAGCTTGTTAAAAGTATTAAGGAAAGAAAAGAAAACAGCCAACGAAATCGCAGTGTGAAAAGAGTGACATCATAAGAAATACTCTCATTGACGAGCTTTGTAGAAGAACGTGCTAAGTGGCAAAGAGGTGAAAATAAGATTAAAGTTTTTTTTTTATTTACACGTAGATACGTTGAAAACGGCACTTACAAAAGGCAAGAAAAAAAAACTAAAAGTTTATGATGAAAAGGAATCTTGTTAAATTTAATGTTTATTGATACATTTTTTTTTTCAAAAATGTTATTTAGCATGTTCTTCCACTAATATCTTCAATTAAAAAAATATGAAGAAAGCGGTTGCTGATGATAGCTATATAAAAATTCTCAATTTTAGTTTCTGTTTTTTTTATCTTTGTATGTCTTTTTAAATTTGCATTATACCTTTGTAAGAATTACATTAGGCGTGGATGCAAGGAAACTCTAAGCCCCTACGATACAAAGTCTCTTCTTTGTTTGCGAACTAACAACTCTTTTTAACCAAACCCCATTTAAGACAGGACTGTTTAAATAAAGATATCCATTGGTGGCATATTTTGTTTAAGATAAAGATTTTTGTACATTGCTTATATATTCTTCACCGATTTTCTAGCAGGCCATGAAGACAGAGTACTGTCACACAATTGGTTTTGTTTTCATTATTACACTATGTTTATAACATAAAAAGGAGACGCTTTTATAAAGGCTATTCCCACCCATCTATCGGATTATGCCTTTTACCTGTTGATCATAAATGTCGTTTGGAAACACACTAAGAGACAGATTATGTTGAAAACCTGATTGTTTTGGCACATAAATCCCCTTTAACACCATCACAATTATAATTGTGTGGTGCTGCTATCTATAAACAGAATGGGAAACTAAAAACAACCCTGGGCATCACTAAATACTACTCAAAACCGAGTTTTAATATGGTTCACTAAAAATTCCATCATTTGTTTAATATCCTATACTGAATCCTTCAAACCTACCTAAACTGTAATTGTTGTCTGTTGGCATTCGAAAAAGGCAAGTTGGCAAAAGGCAAAGGATATACCTTGTCTATCTTAAATGCGAGTCTTGAAAGCATTTTCCTCCCCCATCCCGCATGTGGTTTTCTTCGAAACGGCGTGAGCGTGTTTTTTCCCCACCGTACTTGGGTTTGAACTGCTTGGATTGTCAACCTCACAACAGAACCTCAAACGCGTTAGGTTTCGAAAAGCGATGCTCCCCCCATTTCCTAGAAAACCAAGCGAAAAGTTGGGGGAAGAAAGTCTTTTCGAGGCTCGCATAGTAAATAGAAGGGGTATAAAGTTGGCAGGCACACCATAATAAGGTTTCAAATTTAAACAGTTATTAAAAGATACATTAATAGGATTGTAAAATTGTATTACTACTTAATATTTGTCTAAAAGTGTATTATTTTATATAAATAGAGCATCGGATGATATGGATTAAAATTAAAAACAATGTTTTCCCTGTGCCCTTCTTCCCCGCACATGATCGCTGACAATTTGTTTTGATTAACATCATTTAAAACAAAGCGTCAGCATTTATTGTAAGAAGTTCAATGAAGAAAGATTCATAAACAACCATAGGTAAATTGAAAAACCTAATTCTTATTTTTCTCGTCTAAAATTTTTTAATTGTTCTTTCCAGAAACGTCGCGAAGAGCTTCTCGGGTGCGTCCGCAACAACTATCTGGAAGGTGTGTGTCGTCTGGCGAAGGGGGACGCCGCCCTGGTCACGGCTAAAGGGACGCGAGGACGCTGTGCACTCCACGTTGCTTCCCTGTTCCAGAATCCAGGAATTGTCGGGGCACTCGTCAAAGCCAATGCGGCGGCTGTACATGTCACGGATAATGTAAGTACAGTTGAACTCTTAACTATCCGAACTCCAATTTTTGGAAGCGTTGCTGGATATAGGTTATTAAAGTAAATAAGATCTAAAATGATTACATGAAAAACAAAACTACGTATATATAAAACTGAAATAAGACCAACAGTTATCTATGGGTCGGAGACCTGGACCTTGAATCAAAAGCAAGAGAAGGTATTAATAACTTGGGAGAGAAAAAATTGAGGTGGTGTTTGGAGAAGGCGATACAATTTTGAAGTGGCTAAACTATTTGGAGAGAAAGACATTATTACTATCATAAAAACTAAGGAGAATTCAATGGCTGGGACATATGGAGAGAATGGACGAGAGCAGAGGCACAAAGAAAATTTTCTATGGGCAATGTCAGGGAGAGAGAGGAAGAGGAAGACCTAGAAAAAGATGGATAGATGATGTGGAAAGGGATCTAAAGACAATGAAAATTAAGAACTGGAAAGCGAAGACCAAATACAGGCGGCTTTGGAGTCGGATTGTTAGAGAGATCTAGCATGGTCCCGCATGGACTGTAGTGCCGGGGAGTTAGTTTTTTTGCTGGATATAGGAATTTCACTAAAAATTCCACCCGGCCAACTGTCATGGTTCGTTTTTGTTGGATGTCATGCTAGGGAATTTTTATGACATGACATCCTACAGAGAATAACAGCAACAGATAGGCCAGTATAAAAGTTTAAATGCAGCATATAAACTTTCGTGCATTAGATAGTACGAACGAACACACATTTAAACAGTTTTGTACAGAGCTCCAATTTTCTGAGGCGCGTTGCTGATTATCCGAATTTCAATAAAAATGCCACAAGGCCTACTGTCACGGTTCGTTTTTGTTGGATATAATATCTTATAATTTTTTTAGCATGGCATCCAATGGAAACGAACAGCAATGTGTGATTGTACAATCTGTCAGTCCTTCTGTCTGTCCCCCAATTTAAAAGAATGCACTACAAGTCTCACAGACCAGTGGGAATACGTCATATTAAAGCAAAAATTCAAACAAGCATACATCCCAAATTTCATTAAAAAATTTAAATGGTGTTTAAAAACCATTTAAAATTTAAATGGTAAAGTGTGTTTAAAATTTTAAAAAAATTCATATCTATTTATTTTTTTAAAAATTAACTGATTGAATTATGGTGACTGAAAGACTAAATCTGATCCACATGCTGAGTTAGTTGTATTCTAAGTCGCATGTAGAAGCAGTTGTACATGACTTTTACAAACCTACTTTTGTTTTCAGCTTGGTCGCACCCCTCTGCATTACGCGATGGCCGTAGCAAAGGTTGACCAGATCGCCAAGATTCTCATCAGTGGCGGGGCTCTCAAGAATATCAAGGATGTGGTATGTTTTGAACTCCGACGCTGGCATGACATGATATATTAAAGCAGGGGTTCCCAACCCTTTTGCACCTGCTTACCACTTGACTTTTCGAGAAATTTTGGCGTACTACCTTACCTAACTATTTTAATAAACGCATAATATTTACTCTTTTTTTAAAGTGTTCAAAGGTTTTTTGATTAAAATTCCTGAAAACACTTCGTATTTAATGGTCAGATATTTGCATATTTATAACATGCTTATAATAAAGGAGAAATAAAAAAATTAAATTGGTATGGATTTACAGTTTTGTTTATTGCCTATAGGTCGAAAAACATTCAAATAAAAATAGTACAAACTCGGCAAAATCCGATCCGATTAAAGATTTGTCTCTAAAATAATGTTAAAATTTAAAATAATGAGTTTGCATTCTACCTGCACATTCATACAGAAGCTATTGATAGCATCATGTTGTTCACATCACTCACGCGTACCACCTGAAATATCCCCGCGTACCGCCAGTGGAACGCGTACCTCCGGTTGGGAACCCGTGGATTAAAGCATCATGTCAACGCTGAACGCCGTTACAGGTTTTGTCTTCGCATTACCTATTCTATACACGGACATGCTTAACAAAAAATATTCCCGACAATACATTATCTATTTCTTAATCCAAAGTCTTGACGCCGGCTGAGCATGATCGCTTTGAGATTTAGTTGGATATATTAGCTCAGTGGTTCACCTTGTTATTTGACAATGGTTAATAGCCTTTGTGTAGCTGTTTTGGTTTAAAAAATCTGAAAATGTTTACTACATATTCCTGCTGGGTAAGTTATTTAAAAAAAAGACTTGCCCATCCAGCTTACCTTGACAAAAATTATTTTATAAAGACATAATTTAAATATTTACCAAACATTGATATTGCCGTAACGCTACAGTTAATTAAATTTGCATTATTTTAATTCTAAAATAGTATAGTTATCAACATCAACATCGAAATATTTTACAAAAATAGCAATTATTTCTTGAAAATAACCAAAATCTAGCGTGAAGTTAATTCAACTGAACCTAAACAAAAATTGAAACTTTTGTCTAGTTTTTAGCTTTCCATTTTGTCTATAGATAGCAGCACTACATATCGGTATCTTCTTGGTCTTGATGAATAACATGGACCAAATACGACATGTTCCAATTAAACAGGAAATATTTAAATGTGGATACACTTTAGAGGAGATTTTAGTGCACATTTGAGGAGAATTTAGGGTATTACCTTATAAAGATAATACATATCCGAGTTATTACTTTGCCTCAGAGTCCCTTACTTTAATTCCTAGGGGAAGTTGGTTGGTAGGTAGACATATATTTCAGGCTTGTGTGCTTGGTCAGAGACCCGCTTATAAACCTTCGTCAAGTAAGACATACACAAGTGACAGATGCTGCCATCCATCGCGCCACCTCCACAATTTAGACGTGTCCCTGAAGGGGAGCTAGGCCAGGTGAACTGCAGTATATAGACTAATGACTTGAATCATTGTTGTAAGAACTCAATCTATCTAACCTGTAAGAAAGTTTAGCAAAACACTAATTATTTTAGGACAACAATAATCCGGTTCTTTGTTGAGGTTACTGCAGTTAATCCGCCCCCGGCAGTCTAGAATTTCAGATCCATTAACTTCATACAAAACCAGGCTCAATTTCTTGCTCACTTTTTACCAAATAAATTTATTGCTCTATCAATTCACACCAAATTAGGTTTGTTTTACTCTATATCTGCTTTTACTAAATAAAAATATCGATATCAGTTAACGGCGAATGAGATAGAATGCCCACGGGTATCCAAACCAAGTGCATCTGTTTTAATTCACGGAAAAATGTATTTTCCAAGAGACAATTCTCCGGCTGTATTGAATATTTTTCAAACAGTTTTTATATATATGTAGCTGACTTACAGGTATCTATAATCCCGTTTTTAAAATTAAATCGAATAATTTTTTTAATAAAATTATTTATTGAACATTAAAAAAAACTGTTTAGAAAATAATTTACTGATTCGCCATTTCAATTTTATTAACAAAAGGACACTTTGGTTTGGAGACCCGCCTTCCTTCGGTCCCATTCACCCTAAATATTCATCAAATAAAATTCCCATTGCTCCTTTTCTACACTTATTAGCTTCCACACTACGTTTATAACGTAAAAAGTGGAAGGTTTTATAATCGTTCAGTCCGTCCGTCCGTCACCCACTTTCACAGAACGAACCAAAAGTCGAACAAACAAGTGAGATATGCCATATTGAAGCAAAAATCGGGCTATGTTACATCCCAAATTTCATTTCAAAATTTAAATTAGAAGTATATTTAAAATTTAAAGAACTAAAAATTTAATCTACATTGAAATAACATGCAAATTCAATTTTCATTCAATATTTTCACTGTTGCTATTTCGTCAAACGTACGAGAAACTTTATTTAAAATAAAAATAAAACCTTTAAAAGAATATTTATTTATTTGATTAATTCGGTTTGGATCGTTGTAATATCACAATTAGAGTTCTTTTGATCGTTCATTATAATGTGTGAAAAAATATGTATTCAGAATTCTAATTTTGCATAAAAATATGCAAAGATTCGCTTTCATTTTTAAAGCATCAATTTTACTAATTATATATTTTTCGAACTGTAAATTAAATTGCGGTGACTAAAAGATATTTATGGAAATAAATTGCATAATTATTCTTCGAATTTCAAAGAAATTTAGCAAACGATAATGAGTACTTTTTAATTTGCGAAGGAATATTAATGAAAATAGTTAATTTTATCGTTTGAAAATTTGAATTAGAAGTCCATTTTAGGCGTATTTCATTCTGAGGCGTATAAATAGTGTGTTTTCTGTGAGCATAAATATTGTGTGGAAGCTGTTTAAGTGACATTTTGTAACAAATATACTTCTTGTATATTTACCTACAATACATATTCTTTCAGAGAATGCGCACTCCCAGCTACTTCTTTATCTACAAGGACGAGATACTCAAGTTAGGGGAAGAAGAAGCCAGGCTCTCGTAGAAAGTTTTTTCTACAAGACTACTTGCTCATATTATATAATGCAAAGTATATTTATTGCTCACACTTGTTGTTGCAATATAGCCCATAATGTTCTCTGTACATCGAAAGTTAAATAAATTTGATACTTTGTTACGTTATTCTGTCTCCTTGTCTTTCAGTTTTAGTTTTTCAGTATTTAGCGATAAACGACCTTTTTCTTTAACTCTGTAATGCATGAAATATTTTTTCATCTCGAAAAAATATTTTTGTATCTTTAATACTCATATACATTATGGGAAAAATACTGCAAAAAATTAACTACATTGGAATTTAAATAATTTCAATTTTTAAAATTTCTGCCACATGGCAAAAACCAAGTGCAAAATTCCAATTTTGATAAAAAATGATAAGAAAACAACTAAATATATTTTAAAGTAACCCTCTTGAACTATATTTTCAAAGTAATTTATTTGTATTTAGTACTAATCTTATTATACTTTGAATACTGCCAAAGACGTAATTTCGCAACAGCTAATAACTTCACTGTTTAATTTTGAATGCACTTTTAGCACTGTCATCTAAGAGGGTTATTAGTAACTAAGACTTCAAAATGCAATGTAATAGATAAAAAAAACTCGGATTTGTCGAGAGGAAGCTCTACTTTAATAGAATAAAGTGGATTATGTTACTTGTTTCCACATGGAAACAGTATGCAGTAGAGGGTGAACTGCTTGCATTTAACCCTTTCAGTCCCAAAAATTTACTACACTACAGAAACATCTGATATTCACAAAATAAGCTTATTTTAGGTTAAATATAAGATTTCCATAAGAAAAAAAATTAAAAATTTTATATGGTTTTTGAAATAATGCCAAATTTTTTTAACTGTGGAAAACAATAAAATAAAAAATATATATTACCTAAAAACCCTTCGAGTTATATATTTTTAAGTATCTGACCATATTATTATAAAAAAATTAGTAATTATTTAAACCGAAATAAGTTTAAATTGTGTTTTAAATATGTGGAACTGAAGTGAACTTATCAAAAATCAGGAGAAACGCTTGTTGACTATTTTCTAAATAAAAAAAATAGTTCTGACTTCTATTGAGATTAATGTAAAATATTGTCTGACAGAACAAAGTATGAAGAATCGAATGATGTGTGTTTAGATGTCATAACGGGACATAATTTTTTTTAAAAATATTGAAAGTGATGATGCCAAATGGCATCACTGGGACCGAAAGGATTATAAAATAAATTATCTTGATCGAAATGCACTGTGAAACATTTATGCTGATTCCTGAATGAAGCATTTTTAATTAGAAAAAACATCACATTGACGGTAATAACAGAACAGGTATGCTAAGAGTTAATAGCCAAACAAACATTGCGTGTTTTAGAATGCGACCTATATTTAATGTATTATTTTCACACGCAATGGAGCAGATGAAAATTGGTATGGGGAAAATGGAAGCCTAAAACATAGTTTATCCATAAAAAAGGCTGTTTGTGAATTAACGAATTAGTAAGAGCTAAAACCTTTTAATATTACGATTTCTAAAAACCTTTAATCGATGAAACATAAGTAATTCTGTCAATATGGTTTCGTTGCAGGAAGAAAAGTCTACAACCCTTTTATTTACTTTTAGTCATGAAATTAACAATTTGAGTCAAAATCAATTTTTCAAATTAAAATTTTAATTTGCAGTTAAATCATGGAAGTTTTAATGTAGTAAACCCTGTATGGTAGACTCCGTTTGATAGAATATCCGCTGTAAACGGCCACATTTTTCAATCCTTTGAAGCATAAAAAAGATAAAGAAATAAAAGCTAACTTTATTGGTCAGTGGGACTCGATAGATGTCGAAACTATGCGTCTAGTTTCCGAATTCTTGACTTCAACAAAAAAAGAGCTACTGTATTTTTAATGCTATGTAACTTTTATTACTTCAAGAAACATTGAATAAAATTACGTATTATTTCAATTAGATAAGCTTTTGTAAGGCAAATATCATGAATATTCATTATTGCAATCATATCCCTCCAAAGTCCTTCCAAAACAGATAACAATACTGAAAATGCTTTCAACTGAAACTGCATATATCCATTGAATTTTTTTAATTATTTGGACACTCTAATTTTGCCATTGAAATAAAAACATATTACTAATTTTTAAAATATCCCGATTCTCTCCGTATGCACAATTTATCTTTAATTCCATAATAATTCTCACAAAATTGTATTCAAAAGATTCTATTTATAAAAGCAACAACGTAAATATAAATTTAAGTCTGACAAAAGACATTCCATGCCAGTGTGGCAAAACGAACTTATATGGTTCAAAAGTTCATTTTGTCAATATAGTTCAAAATCACGACAGTAGATGGCGCTCTAAGCTGACATTTATTTTTATTAGTTCTACTTTCCTGGAGAGAGAGGAATCGAGCTTTCATTCAAGAATCACTTTTGCTCTGCGAACCAATCAAACGAGACATAGACCACGTTCTACGGAATATTCCACAAGCATGTCTTGCGTAACAAAGAGACACCAAACTCAATGTGATATTCTTCATTATTTTTCTAAAACAAAAGTAGAGTTTTGCATCAAGTACGAACTTAGGTAATTTTGGTCATCAAAAAAATTATTAGCTTGTTACAAAATGAAAGTGCAATTAGATACTTCTGTGGAAAAAATGTTTTTACGAAATTCTATTCTAGAAATGACATTTGTAGTTTTATAAGAAAGAAATGTATATTCAACTTATTTATTTTTACAAAAAAAAGTGTTGTCACAAAACGTATCAAAATACAACATCAATTGGAATTCTACTGAAAAGTACATAAAAATGAAGAAGACATGGGAAATGGAATGAACAGGGTATGATTATAATTTAATAATCTGAAATACATTGTTTATAAAATTAAAATATTATTTAAATACTTTATAATTTTTTTTCGAAGACTATAGCATCATTACTCATTGTTCAAAATGTTATCTTAATATTTTTGACAATACTTAGTTTTAATCACTTGTAGTTTTATAAGAAAGAAATGAATATTCAACTTAGTATTTAATTTTTCAAAAAAAAGTGTTGTCACAAAACGATTCAACATACTAAGTCAATACAGGGCCGGATTTAAAGATTTGCCGCCTATAGGCTACCATTGATTTGCCGCCCCTGTCACAAAATTTTCTACCTTCGGAAATCAACCTAATTTTTTTTTTAAACCTAGCTGGCTAGCTGCAAAATAGGGAGGTATACAGTGGTGGCCAAAAGTGTGGACACATTTTGAAATTTTCATATTTTTCAACTCTGTGTGATTACAGAATATATTAATTGTATATCAAATTCAACAATTGTATATCAAATTAAAAGTAATTTAATCTTTATGAGGACCACTGTGTGCAGATCGCTGAAGCCGTCTATGAAACCTTTGGTCCCATATAATCTATATAAATGGACACACCATCATCCTCATCAAAGTAATTTCATGTAGAATTAAAAATAAATACAGTATTACAATATATGTTTTCAGGGGCGCATTTACCAATAGGCGTCAGAGGCGGCCGCCTGTGGCCCCAAGATTGCGAGGGCCCCCAAATTTCAAAATTAACAACAAATACCTAGACTAACAACTGTGTTCGAGGCGAAATAAAACATTTTTAAAAACTTGCAAGAAAAGAACAACTTTGGTTTCCAGCGAAAATGTACAAAGTTCTTCTGCAATACGGATGTCATTTTTTTTTTTCGAACTTAGCTCATTCTAATGCATTTTGAATTGCATTATATACTATGGAAGCCCTGTACTTTTATGCTGTGATGTTAAAAAAAATGAGACAAACAACAATGAGTACAACAACAGTTAATGTTTATTTGCAAGGAAATTAATTCATTTCAAACTCAAATAATTAAATTAACCCTCCCACCATCGCTTTTGATGGGGATATGCTATCCTAATCCGTCCATTCATATATGGATGAACCTTAACCGGGACCTTCCAAGAGTGCTAAATTAATTCAAATTTTTAAATTTGAAATTGCTGAATTTCCTTACAAATAAACTTAATGAACTATTGTTGTATCAATGTTTCTTTTTTTTAACATCCCATCATAGGGAAAAAATCATCGAAAAAAACAACAAACTTTGAAAGATTAATCTCGGAAACTACTGGATCTATAGAGACAGTTCTAGTATCATATTGTAGAAAGTTTAGTGTACTTTCAAAACGTTCTTTTAAAGATTCTTCAAAAATTAGTCCTTTAGGGTTATTATCGCCAAAATTTGAGAAAATCCGATTTTTTCTCGGTTTATTCGATTTTTTGACAAAGTTGCGTTCGGCGCTTGAGGTCCAAAACTTTGATTATTCATTAGGTCAACATCATTAACAAGTGTGCAAATAATCAGAACTACCGGATTTCACGCATACTAAAGTTGTATAAAGTTACTGGGCTATAAGGGCATTAAAAGTTTTAGTGAAATTCTTGTATCTTATAATATTTAGCCGAGTCCATAGTTCTTTTTATCAACCCCGATTGCGTCACTAGCATTTTATGCTCCAAAAAAGGGGAGGGGGAATCCCAATTTACAAACTGGTTCATCCCCATCATGCTTTTTTATTTGTACAAGTATTAAGGTTTTTTTTTAATTCTAACTCCTATTTGGGAAGGGGGGGAGGTGCGAGTAGCTCCAAATTCGGAAGCCGCCTATGGCCCCAACATCCATAAACGCGTCACTGTATGTTTTACGAATAAGTTATGCAACTAATAGTATGATCTGACTTAGTTTTGCAAGTCATTGAACTACCAACTTGTATTGCAATTTCAGCATAAGAGAATCCATTGATTGTGCTTGCTTGTTCAACTAAAATGAGCATAACTTTATTTGTAATAAAGATACTTTAATTCTGTTTTTATAGTGAAATTCTACATTAAATTACCTTCAATTTAATATTTAAATGTTTGTATTTAAGCGAAATTTAATAGATGCAAGAACACAACAGTTGAAACACATGAAACTTTCAAAATGTGTCCAAACTTTTGGCCACCACTGTAAGCTGTTTAAATTACCACAACGAATATAAAATAGAGAAAATATGTTTATTTGAAATACGATAGAAATAATTAGAAAATAGAGTGATAGAAAATCGGATATTTTCAGTTGCTGATAACTGAACACTTATTCTATCCTAACTTGTATGGTAAACATATATTTTCAGGCTTGTGTGTTTGGTCAGAGACATACAGTCAGAGACCCGCTGTTAAATCTTCGTCAAGTAAGACAGACACAACACGCACATACGCGACAGATGCTGCCTTCTATCGCGCGCCACTTCCACAATTTAGACATGTGTCTGAAGGGGAGGGAAATAGTCTCCAGTTACCTGTAGCCGTGGGGGGGTCCAGTTACCTGTAGCCGTGGGAAACTTCGCAATGACCGCCCACAGGACTTTCGAAACCAACATATTTAAAGAGCAAGTTCTCCACAAATACTCGACAAACACAAACATCCATGCCTGAACGGAATGCGAACCCGGACCCAGAGGCTCCAAAGGCCAGCTTCCTAACCGTTGCGCTGCCGGGTCAACTATCTTCACTTACCCTGGTCGCATAAGGTGTAACTGATGTGGTGGAACAACCAGCGACGACGCTTATATTGCTTTCCAACTGCGCTTTAAGGGGAGAACACAGTTAACTAAAACCAAAAAATCTAATTTTTTAAACCAGTATTTTCTAATAGATGGAAGTCCGATCTATCGAATGAGACCAATTTTGTATCGACCGGATAATTACTTCTTATACAAAATTAAAATTATAAAAATAAACAGATGTGCCACGCCCCCTTTAAGTTACTACTTGTACGCTTGTATCATTGGTATATTATATTATAAAATGAGAATTTTTTATGCTGATTTTTAAAACTATTCACTGGTTCAATGCAAGAAAAAATTGCTGACGGTTAACATGAAATTCGGTCAACACGAAATGTTTCGGAGGTCCCTTCAAGCTCGTGTTAATGGGATTGACTGTATTTGTTTTCTGCATTTTTCTCAAAACTATAATTTTCAACACATCGGTACACTTTTCTCTAAATCTATTAAACATTTCTCAATAGTTTTTTTTGTGTTATAAAACCATTTTAGATCTATTTAGGTCACCTCATTTAGTCTTACATATTTAAAAAAAAAATGTTTTATTATTTTACACTTTTCTGCGTTGAAAATCAGAATTTCTATGAATTTGGAATATAATGTTTTTTAAATAAAATTTAAAAATTATTTTAGGCACAAAAAAAAAAACACAGGAGACCAATATAAATTCAACTGTTTACTTGCATTCGAAACAAGTTGTACGAACATTCATTGTATATTTTTTGTACAAATGGTACCGAAAAATAATTGTATTTTTCTAAAATAATAATAATAATACAAAAATATTATTATTATTAAGATTCTTAGGTGTAAATATAATAATAAAAGTACAATTTATAACTTGGTGCAATTTTTTTTGTAACATAATTTTTAAATTATTTAGAGCCTTTCGAAATCAATACTAAGAATTGCTCATTTTTGCTGTCGCTAACTATGTTCTCCCCTTAAAACTAGCTCTAATTCGACGATATGCACTTCTGTTCAACACAATTACTTAACAGTGAACAATGTGATACACATTCAAAGCTTATTAAATTGATACAAAAATAAATTGCAATTTAATTACCGGGACCACTACTTTTACTGATTTGTTCAGAATTATAATGTAAAAACAAAAATTACACTGAAATCCTTATGTAAATACTAAATACAAAAAAAAAAAAAAAAAAAAAAAAAAAAAACAGAAACCTTCGAGGAAGATCTGGGTAAGAACTAAGTTGTTACCTCATTTAGACTAGATGTCTCCAGATCGACCGACTCTCTACTAATATTCCTTTTTTATATTGATAGCAAAAGAAAATGGAATAAAAAAATAAAGTTGACGGTTGTATTTGAAATTACGAATTTATTTGTGCTTTTTTTGTTTGGCGTCTGAATGCTGTTTTTTCTTCCCCCGTTTTCGTTGTAAGATATCCCAGATATAGTTTTCTTGACTATTTTTTTTCTTCTGTCTACACATTTTAGTAGAATTATCTATGTACCTTTACATTCTTTTTGAAAGCGAAATAATAGGCGAATTTCTTAAACTGTTCTACTGTTTTCTTTCAACTTCCAAATCGGGGGGGGGGGGGGAGAGAGAGAGAGAGAGAGAGTGCAATTGCATTCCAAGAGGCCATGTTTGCTACTAAATATTAAGTTTACGGTTTACGCATTGATTTAATGCAAATAATTTTTTTTCTTAAAAATATTGTTATATTTATTAAAAAAAAATTGCCAAATACCGCTTTAATTGGTGGCAAAATTTGCCGCCCCCAAAATTTTGCCGCTCTAGGCTACAGCCTACTCAGCCTATTTAGAAATCCGGCCCTGAGTCAATAGGAATTCTACTGAAAAGTACATAAAAATGAAGGAGACATAGGAAATGGAATGAACAGGTATGACCATATAATTTAATAATCTGAAATACATTGTTTATAAAATTTAAATATTATATAAATACTTCTTTTTTTTTTTTGGAGGACTATAGCATCATTACTCATTTTTCAAAATATTATTTTAATATTTTTGACAATACTTAGTTTTACGGTACTACTTTTTAAAAAAAAATCTTAAATTTTAACGTATTCACAATAAAATTTATACTTTCCTTAGAAGTTATTTAAAAAAAATTTAACTTTCTAAAAATGCTAAAGCTTTTTAAATACAAGTATTTGAAGCCAATTTTTTTCTCATTTACTTTAAACTGTTTTACATAAGGATTGGTATCCAAATTTGATTTATCCTCCGTAGTTATTTTGTAAAAAAATATTTATCTAGAAAATCCCACATTATTTTAGCATATTTGAAAATTTTCGATTTTAATATTTTTTATAAAAAATATATACTACTTTTGAAAACAATTTTAATACCATTTCTTAATTTAAACATACAAAATTCCTTAGACTTTTAAAAGTAATTAAAAAGGCCTTGGCGTTTTGAAGAACTTGTCATCAAGGAATTTTAATCACCAAGAAAAACGCATTTTAAGTTTTCATTCATTTGCATTTTTATCATACCTTTCCGCATAAAAAGAGGAATAACTTTTTAAAATCTATAGAAAACACTTTTAAAACTTGGTAGACTTATTTAGAAGATTCCAAACTTTAATTTTATTAAATAAAAAAAATTCACAATTTTTTTAGGTACTGTGCGCGTTTCCTTAATTACTTTTCAACCTTTCGACTTAAGAAAAATATTCAGTTAGTTTGAATTCTTCAGTTTTTCTTTATTATTTTGCATTTGCATAAAAGCGCAGTGTACTTAATTTCTCTATATAATATAAAATTGCAAATGTCAAACGCTTGAAAGCCACGTGACTTACGGGGCATCAGCCAATCAGAAACGTCAGAAACGCTGAAAGTAAGTGTGGCGGTGTGCTTGATTTGTGCCGGGGCTTCTTCAGGTTGCGTCCCGTGGCTTTGGTAGAGATCGTAGCTTATCGCTAGAGCTACGTGATGCCGTGGAGCAGTCCCACGGAAACTAGCCAGATTGTATAGATGAGCATTCCTGCATTGGCAGTAGTCTCATATTAGTCTTGCATGTTTGTTTGCGGAGCAAACAAATAGGAATTGCGTAGCAATTCCCGGGGGTGGGCGGGCGGTAGAAAGCAGGGGCCTAGTGTTACAAATATTTATGCACATATTAATTAGACACTGCATACTCCATTCTAACGGAAAATGTGGTAAAACCAATGACCATGCAGTTTAATAACATAAAATAAACCTTTTTGTGCATGTAACATTGTGAAAATAATCAAAATTGATTGCCCCTTTTCTAAACTGCTTTATTAAATATAGAAAAAATTTTCATATAATGTTTTATCAAAACCCCACACGTTCATAATATTTTCTCTCAAATTGTTACTGTAGAAAAAGAGGAGAACAAAAGTTTTGTTTTGAATACTAGGTACAATTAGTTTAAGTAATATACTCCATCAAGTTTCCGTTGTAGGATTTAAAAAAAAAGTATGAGTACAATTAATTTAAGTATATTAACCGACTACAATTAATTTAACTACGTACAGTTAATATAAGTAATATACTCTAATAAATAAAGAAGCAATACATTTAAGTACAATTTACATCTTTAACGATTAAGTATAAAAAATGCAATTTAAAAAATGAAGTTTAGATTATGAAATTAGGCATATGATTTTATAAATTTCATAAGAGCATGCGGTGCGGAAGGTCCTAGGTTCGGGTCCAGGTATCGCCAAAATAACTGCTGACCTGTAAAACGGCCAGTGCAGGCAAAATGTCCGACGAATGATAACCCGTTTGGGGGGAATGCACGTTAAATATCCTCCAAAACCTAAGGTCGCAGTGTTCGGCGAACTTGCCCCCCACCAAAGAAGTCAAGTCAAGTCATCCTCCAAAATCAAAACGCTGCGTACGATGTCGCCCTCAGTTGTTGGCTCGTCACTTGACTCTGGTTCTAAAATATAACGCTCGTCGTCAAAAGCCCTCGTGTAGCTCTAGTGCGACAATAATTCAAACTAAACTAAGTTAATTTCATTATGCTATTTTGGGTGTTAATCGAAAAGATAACTGTGCATCTAATTCCTTCTTCAATAGATAAGGATTGTTCGATGATAAATAACAAGAATCACTTGGAAATAAGTTTCAAATTAAATTTTGTTTTGATGACGAACATTTCACAAAAAATTATATCCTGGTATTAGGTATCAAGTTCTTATAACCCTTTCAGTCCCAATAACAATTTGGCATCATCATTTTAGAAAAAACTCTCTGATCTTCTGTAGCTATTTATGTGATACTATAAAGCACATCCTTCGATTCTTCACTTTTTTTTATTAGAAAATATTTTTTATTAAACTCAATAATACCAGCCCTAATATATTTATATTTTTAATTATGATCAGAAACATACTGCAAAATGGTATCACTGGGGCTGAAAGGGTTAAACAGATATGGTATGGTATGGTATGGTACATATATATCAGCTTGTGTGCTTGTTCAGAGAACCGCTTTAAGTAGATATATTTGTGCTGTTGTATCTTTATTCTTTTGCGCCTGTGCTACTTCTTTTCTACTAGATTACTCTATCAAAGGTGAAACAACTTCCACAGGGTTGAATCCGCAGAATTTGGTCGGTTGTAAGTTCATTCATTATATCCTCTTGCGACCTGGCGTCCCCATTTAGGGACATATTTTAAAACCTTCTCACAAAAAATTAACATGTTAATTAGTTCCGAAATTGACCTGGTCCGATAGAGGAAGATCCTAATATCAGTTTTCAGCCTTTGATTACAGGTATCTTTGATTACAGGTATCAGTCATTTGTTTCTATAAAAAATGAAGTTGATTGAGGGTCAATACGATATTGAAGTTCTTAACAAATCATTAAAAAAATTCAAACATTTCAAAAAGTTATTTAAATAGTTAATTTTAAAGATATTTTGCATTAAAAACAATATTAAAATAATCTGTTAACTACAAATAAGTGATACGGCGTTTTTGTTTCATTTATTGCACAAAAATGTGTATTTTTATGGTTTTAGCAATGTCCCTAAGTAGCTATTATTTATTTTTTTATTTTTCTGAAAAACATATTTCTTGGCATATATTTACATAAAAAGTATGTTTAGATTAAGAATATATGCGTAGGATTTTGATCGGGTCTTAAAAGGTTAATGAACAAATCACTTAATTTAGGCATTTTTTTTTTAATTTTCATCTGACGAAGTGACAACAGTGGAAATATGAAATAATAAACAAATAATTTCTAAACTAAGGGGCTGTGAGACGCCTTGTGGTCAAAGTAGCGATCTACGGATCGGAAGGTCCCGCGATCGAAACCTGGTCGCTGAAAACTCACCGAGTATATGCGGAGTACGTGCTCGTAAAATCTGTTGGGTCCGAAAGACCTGTGGGCGGTCATTGCGCAGTTTCCCACGGGTGCAGGTTCCTGGAGACTATTTCCCTCCCCTTCAGGGACATGTCTAAATTGTGGAGGTGGCGCGTGATAGATGACAGCATCTGTCACGTATATGTGTGCATGTGAGTGTGTGTGTGTTGTGACTGTCTTACTTGACGAAGGTTTATAAGCGGCTCTCCGAGCAAGCACACAAGCCTGAAAATATATGTATATCAACCAATCAACCAATTCTAACTAACCCCTTTCCTCCCGCTCCCGGGAAAATGACGGAGTGATATTGAAACAGTTGAAATGTCAAAATATTAAAATTTTGCTAGAGTCGACCCATAAATTTGATAGACTATTAACCTCAGAAATTCCCATTTGATTTCTCTAATTAAATAAAATACAGATATATTTTTTATTGTTGGTCTATATAAAGAAAGCAATTTAATTATACTTATTACATATAATTATTTTTCACATTTTATAATAACTAGTTTAATTATATTATATTAGGTTTTTTTCAAGCAAAATAAATCGCCAATCAATTTTTGAAATAAAAAATTGTCTGCATTATGCCAATTGTATATCTTTACAAAAGTACGATCTTTCAAAATATTTAACTTTTTCTACTGATGAATGCTATAACTATCTTTTTCGCATAAATTTTATTTCATTATGTGTTATTTGGATGTTCCCATTGGCAATTCATCGTAATTGATACTCATTTTAATATGAAGATGCCCCCCTAATGCATATTTCGTTGACGGAAATCAGCTTACTACATTTTTTTACTTTATGTGGCATGTAAAAGATCCCTGGAGGGTCCATTTGGCTTGGGTTCTCTCGGCAAAATTAAATCTCGGCATACTTTAATGTCCACAGAGAGCTCAGATTCATTATAATCTGGGCGTTAAAATTGGTAGCGAGAGTCGCCTATATGGTGCCACAAAGAAATGGCTGTCAGTTCTGGGGAATATGCCGAGTCTGCAAAGGCTTGACCGCCTATATTGCAGCAACATTGGAGAAAAAAAAACATTTTGTTACTACAAAAATTACACATTTCTTAATTTTCTCTGAAATAGCAGCTAAGTAATATAGTTTGTGACCTTTTGCTGCTATACCTAAAGCGAAACACATAATTCGAGGTAATTCTGTAACTAACTTTTCGCTACATAACTGAAAATAAATTGTTTCCGAAAGTTACCTCTTTCGAGTAAAAATTAGATTTTTGCTTATATTTCACAACACTGCGTTCTGAAGCCAATCTTTTTCTCACAAATGCTGAAATTAGTTTGATAAAATATGAGCTAACACGTCAACGCAAAACTGTCTGTACAAATATTTTGCCTTGGTGTATTCGTTACATCTTAATAACTCTAGATAAAAATAAAGGTGTGCACACCTGCAATCGAAAACATTAAAAAACAAGAAATAAATGTAGATGTGACAATTTATTTAAAATTTTTCAAAAACAAATTGATATATAACCTGAGATTTGATTTAATATTTTTATCATAAAACTTTCCAAAGGGTGATGCGAAAAGCCACACGTTGTACGGAATAAATATGGAATAATTTACCGATGAAGGATGCTCTTTCTATCCGACAACATTCATCAAATTTATTTTGAAACTGTCTATATAATGGTGACAAATGGTTGCAACGAACCATATGTGCGGGAAATAGGATTTATCTACATAAGATGTTACTCGTAAAACACTGAATCAAAGAGAAGTCAAATGCATATGAACGTAATATATTTCCTTCAGAATGGAATGATATTATATTTAAAACTTTGAGACACCATTAATAATTCCCATGCTAGGAAAGTATGGGGTATAATATTCCTTCTAAATAAGATATGAAAGTAGAAATATAGTATTAAATGGTGAGTAGTATCTTAGAAGACAAATTTTACTTTAAACAAAAAAAAATATTTTATTATCTTCAAAAATGTGTCTATTTTAATATTTTACAAAAAAGATACAATGTATTTCTTCTGTCGATTATTGGCATATAACTGTTTCTATAAACTTTTAAGTTTATGCAGAAATAAAAGTTTTGTACATCTGTCTTTGCAATAATAAGGTGCATAAATTCAACAGTATATACTAAAAGATTTTTTAAAAATCCTCAGGATTTAATAGCGTGTGCTTATAATCTCATTTCCATCGATCCCTAGACTTTTGCTTTTCTGTACAGTTATTATAGCAAAGGTAAAACAACTTATACAGAATTATCTTGAAGAGATTACCAGAAAAAAAATTGTAATTCATGAAATATGTTCCGAGGGACCCCGGATGGCCGAGTGGTTTGGACCATTGCGCTAGCAGTATGCGCGCTGTTACGGGTGCGGGTTCGATTCCCGTCTTCTCCCTTTCTGTACTTTCCTTTCTCTGTGACAGTAAAAATTCTTTCTGTGTCAGTCTTGCATGACAAAGGCATATAAGCGGGTCTCTGACAAGTACACAAGCCGGACAAAATATGTTAACTATCCCATCCCACATGTTCCGATATGTTCTTTTCCCTAATAAAAGTATACTAAAATTAAAATAAAATTTCCACTCTGAATATTTATTTCTCACATTTAACAAAAAAAATTACACTATAAATACAAATTCCTTAAATATATTTTTTTTAATGTCAATCATGTTTACCAGCACGTATGCCACGTTACCAGATTCCTTCTTTCGCCCTCAGTGCTATAATTTTCAAGCACATGTTCCTCATCTACAATTTAGTTTTAATTATTTGAAAAGAAGAGCACTGATCAAGGTCATGACATGTGCGTGTGTGCAAACTAAGAAATCACACAATAGGTGCTGTAGAATTAGGTGTACATATACTGCTGCAAAAATACAAATAATACGGTGTATATATGGCAAATGGGATGCTTTTTGCCAAAATTTTGTATGGTGTACAAGAAGTTACTGTTTTAATAAATTAACACCAAATTTTTACTATGAATTTTTGAAAATTTTCAAAAACACTCAACAAAATCTAAGGCTGGTAAAAAAATCTGTTGATATTTTAAAGTATTATCAAACCTACAAGTGAGAAACAAAAATGATTTTAAATAAATGGGGAGCAAAAACTGTTTTTATGATCGTAGAATACCATTGTAGGATAAGACCTTACTTTCCCACTAGGTTTCCATGGGTCAAAACAGCAGTCCAAAAGTTGTCTGAACTTCTTTTCCAATCAGTGTTCTTCGTCTTGATTGAGATTGATTCCGTGCATGTAGAAGATTACTTGCAATTGCGTGATTGATCAGCAAATAGATAACAAAGATAGAAAAAGTAAAAAACCTTACCTTGTTACATCGAAAAAACTTCTGAACGCGATAATTGTAATTGAATAGAGATGGGAAGGTTTGAAAAATAAAATAACTTTTTGTATAACTAGCAACTTTTCTAAGCTCTAAAGGCGCTTTCACACGGCGCTCCTTGATCAAGGAACTTTCAAAGAAATAACATGGAGAACCATGGGGAATTTTTCATTGAAATTTTTTGTGGAGATATGAAAATCGGTAAACCGGTTTTGCGGAGAGATATAGGTAGCCAATCAGCATCAAGTATAGCACCGACGTCTTGTTGGCGAAATCGAGTTTGCCAAATGGAGAAAAATCTACTTGATGCTCGGTAATGTTGATTTTTGAAGATAGCACTCTCCTTGCTTAATCGCCTGTGGGAAGCCTTGTGGTTAAGATCTCGTTATCGTAAGGTCTCGCGATCGAGTCTCGGTACCACTAAAGCCCTCGATTCTCTCTGACTTAAGTAGCGACAATCTCAATCTTCCGCCATCTTGGTGCCTAGCGTAACTTTCTCCCAGTGGGGGAACGGACTTCGCTTCGTTTTTCTCCTTGTACTTCGCTCTCTTTCTTTTCTTTACAAATTGTGTTTAAAGACTATTAAATATTTCTTTAACGAATTAAATTCATAAAACTTCATTCTTTTAAAGCAAAAAAAGGACTTTTTGACTGATTTTATTAGGAAGTTAAAATATGATATCTTTGATTCTTAAATGGGTCCGTTGCGTTAGCAGCCAAAATGATAGATTTGCTTGTAAATTTAGCATGAACTGCATTTCTTTAATAGGGAGTAATACATTTTAACATGAATAATTAATTTCTTTAACTCCAAATATATTTGAACCATGGATAATACATATTATATACTTATATTTAAAAAAAACGACTGGTTTTTGGGGGGTTGTGGGAGGGCCGCTAAAATCCTGTGTGAAATACATACATTTTTACTTATATGTTTCTTTAAAACTAAATTCAAATTAAAGCCACATTCTAACATTAATTATAAATTTCTGAACAGACATTCTCCTGTAACAAATATTTAGGGCATATGCAATATTAAATTATCTTATGAATCTAAATAAAGCCAAAGAAATTACAAAAAAATGTCATATTTTATTTAATAACAGTAATTAAAGTGTACATTTAATAAATAATAATAAAGTTATTAGCAAACAAAATATATAAATCACATTATCTCTGATGCGGCAACTCTCATGCCAATGCTCTTGCTAGAACATTTTTTAATTTTTTTTATTGCCTTGCCTTGCCTTGCGACTCGTCACGCCTTATAGGCGCATGAGGCCGCAATTGATGAAATCCAGTTCCTCCGGTTCAGTGCGGCCTCCCTGGCAACTGCCCAGCTTGGCCAACCAAGATGGTCTCGCTCCTTTAAGATGCTTCTTCTCCACGTCAGTCTTGGTCGTCCCCTCCTCCTTTTACCGTCTGGCGACCAAGTTAAAGCTATCCGTTCATTAGAATCGGGGCTCATTCTTAGTACATGGCCGACCCAACGCCATCTCTTTCTCTTTATGTCTATTGTCAAGGGTTTGTCAGCGATTATGGTTTGATATTTTTTCTGGCCAATAAATTTTTAGGATCTTTCTTAAACATTTAGTATGAAATGCGTTGAGTTTATTTTCCTGTTGTTTTGTAATTTTCCAAGTTTCACTGTCATAAAGTAGTATAGATTTAATAATTGCGTTATAGATTTTTAGTTTAAGAGAAATGTTTAAGTTTGACGACTTCCAAACCTTGAAAAGCATTCTAAAAGCATTTTGCGCTTTTTTAATCCTACATTTGAGATCTTCATCTGTTCCACCCAGTGTGTCAACAATGGAACCGAGGTATGTAAAACTATCTGTTTCTTCAATTTCTTTTGAGTTGATGATAACTTTTGTCCTATTTTTACTGTTAATTTTCATAACTTTGGTTTTATTTTCATTTATTGCTAAACCAACCTTTTTTGCATTCTCTTCGAGATGACTAGTTTTTTCCTGCATATCTTGGAATCTGGATGACATCAGAACAATATCATCTGCGAACTCTAGGTCCTCAAGAAATGTGTTAAAATCCCATCTTATTCCTCTATGTATGGATCCTACAGTTTTTCTCATTACCCAATCCAAAACAATGATAAACAATAACCCCGATAACACGCAGCCTTGTCTTACCCCTGTTTTAATTTCAAATTTTTCAGTCATATTACCATTTACCAGTACCTGGGCACTACTTCTATTGTACATATCCTTTATGATGTTTATGATTTTTTTTGGAATTCCATAGAACCCCAATATTTTCCACAGACTTTCTCTGTTAATGCTATCGAAAGCCTTAGAAAAGTCTATAAAGTTTAAATAAATTGTCTCATTTCGTTCGACACACTGCTCAATTATGTTTCGAAGAATAAATATTTGGTTCACAGTGCTCTTTCCACTTCTGAATCCAGTCTGTTCTACCCTAAGGATGTCATCGATTTTGTTCTTAATTCTGTTAATGATGACTCTCGAGAAAATCTTTCCGGGTACTGAGAGGAGGCTGATTCCTCTCCAGTTGTTGCATTCCGTGAGGTTTCCTTTTTTTTTGGAATTTTTACAATTTGAGATTCCCTCCACGATAAAGGGACCTTTTGTCCTTTCCAAATGAGGTTAAATAGCTTATGGAGTGCTGCGGCAGATACATCGATATCAGCTTTTATGAGCTCGGCAGTGATGAAATCATTTCCACCAGTCCTCCTGTTCTTTTGTAACTTTATTGCTAGTTTAATTTCCTCTATAGTAATGTCTTCCATATCAATATCAAGTTGAACTTGGTGTTCAAAGGGAGATTCAACTTCACTTTCACCTAAAGTGGTGGTAACATTTAAAAGTTCCTCAAAGTGTTCCCAGGGCCCGACCATGACCAGTTGGGGCCCAAGGCCCAGATACTTTCAGGGGCCCCTTACCAAATGCATATGCATGGCCAACGAAGGGCTAAGGGTTTCCAAACACCCAAATATATTTGTATTGGGTTGCTGGCACAAAAATATTCTCTGTATGTTTCAAAATCTTTGATTTAAAATAACTTTTATGTTAAAAAATATATGTTCATAACTTTTGTCAAACAAACTGCATAGGTTTACAGCCAATTTTGGGGGCCCCATAAAATCAGGGGCCCAAGGCCCGGGCCTTGTAGGCCTAGGCAATGATCAGGGCCTGAGTGTTCCTTCCATCTACTTGCGATTTCTTTTTCTTGAGTGAGGAGTTTGCCATTTTTATCTTTAACAGCACAATCATTATTTGGTTTAACACCGCCCAGTTTCTTGATAATTTTATAAACTTCTCCGATATCACCGACATCATTAGCTCTCTGAGCTTCTTCTGCAAGTGCACGGAAAAAGTTTCTTTTGTCAGTTCTGGCGGATCGTTTGACGCTCTTGTGCACTTCTTCGTATTGCTTTCTTACCATCTGTTTTATTCTTTCCGATTTTGTGCTATTTATTTTGCCCTTTAAATTTTTTCTTTCTTCTACACGTTTGAGAGTTTCACCAGATATCCACTCTCTTTTTGTTTTCCTCTTATTTATGCCCAAGATCTCTTCTGCTGTATTATTGTATGTTTCCTTACATTTCTTCCAAGTCTCTTCAACCTGTCCAGAATCTTCTTCGCTTTCTTCATTAAGGTCAGTTAATGCTGCAAATTTGTTATGTAGCTCAATTGAAAACATTTGCTTTAAATTTGGCTCTTTCAATTTTTCTAAGTTGTGCCTAATTCTTTTATTCATTTTGTGCCCTGGGATTTTGCATAATTTCAATTTTACAATCCCTACAAGCAGAAAGTGGTCGGATGCTACGTCAGCACCTCTTTTAACTCGTACGTCCTGCAAAGATCTCTTGTATTTGCCATTTATTGAGATATGATCAATCTGATTTCCGGTTTTACCATCCGGTGAAATCCACGTTATTTTGTGAATGTCCTTATGTTTGAAAAAGCTTCCACCTATGCTGAGATCATTCATCTCGCATAGCGTTGTAAACAACTCTCCATTTTCATTTTGGTCTCCAATAGCCTCATTGCCAATTGCACGTTCTTCATTGGTCACTCTTTTACCAATCTTGGCATTTAAATCACCCATTACATTACTAATAGTATGTCATGTTTGTGAGTCTCATCCAATATCCTTTGTAGCTGGTCATAGAATCCTGTTTTCTGTTCCTCGTCAGCATCATTTTTGGGGCGTATACTTGTATGATTGATAGTTTTGCATGTTTTGAGTAGAACCGAGCTTTTATTATCCTGTCGCTTACTGGGACCCAACTCATCAAGCTGCCCCTAGCTTTCTTACTCATGATCAGAGCAACACCTCTCTCATGTTTTTCCTCATGCCCTGAGTACACGATGCTGTAATTATCGGTGGTCTTAACTTCTCCAAACCCAGTCCAACGGGCTTCTGCTATTCCTAAAATGTCTAAACCGCAGTTGCACATTTCATTTACTATCTGCTTGGTCCTTCCAATCTGGTATTTTTTATTGCAAAGCCTTATTTTTCTTTTTGATTAAAAAGTGCACTCTATGATTTACAAAAATATTTGCAATTTTAGTGATCAATTCGCAACATATTGAGGGAAATCTTCGAAATGCTCTGTTACAGATATTATTAGAAAATTTTGAAAAGTTTTTAAATTCAATTTTGATTTGCTCTTCATTTGATCTGAAAAGATTTTCTAAATGAAGTAAAATGCTGTATACTTCTTCAGAAACATAAAATAAGTTATTAATATCTCATTTAAATTCCTTAAGTTTTGGAAATGATTGTTTTGCCGTAACACAGTTATTATCCGATAAATTATTTGTACAAATAGAACAAAGTTTACTTCGATTTAAAATAATACTTGCAATACATCCACATAAATAATAGAAGACATTTTCTTCACTTTCTGGAAGTTGACACGGTACATTTACAGTTTCTATAAAGTTTCATCTTTATTAAAATAATTATCAAAACATATTTTTTCAGAGTATGTTGCATTAATTAAATGAAGATTACACATTTCAATCTCACTTTTCTCAAAATCGATGTCAAACTACGGTTATATTCATTACAACTATATCATTCACACTATTATATTCAGAAATTTTTTCCAACTGGTAAGCGATATAATTTAAATCCTTTTCTTTAACTGTTTGTGCATCCAAAAGCGCAACAAGTCGGCATATTCGTGTGAAATAATTTTTAATCTAACGAAAACTGGCTTGGTAAAAAATTATCTAAACATAGTTTTGCCTTAAACAAAAATGATGACACTCACAAGACGGCAATTCCGAAACAAATCTCCATTCAGAACACCCCGCCGACAAAATCCTCATTCCCCAGCGCACCAAAATGTCGCATCTTTCTCACGTGACTCTGGACGTCCAATCAAAATACGAATCGGCAAAAAGCGCCGGGGAAAACAGTGTCGCTACTTAAGTCAGAGAGAATCGAGGGCTTTAGGTACCACTGAAGACTCACCGAATATGCAGAGTACCGTGCTCGTTAAATCTGTTGGGACCGAGAGTCCTGTGAGTGGTCATTGCGCAGTTTCCCACGGGTACAGGTCCCTGGAGACTATTTCCCTCCCCTTCAGGGACTTGTCTTAATTGAGGAAGTGGCGCGTGATAGATGGCAGCATCTGTCATGTGTGTGTGCTGTGTCTGTTACTTGACGAAGGTTTATAAGCGGGTATCTGACCAAGCACACAAGCCTGAAAATACAGTGGTGGAAATTGATTTATGAACTGACAGTTTTTTAACAGTATTTCTTTATTAAATGCATTTTTATCGATTTAAAGGCCCTCGCCAGATAAGACGGTGAAAAATGCCCCCATTCCAATCGGGCTAATTTTTTTTCTGAAAATACCTCATAGTATGGACAACTTCTCAGCCAAGTTTCAGCTCAAAAATTTGACGCATTTTTGAGTAAAAAATTAGTTTTTTTTCTTTTTAAATTGATTATTCCCTGAATATATTTGATAAATCCAAAAAACTACTCATGAGTTTTTAGATATCATTGAGTAGTATTCTCAGAAAAATCCGCTCAAAAATCTGATCGAGCGATCACTCTTAAAAATGCATTTTTATTTTTCAAAAAAAAATTTCATGCCAAAATCGTTTGGTCACAACTTAGGATTTTGTCTCTACATATTCCTCTATTATCAATCTATAATATATATTTTTTTCAGATTTTTAAAATTATTGGACGATAGTTTAAAAAAAATAAAATATTCTTAAAACCTGACTTTTCGCACTACTTACTCGGCAGATGGCACTCCTAACAAAGGCGGGGAAATTCAATCTGGGAGAATTTCTTTCGGACTAAAGAATTTAGCATAGATTTAGAAAGTAGCAGATCTGCCTCTAGGGGGAAAGGTGAAGCCATTTGTTAACCATTATCCCATAAGGCAGTTCGCAAACTCTTGCACATGGCATGCCATACGCCACCAGATGGCACCATGAGATAATTCGACTAATAAAAGATATATATTCAATATTAACTAATTAAAACTTTTTACAAGTTTCGCTAGCATAATTTTATAGCTGCATGCGTATTGATAATTTCTGTAAGGCATGAGGTATATATTCACAAAAGAAGCAAGTTAAAAATGCAGTTTTTATTGTATGTAACTCTTCGGAAAAACCATTTTTGTGAATCAGTATCCTGTGATGCATTGCGAAAACGACGAAATGTGGATTCATCACGCATCATTGCGTTGTACGGGATTGCGCAATCGGTGGGCATGCTATTTCTAAATCTATGGATTTTAGAGCAAAAAAATCAGGCTTTAGGAATTATTTTTTTAAACTATCGTCCAATAATTTTAAAAATCTGAAAAAAAAATATATTATAGATTGATAATAGAGGAATATGTAGAGACAAAATCCTAAGTTGTGACCAAACGATTTTGGCATGAAATTTTTTTTTGAAAAATAAAATTGCATTTTTAAGAATGATCTCTCGATCAGATTTATGAGCGGATTTTTCTGAGAATACTACTCAATGATATCTAAAAACTCATGAGTAGTTTTTTGGATTTATCAAATATATTCAGGGAATAATCAATTTAAAAAGAAAAAAAAACTTTAATTTTTTACTCAAAAATGCGTCATATTTTTGAGCTGAAACTTGGCTGAGAAGTTGTCCATACTATGAGGTATTTTCAGAAAAAAAATTAGCCCGATTGGAATGGGGGCATTTTTCACCGTCTTATCTGGCGAGGGCCTTTTATATACTATACAGGCTTTGCATTATAAATTATACACGTAAATAAAATTTCATATAAGTTCGTAAACAATTTATTTTGTTGATATTTTAGTTTTAGCATAGGGAAATTGATTTATGAACTTTTGCATTCAATCTCAATTAATATTTGCTAAAACTATTTTTTGTCGATAATGCTTCCTTGATTTTGTTTTTCATAGACAACACAAAACTTTAGGTCAAATTTTGGTCAAGGAATTTGCAGTTTTTAATGATTTATTCCTTCTATTTCATAACCGATGCACACTTCATTAAAACCATACTCCATTTGAGTAAATTATTCAAACCAATTGATATCAGACATTATTCTTGGGGCTTAAGTCATGGCTATTGGCAGGATGATCTAAATGAACAACACTTAGTTCATTTAACCAGTCTTCCATTTCGTTTAAAATGTGGATACTTGCATCATCATGCATAAAAATCTAATCAAAAGCATAGTTTTGCCACGCAAAAAAGAATTAAAGAATTTTCTAGAACTAATCTGCAATGAAGTGATGTTTGTCAGCCCTTCAGAAACATAACCTTGTTTCTTCAATCATAAGATATCGGGGCCCAAACCATCAAACTTCTACCACTAACATTTCTGCTGAAGACAGATCTTGGTTATTTCCGAAGATCCTTTCAATAACATTTTAAACCATCACGTCCATCCAAATTGAACTTTTTTCATCCGCAACTGTCACTTTTTTCCCATTTTTCTCCCTCCGCCCCACCCAATCCATTTTCATGTAGTTACGACTAAAGCCCTCGATTTCTCTAGACTATAGTCTACTCTCGACTATATTCTATAGTCTACTAGACTACTCTCGACTATATTTTAATAGCCTGTTCTTATGGGAAGAGTGTAAGCTTTGGACCAGCCTTCATTTTGGAACATTTCAAGTTCGACGACGATATCAATATTTGTCCTACTCTTCTGGGAGTAACAAGAAGTGATAGTTCATAACAAATTCGCCCTGTAATGCACAAATGCTGACACAAATGGTAACTTTTTGGGATACAAGTCCAATAATCCTGCTTTTGTCCCTCGTCCCACGAGGGTTACATCTTTTTTAATGAAGGTTTTTGCCGAAGTCAGAATGATTCTTCAAATATTTATGAATTATATTTATTGATCTTTTAATTAATATGCTAATTTCTCTCACAGATTTGTTACAATATTATATAAGTGTCATTTTTTACCTTTTTGGCTTCAGGCAGTCCCGCAAGCTTTCCTATTTAGTAAAATTGGAATAAAACAGACAAATTTGAGCAAATTTGGCCTTAATCTTATTTATAAACACTGATAGTAAGCTCCCCTGAAGTTCAAATGAAGAACTAGTTAAAATATTTGGTAACTGGGATCAAAATAAATATGAGTTCATAAATCAATTTCCATCATTTGGCATGCTTAAAAACTAAAATTAGATATATCTTTATTTAATATCATTTTTTAAAAAAAAAATTATGTATGAAATTCCTTTATTGTGCTCTGAATATCCAACACACAAAATTTGAATTGTTAGCACTTAATACAAAGCAATATCTGGTGAAAAGAATGTTAGTTCATAAATCAATTTCCACCACTGTATATGTATACCAACCAACTCCCTACACATGATAAGAAATTTGTAAAAAAATTGAAAAAATGTGCCGATACTAGCGATAAGTATCATTCACAACAACCCTCCAGGAACGTGTGACGTCAGAATCTGGGCAGGCGAGACAACCCTGTCCGAGCAGTTCCGAGCACAAGAAATTATGTGTGAAAAGGCCCTTACACAACCGACATACAATTCGTAATGTCACACTGCGCTCCAAAAAAAGACTTTTTTTAAACCCTACACTCTAAAAACTAAGTGTGTAAATTTACACACATAAGCAGGTATTATTTTGCCACTAGAATGATTTGTTTATGTGTGTAAAAAAGCGTGTAATTTCAGTTTACACACTTGACTGAGTAATTGAGAATTACACACTTTGCTTAGAATTTTACACACATTACTGTGTAATCGAGAATTACACGCTTTACTGTGCAATCGAAAATTACACGCTTTACCGTGCAATCGAGAATTACACGCTTTACCGTGCAATAAAGAATTACACGCGATTTTTTTAGAAAGACACACTTTGTTGAGTAATTCAGAAAGACATACTTTATTGAGTATTTGAGAAATACACTTTTATTGAGTAATTTAGAAATGCATAGATACAATATACATGACTAATCAGATTACACTTAAATACATAATTTTCGGCAAAAAAAATTGAGTTATGATATTAAACAAGTCAACAAAAAATAAAAATAATGCGAAATATTTTTTATAGATTCAATTAATCTCTTTGGAAATTACCACCAATTTTAATAAACAATGAACAACACAATAAAAAAAATAATGCTACACTATTTCCTATATATCAATAAATTTCAATTGATGAAAGATTTTTATAACAAATATTTCATAATAGAGTAGGGTGACCTGGAGTTCTTGGACACGAAATATCGGGATAATTATTGGACAGGGTCCAACAATCACAATTTATTGCGTCGAATAAACCAAAATGTGTTAATTGCATATCCAGCAGGTTCTCTAGTTTATTAATGGGATTAGATTAATACTTTTTCATAAAAAATATATTAATAACCGAAAGTGCTTGAAAAAAAATGGTTTAAACTTTTGTTCAATGCCAAATTGTGGATAATTTTGTTTTCTGTTACATGATTTTAAATTTTGTAGTGACCATTTTTGGGATTGTTTCTGAAGATGGTTTTGTGCTGAAAAACACCATTGTAGGATGGATAGTAACATTATGACATGCATGTTTAGTTACGGGGTTATTATTGGACAAAGTAGGAAAATTTTTGTTATGCAATGGGGAAAGACAGGATTGCAATATGTGTAAATTTACTTGGTATATTACTTGGTAATTATGAAATACCATCTACACAATGTTTGAACTTGGAAACAGAAGAAATTTAAATGTTCAGTAATTTTTACTAGATTTCACTATAATACATTTTCCTACAGAAATCATGTGGTGTTAAGTAATTATCAAATGCCACATATATACTATAGTACACACAATTAACAACCAATATAACATAACAAATTGAAACCTACTGTCTAATAATTACCTCAATTGGCAAAATAACTTTTGAGCTCATTCCAATTTTGATTTGTTGTATACAACTTTTGCTTTAGAATTTCATCATATTTTTACATCATTTTTCAATAAATGCTTTCACCACATAAGTTAGTTATTTGACATTAAAAACAACACTATTACAAACAAATTACTGCTTATAAAGTTATATACATGAGGGAGCTATGTTTATTTCTGGAAATGATTAATAAATTTCCAGCTTTGATTTGGTTAAGCATTTTTTACATGATAAATTCTAGATTGTAATATTTAAATTAATTAATTACAAATAAAAACATTACACATGGCATGTCTTCTGGGCAACTTAAAAGTGCATTGTTAAACTATTATCTAACTTGAACTAAACTATCTAATTAAACTAAACATTGTTAAATTATTTATATATCAAATAAAATTTTTAAAAAATTTAAATGAGTTTTTTTTTCAAACCTTTTAAGACCTGAGCAAAATTATATACATATATTCTTATAATCTAAACATACTTTCCATACAAATATATGCTGAAAAGTATGTTTTTCAAAGAAATCAAAAAATATGTATGTACATATATAGTTACTAGGGACATGCCTTAAACACTAAGAATACAATTTTTTTTGTGCTATTTGGCAACAAAAATGGCTGTATCACTTATTTGTAGTAACATATTATTTTCACATTTTTTTAATGCAAAATTAATTTAAATTTAACTACTAAAATAACTTTTTGAAAAGTTTGAAAAAAAAATTTAAAATATCTTTTCATCACTTCTAGTTGAGGTTCACATCCTACATGGAATAGGATCACTGCATTGTACACTCACTGTTCGATAAATCAAGCGAAACTAGTCTTCGGACATTACTTCAAAATGAGAGGGTGGAGACTCTACAGTTCTAGGGTTTGCCGTAGAGGCACTTCTCCAGCATGTCAGGGGATGTGATTCTCCAACGGCAGTCCACCTCTGTGCTTGCAGGGTTTATCAGCGGCCACACACTCTAGATCTTCTTTATCAAAATGCAGTTTGCAAACCTATAAGTGAATTGCAAAAACATTTCTTAGATATTTCCGAATATGACTATTGCTGTTTGGAAACTAAATCTTAAAGTTAAAATTATGACACCGGGATAAAAGGCAACAATCCGAATTGGGTAGGGGTTTTTTTAAGGGTATTTTGAGGGCTATGGTACCTCTGCTTTTGAGGCATTTTGTACCAAACCTAAAAACCCTGAAATGGTGCTGCGATAAGAGCCACCTTCAGCACCGAGCAGAAAAGTCCATTCCATTGTGGAAGGCAGCACCTCTACAACGCATCTCTCTTTCAAGTCAACTTAAGTGAATTATCGTCGCACCAGAGCTACATATTGGTGATGGGTAAACCATACAAATTATTATGGGTTACCCACATAAGGCTAGTGCTATCGAATGTTATGTGCCAAATAGGGGAGAGTGTTTACCATATCCAAACAATAATAATTTAAATGTAATAATAAGTTTAATTGCTAATTTAAAAACTTTGTACTGAATATAAAAAGCTTTCTTGTTTTGAATAGTTTTCTTAGACAACTATAAGTAGGACAAAATTATAATTGTACTTGGGGTATACCAGGTTGACCAAAAAAATCAAAGGGGTCCTTTTTTATAGTGCCCAAATAACCCAAATGTACAATATGAATCCCCTCATTAGTGTTACATTAACATAGTCCTTACAATGACAAGGTAAGCCTGCCCCACCCACCCCCTCGTTTGCTTTTCTCTGAAACTTCATGGGGGCGATATTTTCATTTTTCATTACCCTACTTGAGTTTGGAGAGCAGTTGCCTCAAACAAGATAGGTTTAAGGTTTACAACAACGACGCTCGCATTGTTCTTCAAAAACCACATGGTGGGGAAATCCAAGACTGCATTGTAATTGTAAAGATTAATAGTGGCTGGAAATTATTGATACCTTGGTGCATGGTGGTTGAGTAGGCTCCGAAGGCCGCAGCAACTCCTTCTGGCTAGTCGACCAGCGGCCACTCCAGTGGGGCGGGGGGAGTAGAACAACATGGCTTCAAGCCACAGAACTTGCTCGCTCTCCTGAAACGACAATAAGATAAGTTTTGGTTATGAATTATTGTTGCACTAGAGCTACTGGAAACCGGCGTCGTTATTTAGAACCACAGTCAGGTGACAAGCCAATGCCAAAGTAGGCACCCAAAATCACCATTAGCATGTGAATTAAAAAATGTCCAAAATAAAAATAACTGTACAACCTATAGCAACTACATTAAGTGGGGGCATTAGATAATGTGTCCAAGTATTCTATAAAGGAGAAATATTTCCTGGCATAATCTTAGACAGTTGTACCGGCCAGCATCATATAATCCAATACAAATTAACGACATTTCAAATTCGAAAACGATAGTGATGATGTATGGTATACTTACAGACAAAATTATTAAAAATATTGACATTGTACCTACATTGCTAAATTCAAGTGGTTTATTATAAAATAAATATAATTCATGTAAATACATTTAAATTTCAAAAAGTGATTGATATATACTAAGTTCTTAAATATTTACTATCCTAAAGTTTATTTTTCTTTGATTTTATTTGAATATTTAGAGCTGTCATGTCTGTCACAAACTAACCGTCACAGGATAAAAATTACTCACAAAAAAAAATTACATTTCTAATCTTGTATAAAAATACATGGCAATACATGACAAATAAATAATATAACAAGTTTGGGGTTTATAAGTTTGGGGAGTGAAGGAAATTAGGCTTCAAACAAGCTAATACTGCATAAATGAAATGACTTAAATAAATCTTGTAAAATCACCTTTTCATTAAAATAATAAAATTTTCTAAAAAATGTTTTTTATTATAACATTTGCCAATATACTAAAACCAAAATAAATACATTTTGTAACACTACATGACATTAGCCTGAGACTTAATTTTGAAGAATGGTGAACACAAAATGTCTCGGTTTATTATTTTTTTTAACGTTAAATGATACCAAGACTTACTTGAATTTCATGTATGGTGCTGCTAGCAATCACTTTTGAAAGACACATGAGAGACCCCCGTCCAGGAAATCTATAGTAAACAGAAGCTACAAGGGGAAAAATAAGAAATTTTAAGTTTTCAGTAACATATGTTCAACAGTTAAAATCAGGCAAATTGCCACTGAGTGGCCTTTTAAATTAGCACTTTCCAATAATACTGAATTATGTATTTGTTTTTCTGAAATTTAAAAACCATCTTCCTTTATTGCGTTTAAATGAATAGCAGGCTGCAACAAAATATTACAAATTTTGAATAGGTATGCAACATCAACTATAAAATTACTTATTACTTGGTTTGGGCTTATTTATATGAAAGTCAGGTAAACTGAATTCCTTTCTACTGTTCTAGCATAACCAGACTTGTTCCAGTGATTAACTTTTTGAATCCTTATTAAGTTTTTATAAATCATATATTTAATTTGCTTGAAAAACTATAAAATACTAAACGGAAAAAATTTGCAAAATTTTAATACCGATATAGTTAACGAATCTGTACGGCGAAGATCTGATCGCCCTATACTATTCCAACTAATTGTCTGGCATAAGTGTTAGGAATGTTTTCTTTCGCTAATACACTAATTTTATACGTTGGTAAACTAAATTATCTTTCACAATTCAATTGCTAAAAAGAAACAAGCGCGTTTAGTTGTCACTCTACAAAATCACGAAACGAATGTTAAACAAGAATGCATTTTTAAAGCAACGTGTAAAAAGACATACACATGAGACTATTTAAACATTAATAAAAATGGCAAAACTTACCTGAATCAAGTAAACACAAATCCAAATACCGTTGTCCGTTCCGTTTGAAAACAAAGACTTGAACGGGGAATCCCCTTTTCAGAGGAGGTACCGTTTTTCGCACATGCGCCGTGGATTATAAGTTTTGAATAGTGATGAGAGTGATCATTCTTCTTTGGAATTAAAAAAATTCAAGTTGGTGTTGGTCATTAAATTTTTTAAAAATCTGGGTTTTGGATTTTTTTGGTAGCTAGTTTATTGGGTAGGAGTGCCTTTTTTCTTGTAATTCTCCTTTTCGTATATTTTTTTCAATTCTTTTTGACTTAACAGCAATACGCGCCTCGTTATTTAGAATCTTGGTCAACTGACGACGTGAAAGGATTAAAACACTCGGTTGACAATGTTATGTTACCACCCATGGAGCCCGTGTGGTCTGGTGTAGTCAGTTAGATCTCAGCCCATTACGCTAACAGTCTGCAGACAGTACGGGTGCGGGTTCGATTCCCACCTTTGCCGTGAGTGTACCTTCTCTGTCTAAGGTGACAATAAAAATTGTGCCTGTCTTATTTGACGAAAGTCTAAGCGGGTTAGTTTTAACTTATCGTTACACTAGAGCTACAAGAGGGCTATTGGCGACGGGTGTCGTAATTTAGAACCACAGTCAAGTGACGTGTCGACTGCCGGTACCTGAGTAGGCACCCAATTCAACCGTTAAAGGCGACATAGTAAGCAGCGATCTGATTTTGGAGCATATTTTACGTGCACTCCCGTATACGGGGTATTATTTGTGGACATGAGTCCAAAAGTCCCGACGGCGTCAGCGTACGATGTCGCTCGAAGTTCCGTTGGGTGCACGCTCAGGTGTCGACCTCGTCACTTGACCAGGGTTCTAAATTACGAGGCGTTATTAGCTGAGTTACAGCTCCTATTGGAGGCTAGAAATGGGCAGCCGGAAATGATAACACTACATTACACTTGTCGGACATCTTTGGCTGCACGGGCCGTTTATAGGTCGGCAATTATTTTGTTAGAAATAGCCCTTCTGTAGCTATAGTGCGATGCCAATTCAAATTAACAGTGGATTGTTAGTGTTTTATGTTGAAATATCGTCACACTAGAGCTACACGAGAGCTATTGGCGACGGGCGTCATAATTAAGAACCACAGTCAAGTGACGAGCCGACACCTGCGAAGGCACCCAACGCAATTTTTTAAGGTCAAGGTCATCCGCAGCTTCGTGACTTTGCAGCATATTTAAAAGTGCACCTCCTCTACACGTGGTATTGTTCTGAAGAATAATTTTTGGCTGCACGGACCGTTTTATAGGTCAGCAGTTATTTTAACAAAACTCGGCACCGGACCCGGGATCGTTCTTATACAAAGGCAAGCGGCTTACTAACTGGGGCTCTCAACCTTTCTGAATTGTAAAATAAAGTTTCGAGTGATGTTAAACATGTGATTCTTTTTACACATATATTTGTGCAAATAAAAAAAACTCACAGTACTAGGTAAAATGCTTGATGTTTTTTTAACATATAAATACGTGTAAATTGAAAAAAACTCACCAAACTAGGTAAAATGCTTGATATTTTCATGTTTACACATAAATATGTGTTTTTGGCCATTTGTCGATTTACACGCCTCTCGTTTACACATAGAAATACGTAATTTGTTGCCTCATATGTGTAATTCTTGAAATAAACCCATAATCGTGTGTAAATTTTCAAGTTTACACATTTAGTTTTTAGAGTGTATCTACTCGCTTTCGTGATATTTCTGGGCTGAGTGCCTGGTAATTAACTCCTCAATGGCGCGTTTACATTAACCTTCGAATCCACGGAATGCCAAAATCCTCATTAGGGGAAAAGCGGTCAAGCAGGATTTCTAACCCGAATGATAGTCTTAGGCCGAATCCATGGTATAAAACATCAAACCCTCCTTCATTGGAGGGTTTGCGAAATCGCAATTATGGTTCTGTCTGGGAGAAAATCCCCAAATGGAAAAAATTGCTGAGTTTGCTCGACAATCCATGGATTCGATGGCTCTTGTAAACGCCCCCCCACCTAATAATATTATACTTACTTTTACTAACTTAAACCCGACTCTTGAAACGACAATGGATTAAATGTAGTGTTGTGTAAAATAACGCGGCAATAAGATTTAAACTAGCTTAAATCCAAAGATGAAAATGTCAATGAAATTTACTAATTTTTTTTATATCTCTAGGTAAAAACAAATTAAATATTAAAAAAGAATACATAATTTTTCATACACATACTTTTATGTAATTTTTAGAGAAAAAATTAACACTTTTTCTATGTCCGTTTTCTTAAAAATATCTTAACCATAAGATGTTAATTCTGAAACAATAACAAGACTTCGGCAGCACAATTATTAAACGTGTCCAAGATAGTCTTACTACAATGTTTGCTAACAAATTGGATATACTTGCAGTACAATTAGTCTTATACCTTAAAAACTTCCAACAATAACAATTTGAATTACTCTTGCAGTACAATTAGTCTTGTACCTTAAAGCTTCTAACAATAACATATTGAATTACTTGCAGTACAATTAGTCTTATACCTTAAAAACTTCTAACAATAACAAGTTGAATTACTCTTGCATTACAATTAGTCTTACACCTTAAACCTTCTAACAATAACAAGTTGAATTACTTGCAGTACAATTAGTGTTATAACTTAAAACTTCTACAAAAAACTAGTTGAATTACTCTTGCAGTACAATTAGTCTTATACCTTAAAACTCCTAACAATAACAAATTGAATTACTTGCAGTACACATTTAGTCGCATACCATAAAACTTGTAAGTTACAAGTTTTATGGTATTACAATCAAAACTTGTAACTTGTAACAATCCAAACATTGTCTGAACTCTTGTCCAATCAGATTCCCGTGCCCTTAATCGAGATTGATTCCGTGCATCTGTGAGATTACCTTCAATCGCGTGATTGCTCAACAAAGAGATAACAAACACGGACAGAGATAAGAGGGGATCTCTTATTGGTCCACACCAAACCACTTCAGAACGAATTATTGTGAGTGAATTACAGGAACAGAGAAAATAACGCACCGTTCGGCGGGAAAGTGAAGTTGGTTGGAAGACATATACAGGGTGAGGCAAACAAAACCGGACCCGATCTAGAGATGGGAATACGTAGAAATGCTTGGCGAGAAAAAAATCTTGAAGCCGCCTGAAACCTGTTTTTGCATTGGTTGGATCGTATTAGCTTCACATTAGAGCTACTCATAGACCAGTGGTGAGTTAGTTCATATTGTATGAAAGTGTCCCATAATGTAAATTTTGTGTCTTGCAATCAATTTAGAATGTTTTGTATTACCAAAAACAAAAAGGTCCGATTCTCTAGGATAAATAACAACCGAAATAATCACAAGTGGGAACTTTTTTAATCAGCCCCACAAACCTTGTTTATATTTCATTTCAAATATCTTTTCTAACCATAGCGTACTTGCCGGCAAATAAGTCTCCACGCGTTTGTTTGGGCTTAATATTGAAGCGATCAAAAGCTTCAGTTAGCAAACCTGTTTTTGTATTGGTTTTTGACTTGGCAACATTTTTGTCGTATTCTTATCTCCACCTCGGGGCCGGTTTTGTTTGCCTCACCCTGTACTTTCAGGTTTGTGTGCTTGGTCAGAGACCCGGTTATAAACCTTCGTCAAGTAAGACAGACACAACACACACTCACACATACGTGACAGATGCTGCCATCTATCGCGCGCCACCTACACAATTTAGACATGCCTCTGAAGGGGAGGGACCTGTACCCTTGGAAAACTGCGCAATGACCACCCACAGGACTTTCGGACCCAACAGATTTAACGAGCACGTACTCCGCATATACTCGACGAACACAAACATCCATGCTTCATAGGGATTCGAGCCCGGGCCCAGAAGCTCCAAAGGCACCTTAACCATTGCGCCGCCGGTTCGGCGGGAAAGTGAAGTATCACAACTAATATGTCTCTTCGATTTATAAGACTAGTAAATTTCATTAGAACTCTAATTGCCCGTAGCATTTGAAACCTTATTACTTATTACACTCGGATGGTTGGTTGGTTGGCTGACATATATTTTCAGGTTTGTGTGCTTGGTCGCAAGGACCCGCTTATAAACCATCGTCAAGTAGGACAACACAAGACACACACAAACACATATGACAGATGTTGCCATCTGTCGCCACCTCCAAAATTTAGACATGTCCCAGAAGGGAAATTTTCTCCAGGAACCTGTACCCATGGTGAACTGCGCAATGACCGACCACAGGACTTTCGGACCCAACAGATTTTACGAGCACGTACTCCGTATATACTCGGTAAGTCTTCAGTGGCACCGGGTCTCGAACTCTCAACCTTCCGATCTCGAGTCCGAGATCCTGACCACTAGGCTCCTTACAGCCCTATTACACTCGGATAATCAGAAATTTGGATAAATGAGGTTCATCAAAGAAAATGGTAGATTGTAATCAATTACTGAATGTATTACATCGGGCTATTAAATCACATAGTTTCTAGTTTGGGTGGCCAAAAAGTGTTGGATGCCGATAAAGCGTTTTAAATTGTTTCTTTTTATCCCAATTAATTTCTGTGGGTTTCTTATCGAGGTCATGGTAAATTATAGTTTTTTTTGGCCCCTCCAAAACAATTTCCGGGCAATATTCGTATGTTCGTTTATTTTTTTTGAACCAATTTAATAAAAAAAAATTAAATATACTGGGGTAATTCCATGCAAAATTATCCTCTCTGTGGTGTAAGTCAGGTGTGTAAAAAGTGATTATCACTACAACTTTCAACATTTAATAAAAAAAATCTGTGCAATAGCTGATTTGCACTTATTAACTCTTTCAGTCCCAATGATAACATTTGGTATCATCATTTTTCTGATCATAACTAAAACAAATAATAGGACTGACATCTATTAGGATTAATAAAATATATTTTATAATAGAAAAAAAAATTAAGAACCGAATGATGTGCTTTTTGATATCATAAATGGCTATTAACGATCCGAAAAAAAATCTAAAATGATGATGTCAATTTCTCATTGGGACTGAAAGGGTTAAAACTAAATAATGTAACGTGCATTATTTAATTTGATTAATTTTTTTTAATTTAAAAAGATTTTATTCTACTCTTGAATTATGACTTACACTACAGTTACATGGAATTACCCACAGGAAGTATCAGTTTCTAGCTTATTTAGGTGACTCTTTCTTCGTTTTTGTAGATGGTTGGTTATTATACATATATTTTCAGGCTTGTGTGCTTGCTCAGAGAGCCGCTTAAAAACCTTCGTCAATTAACACAGTCACAATACACTCACACTCACATGCACACATATACGTGACAGATGCTGCCATTTATCGCGCGCCAACTCCACAATTTAGACATGTCCCTGAAGGGGAGGGAAATGGTCTCCAAGAACCTGTACCAGTGGGAAACTGCGCAATGACCGCCCACAGGACTTTAGGACCCAACAGATTTAACGAACACGTACTCCGCTTATACTCGGGGAGTTTTCAGCGACCAGGACTCGATCGCGGGACCTTCCGATCCGTAGATCAAGACACTGACCACAGGGCGCCTCACAGCCCTTCGTTTTTGTAGACAATCACGACCAAAGTGCAGGAAAATTCAAATTTGTGCTTCCACCTAAGAACACTGAGATAAAATAAATATTAGCCGGAACTTTTCAATTTAAAACTAGTTTTTCCATAGGGTGATGCATTTTAGTTCAACTTAAATATTTAATCTTTTATAAATAGCTATGCTCTACCAACACTACGCCATGTAACCAAAAAGTAATGAATATTTAATGAAAATATACCGAATTCATTTTAACTGAAATTGGATTTAAAAGTACCGAAGATTTTCAGAGAGATTGTGTTTTACCTTCGGAATTTAAGTAAGTTTAGCGTCTGATGCAACTACGTGATTCATAAAATAGCGTTAACTGCACTAAACTAAAAACTACTTATACATTTAAAAAAAAAAACATTTAAAGACACTTTTGTTATTAGTAAAAAAATTCATTTAATTCCCAAATAGCAATAAATTCCATTCATAACACGCCCAGAAAATAAAACCCAATTGAAATGCAACAAAATGTTTTATTTCATATTGGCTTTTTAAAATGTGATTAAGAAAAACCACATTAAACCTTTCACATTTTACTAACTATATAAATACAATCGCTTTAATAAAAACCAATAAAAAAGCAGAGAGCTTGGAAACACAGTTGAATTTACTCTCTACCTTCTTTTATAGTTAAATCCTAGAGAAATCGATTGAAATTACCCATGAAAACTCTGGAAGTGAAATCTCTGTTTATGCGATTACGCTTCAGTGAACAAGAAAATTAGTTCGTGTCAAAAACATTCAGTGAGAGTTTATTAACTCTAGACAACTTCAGACTTTTAAAATTATTGTAATCGAAGTTTTTGTAAGAAGTTTACTTTTAACGTTTTTGTTGTTAATGCTTTTATGGAATTTTTTTAATGATTATTCAATTAAGATCGTTGTTGACTTCAAAAATAATTGGTTGTTTACAATATGAATAATTATTCTCTCAACTTAGTTAAGTGTTTTGTTTTAGATAGTTTAAATAAAAAATTTTACACTTCATAAGAACTTATTAAACTAAAGGTTTGAGTGTGCAAGTATTTATTAGTTTAGCAAAGGCGCGTTTTCATGAGCCATCGAATCCATGGAATGAAGAGCAAACTCAGCAATGTTTCCCTCTTGGGGATTTTCGCCCAGGTAACCCAGGTTAGAAACGGAATTCCAGGGTTCACCGGGAAAGGGGGAGGAGTTCGCAAACCCTCCAATCAAGGAGGATTCTGGCGTTTCATTCCATGGATTCGGCCATAGACTGCTTGTTTGGGTTAGAAATCCTGGTCGACTACTTTTTTCACCTAAAGGAGGATTTGGCATTCCATGGATTCGATGGCTCATGTAAACGCGCCTCAAAAGTACTTATTTGAATCAAAACCTAAATTGGAATCAAACATAATTTATTTCAATCACAAATCGCTATCGTTAATAAAATTATTAATTATTTTAAAAATTCTTCTTGATTCAAATTTTGGTTTAGATTCAATAAGTAGCTTGTTAGTTGCAGAAAAATGGTATCAAATAGAAACTTCACTTCAAAGTGTTACGCTTTTATTGCAAATCCTTTTAAAAAGGAGGGTTTTAATCAATGCTCAAGTGTTGTTAGAATAACTTCAAAACTTATCAATGTCATAACATTTTTATTATTTCCTTTATTCTAAGGAATCACACCAAAATTAATCATGATGATTTCTACTATCATTCAATACCTATAAAGATCATTGAAATTACACTTTTTATATCCTATAAGATGAAATTTTAATACCTTTAGAAAACTTTTATGGCAGGCTTGTTATGACGTCCTGGTAACAACTCGTAAACAAAATATGAAGTCTGTAACTCTTTTCGTTTTTCACAAAAATTCCTTTAAATTCAAAAACTTTCAAGGGTAGCCACCCTTTGCGCAGGTGCAATCTGTATCAGTGGTTACAGATGAAGAGTACAGGGGAAGAATCCTTGATTTATTAGGAGTCTTCCCGAAAATGGGTCTGCTTGGCGAACATTGGCGACAGGAAATTGGTTTTTCTTTCAGTTCTTCATTCGCGGTACAAGCATGTGACTCGTGTCCACTGATCTCTGGTGTGAATCAGGGTTGCAGCGAAAAAAAAGCAAGTAACCGGTTTTTTACACCAGTTTAGGCGATTTCTCGCTATCATCGCCAAAGAGGCCTATTGATGAAAGCTTTCTACGAAATCAAGCGGTTTTTCCTCTGTACTCTTCAGATTTTATCTGCTTAACGAAATATGTGTTTTTTTCACATATTGATATGTAATTTTGAAAACAACTTCGGTAATCTAAGAATCCGCGTTGTATGTGATAGGAATATCATGATCGAATTTTTAGTTGTACGGCCTCGCGGGCCGTTTTAAAAAGGAAAGTGTTAAGGTATCAAACTACTTTAGTGAAGAAATGCCATTTCATCCAAACTACAACTGAAACTCTTCCAAAAATATGGATAGTCAATATTAATTGAAGAGTACACGGGGAAAACCAATTGATTATGCAGAGAAGTTTCCTTAGTAGGCCACTTTGGCGATGATAGCGAGTGATTGCCTAAACTTGTGTAAGGAAACGAGTACCTACCATAGATATCATGTTTAAAGTAATAGAGTAGCAGATCACGTGACCTCCAATGTTAACGACGGGACACGCAAGGAGCTCCCAGAAGAGCCCCAATTAAGTCAGTGTTGTAGGTCACGTGATATACCACGCTAATACTTCTACTACTATCTCTGTGGTTCCTAGCTACCAAGATTCAGGCGATTGACGATCCCAACGCTTGGGCCAAGCGAAGAAGAAAGTGAGAAACCGGTTTTCTGCCGCCAAGCAGACAATTGCGGGAGTCCGCCTAATAAATCAATCGGTTATTCCCGTGTACTCTTCAATTGAGTTGTTTTCATAGTTGAAATGGCATTAACATGCGCCATCTCCCTTCACAGGTCCTCCCCGGCCTGTACCTGGGCAGCTTCCGGGACGGTAAGGACGGGGGACCAGCTGCGGGACAACGAGATTACGCACATTATCTCCATACACGACACAGCAAAGCAGGTCGTCGAGGTGAGATTATTGACTTCAATTTAGTTTTATAATGCAACGTAAAAAGTACTTAAGGTAGGCGAGTACCCAAATTTCTAAAATTTTTACTATTACGTTAATCTTTTCCAAATTTGGCATAATGATTTCAAATGTAATGAACAATGCTTTTTAGGCAATTTTTTTATTTAAATGTAATTGATTTATTTTAAACGGTGTTTTACACCTAAAAAAAGGGGTTTACGCCAACAGTTCTAGTATAAAAAGTTTTACATTAATTTACCTGAAATTTTTTACAGATGCTATTTCAATATATATCTGTGCCATGAACTTCTAACATCTGGTGTAAATATATAAGTTTTTTTTTTTTAATTATCCAAGTGTAAGTTAATCGAAAAAAATCCTCTTTTTGTGGTTAATTTATGACATTTTTCTTAATAACTTCTTTTCTTGTAATTTGTATGTAACTTTAGAAGGTCGTTGCATGTATCAGTTCAAAAAGAAGAATTTAACACATAATTAATGTTTATCGGATGAAAATTCAATGTGGTAGACTTGTTAGTGTAAACCTCTTTTTTTAGTAGAAAAACACAGTTTAAAATAAATAAATTATATTTAAATTTTAAAAAATGCCTAAATAGTATTCTTCATTATATTTGAAATCACTATGCCAAATTTGGAAAAGATTAAAGTAATAGTAAAAATTTTAGAATTTGGGGGAATTTTGGGTATTCGCCTACCTTAAATTTATTAACGGCGACTTTGTGAATACCATTAACACCATCATGTACTGATAAAACAACTGCATAATACTGAGAAAAATATTGATAGCATTTATGCCAAAACTTGCGATCAGTCAGCCAAACTGGGAAGCTTTTTCACCAGTTCAGCAGTTCATGTTAACCTTACGCAACATTTTTTTTATGTAGTAGTCAATTTCTGTGCACCTTGCTTGTTCCGACACTATCTTATTCAATAGTCTGAAAGAGAAAAAGATCTAACATTTTACAATATATTCTTCTTCTCCATCGGGGCTGAAATTTTTGCGGTCAAGCCCTTTGCAGGCTCGGCATATTCCTCTGAACTGAAAGTCATTTTCTGTGGCACCATCTATGCGCTCTCGCTACCAATTTTGACACCCAGATTACAATGAATCTGAGATCTCTGTAGATGTTAAAGTATGCCAAGATTTAATTTTGAAGGGAGATTCCAAGCCAAATGGATACTCCCGGGATCTTTTACATGCCACAGAGTCATTTAATATCAGTGCCCACGATTTTCCAATCCAGAAATTCTAATGACTCAGCCGGGGCTTGAACCCGCGAACTTGGGCTTATGAGGAGGACACGTATAACCTCTCAGCCACTGAGTCGACGAATCTGTTACAGTCTAAAACAACTGTTTATTTTTTAGATGTTCAGTCTATTACATTCCACTCGTTGACAAATGTATCTTGAAACTTACAAGAAGTAAAGTCAACAAGAATATGGTAAATTTCCAGAATTCGGTGCAGCTTGGCGCTTGTCGAAAAACAACAAATTTTTGGCGAAATTCGCGAGCTTAATCATTGCCAGATTCCCTTACGCCGATGCAACCCTACTTTCCTTCACTGATCTCTAAGGTTAATGGATCGCGGAAAGCTACGGGAGAGTTAGAAGTCATTTTTTTCTCCCAGGTCAAACGCAAACATCCAGTCTAGTTGGAATTAACGGCGCAATAGAGCTGCACGATTGGCAATCCATTTTGGTTTGAATTAACGCTGTACTAAAGCTACACAAGTGGCTATCCCGTACTCAGTTTAGTTTCGTTTTAGTTTTCGTCGCTTTAGAGCTACGCGAGTGGCAATCCAGTACGCACCCGTTTGGGGCCCCGGGCAATTTTTTTTTTCTCTAAAAAAACATCAGTATCCAACATCGGGCAGTATTGTAGGGCCCATTGAAAGCCTAAATACCCGTTTGGGGCCCCGGGCAATTTTTTTTCTCTAAAAAAACATCAGTATCGAACATCGGGCAGTATTGTAGGGCCCATTGAAAGCCGAAATATCCGTTTGGGGCCCCGGGCAATTTTTTTTTCTCTAAAAAAACATCAGTATCGAACATCGGGCAGTACTGTAGGGCCCATTGAAAGCCAAAATACCCGTTTGGGGCCCCGGGCAATTTTTTTTTCTCTAAAAAAACATCAGTATCGAACATCGGGCAGTATTGTAGGGCCCATTGAAAGCCTAAATACCCGTTTGGGGCCCCGGGCAATTTTTTTTCTTTAAAAAAACATCAGTATCGAACATCGGGCAGTATTGTAGGGCCCATTGAAAGCCGAAATATCCGTTTGGGGCCCCGGGCAATTTTTTTTCTCTAAAAAAACATCAGTATCCAACATCGGGCAGTATTGTAGGGTCCATTGAAAGTCGAAATATCCGTTTGGGGCCCCGGGCAATTTTTTTTTTCTCTAAAAAAACATCAGTATCCAACATCGGGCAGTACTGTAGGGCCTATTGAAAGCCTAAATACCCGTTTGGGGCCCCGGGCAATTTTTTTTCTCTAAAAAAAACATCAGTATCCAACATCGGGCAGTATTGTAGGGTCCATTGAAAGTCGAAATATCCGTTTGGGGCCCCGGGCAATTTTTTTTCTCTAAAAAAACATCAGTATCCAACATCGGGCAGTACTGTAGGGCCTATTGAAAGCCTACATATCCGTCTGGGGCCCCGGGCAATTTTTTTCTCTAAAAAAACATCAGTATCCAACATCAGGCAGTATTGAAGAGTCTGTTGAAAGCATAAAATTTTGTTTGGGGCCTCCGGCAGCTAGCAGACCGGCCCTCTTCGAATCGACAAAATATTCAGAATAAAAAATAACCGAAATATAATAACCAAAACCAGATTTTCATAGTTAACCGTAACTGCGATTACGATGCACGCGCAACTTTACCCACAATTCATCGCTCGCAAGTATCAACAGCGTCGTTAGTTGGACGAAAAAATAAATTAAGAACAAAATAATTCCATTGTGCGCGCACATCATCCGGGCTTCTTACCCACAATTCCGTGCAAGTATTACCAGCGCCGACAATTGGACGAGAAGATTTTTCGCCGTATCACCAAATAAAATTGTTTATCGCTTGCTACAAAATACGCCAAATCCTTTGGCGAAAAAGGCACCGGATTCTGGAAATTAACCAAGAATATTTCCACCCAAGCTCCCTTTTCCAGTAAAATATACAGAGAAAAGACTGCAGTGGTAAATTCTCCTGAGAACTTTACTTGAGTTTACATATTTTTTTAAAATTTTATAAAAAGGGTACAATGTATTTCTTCTATCAATTATTGTCACACAAACTGTGTCTATAAACTTTTATATTTATGCAGAAAGGAAAGTTTTGTGTACCTATCTTTGCAATAATATAGTGCATAAATTCAACTATAAATACTATAAGATTTTTTAAAAATCCTCAGGAACACATTTTTAATCTGCTTATGATCTCATTTCCATCGACTCCTAGACTTTTGCTTTTCTGTACAGTTACTGTATCAAAGTTAAAACAACTTGTACAGAATTATTTTAAAGAGGGGATTTCCAGAAGTAAGTGTGTAATTAATTCATAGAAACATGTTCCCATATGCACTGAACTAATTATAGTGTAACGAAATTAAAATAAAATTCCCACTCTGAATATTTAATACTCACATTTAACAAAAAAGCATATGCTTATGTTAACCCTTTCAGACCCAGTGATGCCATTTGGCATCATCACTTTCAATATTTTTTTCAAAATGTATATGCACCGTTATGAGATCCAAACACACTTCATTCAATTCTTCACACTTTGTTCTATTAGAAATTAGACCATATTTTACATTAATCTTAATAGAAGGCGAAACTACTATTTTTTTATTTAGAAAATAGCCAACAAGCGTTTCACCTGATTTTTGATAAGTTCACTTCAGTTCCACATATTTAAAACACAATTTAACACTATTTCGGTTAAAATAACTACTATTTTTTTTAATAATATGGTCAGATACCTTAAAATATATAACTCAAAGTGTTTTTAGTAAATATATATTTTTTTATTTTGTTGTTTTCCACAGTTAAAAAATGTTGGCATTATTTCAAAAACCAAATAAAAAATTTAAATTAATTTTTTTTCTTATGGAACTCGTATATTTGACCTGAAATAAGCTTATTTTGTGAATATCAGATGTTTCTGTTGTGTAGTAAATTTTTGGGACTGAAAGGGTTAATGTTGTATTCCACCAGGACAAAGAGTACCTATGCATCCAGGTGCCAGACTCGCCGGATGAGAACCTTTCCCGCCATTTCTCCAGGTGCAACGACTTCATCCACCGCGCCAGGAGCACGGGCGGGAACGTCCTGGTGCACTGGTGAGACAACATTCCTTCTCAACTTGAAATAACATGCCTGGACTAAATGGTATATCACTTGGACACTCGTTCATTCAACCGCCAACGCAACTGGGTCTTCAACTTTCATCTCAATTTCGACTTCACCAAGTTGGGCAAATAGTTGTCATCGTTGAATGAACGGTTGCTCGCATATTTAATTTTCGGGGATGGTTGTTTGGTTGGCTGGTTGACATATATTTTCAGGCTTGTGTGCATGGTCAGACCCGCTTATAAACCTTCGTCAAGTAAGATAGACACAACACACACTAATACATGACAGATGCTGCCATCTATTGCTATCCACTTACACAATTTAGGCATGCCCCTGAAGGGGAGGGGGAATAGTCTCCAGGGACCTGTACCCGTGGGAAACTGCGCATTGACCGCCAACAGAACATTCGGACTCTACAGATTTAACGAGCACGTACTCCGCATATACTCGACGAACACAAACATCCATGCTTTATAGAGATTAGAGCCCGGGCCCGGGCTCGTCAAGTAAGACAGACACAACAAACACACTCACACGCACACACATACGTGACAGATGCTACCATCTATCGGTCCTCCTCCACAATTTAGGCATGAAGGAGAGATTTTCGGGGAGTCATAAATCGAACTTTGTCCTAAATTTGGACTCAAATTATATTTGCTCATCAGAGTTGGCTGAATCAATTACATGCCTTAAAATGACATAGTATGTATTCGCTGTAATAAAACAGTCATCAATGCATCTGATTGGTTGAAATACTGAGGAGGATCAAACAGGTCGTGCGTGGTTGACGACATTGAAGATACTATCTTCAACCTTATGTTCCAAATTAGACGGCAGATTGCATCCAACTTTTGAGTTTTGTGTTGTTGAAGGTATGGTTGAGTTGGAGAATTTTCACTCATGTGATATGCCCTAAAGCTAACGTACTAACCCAGATAGCGTAGACATTGGCCCTACTAAAGCTTGGTCACAGACGCGGAGAGACATGGTCAGTTGAACCATCGCCACGCAAAGCCATGATGTCACAGACAATACTTTGTTCTCTTAGATCCAAGTCTTTAACCCTTTCCTTAAGAAGGATTTTTGCTTTTAATAATTGATAGGAATAACATTATCGAATCCTTAGTCGTTCAGCCGTCTTGGACCGTTTCAGAAAGAAAAGGGTTAATCGACAGTGTATTGTGTACTCAAGCGACACCTAAGATACGCTCACAAATTTTTTTAATCTCTTCGTACACATGAAAACTTACTCAATGACATGTAAAGCTAGGCATGCACGGATTTACAGGACTAGGTAAAGGAAATGTGAACCTTCACCAAATATATCAAAATTCTTCCTCCAAACGCTACCAAAAGCATTTTCGCATCACATCTAAGCTCCATCCATTATCTGCTCGAGTTTTTTTTATGTGGCGTGGGAACACAAAATCAATCACTGGCTAGTTAAAAATGCTTTCGGCTACGTCTTGAAGGAAGAGATTCAATGTTTGGCTATGGTTTACATGTCCCGTCTCTCCGTGTATGACTCGTTTAATGTGAGCCCACACACCACAAATTAATGACAATTAAATTCCGTTGAAGTTGTGGAGGGGGCAAGGTGATGCTTCACCTAACCACGTCTATAATTACCAGCTTTCACCAGAAAATCAGCCTGGTTCAAAAAAGTCACTCTTTACCGACTTGGTTTAGTCTGGCTGCCACAAGTTGGCAATCAAAATATTTTGATTGTGGAACAGTCCACTTCGAAAAAAAGGTAAAGAAGGTTTTGGTTTTGGCAAGAATTACTGTTTGGCGATTCATTGGTTTTATGGACACAAATTTCTTTAAGATTTAGAAACAGGTTATCAATTGAAGGGTACATCGACAACAACAATCCTCTATTGCCGATAATTAATGTGTAGTTGTAGTGTGATACATTATTTACAATCGAACTAGACCAACAATCCCTTCTTCTCGCCAAATGCCTTGAGCTGGCAACCATTTTTCCTTCGGTTTAAAACCTTAATTCAAAGTGGAATCTTCCACAATTAAGGGGGTATGGGACACTTTCAACTTTTTTCTTTAATATTGCAGATATCAATATAATTTTTTTCCATAAATGTATACTAAATATACTTACACTTTTAGATAGTCAAAGGTTTTAAACTATCATTATTTATTTTTTTAAAAAATAAAATGTGTCAAAAAGTGATGTCTCTTATTTTTGTTATAAGTTAAAAACTTATTTATTGGCAAGCAAATATTTAGCATTTTTATAAACAGAAAAATGTATTTAACAAACTGTCTTTACCGATTTTTCATATTTGCCATAGTTTTTTTTAAATAAAATATTGAAGTTTTTTTTAATAATTTCACTGGTTCACTTTTTTATAAAAATTAATAAATAAAAAAATAGACTATTTACAACTAATCCCTAAAGACAAATTAAAGACATATGTTTGAAAAATATGAGTGGAAAATTTTGACACTCTACGGGCAGTAGATTTGGAGTTATATCAATTTGAAGTCAAAAAATCATCGAAAACACGATCAAGGAGAAAAACAGCTTTGAAGTTTATCACTTTCCTTACTGAAGCGCTCCAAACCGACCGAACAACTAAGGATTCGATAACGTTATTCCTATCTAATATTACGAGGAAGCAAAGATTTTAAACGTGGTTGTCAAACACAGATGTCATGACACAAAAAACTACACATCTCACGTTCTAATGCAGACATAAATAAAATTTTTGTTTTAAATTATTCTAAAATATTTGTGTTATTTTTTATGATAATAATATTTTTTTTTGATTTTTTTGAAGATTTTGTGTCCTATACCCCCTTAAAATATTTGGATTGCCAACTTGTGGCAGCCAGACTATACGAATATGTTTGAACAAGATTAAGGGTAGTAGTTTTGGCGGGTGGGCGAAGCCTATACTTTCACCCCCAAACAATTTCATTCTGTCTAGAATATGAATATGATACGAGTTTCTCTGGATAAGATCAAGGTGAGCTTTTATAGGACTATCGAGCCAAGATTGTCGCGCTTACGTCAATAGTCACTATTGAGTTACTCTACTGAAATCTGAAAATGCCCAAACTTACGATAAACATACACGTGGCAAGTAATTTAACGTTATTTCTGTGTGTAGCTAGCATGTGATCGAAAATGTTTGTTGCATAAAACAAAACTAATGAATATTAAATCAAATCTTGAACATGATTATCCATTTCTAGCCAGAATGTAAGCTTCGGAGAGACTCTCTTCCCCCATCTTTCACTGGGTTTTCTAGGAAAAGGGGGGGGGGGGGGACACCACTTATCTAATCCTAGCGCGCTTGAGGTTTACAATCAAAACAGTTAATATTTACCGATGTAGGGTGGGGAAAACACGCTCCCTCCGTTTTGAAGAAAACCGCATGCGGAGAATGAGAGTAAAATGTTTTCAAAGCTTGCATTCTAGATAGACCTACTATAATGAAGCGAAATATGTACATACGAGAATCTTGCATTAGCTAGCTTACTGTAGTCTGCAACTATACAAATTATGAAAATTTCCGTTTTAATAGCCAATTCGGTAATAATAGAAATAGACATTTCGTATAACAGTCTCAGCGTTTTGCACCCATTAGTTTGAAGTTCTATAAATTCCGGAAATTCAACATAACTTAGATATAGAACGTTGCGTCAATTAGAGACACCAATAATCGTTTTGCAATCGAATATACTTTTGCAACGTCCATTAGAGGTTCATTAAACCTGATATAAGTCGATAAGAATTGTAATTGTTCTTATACGTGAAGCATCAATATCTTTTTAACATTACTCAATATCAAATTTACGATATTAGATAATGTTGAAATAAAAACTTCATGATTACATTTGATTCGTGTGTTAATTAAAAATTCATTTTTAACCCTTTCAGTCCCAGTGATGCCATTTGGCATCATCACTTTCAATATTTTTTTCAAAATGTTTATGTCCTGCTATGACATCCAAACACACGTCATTCGATTCTTCACACTTTGTTCTATCAGACAAAATTTTACTTTAATCTGAATAGAAGTCAGAACTACTATTTTTTTTATTTAGAAAATAGTCAACAAGCGTTTCTCCTGATTTTTGATAAGTTCACTTCAGTTCCACATATTTAAAACACAATTTTAACTATTTCAATTAAAATAATTACTAAATTTTTTTTTAATAATATGGTCAGATACCTTAAAATATATAACTCGAAGTGTTTTTAGGTAATATATATATTTTTATTTTGTTGTTTTCCACAGTTAAAGAATTTTGGCATTGTTTCAAAAACCATATAAAAATTTAAATGGATTTTTTTTCTTATGGAATTCGTATATTTTACCTAAAATAAGCTTATTTTGTGAATATCAGGTGTTTCTGTAGTGTAGAAAATTTTTGGGACTGAAAGGGTTATAATAGGGAGGCAATTGAAGTGTAAGTGGACTCCGTGGCATAAACGGAAATTAGACTTATCCAGCTATATTTTGAGGAATTGCATAATTCATTGCTATATTATTTGATATTTTAGTTAAAGAGTATATAATTGTAGTTAAAGAGGGTTATTTTGAAATATATTTAGTAGTTTTCTAGTAATTATTATCAAAATTGGAATTTTGTAGATGGTTTTTGTAATATGGAAAAAAATTAAAAATTGAAATTATTTAAATTCTAATGCAGTTAATTTTTTTTTCAGTATTTTTCCCATAATGCATGAGTATTAAAGATTCATATATATTTTTTCGGGATGAAAAAAAATTCATGCATTAGAGGGTTAATTCTTATTTGATGCACTGTTCCCACGTGACATTGGTTCATCAATCGAAGCTCTATAAAAATTTATTTTCATTCTGAACTTCTGTTATCAATCAAGACCTAAACATGCCTCTAAATCTTGAAAATTGGATGGTGATTTAAGAGACTCAATAATCGAAAAATAATTTTTAAAAAAATCAACAATGCGAATAGAAACTTTCAAACTTTATTCTCTGTTTTGAATTTTATAAAAGGTTCGTTTCACAGTTTAATGCTAGAGAAGAGTATTTTAAACTCAATTTTGGTAATTCAATTTCCGAAGTCGGAAATATGACTCTATAAAAGTTAATTAGATAGTTATTTTATCTTAGTTAGTTAACGAATGTAACTTGTCAACTATTGTTTGACTATTACTTTTTTAAAATGTTCAAATAGTTAGCTTATATTGCAAAATAAAAGTAAATAAGGTTAGATAAAAAAAAATCTAGACTCTTATTTTGTATTTGTAGTTTTTATTTGCAAATATTACGACGAAACTTATTTCCTTGGGCAGTTTCCAATTCAAACAGTGATATTAAAATAGATATTGATTTTGGAATTACGTTTTTACGACCAGATCATTTGAAATAAACCATTTTGCTTCCAACACTTAATCTACACATCACTTTGGTCGATGCAAATAAACTGAATACATTACGAGAATTCTAAAATGATTTCATTTTCAACCTCAAAATTTACGACGCAGAATTCCAAAAATACAAGAATTCCATTTGAAGCAAGCGAAACGCCTCGATCGATTGAATGCCGAACCATCAATTCCAAATTCAAAATAATAAAAATAGTTATCAAAATGAAGTCAAACTTTCAAGTTTTCTACGAACATCAAAGTAAATAAACTGACAAAATAGTTTTCCAGTTTCCGCTACCTTTTTTCGCCGTTCGCGTACGTTTTATTACTACTTCAGTTTACTTTGGATGTATGCTTTTTGTGTTCTTCTTCCTTCAACTAAATCGATTTATTTTCAAACAGCAGTTAATGGCCCATAATTCATTCCGCACTCCAAACTTTAACAAAAAATATTTTTATTCTTTTTCTTTTTTTAAAACAAAACTATTTATCGATTGTTATTATTTGTTCTTTTTAAGAGATTTTGTGAAACTTGATCCTGAAATTCGTAACGGCCGAAGAAATAGAAACAAGACTTCCGCCCGGGTTCGTTCCAAGTGTTCCTTTTGTGTTGTGGAAAAGATCGGAAACTTTCTAAGTTGCTTCTAAATATAGCGAGAATGTGTCTTTTTTCCCATGGATTGAAAAGGAAAGCGGTCGTTCCCACCGGGATTTTATGCTAATAAAATAAATTATTCTTTAGAAATGGCGAAGTTTAAGGAAAGAAGAAGGAAAACATTAAGCCTATTTAAGAAAGGCTTAGCTATCTCTTTATTTTGTGGACGAAATAAATTTTCAGCCTTTCAAGTTTTAACCCTTAGAGGCATTCAGACTTATAAACCCGTCTCTTGGCTGACAGGTTTTTTAGCAACACATACCATTTTTAAAATTTTTTTAATTTAATAATTTTATTAAATTTAAAGAAGGGATTAGCCATTCACTACTACTACATATATATCCGGCTTGTGTGCTTGATCAGAGACCCGCTTGCCTTCGTCAAGTAAGACAGACACAGAAAGAATATAAACAGTCACAAAGAACGGAATAACACGTAGCTAAATAACTACATTTATTGACAAACACAAACATGACCTGACCGAGATTCGAACCCGACCCAGCAGCTCCAAAGACTAGCACACTTACCATTCAGCCGCCGGGTCGGCATTAGCCATTTATAACCATCTATACAGAAATGCATTTTTTAACAAATTTAAGAATTTAAATTTTTATTAAAAGTTTACATTTAATTATTATGCAGTGAAAATAAGTTTACGCTTCAGCCAATTTGCTTATTCCTCAGAAGGTTCAAGTAAAATCAGTTTTCATTTTCTAGAACTTAACTCGGATGAAATGACACAAAAAGCAAACAAAAGAAGCTTGAAGAACTTTCGTTTTATATTCGTGGGTAAAATAAGGACTATTTTAAAATCTGAATGATAAAAATAAAGAAAAATTTCAAATCTATGAGTTTAAACTTATGATATAAGTAACTATTCATTAATCATGACAAAATTTAAAATCAAATGGAATAAACCAAAAGCACAGCTTCTTCAGCGGAATAAATAGCATCAAAACTGCTTAAAAATAACATCAATATGTGCTGCTAAAAATAACGTCATTACAAAATATTTAGAGGAAAGAAATGTTGATCAAATTCATAAATAACGATGATTTCTAAATAATTACATCAAAACAGTATCTTTTTTTGTGAGGACTTACGTTGAACAAAGTATTTTTATTCTGCCTCCAGTCGTTATTTTACACCACTTTAATATTATTTCTTACCACTTTTACAACTATTCCAATATTAAAGATTTTTTTGGCAATAAAAAAGTGGGGACACTTCCAACTCTTAAAATGATAAAATTATGTTTTGACCACATCCGAAAGTAGTAGTTAAATTCGAAAGAGATTGACTTCTTTAAAACACAAAAAGTGTACTGGAACTTTCTTGTTTGAAACTTCTCAGTATTTTTTAAATCTAACTTTTAAAATTGAGATAAAGGATACCCCAAACGACATTTGAGCACCCCCCCGTGCACGTGTGACAAATAGTTAACCTCCACTCCAATATAAAAGAGTGCTTTGAAGTGTGGGACTTTCAAATGGATCCTAAGAAATTGATAGTAGCAGTCACAAGCACTGCATTAGCAGCGTTAATCATTTGTTATTTTTCGTTAATACATTCACATAATGAATATGTCAATTTAACGAATACCACTTGCTCAGTCTCTGAAAATTTAGGAAGACGAATTTATTTTCATGTGTGCCAAAAAGAGAACATCCCAGTCTTTGATATTCGAAAATTTTATTTTAATGAATCCATTGAGTTGAAACCAGAAGTAAATGGACTTCAGTTGTTTGAAGATGAATTTTTAAAACTGTGTCAACAATGTTGAAATTAAAATTTCCCAGTTCAATGATTTGTACAGGACCTTCTTCCAGCGGGAAAACGGAACTAGTGAGAAAATTGGTGAAAAGCAATGTCTACGAACGCCCCATCAAAAATGTGTGTTGGTGTTTTTCCGTTCCTCAAAAATGGATGGCCTCGGAACCCGGGATAAAGTTCGTCTGCGGATTACCACCTGAAGAAGAAAAGTTTGATTTAGTGGTGTTGGACGACTTACAATCAAAGTTAAACGAAGAAGTGGAACTCATGTTTAGGGTCACGTCCCATCATAAGAATTTCAGCGTAATACTGATCACGCAAAATCTGTTCCCCAAAGTGAAAGTTATGCGAGACGTCAGCCTGAATACGCACTACCTAGTATTGTTTCGCAACAATCGAGACGCCTCCCAAATGTCCTGTTTCGCGCGTCAAGCCTTTCCTCAAAAAAATAAATATTTCATGGACGCCTATAAAAAGGCGACACGCGAACCCTATAGTTATTTATTCGTAGACGTTCACCCGCTAACGTGTGATGAGCAGAGGTTGAGGGCTTCAATCTTTCCCGATGAAAATTGCATCAATTGGGTGTTTGTCCCGCTAGAACCATGAAGCGGATCAAGAAGCACGTGCACTTGTTGCATATACTTTCGAACGCCTCACCACAACAACGAAAAGCCATCTTGAACTCAACCAGTGCGGACCAGTTAAAATCCATTTGCGAAATTTGTAAAAATTTATTGCAGGGCAATATTCCGGGAGTAAAAGTACAAAAACTTGCACCCTATAAGAAAGTGATTCGTAAGTTAGCCGATAATAAAATAGGACTGTCGTCAAAGAGAAAAATTTTAAAGCAACAAACAGGCGGGTTTTTGTCAATGATTATCCCTTCCGTTTTAAAATTATTAACAGGCGATGTCTAGAAAAATGGCCCTCGTGTCTCCGGACCTGGTTTCGGAATATTATCAAATAAATAAACCAGAGATTCGGTTAGAAGACAAAATTATCCAAGTGTTGCATCAAAACGAAATGCCGGATGATTTGCGAGGAAAACTACTCTCACAACTTATTCCAAAGTATCAGAAGAGTATGCAACCGATCCCAGCAAAAACTATTGAATTCCCATCTGAGTTACGTTGATGCGTTATGACGTGAAATTTTTCACCACTCAGATTACGCACCAGTGTGAAAGGGAAAGTCGTTTCTTTCTCAACCAAAATCGAATTAGTCTGAATGTTTAACGCTTCCATCAGTTTAGGGCATAATGCCTTTTCCATCATCACATGAACGTCGTTTTTCAAGTGTATAGTAACGGCTTTTTCTTCAAGATCTGCTTCAAAGGTGACCAGGTTTTCTCCAGCTGTTTCCTGTATTAATTTGTTGATGTTGTCGATTATTTTTGTGTTTCCTGGATGTGTTAACACTATTTCATAGCGACTTTCTTCAATTGGCTTGGAAGCCCATAGCTTAATAATTTGATTTTCAAAGTTTTCTGATGGCATCTTGTAGTTGCTAGTGATGTACATAACTTTAGGCTTATCAGGAGGTTCCACGTAATACCTATCCGTGCGATCCATGGCTTTTAGTAGTTGCTTACTTTCGATTGGTATCTCTAGCCCCCACGGCGGGAAAAGTTTAAAAATAAGTGTTTTTTTATCTTTGACCATTGACAGTAGGGGTGGACTGGAGTTGTATACTTTTTTAAACGCAGTTGTTATTCCGCTGGGTAAATCTGTAGTCCCACTGATGTGTAAATATAGCTCCGGAAGAAGTGTGGATTCATTGATGGTATATTCTTCGTCAATGAAGTATTCATCATTATAACCTGATTGAATGGTGAAATAGCGACCTGGCATTGATATTTCAGACAACGCTACTTCGTACATTCCATGCAAGGATATCGGCTGAGCCAGTTTTGTTCTGAAACTGTCTGGGGTGTTTTGGGTGAACAAATCCATACTAGCGTTGGACGGTAAAAAAACGTTAAAGGTATCTACTGGATCCATCCTGGTCGTATCCAACTGTTGAAAGAATCGTCAAACCCTACCCACTTGACTAACACTCGCCTTGATGGACCAACGCCTGTGGTCTTCAGAATTTTTTCAATGGCCCAAAATTCAGGTTCCGCTATTTTTTGCAATTCTTGTGCGTAAAACCTCCCGTCGATTTCTCTTCCTCGCAAATCTGAGATAATATAAGTTTGGGGTGTCGTAGGATATCGAGTAGTTATTTTAAACACTTCTTCTGTCCATCCTGCCAGATATCCTTTTCTAAATAGTCTCTGAGCCTTCGAAATGCGGACGAGATCTCCGACTTTAAATCGGAATTTGGAGATCAGCGTTTGGTTGTACAATCTTTTATAGAGCTCAGCTTCGTCCTTCACAGTGATGTCAGCGGGTTTCATTCCGTGCGCACTATGCGGCGTCTTGTTGTACGAGTCCACCAAATCTGGTAGCACTTTCGTGTAACGGTGGGTGTTGGTCTTCGTAAAGTACCGATGCATGCGTGCCCGCAGCGTCCGATGGGCCCGTTCCAAAATAGCAACTTTCTTCCCGCTCTTGGTTGAGTAATGATGAATGCCATGTCTTTTTAGCAAGCTTTTCATCTTGGCATTGAAGAATTCTGTTCCGTCGTCTGTTTGTATCATTTTAGGCTTAACGTGCTTCAGCACCGTCTTTAAGGCATTCACAATTGCATCTGCTGTCTTCTTTTTCACTGGGACCGCTCTCAGGAAGCGAGACATTACATCTATTATGGTCAAAATATATCGAACCCCGTGGTTGTTCTTGGCATATTTTTGCATGTCAACCAAGTCCATCTGCCACAGCTCGTTCACGCCGTAGGCCAACGTCTTGCGGCGCTTGTACTTGTGGCGTACAGGAAAGTGGAGTGTGTAGGCATCTTGTTGTGAAAGCCATTTTTGAGCTGTTGCTTTATCCACTTTTGTTTCCCTTGCCAGATTCCGGACACCGCCGAAAGAACCAGGGCTCTTTGGATCAAAATACACCTCTTTCATTCGTACGGCTGCCATTGTATCTTCTTGCGCACCAGACTGGGATGATAGGGCGTTGAAGCTTGATCTGGGGATGCAGGTGATAGAAGAGGTTCTAGACTGGATAATTCCAGTTGTTCCCGTACATATTTATTCCCTATCCACTGTAGTGGTACATTCGCTTCAAACAGTCCTCTCAGAAAAGTATCAAAGCCTCGGGGAGGAGGTTCTCGATTCCTCATGTCTCTCATTACATAACCAAACAAATCAATGGCGTTGCTTCGACGTTCTGGTTTTCCATTGAATTCCAGCTCACTTTGCTCGTTGAATTGGTAACCGCTATTTTTCAGTTTCTCCAAAATGGGTACAATATGTTTCTTTTTGCCCTTTGGCACCGAATGACCCACAAATTTCGCTACTATCGGAACAAATATATCTTGGTTGTCAAATGAACTCTCTTGGACCTCGTCCTGTGGGGTCTTGGGGTCGAATAACTCAGATGGGAATTCAATAGTTTTTGCTGGGATCGGTTGCATACTCTTCTGATACTTTGGAATAAGTTGTGAGAGTAGTTTTCCTCGCAAATCATCCGGCATTTCGTTTTGATGCAACACTTGGATAATTTTGTCTTCTAACCGAATCTCTGGTTTATTTATTTGATAATATTCCGAAACCAGGTCCGGAGACACGAGGGCCATTTTTCTAGACATCGCCTGTTAATAATTTTAAAACGGAAGGGATAATCATTGACAAAAACCCGCCTGTTTGTTGCTTTAAAATTTTTCTCTTTGACGACAGTCCTATTTTATTATCGGCTAACTTACGAATCACTTTCTTATAGGGTGCAAGTTTTTGTACTTTTACTCCCGGAATATTGCCCTGCAATAAATTTTTACAAATTTCGCAAATGGATTTTAACTGGTCCGCACTGGTTGAGTTCAAGATGGCTTTTCGTTGTTGTGGTGAGGCGTTCGAAAGTATATGCAACAAGTGCACGTGCTTCTTGATCCGCTTCATGGTTCTAGCGGGACAAACACCCAATTGATGCAATTTTCATCGGGAAAGATTGAAGCCCTCAACCTCTGCTCATCACACGTTAGCGGGTGAACGTCTACGAATAAATAACTATAGGGTTCGCGTGTCGCCTTTTTATAGGCGTCCATGAAATATTTATTTTTTTGAGGAAAGGCTTGACGCGCGAAACAGGACATTTGGGAGGCGTCTCGATTGTTGCGAAACAATACTAGGTAGTGCGTATTCAGGCTGACGTCTCGCATAACTTTCACTTTGGGGAACAGATTTTGCGTGATCAGTATTACGCTGAAATTCTTATGATGGGACGTGACCCTAAACATGAGTTCCACTTCTTCGTTTAACTTTGATTGTAAGTCGTCCAACACCACTAAATCAAACTTTTCTTCTTCAGGTGGTAATCCGCAGACGAACTTTATCCCGGGTTCCGAGGCCATCCATTTTTGAGGAACGGAAAAACACCAACACACATTTTTGATGGGGCGTTCGTAGACATTGCTTTTCACCAATTTTCTCACTAGTTCCGTTTTCCCGCTGGAAGAAGGTCCTGTACAAATCATTGAACTGGGAAATTTTAATTTCAACATTGTTGACACAGTTTTAAAAATTCATCTTCAAACAACTGAAGTCCATTTACTTCTGGTTTCAACTCAATGGATTCATTAAAATAAAATTTTCGAATATCAAAGACTGGGATGTTCTCTTTTTGGCACACATGAAAATAAATTCGTCTTCCTAAATTTTCAGAGACTGAGCAAGTGGTATTCGTTAAATTGACATATTCATTATGTGAATGTATTAACGAAAAATAACAAATGATTAACGCTGCTAATGCAGTGCTTGTGACTGCTACTATCAATTTCTTAGGATCCATTTGAAAGTCCCACACTTCAAAGCACTCTTTTATATTGGAGTGGAGGTTAACTATTTGTCACACGTGCACGGGGGGGTGCTCAAATGTCGTTTGGGGTATCCTTTATCTCAATTTTAAAAGTTAGATTTAAAAAATACTGAGAAGTTTCAAACAAGAAAGTTCCAGTACACTTTTTGTGTTTTAAAGAAGTCAATCTCTTTCGAATTTAACTACTACTTCCGAAATGTTATGACCACAACATTTTCCTTTTTCGCATAAAAAAACTAAAATAAACTACTCTTATAAAGTCGTTAGAAACTCTTAAAGAACTCCATATAAAGGAATCCAGAGATATAACTTCGGGGAGCCTTTTTATAAGCTGCAATATTTCCTTAGAGACGAAAAATTCTGGATGACGTTATATCAGCATCCCGACTCTTCATTTGACAAAGTCGTAATACGTAACTTGAAGCTGACAGCAACACGAAGTTTGAAACCTAAATCCTTTTCTGAGGTGTGATTTGGTGTTTTTCAAATCATTTGCTTCGAACTGACGGATGAAGTTGTAAAACTCATTTTCTCCAATATGTAACTCGTATATATTTTTCGTCACTTAATAATAATGCTAGTGAGCCAACAGGAAATCATTAAAATATGCCCAAAACAAAGCCGTCATACCCGAGCAAAATCTTTTACGTATATTCTTATAATCTAAACATACTTTTCACATAAATTTATGCTAAAAAGTATGTTTTTCAAAGAAATTTTTTAAAAAATTATGTTTAATCGCTGCTTAGAGACACGCCTTTAACTTTAAAAATGCATATGTTTGCGCTATAAATGCAACAAAAAAGGCTGTATCACTTATTTGTAGTTAACAGATAATTTTAACGTTGTTTTTTTTTTAATGCAAAATGCCTTTAAAATTAACTTCTAAAAGAACTCTTTGAAAGGTTTGAAAAAAATTAAAATAATTTTTTTAAGAACTCTAATCTCGTATTGACCCTCTTTCTACTTAATTTTTGTAACAGAAATAAATGCCTGATACCTGTAATCAAAGGCTAAAAACTGATATTTGGATCTTCTTCTATCTGACCAAGTCAATTTAGGAACAAAAACTAACGTGTTAATTGTTTGTGGGAAGGTTTTAAAAAATGTTCCCAAATGGGGACGCCAGGTCGTAAGAGGTTAACATATGCAAGCGCCATAGTTGAAGAAAGAGCCAAATGCTTGTCTCCAGGTATCTGGCAGCAGTCGTGTTTTCTTAATATTCCAGCCCAGCCAGTGGTATGTAAAGGGCTCTAGTATGTAATGGATTGTTAAATGTATGTTAGAGCTTTGTCATGCCAAGCATCGTTATCTTTTTACGATGTCCGAAATCTTTTCATGACGCTTTCTTTCTCATTTTCATTTCCGTCCTTCGGTGATGCAAAAAAGAGACAATTTTCGAAATTGAGTTTCATACACCCCTATAAAGATAATCTTTGAAAAAATAAAAGAAAAAAGATGTAACCGTTATGTTAACTTGTTATTTTAAATTATCAAAAATATAACTATTGTGACCTGGCGTCCCCATTTGGGGACATCTTTTAAAACATCCCCACAAACAATTAACATCTTAATTTGTTCCAAGATTGACCTGGTCCGATAGAAAAGGATCCAAATATCAGTTTTCAGGCTTTTATCACAGGTTCTATAAAATAATGAAGTTAAATGAGGGTTAATGCGATAGTAGATTTCTTACAAAAATATATTTTTTTCAAACTTTTCAAAAAGCTCTTTTAAGGGGAGAGCTCTTTTATTCTCCCAAAAAATGGTCAAAATATCGATTTTTCAGTTTTACTTTTTATTATTTACAATATTCTTCTAAACATTTACGGAAAGTTTCATAATAATATCTTCTGTAGAAAAAAAAATTATTAAATATTTTCTGGAGTCATTCCTATACGTTTGAATACGTATTTCGTCTGCTTGGTTGGTTGGTTGGTTGGTTTGACATATATTTTCAGGCTTGTGTGCTTGGTCGCAAGGACCCGCTTATAAGCCATCGTCAAGTAGGACAACACAAGACACACACATACACATATGACAGATGTTGCCATCTGTCGCCACCTCCACAATTTAGACATGTCCCTGAAGGGGAGGGAAATTTTCTCCAGGAACCTGTACCCATGGTGAACTGCGCAATGACCGACCACAGGACTTTCGGACCCAACAGATTTTACGAGCACGTACTCCGCATATACTCGGTAGGTCTTCAGTGGCGACCGGGTCTCGAACTCTCAACCTTCTGATCTCAAGCTGAGACCCTTTGACCACTAGGCTCCCTACAGCCCACTTCGTCTGCTTTCAACCTTTTTTCTCTGTTTCACGTTTTTCAATTCTTGTATTTAATAAATCCCTAAGGCTTTTTGCTAATTAAGTTAGAATTTTGAAATTTTTTACCTGTGTTCTTATATATACTTTGCACAAAATTGTGCATTGAATAAGGTCTTCTATGCATAGTTATTTTTTTTAAAAATGTTGAATTCAAAACTTTGTATTTTTTGTGTGATTTTTTGAGATTTTTAGTATAAATGCATGTTACTTTTAAACTGAAGCTTACATTTTAAAATCCATGCACAGTTCTTGAAAAAATAGTACTAAAAATATACCATAAAAGTTTGATGGAGTTATTCTCAAAATTGAAAGAGGAGTAGGGTTTAAAAAAAGTTTTTTTTTTTTTGAATAAATAAAAAACTACTGTAAATATTAATTTTTATTGCTAGAAAATTTTGATTAAGAGTGAACATTATATAAAACCAATATAATTTACAAGTTTATGTTATGATTTCTAGAAATAATGTTTTGGGTAATGCGTCCCCTTAATTGTTAATTTTTAGGGAATTTTGCATTAAAACAATGTTTAGATGATCTGTTAACTACAAATAAGTGATAAGGCCTTTTTTGTTGCATAGATAGCGCAAAAACTGTGTGTCGCTAAGTAAATATAAACATTTTTTTTTTAAATCTTTGAAAAACATACTTTTTAGCATATATTTGTATGAAAAGTATGTTTAAATTCAGAATATTCGTGTAGGATTTTGCTCGGGTCTTTAGAGCTTAAAAGAAATCGGTTGTGTATCCCTTTTCAACCGGCCATCAGGTGGCGCTGATTTAAAATTATGTGACTAAATTTGGAGTTTTATCGAAAAAAATGCGTTAAACAGCATCAACTCCTTAAAAACAAGGTCATTTTTTTGTACAAATAACGAATAGTACAAGTCAGCTGCTTCGGTATCGATATTTTTGAAGCCCTTGAACATTCTCTTTAATACCCGCACGATCGTGCGAGCTCAGTCGGAAAGGGTTATACTTAATCTGCGCATAAAATTTAGTGTGGCTCCACTACCAAGAAAGAAGTTTTGAGTATTTTACTTGTCTTTCTGTATTGAAAATCAATTTATGTTTATAAAAAAATAACTTTTTTAAGCCCCCCCCCCTTCTTTTTTAAAACTCCATCAAACAATGCATTATAGAATTATGATAATCTCTAGAGTTTATAGTTGTTTTAAAGAGACACAGAAAAAAAATAACTGCTGCCTTAAATGAACGTAAATATTACTTTTTTTTTCATTCTCGTCTAATGGCGAAGTAAAATTTATCAGATAAGAGACCAAAGCTTTTTTTTCCTTTATTCAAGAAATATTAAATGCAAGATACAACTTTTTTTTTCGAAATCTTAATGAAAATAAACGTTGCTGATATTCTCATCAATTAAGATTATTAAGAATTTTTCCAAAATATTTTTTATCATTTATTATTAAGATTGATGATGTTGCAAATAAATGAATTAAAAACATCAAGTAATTAGATTGGTTAGACATTTCTTTGTTAAATTTACTAATACATGATGTTCCTTATTACTATCTTATTCTACAAAGGTTTTAAACCATGCGAGTCTTTTAATTGAGTACGTACTTTATTAAATGTAACTACAATAAGGACGCCAGTATAATTGATTGTTTTAACAATATTAGTTATTGTTCATAATTTATTATTTTTAACAAGTAGGATTTTTTTAAGTATGATTACAAGCACCGGTAAAAGTCGTGGGGGATATTCTTCAAAATAAAGAATGATTATACCCTTTTCTGGGCCCTCCGTGGCGCAGTTGTCGCAACGTCCGCCTCTCACTAAGAAGGTTCGTGGTCCTAAACACTCCATTAGCCGACCAGGTGGCGCAATGGTTAGATAGCTATCCTTTGGAGCCTCTGGGTTCGGGTTCGAATCCCGATAAGACATGGATGTTTGTGTTAGTCGAGTATATGCGCGGAGTACGTGCTCATTAAATATGTTGGGTCCGAAAGTCCTGTGGGCTGTCATTGCGCAGTTTCCCACGGGTACAGGTCCCTGGAGACTATTTCCTTCCCCTTCAGGGACATGTCTAAATTGTGGAGGTGGCGCGCGATAGGTCATTATCGCGTATTATTGTCATTGAAGCTGTTTTTTTTAATGTTTTCAACGTTGAGTAAATTTTCGTGCTTACATTCAAATCTCAATTAAACGTAATTTTATTAAACTCACAGTTTCATCATTGCGTATAAAGAGGTGGTTTCTCTTTCTACGTAGCTATGCTTGTGAAAAATTTACCCCAAAGATGCTATAAAAAAATTTACCCCGCATCGGGGGAACTTTTTCCAGCTCTTAACTTGCTTGCATTTACCAATTGCTGCTAAAAAGTATATTAATTTCTGGAAAAGGGAATAATGCTAGTTTGTAAATAAGCATGTGGGGAAAACAATGACATCTTGTTTCAATCAAAATAAATAAATTAAAAATATGTACAAACAGAAAGAAAAAACATGGAAAACTAGCCCTGGTCTCCCACACTAAATTTTAAATGTCGCTAAAAAAAAGTTTTATAGATCTTGTTAGCTGTTTTGCAATGAATCCCCATTTAAAAAATTGCGACAAATCCAGTAAAAAAAATATTGTACGCTTGATAAAAAAATTATTTATGCTTAAAAAAATACCAAAAGTAAAATCATTATAGCATTTTCTAAAAACATCATTAATACACCAATATTAAGGAATTCATCTGTATTTTTTTAGTTTGGCCGGAGTGTCTCGCAGTGCTACCATTGCCGCGGCTTATGTCATGTGTGCCACCAACCTCACCCTTGGCGACGCCCTGAAAGTGGTAAAAGGCGCCAGGAGCATCGCCAACCCCAACTATGGATTCCATGCTCAGCTCAAAGAATACGAATCGTTCGTGCTCACACAGGTATTGAAAAGATTTTTTGGAATATAATTAATCGTAAAAATATGAACACACCTTTGGGTTTTTTTTAAGGGAGTCAGCATGGTATGAAAATCGTAAATGCTGATTCGTTTTCAAAATTTGGGAAAAGCACTTTCAGTAGAACATACACTCTTAAAACAAACACTCCCAATTTACCTCAGTCTGAGTGGATTTCACTCCTCCAGACTGGAAAATGCACTTCTCATTTTGGAGTGGATCCTTTGTGTGTTAAACCTCCGACAGGATCACTCCAAACGAGTGATTTTAACTCAGTCTGAGAAAATATGCATGCCTTTAGGGTGTCAAAAATGCACTTCTCCAACTGGAGTGGATTTCACTCTTTTGTTTTAAGAGTGTAAGGCATACGTACTCCAATTATCCAAATCTCATAAAAAAAAACAATTTACCCGGGTTATATACGCTGTTGTTCGTGGTTGTTTGATATAATGCTAAGAAACTTTTTTGGACCATTAAAAACCTACGAGGCACAACAGAGACGAACAGTAGCAAATAGGCCGGGTACACTCTTAAAACAAAAGAGTGAAATCCACTCCAGTTGGAGAAGTGCATTTTCGACACTGGAAAGGAGTGAATATTAACTCAGACTGAGTTAAAATCACTTGTTTGGAGTGATCCTGTCAGAAGTTTAACACAAAAAATATCCACTCCTTTCGGGGAAGTGCATTTTATAGACTGGAGGAGTGAAAATTAACTCAGACTGAGTTAAAATCGCGTGTTCATTTTAAGAGTGTGTAAAAGTTCATATGTCGCAAAAACTTTTTTTTTTCTATTCTACAATTTTTTTAACCAAAACAATGTTGCCATTTTTGCAAAATACTTGTGTTTCACCTGTGCTGATTCAATATAATTAGACAAAGTATACTTGTAACATAGCATGATTCCCCAGAGAAAACACACTGTCAAAAAAAACTTACTTAAACATTTTGGGCAAAACCGAGCTGCCCAATTTTCACATAAAACCAGTAACTTTCCCGGAAATATAAAAAAAATCTCTAGTTATATGTGAAAAACGAAACGGTTCCCCTATTATTTTTACTTTTTTTTTGACTACCTGATCTTGGATTGTAATCTGCCCGTATTCGATCCGCATAACTTTGTGTATATTCGTTAAACTGCTCACAACTGCGCTCCACGGTCGCATTCTGACAACTATGCATTAAATTGAATTGTCCAAAAGGATATTTTTCTCTAATGGGGCAAACATTGGCGGTCAAGCCTTTACATACTCGGCATATTCCCCAGAATTGAAAGCCACTTTTTGGGGGCATTATGTAGGCGACTCTCGCTACCAATTTTGACGCGCAGATTACAATGAATATGAGCTATCTGTGGATGTTGCCTAGATTTAATTTTTCCAAGAGAACTCAAGCCAAATGGGCCCTTCAGTGATCTTTTACCTGCCGCATAATCATATGACATGCTTGCCCAAGATTTTCCAATCCAGAAAATCCGACTACTCAGAAAAGGCTCGACCCCTCGATCTTGGGCTTACGAGGTGGACACGTTTAACCTCTCAGCCACTAAGCCGCTAAAGATAGAGATTAAAGGATTTTACTTATAATTTTAACGCTTTCCGTCCCAAAAATTTACTACACTACAGAAACATCTGATATTCACAAAATAAGCTTATTTTAGGTCAAAAATAAGAGTTCCATAGGAAAAAAAATCATTTTAATTTTTTATATGGTTTTTGAAATAATGCCAAAACATTTAACTGTGGAAAACAACAAAATAAAAAAAATATGTATATTACCTAAAAACACTTCGAGTTATATATTTTAAGGTATCTGATCAAATTATTTAAACAAAATTAGTAATTATTTTAACCGAAATAGTTTAAATTACGTTTTAAATATGTCGGACTGAAGTGAACTTTTCAAAAATCAGGTGAAACGCTTGTTAGCTATTTTCTAAATTTAAAAAAAAATAGTTCTGACTTCTATTGAGATTAATGTAAAATATTGTCGAATCGAACAAAGTGTGAAGAATCAAATGATGTGTGTTTGGATGTCAGAACGAGTCACACACATTTGGAAAAAAATATTGAAAGTGATGATTCCAAATGGCATCATTGGGACTGAAAGGGTTAAGGAAAACCTGGAAATCTGAAAACACTGTGTAAACTTTAAAAAACTAACAGCGTTTGCAAAAAAATAAAAGTATCAGTACGAAATATTTTTTTAAGTGCATGGTAACGAATGGCTTAAAAGGTGTTTCGTGCCACCTGTAACCAAGCTACACGTGGTTTTTGAAACCAATAACCCGAGATGTCGTCAAATGGTTCCTCGTGTGTTGATGCCGATCAATATAAAAGGGAGTGTCCATAAATTCATCGACCCTTTGGGCGGGACACGGAAGGAACATTCCGACGCATTTTCATTAGGAAAAATACATCAACAATTTTTTTCTTCAGTAAAATGAGCAAGAATAGAAGCAGAAAACTACACTCCTTGCCAACCTAAGTTGGGTAAATAGAAATATTCTATGGAGAAGATCCTTCCGCGCTTGTAAAGAGTTCCATAAGTTATTTGCGAATCCATCCAAAAAACATATTTTAAAATATTGATTTCGTTTATGGTCCTACAGATTTGAAGATTATTTGAGAAAATTTGGCAATTTTATTAGAATAAAAGTGAGTTTTCGTTAAATTATATTCAGATCATTCTGTATGTAAATATTAACTTACAAGAGTTTCCAACTAACAGACCGACCGCTCTTTTCCTTCTGCCTTTTAACTCTTTGTTTTTACCCAAGTTAGGTTGGCACGGACTGTAAAGAAATCAATTTTAGAACTACAGTCGAACCCGTCAACGCAAACTCGAATTGAGAACCGGAACATTTCGTATTAACCGAATTTATGTTAATGTTTATGTTAACCGAATTTATGTATGAATCATGTTAACCGTCGGGAATATTTTTTAATTGAACAAATGAATAGTTTTTTAAAAAATAACAACTAAAATAAAAAAAATTGGAAATTAATCTAATTTAATAACGTACTATTGCACTAATAATACATGTATACAATTAATTAAAGTTTATTTGAAGTAGTACATATATACTTTAGAAAAATTAAGAAAGTTTTTAAGAGAACTCGGGATTTTCCCAGAAGTAGAAGACAATTTTTTTTTATAATGTTCATTTTTGCCGCTTTTTTTAATGTTTTGTTTCAACCGTTTTTAGAAACTATGAATTACTAAGAAAAAAAGTCATATTTTGAAGCGGGATTTTGTCTTTCGCAATTGTTTCGCAAAGAGAATTTTTAGCATTAGCTATATAGGCCGTGAAAAAGCTATCAATTCATCTTAAGCGAAATTTCGTGTTAAGCGAGTTCGCGTTAATGAGGTTCGAATGTATTGTTTCCTTTTTAACACTGCAAGAAATGAGAAAATGGGCAAAAATGTAACTTGTTTTTACTGCATGTGTCTGAAATTTAAATTTTAACACATTTATACCGAAAAAAATATTTTTATCAACCCTTAACGATCGAATAGTTTTCAAGAATCTTTCAACAAAATGATGATTTTTTTATAACTGAAAATTGTTTTTAAAAAAACTTTAAAGGAAGTAATGGTTCTAGTAAAAGATAATTATTTTTATTTATAACTTTATAATGACAACAACTTCAACAACAATTTAATTAAAATGAAAGGTTTGTGATGCAAAAGTTAAAATTTGGACTAAAAAAATAAATTGCTGCCGTGGTCAATTGTTGATATGGTCGCCTTGTCGTCCTCGATTAAAACCTTATTAACAATCAGATACAGTGCAAAATTAATCCATCAAAGACGACCTTGTAAACGCTATTTTTTTTTTAATTTGTTTTAAGGGTAACTCAATTTGTCCTTTCTGAGTTTCTTACGATTTTTGCTTGGCAAAAATTTCTAAAGAAGCTGTCGTTAATGAAATGAACAAAGATACAAAGAAATCGATTTTTTTTATTCTCTTTTATTTAAACTACAGTCACAAGACAATGACAGTAACCAAAAGCCCGGCGATAGTTCTAGCTAGATTCTTTCGACTCGGAGTTATCGGGCCTATGCCAAAAAGAAATGTGTGTCTAGCAAAGTTAATACTCAAACGAATATTTAAGGGGGTATGGGACACTTTCAACTTTTTTCTTTAATATTGCACAGATCAATATAATTTTTTCCCCATAAATGTATACCAAATATACTTACACTTTTAGATAGTCAGAGGTTTTAAATTATCATTATTTATTTTTTTAAAAAATAAAATGTCTCAAAAAGTGATGTCTCTTATTTTTGTTATAAGTCAAAAACTTATCTATTGGCAAACAAATATTAAGCATTTTTATAAACAGAAAAATGTATTTAACAAACTGTTTTTACCGATTTTTCATATCTGCCATAGTTTTTTTTTTTAATTATTGAAGTTTTTTTTTAATAATTTCACTTTTCACTTTTTTTATAAAAATTAATAAATAAAAAAATAAACTATTTACAACTAATCCCTAAAGACAAATTAAAGATATATGTTTGAAAAATATGAGTAAAAAAATTTGACACTCTATGGGCAGTAGATTTTGAGTTATATCAATTTAAAGTCAAAAAATCATCGAAAACACGATCAAGGAGAAAAACAGCTTTGAAGTTTATCACTTTCCTTACTGAAGCGCTCCAAACCGACCGAACAACTAAGAATTCGATATATTATTCCTATCTAATATTACGAGGAAGCAAAGATTATAAACGTGCTTGGCCAACACAGATGTCATGACACAAAAAACTACACATCTCACGTTCTACTGCAGATATAAATAAAATTTTTGTTTTAAATAATTCTAAAATATTCGTGTTATTTTTTATGATAATAACAATTTTTTTTTATTTCTTTGAAGATTTTGTGTCCTACACCCCCTTAAACGAAAGCAAAAAAAAAATCTTTTTTTTTTTTAATCTACATCACTAGTCACAGAACAACATCTATAACCAAATATCCTTTCTCTCTATACTTATAAATTATTCAACCCGATTATATGTAAAACGCATCTTTAAGTATGTTTGTCCAGGGTTTTTTATGGTCCGTGTTGTTATTAACCCTCCCCCCCCCCCCCTACTTCTTACTTTCAATACTTGAATATTTTTCAATTCAATTATGTTCTAAGGAAATCGTTATGTTTGGTCTTTATTTTTTAAATTTCGTGTGATTATCAATCTTCTGGCTTTTAATACTTTTAAATATTTCAACTCAATTATGACCAAAGCACACTATTAGGTCTAATTTTTCAATGCTATATTTTCAAATAGTCATATCATCATCAACCTTTTTACCTTTAATACTTATAAATCCTTCAACTCAATACTGTGCAAAACACATTATTATGTCGGGATTTTCCATGGGTTTTTTTTAGATGGTCGCGTTGTTATCAGCCTGTTATGGGGGTTGTTTAACTTAGTGTCAGATTGCCTGCCCCCCCCCCCTCCACCCAGTCATGTTTCTTTTAGGCTAGGAGATATCGGTAGATTTCTTTCAATGCTTATAAATCCTACAACTCAATTTTATGAAAAACCCATCATTATGCCTTTTTTCCCATGATTTTTTTTTAATGATCGTGTCGTTATCGGCCATTTTGCCTTTAGTACTTATAAATCCTGCAACTCAATTTTTTTGCAAAACACATGCCTCTTTTTTCCATGATTTTTATGATCGCTTCGTTATCAACCTTTTTTACCTTTAACAATTTCGCTGCGAAGGATTTTTGTTTCCTCTTAATATGTGATAGGAATATAATTATCGAATCCTTAGTCAGACAGCCGTCCTGGACCGTTTCAGTAGTGAAAGTATTAATACTTATAAAATCGTTTAACTCAATTTTTTTGCAACACTCATGCCTGATTTTTCTATACTTTTTTAAGATTGTCTCGTCCTACCATTATCAACCTTTATACATTTAATACTTATAAATCCTTCAACTCAATTGAAGAGTACACGGGAAGAAGCGATTGATTTATTAGGCGGACACTCGCAAATGTCTGCTTGGCGACATAAAACCGGTTTCTCTCTTTCTTCTTCGCTTGGTCCAAGTGTCGGGATCGCCAATCGCCTGAACTTGGTAGCTAGGAACCACAGAGATAGTCGTTAAAGTATTACAGTGGCTTATCACGTGACCTACAACACTGACTTCATTGGGGCTGGAGCTCCTTGCGCGTCCCGTCGGTCGTTAACATTAGAGGTCACGTGATCTGCCACTCTATTACTTTAACTATGACCTCTGTGGTAGGAACTGGTTTCCTTACACAAGTTTAGGCGATCACTCGCTATCATCGCCAAAGTGGCCTGCAAAGGAAACTTCTCTGAAAAATCAATCGGTTTTTCCCGTATACTCTTCAATTGTATGGAAACCACGTCATTATTATGCCTGTTTTTTCTTTGTTTTTGAAAGGGTCGCGTCGTCATCAACCGGTGAAGGGGGGTGCGTGTCAGGTTGCCTGGCCCCCGTCCAACCAGCCCTGTTTCTCCCGGAGATATCGGCCGCCCGGACGGCACCCGAAGGATCGATTCCTTCACCTACCACCCGACTCCATTCCCTATAAATCGGAGACAGACTCAGACTCCTTGGCATTGTTATCGTGCATCCCTCTAAGGCAGGGGTTCCCAACCGGTGGTACGCGTACCACTGGTGGTACGAACAATTTTTTAAAAAACAATTTATAAACTGGTTGGTTGTGCGAAGGTCATCGCACTAGAACTAAATGTTTGTGTTTTTAGCTTTATCTTTTCCTTTCTAAATTAGCAAAAACACGCCAAATGAGCTAAAAGCATTTTATGCGTGAAATTACGTTTATCCGTGAACTTTAAAGCTTATTTTTAATTTTTAATTTCTTGAATTTTGAATTTTCTTTTTAATAAAAGTAACTACACTCGAGCGGAAACAATAAACATAAGCTTATTGTCCTCGGATTAAATGATACATATACTAGGATCTATTTGATTTTTTTAGTCTGTGCGAAGAACGGGTATTTATTTGCTAGTGGGTAATAAATAAAACTGTAAATTAATGCAACTTTAATATTTTTAGTTCTCCTTTTTTATAAGCATGCCATAAATAAATATCTACCCATTAAATATGAAGTTTTCTCAGGAATTTTATTCAAAAAGACTTTGAACACTTTTAGAAGAGTAAATATTATACATTTATTAGAATATTTAGGTCTGGTGGTAAGCCAAAATTTCTCAAAAAGTCAAGTGGTACGCATGTGCTAAAAGGTTGGGAACCCCTGCTCTAAGGAAAACCGGCAAACACTGCTAAAAAAAATTTAAGGGAGCGCATTGCTTAAACCCTTTCACCCCCAATAATTTCTTTTTTTAATTATCAGCTTGCGATTTTTTTTTTCCTCACTAAGTTAAGCTCGCTCTTTTTATCGGAATCATGTCTTGTGAAATATTGAATAATATTTGTTCTTATTGAATGAAAATATGAAAAAACAGGTTAAAATACATTCACAATCAAAAAAATTTAGAAAATAAATTGACCCTAAATTCTTCAAGGTTGTATTCTTAGACTTTCAAAAATTAATATATGTACTTTTTTAACAAAAAAAAATTGGAAAAAAAATATTGTTATATTTTATTTAAAGGTATGATTCCAATTTTTTCACCTTTAAATTTAGATTTAAACAATAAGATTTTTCCCCTGTTTTTTTACCATTTCATTCTGGATGCACAATGAATCTATTTCGCAAATTTTAGATTTTGAGAATAAAAAAATAAAAAAATTGGAACAGCAAAGGGCTAACAAACGTACGAAAGTTCACCAATCATTGTTTTGAGCAGTGTATAAATTGTCTGCTCATCCAGAGGCCTGTGTCACTGTCTAATTTAATTTTCTTTCGTTAGAATTCATTTCAATTCGTTAAAAACAGTACTTGTAAACGGTAAAAAATGTACTTAACTTTTAAGTTTATGAAAAGGGGAAACTTGTCATCATTGTTAAAGAATGGAATAATATGTTCGTTGGGAATCTCAATTTTTTATTCAAATGTCACTTAGCAAGTTCTTCCACTACGCTTTTCAGTTATCCTACCAACAAACTGTAAGCGCCAGCCGTGAAGGTAAAGGATTAAACAGCAGAGTTAATCAGATCGTTCTTTATTAAGGGGGAATGGGCGTGCAGGACCAGGGGTCTCCAAACTCAAGTGCCTCAATGTTAATCCAATTTGGAAAAAATTATTTTATTTGCCACATTTCTCCGGCTGTATTGAAATTTTTACAAGCGGATTTTTTTATGTGATAAATGTAACTGACTTACAGGTCCCGACAAACCCACTTTTTGAAATTAGTACGAATATTTTTTTTAATATTCAATAAATTATTTTACACAAAATATTCGAAGCAATTTCAAAAAGTGGGAAGATAGAGACCTGTAAGTCAGCTACATTCATCACATAAAAAATCCGCTTGTAAAAATATTCAATACAGCCGGAGAAATGTGGCTAAGAAAATAGTTTTTTCCCCATTGGATTAACATTGAGGCGCTTGAGTTTGGAGACCCCCGGTCCTGCGCGCCCATTCCCCCTTAAACGACTCAAACACCGTGAGAGGCCCGAGCCCAGTCAGTTAAGCACTCGCTTAGCATGCGGAAGGTCCCAGGTTCGGGTCCGGGCATCGCCAAAATAGCTGCCGACTTATAAACGGTCCGTGCAGACAAAAATGTCCGACGAATAATACCCCGTGGGGAGGGAGTGCACTTTAAATATCCTTCAAAGTCCTAACGCTGCGTACGATGTCGCCCTTAACAGTTGTGTTGGGTGCCTATTCAGGTGTTGGCTCGTCACCTGACTGTGGTTCTTAAATACGACGCCCGTCGCCAATAGTCTTCGTGTAGCTCTAGTGCGACGATAATTCAAGCCTAATCAAACACCGTGAGCCGAACCAAAGCAATATAAGACAAGCAAAAAAGATAAGCAAGACAAGACACATATATAGATAAAGATCACCGTTAGTTGGTTGGTTGGTTTACACATATTTTTAGGCTTGTGTGCTTGGTCGCAAGGACCCGCTTATAAACCATCGTCAAGTAGGACAACACAAGACACACACAAACACATATGACAGATGTTGCCATCTGTCGTCACCTCCACAATTTAGACATGTCCCTGAAGGAGAGGGAAATTTTCTCCAGGAACCTGTACCCATGGTGAACTGCGCAATGTCCGACCACAGGACTTTCGGACCCAACAGATTTAACGAGCACGTACTCAGCATATACTCGGTAGGTCTTCAGTGGCACCGGGACTCGATCTCTCAACCTTCCGATCTCGAGACCGAGATCTTGACCACTAGGCTCCCTACAGCCCCACGATCAGCATTATATACTGATCAGTCAATGCGTAACTTCACTTCAGTTCTCACTCCCCCCGTTCTAATCGTCCATTGTTCTCCAGGAGCGCAAGCGCATCCGCATCCGGTACCCCCACTTCGACCAGCGGCAGAGTGACGAGGAGGCGTGCGCCCAGCTCATCTCCGCCTTCCACGCCAACCCGCCCCCGCCGCCGACCGCCCAGCGCACCTCCTCGTGGAACTACCGGCGGAGGACGTCGTCCGCATCGCCCGCCTCCACGCCGACGCACTCGAGGACCAAGTGCAGGAGTGCGTCGTCTAGTCCGAGGAGGGGACCACCTCGCTAATCCGAACACCAGCACAACTGTAAAAAAAACTGTAAATTTACGAGCATTTCGTCACTTCAGGGGTCATAGGAGTCTTAAAAATGTGCACAGAAGGTACTACACAACATAGTTTGATCTTTCATGTCATTTTTGAACTACTCAATGCATAAGTATAATTTTTTTTAATGTAATTCTATTCTTCTTAGATATTATTTTGTTTTAAAAAATTAATCAAAATTTTAAAAAATTTATTAATTTTTTTAGAAAAAGTTCTTAAAATAGTTTCTAAATAAATTGAGCTGAGAATTTAGGTATAAGTCTTTGTTTATACATATTTGTACAATATAAAGTCATTTTATTGGTCATTTTCTCAATTTTGGCCTCAAAATTTGCCGCGCAAGCCTAATCCCAATGTGTTCAAATAACTTTATGTTTAATATCATTTATTTTAGTTTTGGCTAAGGTTTCATAATTTTTAAAATTTGTTTTATAATAAATAAATCTTGTAGAGTTACATATAAAAAAATTATACTTGTATATTGAGTAGTTACAAAATTACATGAAAGATCAAACTAATTTTTGTAGTACCTTTTTTGCACATTTTTAAGACTCCTATGACCCCTTAAGTTCCAACATGTGAAGAGTACACGGGAAAAACCGATTGATTTTGTAGAGAAGTTTCCTTAGGCAGGCCACTTTGGCGATGATAGCGAGTGATCGCCTAAACTTGTGTAAGGAAACCAGTTCCTACCACAGAGATCATAGTTAAAGTAATAGAGTGGTAGATCACGTGACCTCCAATGATAACGACGAGACGCGCAAGGAGCTCCCAGAAGAGCCCCAATGAAGCCAGTGTTACAGGTCACGTGATCTGCCACTCACGTGATCTGCATACTTTAAATACTATCTCTGTGGTTCCTAGCTACCAAGATTCCGGCGATTGACGATCCCGGCGCTTGGACCAAGAGAAGAAGAAAGAGAGAAACCGGTTTTCTGCCGCCAATGTCCGCCAAGCAGACAATTGCTGGCGTCCTTCTAATAAATCAATCGGTTCTTCCCGTGTACTCTTCATGTGCTATCCAACTTTACTAAACGGTAGACATTTACTGAACGGTAACCCTTGGTGAACTTTCCAAAATCGCGCCAAAAGTCGGCTGAAAACCCAACCGGAATGATAGGATTGGTTTGAATTATCGTCGCATTAGAGCTACACGAGGGAGAGCCGAAAAAACGCGTTTGTTCTTTTAACACCGGCTATTCGGAAACATCATCGTTGCGAAGTCAAATAATTCGAATCATCAGTCGAAGTTAAATGGTTTTCCACAAAAAATTACTTATTCCAAAATCCAAACGGTTGCGTTGGGTGCCTATTCAGGTGTTGGCTCGTCACCTGACTGTGGTTCTAAAATACGACGCCCGTCGCCAATAGCCCTCGTGCAGCTCTAGTGCGACGATAATTCAAACCTAACCTAACCTAACCAAAATCCAAAAAAAAAAATGCTCCAAGGGTTACCGTACAGTAAATCTGATCCTTTCACAACAATTAGATAGCACATGCGGGAACTTAAGTGACGATTTGCCCTTCAATTATTTTAAAGGCAACAAGCCTTTTTTTATGCATAACGGTCTGACCCACTAAAAAGAAGGCCTTATGCCTTAGACTGTTAGAAAATTATGACGATTTCCGTACTTTTACGTTTTAGCTCATATATTTGCTATGTAGGAAGTGATGGACATGAGTGTTTTTAACGGGTTGTGACTGGAATCTCTGCTGTCGTTCCCTGTCTGTTATTTTGCAGGTGTTTTTTTAACCGTGCATATCGAACCGATAATATTAAGTACAAGTCTTGGCTATGTCACAAATACCAATGACCACACCATATGTTGCCCATATCCCGCAACGTATGTACTCCTTGGTCCACAAAGTACGTACGTCTGGGCTGAAATCTAATATATGTCAAGGCCCTCAACATATAAACGCTTTGGCAAACAGAGTAAATTCGCATAGCCAGCAGTGTACGTACTCCTGGGCCCAAAAAGTACGTACGTCTCGACCCACATCTTTTAAACGTCTAGGCTCTCAACGTGTATTTAACTAGACCGACACGTATATTTACCTAGACCTTGGCCAAACAACGTATGTTTTTTATGACCTACTACGTATGTTCGCATAACCAGCAACGTAATCCTTGGTCCACAAAGTACATACGTCTATGCTCTAAACGTATGTTCACCTAGGTATATGTAGGATAACGTATGTATTCCTACATTCTATTTTACTCAAAAGATCAAGGTCGTTTCCCCGTTGTTCTTGTGGATCAAAAAAATTAGCTTTTATAAGACTTTTCAAGAGATAAAATAATGTTTTAATGTTTTTTACAAAGTATATTCTGTACCACGGAATTGACATATATTTATTTTACCATTATAATGTAACCAACTTTTTAAAAATTCTCATGACAGTAAGTGGTAAGGAAGAGCGGGGCTAAACCCATTTTTTTTCCTGGATTTCAAACTAGACGATCCCGTCAAGTGTTATAGTATAACGGTAGATCGCTCAAGTTTACAGTATAGATATCGATTCGCTATGCGAATGAGTATCAGTGTCTCAGTAAAAAAATGTTTTTACTCGTTTTCTTATAATTTTTGTTCAATACTAAATAAAAGGTTAGTGAAGAATCTTTTTTTGAATGCTGGTAACTGTAAGACCAAAATAAACTACTTATATTAAGCTCTCTTTTGGTTGTTAGCGATGATTGGTTAAGTGATAGAATTTAAGGTTATTTTGATATATTGCAACGAGGTACAGAATGGGGCTAAACCATACAAATCCCCACATGGTGTGCTATGGCAACATACCTGCAATAATGGTAACTTATGAGAAAAGTAGGCCTTCCTAAAATGTTAAATTTTTTATTTCTTCTTAACAATTTTTTCAAAGTCTCCAAATAAACCACAACTTTTAGGTTTGTTATGAAATTTTAGAACATTTTTATTAAAGTTAACCAGATTTTTTTATTGTAATTTGTTCTAAAATTTTACAATTATAGCACATACTTTCTTACAACCAACCTTTATAAGTAATAAAAAAGTTTTTATACGATAATCTACTGCATTACAACCATTGCATAGAAATCAGATGATTTTTGAACTGTACTGTATAGCCCCGACCAAATGGGCTATTCCGTACCAGGTAAGTTGTTTTGATTACCAATATTTATATGTCAATGGTGGAATAGTTCCAAAATGTTTATATATGATCAGTAGCTTACTAATCAAATTATATATTGTTTTTATTTGTTTAACCTTTTTTTACTTTGTAATTTCCTATGTATCGACGAATCTAAGCACGTCGCCAATAGCCATCGAGTATCTCTAGTGCGACGATATTCAAACCTAACCTAATCGACGAATCTAATTATGCTTACGGTATAGCCCCGCTCTCCCCTGCACATTATAGAGACCCAACTTCACCGATTGGTTCAAACTAAAATTTATTATTTTCTTTACAATTCCACAAAAATTGAAAAAAAAAATATATATTTTAAAAAATCCATTTTATGAACACACATAATGTAATCATGAAGTTTAGCATAATAATACCAAACGGGAAATCTGTCATACTTCTCTTACTTTTCAAAATTTATTTTCATTCGAGTTTCCCATTTTATTATACAGTTACATAAGAAAGCCGCCGGAAGTCATTATTACAAATTTGCTTTTTCTTTGAAAGTTCCGCAGGCTTTGCACCTTTAATTTGACAACATATCAACTAACATTCGGTTTTTTTAACTGAAATTTTAGCTTTGGTTCAATAAACTTTTACCCATTGCAGTTACAGAAGGGATATTTGTGACTAGCCCCGTCATAATTAACCGCAGACATTTGACGAATCATAAACCAAGGTTGCACAACACGCAATTTCGAATCGACACTTACGTCGTGAAGGGATATTAGACCTCGAAAGAATTAATGCGCACCCTCTTTCTCTGCACAGAAGTTTTTCCATTGACATTTCATTTATAAACGGCACAATCATTATCATTGAGTTAGAAAAGAGAATAGAGCAGCCCACGTATTGGCGCAATAAAGTACAAAAGAAACAGGCTAGAGCGGTGCATCTTGGGATACCTCAGTGCCGGTTTATTATGAGCAGTAGCTCGAAAATCCTGACAGCCCTGCTTCAAACCATTTGAACTGATAGACCCCTCTACTCTCCGCCTTCCTAACTCTATTATTATATACTGACAGGCTTGAGACTCGTTGACAATACACGTAACAAATTATTGCTCTCCCCCTTTTGATGTAGTGGGAGATTTCAGTAACAGTATTGTGGCAATCTTAGCAAAATGTCGTGTCGTTCATTACGGTCATTTGCCGAGTTTTCTCACCATTGATCGCTGATGGTCTGGATGGCAATGAGTTGCCTCCGGAAGAAAGTCCGACGTACTCCGTGTAGACCATTAGAATGAGTTAGCTGTATATATGCTCCCAACCCAAGTCCCCTCGTCGTCACTTGGCCAGGGTTCTAAAATATCCCGAGGTGTGTAAATTAAAACAAAAAAAAACATATGAAGTCAGAACCAAAGAAATCTGTTACCACCGCTAAACCCAGCCACGGAGGGATAAACCATATTAAGAAACTGAACTTATTTTGTAAGTTAATCAATTACGACAGTCTACTTTTAGTCTCCTTCAGGGGATTTAACACAATCACTTACGCGTCGTAATTTAGAATCCTGGTCAAGTGAGCAGGTACCAAATAGAACTTCAAGCGACATCGTATGCTAACGCCGCCCGTCGGAACCAACGACTCCGCAGATTAAACGAGCCGCATATCGAAGTCAGAGACATAACATAGAGTGGACTGCGCATTCATAGTAAAGCAGCTTAGGGATGGAAAACCAAAACCGTTTTTCAAAAAACCGGTGGTCCCGGTTGTGACTGAAAACCGGTTTTTTGCATGAGGCCCTACGGAACCGAAAACCGGTTTTTAGGGAAAAATCGACAGAAAATGGAAAACCGGTTTTTCTAAAAAACCGCCATCCCTTGCAGATTAGCATTATGTCCTAAACATCATAAATCGCCAAGAGGGGAAAGGTTGCTGCATATGGCAACTTAACGCTACCGTTTCGTTACGAACTATTCCAAATTGTCGCAAGACCTGAATATCAGCTAGCAAACCGAAGTGGAGACTGCCATCAACGTCCTAGTCACGTGGGTTTCTACCAATCACGGCAGCTTGAATTTTTTTTAATGTTTTTGCAGACGATTTTTTGAGCATTGTTGGTATTTTTCTCTTTTGGCTTTTATAATAAATATTTAATTACATTCTTTTAATCTCTGAGCATGTTAACAATCGTGAATGGTGTACTCTTAATTCAGTAACGTTTTGTGCAAGATGCCAAATGCTTGTGAATTAGAATTCCTAATTGTAAAGAGGGGTATAAAAAAGGATTAGTCACACTTTCACGGGTAAAATTTATTTAGTTCTGCATACTTTTAGTAATTGTGTGTTCTTCATAAACTATAATTTCTATCGAGGGAATTTATTCTAAAAGCTCTTTTATACTGAAGAATCATATTCATGATTAAATCAACGTTGTTAGAACTCTAATTATAATAAATATTTTGGGCCAAGTCAATTAAATTGATGGTCTGAACATTGACAGCTTAGAAGTAGAATATTTTTTTTTACTATTTGGTCAAAACGAAACCTGTTTTTGTAATCGTAGTTTTTGAGTTATTTATATTTAAAAAGTAGAGCATTTGCTGAATTTGGAATATATTGATGTGTTTTAGAAAGTTGATTTATTCCAGGTGAAATAAAGGAAGAAGCAATATTTCAAAAAAAGTATATTTGATTTTTTTTTAATCGGACCGTTGGAACGAAAGTTATAGAGACGTCAGAAAATATTCACCATGTCAATAACCAACTTATATTACAGCAACACTCTACATAAACCAATAATGTTCTTTTAAATTAGTTTTTGATAAAGAGTCCACATTCAATTGTTCAAGTAATCTTAAATAGACGCACAAAATCAAAGAAATAATCTGATATCTATTAAGAGGATCTTAAAATACTAGCGATTCATCCTTGCTCTTTTCCAAGCTTCTTTATCATAACATTAGATTGTCGGCCTCCGTGTTTAGGTCGTTGTGGAAAAACTCGCCAAATGATGAACTCGCCATAGATGCGAGCCAAACGCGACACAGTCATGTGACTGTGTAAGTTAGATGTTTAGGACACTTTAGGTTTGCCAATGCGCAGTCCACTCTATGTTATGTCTCTGATCGAAGTGGAGGACACTGCGATATGCGTGATTGTTAAATCTGTGTCACTGTGCACCCCGGTAATTTTTGAGGGATTTTTTCCTCCACCACGAATTCGGCGATAGTTTTGCTACGACAAGAACAGAACCAAGAACCATCTCAATCAGCGCGTTTATATGAGCAAATCCATAGAACGCCAAAATCCCCAATAGGGAAAAAAGAGGACGCGCAGCATTTCTAACCCAAATGATAGTCTGTGGCCGAATCCATGGTATGAAACATGAAACCCTCCTTTATTGGAGGGTTTGCGAAGCCCCCAAATGAACCCTGCAATTTCGGTTCTGTCTAGGAGAAAATCCCTAAGAGGGGAAAATTGCTGAGTTTGCTCTTCAATCCATGGATTCGGTGGCTCATGTTGACGAGCTGAATGAGAGGCTCGTTGATTATCACTCTCGGCCACTGGTTGGACAGCTCAACTTATGTTACAGTTTTGTCAAATATAACTATCGCCCTCTCTTGGCATACTTACAAAAGATGCGGCCAAGTGTGTAAATTATTCCAAAAACAACCAAGTATTTCATAGACATAAAAAGACATCGCATTAGTAGCATTTTGACAAGCTTTCATTATAAATAGCCGCCATTATGTTTCCAGACACTCTAAAGCAACCAACAAAATGCAAAATGATAGATTAAGATATTTAAATTATGGATAGTGATTATGTATGGTATTAAAATCAGAAGCTGTGTTAATCGCCATTAAAAAGAATAGAAATAAAGAAAGAAAAATGAATAATTATGGTGCATAATTTGCTCTAATTATAAACTTTCGTTTTTTCTACCAGTCTATGAGGGTGGTTTTTGCTCTTCCTAAATCTTAAATTTATTTAACTTTCAATTGCCTAAAATAGAATATATGGTAAAGGAAGTATTGCGAAGGGATCAAACAAAATTTAATTTTGATTGACAGGGTTGTTAGCTCTAATTAGCATATATTACGTTTATTGGGTGATTTTTGTTTTTAAAAAAAGTGCTTCCTGTATACTGCAGAAACGCCTTAAATTAAAGTATCAGTTGGTTTTTTAAGTAAAGTAGATGGTTTTTTTTCACATTTTGTCTCTTTTTCGTTTAATGCTTTTCAAACAAATCAGCAATTTAGGTGGCAAAGAATTAACGACAATTTTTAGCATTATATTTTTAAGTAATAGTGAATAACTGAAGATACACGATCCTGTACTATCGTACGTTCTTTGCACATAACAAAAATCGTGCAATGTAGGGTTAAAATAACACAAAGTTAATAAATGTGATAATCTTTTCTTTTACTAAGCCATGCACAAATTCTATTCCTCAAGTTGCTTTTTTAATTTCTGGCATAACATATTCCTGTCAAAATTACTTCAGAGCTAAACTATATTTTAATTAACTTTAATAAAATATGTCAAAACAAATTTTTTATATATTCTAGTAAAAATTTTAATTTAGTCTTTGAACAAAGCGTGTTGACATTTTTGCGATCATCTCAATCGAATGAAAATGACGGATCATCTAACCAGTACTTATCCATATATTTTTTTATTGCTTTGAAGATCGCAGACAGTTTGTCTGTGAGTTAGTACTGTCGTCATAGCGACCAGACCATTTAATTTTGGTGTTCGCTGGTGAAAAATTAATGGTGAACACTCATCGGATAAGCTCAGTGTTTTAGAATTGCATACGAAAAAAAATATTTTATATAATTAGATTGAAATAACTAGTTCGCTTCACAGATCGGCACAAACAAACGACCTCACAAATAAATGCGTCTCCGCTTGTTGTAAAAAGTTGACCATAAATTGAGAAGTCCGTAGGAAGATTTCCTTATTTATAAGATATTTTTTTTTATTCGAACAGATTTAAAACACCTCATTTACACAAAGTATTGCCACGAAGCTTACATAAGTAAAAGAACTGTCGTAAAATGTAAATGTTGTCGTAATTTATGAACCCGTTACAGTTGTTAATTATGACACTATAATTATTAAAGAATATACACTGCTTAAAACAATTAGGGGAGGACTTTGGGTAGTTTCGTTAACACTTTAAGCTCCAACTTTTATTTTTAATTCTAAAAATCTAAAATTTGTGAAATATATTTATTAATATTCATTATGCATCCACAATTAAATAAAAAAAACCGTAATTTTTTAACTAAAATGTAGGGGGGGGGTCATAACTTTTAAATAAATCATAACAATATTTTTTCGAAACTTTATTTGTTAAAACAAAAATTTAAATCTTATTTTAAACATCTAAGAATGAAATCGTGAAGAATTTAGGATCAATTTAATTCATAAAATTGTTTCAGAGTGAATTTTATTTTACCATGATTTTCATATTTTCTATCTCAATGGTTTTAAACCATGCGCCTATAATTGCTTTGAGCAGTGTAGTTTGTTTTTGGATGGTAGCAAATTTAATGATGAATTTTTTTCTTTCTTTTGTTGTCCATAAAAATAGAGTGGAGAGGGTAGATATCCAGCATCGTATACCTGATGATTGTTCTGTTTTCCAAGCAGATCTCTTGAGTTTCAACCTTTCGTGCGTTGGGTGCGACAAAATATATTCAAGTAATTACATGGTCTTAAATACCTCATGCACTGTAAAAAAAATTCTGGCAGCAAAATTGCCAGAAAATATCTGTATGCTACGGACAAAATCTATGAACAGAATTTTCCCGTAACCCAGCAAGCAATACAGAAAATATTTGTGCCTAACTGATATTTTTTGCATGGCTTTGTACGTTATAAAAAGAAAAAGTCAAGCCATAACCCGTATGCGAACCCTTGTCAATGAATATCTGCATCAGTAAGTTACAAAATTTATCTTTTTACATAGATAGTGTCTTTTCATAAATTGAAAAATAATTTTACAGTAACTTTCTGTAGATTTGGGAAACAGAAATATAGGAATTTCTGTAGGAAAGCAACGGAAATATTTTGTTTTTTAGCAGATTATTTTATAGTATGTTTTCTTGGATCTGGTGCGAAGAATGGAGACTTTTGTCATTCTCTCTCATTATATTAACAATTTTAATTTTTATTGTGTTCTTCTATACTTACAAATTATGTCTGTTAAATATCAATAGCAATTTGAAGAACATACTAAATATCAGAAGTTATGCCAAGCATTTTGAATGACTTTCATTCAACTAAGTTTGGAACGTAAAAAAAAATTTCTACAAAGTAATTAGACCACGAGATTAGATCACGAAAGTTATATTATAATGTGCTGTTCATAATGTATAATAATTATATGCTTTAAATTAAGCAACATCTAGAGCTTAAATACTGCATTTGTGTGTTGTAAAAGTTACATTGCTATTATTTCCTTTCAAAATGAAAATTTTATTAAATTTTAGAAATTAGAATAGAATTAATTTTGTAAATTTCGGTTTTAAATTTTTATCGCACTGCAGCAATTCGTTATGCAAGCAAATCATATCAAAATAAGATATTGTTGTTGAAAATTACTATAAAGTTATCAATTAACTGAAGTTTTTGAATTCTTTAATTGTTTTTTAGTTTCAAATTATGCTTTTGTATAAAAAAAGCTCATGTATGTATCTGATTTGTCTATTTCATTAAGGTTGAACTTGTGTTACATATTTTAAACATTATTATTGAAAGTGTTTAATTAAGTGTTTGATTAATAATTAACAGCGAAAAAAAGTAAAACCTATTGTAAATATGTACAAATGTAAGTATGAGTACAAATGAACCTTTTACATGTTACGGAAACTGCTATTTTATTTTTTCACTAATATCTGTATATTAAAAATTGTATTTGCCTTTATTCAGTTTGTAATTACAGTGTGCATTGTATTTCGTTGTAATAATCTTATAATATAAAGGTGATACATGCATTAAACAAGTAGGAACGTTTTTTAATTGCACTTTATAATGCTAGTATTTAACGAATAGCTATAAACCTATATTTTAGATTGAAATGCTTTAACTATCAAAACATTTTTAATTTCTTCAATTTGAAAATTGTTTAGATTTTAAGCACAGATATAGCAATCTTTTCTACTTTGGGATCAGTCTTTTGTAAATTAATTTTAGTTTACATATAGCAAATCATAAGTCTTATTAATTATCTTTCTGTTTCCTAATATAAGGGGGTAGGGATAGATACATATATATTCCAGCTTGTGTGTTTGATCAGGGACCGGCTTATATAAGCCTCAGAACGAATTTTTACTCAGAGAAATTAAAGTACACCCAGGGCGAAAGCGGGAATCGAACCCGCACCCGTTACAGCTAGCAGACTGCTGGCGTAATGATCCAAGCCCTTTGGTCATCCGGACACCACCTAATTTAAATATGAGAGTGGTAATAAATGGAATACATAGCTTGAAATTTACTCATACTAGAACATAGTACAATAGCTAAGACTTTAAATACAAATATCGCTTTTATATAAAGATAAGGACCCAAAAAAATTGAATTCATGTGTGTGTATTTCATTAATTCAATTGAAATAGCTATTTTAAGAAGGAAGAATGTTTTATTGGAAAAAAAAGTCGAACTATACTGCTCTTCTGTAAAATTATAAATCAATTATGATTAATCTGTTTATGATTATTTTAAGGACTCTGTCACCGTTTTTAATGAGTTTTCATATGAAGTTCCGTCAGAAAACAAAATACTATTAAATATTGCATATACATTAAAAACAAAGTGTTATTAGAATACACCCTAATAAAAAATTTTATAATCTTACCAGCGTCGTTTTATACGTCGTTTTGTATATGAAAGCATTAGTGTGGAAAACTAAATCATATTTAATAATTTGGAATGTGTCATTTGAATATAATCCAATATTATTATTTTGAGTATTTTATAATGATTTCGTATAAGTTTCCAAACAAAATTTTGTTTGCAATCTTAATATAATAGAATAAGTTGGAATGTTTCATGCAAAAAAAGCACTTCCTTTATATGCAACCTTATATTATTTTCTTATTTACTTATAATGCAACCTAATATTATTTTCATGATTTGATCGTCATTTTTTGTATGAATCGCTAAATGAACTGTCGTTTGAAAACTTAATATTGTTGAATCATTTTGTGCTGTATTATACCACGGCCAATTTCAATAACAAGGAGAGAGAAGCTTACCCAAACATGAGCATAGAAGGAATTTTAAACGTCACTGTTCCGAGTGCCGAAGATCGAGAAACTAGCTCGGACGCACTCGGAACCCTAAAAATGCAGTTCGCTGTGAACGAGTGGTTCCGAACAGGTTTCGAGACAGGTTTTCTTCATCTTAGGAACAACGTCACTCGGAACTATGACGTCAAAATTTCCGTCCCCGTGCATGTTTGGGAGAGCTTCTTCGGCCTTAGTATTTGAGTACGCCGTGCTTATACTCGAACCCACGTCACTTGACCGTAACTTACACCATATTAAATGAACTAATACAACGAATCATATTCAAGCGATATTATAGATCATATGTGATAGACGCCTTGTGTAGAAGATTCTGTGATAATTCTGGCTGTCAATTATTGGAATATTGTGTTCGCGCATGCTCACTTCTAACTCTTTATATATGCACGGAAAATGTAGTGCCTTACGTCAGATTTAGACTATTTCTTTAATTGAATAAAATAATTTTGTAAAAAATAATCTAGTACATTTATTTGAGTTAAAAATAAAACATGCCCACTATTTTATCCCAGTACTGCTGCAAGCAATCGTCAAACCATTAATCAAACTAAGGTACGTTTCACAAGCATCCCAGTTAACCTTTTCATTATGACAATTTGACAACTCTTTATATATGCACGGAAAGTGTAGTGCCTTACGTCAGATCTAGACTATTTCTTTAATTGAATAAAATAATTTTGTAAAAAATAATCTAGTACATTTATTTGAGTTAAAAATAAAACATGCCCACTATTTTATCCCAGTACTGCTGCAAGCAATCGTCAAACCATTAATCAAACTAAGGTACGTTTCACAAGCATCCCAGTTAACCTTTTCATTATGACAATTTGACAACTCTTTATATATGCACGGAAAGTGTAGTGCCTTACGTCAGATCTAGACTATTTCTTTAATTGAATAAAATAATTTTGTAAAAAATAATCTAGTACATTTATTTGAGTTAAAAATAAAACATGCCCACTATTTTATCCCAGTACTGCTGCAAGCAATCGTCAAACCATTAATCAAACTAAGGTACGTTTCACAAGCATCCCAGTTAACCTTTTCATTATGACAATTTGACAACTCTTTATATATGCACGGAAAGTGTAGTGCCTTACGTCAGATCTAGACTATTTCTTTAATTGAATAAAATAATTTTGTAAAAAATAATCTAGTACATTTATTTGAGTTAAAAATAAAACATGCCCACTATTTTATCCCAGTACTGCTGCAAGCAATCGTCAAACCATTAATCAAACTAAGGTACGTTTCACAAGCATCCCAGTTAACCTTTTCATTATGACAATTTGACAACTCTTTATATATGCACGGAAAGTGTAGTGCCTTACGTCAGATTTAGACTATTTCTTTAATTGAATAAAATAATTTTGTAAAAAATAATCTAGTACATTTATTTGAGTTAAAAATAAAACATGCCCACTATTTTATCCCAGTACTGCTGCAAGCAATCGTCAAACCATTAATCAAACTAAGGTACGTTTCACAAGCATCCCAGTTAACCTTTTCATTATGACAATTTGACAACTCTTTATATATGCACGGAAAGTGTAGTGCCTTACGTCAGATTTAGACTATTTCTTTAATTGAATAAAATAATTTTGTAAAAAATAATCTAGTACATTTATTTGAGTTAAAAATAAAACATGCCCACTATTTTATCCCAGTACTGCTGCAAGCAATCGTCAAACCATTAATCAAACTAAGGTACGTTTCACAAGCATCCCAGTTAACCTTTTCATTATGACAATTTGACAACTCTTTATATATGCACGGAAAGTGTAGTGCCTTACGTCAGATCTAGACTATTTCTTTAATTGAATAAAATAATTTTGTAAAAAATAATCTAGTACATTTATTTGAGTTAAAAATAAAACATGCCCACTATTTTATCCCAGTACTGCTGCAAGCAATCGTCAAACCATTAATCAAACTAAGGTACGTTTCACAAGCATCCCAGTTAACCTTTTCATTATGACAATTTGACAACTCTTTATATATGCACGGAAAGTGTAGTGCCTTACGTCAGATCTAGACTATTTCTTTAATTGAATAAAATAATTTTGTAAAAAATAATCTAGTACATTTATTTGAGTTAAAAATAAAACATGCCCACTATTTTATCCCAGTACTGCTGCAAGCAATCGTCAAACCATTAATCAAACTAAGGTACGTTTCACAAGCATCCCAGTTAACCTTTTCATTATGACAATTTGACAACTCTTTATATATGCACGGAAAGTGTAGTGCCTTACGTCAGATCTAGACTATTTCTTTAATTGAATAAAATAATTTTGTAAAAAATAATCTAGTACATTTATTTGAGTTAAAAATAAAACATGCCCACTATTTTATCCCAGTACTGCTGCAAGCAATCGTCAAACCATTAATCAAACTAAGGTACGTTTCACAAGCATCCCAGTTAACCTTTTCATTATGACAATTTGACAACTCTTTATATATGCACGGAAAGTGTAGTGCCTTACGTCAGATCTAGACTATTTCTTTAATTGAATAAAATAATTTTGTAAAAAATAATCTAGTACATTTATTTGAGTTAAAAATAAAACATGCCCACTATTTTATCCCAGTACTGCTGCAAGCAATCGTCAAACCATTAATCAAACTAAGGTACGTTTCACAAGCATCCCAGTTAACCTTTTCATTATGACAATTTGACAACTCTTTATATATGCACGGAAAGTGTAGTGCCTTACGTCAGATCTAGACTATTTCTTTAATTGAATAAAATAATTTTGTAAAAAATAATCTAGTACATTTATTTGAGTTAAAAATAAAACATGCCCACTATTTTATCCCAGTACTGCTGCAAGCAATCGTCAAACCATTAATCAAACTAAGGTACGTTTCACAAGCATCCCAGTTAACCTTTTCATTATGACAATTTGACAACTCTTTATATATGCACGGAAAGTGTAGTGCCTTACGTCAGATCTAGACTATTTCTTTAATTGAATAAAATAATTTTGTAAAAAATAATCTAGTACATTTATTTGAGTTAAAAATAAAACATGCCCACTATTTTATCCCAGTACTGCTGCAAGCAATCGTCAAACCATTAATCAAACTAAGGTACGTTTCACAAGCATCCCAGTTAACCTTTTCATTATGACAATTTGACAACTCTTTATATATGCACGGAAAGTGTAGTGCCTTACGTCAGATCTAGACTATTTCTTTAATTGAATAAAATAATTTTGTAAAAAATAATCTAGTACATTTATTTGAGTTAAAAATAAAACATGCCCACTATTTTATCCCAGTACTGCTGCAAGCAATCGTCAAACCATTAATCAAACTAAGGTACGTTTCACAAGCATCCCAGTTAACCTTTTCATTATGACAATTTGACAACTCTTTATATATGCACGGAAAGTGTAGTGCCTTACGTCAGATCTAGACTATTTCTTTAATTGAATAAAATAATTTTGTAAAAAATAATCTAGTACATTTATTTGAGTTAAAAATAAAACATGCCCACTATTTTATCCCAGTACTGCTGCAAGCAATCGTCAAACCATTAATCAAACTAAGGTACGTTTCACAAGCATCCCAGTTAACCTTTTCATTATGACAATTTGACAACTCTTTATATATGCACGGAAAGTGTAGTGCCTTACGTCAGATCTAGACTATTTCTTTAATTGAATAAAATAATTTTGTAAAAAATAATCTAGTACATTTATTTGAGTTAAAAATAAAACATGCCCACTATTTTATCCCAGTACTGCTGCAAGCAATCGTCAAACCATTAATCAAACTAAGGTACGTTTCACAAGCATCCCAGTTAACCTTTTCATTATGACAATTTGACAACTCTTTATATATGCACGGAAAGTGTAGTGCCTTACGTCAGATCTAGACTATTTCTTTAATTGAATAAAATAATTTTGTAAAAAATAATCTAGTACATTTATTTGAGTTAAAAATAAAACATGCCCACTATTTTATCCCAGTACTGCTGCAAGCAATCGTCAAACCATTAATCAAACTAAGGTACGTTTCACAAGCATCCCAGTTAACCTTTTCATTATGACAATTTGACAACTCTTTATATATGCACGGAAAGTGTAGTGCCTTACGTCAGATCTAGACTATTTCTTTAATTGAATAAAATAATTTTGTAAAAAATAATCTAGTACATTTATTTGAGTTAAAAATAAAACATGCCCACTATTTTATCCCAGTACTGCTGCAAGCAATCGTCAAACCATTAATCAAACTAAGGTACGTTTCACAAGCATCCCAGTTAACCTTTTCATTATGACAATTTGACAACTCTTTATATATGCACGGAAAGTGTAGTGCCTTACGTCAGATCTAGACTATTTCTTTAATTGAATAAAATAATTTTGTAAAAAATAATCTAGTACATTTATTTGAGTTAAAAATAAAACATGCCCACTATTTTATCCCAGTACTGCTGCAAGCAATCGTCAAACCATTAATCAAACTAAGGTACGTTTCACAAGCATCCCAGTTAACCTTTTCATTATGACAATTTGACAACTCTTTATATATGCACGGAAAGTGTAGTGCCTTACGTCAGATCTAGACTATTTCTTTAATTGAATAAAATAATTTTGTAAAAAATAATCTAGTACATTTATTTGAGTTAAAAATAAAACATGCCCACTATTTTATCCCAGTACTGCTGCAAGCAATCGTCAAACCATTAATCAAACTAAGGTACGTTTCACAAGCATCCCAGTTAACCTTTTCATTATGACAATTTGACAACTCTTTATATATGCACGGAAAGTGTAGTGCCTTACGTCAGATCTAGACTATTTCTTTAATTGAATAAAATAATTTTGTAAAAAATAATCTAGTACATTTATTTGAGTTAAAAATAAAACATGCCCACTATTTTATCCCAGTACTGCTGCAAGCAATCGTCAAACCATTAATCAAACTAAGGTACGTTTCACAAGCATCCCAGTTAACCTTTTCATTATGACAATTTGACAACTCTTTATATATGCACGGAAAGTGTAGTGCCTTACGTCAGATCTAGACTATTTCTTTAATTGAATAAAATAATTTTGTAAAAAATAATCTAGTACATTTATTTGAGTTAAAAATAAAACATGCCCACTATTTTATCCCAGTACTGCTGCAAGCAATCGTCAAACCATTAATCAAACTAAGGTACGTTTCACAAGCATCCCAGTTAACCTTTTCATTATGACAATTTGACAACTCTTTATATATGCACGGAAAGTGTAGTGCCTTACGTCAGATCTAGACTATTTCTTTAATTGAATAAAATAATTTTGTAAAAAATAATCTAGTACATTTATTTGAGTTAAAAATAAAACATGCCCACTATTTTATCCCAGTACTGCTGCAAGCAATCGTCAAACCATTAATCAAACCAAGGTACGTTTCACAAGCATCCCAGTTAACCTTTTCATTATGACAATTTGACAACTCTTTATATATGCACGGAAAGTGTAGTGCCTTACGTCAGATCTAGACTATTTCTTTAATTGAATAAAATAATTTTGTAAAAAATAATCTAGTACATTTATTTGAGTTAAAAATAAAACATGCCCACTATTTTATCCCAGTACTGCTGCAAGCAATCGTCAAACCATTAATCAAACTAAGGTACGTTTCACAAGCATCCCAGTTAACCTTTTCATTATGACAATTTGACAACTCTTTATATATGCACGGAAAGTGTAGTGCCTTACGTCAGATCTAGACTATTTCTTTAATTGAATAAAATAATTTTGTAAAAAATAATCTAGTACATTTATTTGAGTTAAAAATAAAACATGCCCACTATTTTATCCCAGTACTGCTGCAAGCAATCGTCAAACCATTAATCAAACTAAGGTACGTTTCACAAGCATCCCAGTTAACCTTTTCATTATGACAATTTGACAACTCTTTATATATGCACGGAAAGTGTAGTGCCTTACGTCAGATCTAGACTATTTCTTTAATTGAATAAAATAATTTTGTAAAAAAATAATCTAGTACATTTATTTGAGTTAAAAATAAAACATGCTCATTATTTTATGCCTGTACTGCTGTAAGCAATCGTCAAACCAATAATCAAACTAAGGTACGTTTTACAAACCATACCAGTTAACCCTTTCATTCTCAATGACAATTTGGCATCATCATTTACAAAAAAAAATTCTAATCCTCTATCCATTTATGATATCAAAAAGCAAATCATTCGATTCTTCAAGATTTTTTCTATTAGAATATATTTTTTTATTAATCCCAATAGATGTCAGCCCTATTATTTTTATGATGATACCAAATCATGGCCATTCAATGACCTAGGACGTCATCTGATCATGACCATCGTAATCTAGGTCATCTGATTCATTTTCTTTGGAGCAGGCTGTGAATTCTTTTGTGCTACTATGTTTCCTGACTAAAAGATGCTTTAAAAAAATACCGTTACTTTCCTCATACAAACCAGATACTATCCTGGCCTGTTTCAAGTTTCCATCGTCTTTGATAAGCTCTTGGGGTTATCAGGTTTACTAATTCAGGTACTCAGCAGAATGTCTCAAAGAGTTCTATAGTAGGGTAGAGGAACGACTCGTACTGAGCTGCCATCGGCAGCCATGGCTCACTACGGAGCCCGAATAGAGTGGCAAAAATGCTAGTTAATTTAATTAATAATCTTGATACTGAGAAAAGAAGAACACTAAGGGTGAAGGCGGGAATCCAACCCGCACCCGTTACAGCCCACGGACTGCTAACGCTATGGCCTGCTATCCCAACCACTCGGCCATCTGGCCCACATTCCACCCTATATTGTCTCCGTGATGGTCCATGGTGCTGGTACCAGGTCCAGCCTCAACCTTTACTATACAATAGGGTGGGCCGAAAAAAACTTTTTATTTTATTTCGGATCGCTATAGTGCGGAAAAGTTGCCATTGGTGAAGACATGAAAAGTGCACGAATTAATATTTTTTTATTTATTAATCTTCCGTTCGCGCAATGCCATCAAAGTTGGAAAAAAATGTCAAAAAAAACGAAATTTTTTGTAATTTTTTTAAGCACGATGAATGTTTTTATTTTTGTTACTATTCATTAATTAACTACTAAAAGTGCGTAAATCAAACAAATGCACTTTTCTCACCTTTGTATCAGATCTTTCGGCCACGCAACGTATAGTACAAAATGAGGAAAATTCTTAATTTTTGCGAAATTGACAGATCTGACAAAAATGTATAATAAGCGCATATTTATTGATATTACGTACTTTTAGTAGTTAATGCATGATAAAGGAACGCAACTAAAAACATATATCGTGTATAAAAAATATAAAAAAATTCGTTTTTTGGCAATTTTTTCCTACTTTGATGGCATTGCGCGAACGGAAGATAAAGTAATACAAAAATAATAATTAGTGTATTTTTCATGTCTTCACCAATTTCAACTTTTCCGCACTATAGCGATCCGAAATAAAATAAAAAGTTTTTTTCGGCCCACCCTACTATACAACTCTTTGGAATGTCTCCTACTCAACAAGCCACCGTGGTCTGGTGCACTTATGGAATAGTATAAAGAGTTGACCCTGAGGTTGTTGAATCGTATTCGATAGCAAGCTGAGCAATGGAAAAAATAGTAGTGTCATACAGTGTAGGACTGACGTATACCATATGGTAGAAATTGTAGTAGACAATGGAGTTTTGCCCATGGATTTTTTTTAATTTCCAGAGAAGTTAATGCTTTTATGCAGGATTGTTTCTAATTTTTGGGGGAAGGTTACTTATGTATTCTAGGAACACTATTTGTTGAAAATTGGGCACTTTAAAGTTGCCAAAATTTTCCAAGAACGTCCCAGCTGTTTTTTAGTGTGGATAAGATATTTACATTGAATAAGTCATTTACTTAAGAGCAATTTAAGAGCACATATGTAATTTGAATGTGATCAAAAAGATATTTTAATGCTTAAAAAACTCATTGTATTAAAAAAATACAAATCAATAAAAATTACTCATATTTTACATTTAAACATGCTAATAATGAAACCTATCGTCGAAAGAAAATTTACAAAAATGTTTGTACTGAGACTTATACGGGCAAAAAAAAATTAAACTGTGATCTCAAGAAGGATGATCTAACGAACGTATGTATTTTGAAATCCCTATACTTTTGTGAGTGCTGCTTTTCAGTAGGGGTAAGGTAAGTAGAGGTAGTTTCAGTTGGTAAGAAAATCGTTATAATAACAAAATAAAAACAAAAAAATTCATATGGTTATTTTATTCTAAACTTTTGAAATTTAAAATGATCCAAATATTCTGCATACTTCAACTCTAGTTTCAAACTTATAATTAATAAAGAATTAATTAACCCAGTGATATTTTTCTGTTAAATTTGTTTTATTTAACTTATTTATATTCTTATACCTGGTAAAAAGGGCTAACATGACAAATAAGTACTTTCGCAGAAGTTATTTCAGAATTAATAATTTGCTATAGATATAATGAACAATTCCTCTCAATAATCTCGTGAGAATAACAAATATCTGTCGATCTGAAATGCGTTTCTAAAATGTTCCGAATGTACGGATCATTGGAATGGGAATGAAAACAGACAAAATGAGTTGTATCTGCCATTGTATCCATGGAAACAATGATTTGCCTAACTATTCAGATTCCATACGCAATGTCGATGACATTCCAGCGAAAGTCTTTTCATTCTTTAGTTTTTTTTCCTCCCATTCGCAGACTCTATACGGATAGGAGAAACTTGGTACAAAAGTATTATCTTGCGATAGTCTTGACCCTTAGGTAGTTGAACCAAATAAAATATACAGTATTTTTACATGAAACTATGGAATAATTTATTATTTTTACAGAAAACATAATAGTACTAAGTTGATCGATCCATAAAAGTAGTTTCTACTAGTTTTAAATGGCTAAACGTTACACTAACGTTTTGCAGTGTTCGCTACAAGAAGCTTGTTATTTTTAGGTTCCAAACTACATTAATAAAATAATAGAGGAAGCTTTTATCATTTTTAAGGCTATGTCTATCACCTAATTTCACACAACGAACCACAAATATCACAAAGAAGTAAAACTAAAATTTCAATAGTTTACAATGAATGAAATTTAAATTTTTGAATGAAATTTTTATTTATTTATGAAAAATTTTATTTTGTTAATGAAATTTTTATTTTTGAATATATTGCTATTTGTTGCCTCGTATTTAAGCCTACACTCTGCTTATTAGGCCAAAAATTACTTAGTCTATTTCAAACCATTACGAACTTCCAGGATAGAAACATTTTAGCGTACATAAAAAAAGTTTGTCCGAATATGGAAATTAACCCATTAACGACCAAAGGCAAGAAAATTTGCCTGGTAAAAACAAGCTTTTCTTCTTAAGTGTATCTAAATTAACAAAATATAACACAAATAGAGACCATAATCCGCAACAGCTTATATAGGATTTTAAGTTACATGAAAGACGAATTTTAACAAAAAAAATGAAATGAAGATGTTAATGGTATTCACAAAGTCGCCATTAATGAATTAAACAATTTAATTCCATTTAACTTATATCCTTTTATTTATAAAATACTATAGTAAAAGGAATGTATCCCAGAAAAAATGCATGCAAAGTTAAATATCGCAGAAGTGCCAAAATGTAACCATGTGCGGGATCCCACACTCTAAAAAAAAATCTGTAAGGTTACTAAGAATTCTCTAGGAAACTCAGCTTCCATAAGTTTATTTAGTAATGTTACATAAGAAATATGTGTAAAAATTACTAATTAAAGCTTAGTAAGTTATACTAAGAAAACTGTAGTAGATTTACGGGGGATTTTCTTGTATGTTTACAAAGAAACTGGTATGTTTACAAAGAAACTGCTTACAAAAGTTTAAAACCAGAGGGCGTCACTAATTTTTTTGTTAGTCTGGTTTTATTTCGATTTTCCAAAGAAGGACAGAACCCAAAATCCTCGGGATCCGCATGTCTTGCAACGTGGAACTGCGCGTTAGTCCTCGCTGCTATCGGGGACTTGCATTTTGATTGCATGTAAATAAAGAGGTCAAAATCTTGATCGTTAAAGGAGTTTTATGCTAATGATTAAGTAATTTTAAGATTCATTTTTTTTCGGGTATGAAGTTTTCGAAATAATTTAACGTAATTTTTACACGTTACTAAAATAAAAAACCCACGTTTTTCGGTTTCTTATCGTTGCGATATCGATTCGTCATAATCTCTAGAAAAGAAAGCCAGGGGGCGCTGTAAGGCGTTACATCAATTTACTTAGTATTACTACAATAGTTTCTTTAGTATACTTACTATCAGAGATTGGTTACAGGTGATTTTCTAGTAAATGGTATGATACCTGTAAAGTTACTTAATAATCGTTAGTAAATTCATGCCAAATTTTTTACAGTGCAGTGGAAATCACTAGCTGCTTATTTTTTTTTTTTCTGCTACTGCATTCACTCTAGTCTGGTAAGATTAGCAGAGTGAACGCAGTAGCAGCAAAAATAAATTTTCTAGATGTTTATACATGCTAAATATCAAACTGTCCACGGACGTGACGAAAATCTGTGCGACATTTTATTTTTTCACAGAATTTATGAATTTATATTATTTATAATGATTTTACTTTGTGTTTTGTATGCTTTAGTAAAGTCGTTTAATTAAAAAACATTTATTATAAAAACAAGGAATTTAATTGGGATTTACTAACCGAAACAGTACATGGACATGACGGTGAGACATCCCACGGACATGATTTGCCATAGTCTGTGGACACAAACTTTAACACAAAATAATTAATTTTTTTAATTGTTTCAACGCTTGTAAGTAAGACAAAATATTCCTTATATCTTAATTTATAAAAGTGGAAACATAAGTTTTCTTAATGTGAAAGACATTTTGCGGGGACATATTTTTGTACGTTTTCTAAGGAATGACATGATTTCGTGAAATGCACACGGATAGGAGAGGCAAGCAAGATTGTTAACTTTTCAACTTATGTGTAACAAATGTGGAGGATTTCAATGGGGAAATTTACTTTAGAACCATTTGTGTGTGATACTACAAGACTTTCGCAATTACCCTCAATAACAAATAATAGTTATTTAAGCAACTAGTGTCGAAAATAACACTTTATTAAGCGAGTGGCTTTTATTTCACGAGCGAGTGAAATAATGACAAGAGCTTAATAAAGTATTATTTGGCACGTGCTTGCTTACAATATTTTTTTATAATAACGTGCAAAAGCGTGAAGTTTGTGTTCTTAATTTTGTCTTATTTAATTTCCTTTAATAATTTCTGTAGAACTTGTAGTTTCCATGGAGATATTAGAAAATGCAAAAGTTATATGAACCGATAGAAATAAGTGAATTTCATGACCATTTAGATTCCATGGAGATATTCATGACATTATTTTGTTTTTCTACCAATGAGATACTCGTATTCACTTTACAGCACTAGTGCAGAAAGTCCCAATTTCGCCACTGTCTGTGACGTAAACACGTAAAGTGTCGTTTTCGAAACGATTTATGAATGAATATAATATAAAAAAAGTGAAATTTTTTGCACGTTGTTATAAAAATTCATTTACAAATAATTACGGACCCTATAAATTTCAAAATTTTTAAAAACTAGCAAGTTCAATGACAATTATCATTCGAAAATGTGCGACTTCCGCAAAAACCTTATTATGACGTCCGACAAGTACAACAGGAACCTCGTGTACCAAATTTGAAGTACGTATTTCTCTTAGTACGAGTTGTAGACTGGTTTTAGACAGACAGACAGTTTAAGAGAGAGACGGACCAACGTTCAGAAAACTTTTTTTTTTCATATTTTTTAGAATCGGCACTATCCAAAACGTGTATAAAACACAAAATCTCCCTTTCGTAACGATCGCAACCTTTATATTTCATATTAGGTAATTGAAACTAAAAACTGTTTCATTATACAGAATGCCGTTGACTTTGTCCGGCATGAAATTTTTAACGAGACATATGCGTGTGCAGCCAAATGATGTCGTACCGCACGCCAAAAAAAAATGGCCTATCGGACATATATGACTTTTCAAGTTAGTCCAGGGTTCCCACTCTTATTTCAAAATAAAAATCAAGGAGTTTTTAAGGACTTTTCAAGGACTCCCAAAAAAAATTCAAGGACCCTAAATCGTGATATGCGACGATTATTTTACCGATTAATAATACACCGATTTGCCATTTTTCTTATAAAATTAAATACTAAATTTAGATATATCATGTGAATACAAAATATACAATTTAACCGAGACCCTGTACTTTTATTTTACATATATTTTTATTTAGGATTTTTTGAGGTCTGGCAGGCGTAAGTCATGGACCAACCATTATCATCTTCCAAACGTCAAAGTAATAAAAAGAAAAAGATCTCAATGTACGCTTATACCGTGAACTAGAATACAAGACAGTGAGGTTTGGTTGACTGATCAGTCCCTAACTAATAACGGGCAACACTAGATTTTGCTGCAAATAAGCAAAAATTACAAGGCGTTAACCACGATTTTTTTTATAATTCAGCAACGGATGGGTCAACCAAACATCCACGCCTCTATATTTTTGCTTATTTGTAATGAATCACAGTTAGCGGCCTTTTTTGATAAAATTTTAAGAGGTCTCAGGTTTTGTTCTCTCCAAGTTAACATCGGCAGCAATTGCCAAGTTTGATGGCTTTTTTTTTTCAACTAAACGGAACCCTACATGTTGGTCTAGCATAAAAATTATAAAAAACACTGAAGAATTCAAGTTTTTTTAAAAGAATTTCTGCATTAAATAACCGTAAAGAAGATGTTAAGATTACTATGTAAGAGTTACTACGTTATGAAATCGTAAGTTTAAGCGACAAAAGATGCATCCATTACAAACAATCGGAAAAAAATTGTGTCTGCAATTGTAACATTAAAATACTGTTGCCAAATATCTGGCATTAGCGATATTTCCAACCATATCAGTGGAAAACATAGGATTTGCCGAAAATATAACTGGTCAGCAAGCATCGTTTTGCAAAAAGCTGAAGAGCATGTCATTTGTGCCGACTTGACACTGTTTTAAGAAATGACTTCTTGAAATTTGAATGTTTGGAACAAAGAAAATCAAGGACTTTTCAATGATTGTTTGTCAAAATTAAGGAGTATTAAAGGGGTACTTAAAATCAAAACAGGGTCCTTGAAATTGGAAATCAAAATTAAGGACTTTCAAGGACCCGTGGGAACCCTGAAAACATCGTTCGAAATATCGCCAACGCCAGATGTTATAGCAACCATATCAGATGAGATGGGAAAAGGATTTGGCGAAAATACTACCGGTTCCTCTGTCTAATGACGTTTTGTTTGCGGAAGTGCTAAACGCGCCATTTATCACTGCGTTGGCAGTTTTTTAGAAAATGAGTTCCTGTATTTCGAACGGTTGCGCGCCGTCGCGGAAGAAAAAAATCAAGGACTCTCGATGATTGTTGATGAAAATCAAGGGGTATTTAGAGTGTCCTTGAAATCAAAAATAAAAATCAAGGACTTTTCAATGATTTTTGGTCAAAATCAAGGAGTATAAAGGGGTCCTTGAAAACGAAAATCAATATCAAGGACTTCTTAAGGACTTTCAAGGGGGCGTGGGAACCCTGTAGTCAGTCATATTTGAATATTTTAGTAGGTTTAACCGCTAAAATATATGAAATTATGAAATCAGCGATAAAAGCAAATTTTAAATTGATCGTTGAAACATTTTGGGATATAGTTTGTATATTCTTCTAGTTTCTATAATGAATGAAGTAAGAAGTTCAATGAAAAAGTCAAACTTCAGATTATGATTTTCCTAAAAAAACAGTATTTTTTTCGGTAAGCAGGCAATCACCGAGAAAATCCTTGGTTCTGTCCCCATAAGCATACTATGGACGTATTTATGTTGGGAGGCTTTAACGGGGGAACTGCGATATACGTGCTCGTTAAATCCATGAGTCGAAAATCCCGACGGCGTACGATATCTCTCGAAATTCCGTTTCTTTGGTGCCCCCTGAATTGTCGATTTCGTGTCTTGACCGGGGCTTTTAATTACGATTGGTAATTTGCTGTGTTAATGCTCCTAACTTACTTGACTTAAGTCTCTTAACGCTCAAGTAGCACATGAGGCCACAAGCATTGCCTTCCGGTCAAGTGCTGCATCCCTTGCTAATCCCTCAACTGGGCCATCCGAAACTGTTTCTTTACTTTATCGCCATATAAATGACGCCCGGTTAGTTCGGGTCGATCCCTTTCCTCTTTAAAACAGGCGCCCAAGTGAGGACAATGCTCCTAAAGGAGACTAGAAATAGTCAGCCGGAAGCGATTAAATTACTGATTAGCCATTTTCTCGCGCACGGTTTGAAAAGCAATTAAGTGTCCTTAACCTTAAGAAATTCCTCAGAATGTTTGGACAAATTGCTTCTCAGGATCCCATGGCAACATCTTGCGTGCACTCTGCACAGAGATCACTGCAACAGTTTTTCGGGCTGCACGAATGTTGAGATTCTTTAAATAGAATAGTGGTGAAGAGTGTCATTCAAATGAGATTACCAGGGATTGGAGTACCGCGTTACTTGTACCGCCGTTACTCGTAACAGTTACTTTTTTTAGGTAACGCCATTACCTAAAAGTTTTTCAGAAAATAACTGTAACTTGGTTACTTTTAGCGGTTACGAAAATTTCATTGCTTCGGCACTTTCCTTTTTGAGCTACCTTTCACACCTATTTCTGTCAATACCCGCCCGAGAGTTTGCTGATACACCCTTTGTCGGCTTATTATTAGCGTAAAGGATAAAAATCCGATTAAAAAATGTTTATTAATTATAATTTCAGTATTTTGTTTGTGCTTATGTTTCGTTAATAGTGATTCTCTTAAAAGGTAAAATGCTAAATTTAATTTTTTCTTTTAACATGAAATTCAAAAAGTAACTGTTAATCGTTATTTTTCGTATTAAGTAACTGTAACAGAGAAAAGAAAACTTTCTAAGAGTAACTTTCCAATACCTGGAGAATACCCTCCTAGGTTCTGTCCTATATACGAATCGTTCTAGACAAAACTTAATCTCGTCAATAGTGTCGTGTATATGAAACTGGTCCACGTTAATTACAAAGATTTGACGCCACCTGCAATGTCGAATTGGGAGCCTCATTATTTGAACGCGCTTCAAAATCAATGGTCCTCGTGTCGCACTCAAGCAAACCCCGCCTTGGGTTTGCAGATAACGCTTTCCTTCACCCCTGCACCTAGTACAAGTGAAATTTTGTTCACTCTAGTCCATTTTTCTCATTTTAAATAAAAAATATGCTTTCAGGGGGTTCAGCCTGATGCGGTAATGTTAAATTGGCCAATTGCAATGTAAATTTTCACAATAACTACTGATCAGATCATTTCAAAATTTTCTGTGTGTGTTATACCAACCTTATACATTAATCTGAGGTTAAAAAAATTTTGTAAATAACCGTTAGATTTTTTTTAAATAAAATAAGTTTTAAAGTACCCCAAAAATCATGAAATTTTCACTTTTTGGCCCCATAAAATTTTTTTCACTTTAGTTTTATTAAAATTCATAACCTCAGATTAATCTATACTATGTATTACATCATATAAAAAAAGTTTACGAGAAAACATAGCATAGTTTTTGAGAAAAGGTACATCTAAGTTCAAAAAATCAAGTTCTGAGAAAAGTTTTTATTGTTAACCCATTTCCTTTCGAAGCCATGACATTAAAATGACTTTTAATGTCAAAAATATTTTTCCAATCGTCTTGATACTTTGTGACATTATTAATAAAGGTTGTAATAGTATTTTAAGCCAATAATTTTTGTTTTGAATTTTTCACCGATTTTGGGGATACTGAACCCCCTTAAAAATATAATGTTATGTTAATTTAAGTAGATTAGTAGGTAGAAAAAAGAAGAGTTTTGGGTCAGTGATGGATCGTGGATCAGATCCACCACCGGAAGTGACGTAACCAAAAAAAACTATACGAATTCAAAAACATTCATGTCATGTACTTCTAAAGAAAGCTTTTTAATCTTTTACAGTTTAAATTAAGTTTAGAAGGTTTAGTTGAGATGTAGTTAGACATTTTTAACTTATAACACTTAAAAGAATTTTACCACAAACGATATATATATTACATCGGAATTAAAAATACCATTTTTTAAAAAACAATTTCAAGAATACCTAGAAAACTCTAAGCCTGCAATCATACCGTTTATGACGGTCAGAAAATTAACGATCCTCATTCTTGTTTTATCTACGTTAGTATCAATCAGAAATCGTAAAATATAATAAAAATACCAATCCTAATTCGATATACACTCAATAAAATTAGTTTGACAGCTAATAAGTATGTGTTTGTTTAGAAAAAGAACAATTCAAATATTGTCCCCAGAGAAAAAAAATTCCTCTCTTACTTCATCACGTCTCCTCTGAGAAATTTGCATAACCAGACGTTTTTAATATCTCTATAATTTGAACACATCTTTATTTTTTGCTTTGTAAAAAAAATAAAAAAAAATACAGGATTAAAATAAAAGTAATTTATTACGCAAATGATTTCTAAAATCTACATACATTATATATAAAATGAAAAATATATGTATAAATGGTTTTGTGAAATTCTATTCAACAAAAACCCAAGTGATTGAACGTCTTTCAGAATGATGTGCTATAAACAAATGAGGAAGATACAGAGTAGTCGCTGCTCTCTGGAAATTTAACATTAACTTCTTTGTTTTTTAAAAACTTAACTCAGATGTGCAAAACAAAATAAACTATATATATATATATATATATACATTCTATAGTAAGAAAGTATATACTACCTATTTTTACTTTTTTTTAGGTGGGTTACACATGACATATAAATTCAAAAATATATTGGGTTTTAGTTGCCACACAAAAATTAGCTTTGTGCATAATTTTTTCTAAATAAATAAAATCTAAAACAAATGACCATATTTCTGAACAATTTATGGAGAACGAATTAATGTAAAACAAATTAACATAAAAAAAATTTTAAATAACTCAAAAGTGAGCAATATTTTTCGTAAATGAAGGTGTGGTTAAACCAGTGAAGAAAATATGAGGAGGGCCATTAAGTTTGAAACTTTGGCCCAAAAAAGGTAATCCTAATCTTAGCCTTACAGTGTTACCACCAATTAAAAAAAAACATGAAATAGTAAATAAAATAATTTAAAAATCTATTATAGAAAAAATTTTGGTCCAAAGTTAACTTTAAAAAGCAAAACTGTCTCATCCCAGGATACAACAAACTTCACTCAAATAATAACAATAGTATTTTTAGGCCATTTTAATAAGGTACAATTTTCAAAAGTGGTATAAAAAATTAGTATAAAATCAAATAAAAGTTTTACGAATATTTTTTTAAATATACAGGTATCTTCAATTATTTCCTGAAGATTTCCACGACCTTACAGAAATTATATTTCCACATTGAGCAACAGTTCTGCAATGGATAATGTACAAATGTACAATCACAATGGAGGTCTCAGTTCTCTGGCAGCATCTAGCATTCTGTAGAGGTAGTTTTTGCCAGGTTCCACACTTGCACAAGCATCTAGAATTTCATTCCTAAACAAATGAAAAGATAAATGAGAATGTAACATAATATATGAATCTCTAATATAATTTAAAATTGTAATTGTCGGACGCCTGAAAGCCACGTGACTTACGCGGTTCAGCCAATCAGAAACCTCAGAAACGCCGAAAGTAAGCTTAAGAGTTTGACGTTATCACATCGACCATTCAAATTGTTTTTCACTGATGATGAATAATTCATGTTTACTGGTAGGCAACAAGGCACTCAAACTTTTTAAATGTTTTGAATTTTGAGACGTAATTCCATTTATTACATTCCAAGAGCGATATAACGAAGGATTTACTGTACTTAATAAAAATTGGTATTCTGAGTAAATAATGGTACAGCTATAATGTAATGGAATGCTTAGTGATTGCAGACTTTTAGGGAAATTGAAAATGTAATAATGGTTTAATATACTTATCGAGTTGTATGAAATATGAAGTAGAATGTTTTGCATATTTGTGCATTTTCGTTGTTTGGCAATGGAACTTAAAACCCCAAATGGAGACCGGCCATTTTCTCATAGATATTCCTAACTAAGAAGTAAATTATAACTACAAAGTAAATTAGTAAATTTAAATTTCACAAGTAACTGTTATTTTGCTTTGCATAATGTTGCATCAGCTGCTTAATGGATATTTTTAATGATGGAGAAAAGAAATTCTTCCAGAATTCTCAACAGAATCTGGGAGGTCGTAGCGATAGCCAAAAAAGCCGCCAACGTCGAAAGAAATCGTAGAAACTACTTCAAATGAATTTGTTGATTAGTATAGATAAGTTTAATTATGGACATTTTATTTATTCATTAAAATGTAGTGTATTGAATATAGCTCAGTAATTCTTGAAGTTTAATGAGCAGGAAGCATGTTTTATTCAATGCAGATTGTATAGATGAGCATTCCAGCATTGGCAGTATCCCTCATATCAATCTTGCATGTTTGTTTGCCGAGCAAACAAAGAGGAATTGTGTAACAATTCTTGGGGGTTGGCGAGCGGCAGCGAGCAGGGGGCTTTGCCCCCCTAGTAATAATATATATAATATCTATTATAACTATCTAAGCTTTAGACCCGGTATTTTTTGTAATTTATGCACCAGTCTTTCAAAGTATAAACAGAATTTTCAATCAATTATAAAAATAGAATTTTTATCAACAGTCATGTTTGTTCATTTGGAAAAGTTTTTGAGAGTGATATCTAGAAAACCAAATCAAGACTTGTTTCAGGATTTGTTTAAACTGAAACCCCATTCATGATGGATTAAACATGTAATCTACTTACGTCATATCATTTTTATATAATCTTGACCTGATCTTGTCCTTCACCTCAGGGGTTATCTTCGCTCTTGGATACGTCTTCAGGTCCACGCGGAATGTCATGTCATACACATGTTCATAGTGTTCATTGATTCCTTGAATTGTCACACTGTTTAAAAATGAAAAAGATTAACACATGTTGAACAACCAAGCATTTTCTATGAATTTAAAAACACTAAATTATTACATAAATTTTAAAAAAGTCTTTGCATCTACTAACTACACATTTTCTCTACTTTAAAACAGATTCACCCCCAATATAATTTTTTCTCAATTAAATAAAGACTGATTTTTGAGTGACACAATGTATCAACTTAGGAGCAAGAATCAATAAAATTTATTTTAAAAAACCCTATTGAAATGCAACAATATTAAACTTACAGAATTACAAGTGAAAAACGCAGCAAATGATTTATCTTTCTTTATAATTTGGAGCTCAGACGCAATGTACACTGCTCAAAACAATTACGGGAGTGATTGAATTTGGAATCATCAGCTTGTTATTTTTTTCTCACTAAGTTGACCTCGCACTTCTTATTGTTAGATGGAAGATTCATGTCGTTTGTAGAATTAAATAATGTTTGTTTTAATTAAATGAAAATATGAAAAACATGGTAAAATAAAATTCACTCTCAAAACATTTTATGATATAAATTGACCCTAAATACTTCATGTTTGCATTCTTAGATGTTCACAAATTGATTTTAACATTATTTTAATAAAGTTTTGATAAAATTATCATTCTAATTTATTTAAAACTTATGATTACAATTGTTTCCACTTAAATTTTAGTTGTTAAATCCCCTGTTATTTACCATTTCATTCAAGATGTATAATGAATCTATTTCACAAATTTTAGATTTTTAGAAAAAAAAATAAGAAATTGGAACAGAAAGGGTTAACAAAAGTCCCCCTTGTTTGAAAATTTCATCTATAAGGCCTACCTCACTGGCTCGAGGCCACTAGAGTGGTCGCAGAAGCCAGAAAGTTCCAATTTCATCATGTCCCTCATCAAAGCTTCCACATCATTGGCAATCTGGGCATATTCGGTGAATTTCTGAAAAAGGACAAACAAAATATCAGAGTTAATCCATATTTTTTCCCTTTAAAAAATAAGAACTTATTTGCACAAGAATGTTGAGTTAAAATTCAAAAGTTTTAAATATGACTATTTGGCAAACCAACAATATCTCAAGGTATTTTTTAATGATTTCTACCAGATGGTACCAGAAACCTTTTTTAATTACATGACCCCTAGCAACAACAAAAATATGGACTCATTTTATCGCATACACTTTTTGATTTTACTTGAGTTGAAAGTTTTGTTGTATTTCATTTCAAATAACTTAAATCAATGAATTTATATAACTTTAAAAAATTTAGCCATTAACTTACAATAAAAAGGAACTATTTTTTTAGAAACTCTGCGACAAAATTCAGGTCTTTATAGCAGGGCTCGAAAATTATATTGCCCGACATGCCCGGGGCATGTAAAAATTCCAATCGGGCATGTATTTTTTTCGCCTCACATGCCCGACCGGGCAAGTAAAAATTTCATCAAAAATACCTTTCCATAAATTAATTTAACAGTACAATAGACCCCTGGTCGCAGTGCTTGGCTCTAACAGAGCCCCCCTCCAATGTCATAAGTCATAAATTAATTTAAATAAACATTTTGCGTTTTAATAAATCCCCAACATATCCATTCGTTGCTGAAAATTGATTATTTTAATCTTAAATCGAAATTAGTTACTTCACAATGTAACTGCTTAAAAAAAAATTACGCGTCCAGTCACGCATGTTAGTTTCAGCTTTTGTTATTTTTGCCAAACTCATGCCTGGGTACAGCTTTTTTTCCCCTGCTTCCCCTTTCGCTCGGCCTGAGCTTGGGCATGTAAAAGTTTTATTCGGGCATGTATTTCTAAGACTAACATGCCCGACAGGGCATGTAAAAATATTGAGATTTTTCTAGCCCTGCTTTATGGCAAGACCAAGCCTAAAATTTAGGACTTAAGAGTTTTTTAAGGTCTTCGAAAGGTCTACTTACCGTAATCATCTCAGGACTGTAAATTGAAAAGGAGAGGACCTTGTCTTTTACTAAATATTCAAAATACTGGTAGCCTCTTTCTTGAATAACACCCAAATCTGAAAATTTTACATAAAAAGATAAATAAGCATAATCCAATTAATAAACTGCTTTCACATTGTTTTGACCATTATTCTATAAGCAAGCCTAAATTTCAAGAGAGAGAAATATTGATTTTGAGGGAAAAAGGAAAACTGTTTAAATACTTGTAACTAACAATGGAGAAGACTACTAATAAAAAATTAAAAAGACAATGTAAAATTGCATTTGAAAATTGGTACTTTTGGTAAGATCACATATTTCTTATTATTTAGTTATCAAAGTAATTAGTAAATGTACGGTTAAAATATTGAATTAATGGTTAAATTTATTAAATAACATAACTAACAATATTAAATGTTTTATTCAAATAATCTAAATTTAATATGGTTTAAAAGGTACTTATTTGTTAACTGTTGCATGAAAAATATGTTTGTTGAAATTGAAATCTATTTCATTAATTTCAATGAAAACAAACAAGGTTTTGTAAAAATATTTTTTAAACTCAATTTTTCAATTTCTCAAAAAACTCAAACACCCTTTAAAACTTTGAGAACAAAATGCTAACTGGAAAGTAACCAGAGTAACGAAAGAGTGATCAGTCAAATTATTGCCATCAAAATGTATGCATTTTTTACGTTAAGAATTAAAGTAATAAAAGTAAACAAATGTAAACGAATATATAATCATGTTTGTAACAAATCAACTGTAGGTAAAAAATGCAATTATTAAGTTGCAAAGGTTTTTTGTTTTTCTATTCCACAAGTGTCTGCATCTGTCCATGAACTATCACTATGGCATCCATGATTGATAAATTAAAAACAGGAGACATTTCACCTTTAAATTTGCTTTGTTACATTGCATTTCATTACATGGTTTAAAAAAATATATCCATTTTCAGGAACTAATTTTGACAGATTTTATGACTTCAAAACAAATGAGACCAACTGACTGCAGGTCTGAAAACTTAAATGTCTCTGTGTTAATATAATGGAGAAAAAAAATTATGTTCTAAGCAACATTTTTCATGCTGTATTGAATATCTTTAAAAAGTTTTTTTTATTTAATGAATGTAGCTTACAGGTTTCCATAATCCCAAAAAAATTTTGAAATTGGTTCAAATATTACGTTGCTAAATTATTTATTTAAAATTATCTTAAATATTCAAACCTATATTTGTTATTAAAAAAATTGGATTATGCAGATCTATAAGTCAGCTACATTCATGGAATAAAATAAACGCTTGTAAAAATATAAAATACAGCTTGCAAAATGTGGCTTAAAAAATCATTCTTTCTATTGGTTTGACACAAAGGTACTCTAGTTTGAAGACTCACAATCATTCAGTCTCATTTGCCATTAAGAAAACGCTTACAATTGTCCACTTCTCCCACAACCATGCTCTTCCCAATCGGAGTGAAAGAAATACTGCATTCTGAAGCATTAAGGTGCACCACTTCCACACGCAACACACAACTGTACACATAAACACACCACTGCAACTCAAATGTGGCTGCTTCTTCGGAGAGATTCTTCAGGATCCAGTTGCGTCTTTTACTAGGAAAAATAGATAAGTTAAATGCATATGAAGGAACAAGATAGTCCAAAATACTTGACCCCCCGACAAATGTTTTAGAATGCTTAACAAAACAATTAAATGGTTATGCATAACTTGTTTTGCAACAATTTTTACATATTTAAGAGGGTTCTGTTACTGAGCATTTACCAGCCCTAAGAATAAAAAAAATCGTTTAGAAACGTTGAAACAGACATCATATACGCTAAATAGATGATATACATAAAAAATATATTCAGGGTGGTTACAAAATCCTAGAAAAAAAGTTCCCTGATATTTCCATGATTTCCCTGATACTTTCCTAAAAAATTCCCTGATTTTACAATTACCTAGAAAACATGCAATTACAGTTAAATGCAGTACAGAAAATTTAATCCAGACGTTGCGAGAATTAAGATTTTCCCGATTATGAGTTAGCCTGCCTAACTTTTCTACACTTCCAAAAATCTGAATAAGTTTAGAGGAATCATGTGATCGGATAATCATGTTCAGGGCTGCCAGTGCCAGAAAGCTTTGAAAATAGTTGCTTTAGTAGCCTCAGATGTTGAAAAATAGTAGCCAAAATAGTATCCTCTTTTACATAACTAACTAAACAACTTTTAACTATTCGATAACATAAATAAGTATTTTTTAAAAAAATATTTGCATCAAATGTTATCTGCAATTACATAAATTTTCCAAAAAGTGATTAGTTTAATATACTTATATGCTAAAAATTAAAACGTAAGACTAGTATTAGCGCAAACCTTAGAATTGTAACACCAACACTCAGTTGAAAGGAATGATTAAACTGCCAAAAGTTTTTTTTCGGATGTATTGCAACAGAAAATTTCATGTTAAATTGTTAAACCAATTTAGATATATAAGAACAAAAATTAGGAGAAAATATTTTAAATCTACTAATTTGTATTGGAATTTATATAGCAATCACAAAAAAAATATCACCCCCCCCCCCCCCCCCACACACACACATATTCCGTTAACAATTGGATAATTTTTAAGAAAAGTACCTTTTTATCCTTGAAAAATATATTATATATGTGTATGACCAATATATTTATCTATTTTAAATTTTTCATTTGCGTTTAGCTTGTTAAAAAAAATCTAGAAAAAAACAACATTCACCTAGAAAGAGCCAGTCATTTCACAGAAGCGAGTAGGAAGAAGTTAAAATGCTAAATAGTGCAAGAAATTTAAAAGCAAAACTTAAATTTACTAATTGCAACACCAACTATCATATGAAAGGATTGATACTGACAGTAAAATTTACTTCAAAATTAATTTTCAAATATATTATAAAATGAAAAAATTATTTTAAATAGATATCAGTTTTTCAAGAAACACGATCAATAATCCATGCAAATATGTTTCACTGAAACAACACATAGCTTTAAAATGCAAGGAAGGCTAAATTAAAACTAATTAAATTTTTAAAGTAAATATAAGTATTCTTATTACGACGATCTAGAATTAACAAAATTCAAGAGAAAAATATTTAAAAAATGTATTTTGATACAAAATGCTTTTAGATACATATTTTATTAAAAATAAATTTTTTTAAACAACTTAATTTAGCAACAATATTTTTTTCAGAAGATTTTTAGCATCTTACTAAAAACTTAGAGAAAAAAAAAGTTACTTGAAACTAGACAGAGTGTGTTTGAAACGCGTGTTTCTCCCTATTAGTACTCTAAAAGTTTCAATTAGCATTTATCTCTGGATTTATTTGACAGCAGTAAAATTTTTAATTAGTTTTTTATGTTAATATGCAGTATTAGGCCTTAACGCCAACATACTGAATAAAAATTAAATTTCAAAACAAGGTAAATTAATAACAAACAGACAGATGTAAATCCTATTCAAATGCAGTTTAAAAAAACTTTAACAAAGCATACAAAATCAAAGATTTAGTTTCCATAAAATTTGCATAGAGTGCTAAAAAAATCATAAGTTAAGCACAATTACAAAAACGCATGGTTTTGCTTTTGTTTTGTGCTGTTGGATTTGAAAACCAAACGAAAACTAAAGGCATTATCTGCACTTCACGTTTTGCGCATTGGTAGTATCATCGCGGCGCCATCTATGTGAAAATTATATAACTAAAAATGTTTTTAAAAAAAGTCGCCTAAGACTGAAAATAGTTGAAGGTTTTGCTTAAAATAGTCGTTTTGGGCCCTTTTTGGACTCAAATAGTTGCCATAGTCGCCTAGAAGCTGAAATAGTCGCTTTAGTAGCCTTTTAAGTAGCCTCTGGCAGCCCTGCATGTTAGAACATGATTCATGAGAGAGATTGATCTTTCCTCCAAGATTGGTCCTTCAGACAAATCGGATCAACCAAAATATTTTTTTTTATCAAGTGTCTGTTAGTAGTGATCATAAGAACCAAAACCTGCTGTTTAAGTAATCCAAAACTGGAAAAAAATTCCCTGATATTTTGCAAAATTTGAAAAATTCCAGGAGAATTCCCTAATATTTCCAGAATTAAAAAGTTCCCTGAGAATTCCCCGATTTCCCAGGTTCTGTTACCACTTAATATAGCATATAGACACTCGTTATAAAAAAAATTATTGAATGTGTCTTCGGGCAGAATCACATTCAGTGCTTTTAATCTATTTTCTAGTTTTTTTAGTGAACTCCGAGTGTGAGATAATATCTTATAAGCTTACAAAAATAAAATGATAAAAATAAATACCATGAAAATGCCTCTTCAAATTTTTCTTTAAAAATACTTAAGGTGTCTTCCAATACTGGAACTCTAAAATGAAATAAAATACATATTGAACTCAACAAACAGTAACCATTTCTGTTAATAAAATTAAAATGAAATTTCATATTTGAAACAGTTGAAAGGAATTAATGATTAAAACACACAAACTAGTACACAATTCCAATAAATAATATTTTCATACACATCTGCAAAAATCTCATAAGTGTTAAAAACCTCTTACATTGAAGAAATATGTAATAATTAGAATGTCTTGACAACATGGTTTAAAAAAATAGATTGATCAACATTTTTCTAATGTTTGAGAGAACAGCTGCAGGATTAAGGGCTGGACTATAAAATGTGTTCCGTAGAAAATGAAAAGTCGTTTGGCCTTTGATTTTAGTGTAGTATTTGCTAAATATATGCGGCGAAACAGCGACTTATCTGAGGCTTTGAAACTCCATATTGTGTAATTGCACAAAGGAAAAACAACTATTTCTAGCAAAAGAAGTTAAATTTTTGAAGCAAGTGAGAGTAAAATTTTGAGAGAATATTCTAATAATAAAGTGTTTTCAAATAAACACTTTAAAACGGGTCAAAAGCCAGTAACATTTTAATTTTATTGAAATTACACTAAATAATGACTTGAAAATTGGTGAGTATTCTTACCTGCAAATACTTGAACTTTCCCCTAAAACAGGAAAAAGAAATTAGATGTCATCAGTGTTATATATTCTGCGTGATTTATTAACTGCTATAAATTTCCAAACAATAAATCAACAAGGGAATTTGATATCATCAGCTGTTCCCAAATGTTTAGTATCAAAAACTTTTAAAGTAGAGTTAAATTCACAAAAATAGAATTTATTTCAAACGAATTTCAATAACTTAAATTTCTATGATCATTACCAATATTAATTTGACTGTTATTTGATTCTTCTGTATCACTCATTGAAACCTAGATATAAAACAAAAGAAATGAATTAGTGAGAGCAATTACATTTAATAGAACTGTTTACAGGACTAATAGTTAGCAATTTTTTTCAAGGAAAATAGTTAGTGAATTATACAAATTACTTATTTCTAATTTGTTTTCCATATTAAATGCTACTTCCTTTGACAAGAAGGTACAGTAGACTCCCACTTAACCGGCCTCCGTTTAACCGGGCTGGAAATTTCCACCCTTAAAATGTTAAAAATAGCTAAAATTACAAGTTTTTGGTTATTTCAATCGGTTTTCAGTGGTACACATGTTTCAAAAACTTCGACAAAAAAAGTTCAGATTTTTTTAAAGTTATGTAATCAAAAAGGCAAAATACTACTAATAATATATAAAATAACCTGAAAAATGACATCTTATTTTAATTGTACATGTATTTCATGAGGCAAATATCATCAATAAACAGAAGTGCAATTAAATAAACATCTAAATTTCAATTTATTTAATTTCTCCGGTTTAACCGGATTTTCGTTAACCGGCTTACCATCGGTCCCGTTTAAGCCGGTTAAGAGGGAGTCTACTGTATATTTAATTTATATAGATAACCTTGGCTAAACTAAACTCTTTTAATACATTAGGTACTTTTTTTAAGTAAACTCACATTTTATCATAAGAGATTTTTTAAAAGCGCAATTTGACAAAAGGGAAACTTACATCATCATTCACATGCTTGTTTTCTTCTCCAAATATTTCTTGAGAAGAATAACCAAATGTCACATTTGGATGTTGAAACTTTCCTGATGCTTCAGTATCTTGTGATTGAGTATCAGGAATCACAGATACATCTGCATCAAGGGCAGAATTATAAGACTTTTGCACAGAACAAGTATCTGTGTCTATCACTTCCATCGAATCTGGCATCATCAAAGATTTTTGTGTGAGTGTGTTTTCAATTACTTTATCACTTGCAGTGAGGTCTTCTTCCATAACAATATTTGAATCCTCATGAGCATGTGATAATTTGGTTAGGCTTTTTGAATTTGTGACCCTATTTTCCTCAACAGTATTTGATGGATTGGTGAATTCATTCTCCTCTTGAGAAGGCAACTGAGAAAGACTTGTTGGGTCTGATTCAGCTGGTTCAACATTTTTGGAGAATTTGATTCTTTCTGAAGAGCTTGATAATTCTGAATTGCTAACTGAAGAGCTTTTAATCAAATTTTGTAAAATTAAGGCATTTGCCTTGAGCCTGGCAGCGAAATCATCTTTAGACGTTTCAGGAATGTCGCGTAGGGGAGAATTTGAGGTCTTTTCAAGTTTATTACTGATTTCAAGCTGTGTTTGATTCATTGATGTATTTTTACAAGTTTCTGGAAAGACAAAGGGTATTTTACGGCTCATGGTTGGCTCATCTGCAATGGGCAGTGCTATGCTATCTTCTCTCAAAAATTTGGGGGACAGACGAAACATGGGTTCGTTCTCAATCATGGAGTTGCTAGCAAAAGCACTCCTATCCATCTTAGGAGGCGAAACAGGGACACTTTCTTTTGGGACAAAATCTGACTTGTCGAGGCAAATTGTGAATTTTTTCGAGTAGGAGTCCATGAGGCTGTTCTCAAGTGCAGAATGGTGTAGCAGCTGGAAAGAATCATCATCAAAAGTGATGCTAGGCACTTGGGCATAGGAAACTGAATGGTTACTTCGCCCTATTTTTTTTTCTGGTGATACAATCGAGTAGTTGTCATTGGGCACACTCAAACTTTGTTGGGTTCCTGGCAATGCCTCAGAACGAAACACTTCAGGCTCAATCACAGGGTCCGGCAATACCTCTGAACAGTTGAGATTTGACAAAGTTATACGCTCCATTTCTGGAGAAACCAATGAAAGATTGACTTTTGGCTGAGGGTTTTCAGGTGAAGTTACTAAGACACTCAAGTTTTCAATGTTTCGACACAAACTCTTCACTTCTGTGTTTCTCGAATCAACTCCTCCTTCCAAATTGGTTTTGTGGTGAAAAGACAACCCTACTGAGGACGGGTGACGTGATCCTTCTGCCGGTGAACAGGTGAAGCTGTTTTCTTGGGACTCTGGTTCAAAACTATGATTCTGTCTACAGTCTTTCACTATGGGGCTACTTATTTTCATTTCAGTATAAGGGTGTTTGAAGCTGAATTTCTGTTTCTTCTTCAATGCTTCGCTTTGACCTGGGAAAAGGAAAAGGTTACCATTGGCTTCTTTTAAGGCTTGCTTGATTTTTCTTATTGTGTACACAATGCCAGGTGTACTGGGATTTTTAATTCTCTCTGAATTTATGCTAGAAAAGCTCTGTGTAACTACCCTATGGCAGGGCATCTCCTCATTTATAGACTCTTGAAAGTCATCAACTTGAACACAAGAATCTGAACTGACAACTGCAGTGCTTTGGCAGTTCTTAACTAAAGCATCTTTTGGCGGATATGCAGAAGTAATACTGTCTTTAGGTGGAATACTACTGTCTTTAGGAGAAATTCTACTGTCTTTAGGAGAACTATTATTATCTTTAGGAGAAATATTACTGTCTTTAGGAGAAATACTACTGTCTCCAAAGGAGGAGTTATGTACAGATTCTTGAGTAATAGTTAAGGAACTTGGCTTTGATGAGGAAAAATCATCAGTTATTATCTTGAACATCTTTCGCCTTGCCCTGACACTTTGATTCATACTGTTCGCTTGGTTAGAATGAGTCATTGAAAATTCTTTAAGATGGAAATAGGGTGGAACTTGGTGCACTTCCTTGGGGCTGACCTGCTTGGAAGCGTCTGCTTTTTGAGAAATATCTACAACTTCAGATGAATCGTGAGATTCTGGAAGACAAGTTAGGTCCATGTAGTTTGTGCTGTATCTTGTATTTTTGAACTTTTCATCTGAAAACATATCACCAGGACTGGATATTTTAGTTTCAGTCACCACCTTTACTTCTTCGACTATTGAATTGGAAAAGTCTTCATTCTCTTCAAAACTCAAATTGTGGCAAGTCAGCTCCATTACTTCAGAGCGGAATAATAGAGTTCTTTGACCCACGGATGGAATTTCGGGCAAACTAGAGGGCTCTAAGGTATCTTCGGATAAACTAGCTTTGGAAATGCCTGTTACTTTATTAAATGACTTGCTGCAAGTTCCAGATGAAGAATCAACTTCCATGCTTTTATTTTGAAATCCCAATGGCATTCTGGATGATTCATTGGATGAATGTGGAATTCTTTTTCGATTTAAGTTCAAGTTCTCTTTATTTTTCAACGTAAAAGAAGAATCTAAATCTTTTGCAGGAGATGAGGTTCGCAATCTATCATTAAAGTTCCCTACCTCGGAATCAGAATAGAATTTCAGATACTTTCGACCCAGAGCACCTATTTTTGGGTCATTGTCTTCTTCCAGTGCTTTGTAACTAGTGCTTACTTCGAAACAATTGTTCTTGTTTCCAAATTGGAGGTTTTCTAAATTTTCAAGCCGTATCGTTGGGGTTTGACAGCTTTTTTCAACATCACTAGATGGCTTGACCGTGTCTCCAACATTGATAAAATGAGAAGGTGGCAGTTGGTCCATTTCCTCAAATGAGAAGTTAGATTGCTGTGAACTTTTGAGACTTTTATCCAGATCAGTTGCTTCGAATACCTTCAAGATATTCTCCTCAGTGGTTCTAACCAAATTTGAGTTTCCAAAATCCCCTGACATGGTGATTCCTGGAGGAGAGTTTTCAACTACTGATTTGTCAAAGGCACAGGTAATATCCATATCACACATGCTAAACCTTGTTTTATTTTGTTTCTGTACTACATCTGCACACCTAGTTATAGGAGAATTTTCTTCGAGATCATCATCCGCAATGTACCTTGAAAAATCCTGATTGCGAGGATTTGATTCTTGCGAACTTCTTACACTTTCACTCGACTCTACTGCTTGAAAAACCTTTATATGATCCCTACTGAAAACATCATCAGGTCCAGACTCCATTGAAACACCTGGGTTTTCAGACGAAGAGTCTTCAGCAACCGACTGATCGAATGTGCAGGTCATTTCCATGTCGCAAGTGCTAAACCGTGTTTTGTTTTGTGTCTTCTCATTAACACACCTGCCCAAAGGTAGGTCTTGCCCAAATTTAAAATTATCATCTACAATACGTTTTAGAGTTTCTGGTAGCATTCGAGAAGCTGGATTTGGGTCTTGCGAATTTCTTAGACTCTTATCAAAGATGGTTTCCTTAGGATGCATTTTATTGTTTTTCTTTGGAACTTCAGAAATGCTGAATTTGTCAGATCTTTGCAATGAAATGGACATCGAGTCTCCAAGATCGGACTGATCAAATGCACAAGTCATTTCCATGTCGTAATTACTAAACCTTGTTTTATTATGGAACCTTTCATCACCTGTACGCCTACTTAAAGGGAAATTTTCCAAATCAACCTGTGCGTCTGATTGCTGTGAACTTCTAATACTTGTATCGGAAACTTTTAAACTATTTTTATACTGAGTTCCTATCAAAACATCAAGTTTTGGAGACGTAACAGCCGCCTCCTCTGAAACTGACTGATCAAAGGCACAAGTCATTTCCATGTCATAATTACTAAACCTTGTTTTATTTTGACTAGTTCTGTTACCTGTATATCTACTTGCATCTGATACTTTTAAACTATTTTTATTCCGAGTTTCTATCAAAACATCAAGTTGAGGGGATGAAACAGCTGCCTCCTCCGAAACTGACTGATCAAAGGCACAAGTCATTTCCATGTCACACATGGTCAGTCTTGTCTTATTATGCGTCTTTTCATTGCTTATAGGAATATTTTCAGGTTCAATTGATGTATCATCTGGTCCAAAGCCATCTGGCAGCAAAGTCAAATCCATAGCACTAACATTGCATCTGGTATGATTGAATTCAGGATTGTCATCTGCATTACCACTAGGAACAGAAATAGGTTCAGCAACAGAAAAAGGGGTTGGAGTGGTTGTCATTTGCATACCAGGCAACATATTCTCCTTATCTACTTCTGAATAAATGCCTCTCTGCGGATTTCGCATCAATGCTTTTCCTTTAAGGATAGGGCCCTTATTTTTGCTAACGAAAAGCACTTTACCCATTGGCAGATTTTCAACTTCTTTTGCCGTCGAGACAGTGCTTGGGTTTCTCAAAATATTTTCGTCGATCGATTTCCAGGACGGCGGAGAGTCGATAAACTTCAGAGTGTTAAATTTCGGTGATGTCTGCAGGATGTTCTCCTTGTTTAATACATCGACTTTCAAATTTCTGTCTGTCTTCTGTGAAGACTTGGTATCCCTTGAATCAAATGCCAGTATTCCGTAATTGTCGCAACTATTGTGGCTTTCTTGTGACCCCTTAAAACATGACTCCTTCAAGAAATCTAAATGGTCATCGGTGTTAGAATTTCCTTTGAGGTAATCTGAGCCCAACCATGGCAATTGACAAGGTTCCTGGGGAAGATAAATATTTTCTTTGTCTTCTACCATAGGTGTTCCTTCCAGCAAGGCCACAACAGATTTGCCGGCTTTATATGGAGCTTGAATTGTTTTTGGTTGTCTAGAACTTTTTTTGTCTGGAACTACAGGTAATAAAGGGATGCTCCTTTCACAAAGATCGATATTTTGTTGTGCTTTATCCTTTTGCGGCGGCATATTTGTGTTTGCAAATGTTTCAGTAGGATCCTTAAATATTATGTTAGAGGGTTCTGGTACAAATGACCTGCAAATAAAATACGCATGTAAAAAAGTGCTCTAAGTTACACCAATTTTGCAAAAAAAATACCTAACAAAAAAACAAAAGTATATTTGAGTAATTTTAGTTTAAAAGACAAATTTATACAGAATGTCTTATAAACTGTTTTTGAAAAAAGAAGTAAGGAATCAGATATATTAAGACAGCCATTTAGATAACAACAATCTATGGTGACAAGAATAGAAAGTATTTAACAACCTGCAAGATACAAACTTATAACCTGTCAAATGATTATCAGGTTTTACAACAAATACAATTTTCAAACATTTATACAGTTCAAAAAATTTAAGCACTAAAAGTATTGGTGAAGGTTTTTAAAACATTTACTACATAAATAAAAAAATGATTTAGCAATAAGCCCAAAATTTAAAACTATACTCACCGCCAACCAAATAAGAAACAATAGGGATGGCAGTTTTTCAGAAAAACTGTTGTTTTACAACGGCGGTCCACCCTAAAGTGTTTCAAATAAGGGTGGCGGGATTGGAACAATAGTCAGTGAAAAAGAGTTTACATTTTGGGCAAAAAGCCTATCTCTCATAGGGTTGATAGTGTTCACCAGACAAAGAATCTTTGGAAAATTCGGTCAGAGTTTTATAACTCTGGTTGTTACATAATTTCAATGACAGATTATTTTTGACAGTTAGTTTTGAAATGACTTAAACTAAAAATATTTTCTCATTCATTTTGAAAAGTTGTTTAATAAACTAGTCCGAAGTTTTTTCATTATGATACAAAAAATACAAGAATATGCAAGTCTAACTTCGCTGTAAACAATCAAATCAAAATTAATACCAGTATACCAATATTCTTGTTACTCATTATAAAAACTATCTGATGGAACAACATCCACATAAAGAATGGACACGAGTACTTTATCACAAAGATACAAAAATTTACCTTGAAGGAAAGGTCCCCTCAGAGTTATTTGTTACAGTTTCCGTCAAATGGCTGATCTGGACACTGTGACTACTCCTCTGACTGGATTCTAGCAATTGAAGAAGCATCGTATGAGGGAAAGGTCTAGTTGCAAGACTTGCATTCTCCTAAGTATAACTTACTAAGATATAGGGGTCCTGCCTCTTTATTAGTGATTTCATCAATTGATTTTAGTATGTTATCAAAAGAGGATGAAGGAATTAGACTCTATATCCATGTTATACTTTGGAGAATATTAGTTTGTTAACAAAAAAAAATTACCTTAGCATATAATAAAAATACACATAAAATGTTTTTTGTATTAGGATGTAACCAATGCAGTTTTTTTAGTTTTAAATTCAAGTCTACTTTTTATAGTTAAAACTGAAAGACATGACATGGACATCATTTTTTGTTTAAACTTATCATTAAACAAAATTATAAGTGAATCACTATAAACACACATGATGATTCCACGAAAATGCGCCATTGACGTCATTATTTAAACTTCAACTTTTTTATTTTAAACAAAATCTGCTCGGCAAAAATTCTTGACACTCAATTTTCTCTTTTTTATCTCAAAATAAACAGTTCGTAAAAAATTTGATAATTAAATTTAAAATTTGAGCGAAATATAGAACATCAAACTTTGTCATGTTCGTCACGCTAATAAATATTTTACAATTTATAAATTTCTTAATTTTTTTTTCTGGTTGGCACATCAGAATCTTATATATGCCAAAAAAAATCTAGATTTGAAATGCTTACCAGTTAAGAGAAAATGGTAATAATATAAGGTAACTCAAAATCTGTGTCTCAATTTTGTCATGTCCGTCACAGCATGTTTTAACCCAATTAATTTTAAGTATTTTCCATTGAATAAAAATTTCAGTGTTTTTTATAATCAATACCTTTATTTGCATCACCCCATGGCCATTTTTTAACAGTCAATTAACATTTAGTACTTTTTATAAGCCAAGAAAGTTGTCTTATGTCATGTCTGTCACGAATGGAATTAGCCACATGTCCTATGTACACAATATGAAAATAGTGGCAAAGAAACTTGTAAAAATACAATAAAAAATACTTTCCCAGCCAATATTACTTGTTTATTTTCGTGTATGCTTTCCTTTTATGGCATGTTAAATTTTAGACAGAGTAAAAATAAAGTACAGAATTTAAAGATCAAAATCAAGCATTTTTTTTTTAACATAAAAAATAGTCTTTAAAAGTAAGAGGTCTCTAAGAACTTATTGTCCCCAAAAATCTTTTTAAAATTCATTCAATGTAAATTGTTAAATAATATTTTTAAAAAAGTTTTTAAAAGTTTACCATTAAATCCAGGTATGTCATAAATATTGCCAGTCTGAAGCTCTCTAAAAAAGAATTTCATAATTAAAACACAATAACAATCAAATGATTTATGTAAAATAAGTATAAAATTAAACTAGTTGAACACATATAAAAAAAGAAAAACCTTTGCGTGACTAATAAGATTTTTTTAAAAAGCGTATTCAAATGATAAATGCTTGCAAATTTGTATTTTCTGTACAGTTTTCACGCATTAATGATAAGACTTTGTTTAACCATTGATAATGCTGTATGCTTTTTAATATCTTTTAAATTTTCATTTAGACTTGAATACATCACATTTTTATTAACTCAGGAAAACATATGCTGCTCTTACAAATTTATAACAATAAAATTTATCAAATTACTTAATCTTTTGATCTCAAATAAGGTCCCCAATTATTATTTTTATTAAGAGAATAAAATAATTTTAAGTAGCAAAACTCTTTCTACCTTGGTAATAATTTAAATTCTACAAATATGCAGACAAAAACTCATTATAATAACTAGATTTCTGAAGTAAATTAGATGACAAAGCATTTATCCAAATAGCTAATTTTCAAGGTACAGTAGCCGCCGCTTAAATGAATCACATCCGTCCCAGTACGTTTTGAACCAATAAAGCGGCTGAACCATTTAACCGAAAGTCATGAAATTATAAAGAAAAAGTTGTCATTGTGAGACATAATACGATTTTTTTAATACTTGTTACTGAGTAATACTAGTACTACACACTATTAAGAAAAACACGTTATGTTATGTTTAATAAAATCCAGAGTTGTACAAATTAACAGGTAATATACGAATACCTACAAAAATTTAATAATTTGAACGATATTATGTATAATTTTAAAACAAAATTTAAAAGCATAAACAACAATGTTTACTATAGTAATAAAATTTAGTTAAATTTTGCTTACTTGAATGAATATTTCGTTGTTTTCGCCTGCGTTGTCGTATAACTGATAAGTTCGTTTACCTTCCTTTCAATATCATAAGAGGAATTATAATCATCACACATAACACTCCGTTGCTCTAAAGTTCTTAATATTTGAAGAGCCCGCGGCATATTTTTACTCCTCGCGGCCTTAAACTATTTTAATAAAGCGTTTTCTACGTCTTCTGCTTTGCCAACTCGCTGACATTTCCGATTTATGTTGGGCTCTGTTTCGCAACTTTCTATAATTTCATTTCTTCTCTTCAAAATCCTACATAAAGTTGCTTGAGAAAGTCCTAATTTAATTGCAGCTTCTCTTTGGCTGCATTTTTCCAGATTATAAATATTTTTAGGAGTTCATATTCTTTGGCTAAGCTAAAATCTTTCCGTTTAAACATCGCGATAACACTCCGAAAAACACGTACTTAATTTAATCGATCAGAAATCAAAATGAGTCTACTGTCTACACCTTCATGCACATGTGTCGATTACAAATTCCTTCCCCTCTACCTCCTCCCCCCTCTATAGTTCTCTCTCTCCCTCCTTGCCTTAATAATACAATTTCTGCGATTTACCTTTTTTCAAAGATGGACTCGTCGGCGCCTCTTTGGTTCGCATTTGTAGTTAGAGGTCATTTAGGGTTAAAAAAAATACCACGAAGCGTAGAAAAAAGGAACTTTTATAGAATTTTTTGAGTCCTTAAAACAGCGGTAAAAAGGTGATTTGATTCCGATAAGCGGCGGATTTTCAATGCAAAAAGTGATTCCGTTCTGTTCTACGAAATTTATTCCAATTAAGCGGCTGATTCAATTAACCAGTGATTCCAAAAAGCGGCGGCCACTGTAGTACAATACTTAACACCGTATGGTGGGAAAAAATTAGTAACAAATAAAATAAGAATTATCTTATTAAAAAAAACTCTAAAAGACACAAATACAATTCATACTTCACTTGAAATGTCTCAGCAAAACTGACCCTCTTCATACTTTGACGATTTCTGCGGTAGTCAGTCTCCTCATTCTATAAAGAATATAAATATTTTATTTCGAAAAGTAGATTTACAAACGTAACTGATACTTGGAAAAACGACAAACACTATTTTTTTGTATTATAGGGTATTAAGCAGATAACTAAATGGCAATATAATACAGGGTGGTCGAAAAGTAGCCTTACAGTTAATGATGTACCATTGGTAAGAACTTTGGGTTATTTAGAACAGATATTTATAATAGTGGTGATTAGTTTTGTTGGTTGGCTAAATTAAATAGCATTTGAACGTATATCCTAAGAGTAAAGATTCGTGGACTTCCTTAAGTTTAGTTTCGAGATAGCTTCGGAATATTTATTTGATGCTTGAGGAATAAGCATAATGTTTCCAGAGTATGAAAATTCGATTCTCGCCATCTGACAGATATCCTATAAAATGATTTTTGCTGTTGGAAAATGTGTGTTTTTTATTAGTGTAAACCACTGCTGGGAATCCGAATGCTGAGCACTGACAGTGTAGGGGAGAGTGTTGTACCTTGGGACGCTTGTACCTTGGGACAGTGATCATTTCTAAGAATCTATTGGCAATATTCATACATTGTTTATTTCTAATAGTAGCCTTAACCAACAGACATCATCATAATAAAATTTAACACTAGCATCATTGAATTGATGAAATGGTGACAAAAAATAATATTTCATTACCCCAAAGTAAATATTTTTCTCATTCTAATATAATTATCTACCTTAAGGTAGGCCACTATCTTTCTTTTATTTAAACCATGTAGTGTGTTGAACCTTGGGACAGTATTAATAATTTGATTAAATTCTTAATAATTTGGATAAATAAAAATATCTTTATTATTTATTTTAAGAGCAATTTCACAAAACATGTAAAATACAACTCAGCTTTGTTTTGGATATATTTTATAATGATTGAAGTATGAAAATATAATTCTGGCAACACCTGATAAATCTTTATCCTTCCGTGTGATGAAATGTTCTAAAGAGCAAATTTTCTGATGTATTTTGAAATAAAGTTTGTTCCCTGACACAAATTAGTTCAAGTGTATGACTATTGACTGAATTATAAAGCATGTCCCAAGGTACAGCATGATGTTGTACCTTGGGACAGTTTATCCTCTCTACTTTAAATGAGTGGCAATTTTTTAATTTCAAGCTGCCAGAATTAAAAAATATATATTATAGAGGAATATATTGGTGTGTTGAAATGCTGCTTTGAAATTTTTATTTTGACAATAATTATCGAAGAAAAAAAATTAAAATGTAAAAATTGTCCCAAGGTACAACACTCTCCCCTATTCTTAGGACCACTGAAAGTATGAAAATGCAGCATAAACTTCATAAACATAAAAAGAAGTCCACTTGACAAGCGTCAAGGGAACTGATTATCCCTAGATCAATGTTACAACATCTGATGGACCAGCTGAGCCTTAAACCTTACCGCTCAGTTAAGAGACCTTCTTGTTGAAGATCTTAATTACAGTTCAGTGAGATAAGGCACAATCAACTGACTGAACAACCAGACATGCTTTTGAAAACTAACTGCTGCTGTATAAGTAACTGTATACCTAACTAACTGTTAGGCTACCTTTTGGACACCGTATATTGTAGTGTAATACTGATGTATCTTAAAAAAAAACACACATTACATTAATTATATTGTTTAATAATTAGCTATTGCAGGGGGGGGGGCATCATAGAAGCCCACTAATTAGATTAAATTCACTTATGTTTAGCATTATTTAAAGTAATTATTAACAAAGTATAGGATAAAACATTTCTCTGTATTACAACAGTACATTTTTATATAAAAATTAAGGTTAGCACTTTTTAATATTAAAAGTTTCATTTACCTCAAACATTTCAATGTTTGCCTTCTTTGTTTGCTTCAAAATCTGGAAAGCAGTAAGAAATATCATTTTACAATACTAGTATTTCAAAACAGATTCCTTACGTATAAAAGTTTAAAACCCTTTGGGTACCTGTTCTGTGGACAAATTGGACAAATTTCTATAAAAATAATAATATAAATATTATTATTTTTATAGAAATTTGTCCAATTTTTATTGAACATTGCAATATGATGTGAAAAATGCATTAATAACCTTTTCCAAAACTTAGTGTGGCGTTATTTACCAAGAAATGAAAATAAATTGTTCCATCTATGAAGGTGTAAGGGACAAAACATTTTAGCTATTGAAATGTTAATGTAATATAATTTATAATTTGCAAAATGATATCAGATAAATGTTAAATTGAAATTTTGGAAATTAAATGAAATATTTTAAAAATGATTGTCAATAGTAAAATTTTAAAATTAAAATTATGATAGGTAACTCATATAATAAATATTCGGTTATATTGGCGCAGTGGAATGAAATAAGCCAGAGTTCAAAAACTTATAATTTATTGATCCAGAAAAATCAGCTCGTTTTTTCAAAGTATATAAAAATATCATCACTAAACATTAACACGGCAGAAAGATTTAAAGTTATAATATTCTATCTTATATTTGACAGTAATAATCTGATAACCATCAAAGAATATTTCATAAACAGTCATCTCATAAGTTAACTAAAGACAAAGCTTATATAATAGTACTGGGTGCTACGTCAGCAACGCCCACTGCGACGCTGTCCGAATCAAATATAGTCCATGACATCATGGGCAGCGCCGCAGCGAGACAACGCAACACCTCGTAATTTGCATGACAACGGTTATGCCAACAATCGGCCCCCTCATGCAAATCCAAAAAAATCTTATAAATTTTAAACACATCAAAATAACATTAAAAGAACATTGAAAATACATTTTAAAGTAAATTATTCTTTAACAAATACATGACCATAGAATTTCTCAATCTCGCCTTTTGATACAGGCTTCGTGAAAATATCAGCCAAATTATTTTTGCTGCTCACATGTGATAAATTAAACTGTTTATCAAAAATTAAATTTCGAAGAAAATGATAACGGATATCAATATGCTTAGTCCTGTAGTTTTCGATCGGCGAGTTTGAGAAGTCTATAGCAGCTTGGTTGTCTGAAAATAGAAAACAATTCTTTAAAGACAATTGCTTCAAACCCAAGTTATAACACTCTTCAATTATATTTTTAAACCACATCAACTCTTTTGATGCTTCAGTCATTGTGACGTATTCGGCTTCCATGGTGGATAACGCTATGCATTTTTGTTTGAAAACTCTCCAGAAAATTGGAGCTCTATCTAGTAACAGAATTATTCCACCAATGGAAACCCTGTCGTCACGGTTTGCTGCAAAGTCCGAGTCGCTGAAACAGTTAATATCTAAATTTGACACACCAGATAAATCCAATTTAAAATTTTTAGTGTAACTTAAATATCCCAAAAGTTTTAATAAAGTGTTCCAGTGAACTATTCCAGGATTTTCCTGAAATTGGGATAATAAATTCACGGCATATGCAATGTCAGGTCTAGTACGATTTGAAACATATGATAAACAACCAATAATACTACGGTAAGGTAAACGATTCATTTCCAGTATTTCGTCTTCAGTTGAAGGGCAGTCTCTTTTAGATAAGATCACACCTTTTGGAATGGGTAGCGACGAAATTGGACAATTAAATTCAGAAAATCTTTCCAACACCTTTTCAATGTATTCTTGTTGATGAATATACAATTTCCCGTGTTCTTGAACGAAATCTACGCCTAAAAATCTTTTAGTTTTACCTAACATTTTTACATCAAATTTACTATTTATAAGAGATATCACAAAATCAAGTTTAGTTTGATTTTTACTGAAGATTATTACATCATCAACATATGCAAGTAATATTATATCATTATCTAATATATAGGCACAATTACACCAATTTAAACGTTTAAAACATAAAGATTCCAATACACGGTCAAACTCAAAAAACCACTCACGGCCGCTTTGGTGCAAGCCGTAAATAGCCTTATTTAGACGACAAACATAGTCTTTTCTTTCAGGATCAGAGAAACCTTGAGGCTGGTTCATAAATACCTCCTCTGTTAGCGGAGCATACAAATAAGCACACTTAATGTCCAATTGACAATGATACCAATTACACATACATACTAGAATAGCAAAAAACAATCTTATAACAGATTCGTTTTTCTTGACAGTATATACCCACTTAGATCCAAGAACCTTTTTATTTTTGGGAGGGGGGACTATACTCCAAACTTCTCGGTCTTTCATTACCTCCAACTCTTCCTCCATGGCCTTTTGCCATTTAAAGGATTCAGAAGACGTTAAAGTTTCTTTGTAATTTTTAGGTATTTTTATTTCTACGTGATTCGCTTCAGGGTTAGAGTCATTATTCGAATCAGAGCTATCGTCCGGTGTTTCGACAATAGTTTGGTCGGATGTGATTTTTCCCGACGAGCTATTCTTACTACTAAAATTAAACAGTTCTTTCTTAAAATTAATGTTCTTAGAACCACAATATTTTTCTATGTCATTGTATGACTTAAAACGAGTTCTCGTACCATCAATACTATAGTAAATATCATTCTTAGTTTTATCGGCCTTCCTACGTACACATCGAACCCACGGTATTTCTTCACATGGCGTTTGATTTTGGGTAACCTCTTCAATATCCGATTCACTTGCAGAGGAGTAGCTTTTAAAGGAGACGTAGTTTTTAGGAGTATTGACTTTTTGGCCCAGGACAGCTTCCACACCACTAACATTTTCATTAAACTTAACGTTAATAGTTTCAATTATCTTATATTCGTCTTGTAACCAAATACGATATCCCTTAGTGTTTTGGGCATATCCCATCATTATTCCCACTTTAGATCTCGTGTCTAATTTTTTCCGCAGTGCTTTAGGAACACCAACGTAAGCTAAACTGCCAAAAGTCTTTAAATGAGACACGCTAGGTTTTCTACCAGAATAGAGTTCGAACGGGGTTTTATCTTTTGTTTTATGACACACTCTGTTCCACGCGTAGGTGAAGCACATTAAAGCTTCTGTCCAAAATTTTTGGTCGAGATTACTATCATTTAACATACTTTTCACATTGTCCAGGGCTGTTAAGTTAAAACGCTCACTTACCCCATTCTGTTCAGGAGAATATACGTTCGTTCTTTCGGCTTTTATGCCTTGTTTTTCCAGGAAATTATTAAATTCATTGTGGCAGAATTCAAGTCCATTATCAGTTCTAACACTTAGCACTTTTAAGTTTAGAAACCGTTCTGCCCTCGTAAGAAATCTTGTGAATATATCATAAACATCAGACTTATTTTTCATAGGATAAGTTACAACTTTCCGGGAAAAGTCGTCAGTTATTGACAGAAAATACCTTTTTCCGTCATAGGAGGTAACCGGAAGAGGGCCACAGACATCCATATGCAATAGTTCAAGCGGTTTGGCTGATCTTATCTTAGAAATAGCCTTAAATGAATATCTTTTCGACTTTGCCAATTTGCAAATAACGCACTCATCACTACAAGAATTCTTTAAATCTGGTAAACCATTTACACTCGAATTCTTACTAGTATGAGTGATGTAGTCGTTATTAATATGACAAAACCTTTTATGCCAAAGATTAAGATCGCTTTTATTAACACTTTTGGTTGAACAGTTATAAGCATTTTCACTAGATGCCTGTGGGTCCTTACTGGTTACATACCCATGCGGTCTGAAATAGTATAAACCATTAATTCGTTTTGCAAAAAATAGCTTTTCACCAATTTTATTATAAACCCACAGTTTTCCATTTTCCCCTACAAAAGAACCACCTGCCTTTTCCACAACAGAACCAGAAATTAAATTTCTCCTAAGTTTTGGGGAATACATTACATTATTAAGGGTTACAGTTTGGGTGTTATTGTTAAGCGTGACATAGAACTGGACTGTCCCAACACATTCAACGGGACTATCCATGTCACCTATAGCTAAAGACATTTTAACATCCTTTAAGGGTTCATAATCACAAAATAGATCGAGATTATTGCAAAAATGCGACGAGGCCGCAGTGTCAAAGACCCAAGACTCGTTGTCCGAAGGTTCACTAACGTGACTAACTGATGCCTCAAGGTGAAAAGAATTATTTATTTTGCAAAAGTTGTTAACTGGTTTCTTATAGTCATCATTAAACTTTGATTTTACAATTTTACAATCGGCCATTATGTGACCACGTTTATGACAACGAAAACAAGTCTTTTGAGTAGGTTTAGACTTGGATTTATTATTTACATTTTTAGTCACTGAATTATAAACACTAATAGAACTAGTATTATTTTCAAGATCATTTTTACATTGACTAAGTCGACTTTCTTCTGTAAGCAAGTCCGACAATATTTTGCCAAACTTAAAGTTTTTATCTTCCCAACGATAAATAGACTGCACAATATTTTGAAAGTTAGAAGGTAAGTACCTGATGAGTTGAAATCCTTGATACAAATCGTCAAGTGGATGTCCAACGTCCTTCAATTCCATCACAATCTTTTGAAGTCGCGCTGCAAATAGTCCGATGTCTTCACCGGGTTGAAATTTGCACGAGAAGAATGTATCTAGTAGGTTGATGACTCGAGCCCTTGAGTGCGGCTCGAAATGATCTTTCAGCTTCAGCCAGGCTTCTATTCCGTCGGTAGTCGAAGAGATAAGGATCCGAAGATTAGGCTCCACAGACAAATAAATCGTTGAAAATGCACGGTCTTTTCGAAGATTGAAGTCTAGCTTCTCCTTAGCTGTGGCAGACTCTCCCAAGGCTGGTTCGGTCCCGGATATAAATCCCCAAAGACCACGTTCCATCAGTAGAACTTTGGCGTCATCCCGCCAAGTCGACCAATTCTGGCCGTTCAATCTCTCAATGCGGTCGCAATGAGACTCCATGTTTACGTGACGCTGACTTTCACAGAACACAGTTCAAGCTGGATGTAGAAACACCGCGGATGCGGCCCCCATCGAAGAAAACGAGCAGCTTATTTCCACGTGGGCTTAAGGCCCATAACCGATATTCGGTTATATTGGCGCAGTGGAATGAAATAAGCCAGAGTTCAAAAACTTATAATTTATTGATCCAGAAAAATCAGCTCGTTTTTTCAAAGTATATAAAAATATCATCACTAAACATTAACACGGCAGAAAGATTTAAAGTTATAATATTCTATCTTATATTTGACAGTAATAATCTGATAACCATCAAAGAATATTTCATAAACAGTCATCTCATAAGTTAACTAAAGACAAAGCTTATATAATAGTACTGGGTGCTACGTCAGCAACGCCCACTGCGACGCTGTCCGAATCAAATATAGTCCATGACATCATGGGCAGCGCCGCAGCGAGACAACGCAACACCTCGTAATTTGCATGACAACGGTTATGCCAACAATAAAATTGGTAAAACCGTGATACCCTATTGTATACATTCGACTAACGTTTCGGTTAGATATTTGTTGTATTGAACTATTAAGAGGACTCCCTTGGAATTCCACATCTTGAAAATCGTAATGTTATTCCTATGGAAAACATTCGCAAGTCAATTACCGCCACAATTTTAATAAAAGGTTACTAGTTTTTGGTATCATTTTAAAGAGCGAAAGGAGTAGATTTTGTAAAATTAATTTGTTTTGTGAAAATTACACATTTAGTATTTTTAATAATTTTTTTAAGTAAGTAAAAAATGGAGTACGCATTAAGTTCTGACTTCAAAAAATTACTAAAAATACTAAATATGTGATTTTCACAAAACAAATTAATTTTACAAAATCTACTCCTTTCGTTCTTTACAATGATACCAAAAACTAGTAACCTTTTAATAATATTGTGGCGGTAATTGACTTGCGAATGTTTTCCATAGGAATAACATTACGATTTTCAAGATGTGGAATTCCAAGGGAGTCCTCTTAAGCCGAATCTCTACATTGGTTGCATTACATCCCAACAAAATACTTTTTAAACATAATAGACCTTCATTACTTTAAGAAACAGAAAATATTTCAATTATATAATCAAATTTTGCACCAATTTAATAACAAACACAAATGAATCTTCATGATATAAAAAAATGTTTAACTTACAGAAGATCTTTTCTTTTTGTTACCTTGAGCTTGAGTGCTACAAAAAAGAAAATTAAAAAATACATTTATAATAAAATTTAATCAATATTTTTTTTACATCAAACACAACTCTAAATGCTATATTTCTTTATATAATTTTAGTAAATTTTGTTGGACAAAAAATCATTATGCAAAACATAGTTTAAAGGTTCTTTTATGTTTCATATTCATACAATGGTTATCAGTGACCTTGCCTTGCGACTCGTCACGCCTTAAAGGCGCATGAGGCCGCAGCGGTTTCTGTAATCAAGGTATTTTTTTACGAGGCAGGGTGATTGGCCCTACGCTCAGACAGTAATGAATAAAACCTAAATTTTATAGAAATAATATGATAGATTTGAATTGAATGCAAAAAATATAAAATTTTAACATGAAACACAATGCATTCTTAAGATTACAACAAATGGATGCATTACAACATTTAGAAGCTTAATTTTAATTTCCCTAATTCATTTCCAAATTCTTCATCTTTCACGTTAGTAATTAAGTATTTGAAAAATACTGTAACTTTTTAAGAAAAAAGTATAACTGTCAGAGCATAGACACAAGAAATGATAGCAGCAAAATTGAACACAAATGAATAAAGGTAGTCGTAGTGGAAAATATCAATAGAGAAAAACAAAAAGGGAAAAAAGGAAAATTTTAATTAATATGGTATATTATAATTTTTTACTTAAGAATAAACACTTATTGTAGCATTCATTGCCTCATCTTAACCATTTAACTTTAGGTGTAAACACTAAAGCCCATTTCACACCTGCACAGCTACTTGCAACTGCAACTCGCAACTTGTGGTAACCTGGATTTTCGGGCTTCCACAAAAAATTATTCATCTCAAAATTTGGCAAGTTTCATCTTTTTGAAAGCAAACTTTTAATCAAACTATGGGCATTGTTTGCTTCAAACAGAAATTTAGGTTTCCGAACTTCCTTAATTAGATCAATTTTCATCTTTGCCATCCATTTAATATCCATTTTTAATTGCGCAGATTTTTGCAAACGGGGAAAGTTGGCGTCTTAAAAAGTAAATAAACAACCAGTTGGCGAAGTCTAGTTCGCCACAATGCAGCCAAGGAAATCCTGAGTTCTGATTGGCTAAGGGTACATGCAACTGCGATTTTTTCGTGCTTGCAGGAAAAAATCTCACGAACTGAGTGCAACTTTTTAATGCACGGTGTCCTACGGAAGTTGCAAGTAGTTGTGACAAGGTGTGAAATGGGCTTTAAACAGCTCTTCATTCAACCAAGAAAAAATATTGCTTAAATGCATTTAGCAAAAAAATTACAGCTAGTTTTCCGGGTTTTTTTTATTTTGTTAACTAACTTCACTGCATACTACTAACACAGGTTAATTCTGTTTTATCTGTTAGTTTCCTTGCCACTAAAACCTGTGTAGCACAGCAGGATCAAATAAACCTTCATAGTCTGGCAACTTTTCAAGCTAGGACACATCCCTCTAATCATGAATGTAAACATCACCAATGCCTATGAATTTGTATCATTAAGGGGAAATGGGCATACTGGACAGCGGGTCTCCAAAGCAAAGTGCATCAGTGTTAATCCAATGGAGGAAAAAAAATTCCTTGCCACATTTCTCCGACTGCATTGAATATTTTTACAAACAATTTTTTATGTGATAAATGTAGCTGACTTACAGGTCAAGACAATCCCAATTTTTAAAATTGGTTTGAATACTTTTTTTTAAAATTTTCAATAAATAATTTTACACGAAATATTCGAAGCAATTTCAAAAAGTTGGAATATAGAGACATGTAAGTTATCTACATTTATTATTTTTTGCTAAAATGTTTGTAAAAATACTCCTACGTCAGGATAAATGTGGCTGAGAATATAGTTTTTTTCAATAGATTAACACTGAGGCACTTGAATTTAGAGACCAGCGGTATAGCACACCCATTCCCCCTTAACCCTAGCTGCTAGCTATACTTGGTACACAATATTCTAGAAAACGATGCCATGTTTAAGACAGCTAAATCAACGATAAATAGTTAGCAATAAAAATTCTTACTTGAAATTAAAAACCTCATCAATGGAGGTATCTCCGAAGTTGTCATTCCAATTCATTTTATCTAAAGTAAAAACATAACTGTCATAATCAATATATTAGCGCAATACAGCTAACAAAATAGAAATTTTTACAAATTAAAAAAACATAAAGACTTAATATAGAAAAGGAAATGCAGGCCAAATGCAATAACTTTTTTAAAACAGGCCTCTCAGTAAGTGACTTTTAGCAAAAATATAATCTGTTGTACGAAAATTTTCAAAGAAAGCATTGAAAAACGAGATCATTTCGAAGGGAATCAAGACCCGCCATTATATTATAGCTGTTTAGAGAAAGATTAGGATTCTTTATGGAACATCTATGATATAGTGGACAGTCTCGATTTGGTGAATTGTGTTGTTACGTTACCATGTAACAAAAGTTCTAAACTGTGGTAAATGTTCCACTTACTATCTCATACAACTTGATAGGTGAGATAGTAACCATACCCTAAATTATCAAGTATGATTCAATATTTGTATTTTTTATGGTTCAAGGCAACTTAGGCTGTAACAATGACTGTTAAACTATTATTATGTATGTAATACAATATGGCATACCAGACAAATTACTTATGATTTACAAATACTATTAATAGAATTAAAGCTCTAGATTAGCGGTCGCCAGTAGCCAACTGGAGACTATTACATCGAAAGTGGCTACCTAAAAATCAAACCCCAGTCGCCAAAAGTGGTGATCATAATTTTTCCTTTTTGTTCCAACAAATAATTAAATCTGAAGCTGCATTTCTAAAATAAAACGCTCCGATTGGATTCTGTATTGAAGAAAGACTTGATGACAGTTGTTGCTCATCGGTGAAATTTTCCCCTCATCATTGACCGGTGTTTTGTGTGGCGCCACTGAATCGGCCTCCGTGTGACGTAAATGGAGCTGTGCGTTTTCATTTCAAAAATGTCTTCAATAAAACATTTTTGTAGATAGCTGCACTTTCTTTTTGTCGTATATACTTAAATTTAAAACTGTCTACTAAAAATCCAAATGTGACTACCATTTTTTTCCACTCTAGTAGCCACTAGCTACTATTAAAAATTCCCAGTCTAGAGCATTAAATAGAATGCTAAATAAAATAGTACTGCTACTCAAAGCTTCCAAATTTTAGCTATTATTTAAAATTTCTCAACGTTTCGTTTGTTGGGAAGTGTCAAATTAAAGTCACAAGTTTAATGTTAAAAAAATAATTTACAGATTTGATTATGCAAAATACGGTTTGTAAATGAATTTCAAATACAAAATTGTTTACCAACAACAGGCCAGAGGCCCAGCAAGGTTGAGATTACTTAGGTTCGGTAAGAAACAAGGTACAATTACTTACTTACAGGAAAAAAATTCACTCAATATTCAAAAGATGTCCATTTATTAAAAACTTATATTGATGAACAATAATGATTAAATATTTTTTTACTCCTCTTTTGATCTTTTTCCCGTTTTCGTTATCACATTCAAAACATACGCCAAATACAAATGCCAGATACCCACAAAGAAACTATTATAACCGTCAAATAAATAATATTTTTAAGTCTGACGTTTTTTTCTACTATGGAAATGTTTCTTGTGATGTCCCACTCTTCTTCCATAAAGCGTGAAACGAATTTAAACTTAAATTAAAATAAAGGTAGATTAATTTGTTAAAATTAATTTCATTTTTTTATTTACTCTTAAACGAAACTAACTCTCCTATTTCGTTTTGCGAATGTGTCCCTGTTGCCTTATGATTTAGGTTTTAGTTTAAGAAACATAATTAACTGTGTTAAAACTCTTAAAGGACAATTTGAAATCAACATCTATAAAATGAAATAAGCAAAACAAAGCCTTGCAATATTGGATTGCATTGTAGATTTCATGATTATTAAATAGACAATAGAGGCTTGATATATTACTTTCATTTTAAATATAATTTGGCAATTAAGACGGTGAGAATATATAAAATAATATGCACTACCGATATAGTTCATAAGGATATTATATAATTCAGCTTGTTTATCAAACAAACAACGGGTGTTTGCACAATGTCAAGGTAGCTTATGTTCAATTTTTTTTTAACATTGATTGAAACAAAAAATTTAATGAACAAGAGGATCACCTTTACTGTGCGGTAACTATTGGCGCGATTTTCAGATTTGGCGATAAATAGTTTTTTGAGGCAACCTGTCTGACTTCGACCGAAATCCATAACAGTCAGATAGGGTTGCTGGAAAACGTCATCGTTGCGAAGAGAGTATGCCGTCAAAAGTCGCCAGAATACGGACTTTAACGCGATTTCAGAAAGTTCGCCAATAGTTACCGTACAGTAAATTTCTACCGAACAAAATAAAATGACATGTTTTTTTCTCTTTACATTCGTATTCAGGTGCATTTTACAACTATTCTTGTTATGGCCGTACTGCTGCGTTATTTTGGCGGCGCCAAACATAATTATTCTTGTAGCCGATGATTTGGTAAGTATGTTAAGGAATATAGATTATATTCTACTGAGTGTCTAATCCATTAGTATCTAGTAAACTTTTTTTCTATAAAATTCTTTTTGATGCACTAACGTATCGACGCCCAGCCCAAACTACTGGAGGTACAGCTCACTGAACTCTAGGGTTAATGGAACGCGGAAAGCTCTCCCCCGCTACGGGAAAGTTCGAAGTCATCTTTTTCTCACAGGTGCACCCCAGATTTTCGTTTTACAATGGGACTCTATGGGAAATTTCTCATTTTTAAAAAATTACTGCGCATTGAGTTTTTGGTGTAGAGATCTGCTGTAAAGTTCAAACAATCATATTTTTGTTGTAGATTGTAGGAAAAAATATGCCTGGGTTCTTATTTATTTTAAAATAGGTGTTTTTCACCACTCATTGCAGTTCTAATTTTCGCCAAATTTGGCGAATTTCTCGTTTCGGTCTTCCCCAAAAGTCGCCGCCGCTCGGTTGGTGGCAGATGGGTGGGTTGACCTCAGGGGTTGACCCCAGATAAGACTTTTGACAATTGAAGAGCTTAGTGGAAGAACGTGCTAAGTGACATTTTTGAAAAAATGGAAAAGTTTATGTAAATGGACATATTACTAATTTTTTTAACGATAACAAATTTTTCCTTTATCCTCAACTTAAAGTTTATTATATTTTTTATGCTTTACAAGTTCCGTTTCCAACAGATCTTAGTGCAAACGAAAAACTTTATACCCCATTTTCTTGTTTTCACCTTTTTGTCACTTAGCACGTTCTTCCACTAAGCTCTTCAATTGCGTTTTCGATTTTGCGCTATGGTGCTTGTGTACATGTAAGGGGATTTTTATTTTCTTAAAAATTTTATTAATCAGAGAAAAATCTTTGTTTCTAAGATATGGTTGAAAGCTTTATATTTAAGGTATATGTTTAATTGTAAAGATGATTTTTTTTTGTTACTATCTGAAGGAACTGACGAAATGTGGTATTTAAAATTTGAAATAAGCTATAATTAATGATTTTTTTAAAACATTAAGTTCTTATTATTAAAAGTATAAAAATAATAAATATATGCATTTAAATTAGTATTAATGATTTGTTTTGATACTTTGGGGGAAATTTAAATGTATTGCAATAATGACATATTGTTACTTCATAATTGACTGTTATTAAAATTGCAATTTAATTGACTGTTATTAAAAATGCAATTTTTTAATACATTACTTTATATCTTTTTGTAACTTTTTTTACAAAAGGAAATTAAATGTTTAAAATTTTGTGATGATTTTCTTCATAAAATTATAAAGAAATTGTGTTTTAAGATTTGTTTACTTTTGTATTATAAATTGTAACAATTCAATATTTATGGAAAACAAATTCTTTTGAATTTATTATTTATAATTTAAATTAATTAAATATATTTTTAATTAATACTTAACCCAAATAATACTTCACCACTGACTGTGTTAATACCATGAGAACCTTCATTTCTAAATTTCAATTCTAACTTAAATGTTTCATTTTTTTAGGCTAACTTCATTTTCTCTACATAAATTGTTCAGGTCTATAATCATCTTTTTATCTTAATTATTTAGATAAACTTAAAAGCATAAATATCATTTTCGTGTGGTAATTTTTCGCAAATCGGCGCTAATAGATTTAATATCATTTTGATGACTTAAACATAATTTAAGTAATTAAACATGATTAAATTGGTGTAATTTATTATAAACTTGAAATGGATGAATTAAATTTAATTAAAATATATCACATGAATGAATATTAATTAAAACTACCGAAACTTCAAACCCTTATCATAGGTATATGATCGGGGTAAATGCTATAATTATTATTTTTTACAATATATATATATATCAGTTTGGTATTCTATATTTAGATAATAATTATCAAATGAATGTCCCGTTAGTATTATCAACGATTACAAATAATACTATTTCTTAAAAATATTGCAAAATAAAGTAAATCCACATATACAGTACTAAATAAATACGTTTAAAGTTAACCACTTACTCAAAAAATACTTTTTTCCACCCCAGACATTCATCCATCCATCTCCCACTGACATCTGCCAATCCCCCTCCCATTCAAAAGGTTGTAAAACTTAGTAAATATAGTTGCCTAATGAGCTAGCGTTGACCCCCCACTGATCTCTAGGGGTTGACACATTCTTCGGCCTCGTGTAGGCAGATAAGGATTTACGACTTCCGCACACTCTGCAGAAGGAAAAGAAATATGTTGACACTGTAACTTGAAGCGAAATACGGAGCGATAAGCAGCGCCAATCTGGCACTTCTAAAAACAAGGTCATCCCTCCGCGAAGCATCAGAGAGGGGTGTCTAAGCTTGATCCATTTCTAAGTTCAGATCAGTGGTACAGCTACCATCATTTCACGAAAATATTATTTTCATATCGTAAGCGTCATTTAGGAAGCAGTTTTTCTAAATTAAAACACAAACTTGTGAAGGAGTGGAAAACGTGAGCCGATTTCCCCATAGGTATAGTATTGTAAGATTAGAAATTATTCTTTTATTCAATAAAAAGAAATTTCAGCATGAGCAAAAATTAAATAAATATGCAAGAGCATGCGAGTTTAATTTATGGGATTTTTTATTTGAATATCAGTTTTTTGTTTTATTAATTAAATTTAAACTCTTGAAAATGTGCTCAATCCACCATTTTTATCTTCAATTAATATGTAGGAAAAATGTATTTTCTTAATGTGTCCCTTATGGGTAAGAATAAAGTGTTAAAAAGTATTTTACAAAAAGTGGTTAATTTCGGAATTGACAATTAAAAACTCAATGGCTTTTATTGATAATTTTGTTCTTGTTAAACAGAACCACATTTGGATGTACATGCATTCCTATTAACTAACATTGAATATTTTTTACAAATTATTTGTTATTTTTTGTAATTAGTAGTTAAATAAATAGAATATTCATCAAGTGCTTTTCTTATCCAGGGATGGAATGACCTAAGTTTCCATGGATCACCTCAAATCCCAACTCCAAATCTGGACTCTTTGGCCAAGAGTGGCATCATCTTAAATAACTACTACGTCTGTCCAGTGTGCTCCCCCTCCAGAGGTGCATTAATGACTGGATTGTATCCAATACATACAGGTATGTTGAACAGGGTGTCCTTAACCCTCTAATGCATGAATTTTTATTTTCATCCCAAAAAATATATATGTATCTTTAATACTCACATATTATGGGAAAAATACTAAAAAAAATTAACTGCATTAGAATTTAAATAATTTCAAATTTTTAAAAAAAATTCTATCTGACAAAAACCAACTGCAAAATTCCAATTTTGATAATAAGGACTAGAAAACTACTAAAAATATTTCAAAATAATCCTTTTTAACTATAATTAATTTTTAGAAACAATTTATTACTATTTAGTACTAATATTATTATTCTTTGAATCCGGCCAAAAGCGTAATTTCACAAAAGTTAATAACCTCACTCTATAATTTTGAATACACTTTTACTACTGTCATCTGGTTATTAGTAACTAAAACTTGAAAATGAAATGTAATAGATGAAAAAACACAGATTTGTCTTGGAGGAGCTCTAATTTTTTAGAATAAAGTGGATTATGTTACTTGTTACCAAACGCTAACAGTATGCTTTAGAGGGTTATCCCTCTAATGCCTACTGTTGCCATAAGGCAACCAGCAACATAATCCACTTTATTCTATTAAAGTAGAGCTCCCTTGCTACAAATCTGTGTTTTTTCATATATTGCATTCCATTTTGAAGTTTTAGTTACTAATAACCCTCATAGATGACAGTAGTAAAAGTGCATTCAAAATTAAAGAGTGAAGTTAACTGTTGTAAAATTACGTCTTTGGCAGTATTCAGAGTTTAATAATATAAACTAAATACAAATTAATTGTTTAAAAAAATAATTATTGTTCAAGAAGGTTATTTTAAAATATGTTTAGTAGTTTTCTAATCATTCTTATTAAAATTGGAATTTTGTAGAGGTTTTTTTTGCCATGTGGGAAAAATTTTAAAAATTGAAATTGTTTAAATTCTAATGCAGTTAATTTTCGGGATGAAAAAAATTTATGCATAACAGGATTAAATTATCTTTATTGACTGAAATAGGATTAACACTACTTGTAACAGTCAGGACAATGACAAGTTTTATACTAAGGCCCAGTTACTTTTGGAGGCCCTTTACCGAGTTATATAGCTATAAAACATACCTACTGCAAAATTATGACCTTGGAAAGTTAAGTCAATCATCAAATATAATGCTATTCAACTGTGGTTCTTATTATAGAAAATATTTAAAAAAATAGAAAATATTTGTAAATCGCATTTTGTTTGTCATAAATTCATTCCAAAATTGTGCAGTGTGAAGCAAAATGTATAGGTTTGCGGCCTTCAAAAATAAGGGGCCCTTGTAGGACTAGGCAATAATTAAGGCCTGGTAACAGTTACTTTTTTAGTAACGACATTAGATTTTTTTTAGAAAGTTACTGAAACCTTGACTTAGTTACTAGTTAGTTATTAGTTATAATAATGGCATACGGCTTAATATTGGCTTAGAAGATTACTTAAACTACTTACTACATAAATACTTATTTACATAAAGTTATACATGTCAACCATTATTTCATTTTTCAAAGCATAGTGGTCATAATGACTTCAACTTACCTTTGCTATCAATTCTTAAAATTGACCAATACCTGATAAGATTGTAGTGACTAGAGCCTTAATGTGTTACTATATATTATTTATCTATTTTAGCAAATTTACATTAAGTCCTTTTTTTAAATTGAATGATTCATTGGTACATTCAAATGTTAAAAAATATATTATCATTAAAAAAAGCACATTAAGTATTTCTGTAAAAACAATGAATTATTTATATGACATTAAACAAGAAATAATTTAAGTTGAGTATTTTTTTTTTTAATTTGTTTTTTCAAATTTTGCACTATTTTAATATAATTTTTTATGTTTTTAATACTTATTCTATTTATGGTTTTGCTTTGTACTTTCTTTTATCAATTAGTATTATCTATATTCAGGATAGTTTCAAGAGTTTTTAAAATACTTATCTTACTTAAAATGTATGACATTTTTAGCATTCAATTTACCTAAGAAAATATTTTTTTTTCACATTGAAATATACAAATGAGTTTTATAATATCTAATTTACTACCCATTTCTTCATACATGGGCAATAATTTCAAGCAAAATATATTTTATTTTAGAATTAAAAATGCATATGAATTTTATTTAAATCCAAAACTATACTTATAGGACTTCAAAGGGGTGCAATACCTTCATCTCATCCATTTGGCTTACCATTACACCATACTTTAATGCCTCAATGGCTTAGAGTTTTAAATTTCAAAACTCATGCTGTCGGAAAGGTTAGTGAAGACTTTTTTTTTTATCGCACTTTATAGAAAAAAATTAACTATTAAGATTACGTTTATTAGTGCCGTCAAACTGGGTCACAACAACCTTGTGTACAACAACAACTTGTTTATAAAATAGTGCAGATATATATTTAAAACAAAAAACTTGTTTATTTGTTACTTGTATACTTAGATCAGTATTATCATATAAATTTACTATTATTTTATTTGTAGTTCACAGAATTATAAGCATTTTATTCCATTAAACTTGAACAATATTGCTAAAATATAGGTATTAAGGGGTGGGGGAAAATCCCCTATTACTAGAAGGCTGACAAGTTGTTCCAAACCTGCATTTCTATGATGCTTTACATGTTTTTATGAATCTTTGTAAGTAAAACTGATTTTGAAACCTATATATGCCCTTTGACTAACATTACTTATATGGCCGACATGGCTGCACAACGGTTAGGTAGCTAGCTTTTGGAGCTTCTGTGTTCAGGTTCGAACCCCGGTAAGGCATGGATGTTTGTTTTTCTCAATAAACGTTGTTTATGTGTTTGTTTCGTCCTTTCTTTGTGTGTCTCTTGTGACTGTGTCACTTATGGGGAGTAGCGTAAAGGGCTATTAAAGCCTATGCTCCTCTCTTCTAGAGGGCACATTCACTGTCACTGTCAACATTACTTACACTTAGCAATTAAAAATGTGTTCAATTTTTCTGTTACCGATTATTGTTGTGTAATAACATTTTTCTTTCTCTAATCATATGCTTTAATGCTTGTTTTCTCAGTATATTTATCCTTTGTAAACAGGTTTGCAGCATGATGTTATTTATGTTGACCAACCTTGGGGTTTACCTTTGCACAAAACACTTCTATCCCAGCACTTGCGAAGGTTGGGCTATTCCAACCATGCAGTAGGAAAGGTATATTTATATCTTGGCCTAACTTTTTGTTAAATCATTTTTTGAGTAACTTTTCCTTCTAATTGGCATCCATGTAACTTATTTTAAAGAAATAATATCTGCATTAATGGGGTTTTTTTGTTAGGGATTCTTTGAAATTGTAGAAATACAGTAAATTATGTCTCTTATATTGCATATTCAGACACATCACCATCAAAATTGTGTTATAAATATTTTTCTCAATATTCTATATTTTTCAAAAATCCACATTTAAACTTCATTGCAAAAAGTATTATTCTACAAACCTAAAAACCTAAATTATTGCAGAAATTACTTCGCACTGTCCTAAAAACATTTAGTATAAAATTATTTTATCAGAAAAAACATAGAAATTTTACTTAAAGATTGTTGCAGAGTATTCTGTGATTTAGGGAATAAAACAAATTACTGAATACCGGTTTCAATGGTTTTCAAAAACAGTTATATTTATCACTTTGCACCTGTTTTGAGAAAGAAAAAAAGTGCCGGAAATGTGATGCATGATGAACATGCACATAGTGTTCTATAAAATACCTAAAATTTTACTTCTTCCTTTAGTTTGTGAAGAGAGTAAATTTTTAAATAAAAGGGGACAATGTAAAAAAAAAGGTTAAAAAAAAAGAAAAAATTTCAAATTATTACAAGAATTCAAATTCTTTACATAATATATACAGGGCCAGATTTAAAGAATTGCCGCCTGTAGGCTACGATAGATTTGCCGCCAAAAATAGTTTTCTCGGCTATTTTTTTTGTTTTTTTTTGTCTTTCTACATATTAGAATCATATATGTACACTCTAAATTAAAAGCAATATAATAGGCGAATTTTTTTTAACCTTTCTATTTTTTTTTTGTCTTTCTTCATATTAGAATTATATATGTACACTCTAAATTAAAAGCAAAATGAAAATAATAGGTGAATTTTTTTTAACGTTTCTATTTTTTCCTTTCAACTCCCAAATCCCGGAGAGAGGCTGCAAAAAAAATGCCTTTCTAGGCTACAGCCTTCTTAGCCTATTTAGAAATACGGCCCTGTAAATATGTTTGTTTGTAACAATGTTTGCAGTTTGTTTCTTCAATGTTGCTGTGAACTGTTGCATGCTCTATAGACTCTCTCTAAGCACCTAATCTGCGTTAGAAAAATCTGAATTTGTACTTGCCTGGTTAAGCAAGTTAGAAAAAATACTTGTGCAGCCAAAAATCTTACTAACCCAAAATTATTCTATAAATATTAATATTTTATTCAATGATTTAACAACTAACTGTAATTATCAATTATTTTGAAGTGTCATATTAGTTGCAAAAAATTAAAGAATTTTTGTTCAAATTCGTGTTTTTCATTGTCTTTGATAGTTGGGTAATTCCATGTAACTATAATGTAAGTTATAATTTAAGAGGAGATTAAAAGTGTTTTAAATTTCAAAAATAAATCATATTAGATGAAGCATATTACATTATTTTGTTTTAATAAGTGTAGATCATTATTCCACGAATTTTTTTCATTTAATGTTTAAAGTTGTAGTGATAAACACTTTTTACACTTGTGACTTACGCTTCAGACAGGATAATTTTGTAGTTGTTTTCTTCCTTGAATGTTTGTAGGAAACATAATAAGTTAACATTTAATTAATTTTTTTTTAATATTATAACTTCATAAAATATAATATATTTAAAATGTCATAATTATAGGATAGATCTTTAATGTATTCTCTCACTTCAGTGGCATCTTGGATTTTTTCATAAGGAATACACACCAACATACCGGGGCTTCGATTCCCATTATGGTTATTGGAGTGGTAAAGAAGACTATTTTGACCATACCCAACAAATGGTGAGCCTTAATTTTGTGTTACATTGAAGTTAACTTTATAACTAGGTTTTTCTAGAGTTCTTACATTGTAATTTTTTTTTTAATTTAACAGAAAAAACATATATTTACACAAAAATACTTTTATTTTCTGTAAGAATATGCTTTTTCTGAATTTGGCACAATTTAGGTGATTAAGAGAAAAGTTTTCTATATAATTTGCAAAAATAGCTAATATTAATCACTGATTAAAAATTTCATAATTCTTTCCTTCAGTCTGAAAAACTTCTGACAATTTCACTATTTTCACATTTGGGGGATGGAGAGCCCAGTCGGTTAGACATTTGTCTAGCATGCATTACTTGTTGCCATATGGCAACAAGTAACATAATCCACTTTATTCTATTAAAGTAGAGCTCCCTCTCGACTATTCTGTGTATTTTTTTCACCTATTACATTTCATTTTGAAGTTTTAGTTACTAATAACCCTCATAGATGAAAGTAGTAAAAGTGTATTCAAAATTAAAGAGTGAAGTTATTAAATGTTGTGAAATTACGTCCTTGGCACTATTCAAAGTATTAAATTATTAGTACTAAATAAAAAAAATGTTTTAAAAAAATAATTATAGTTCAAGAGGGTTATTTACATTTTAAAATATATTTAGTTGTTATTTAATCATTCTTATCAAAATTGGAATTTTGTAGTTGGTTTTTGCCATATGGCAAAAATTTTACAAATCGAAATTATTTAAATTCCAATTCAGTTAAATTTTTTTCAGTATTTTTCCCATAATGTATGAGTACTAAGGATACAAATATATCTTTTCGGGCTGAAAAAAAATTCATGCATTACAGGGTTAATTCTTTGCTTTAAACTTAAAAGCAACTGCTGTGAAGCTTTCAGAAATAACCATCTGGTTTATTTTTAAAGAATTTTTATTAATTTAGGGCGAGTTATGGGGCTTAGACTTCTACCATAACATGGAACCTGTGACTGATGGACTAGGAATATATTCTACAAACCTATTCACTGACCAAGCAGTTAAAATTATCAAAACTCACAACACTACAAGTGTAAGTTTTTATCTATTTGCACTAAAATAGATATTTTGTAACTTGAATATTTGCTGAAATCTATTTAACATATATTCCATAATGTGAATATTACTTAATAGGTTGAATAGCATGGCCTTATTGTATGTTTGGATATTAAATTATGTATCCAATACAATTATTAACTATAAAGATGCCAAATAATCTTTTGCAGGGAAACTTGTAATTAATAGAAGAATTGCATGGTAGTAAAATCATGTATGAAACAAAATTGCCCAAGGTTTTTTGTTGAAATAGTAATAGGTTCCATTAAAATATCACTGTATTTGTTTCTGGATGCTAATATTATTATAGATGGAACTTTTTTGTGTATTTTTAATCTGTTGTGTTAATTTTTTCATTTTTGCTGCATATTGATTATGCCATGTTACCCTAAACTGTGCTTAAACACCAACAACCAAGTATTTTAATGAACAAATACCACTGTACACTTAGTAAAAACATATATTGTATTTAAACAACCAATTATTTGATTTAAAAAACATTTGAAACGAAAAAAAATTTTAAGTGTGAGCCTGTTTTTTTTCCGTTTTTATTTCAGCCCTTATTCTTGTATGTTGCCTATCAGGCAGTTCACAGTGCCAATTCGTATGCCCCATTGCAGGCCCCTTTGAATTATATTAAGCGATTTGCTCACATTAAAGATAAAAAGAGGAGAACCTTTGCTGGTAAGTCTTATATGAATACACATATTTAAATTAAACAGAATTAAACCAACAAGGTTTCAGAAAATCAAATATCTATCCTCCTGAATATCTCTTTCATGTACTAGATTTTATTATGAATCTTGGGTAAAATACAGTTTCAAAAGCAATTCTACACCAGACCACATGTTTGACTGTCAAGCAATTGCTGCCTCTCTTTTTAACCTTGGCACACCACTACAGGATATTCTTTATAGTCTGTAGGCCCAAGACCTGGTGACTCTTATCATCAATACTTTTGGCCCTATATAGTTTCATCTATCATGGACATAACAACAACGTAAGCAATTCTATAAGAATTAAACTATTTATTCTACAGAAACAAATTACGTAAACGAATCAAGGATAAAAGTATCTGGAAATCTGCCAGAGAATAGAGATATAAACACACTGTTCAATTTAGTACAACTGGTTTCAAACATTTTTCAAATATTTTTTTTTTTACATATGTGTACACATGATACTTTTATATAAATCAATTAGTGTTAGGTTTTGCTTTTATATAGATATTTATAAAAGTTCCTTTAAATATTACATCTTAAAACACATTTCTTTAAAGCCTGTTATGTTTATTTGTAACATACATATGTTAGAAAACTTCTTGTTTACCCACTGTGAGATATTTGTTTAAGAGAGACATTTGTTTTGTTAATTAAATTATTCAGTTTGTTGCTTTGGGAGTGTTTCAAAATCCTTTTTAACAAACATATATCCAAAAAGCTCCATTTCATAGAAAGTTATTCTCATGAGTCATGACATTTTAATTTTAAAATTTTAAGCAGGGGACAGGTTTCCAATGTTTACCTATTTACTTTTGCCTCACACCGTAAAATGTATCTTAAAATAAATTGCTAAAACGTCCTAAAATATTTCATTTTTCCCACCAATGGTTTCTGTAATGGGCAACTTGGTGAAACCAATCTTCAGTAGTCTTCAATCTCAATCAATTTTTACTTATTTGCTTATACCTCAAAATGTTAATTGTATATTTTAATAATTTACTGATTGGTCCTAAAAGAGTTTACTTTTATTCAGCAATGGTTTCTGTAATGGACGACTGTTATAAGCATTTTCGACAGTCTACCATCTCAATTGGTTTTTACTTATTTGCTTATGACTCACAATGTTAAATGTATACTTAAATAATGTACTAAAATACCCTGAAATATATTATTTTTATCCAATGGTTTCCGTATGTCAAATGTATCTTCAGCAGTCTTCAATCTCACCAATATTTACCTATTTGCTTACGACTGCCAATGTTAAATGTATACTATAGTAATTTGCTAATTAGTACCTCCTAAAATGATCCCATTTTGATCCAGCAATGGTTTCAGTAGTCTTCAATTTTTATCAATGTGTGCATAGTTGCTGTACTTATTGGCTCACAATGTTAAATGTATGCTTTAATAATTTGCTAAAACCAACTAAAATAATCCCATTTTTTTCAGCAATGGTTTCGGTAATGGACGACTCTGTCAAACGCATCGTCAGCAGTCTTCAATCTCGGAACATGCTGAACAACTCCATAATTGTCTTCACCACTGACAATGGTGGTCCAGCAGCAGGTTTCAACGGTAACGCTGCCTCCAATTGGCCACTGAGGGGTGTCAAAGCTATATTGTGGGAGGGGGGAGTCAGAGGTATTTCCTTCATCTGGAGCCCACTGCTGAAAAACGCGGGAAGGACATCAAAGGATTTGATGCACGTTACGGATTGGTTGCCTACTTTGTACAGGGCTGCAGGTATGTTTTGGTTAGAGATGAACTTATTTTTCTTTATAAGTGTCTGTTTCTTGTGCATACATTTTTACATAACCTTGCTGGCCCGCCGGCGCTGTGGTTAGAGTACTAGCCTCTGGAGCTGCTGGGCTCGGGTTCGAATCCCAGTATAGGCATGGATGTTTGTGCCTGTCAATAAATGTTGTTATTTGTCTATGTGTTTGTGTCATCCTTCTTTGTGTGTCTCTTGTGACTTTCTCTTCTGGCGAGCTGGGTAATGGGCTGTAAAGCCTACACTCTCCCTTCTAGAGGGCGATATCACTGTCATTGTCATACATAACCTTGTTAGCCAAGCAAAATCCACTTGCAAGTTCGTTTTTCATGCCACCAACATAAACGGCAGCTAGTAGCAGTACCATGTCACATCATTGAGTGTAAAGCTGAGTGTTAATCGTAGAGAAATGTGAGTCTTAAATCATTGATGACCTGTGTGATGATAATATCAGGTAAATTGTTGAAGCAGCAATCAGTACTCATGGACTCGTTTAATTCGGCTTTGTGATCATAGCTGTAAAAAAATGGTATCACTTTTAGTAACTTGGCAGATTTATAGATGGCATTCCTATATGTACTCTTGAATAGTTTACTACAGTTCTAGAAATAACAATGTCTTACTACATTTATATACCAGTTTGATACAGTAAGGTATAAATGATATCGGAACGAATTGGAAATTCAAAAGACACGAATAGGATATTGTGTGCTCTAAGGTAGATTCTTTAATATAAAGCCAACAATGGAACGTGACTGGTATCATACTGTAATTAATTTTTATCAGTGTTCATAAGACCATTTAAGTTAAATACTTCTTACTACATTCATAAATAAACTTGTACTTTCAGGGGGCAATGTGAAATCTCTTGGAAAAATTGACGGATACGACTTATGGGACACTCTATCACGAAACAAACCTTCACCTCGATCAGAAGTTCTACTGAACATCGACCCCGTTAACAAAGTATCTGCCCTGAGGGTTGGTAATTTCAAGGTCATTCAGGGCACAAATTATGATGGCAAATGGGACGGCTGGTACGGACCTTCTGGAAGATCGAATGTGTCTACATATGGTAAATCAAGGTCTGGCCCAGAAATCGTTTGTAAACATAAGCCAGTCAATGCTTCGGAGAGTTGCAAACCAGCTAGGAAGCCTTGTTTATTTAATGTGGAGGAAGATCCTTGTGAGTTCCATAACTTGGCTGATGCAAAACCAGAAGTATGTTAGCTTTATATTATGATAATGTATTTTTTTAAACTTTGTATGGTGCAACTTTTTCATCAGTATACATGGTTTTAAAATAGATTAAAAATTATTTAACTCAAATTAAAACTCGTGTTATTGTTTGTTAGTGTTTCATGTGATTGCTAGAATTTTTTTTTAAAAATAATTACAGTAAACTCCCGATTATCCGCGGGTGGATTATCCGCTTTGCGGATTATCCGCGGCCCACTATCCACCCCCACCCCTATCATTTTTCAGTTCAAGTATAAAAAAAACAAACACGATAAATGAATTTTATTTGTTTCAAAACTTCTTGGAAGAATGCATTCCAAGAACAACGAATTCCTTTCTAGAACGACGAACACATTTAACAAGAACAACGAATGCATTAAAATAAGAAAGACTGGTGTTCAGCAGCCAGGTGCACATCACGAACAGGTTTTTGTCAAAAAGCGTCACTTGCAAAATAAACTGCCAGCTATTTAAATTGAATTGATTTATGTGATTTTGATACTAGCGAAATGCGTGAGAAATTAAAAAAAGTTGTCTTGACAATTCAACACGAACTACCAACTCATTAAAAAGATGGTAAACGGATCCTCTAAAAATCAAATGTGCTTGCAGTATGGCAGAGGATAAACGACAATAATAGTCATTTTGAAGTAAGTAAATTTGTACATGCTATATATACGATTACTGTAATTTACTATAAAAAAACAGAAGAAATTTTGTTTATAGGCATTTTCTTAATTTTTGCGAATTATCCGCGAATTCGCTTATCCGCGGAAGCCGCGCCACCCATTTCCGCGGATAATCGGGAGTTTACTGTATTTAAAACCTTACTTTTATATTTTCTTGCAATGAAAGCAAATTCATAATTTGAATACATTCTTAATGGTTAAAAAGTATAGTTAATATCTGTGTTTGGTTTACATGTATAGTGATTAAACCTAACATTTTGTTATAATGAGTGTCTAATGTTTCTGTTAAATTTTTATTGCACAATATATTTTATCTTTACGCGACTGCTCAAACAATACAATTTCAATATGAAATGTTTGGTTTTAGTGAAATAATATGATTAAAAATGTAAGCTTTGTGTTGGTTATTAAACTGTATTTAACTACAGTTCACTTGGATCTTTTTTAACAGTTGTTTAAAATAAAAGAAAAGTAATTAGAGAAAAAGAGCAACAATATGACGTAAAACACACTTTATTTCTTACTGTACAATACTTATTTTGACTCAAATTAAAAATACCATATCTAAGACAAATACAAAATAAAAAGAAATAAAAGCATAAAATATTATTATTATAAAATAAAAATTATTATTAAAATATAAATTATATTTATCTGGGGTATACAATTTCTGAGAGCAAGTAAAATTTTTTATTCTAATATGCAATAAGTGGACACATTATATTCTGACATATACAACTAACAAGCAAATAAAACAGTTTAATCAAATATAGAATAAGTAGACTGATTATATACTGGCATACAACATTTACAAGTAAATAAAATATTATAATTACATTCAAATATAAAATAAGTAGTCATAACTCCAGTAGTTTTTAACTTTTTATTTTTTTCATTCAGATACTCACAAAGCTACTGAAAAGGCTGTCCCAGTACAACGAAACTGCTGTACCTCCTGGCAACAAGCCTCTTGATCCAAGGAGTAACCCAAAGTACTACAACTACCACTGGGTGAACTGGATGGATTATAAACATGATGACATCAACTTTAATTAGAAATTAGTGTTAGATCTGTATAAGGCATACATATACCTATCCATTGAAGATATTAGTGGAAGAACATGCTAAGTTAAGTTATCTATAACCTCTTAAGACCCGAGCAAAATCCTACACATATATTATTAATCTAAACATACTTTTCATACAAATGTACGCTAAAAAGTATGTTTTTCAAAGCAATTTTTAAAAAAAAAATATGTTTAATAGTTACTTAGAGACATGCCTTAAACTCTAAAAATACTTATTTTTTGCGTTATAAATGCAACAAAAAAGGCTGTATCACTTATTTGTAGTGAACAGACTATTTTAACATTGTTTTTAATGCAAAATGCCTTTAAAATTAACTTCTAAAAACTTTTTGAAAAAAAAAAAATTAAGAACTCTTAATTTTTTTTTAAGAATATTGTATTGACCCTTGTTCAACTTCATTTTTTTATAGAAATAAATGACTGTTACCTGTAATCAAAGGCTGAAAACAGATATTTCGATCTTCTTCTAACTGACCAGGTCAATTTCAGAACTAATTAAAGTGTTAATTGTTTGTTGGGATGTTTTAAATAGTGTCCCCAAATGGGGTCGCCAGGTCGCAAGAGGTTAAAGAATGCTATAATGTGTTAATTCAAAACGAAAATCTCAATTTTTTCAAAAATTTCACTTAGCATAGTCTTCCACTAAGTTCCTCAATTGTCTAAATTTCAATCTTTGATTGGTTTATTTTTGGTATCTATGAGATGCTAAAAGATTTTTAAAAAAAAGCTCTTTAACTCTAGAAAATCTTTGATTGGAAGTTAGATTTGTTTAAAGTAGCCTATCAGCGATTGAGTCGGAATTTCAGTCTTTGAATGGTTTATTTGTGTATGCATGTGATACTAAAACATCTAAAAAGCTCCATAATGTCTTTAAATCATCTTATAATTCTTTGTGGCAATTAAAGAGAAGGAAAAGGGGCTGTTAGTTAAGTCAACCGTTTGCGGAATGCAGATGAATAAACCTTTTCTTGGGTTGTCAGTTTCTCCATGGCTGGGCCGTTACTTGTTTAAATGTAACTCATTACAATTACTTCTCATAAAAAGTAACTAAGTACTTGTAAAATTACTAATTTCCAAATGTAACAAATTACAATTACTTTTAAGATTACTTTTTACGACAAAATTTCCCCTTAAAATAAAGTATAAATAACTAACAGAATACAGTCATATGGTCGTTACTTTGGAAAAATGTAGACTACTCTTAATCACCTTCTGCGGAAGAATGTCTAGTTTTTACATTCTCAAAAAAATCCTCATCACTGCTAGATGAGTGTTCATAATCACTGCAATCAGTAGGGAAAGTTTTGTTTTTGTGGGAACAATATTTCTCCTCTAAGCAAAGGGTATGTGAAAGTTTTTTTAATTTCAGTTTTTCTTTAAATCTCTCTATTTTTTTAAATATTTATTAGAGTGTTAATGATAAAATTAATGAAAATAACTCATTACTCTAACAAAGATTACTTTTTCGAAAATTATGTAATAGTTATAGGTAATGAATTACCTGTAAAATTACTGGGTTCTCAAATGTTACAAATTACCTATAAGATTACTGTAAAAAGTAATTGTTACAAGTAATGCGATACTTGTAACACGTTACAGCCCAGTCCTGAGTTTACCCACTGCAGACTATACTTATTATTGGAAGAATGTGCTACGCGACAAAAAGGGGAAAACAGGCTTTACATTTTTTTTTAGTTTGCACTTAGATCAATTAAACGGCATTTGCAAACAGTAAAATATATTGTTAAAAGGCAAACTTGTAATCTTTTAGGGAAGAAATAATATTTTCATTGACATATATTTAAAAAATTTCAAAAATGTCACATAGTATGTTCTTCCTAAGTTCTTCATTTGACATTAAATGCTGTGGCTTTATCAAAACTAAATAGAATGTGTTATTTCACTATGTTTGTCAAAACGCATTGTAATCAGATTTGAAAAAGCCACTATTATTACCACATAATCAAAAATGAATTGTTGAATAGTAAATTGTCATCAATCCTTAATTTCTGTTGACATGTAGTTTAAATTAGTTAGAAAGTTTTAAATAAAAGTTGATTTGCGTATGATTTTTTTTTAAAGCATGCTGATATGGTGTCATGCTGTATTGTTTATTCTTGGAAACATAATTTCTCTTATTTTTTTTTAATTGCTAGAAATCTTTGTTTATATTCTAGTATTTTTGTTCTTTAAGTGTTACATATATTTTTATTGAAAGAGGATATGATTATATTGATAGATAGTCTAAGTGTGCCAAAATTGTTCCTTATAGTGTGGGTGTAGAATTAAACTGTTTACTATACTGAATGTGTGATAAAATTTATACTTTTAAACTAAAAATGTTTATCATATAAATTATTTATTTTATATAACAAGTAAGTAAATGTTTAAGTTGTATTAAACAAATGTTTATTGACTAACTCATGAATGTCTACCAGTGGCTGCCAGTGGTCAAAAGTGTTGGTGCAGCCAAGACAAAGCTATGCCCCCCTCCCAACTTTTCTCAGCAATTCATATCATTAAAACAGCAATACTATTATTTAATAAAAAAATTAACATATTATTTCAATCGGGGCTTCATAAAAAAAATGATATATTGAAAGCAAGAAACAAAAGTGTTTCGTTGCACAGAAAAAGTATAATTGTTTAATTGTTTCATGATAAAGAATTCGAATTCTTGATACCCCCCCCCCAAGTACAGGCGCACATGCCCTAACACGTATTTGGCAGCAGCCAATCATATCTATGAATTCCAATTCCACAACTACAGCCAAAAGACACAATTCCTTTGCGGGCCTGAGGGACCAATCCTCAATTTAACTTGTAAGAAGTAATTTGATTTTCAAACTGTTATTACTACTTTAACAATTTACTTTATATTTTGATTAATATCATTGATCATTCTGTGCCAAATATTTTATATTTTTATACTAAAACTTGTGTTACAATTTTTTATATAATTTTTATTAACGAAACTATTGATATATTTTTTATTACTTTAAGATGTTTTTATGCTGCTATTAAATAATTGCTTGCATATTGTTTGCAAAGATATTTTATGCTTATTTTTATTTGTTTGTTGTAATTTTTGGTATGTACTTTACAATTGTTGAAAGTTGTAGATAATTAAATGTAACTCCTTTTATATATACTAGAGCTTTCTTTTAAAAATATTTCAATAAATATTACTAATCACAATAATTTCCCCAAATCCTTTGATACTTATACATCCTTTCATTTTACTGTTTTTTAAATAAATGTGCAGTATAATAAATTGAACGAAAATACAAAACATTAAAACTTTGAAGAACTTAATTTGATCCTTATTGTTTATTAATTTATGTATATTTTTGTTAATATCTTATATATTTGAATCTAATTTTTTATTAACTGGTAATGACTTTTTAAACATTTTATTATTTTTTGTTTTATAATAAGGTTAATATATAATTTTTTTTTCATTCTAATTATCTTATGGTTTTATTTTCTTTTATTGAAGTCAATATGAGTGTCTAAGTTTTTATTAAAATTTAGCTTCTATGTAATAACTTCAATTTGTGTCAGGAGTATTTTATGTTAGTAATGGTTTCAGAATAAATTTACAGTACACACATATTTAACATTTATCCATAAAATGAATAGATATAATTTTAAACATTTTTAATTTACACAATGTAATTGTCTCTGTCATAGCTAAATGCACTTAGTGTACACAGTCTCTAATTGATGCTTAACTCACAATTTAATGCCATATTTAAGCCTGCATAATAAAATACTGTTGAAAAGCAAGTACAAATTGTTCTGTTGTTAGTTTAGTAGCAAGTATATTTTGATTTCAATTATCATACTGAATTGCTTAACAAACTTTAAACATTTCTTTAAGATTTCACAGTTTGTTTAAAAGCCTATATTTAATAAATAAATCCATTTTTATACTGCCAACTTTTTTAAACAACACGTGTATTTTAATAAATTATCTAGTTATGTAATATTTAAAGTGGAAAGACTTAGAATTCCTTCAAAATTGTTCAGTGCAGATTTGTATTTTTGTAAGAAAAAAAATTCTCCAAAATATAACACATTTTAAAATTTTAAATGTATTGCATTATGATAGTCACACTTTCAGCTATTTAGTTGTACTATTGTTTGTTAATGCAGATTAGATATGAAGGTCCCTCCCCCTCCTCCCACGGCCTACTCAACTTATAAGGCTAGAGAAGCTCTTGGTGACGGTTCACATTTTCTGCCCATTTCAGGTTATCGTTTGTTCCGAAAAAAAATTAACAAAACCTGCTGGGGACTTAAAAAGCATACCACATTTCATGAAAAACTTGGACGTATTTTTCACAGTTCAGAGTATTAGGACGGCACACTATCTCTTATCTAGTCACCTTAGTTTGAACTATGCCAATTGTCGACAGACCTAAAAATCAGATACGACTGTTTAGATAGGTATATTTATAGTAATTTATTCGCAAAAACCTATACTTTGCTTAGAGTAAATTATTCTGTTAGCTCTTTTAAAGGTCATTGATTATTTTCTTGATAAAAATATTTGGTGAAAATTCAAATTGCCTTGTGCGCCACATCCATTGATCAGATCCACGATAATATAACTATAAAAAAAATGCTCAGTTTTTTATTAAAACAGCTGCGATAAGTTGCCAAAAATAGCAATATTTTTTACCAAAATAGCAATTCATTTTTTCCCTTTCCCTACTTCTTTTTCATATTACTAGATTGTCGGCCTCACATGTTCAAGTCGTTGTGGAAAAACTCGCCATGATCGACTGCAACCTCTGAAGATGATATGTGATGCAGATACTTTAGGTTTGCCAATGCGCAGTCCATTCTATTTAAAGTCTCTGATAATAGGTAGCAACCTTTGAGCTCCACAAGGCCCGTTTACAGGAGCCATCGAATCCATGGACTGAATAGCAAACACCGCAATTTTTCGCTCTTTTGGACTTTTACCCTTGGCCGAATCAGATAAGCAGATTTATTTGGGGGGTTTCGCAAACCCTCCAATCAAACGCCGCGTTTGAAAATCCATGGAATTACAAACCCTCCTTTTGGGGAAAAGTGGTAGAGCAGGATTTCTAACCCAAATTCTGCATCTGCGTCTTAATCCATGGAATAAACGTCAAACCCTCGTTGACTGGAGGGTTTGCGAAACCCCTCAATGAACCCTGCAATACCGGTTCTGTATGGCAGAAAATCCACAAGAGGAAAAAATTGCGGAGTTTCCTCTTCAATCCATGGCTCATGTAAACGCGCCTAAAAAGGGTTTAACGTTTAATCCAAGGATTCGGCAAACGATGAACTCCAACTTCGTAGCCGACTCGCAATGGTTGTGGCAAATTGGCCGCTCCTTTTTATTGATTGCTAAAAACACCGTAGTTCTTTCAATGTCCATGTTGGTTCGTATGAATGTTTTTGCTGGTCAATATCGGGATGAAATATTGGTTTGGATCGATGTGCAATATTGGCTGATGTCGGGTGGATAATATTTTATTTATATTGGGAATGGTTGCATTGCTGTTTTGACCAGTATGGACGCAAACATGAGAGATTACATCTTCTGATAAAAAAAAAACACCTGATCAAAACCTATAAAGTTTAACAAATTGCAAGAATAAAAGAAATAAATTGCACTTAAAAAAAACCCTCTAAAATAGATCACAGACATCTGTCATATGTGTTTGTGTGTCTTGTGTTGTCCTACTTGACGATGGTTTGTAAGCGGGTCCTTGCGACCAAGCACACAAGCCTGAAAATATATGTCAACCAACCAAAATAGATCACAGCCCACGTACAAAAAGCCACGTACAAACTGTATGCGTCATCTGAATTAACTCCATTAATGAAAATGATTTTAAAATAATAAAAATGTGTGATAAACAATTTATAAGAATAATATTATGTATTAATCAATGGGGTTTAGGAAGTTTAAAAATGTACGTCAAACAAAAGTATAAAAGAAAATACAATAATTTTGAAAATTAAATGGCATTGTACAAAAAAGTTTCGGTTCGTACTTGAGCGTTTAAAAGACACAACGATTGCTTCCAAAAAATGGCCAAATTACAGTAACCCTTTAGCTTTTAGCGCCAATATTTGCAGGAGCGAAACTACAAATTTGGCGACAATTGGTTCGTTGTAACAAAAATATCAAACGAAAACGCAAATATTAAGGTAAACCAACATATTTCTTAGCACACTTTTGACCAATCAAATTAAATAGATATTAAGACATCTAACCATTTCAAATGGCCAAAATTTGTTTCAGTTTGTTTTTGTTTATTAGGGAATTTCCCTTATTTTGCAATTCGCATATGTCAGTTAAACAGTTTTAAAATATTTGAATTTCGGAAATTGAAACTAGTATTTAAAATTGACTTCAATTAAGCTGATATAAAACAGTTTGAGAATATATGTCGAACCAATGTTTTTCAAAATATCATTTCAGGTTTGTGTAATCAAGGTTTTATTTCTCGATCGTTCGGTGATCGTCTACTATGATAGTATTGTTTGGATTGTTTAATTGCATGAAACGAACTTGGTTAATACCATTTTACAGTGCAGTCTTGCATTATTGTGTGTAAAAAATTTCTAAATTATTATTATATATATTTTTTTGCTCGACATTGTTCTTACTTTAACGATTAGTCTTAATTTTCCTTTAACGCGATTCCGGCGGAAATAGCTGTCGATCTAATTCGTAATTTTTTTTAAAAACCGAATGCTGATATAACAGACTAGTTCTCTTTATCAAGTACTCCATGTGATGCTTTTGAATCCTTGGGACCTATCAAATGCTTTTGAAACAAACAAATTTTGTCAAATTTTTTTTAATAAACGATTTTATATTGGATTTTGTTGTCACATAATTACAGTTGGGTAAAAAAATAACTTGTAAGCTACTTAAGAAACATTATGATGGGTTGTTTGTATTAATACTTTAAAATGTGTTTTTCCTCCTGCATCAATACATAACATGTCTGGCTCAGTCTTTGCAAAGTTATTGTTTTCAATCCTTAACTCGGATATTTTTATACAACTTTTTAGCAGCACTTTCTTTAGTTGAAAGAATCTCTATTTCTTAAATTGTTCGAGGTTTTGTTGATATGTTATCATTAACTTCGAATTAAAACTCATTAAATCAATTATTTACTTGAATCTGTTACTTAATTGTCTGTGTACTTAATCGAAATATATATTAATTATTAGAGGTGAATATTTATATTGATTGGTTTATAGTGTGAATGCAGTATGAGCAATGAATCTATCTAATTTTTAAGCGGATGTGACAGTACATGTCACATGCTTATATATTTACGTTTATTTTACTAAAATAGTTTAATGCTTATGTCTGTTTCAGGGTGTTTATAAAGCATACAATTAAGATGAAAATTGATTTGGAAATGAAGTAGGAAGACTAAAATAAATACAATGTAAGTCGGATAATAATTTGTATTTTTGTGTTGCTTATTTTTACTCACGTCTCTGTATACTATATCTTGTCTGCCACAATGCGAGCTTCGAAAAGACTTTCTTCTCCCATCCCATCGCTTGGTTTTCTTCAAAACGGCGTGAGCGTGTTCCTTCCCCACCCTACTTGGGTTTTAACTTTACAAATTGTTAACAACACAACAGAACCTCAAACGTGTTAGGTTTAGAAAAGCAATGCTCCTCTTCCTTCCTAGAAAGCCAGCAAAGGAATAGGGGAAGAAAGTCTTTTCGAAGCTCACACTCTGGCCAGACAAGGTATAGAGTGCAATATGATATTCCATAGTTTTTTCTTAATAAAATTTTCTGTATTATATAAAAAAATATGCAGTTTAACCCATAAATGGTGATTGGCAATCTAATTTGCCTTTCTGAAAAAAAAGCTTCCTGCTTAAACTTGTTAAAATAAACAAGATATAAGGTAATTGAAGACCATAATTTTGAACAATTTATTTAGCGCAAACTTAGTTACATGAAAAATGAATTGTAAAAGCTTATTTAAAATGGTATTTACTACTATAGTTAAACTCGTAGTTTCCTTGCACAGAAGCCACCACCATGGGCGAGCTATAAAATGCACGGAGCAATCAGATGAAGAAAGAATTTCAGCCGTTTTATTTTGTCTACATCTGATTGTTCTGCGCATTTTATAGCTCCTCCCATGGTCATGGCTTCTGTGCAGCTATAAGTTTAACTTAAGGATGTATGTGGGTAGTTAACTTCATTTAATCTAATATATTACTGATAAATGTGCCCATTATATTTTCGGATATGTGCCTACATTTGTACTTATTATATTAATGATTAGTATTGTGAACTAAACTTTAAAAAAAAAGTCCAGCAAACTCAGAAAGAATCTAGTCAGTTAGTTTTATTTATTTCACCTAGAGTGTATAAGTTTGAATTAAACTGCATATTTGTTTGAATTCTTATAGAATTCCAAAATTGTCTTATGATTATGCAACTGTTTTTAACCACAATTTTAAAAACAATTGTTTGACCAAGAGAATGGTATAATATTTTCTATCCCAAGTTGTTGTTTTTTTAAATTTCTTATATGTTGAGCTCTTTCATATGATATTGTTGCATTTTATCCCTCTTTTTGAAGAAACTGGTCAAAATTTGTTTCTCGGCTTTATAATTTTGAAACCGACAATTTTGTTACATTTTTTATTTAATTTGGTAACAATAAATGGTTTATATCTGTCTTCCAACATTGGAACATAGCCAATTAGGAGGCAAGGTTCAATTGGAGTTTTTCTAATATAACCTTTGCATTTAGAGATTGCTTATAATGCATGAAATGCCTCGCTTGGAAACTAAATTTGACTATCTTATCAAAATTGGTCTTATCTATCTCAAAATAAAGTAATTGTCAACTTTAAAACACCTTTATCTTATCTGGTTACTATAAACACATTTTATACTTGGAGATAACGTATTTTTCTTTTTATGCAAATAAATTTTTTTACTCCCATCTGAAATGTCACTGCAAATGGATTTACTTTAAAGTGGCTTGTTAATTTTATTCTTACTGGTTTGGTTATATATTATCTTATAACTTTTTAAGGATTTTTTTGTAACATTAACTTTGGTGTGAATATGTTTTTCTTGTTTGATGTATGGGCCTAGCTATTAAGATATTTCTTTTTCTGAGGGAGGGTAAGGGATTAAAATTTATTCATGCTTATAAATATATTTGTGTATAATATTGCTTGTACATAATGCCGAGCAATGGTGGTTATGCATCAAGCACTATAGGTTGATAATGTTTACTATTATTTTTATGGGTTATATTAATATGAATAATAAAAATCTTATGCAGTTAATGTACGTTTATAAGTACATTCACTTGCATTTGTTCTGTTGTCATAATTGATTAATAATCTGGAGGTCCTGAGTTCAGCTTAATTTTGGTATTTTAATTTTCGAAGCTTCACAAATTTGGTTATTTTAAAATATAATCGTACGCTGTATGTGGTAGGAAAAACTCTTGATTTTCATTGTTTGTTTTTTTACACTTACAGGCAGGCCTTGTGGAATCTGCTGTCGCCTAATGAGGCCGATACTCCAAGCAGGCACACCCCAAGTGTGTCTTACACAACACCAGCCTCTCACAGTGATGCTGAAGAAGATCCTCTCACCATTGGGCCATCCGCATCGGCAAGGCGAAGCAATTTACCTAAGGAACAACAGTCAATCGCTAGAACAGTCTCGACCAGAAATGCCCTAGCAGAACGCAAAAGAATTAATCCAATTGTGGGCGACATGAACCCTGTAGATCGGCCTATGGCATCTGGCTCAACAGGTGAAAGAAGCCGTTTGTACTTTAGGGAAATGGATGATGTGGAAAGTCAAGACATAGCATATGAGGACACTGAAAACAAACTTGAACAAACTGAGCGGGAAATAAGACAACTTCATGTTTCAGGCAGAAGAGGCAACTGTCATGGACAAAACCGTGGCCCCTCGAACGCTAATCATCGGAATGTAAGTCAGTCTCGTAATGGCCAAAACCGAGGGCAAAATATTCCTCAGGGTCGAAATCAAAACCAAAGGAATGCTCGTGGACGCGGACAGCACCAAAGGCAAACTTATGGTGAAGGTGAGAATCGGAGGCAATCCAATACTCAAGAGCAAAACCAAAGGCAAGTGGCCTCTCATGAACAACATCCTAGACATCCTAATCAATATGGACGAAATCAAAGGGAACCAGGCAATTTTGGACAAGACCAACAGAATGATGATGGGCAGAACTCCCGTCCTCGGGCTCAAAGGGAACACCCCATGGGTTTAGACAGACTCCGTGATCTTTGTGATAAAGACCCGAATGAAGTTCTCCTCACTATAATCAATGAAAACACTGGATTCACTCTCCTTCTACAACAAAAAGAAATTCCATCCATTAAAATGGCCTATGTTTTGATTGCTGCAGGAAAGGCAACCAATTCCCGAATGCGCAATAATGTAGCTGCCATGATTAATATGCTCACCAGCAGTGGCAATAATTTTTTGTACAACTTTACACCCTATTTAGCTTCACGCCAGAAATATATTCAAGAAAACAAGCCATTTCATTTGGAGTCTCTGGTAAGCATGACCGATTTTCTATACAAGTTTCAGTGTTCACTTCCGTCCAGTGCGTCCGACACCATAATTGAAGTATTGCCATTGCTAGAAAAGACTTGTAAATTGTGTCTTGATGACGATGTAGTAAAAGCCTCTGTTTTGAAAAAGTTGCAACTTATGGAAGAAAATAAGGATAACTTTTTGAAAGAGTATACCCCCAAGGAGGCCAAACAGGTTTCCCGCAATGAGAGATTGCAATACAGAAATCCTCCTGAAAGTTTCCGTTCTATTCCAGTGCTGCCCACCACTGACGATATTCGGCAGACTTGTCCATTTTTGAGACCCAATTTAGTTCAAGGCCAGTATCAAGATACAGAGCATTACCTCGATGTTCAGTATAGGTTGTTACGGGAAGATTACGTTACGCCGCTTCGTGAAGGAATTGCTGAATACTTAATGCTGAAGAAACTCGGTAAATCTTTTAAGCGCTGCAAGGATGTTAAAGTTTATCCCAATGTTAATATCATTAAACAAGATTTTGTTAATGGCGGCTTAGTTCACATTGCATGCTTTAATGATGCCAGCTTTTCTAAAATAAAATGGGATTTCAGTAAGCGTTTCTTGACCGGTTCTCTTCTTTGTTTTTCGTCTGATAATTTTGAGACAATGCTCTTTGCATCGGTTGCGAAACGTGATCCAAAAGAACTCGTCAAAGGCTTACTGTTAATGAAATTTGAGGAAATTACTGATGAAGTGCTGAACATAAGTCCTCTTAGAAATTTCGTCGTTGTTGAGACCAGTGCCTATTTCGAAGCCTATCGGCATAATTTAGATGCCTTACTTGATCTGAACGAAGAGAGGTTACCTATGAAATCGTATATTATCGATGTTGAAAAAAATGTTAAGCGACCAGAATATTTAAGAGCGTTGTCCACTTATGATATGCGACCATTGCTTATACCATTAGATGAGAAAAATCTGACATATAAGCAAAATAGTGATGGTGACATTGTATGTACATATGACTTTCCGGAAAATATTTCGCACAGAGCTAAAAATATTCAAATCTTGAGAGAGGATTACTGGCCTACAGCTACAGAGTTAAATTTGGACCATTCTCAGTATGCTGCTATAAAAGCTGCAGTAACGAAAGAATTTGCTGTGATCCAAGGTCCACCTGGTACGGGGAAAACGTATGTTGGTTTGAGGATAGCCCAGTTGCTGTTGCACAATATTGAAGTATGGCAGGACAAAGTGGACCCATCTCCAATATTAGTTGTTTGTTACACTAATCATGCCCTGGATCAGTTTCTGGAGGGCCTTATGCTATTCACTCAGAAGATCGTTAGAGTTGGTGGACGTGTATCAAACGAAGCTTTAGATAAATTTCGGTTAGGCAACTTGAAAAGAGTTACAGAAGAAAAGCGAGAAGTCCCAACGCATATTTTTAGGTGCATTGGACGAAAGAATTATGAATTGCGTGAACTGAAAAAGCAAATCGCCTTCATTAAGCAAGCAACCGAAAACTGTTTTGAATCTGTACTTCCTGAAAAAATTTTAGGAAATTGTATCAGTCCATTTCATCTTCATTCTCTAAAAATTCCTTACGTGGGTTCGAAATCTGATGGACAAATTATTCATGACTGGTTAAACATTCGTATGAGAAGGGGAGACAAATATGTATATCTTAGTATTTTTGATGTGCCTGAAGAGCCACCTCAAGAGGTTACTATCCAAGCAGCAGTCAACACTGTTGTTAATCGAAATCAAAATGAAGCGCGGGAAGAAGAAACAGATAGTGAGGAAGAAGGAGACATTGAATTCATAGAAGCCCAGAGAGATATAGACTCTGAAGAATTCAATGATGTTTCTTTTGAAGTGCAACCTCTTCAACGACAGGAAGTTGAGGTGGTTTCACTGCCTCAGGATGAAGATGGTTGGCAAGTGCAAGGTGGCAGTAAAAATAAAAAGAGCTTGAAACGATACGTGGCGAACAGCCTCAGAAGAAACCAGGCTATGTCAGAGAGGGAAGTGAACGGCATCAGAAATATCTGGAACTTGACTCTTCAGCAGCGTTGGAGGCTATACAAGTTCTGGTTAGAGAGTTTTATCCAAAAGAAGCAGAGTGAAGTTTTCAAACTTCAACAACAACTGAAAAAAGAATTTGAAGAGTTGTGCGAAATGAGGACAGAAGAAGACTTGTACGTATGCAAAAAGGCTCATGTGGTTGGTATGACCACTACAGGCGCTGCCAAGTATAGGAACATTGTTCAACACCTGAACCCGAGGATTGTGATAGTAGAAGAAGCTGCAGAGATTTTGGAGAGTCACATTGTCACTTCTCTAGCTCCTGGCACGAAGCATGTTATCTTGATCGGTGATCACCAACAGCTGAAGCCTAGTCCAGCGGTGTACAAATTGGCAAAAGGATTCAGCCTGGATGTGTCTCTGTTTGAGAGAATGTTGAATAATGGAATGGAGTGTCACAGGCTTGGTATCCAGCACAGAATGAGACCAGAGATCGCAGCACTGCTTGTGCCCCACATTTATGAAGACTTGCAGAATCATGAATCGGTTGCTCATTTCGAAAACATCAATGGGATAAGTAAGAACGTGTATTTTGTTACACACGACCACGTCGAGTCTTCGGATTCAGACTCTAGAAGTAAAGCAAATGAGCATGAGGCAGAGTTTCTCATTAAGTTGTGTCGTTATATACTCCAGCAAGGATATGAACCATACCAGATTACTGTGTTAACCACCTACACTGGGCAGCTATTTGCCCTCAAGAAACTTGTAGCTAAGAACAACATTCTTAAAGCAGTAAGGTTTACAGTTGTAGATAACTACCAGGGAGAAGAGAACGACATCATTTTAATTTCCTTTGTGCGCAGTAACCAAGACGGCTCCATCGGGTTTCTAAAAGTTTCAAACCGTGTGTGTGTGGCATTGTCTCGGGCTCGAAAAGGACTGTTCTGCATTGGGAACTTTGAATTGCTTGTTGACCAGAGTTTGCTGTGGAAGAATATCACAGGTGTGTTGCACAAGAGCCAAAGCATCGGTCCCTCTTTACAGTTGACCTGTCAAAACCACCCTGGTGTGAGCAGCGTCGTAGCAACTGCCAAGGATTTCGAATCTGTACCTGAAGGTGGATGTACTAGAAATTGTGAGTACCGGCTCAAATGTGGTCACGTGTGCTCGCTGACATGCCACCCTTACGACGCAGAACATCTCAAAGTTCAGTGTCAGAAACCATGCAGCAAGAAGTGCGAAGAAGACCTGCACAAGTGCAAAAGGAAGTGCTTCCAAAACTGTGGAAAATGTAAGGTGCTGGTGGACAAAAAGATAGTTGGATGTGGGCACACTATTAAAGTCGAATGTCATGCTCAGCACGAATCTTTTGTTTGCACCCATCGCTGTGAGAGATACTTGGCCTGTAGAGATTTGTGTCCAAACACATGCGGGGTTGCTTGTGCTGTGAAGTGTAAGAAAAAGAAGAAAATTGTGTCCCCAGTCTGTGGGCATCAAGTTGAAGTGGAATGTTACAATGTCGGCAATATCGATTGTTTGATGGCAGCTTGTAGGGAGCCGTGTCGTGTGAAGCTGTCGTGCGATCATATTTGCAAAGGAACTTGCAGCAAATGCCACCAGGGTCGAATGCATGTCCGGTGCAACCTAAAATGCAAGCGTATCCTTGTCTGTGGTCACGAGTGTCGTTCAACTTGTTCCAAAAGCTGCCCACCTTGTTGCAGGCCTTGCGAAAACCGTTGTGTGCACAGCAAGTGTCCGAAAAAGTGTGGCGAACCATGCGAAAAATGTGCTGAACCTTGTGAATGGTCTTGCGGCCACATTCAGTGCAGACGGGAGTGTGGTGAGTTATGCGACCGAGTCGCTTGTGATCAACCTTGTCAAAAACAACTTCCCTGTAAACACGCATGCATCGGTCTGTGTGGGGAACCCTGCCCAAAGCAGTGCAAAGTATGCAACGAGGATGAGGTGACAGACATATTTTTTGGCTCAGAAGACGAGGAAGGCGCCAAGTTCATAGCTTTGGAAGATTGCAACCACATTTTCGAGCTGAGTGGCATAGAGCAATGGATGAAACACGACATGCACGAAGGGAAAAGGGAGATTCAGATGAAGACTTGCCCTCGGTGTAAAGTTGTCATACGGAAAAACTTGAGATTTGGGAACATAGTCAAAAGGTGCCTGTCTGACATTGAGAAAGTGAAACAACAAACATTCGGAGAGATTGCCCAAAATGAGCACAAACAGCGAAGGTTGCTATTAACAGTGGAGTCTAAAAGTATTGATGAGAAGATATCAAGAATCATCGAACCGCTTGTTAAGACCTTGACTGCAGGAAAGGTCCGTAGCATTCAGGAACTAACTGTCATGGAGAACATCATCAACATATCCGGCTCTTTAGCCAAGTCAGTTAATTTACTTGAATCGGCTGGTTTCTCACCAGCTTTTTCTGACCAAGACATCAGAAAGATATACGACCAGGTTCTGTCGTACATGAAGAGAAACAAAACGTGGATGATTTCCTTCATGCAGGATGAATTCCTAACAGCATCCGAGCAGCAGTTGGAAGAACTCACCTGGGAAGTGCACCGCATGAAGTTTGCTCGGAAACTACTGAGACTTTTGCAGATGAGACTCGAAGCCAGAATCAACCAGCACTTCCTGGACATGGCAGAGTGCCTCACAAAATACGCACCATTTTGCCAAGCTGACGTCACCAAGTTCACTGAAGCCTACAATGCGGTTTCTGGAGGAGCGGTACTCAACATCTCCGATCTGGAGAAAACAGACATCTTGAAAGCCATGGGCCTGTCAGCTGGACACTGGTACGATTAACCTTTTTTTTACTTTTTGCGTGCTTAAATAGGTTAGAAATAGAAAGTTTGTTTTCTAGACTAAGCTATTATTTCAATTTTTATGATATCAGAATATTGTAGATTCTTAAAATAACAATTGCACCAAAACCAGTTAGGTAGTCTACTCTCGGAAGGTAAACCTCGGTGTCTTTAAAAAAAAAGAAAGAAAAAGGACTTATGCAAAATTAGAATTTTGTATATATCTTTCTTCATACATATATAATGAACCATCAAAAGAATTGCGATTATTCAACAATCCGAACCGAATTATATCACATAAATAAATATTTTTTCAAAGTTTTATTTTTATTTTAAATAACGTTTCTCGCACGTTTGACGAAATGGCAACAGTGGAAATATTGAATGAAAATGGAATTTGCATGTTGTTTCAATGTAGATAAAATTTTTAGTTATTTAAATTTAAATAAACTTATAATTTTTTTAAATGAAATTTGGGATGTAACCTAGCCCAATTTTTTGCTTTAAAATGACGTATCCCACTTGTTTGTGCGACGGTTGGTTCGTTCTGTGAAAGTTGAGTGACGGACAGACGGACTGAACGATTATAAAACATTCCACTTTTTACGTTCTAAACGTAGTGTGGAAGCTAAAGCGAAAGTTTTTTTATATGGGAAAAATTAGTCTGCTCACAATGTACTCAACAAAACGGTACTCTATTGTTGTGCATATACATAGGAGGATGTCGGAAAAATGGTCAAAGATGACCTTTTACATTTCATTGGTAAGCTTTTATAAACTTCCCTTATTGAAATACAAATATAACTGAATAAATAAAATCAAAAAGTATATCGCTATTCATGGTTTTTAAAATAATATTCGATTCATTCTGTGATATAATACGATTTATTCTTAAAATCAATTGCATGTGAAATGCATGCCTGTTTAATAATCGGCATCAATGGAAAGTGTTTTAAACGTTGTGTTTTGTGCTTTTCTTGACTTACTGTTTCTGAAATCGCTTGGCGGTCTGGCGCGGTTGGCGTTATTTTGAAATCGAAGCTTAGAATAAAAAGATATTGGAAATAAGTGGTTAATTCCACGAAAATGCGCCATGGTCATCATTTTTTAAATTTCAACTTTTTTTTTATTTCAAACAAAATCTGCTCGGCAAAAATTCTTGACACTTTATTTTCTCTTTTTATTACCTCAAAATAAACAGTTCGTAAAAAATTCGAACATTAAATTTAAAATTTGAGTTAAATATAGAACTTCAAAACTTTGTCATGTTTGTCACATTTCTCATGTCAATCACGCTAATAAATATTTATAATATTTTACTATTTAGAAATTTCTTAATTTTTTTTCTTTCTGGTTGGCACATCAGAATCTAATATTGATTCCAAAAAAATTCTAGACTTGAAATACATACCAGTTAAGAGCAAATGGTGAAATATAAGGTGACTCAAAATCTGTATATCAATTTTGTCATGTCAGTCACGGCATGGTAACTGCTTTAGAATTATTTTGCTTTGTGAATTTCCAGAAAAAAGTATTAATGACAATGAAAAAATAGTAGCCAGATTTTTTTTAATTAAATATAATTGAATAGAATAGCAATGATATACATATTTAAAGTAAAACTAAATTAAGTTATTTGTGAATTTTTCTATGTGTGCATTTTACAGTAACTAATATAACTATGTGGGGTTATTGAGACCTGTAAATTGTCTACATTTATCTTTAAAAAAAACTGTTTGCAAAAACAAAAATATTCAATTCAGTCTTAGAAAAGTGGCTTTCAAACAATTCTTCCCCTATTGGATTAACACTGAGGCACTTTGTTATGGAGACCTGCTGTCCAGCGCGCCCATTCCCCCTTATATTGATCGACTCTAATTTAGAATGTTAACCCTGTAGGTCACTGCTTCAATTTTTTTTAAACCTTATTTTTATTTTAACATGTTAATATTTTTTTTTTAAAACAACGTGCACAAAAGTTCACTTTTTTATATCATATTCATTCATAAATCGTTTCGAAAATGACACCTTACGTGCTTACGTCACAGACAGTGGTGAAAATGAGATTTTCGGCACTAGTGCGGTAAAGTAAATAAGAGTATCTGATTGGTAGAAAAACAAAATGATGTCATGAATATCTCCATGGAAACTAAATGGTCATGAAACTCACTTTGGTTCATTACTTTTGCATTTTCTAATATCTCCATGGAAACTACAAGTTCTACAAAAATTATTTAAAAAAAATTAAATGAGACAAAAGTAAGAACACAAATTTCACGCTTTTGCACGTTATATAAAAAAATATTGTAAGCAAGCACGTGCCAAATAAGCTCATGCCATTATTTCACTCGCTCGTGAAATAAAAGCCACTCGCTTAATAAAGTGTTATTTTCGACACTTGTTGCTTAAATAACTGGGTTTTTTTTTAAATAAATAGATACATTTATGTAACATGTCTTGATTGACATCTTTAACAGGTACCAGTGTCCAAACGGCCACGTCTATTGCATCACAGAGTGCGGTGGAGCCATGGAGGAAAGCCGATGCAACGAGTGTGGAGCCAGAATAGGCGGAGCCAGCCATGCGCTGCGCAATGACAATCGCGTAGCAACTGACATGGACGGATCACGGCACGGCGCTTGGTCCGATGCCATGAACATGGACAACTATAGGTTTTAACCGTCGAGGAAGTGATCAATATCTATCTTAAAAAGACTAGAGTGGTGTTAAATCTATTTTCCAGTGATGTTTGTTTCCAGTGCTGGGCTTTCAAATTGTATAATTGATAAATTTAAAGTTTTGTATTTGAGCTAGATATTTTCATTTTGTTTCATTGCTTTAATAAATTGTACTCCGATAACTTGATTTTTTCGCAGATTTTTTTACTGGATTAAACAATTTAAACTAAATGTTTTTTGCTTGTTTAAATTAGTCAGAAATATCACCCGGCGCCTGCACTATGACAATCGCGTAGCAACTAACATGAGCGGATCATGGCACGGTGTTTAGTCGATACAATGAACATGGGAAAACTACTTAGTTTAACCGCCAAGGATGTGATCGGTGTTTTAATAAGAAGAGAGCTTTGTTAGATCTATTTTCCTGTGATTGTTAAGATTGAGCTTATTATGTCGTTAGTTACTGGGCTTTCAAATTTTAGGATTGATAAATTTAAAGCTGTGTATTTGAGCTATTTTCATTTAGTTTCATTGCTTTAATAAATTGTATTTCGATGACCTAATTTTTGTCACAGATTTTTTGCTGGATCTAGCTAAATGTTTGAATTTGTTTAAATTTTAATTACATAACTTATATCTTTAAATGACATAGTTTGATTTTCTAGTGGTACTTACTTATATATATATTTTGGTTCTTAGTATTATGACATATTCATTTATATCATTGGCAATTTTTTGTAGAAAATAATTAATTTTTTTCTCTTATGTAACTAGAAATGAATCGTCATCGCATATACACCTGTGATTTTACTATAAAAGTGTTGGTAGATTATATAATATTTGGATTTTATGGAAAATAAAAAAAGTTAAATATTATGTCTAATTTGTTCTTTATACGGAAAGCAATCCTTTCACCACAGATCAGGGTACCCCACACATTTCTGTTTACTTGTTATAGTGGTTCAGAATGTTAAATTATGGCTAACCGAAGTTGTGGACAGTAATGTTCACATAGAAACAAATGAAAAAATTCTGTGCCCGCAAAAGTAAACAGAAAAATTAAATTGTGTTCGAGTTCAAAATTCCTCTCTTTAAGGTCATTATATTCAATTCCTAGGGAACTTGTTTTTAAAAAAATTAGAGTAAAAGCACCATTCGAAGACCTTTGTTGCTAATTTACACAATTGTTTAAACATTTGGTTTTTTTATTAACTTTCATTTTAATATAAATCATTTAATTTTCTTAAGACTTTTCGCTAATTTTTTGGCATTTTCCTTCTTATTTGTTTTACCTTTTTCACAACACGTTGATTTCCTTCGAATCTGTAAAAGGTGTTTCTCCTTTGTTGTAGTTACTCAGCACAGAAGCACCCCACAGAAAGATTGTTTTCTGTTTTTTTTTTTTTTACTTTCAATCACCTAATATGAAATATGGTAATGAAAGAATTACCATTGGTTCGAAGATCCGAAATGGAGATATTGTGTTTTCTATTATACGCTCTTAAGGTTGCTGAATCCGAAAATGTGGTTTTTGAACGTTGATCGATCTGCAAAAAGCGTTGAATAAGTAAATTATAATTTATTTCATACATCAAAATACAAAACCCCTTCGTAACATTCAGCATTGAGTGCTTAGGAAATTTTTAATCTAAATCTGAAAAGCATTATGGGAAGGTGAAATAGAATAGAATTAAAAAAAAAATTAAGTTTTGATAGTATATTGACAGTTGGGGGGGGGGGGGGGGGGGGAGGGGGGGGGGGAGGAAAAAAAACTAATCACACATGATTTCTATTATTAACATTTGAAACTAGGCGATTATTTTTAGAACAACGGGCTATTAGGTTATTATTGGTATTTTCATTTACTTGCAAACAGAAGTTTTCGATTTCTTCTCCTGATTTGGATTTTTCCTTTTCTTAAAATTTTGTTCCTTTTTATCTTGAATTTTTTTTCTATTTTTGCAATCAAGTATGGTATTGCTTACTAGCCTTTGGAGCTGCTGGACTCGGGTTCGAATCCCGGTAAAGGCTTGGATGTTTGTGCTTGTCAATAGATGTTGTTATTTGTCTAAGTGTTTGTGTCGTCCTTCTTTGTGTGTATCTTGTGACTGTCTCTTTTGGCGAGCTGGGTAATGGGCTATAAAGCCTACACTCTTTTTTCTAGAGGGCGCAATCACTGTTATTTGTCATGGTATTGTTTAGCTGCATCGGGATTTCATACGATTTCTTTTTACGCGTTCTAAAACTTATGGTTTCTTCAATGTCTTGTTTATCCCATAAAAAAAACTTTCTTATAAATGGCTTCTTTGTGATGTTGATTTTTCAGTCTAAGAAAACAAACGATTTTTTTTAAAAAAAGTTTTATTTATTAAAATACTGGGATAAGACATTGAACATTGAAGAAAATAAGTTTCAACATTTCAATTGAGATTTCGTATCATAGATGGCGACATGAGGTATAAGACGATTCTTTAAATCCTTTAGTATTTATAATATTTTATAACAAATCTATTTTTTTTATTCTTTCATAAATATATTTTCATGTCCCCGTGGTATCCTGCCATCATTTAGATATTCTTTCACCTAAGTTTATGAATAAGATCAAAAACTTTTCGCACGCTTCTGATGTTAAACTTATAGTGTAAAAATCGGATTTTTTTTCACGCAATCATAAAAAATATTTTTTTAGTTGTTCAAAGGCGTTTTTAAATAAACGTTCAAACTTGAATTAATGAAAATTTTTATCGTTCTACAACAGAACAGAGAACAAAAAAATATTTTTCAAGAATTTCTAAATATATTACAAAAAATTTGTTCTAAAAAATATGCATTTTCCGTAAAATTGTTTTAAAGTAAATTTATAAAAAATTGAGCTGCCGAATAGGAGTAATTGACTTCTTTTTAAAAAAAATCTTGAAGTCTTATTTCTATTTTTTAGATATCTCATCAGTCCTGGAAGTTGAAAAATTGTTACAAATATTTTAAAAAATTGCTTTTTAGTTTTAAAAATCCATCCCACTGAAATTTTTTCTTAGCAATTTCAATTTTAGTTGCTGTTAAACATTTTCTAAACATTTTATTCAAAAATATGGTATCCATAGAACCATAATTCAGAGTAAATATCACACTGTAGGTGGAAAAGAGACCGTTCGGAAAAATACTAGTTTTTCAGAAAAATCAACTGAAGTTTATTTTTTCCATTGCATTGCTTTATTGAAAAAATAACGATTCGCTTATTGCATTCCAAATATTCTTCCATTTGATTTATATTTTGCTTTAATCGCTAGATCTTTAAATTTTGAATATTATAGCATTTACAACTCAAAAAGTAATATTTGTGCGATAGGTTACTTTTCCGCGGCACAGTGATATTTAGTCCAGTGAAATTTTGAACTGCATTTCTAGGCTGTTACTGGCATTATCGATAAGCCATTAAACCGGTTATTCACAAACTAAAACTTTAATGAATTTAATTTGATCCTTATAGAATTCTGCTCGATATGAAAAAAAATCATATATTTATGAGTTCAATTGCTGCTTTACGAACGACATTACAAGCTAAAACTACGTAGGGTTTAATATTTATCCCGTTTTGTTGTTTAAATTTAAAGTTTTCTTTAAAAAAAGGTTTGTACTTAGAGGGTTAAAAATTTGTGGGAAAAGGTTTGTGATTCATTTTAGCTTCCACAATACGTTCATAACGTAAAAAGTGGAAGGTTTTATAATCGTTCAGTCCGTCTGTCTGTCACCCACTTTCACAGAACGAACCGCAAGTCTCACAAACAAGTGGAATACGTCATTTTGAAGCAAAAAATCAGTTTAGGCTACATTCCAAATTTCATTAAAAAATTTAAATTACAAGTATATTTAAAATTTAAATAACTAAAAATTTAATCTACATTGAAATAACATGCGAATTCCATTTTTATTCAATATTTTCACTGTTGCCATGACATCAAACGTCCGAGAAACTTTATTAAAAATAAGAATAAAGTTCTTGAAATTTTTTTTTATATAATTCAATTTGGATTGTTTTAATTGCACAATAAAATTATTTTGAAGGTTCATTATATATTAATGAAGAAAGATGCATAACAAATTCTAAATTTGCATAAAAATATGCAAAGTTTCGCTTTTATTTTAATGCAACAATTTCACAAATTTATTTTTTGAAATGTAAACTTGTGGCTGCAAAAAAATATTTATTTATAAAATATATCATTATCCTTCGAACTTCTAAAAAAAATTGGCAAACGATAACGTTTAATTATCAAATCTGCAGAAGAAGATTAAAGAAAATGATTAATTTTGACTTGCGGTGTAAGTGACAGATTCCGTAACAAACCAACTTGTTTGGAATTGGGAAGTCGTATAAAGTATCTTAAAAAAAAGTTACAGCTTTGTTGCAACTTTATAATTACTATAATTGGAACTCGAAAAAAAATGACATTTATTCACACAATCAAATCTAAACAATCAATACTATTTCAGTTACAACTTTGGTAAGAACAAGTAGGTTTATAACACAATCTGTCACTTAGCCCGCTTCCACACAACATTTATGTTTTAAAGGGAAAAAAAGGCGCCACACAGTATTCTATATAAAACATTTAGAACGGTAAATTTGGATGGTTTCACTTATTTTTCTTTCAAAAATTCAATAATTATTTCTTATCGTTTGTGCAGATTGTTTTTCAAGAATAAATATGTAATATTCCTCGCTCTTAAAAGCAAAACATTTCATATCAACATGGGACAAAACTAAACAATATATAAACCTCCAAAACCTAACTACACCGAATGATTTTCGATATCCCATTTAAAAAAAAAAGAGTGAAAAAAAACATCATCCTAAGGAATAAATAGAATAAAGGCATTATTCATTAATACATGCTTAAATTTAGACTAAAAATTACGTCTGATTTTTAAAATAGAAAAGTAGAACGAATTGTGAATTTTTCTCAACAAAATATACGTCATACGACAATCAAATGATATTATTGAATTTTTTATGACCTCATTTTAAACTGATTCATGCCACAAATATAATCTCCTTTTTTTTTTAATAATTGAAGTAATTCGAATCCGAAGTTTTCGAATTTCGACGAACTGAACAGAACAAATACCTTCCACTTTTCACGTTATAAACGTGGTATGGAAGCTAAAAGGCATCTAAGTGATCAATACAAAAGTGCATTGGTACAGAATTGGATGATTCCATCACCATAATACCGCCCACTGACAAAAACAGAGCAAAATAAATAATCCTTGATGCAGAAGTGGAAACGATTCTGTTCGTGAGTGACGATCCTTTATAGGATCACAGCCACTTTGTGCAACGCTTTGAGGGATATACAGCGATCCTTTTAAGAAGTGGCTGAATAGTGAATAGGGGTCCAACCTAAAAGGATGGTCGCACATCTTTGGTTTTCTGATTCGGTTTCCTCATCAGGATTCCAGATCCTGAATTTTTGTGAGAAAAGCATAGATTTCACCTAATATGAAATATAAGGTTATGAATTTATTGTGCTGGGGTCGGAAATATGAAATGGAGAAGTGTGTTTTCTTCAAGATTTGGAGGACGGTATTCTTAAAAAGTGGTTTTCGATCGTTGGTCCATCTGTCTGCCTGAAGCCACTCTTCATCTCTAACTAAAAGATTACAGACTTCAAATTTGGTACAGGAGTACCTACAGCTACCTATAGTAATTTAAGTAGTACCTATAAAGTAGTAGTACCTACAGTATGTAAAGTATATAATTACTTTTAAATGTATGGATTTACAAAGTGGTAATTTAAAGTTGTGTAGAGTTACGAACCCCTAGTTAATATTAGGATTATACAATCTCAAACTGCTAAGTTTAACGCTTTCATGCAAGCTCTGGTGTAATCTACTTTACACAACATAGTTTGGATTTCGTTAGGGTAATTCAGAATGGAAATTGTTGTCAATGTGCAACATCCTTACAGAAATGTATGGTACTACTGCATTTGGAATGTCGTCATTTTCCCCCCTCCGTTCTGAATGAGTTTAAGTAAACTCATTCAAAACAGGGAAAACGAAACAAACACCAGATTTTTTTTAAAAAAAAAGATATATAAATGTGTGAACGTGAACGTTGAACATTTTATATGTAACTCTTGCATTCGGTTCATTGATTCAGGAATAATAATTAGTTAGAACCAAAACCAGACAACCTAAATCAGCTACCCATCTAAGACTTCTAATAAAAATAGTATAATAATCCTTTCTTAAAAATTTTCCTTAATTTGTATATTTATTTTCTTTCACTCTAACATTCAATTAATTAAAGCCAAGTACTTTTAATCAATTAAAAATTTATTTCTATTTAACTCTAGTTTGTTTCATTCTTCTACTGTCGATTTAATTTTTGCTACACAGGTTAAAATTTTGATGATTAATATACTTTTACATATGTTTTAAAAAGGCCCAAATCCAGTATTAGACAACAAAATGTAAAAACATTAATTTTGGCATTTCAATTTACTATTAATTTGGTTCGCCGATTTGAGTAAATTAAAAATATGAATACCATAAAAATGGGAATGCCTCATTCGATTTCCTTTGTTTAAAAGCCCCTGGGCCAAATTTTTTCCAATAACCACGAAGGAATTTTGCCTCAAACAATTTACTTGTTCGGCTACGAATTATTGCATGCAAATTTTTCACTGTTTATTGAAATATTAAAAAAATAAAAAGTTTAATTTTCCTTCTCTCCCTGAAATTTGTTTCAAAAATAAAAGTGTATTTAAAATTAAATATTTTGAAAATTTGTCATCAAACACTGATTTAAGTAGTTTTGTTTGTTATAATAATTTAACTATTTTTACAGTATGCGATATATTTTTTAAGAGTAAGATTTTTAAAAAATGCATACTGAGTTAAACTTATTTAAAAGTTAAAATACAAGTTAATTATTAATAAAATTTTCTAATCAAATGTCTTAAATATATAAATATTTGTCCATAATTATGGGAAGTTTTACAAGAACTCTAAGTAAGGGATGTGGCGTTAAGAAATATAATGCGTAACGCGCTTAACTTGACCACTGTACCAAATTAAAAGGCCCGCTGCAAAGAGCGATCGTGCGACGCTAATTATATCAAACCCGAATTAAAATAAATTATTTTTTAACCCTTCCAGTCCCAATGACAATTTGGCATCATCATTTCAGAAGAAAAAAAATTCTGATCGTCTATAGCCGTTTATGATATCGAAAAGCACATCATTCGACTCCTCATTTTTTTTTTCGATTTTAAAACATTTTTTATTAATCCCAATAGATGTCTTCCCTATTATTTTTTTTAAAATTATGATCAGAAACATGATGATGCCAAATGGCATCACTGGGACTGAAAGGGTTGAAATCACCAATGGCAATAATCCCCCCTCCCCTTAAAATTAAATTAATAATAAATAACATCAACAATGTAAGGATAACTTTTTTTTCATATTTTTGTGTGAAAGAAAATCTATCTAAAGTGATGAATAATTAATTTGTAATAAAGTGGGGGGATCATGTTCAACTTTATTTACATTAGAAGTCAGTTGTTTTAACCCTTCTAATTGCTATCACTGTATTTGTGATTACGTTTGTATTGATTGACATTCATTGGGGCATATTTTCTTCATAACATAAATTTTCAATTAATTTAATTGGAGTTATAAAACTTCCACCTTAGAGATTGGCAGATGAATTTAATCCCATATTTTAATTAAAGTTGATATGCTTGCTTTGAGCTACATTAATGTTTATTACTTTCACAATTCGGGTAAAAAAAAGGGTTAGAAATATTTTAATTTCAACAACCGTATTTTTTTTCGCAAGTGTTTAATTTTTTGCTCACATTCTAAATTCCTCTCTTATGACATTTAATCAAAACTAAAAAATGAGTCAATTTTTTTCTGAGTGCAACTTCTAAGACTTTAAATGAGGAATTATTTAAATACTTTCAAAATGAAACTTTAAAACATTTATAAGTCTTCAATATCTGAAAACAAGTTGCAAATAGTGAATGGCCTTTTAAACAGTTTTAAGTACACTTTTGAGACACTTACGTAAAATTTTGAGGCCAAGTGGAGTAGTGGTTGTGCTTCGCATTGCCTCGCCACAGGTATGGGGATCGAATCCCAGATCAGGCGAGGTTGACCCATCCTTTCATCCCTTGAGTGGGTTGATAAAATTTGTACCAAGCATGCTTGGGAACTAAATACTTTGAGTTTTGCGTGAGGCTGACTATCTTACCGTGACATATGCCTAGCACCCCAGAGCCCTGGTTCACGAAAGCTGAAATGGGCACAGCTGGAATTGGCACAATAAGGGGCTGTTTCGCCGAGAGTTTAGGAGTACGTACACTTTTAAAAACACTAAAAAGTATCTTAAACAGACTGCTCCTTTCAGAAGCCTGCTCTGCTCTCAAGTTCATAATGGATATAACTAAAGGATTAAACATCCAACTAATACCATTTTTTGTAATATAATAATTTGTTTTAGAAATTTCTTGTAGCAACCCAGCATTTTTTGTACTAAAAACTAAATCTAGTAAAATTGTCACTTCCGGAACATATAATTGTAAATTAAAAATTAGAAGCAGCACTTTCTCACAACAATCTTTCAAAACTTTGCCAACGATTCGTAGGAAGTATTTCATTTAATTTTCATTTAAAAACGGCAAAATCAGTTTTTTAGGGTTTTTACATTGCCACAAAAATCATTTAAAAATCTCCTAAAGAAACACATGCATGCATCGTTTTTACCTCTTAAGATCCGAGCAAATTGCATTTAAAATGAGCTACTAAAAGAACGTTTTGAAAAGTTTGAAAAAAAATGTTAATGAATTTTTTTAAGAACTCTAATATCGTATTGACCCTCGTTTAACTTCAAATTTTATATAAAAATAAATGACTGATACATGTAATCAAAGGATGAAACTGATATTTGGATCTTTTTCTAACGGTCCAGGTCAATTTTGGAATTAATTAACGAGTTAATTGCTTGTGGGAAGGTTTTAAAAAATGTCCCCGAAAGGGGACGCCAGTTCGCAAGAGGTTAAGATACGGACGGTCTTAGTATCTGACTCTCGATGTTACAACAAACAAAGTTTAATTACTAAGGTTATTCCTGTAATTTCTTTACATGTGTTAAGAAATACGATTTTAATTTGCCATTTGAACAAATGTTTCGATTGAACGAATAAATTTCTGTCGCAAAAACGATATTTATTTTTATTACTAATTATTTTAAATTGAAAAGAGTACAATTTAAAACCACACCTTTTACTTTTGTTATAGTCATAAATATAATTTAAAAAGTGTTTACATCTACTCCGCATTTTCTTAGATCATAAAAAATATTCATTTAAAACAGAAGCCATTTTTAATTTTTCTTCGTTATGTAAAGTACTTTTAAATAACATACACTTTACGACTGCATAACCTTTTGTGACTTTGATTAGCATTATTTTCAAGCAATTTACGTTCTAGTATTTTTTCGGATTTTATATTCAATAAAGATCTTTGAATTTTTAAAGTTCCATCAGCATTTTAAACGTGTTTCAACACAAGTAAGGCATTTTTCCACATCATTTAATTAAAATAATTCCTCAAAAAGTGCTGAAATTTAAGAATTCATAAATGTTTACCTGCAGCAGAAAATTTAATAAAGTGTTTCTAGAATGGTGTGTCGTGTTTAAAAAAGTCTAAAAATAAAAATAGTTTTTACACCACCGTTGTTATTTGTTAATTTTACTTGTTTTAAAACGAAAGAAATATATGTGAAGTACGAAAAGTGTAGTATCTTAATTTTTCGTGAATCAGGTTCAATAATTGCTTTAGGCAAGGTATAGCCGAATCCGGGTCCGAATCCAGGTCAGTCATGAAATTTGTGACCGTCAATAAATGTTGTTATTTGTCTATGTGTTATCCCTTTCTTTGTGACTACAAATTCTTTCTGTGTCTGTCCTACTTGACGAAAGTTTATAAGCGGTTCTCTGAACAAGCACACAAGCTGGAATATATATGTACCATACTTATATTTATATAAATTTGATTCAAACTGTTTTTAAAATTCAAATTTGCACAAAATAAAATGTGTTTCTATAAATTTAAAGTAAAAAATACAAGTGAGTAGTTTTTTTTTAAATCAGCATAAGCTAAATTTATATAATTGATTTAATAATGATAGTTTCTTTCGTAAATTAAGTAATACTACATAGTTGTATTGAATCACCAAGACAATATTTCTCTCTATATTGTTTAGTTGTTGATTAATTCGAAAGTTAAAATCTTTCCTAAGAAAAATAAAATTTTTCTATCACAATAATTTAGACACAACATACTCCTTACCAACATCTAAACAATAAATATTGTTATCTTGAAGATAATTTAATTCTTCGTTAATAAAACTAATGTCATTGTACTTGCAGCACCCCCTTATGACACTTGCTTGCAAATCGCATGGCTATAAAACTACTTTCTATGTTTTTTATTAATAAATGAAAGCAAAATAAGTTTATGGAAAAGCGGCTCTCTGAACAAGCACACAAGCTGGAATATACAGGGTGAGGCAAACAAAAGTGGTTCCGGTCTAGAGATAAGAATACGACAAAAATGTTGCCAAGTCAAAAACCAATACAAAAATAGGTTTTCTAACTGAAGCTATTGATCGCTTCAATATTAAGCCCAAACAAACACTTGGAGAATTATTTGCCGGCAACCACGCTACTGTTTTAGAAGCTAGTTGAAATGAAACATAAACAAGGCTTTTAGAGCTGATTAAGAAAAGTTCCCACTAGTGATTATTTCGATCGTTATTTATCCTAGAGTATCGGACATTTTTGTTTTTGGTAATACAAAACATTCTAAATTGATTGTAAGACACAAAATTTGCATTATGGGACGTCTTCATGCAAAACGAACTAAGATCTGAACTCGCCACTAGTCTATGAGTAGCTCTAATGTGAAGCTAATACGATCCAACCAATGCAAAAAGAGGTTTCAGTTGGCTTCAAGAGGCTTCATCTCGCCAAGCATTTCACGTATTCCTATCTCTAGACTGGGGCCACTTTTGTTTGCCTCACCCTGTATATGTACCATACCATACCATAAGTTTATGGAGTCTCAGTGAATGTCGAAGTAAATTAAATTAGCAACATTTCGGATGAGGGGAGAGAGAGGACTTTATTATTTATATTTATGGCAGAGAAGTTTCGTTAAAATGAAAAACTTCGGAGCGGGTTTTTACAAACTTGTGCCGCCCCGGTGGCGCAACTGTTAGGACGCTAGCCTTTGGAGCTGATGGGGTCGGGCTCGAATCCCTGTCAGGCATGGATGATTGTGACCGTCAATAAATGTTGTTATTTGTCTATGTGTTATTCCTTTCTTTGTGACTGTAAAAAATCCTTTCTGTGTCTGTCCCACTTGACGAAAATAGATAAGCGGTTCTCTGAACAAGCACATAAGCTGGAATATATATGTACCTATCTACCATACAAACTTGTGGTTCGTACACCGATGACATAAATTTTTCAAACTAAATTTAAAACCATTAGGTTTAGCTTCATCCCCTCCCTTTTTTTCCAATTCGGAGGGATTTAAAAAAAATATAAAATGTGACTATTAACATTGCAGATTTTATTTCGGTTGACATTTTCCTTTAACAAATGTTTTGAACAACCACCAGCACAGCAAGTAGTTGACATCTAAAAAATTTAATAAGTAAAATATTCTTAGAATACTCATTTTCGAATACCCAAACATAAGTAATTCCATTCAAGAAATGACAACTGTATAATACTTGCTCTTTAAGATCTGTAGCATTGTAACACATTGATTGCACCTAATTTGAATTTCTTTCTTTCATTCTTGTAAACATTTATTTCATTATAGCTTAAAAAAATACAGAAATTGGAAGTTTTGTGTAAAACATTGGATTTTTTTCTCTTAAATTTAGGATGATGGTGATTTAAAATAAGTTTTTTTTCCTCTTTTTTCATCATACAAATATTCGAAGCTATAGAACTAATTCGATTCGGAGTAAATCCATTAGTGGAACAGTGTTCAAATTGTTTCCACATTTATATTCATTTAAATCAAAAGAATTTCGTCCGAACGCTAATCATTTGGCAAACTTTTGGTTACAAATCAAATAAAGAAATAACATTCTTAGTGAATATTTTGTCGAATTTTTTTTTTTATATCTTTTGTTCTAGAATTTTCTTTACGTAAATATACCATTGAAAATATTTCTTACATGACAGACAAAAAAAAATTGTCAAAAGAGAACATCATTTGTGGTTTGTCGTTCAATTTAAACTTAATTGATGATATCGGATTCGAACTTCTTCAAATTCTTTACCTAACAAACGTTAGCGATTAGGATATAGAAATGATTTCTTTTGATGATAGAAAAAAAGAGATACGACTAAATTTTATAAAAAAAGAGTTTAAGGCATAATACAAATGCAAATTTTCGACAAGAATTGTGTTGAAATGTGTCTTTCAAATTTAAGAGCTTAGTGGAAGAACGTGTTAAGTAACATTTTTGAAAAAAAAAATTGAGATTTTTGTATCAATGGGCATATTATTCTATACCTTAAAGGTAACAATATTTCCCTTTTTCTCAAACTTAAAGTTAAGTATTATTTTTTTACTTGTGCGAGTACCGTTTTTAACTGATTTAAGGGGACGCATTACCTAAAATTTAGGGCTGCCCAGAAAATGATTAAACATGCTAGAACTCTGTGATATAAATATATTGCAAAAAAAGAAGGTGTCATTTATAATGATAGAGGTTTATTGAAAATAATATGGTGGTTTTGAAATTTTTTTTTTGAAATTTTCTGTTGATTTTTTAAGTATTAATTTTTTTAGCTTATGAATGGTTAAAAGCCTAAGGCTTTTAAGTTAATAAATGTAGAGCTCCAAATTTTTTTCCTGTATTAAGGCGTATACCATAAACAAAAGTTGGTATGGGATAAGGTCTAGTGTGATTAGAATTTTTTTTAAATAATGATGAAGTTGAAAATTTAGAAAAAAATCTTATTTTTTGGCTATTTTTATACATGAATCTGCATAACTATTTTTGGTTAACTGGTAGCTCTATATCCATACCAACTTTTATTAACAGATGTTGTGGGAACATTTAAAAAAAATTACTAAAAAATTCCTTAAATTGTAGGAGGAGTAGTATTTTGAAAAATCATTATTATTTTTAATATTTTGAAAAAACTAACGTTTCAATATTAATATTTTTTTTGTATATGCTTATTGAAGGTTAGTTCTTTATAAAAATAGTTTAATTTGAGCGCTAGCGATAAAAATACTGGATTTAAATTTTCAGGTAATGTGTCCCCTTAAGTACAAATTAAAACCTTTAAGGGACATTTTTTCATGTTCGCCTTTTTGTCACTTAGCACGTTTTTCCACTAAGCTCTTCAATTATAAGAATTGCTTGGGTTAATTTGCATAAGAATTGCTAAACACCATTTTTCAAACACAATTTACAAAAACTACGTATTCAATTATTATACTGGCACTATCTTAGATGTTAATTTCTTTTTTATTTTGACTGTTCAACTTTATTTTAAGGCTGTGTATCAGTTTTACCCCAAAAAATTCTTTCGAGTTCATTTACCGTTACTTTCATAAGGCAAGGTCTCATAACATGGTCTGTTTAACTTTAGTATGATACTATATACACATAAAATTAAGCACTGACATTTTTTAAAAAATTTAAAATCTTGTAATTTCTTACAACACCCAAACTAATAGGCTAATTTTTGTAAATAGGGTCAAGTTGGGTAAGTGTGATAAACAGCTCTTGTAACTTTGGAAATCATTCTAAAAATCTGAAAGTTTGCAATATATAACATTAGACCACTTATAATTAAACTAAAAAGAAATATTGACCTTATTTTTTTGTTTAAAGAAAATTTTGAGCTTTTGAATTTAAGTGCAACTGTCTTCTTTTATATGGTCTACCCCTATGTGGGGAAAGTGTGATAAAACAGCAATGGATTTTGAAATGCAAATTTTGTACATTAAAAATTGGAATTCAAACATATAATTTTTTTCTACATATGTATGTTTCTTATAATAATTCACTACCAATTTTAGGATTTGGAATTTACTTGAAGCAGAGAACGAATTTTCTTAATGAAAAATGCAGAAACCCTATCACACTTACCCCACTTGACCCTACTAATACAAAAATTAGACTCATTGGATCCAAAGTTTTTTTTATGGTTTCCTTTGAATTACGTATTATGTAATTTTTAAAACTCTCTGATCAAATAAATGTATGTACTTCTTATTTATAAGCATACTTAAAACCTAAGGATATTTAAATTCAAACGGAAAGTAATGTAATTATCCTGAAAAAAAAAGGCTTTTACTATTTACATCAAATCATAATAATGATATCTTAACCATCTACCAATTAACTTTCTTTTTAAATAATTCGTATGTATTTAAAATGAAATGACTCTATTTAGACTGCCTATTGTAATTTAATATACTTGATAATGTGGTCCTGCATTTAGATAATTGTAGGGAGCTAGAAGATAAAAAACGCCTTCAATTTAAGAAGTAAAGAAACCCTAGAGAAAAAAATTCTTTTTTCACAACAGAGTCATAATTTTTCTTAGTTTAAAAGTTTACTTCAAATTTCGTTTTTCTCTTAACAATTAATTACGTTTATGTAATTTGAGAACGTTATTATATATTGGAAAAAGCTAATTATTATTTTTAGTTGACTTGATTTCCTAAGGAATAAAGTGCTCGTCTGTTTATCCCTAAGTAATGAAAGCCAAAAGAAAAAAAAAACTGTAATGGAAAGGAAAATTTCATTCTGTACCTGCTTTGACCGGTTGTATTGAATATTTTTACAATTTTTTTTTTAAATAAATATATCTTCCTCACATGACACCATAATTTCAGTTTTTTAAATTTACTCCAATATTTTTTTGTAAAATTATTTATGTGAAAGTAAATAAAAATTCGAATACATTTCAAATGCTCATATGCTGAAAAAAAAGTAGTTTTTAAAATGTGTTAAAAACCTTTGATTTTATATTATACAAAACTACTTAAAGAGGACCAGACACCCAAAAATTTTCAAAAATGACATTTCAACGTCTTTGGTTTTTCCTAAAATGTGAAATCTTATCTTTTTAAAGATATCTCACATTAGAAGTTGATTAGGTGAATTCCAGTCAATTTGTTTATTTTAAACGCTTATCTCAAAACTTAAGTTTTTCAAGGTTCATGTATCTTTTTCTCAAAATCTACTATAAGTATCAGCCTGAAATTTTTATAAGTATTTAAGAAGTTGGTTTCTAAAAACCGCTGGAAGGATTTGACCTATAACTATCTTACTTTTATTCTTTTTAATATATTATTGATGTTTTTAGGTAAAAAAATATGTAGTTTCACTTAAAAAAAATATAATATAAAAACCAAACAAATATTTAAACAATTCCTAAATTAAAGTATAGTTAAACATCCATTTAACAGCTGGTATGGTATGGTATGGTATGGTATGGTATGGTATGATACATATATATTCCAGCTTGTGTGCTTGTTCAGAGAACCGCTTATAAGCTTTCGTCAAGTGGGACAGACACAGAAAGAAATGTTTACAGTCACAAAGAAATGAATAACACATAGACAAATAACAATATTTATTGACAGTCACAAACATCCATGCCTGACCAGGATTCGAACCCGACCTCAGCAGCTCCAAAGGCTAGTACACTAACCATTCAGCCACCGAGGCGGCCACAGCTGGTAAAAGTTTCATTAAAAAGTATCCACTAGATTCTGAGAAAAAGCTACATAAAAAAAGATAATTTTAACATGGGCTTCAATGGAGGGTTCCGGTCCCCCTTAACAAACATATACAGGGTGGTTATAAAATAACTCTCCCTATTCGGAGTGGTCTGTAGCTTGAATGAATGATCCAAATGCATCAAAAATTGAGACACTTACTAATCAAGAAGGGGGGAAAAGAATGGAATCATAAAAAAAGACAGAATCCTAAAAATAAGCGTAAAAAAGAATAATCATAAAAACAAACTCGTCCCTTGACCGGGCTTTGAATTACGAGTCGTCGTCAATTCTGGCCAATTACGGCCAACACAGCTAATTACGCCTCGTAAATTGGAACCCTGGTCAAGAGACGAGTTACTTTTTTTCAAAAAGAATGGAATCAGAAAACAGAAACCCGTCTCCTGACCAAGGTTCTAAATTACGAGGCATAGGCAATTATGGCTTATTACGGCCAACACATCCAACTACGCCTCGTAATTTAGAACCCTGGTCAAGTGACGAGTTTGTTTTTTATGATTCCATTCTTTGTCCCCCTTCTTGATTAGTAAGTGTCTCAATTTTTGATGCATTTGGATTATTCATTCAAGCTACAGACTACTCCGAATAGGGAGCGTTATTTTATAACCACCCTGTACTTTAAACTAAGGTAAATAAACTCCATTATTTATTTGAGTGTGTGTACATTTGCAAAAAATAAAAGCCTCAATGTGACAACTTGCAAATTATTGCATAAACTCCCAAGAAATTTCAAAAACTCTTATAAAACCTTTAAATAATTTATAGCTACATAAATACAAAATTCTTGAAATACTTAAAAGCTTCAGAGGGAAATGATCATATATGCATTTACTACCCAAATGCCAGGTTAGTTTAGTTAGCAAAAAACAAGAATGTCCACATTCTACAACGCCTATATTCACTATTTAAAATAAAGTTCTAACCTGCAAATGGCGAAAAATGTATGAAATACCTTCCCCTATAACTTCTTCGACCCATATATTATTCATCATGAAATACTTTAACACAAACTTTACGGACATTTTTATACTTGGTTCCTCCATGATTTAACGTTATTTTTCGCCATTCTCCGACGCATTTAATAAAAGTTATCAAAGGATTTGCGATTCGAATAAAACCTATCAAAAGCACGTTTTACAAGAAGAAAACTCATATCTAATTCATGGCTTATAGCAACAGGACATATCTTTCGTATTTTTGTTTAGATGTCATTTTAAATGCCAACTCAGAGGAAAAGTAGCGTAAGACCGGTTTCACATTTATTTCTGGATAGGTTAGGTTTGAATTATCGCAGCACTACAGCTACACGAGGGCTATTTGCGCCGGGCATCGTTTTTTAGAACCACAGTCAAGTGACAATTGTTTTTAGACTTGGATAGAAAAAGTTTGCACGATCGGACATGTTTATGGAAAAATCGCCAAACACACGTAACTATTTACTTTTAATTTAAACTTTGATGTTGTTGTTGTTATTGTGTCCATGTAAAGCTATTTCTATATATCGGGACAAAAGCGTAAATTTAAACTTTAAAAAGCCAAAATTAGCTATTTCATTCTTTTTTTTTTGTAAATTCAAATAATATTCTTTAATATTTGCTGAATTTATTTGCAGTTCAAACAATAATTATGTTACATTGCTTGGGTCAAATCCTAGTTTCCGTTTCCATTTTATGAAGAGAGTATTTCAAAGCTTGTTTAAAGGTATGACAAACACCTTAATTAACAAGGCGATTATGTGGAGAAGTAAGCAGTATTGTACATTACTTTTGGTAAAAAAAAATCTTTTTGTATTTTGACCCGTCTTTTGTTATAGCCCGTCGTTACTTGAAAAAAACCCCAGCCTTAGTATGTCTTTACGAAACCTTAAAGATTGGCTAAATGAAAAAATAGGCTATCCAGTACATCGCTATTCATGAAAATAACAGGATAATAAAACAAGAGGCTACACTACTTCGAACTGCTTCTAAATAAATCAATGCACTTAAAGGTACCTTGTAGTTCTCTGGTACTCTATATCCCTGAACTCTATACCTTGTAGTTCTCTGGCAGCTACCTTTTATACATGCGCAATTTTTTCGAAAACCTCATTATAACGTTCGACATTATTAGAGTCTCGTATGCCAAATTTTAAGCACGTGGCTCTTTTACTTCGAACTTAGAGGGATTTCATACAGACAGACGGCCCCATGTTCAAAAACTCTTTTTCACAATCAGCACCCTCCAAAACGTGTAGAAAACACAAAATGTCCATATAGGATTTTCCACTCCATCCCCATCGCACTTTCCTTGCCTAAATTTCATTTTAAATGAAAGTAAAAACCACTCTTTTCTAAATTTGGCTAAGTTAGGTTTGAATTACCGTCGCACTACAGCTACACGAGGGCTATTGGCGACGGGCGTCATATTTTAGAACCACAGTCAAGTGACGAGCTGACATCTGAATAGGCACCCAACACAACCGTTAAGGGCGCAGCGTTAGGAATTTGAAGGATATTTAACGTGCTCTCCTTTATTCGGGGTATTATTCGTCGGACATCTTGGCGATGCCTGGACCCGAACCTGGGACCTTCCGCATGCTATGCGAGTGCCTAACCGACTGGGCTCCCCCGCCCTTTTTTTCTAAATTTGGAGATATGCCTTTATTGTTCTGAACTACATGGCATCACGTGAAAAAATTCTTTTTAAGCAGATTGGTTTTTAATGAATTATTCAATTAATAATGAGGATCTTGTTTATTGATTTAAATAAGAGTACTGAATACTTTATTATATTTTGATGAAAGTAAGTAAATTCTCCCACACTCCTCATTGGGATAGGAGAGCTAAACTGTCAAATTCGCAGACATTCAAAAAAAAGTAAAGGGTTTTTAAGGAGTGAAAACTACCTATAAAACAGCATATGTTCTTTCTCTTCAATGTTAATTTATGTAAAGTGCAGGTCGAAGTTATTTTTTTTAAAGTGTTCATTGACGGGAAATAGTTACTATTTATTTTTTTGGATCTCAAACGAAATAAATTGTAACGGTAATAATTAACTTGTAATATTGTAGTAAATTAATGTCTGTTCCTTGCACGAGCTTAAATAATAAAGCTTAATTTGGGTACAAATAATTATTTTCCATTGAGTCTGCCTATTGAGTAACTCTACTACCATTTTCTCACTTAAACTAAGCTACTTGAATCAAAATTGGAAAATATACTTCGATATCATGCCAAAATCTCATTTCCAAAAACAAATTTCTCTCTTTTGACGCAAACTTTTGATTACTGTTGAGTTTGGCGACATATTTGATGACAACATGAAGATCGACACAAAAATTCATTGCAGCTTTTTAGAGCTTCCGAAAAAAGAAATAGAAATTAAAATATAAAAAAAATATAGAAAATCTCTTAAAATTATAAAAGTCGTTTTTTTTCAAAATCTACTTGAACCCTCATTTCCCCCTAAAAAGCAATCAGAAACACCAAAAATTAATATTAAAATGTTTCGTAAAAGATTTTTGAAACTATTCAATACATTTTTTATAATGCAATGTATTTGTAGCCAAACATTATTAACTCTATTCTTTTTAAGTGTTTGCGTGTCCTTTAAATTTATTAAAATATAATTTCAAAAGAAACCACACATTGATCACATCCAAGAAAAATAAATAAATTAAAAAAAAAATAATGAAAATTTTAGCTTCCACACTACGTTTATAACGTAAAAAGTGGAAGGTTTTATAATTAGCTTCCGCACTACTTTTATAACGTAAAAAGTGGAAGGTTTTATAATCGTGCAGTCCGTCCGTCCGTCTGTCACCCACCTTCACAGAACGAACCAAAAGTCTCACACAAGTGGAATAAGTCATTTTGAAGAAAAAAATCAGTTTAGGCTACATTTCAAATTTCATTAAAAAATTTTAATTAGAAGTTTATTTAAAATTTAAATAACTAAAAATTTAATCTACATTGAAATTAGATGTAAATTCCATTTTTATTCAATATTTTCACTGTTGCCATGACATCAAACGTTCGAGAAGCTTTACTTAAAAAAATAAAATTCGTGAAAAAATATTTATTTTTGTGTAATAATTCAATTTGGATTGTTGTAATAGCACAATAAAGTTATTTTGAAGGTTCATTATATATGAATGAAGAAAGATGCATAAAAAATTCTAAATTTGCATTAAAAATATGAAATTTTCATATTTTTAATGCAAATTTAGAATTTTTAAAAATAAAAGCGAAACTTTTCATAATGAAAAGTTTCGCTTTTATTTTTAATGCAACATTTACTAATTTATTTTTCGAAATGTAAACGTGAGGCTTCGAAAAGATATTTATTTAAAAAATACATCATTATTCTTCGAACTTCAAAAGAAAAAGCAAGCGATAAAGATTAATTATCAAATCTTCAAAAGAAGAATAAAGACAATTATTAATTTTTGCTTATAAAAGTTTGAATTAGAACTAGCTAAGCCCTGTTAGACGAATTTCTGAGGTGCTGTTAGTGTGTTTCCTGTTGAGGGTAAATATTGTGTGGAAGCGGTGTAAGTGACAGATTCTGTAACAAACCAACTTGTTTTATATCATAAAAAGGCTTTTTTTTATGTTGAATAAACTTTTCATGCAATTTCATTTCCAAAATAATACATCATTATAAATATAGCAATGGTTGCTTTTTTTAAATGAATATGCTATCCGTTTATTTAATAGTCATTTATTGCTATGAATAAAATATATAGAATATTATAGTTTTTTCTCAAAGAACAAACACTGCTAGATTCCACCTGCGGAAATTTTCAAAGGAAATGAAAGGAAAAGGCGCTGTGTCTACCAAGTTATCCTACGATAAACTTGTCATTGACGGTAAACAATATATGTACAACTTCGAAAACTCAAGTGTCGTTGAGGTGCCTAGTGCTCCCTCTCCCTAACAAAAAATCTCCAACTATCGGTCGACCTGATGTACCTGTTTCCTCTGAAATAATTCACCTCAACGTTGCCGGTATCCATAACAAAGGTATCTATCCATATTTCTAGGGGCCCGGATGGCCGAGAGGTAAGCATCGCTGGCCAGATTCTGCGTGCTTAACGGGCGCGGGTTCGATCCCGCCTTCCCTGGGTGTATTTCCTCTCTTTGTGACAGTAACAAAAATCTTTTTCTGTGTCCCTGTCTAGCTTGACGAAGACATTTATAGCGGCACACTGTGCAAGCACACAAGTCGGAAATAATATGTAAAATACCCTACCTACCCTACCCTACTACCATCTTTCTAGGGGCCCGGATGGCGCCGAGTGGTAAGCATACGCTGGCCCGCATTTCCTGCGTGCTGTAAACGGGCGCGGGTTTCGATTCCCGCCTTCGCCTGGTGTATTTCTCTCTTTGTGACAGTTAAAAAATCTTTCTGTGTCTGTCTTGCTTGGACGAAGACTTATAAGCGGACTCACTGAGCAAGCACACAAGTCGGATTATATGTAAAATACCTACCTTCCCGACCTTACCCATATTTCTGTGTCAACCTTTAAAATGCCGAACCTACTCTCTTTAGTCGAAACTTGGCATACTTACATTCAATTTTAATTTAATTGGTGGACATCTAACTCATTTCACTACTACTACTACAAAGTGTACGCGGTCAGAGACAGTGCACAGGGTCGACCAAGTGATGGAGGGATTATCTGTGCATATAATCCCTGATCGAATGTGTTAAATGTTTCAGATAATTGATAACTGTCGCTTTTGGATCGTATTTTCTGCCAAAATTACAATTCTCTTAAAAATGTGCTTTTTGCTTTTTGTTATTTTCCCCACGCTGATTCAAAAATTTATACTGATAATGCTTCAAAGACTTTTTTCAATTCATAAATTCTTTAAAATTTCTGCAATATTGTAATTCTTGGTTCTTTTTAATGCAACGCCTTTTGCTCAAAAATCCTTCGATTATTTCTTAATTTTACATGGGACCAATATCAAACTAATCACACCAGTCATCATAACTCAAAAGATAAAATTTACAATTAAAGAGGCAAACTGTTGCAAACATTTTGTGTTGAAAATGAATTTTATATTAAACTTACCGGTTCTTTTGTCCGGTGACTTGGGAAGGTAATTTCACTTACTTTATCAGCTAACGGTGCTAGTACAGTTTGATTACATAATCTACTCAAGTCCAATTTTTAATGAATAGTGTTTCAGACTTTCAAAGGGGGGGGGGGTCCTTCCACAAATTGGTTCTGAATCATCTGCCCATTTTAGCTAAACGTTTTTATTATATTTGAATCTTTTAATTCACAATCCTTTATTTGCAACTGGTCTGGAGGTTGGTCTAAACAAAATCGTTTTGGGGAACCCCCAAATCAAACATTTGAAATTCATCACTGAAATAATTATACTATTCTTAAAATATGTACCCAAGAAAATCAACGCAAGATAATATAATAAAAATTATTTTACCGATGTTGCTGAGAATAATTGTTAATGATTATACCGCCCTTTGTTAATGAACCTTAAAAGCAGATTTTACAAGCTGTAAAACGGCTGTTTTTGATAAGGACTGTTTTTCTCTTAGACTAAAACTTTAAATCAAATCTTAAAAATGTGTGACCAAAAAATTTAGAATAAAACAATATCCAAAACTATAAAGAAAAAACTAAAAGAATATAAGCAAAAGGCTGGGTTTGGTTTTATTTTCCATTAAAAAAAGAAAAAAGCTACTATAGCATCCATCCAAAATCAGTTGGTTCAACTGTAAGTGACTCTGCATCCTTCTGGAAAACTACGAAACAAAATTTAGAAAAAAACCTGTTCATAATCACCTAAAATATCTACTCAGAATTGGTTTGATTACTACTCAGATATTTTTTTCAAACAAACAAACCAACGCAGTCGCAATAATTGACCAAAGTTACCATTACACTGACCCAAATCCTGAACCCGAAACCGATACAGATATTAACATGTGCCGAGCTAAAATCTGAATTAGATAATTTAAAAAACGAAAAAATCACCATGCACCCGGCGTGGCTGGATTGAGACCAAATTTTTTTAATACCTAAACTCTTCGTCAATTTCTATTATACCAAATGTTTATAATAAGGTTTTTCACTCTGTTCCTATCCAAATAGCTGGACTCGAAATCTTAATCTGCCAATTTTTAAAAAGGGTGAAATAACTAACCTAGCAATTACAGAGACCCCAATTTCTTAGTCCAAGTATAGTAAAAATCTTCACACGATCTTAAACAAAAGGCTACTAACATGGCGTTGAAACAGAAAAGTTACTTTTCGAAGAACAACTGGGTTTAGGAAAGGTTATAGCTGCAATGATCAATCATTTTATATAAACTCAATATACAAGATAAATTACGGAAAAACACGTGGTAAACTATAATTTTAGCTTTATTGATCTAAAAGCGCTTGACATGACCAATCATGATCATTTATGGTTGGGAATTAACAAAAACTCCTAATCACTCAAAAGTAGTCACAATTTTTAAGGGATCTAACAATAAGCTTCAGCAAGAGTTAGAGTAAAGATGGTCTGTACTGACTCATTCCGGTCTTCAATTGGTGGTATTAACAAGTGAAAAATTGATCTACTGTTATTTATTCTCTTTTTAAACAACCAAATAGTTCAGTTAAACGAATCGGTATCCCAGGCCGTGTATATTGCACCTGATATCTATTTCCATCTCCTTCTTTATGCTGTGAGCAGTTATTCTTGCAGATAGTCCCAATAAACCTTCAACTAAAGCTTAACACATTAGAAAGAATCTGCAAAAAATCTGTTTAGGATGTTAATCATCAAAATAAACCCAAAGTGGTTGTTTTCCGAAAGGGCGGTAAGTAATCTGCGAGTGAAAATTCTAATAACAATAAAAAAGAGATCGCAATTGACCCCCAGCTATATTATCTGGCAAACCGTTTTCTTCATCGGGTTGTTTTACTATTGCTAAAGATCACTTTATCTGTAAAACCATCAGAGCAATTTAATACTTCTATGGACTGACCAAGCTGCGCAAGAATTAACTCGGTTAATTCTTGGATTAAGTTAGTTTGACTCCTTAAATATTGTCTGTTTTGACCTACGGTGCTCAATATGGGCTGTTAATAATTACTGTGATTAGAAAAATTTTTTTGTATTTTTGTTTAAAGATTGCATCCTGTTTCAAGGTATACCCCTGGATCCATGTTGAGACTTGAATTGGTCCATTCAAAAATTATCTTTAGTTTTATCCGTCTGATTTTAAAATAATTGGATACATTTACTTAAGAATGTCCAGGGGGGGGGGGGGGGGGGGGGGGGTGGGGGGGGGGGGGGGGGGGGGGGGGGGGGGGGGGGGGGGGGGGGGGGGGGGGGGGGGGGGGGGGGGGGGGGGGGGGGGGGGGGGGGGGGGGGGGGGGGGGGGGGGGGGGGGGGGGGGGGAGGGGGGGGGGGGGGGGGGGGGGGGGGGGGGGGGGGGGGGGGGGGGGGGGGGGGGGGGGGGGGGTCTGATGAAAATTTGCTAAAGCTTTTATTTAAGACTTTATAATTTGTCTCTTTAAGATTCCTTTCTACTACAATATTTAACTGGGCAATCTCTGTAGAATATTTTACAAAGTGCTTGGTTTTTTATTTGTATGGATATCCCAAGAATACGAAAAGCAAACATAATTTACCATTAATTATCCAAACATACAAGATCTATACATTCAAAATGACCTTGCTGTGTAGCTAATAGTAAAAAATCACACCTTTTTACAAATTTCATCATAAAGTCACATTTATTGAAGAAATAACTAGCCTCAAATGTTGATAAATCTGTAAAACGCATTATAATGCAGTGCCTTTGAATCAAAACAAACTAATACTTTAAAGGGATCAATTTTACAAAATATTTCCTGACACTATATTAAAATAGTAATACATCCGAAAATGCAACCTGGGAACACATAATTTAAACTTGTCCCTGTTTATGAATCCTTCAAAGAAAATACTTTAATTAATTCTAACACTCTTCAGTATTTTAAATTTCATAACAAAAACTAGTATAAATATTATAACTACTTTATTATCAATTTTAAAATTTAACAATAAATATAATTATCGATGAAACAGACAATTATTTACATTCCTTGTTATCTCTTATGTATGTATTTAATTGTTTTGTATTGTATATTCATTGTTATGTTTTATAGGAATCCTTGCAATAGAATTATGTTTATATAATGAAACAATTATAACTGTAAATACCATTGCCAACCATTGTAAACGGGCTTAGGCCACATGCAATAAATTATATTATCTAGCAATCTAGTTGATATTAGAAATTGAAAATAAAAAAAAGCTATTGGATAGTTTTTGTTGTTTTTTATCGAAGCAAAGATATAATTACCAATTGTTACTAAAATGTCATAACTATGTTACTAAAAATTATCAAAGTATTTTACCAAAATCAGTATAAAAATAGTTTTAAATTTGATAAGTTTTTTTAATGAATAAGCCAATTGGTTAGTTCAAAATATTAGCTTTTCTCTCTAATTTTAGATAATCACGCTGAAGCATACTTTCATCTCTTTTATGTACCGAGGTTGCAATTAAAAACTAGAGGTGTTTAACCTTACACGACTTTCAATTTCCTCATTTCAAACAGCCACCATTTGTTCTAGCGTTTTTTTTTTTTATTATGACGTCCGACATGCCTCAGAAATTTTTGCATTAAATTTGATGTCCGTAGCTTTTTAGTTGAAGCTGTAGAGTGGCTTCAGACAGACAGACGGACCAGTTTTTTTTAAAAAAACACTTTTTTAGAATAATTACCCTACAAACGTGAGGAAAACTTAAAATCTAAATTACGGATCGTCGACCCCATCGCAATACTTTCCTTCACTTATATTTCATATTAGACAATTGAAAGTAATCAATCACTTCAGCTTCAAAAACCTACATCATCTCACCACTTTAGTAGTAATAATTACACATTAATAGTAATATTTAGTGGCTCGTGGGGACCTAGCCCCCATGCGACATGTATGAAGGACTAACCTTGTTCTGCGGGATATGAAAAAAGGACAATGAATTTTAGAAGGGGAGCATGGCTTTATAGCCCGTCCCCACTCGTCAGAAGTGACACATCACAGGAGACACAATAAAAAGGACGGCAATAACACATAAAAATAACAAAGATTGACAAACACAAACATACCATGCTTACCGGGGTTCTAAACCCGAACCCATAGTAAGGCTAGCTTCCTAATTTTGTCCTAGGTCTGCTTCTGTGGGATAATGAATTTTCAAAAGTGTAAACTGTGTTTTTCACTGCAGAAGATCCAAATTCATAACTAAAATTTATTTCTTTCTTAAATTTCAAAATTTAATATACATAATTTTATATAAATAATATATATATTTATATATTAGATTTTATATATATATATATATATATTATATAGAATATTTATATATATATATATATATATATTTTATAAATATATATATATTATATATATTTATATAATAATTATATAGTATAATTATTAAATTTAAATTTGTCAATATGTTTGTTGCTAAAAAAAACACAGTTAAGTGACAGGTTGTCTGTATTTGAGGGTAGGAGGCACAACACTCTTTACTGCGCATGTCTTCTTTTAGTCAAAATCAACATGAACCTTACTCTTTTATGCTTACTTTATCCCTGTAAAGTTTGAAATTTTTTTCATCCCAGATTTATTTGTACACTTAATACTCATCATTATGAAAATACGAAAAAAAAAAATACTGCAATTGGAATTTAAATTTCATTTTTTAAAAATGGCTGCCTTAAGACAAAAAACCAACAACAAAATTCCAATATTGACAAACAAACATGACTTTGTAAAATAAGAATAACCACTCTTCCAACTATAATAATTTTTTCAAAACAATTTATTTGTATTTAATAACTAATATTATTATACTCTGAGTGCTGCCAAAAACGAAATTTCACAACAGTTAACAACTTCACTCTTTAATTCTGAATACACTTTTACTACTGTCATCGATGAGGTTTATTAGTCACTAATACTTCAAAATGGAACGGAACAGAAGAAAAAAACACAGATTTGTCGAGAGGGAGCTACCTTAATAGAATAAAGTGGATTATGTTACTTGTTGCCAAACGGCAACAGTATGCATTAGAGGGTTGTTGTGAGGTTCCTCTTGAGAGTTAGGGGAAATAATTGAAATAATGGCTCCCCCTGTGAGAGAGGCACAGCCAGCGTGACGTCCATCGTGACTTCTGATTAAATTACTATTTTCTCGTAATTACACCTTTTACCATTGATTGCACTTTATTAGAACACCTGTACTCTTGTATAGAATTATAAATTCGGACCCCTTTTTGTTTTCTATGTACCAAAAGAAGAAACTAGGATTAGCACAGTTCGGATTGGTGAGCGTGGAATGTACCATGGAAGTACAATTTTGTTTTAAATGGTTAAAATAACAACACATCTGATATAGATATAAAAATACCTAAAAAAAGTATTGTGTATAAGGTACTAAACTTAACTTTTGATGGGTTCGCGGTGCAAATTTGCCCATTTCCAAAAAATATAAAGAATAAGATAGAAAATAATTAAATCAATCATTGCATGATAGATAAATGCCACAAATACAATATTTGATGTTTCTGGAGTTACTCGTGTGCTTACAATCGTATCTGGTTTTACCTTCATTTAAAATATTTTTTTTAAGAAATATTTATTTGAACATTATAGGGGGAAAAATATTAGTTTTTTTAACGATGCAAGGATTTAAAATAAAATCTATGAGGCCACAAAAAGGTTATAAATAGCATTAATTTTGATAAACTTATACTTTATTTGACTTGCTGCATTTATGTACCAAATCAAATTCTAACAAGAGAAGAATTTGGTTATATAAACCATGACAGTAGATCACACAAAAAAAAATCATTGGCGCGTGGGGGGAAACTTAAATATTTTTTTCTTACAAACGAAACTGAATTTTGTCAAATGTAATTTTTTAAGCTTGAACATTTTGACCTTAGTTTCGCCTACGTCTTAATCCCCGCCTCCGAGCAGTATCTGCCTCTTATTGGGTGGAACGAGAGTTTCGGAATCGTGACGTAATTCGCTTTAGTCAGCCTATAAGAATCGAGAAAACGATAGTGCGCCGGGACGAAGTAATACTGAAATTCACGCGTTCCATCTCGCACTTCGTTCTCCGCAACCGACCACTCAGAATCTCACAAACGATTTCATCGCATCAAGAAGACTTCCTGATTCCACAACTCAACTCGCTTAAACGCACAAAAAACGTAAGTAAAATATCCTCAAAATGTTTTTGTGAAGCATTTTAAAACCGTCTTTATAATCGAAACGATTTTTGGATATTGTGGAAAAATGCTTCTTATTATCAACTTAATGCTACAATTTTCGGACATTTTCAGAACGAGATCGCAGCAACAATTGAAGAAAAATAAAGATAGGGTTAAATATGTTGAATTTTTTCCTAGGAAAATTGAATCTCACAGTAAATACTATCTAATCAAGAAGAAATAAAAAAATGTTACGATTTTTAAATAGGAAACCAAAGCCATGTAAAGTATTACAGAACTTAACAATATAGTACAGCCATAAATTAAAAGAAAGAGTTTTAAAACTGATAAAAAAGAGAAAATTAGGCAACTTATTATCTAGTTTCCGGAAAAATATTTAATTCTACGGCGAGAAATGAATCCTCCAATTTTCATGTTACAATTCAGAAATTTATATAAAATTCAAAATTAAAAAAATTTTAAAACCTTTAAATTCATTGAAATTACTTTTAAAAATGACATTTTTATTACAAGTTGTTCAACTACACTCTTGATTCGGTGTAAAAAAATGATTTTGCTTGCGAAAGTTTAGTTTAGAATAAAATAGCTAAACGAACTTAATTCTCCCATTTTCCTTTGAATGTCGGGGGGAAATTGCTTGTTCTAACATATGAATCACTAATGTTCAATGATGTCAAACGAATTTCATACACACTTTTTCTTAGCACATACATGTACGTACATACGTAAGTTTCTTGTACATGTTAAAACAGAAGAAGCGTAGTAAGGAATTCTCTATTGGAAATGATTCCATTTCACATTTAGCTATTCATAATCAGGAATTTCATGATTATTTCTGAAATTTTAGTAATTGTTGGTTTAAATGTTTCGTCCTTCCCTGCAAAAAATATCTTCGTTTGCGTTTTTAATAAAAGTTTGCAATAAAAGCAAAAATAATCGAAAACTATTTTTTAATAAATTGTGAAACTAGCAGTCTTTTGAGTTCCGGGGGGGGGGTGGGGGGCGGAGGGGGGGGGGGGGGGGGGGGGGGGGGGGGGGGGGGGGGGAGGGGGGGGGTGGACGGAATCTGATATTATACCAATTAACACATTTGAAGAACAATTATGAATGAAGAAATGATCATCTTCTAGCACTCCGACTTTTTCCCCCCCCCGTTTTCCCCGATCAGAAATATATTGTATGAAGCCTGAATACAGGCATGTACACTCATAAAAAATGAATTGCTCAAAAACGAAACGAAATTCCTCCGTTATATTTGACGATTCGCTTACTGGCAAAATGCTCCCGAGTTTTCCGTTTCCTCAAAGTGAGAAATTTGAATCGTCCTTTTTATGAAGGATATGAATTCGTGTAATCTAAAGAAATATTTCGTCATTTTTGAGCATGTGAGTACAACAATGAGATTTTCGGTTTCCGTCCTCAAAAATCAAGATGCAGAATCGTCAAATCATGATCGTAACAGTGAGATTCCGCGTTTACTCAAAAGTCACGTGATAGTTTGATCTAAACCATCCTCAAATTAACGAAATGAGGCTTGATGATTTATGATCGGTCCAAAAACGAAAGTTTATTTCTGAGAGTGAAAAAAAAACCTGAATGACAATAGCGACAAAGAACATCAGGTACGAATAAATTAAATTTATCTTCATTTAGCATGCTTGTATTCCTTTCTCTTATAAGAATGATTGTAATGGTCAAAATTCGACAGAAGCCGATAATAACATTTTTATTGTTATATTGCAAAATGAAAAGATAAAAAATATAATTTCAATGATGAAAAAATAATTTTCCTTCTTCAAAAAAATATTGTTTCAATAAAGAAATACTAATTATTATTCTTCAAAAAAATAATGTTTCATGAAGAAAAATAGTTTCTTTAAAAAAGATGTATGCCTAATAAATAAAGGCCGTTGGGAAGGCTTACACCAACATAATTAAATGACAGTTAAAAAAAGTTAATGGTTCAAAAATGACTGGTGATAATACGTTGCATAAAAATACTGTATCCGCTGTATTTTGTCGGACACAGATATTATTGAAAATAAAACAGTATGTTGCTTAAGCGTGAAAGAAAAATTTGAAAGCCAAAAAATGAAAAAACCGTTAATTAATCGATTCATCACGATGTAGGTCTGGTCGATTTTTGTGTAAAAAATGATGAAGGCGGAATTATGTAAAGAAACACCGCATGGTAAATGAAAAATGACCAAAAACAGGGTATATTTTTAACATAAGAATTACAACTTTGCATAAATTAGTGCTACGAGGGCCGATAGACCTTGACATTGTTTTATACAAGGCAAGTGGATAATAAATTCTTTGACAATGTAAAGTTGCATAAACAGCGCTCATATTCGGAATCTCGGTTTTACCTGTTACCTGTTTTTTGCCAGCCATACAAAAATCACGTCTTTATAAAAATCTTTCCTACAAAGTCGAACAAACAAGCCTTCATACACTGTTAAATGCGAGTATACTGAGAAGGGTTCAAATCCTACTTACTACCAATCATATATCAGATTAGTGTTAATAGAAAAATAAATCCTTTTAATCACGGGATTGTGTTGTCCGGAGTCAAAATTTTTCGACATTCGTAGCTGAAGTTAAACATCTGCCGAAACTCAATTCCCACGACGGACGTTAACCTACATAATACGTAAATTGACATTACAGTTTTTCCCCGAGTAAAGACATTTTACAACAATGAATTTTTTCATCACACGTAAATTTACATCCTTTCTAAATGTAAATTTTAAGCACCATAAATTTTACATCGTGTGTAAATTCACATCACAGGATGATGGCAGTCATTTTACCATCACCCTGTTCTGTAAAACTTCAAGATTTTTTTTACAGTGTATTTGGCGTAACTTTTCGAACTTTTTTCCGATCATCTAAGGCTCATCTTTTTCGATCATCTCTTAAAGTAACTTTTTCTCCAAAACCTACCGGTTTTAATTCTAAAGATACTTTTCCTTCTACTCGGATTATTTACGTCCTCCAAGTACAAAAACGTCCAATAGGGTGTCGTGAAATTAACTCATTGAGAGTCGACGTTTCATCACCGTTATCGGAAAGAAGCTAATTTATTAATGTTCCGTAAATAAGATACTTCAGTCAGAATTACTGGTGTGGCATGATGATGTCCGGAAATTGACAATTTATGTATTTAGCTATAGCACGTTTCGTCCAATACATCAATACTCACGAATTATAAACGAAAACTTAACGAATAATTAACGAAAAATTTGTGCATTGTATGCACTCTGATCAAGAACTATTAGGGAACAACGTTGGTGCCTTTTGTTACCCCCTTTTATCCAGACTTCCAACATTTTTTATTTTTACACACATTTTTTATTCTCAAGAAAATCTAAAATTTTGTGTGAATAGATTACATTATACATCTCCATAATGAAATTGTAAAAAGTAAGGTGGGAAATCTAATAAATTAAAAAAAAGGTGAATAGGGTTTTATGACTATGCGCTCCCCTCTCCCCTAAAATTTGTTTTGAGGCAGTGTAGCTTTCAGTTTGAGTTTAAAGCTGCACTACACAGTTTAAATCGTCTCGGTCGTTTCCAAAATAACTTTATAAGCTGGGGTTGCCCGTATTTAAAATTTAATTGATGAATCAAAATTTTGTACAATTTGGAGCCGATTGAGGTTTTGAGGTTTATATACAAAAGATTAGTCCAACGATCACCATCCCGTGAATTGAGAAACAAACTGATTTATATAGAAATAAATTACCCAGACAATGTTACCCCTGACAAGTCGTGAATTTATTGTCGTATATTCAGCATATTTAGCCTACTTTTTTTTTAAAACTTGAGGTAATAAAAAAGAGTGGAAAGTATCGTCATCTTGGAGAATTCCGTCTGTCCATTAGTCTGTTTCAGATTCGGTTTTATCCATCCAATTATAAAAAATCTTTTTTGTTTGAAAGATATGACATCCGATACATCTTCTTTGTATATTTTGTCTGTCTATTGAACGCGCGAGATTTCTGTGACCATGTCTTTTTGATTGTCCTTATAGAACGGCCTGTTTTAAATCCCGATCTAACAATCAAACTTAATTTTTTTTATAGATATTAGGTATCTATGTACTTCAGCAATTTCGTATGTCTATCTATATTGTAAGAGAACTACAGGAGTGAATTATAAAATAACAGGAAAGTAGACTCTTTTATTTCTTTCAAAACTTCTTGTTTATTTACGATACCATTTTTTTGCAAGTTAAACAGTTAAGGGATAGTGGACAACCTTTCCAAGAAAAATCGTCATTATGCTGAAAAAAATACTTCTTTAAAACTTTTTAAATCATTTTGCTTTTTAGAATTTGTCCATTTTTTAAAATCCTTTCTAGGGAAAGAAATTAAGTGAAAATGCTAGCATGAAATTAAATTAGAAATATGGCATAGGCCAGCATACTACTTAAGATGCAAAAAAAAAAAAGATTTTTTCAACAGCTGAATAAAAAATTCAAAGCTGCATAAAAACAAAGTGATAATAGCATTAACACATAGATTACACAAACAAGCCAAACAATTTCGAATTTTTCATTTGGGTAGTTTTTTGAACGTTTTTTTTATAAAATGCGATATCTTAACAACATTTCGACGGTTTTTCTGATGACAAATTCTAATACAATACAAGTATAAAAAAAGACGAAGAATTTTAAGACTATAATCTCTTTAAAAAAAATTAATATCACACGAATACATGTTTCATGCTAGAAATTGACTTAAATACGAATAAAAAAGCTTGAGTAGTATTGAAACTCAATAGGCGTGAAAAATTTCCATAAAAAATATACTGAATTTTAAGGATTTCAATATAGTTTCAACTCTAGGAATATATATATTTGGAGATTGACAATTTTTTTTTAATGAAATGGTTTATTCGCCAACAGTTATTATTTTCTTTTGACTTTATTAAATTAAAAGACTCTTTAAAATAATTTTTAATGATTAATTTTCAATGGACTTGGCTATGTTTCACATCATGAGTGGCAACAGTTGCAACCAGCTGTATTGCTTTTATTTTTGGGCCTACGTGAATTACATTTGTTTTGAACAATCCAAGATTTTCTTGCCTCACTAAAACAAATCTTGTGTACAAACTTTTCTAAGCATACTAAGAGAGCTGTAAGTTTACTCTAAGTTAGGTATGGTATGGTATGGTAGGTACATATCGCACTGTACGCGGAAAAGTCGCCCATCGCGAAAAAGACCCTTCTTCAGGAGAGCCGTTTAAAGTTTTCGTAAAATTTCAAATTATCACAAAATCGTTCCAAATGAACCTAGATCAAAAATATTTGGCATGGATATCCGTTTTATGAGTATCAAAAGGCATGCATAGACATTTTTTACTTTAAATTTGTATTTGCTGAGATATTTTTAGATGGGTCATTCTTTCGCGAACGAATTTGTACGATTTTGTTCGCGAAAGAATGACCCATCTAAAAATATCTCAGCATAGACAAATTTAAAGTAAAAAATGTCTATGCATGCCTTTTGATACTCATAACACGGATATCCAGGCCAAATATTTTTGATCTAGGTTCATTTGGAACGATTTTGTGATAATTTGAAATTTTACGAAATCTTTAAACGGCTCTCCTGAAGAAGGGTCCTGTAGAATTTGCAGCTAAATTCATTCAAAATATTAAGAAAATCAATACACATGCCGAATATTCATTTATTTAATGCATATTTATAATCTTAAATATTAAACAACAGTAGCAATATTTTTTAAAATTAAATCGAAGAATAAAAAAAGCTTGCTAACCAATTTACTGACTTTTATATAATAATGTTTTTCTACGTATAATAATTTTATTACGAGCATACATAAAACATAAATAAAACCATAAAACATAAAAAACATACGTTTACATAAAAATAGTGTCATAAACCGAATTATTTTTACAAAAACAAGATTTCTAAGATACAAGAAATGATTTCCAATTATTTCTACAAAAAACTTGTTATTTACACGTTTTTATATCGATTTATCTATTTTTTTATTTCAAGAAAATAAAAAAATTAAGTTTCAGTTAGATGAACATTTTAAATATCTAGTTTGTTTAGTTTCTTAATTCAGGAATAAATAAATAATCAATGAACATAAAATTTATCTTACCTACATCTACACGCATTTCTATAAATTCATTTTTACCCACTTACGTTCCTATAATCTTTTGTATTCTATGACAAGTTAGAAGAATGAAAATGATTCGATCAAACTACTTGTTATACTGTAGGTATAATAATGCAGACGATTCAAAACTTTTAATCGTTTGATTAAGCATTAACTTGTCATATAAATAATTGGCATGCAGTATATTAATCTGCACAAATTTTATGTAATTTTGTATATAATTTTTGCATTATATACCACAAAACAGAGCTTTTGAAAAGTTTTCTTAAACGTGTAATTTAAATAAATAAGTCAATAATTCATTTATCGACTTCAACCTTTTTCATTCAGCAGTTTAACTTTAACATCAACGCCGCCGCATGTTCAAAACGCATAATAAAAAAACGCCAGCTGCGGTGGGTCATTCTTTAAAGTTCATTTCCATCCAAAAACGAACGCAAAAGAATGACCTATCTATTAATTGCAGACGAACTAATAATCGGATCGCTTAGCCGCTTGCACCAATCGAAAGATATCAAAATTTTGCATTCTATAGTAGTGTTATCTCAAAAAGTCAATTTTGGCCGATGGGCGATTTTTCCGCGTACAGTGCGATATATATTCCAGTTTGTGTGCTTGTTCAGAGAACCGATTATAAGCTTTCGTCAAGTGGGACAGTCACATAAAGAGTTTTTACAAGCACAAGAGGCACACAAGAAAGGAAAACACACACACATGGACAAATAACAACATTTATTGACGGTCACAAACTTCCATGCCTGACCGTGATTCGAGCTCGACCCCAGCAGCTCCAAAGGCTAGCCTCCTAACGATTGCGCCACCGGGGCGGCCTCTAAGTAAGCATACTGCCGTTTCGGGAATTTAACTAAATACCTTCTTCAGTGCATAAAAACCAGGAATTAATGAAAAACAGGAAATCTTAATGTCCCAATTTTAAAACAAAAATAATTTAAAACAATGCTGCCAAAGCAGAAAAAACTAAATAAAAATGATAAAATAGACAGCAAGAAACATTAAATAGGGAGCATGTTCCACGTCTTGAGTGGCAACAGTTCTAGCGGCATTGTTTTCATTCCTCGTAAGTTTGAAATACAATTTAACTTGCACAATATAGCATTTTTTTTTATCTTACTGAAACAAATGTTGAATACGAACTTTTCTTTCAGTAGAACTAACCTTTTCTCTGTTAAATTGTTGAGCCACACTTTAGCTTAATTTCTCCGCATTAGACAAAACATAATCAAAATCGAAGTTTACTAACGATATTGAAGTTTTGGTAATGCATTGCACACTTAAAAATTATTTAAATTAAAACTAATAAAGTTTGTTACATAGCACAAATTTCATTAAAATAAACGTTAATTTTGAGACTGAAATCAAGAAAAACAATGAGAGAGAGAGATCGCAGAAAATGCAAAAATGATTTTTGTTTTGAACAAACTTAGAAAGCTAAGGCAAATCCATACTATTAATGTGTGACTGTATGTCTGTTTTAAATGTGTCTCAGTCTGAATACGTAGAGAAATGGAAAAAGTATCAAAATACGGTGTCTGCATTTATCCCGCTATTTATTCATTTCATCAATTGCTATACTGCTAATCTGTTTAAAAAAAAATTCTTTTATTTTTTGGCACGATTCCGTTAATATTACGACCTGGAATAGTGGCTGAATTCAATGACCGACAGAGCCTCTTCTACCATTAGGCTGTTTAGACCCGGTCCCCCATATTTTAGCGGTTCCGAAACATTAGTTTTCTTTAGGCCAAATGCTGTAATATCCTAAAATTTCAGTAACTTTAAAAAAATTTATGAGATCCCACTTTGTTTTTAACTTGTCTTTGATTCGCGCCTTGACCTATCGTATTTGGTTTAATCGATGCAAAAAGGAAACCAATAAAATGGTAACAAAATTTATCATTACTAGCCATCATATGATGGCCGGTAACACAATTCACTACATTTTCCGTAAAGGGACATCCAAAATTTGCTGTGTCTAATTGTCTAGTCTGAGTTGTCCGAGATCAGGCCCTGATGACCCACCTATATCATGGAGGCAATATTTCAACCAACCATGCCGCTCTGGCACCTATTTCTATTATGAAAATGATTTTTTATGCAATCTTAACAGTTAATCTAAATGTTTTTTACTTTGATTTTCCGATCTGGTGCGTCTATCATTACCGCTCAATGAATTTCGACACGCGATTTTTCGATTTTCGGAAGTTATTGGTTTGCCGAGATTTGATGCTTCCTCCGCAGTCATAACAGAAGACAAGATTTTCATCAACATATACTGCCTTAGTTTGAAAATAGAGCTAGGATTTTGAAGCAAGGTTATGTATTTGAATTTCACTATTTTGCATTAAATGTTTAAGTTATTTATTCAACATTCCAGCTTAGAAAAAGTTCAGCCATGCGGAGGTTTTGGGAGTCACATGCCAACAATAAGCATGTGCCAGATATATAATATAGTAGAACACCAATTAAACGAATCGATTGGGGCCGAGCCATATACGAATACGGTAGAGTCCCGCTTATCCAAAAGGTGCGGGACCAAAATTGACCAGAAAAAATAAAAATTACTGCATATTTTCAAAAATAAATTCAAATGTGTAAGTCATGTGTATTTATTTTTTGTGTATTTATTTATTCGTATACATTTCATAATTTAACCGAAATACTCAGGATTTTTTTTTGCTAAACCGAATTTCGGATAACCGGGATTCGGATAAACGAGGCTATACTGTAATAAAAGAAAATCCGATAATATGGTTCTGATAACAGACAATAATATAATTGCAATTTGAGAAGAGACTCAATATCTCAATAATATTCGAGCTGCGAAAAGAAGTGGAACAATTCGAGTAATTCATGTTTCAGATAGTTTGATAAGTGGAATGCTGATAGTGTGAGTTCAAAATAAAGTTCCAATGTACTTCACAAATATTTTTATTCAAATTCAGTCGAACTTCAGATACAATTTTGTCCTTCCAACGCAGCGATTGAGGAAAATATGTGTTGAGTCTCGGATACTTTCACGGTGTTTTTTCACTTAACCAAACATACATTAATTAAAAGTATGTCTTATATTTTTAAAGGTTTTCTTTTAAACTTTTGAAAAAGTCCCTGTTAGGTAATAGTTTTCAAAAATTGTTTACGTTAAAAAGCATTGAAATTCGAACTATTTTTTCAAAAACTTGTATTCATTATAGATTTATGTGCTGAAGCACTTAAGAAAGCCAATTGAATGTTGGGATATATTAGAAAAAGTATCACTTTTAAAATCTAAGGAGATTATTTTGCCATTGTATAGGGGATTGTTAAGGCTGCTCATCACCCCCATTCCCCGTCCTCCTTCGGTCGGGCTTACTAATGGTAAGTCTATGGGAGAAAAATGGTTTTTAGTTCAAAAAAAGCAAAGAAATTATAAGAATATTTTGATGCGTTTTATTTTAATTCATAAAACTCCAATAAAGTTGTGCTTTTAGTGGTTATTTTTTTTTAAACGTTATTTACTTTTTTTTAATCTAAATTTTTTCTATTAAAAAAGTAAATAACGTTTTTAAAAAAATAACCTCTAAAAGCACAACATTATTGGAGTTTTATGAACTAAAAAGAAACGCATCAAAACATTCCTATAATTTCCCTGCTTTTTTGGAATAAAAACCATTTTTCTCCCATAGACTTACCATAATCAAGCCCGATCGAAGGAGGACAGGGAATGGAAGTGATGAGCAGCCTTAAGACACATATGTGGAATATGCTGTTAAGTTTTGTTCTCCTTTCCTCAGAAAAGATGTAGAGTTGCTTGAAAAAGTTCAGCAAAGAGCTACAAAAATGATTAAGGGTTTATCGGGTATCGATTATGATAATAGATTAAGATCTTTAAACATGTATTCATTGGGAAATAGGATAACAAGGGGTGATTTAATTCAGTTATTCAAGTTCATAAACAATTTTTTGTACTTGTTAAAAATTGAAGTTGTTAACAATTAAGAAAAATTTATTTTGAAAACATTTGTAAAATCGTCAAATTTAAAAGGAACAAGAAAAAGCAGTAAGCTGCAGAAAAAAAGCACCATTTGTGAGATTTGAGAAGAACTTTTTTTTCTAATTTAATGAAAAGTGTTTTTCGCAACTTACTGCATTATTATTTTTTAAGTATTTTTTTTTCTCTTTATTTCGGCCATTTCTACCAATGACAATTGTTGAAACGCACAAATGGTAAAAATTGCGAACTATTCCTTTTTTCATAGGACTTTTAATACCTCTCAATAACTAAAGACCTGTTTTAATAATCCTGAAAATAATTCATTCTACGACAAAGTACCACTCTCATAATTCAATTTAAAAAAGAGACTTCCCTTTTTGGAAACGCGTACTTGCAATTCGCCAAACTATATGGAGATCAGTATTTAACTTAAAATAAGCAATACTCTATTATCTAATTATTATTAATACATTAGATTTACTCGATATGAAACATGAGCGTTGCCTACTCATTAAATGATTAATTTTCAGACCAATGAATATGTGCTAGTACGTAATTTACGGCTGGGTTGGTTTGAACTAATTCCCATTAAAATTTCATGTCAGTTAGGCAAGGGAACATTTGCTGTAGTTTTGTCAGTTATGATTCTACTAACTGCTTTACTATATTAGTTACAATAAGGAAGGAATAGGCTATTATGGACATAATAGAGCTCAAATAATAATAGAAGCTCGCAGGCCAGCAGTCTGTACGCTGTAACGGGTGCGGGTTCGATTACCGCCTTCGCCCTGGGTGTACTTCCTTTCTTTGTGACAGTAAAACTCATTATGTGTCTGTCTTATTTGACGAAGGCTTATAAGCGGGTCTCTGATCAAGCACACAAGCCGGAATATAAATATTATCCCTAGTAGAAGCGGCAAAACCCATTGAAACCTCGTGGAAAAGGGTTACAAAATTTTACATTTTCCAAGTTTTATAGCTGATATATATATATTATTCAAAAATAAAATAATCAGTTAAACTTCAAATATTAATATCTAAAATCGATAGAATATAGCAATTACATTTTTATGTTTTTTTTTTTGTTTAAAATTTTCTTTTTATTCGATTTTTATAAATAGCTAATGTTTCAATTTGTTCATAGCATGCATTTTTATGGTTTTAATAGACAAGATGTATACATACTGTTTGGAATTTTTTTTAAGGTAATGAAAGTTATTAGGCTGCAATCCTATGACTTATGACTTTCTTGGTGGGGGGCAAGAGCGCCAAGCACTGCGACTATAAGTCTATTGTACTAAGCCCCAGAAATGACACAAGCACAAGAGACACACAAAGAAAGAGACGACACAAACACATAGACAAATAACAACATTTATTGACAGTCACAAACATCCATGCCTCACCGGGATTCGAACCCGGCCTCAGCAGCTCCAAAGGCTAGAATCCTAACGAGTGTGCCACCGAGGAGGCAGGCTGCAATCCTAAATCAACAAAAGTTTTCACAAGATCCATTTTTGTGTAAAGTAATTTATATACAGGTTAGGTACGGTTTGAATTATCGTCGCACTAGAGCTACTGGCGACGGGCGTTGTATTTTAGAACCACAGTCAAATGACGAGCCGACACCTGAACAGGCACCCAACGTAACTGATAAGGGCGACATCGTACGCAGCGTTAGGACTTTGAAGGATATTTAACGTGCACTCCTTACACGGGGTATTATTCGTCTGACATTTTTGGCTGCACGGGCCGTTTATAGGTTGGCAGTTATTTTGGCGATGCCATTACCCGAACCTGGGACCTTTCGCATGCTAGGCGAGTGTTTAACCGACTGGGCTCTCCAGCGCCAATTTATATACAGGAGTCGCGTGGGTATTTCCTTAAAAGGCCTCAAACAGTTATGATATAGCTACCTGTCCCTGAAAAAAATCTTACCTGTCCCTGAATAAACATTCTTCTCCAACAAAACTTGAAACAAATCATAATACTTGATCGTATGTCAATATAAATGATATGAACATACAGTGGTGGCCAAAAGTGTGGACACTTTTTTAAAGTTTCATGTGTTTCAACTGTTACCTGTGTTCCTGCATCTATTAAATTTCGCATTAATACAAACATTTAAATATTAAGTTGAAGGTAATTTAATGTAGAATTTCAGTAAAGAAACATAATTAAAGTATCTGTATTACAAATAAAGTTATGATCATTTTAGTTGAACAAACAAGAACAATCAACGGATTCTCTTATGCTGAAATTGCAATACAAGTTGGTGGTTCAATGACTTGCAAAACTATCACAGATCATACCATTAGTTGCATAACTTATTCGTAATACAGATATTGTAATACTGTACTTATTTTTAATTCTACATGAAATTACTTCGATGATGATGATGTTGGGTCCATGGATATTGATTATATGGGACCAAAGGTCTCATAGACGGCTACAGCGATCTGCACACAGTGGTCCTCATAAAGATTAAATTGCTTTTAATTTGATTTACAATTGTATAATTTGATATACAATTAATATATTCTGTAATCACACAAAGTTGAAAAACATGAAACTTTCAAAAAGTGTCCACACTTTTGGCCACCACTGTATGGTGGAACATATTTGCATAATCTACTAGTCGAAAATGGTGCCATTGTATTGTACTTATCAAAAGTGTATTTGCTTTTAATAAAGTCATTAGATATCAAGTTAACGTGAGCAAGCAGAGCCGTGATAAGTTTGGTAGTATAGGAGCCAGTGTGCGCCAAGATCAATATTCTGATAAAGATGAAGAGGATTAACATCGACCAAGAGAGCTCTAAATTGACACCAAATTGTCTCGAGTGGTGAAAGAAAGCATACACTAAAACTACTAGTTGTCGTGATTCTGTACGTGCTAGTCTATATTTATTACCTTAGGTCTTTATTTTTATGAAACCAAAGCACCCAATAAATTTTAACTTGACAAAAACAATAACCCTCTTCATGAAATATCGATTAACTTTAGAAATAGATCTAATTGACAAATAAGCAATAGGTACAGCTGCGGAAATAAAAAAAGTACCACTAGTCACTAGTGATTATTTCTGCCGTTAGTCACCCTATAGAATCGGACTTTTTTGAAATTGTAAACAATTAACATTCTGAGTTAATTGCATGACACAAATTTTGCATAAGGGGTTATCTTCATATTAAAAATGTTACTAACTTTAAAATTTCCAATAGTAACACCCCTTTTTGAGTCCATATTTCAAATCTATGACCTATGTCAATACGAAATGCAAAATTTTGTTAGTTTTTAAGCATTATTAGGGGAGTTAGAGACGTGCAAAGTTTAGGTTCCATAATGTTAAATGAGTTGCACATAAAAAACTTTCCCAATCAATAAATAATTAAGATAATGAAACGAATTTTTTACTGAAGAGAAATTGTAATAGCCCAAACAAAATGCATTCAATATTGGGGTATTTAAAACAATTTATATATTTTTTAATAATTATTATATTAAATTTTTTAAAAAATATGAATAGAAACCCCTTGATATTTTTACAGAAATAAATTCAAGACAGGAAGTTAAAGCGAAATCCTAATTTTTAAAAAAATTTATTCATAATTTGCTGAGTAAATCCCAAAATAATTTTTAATTACCCTTTAGGGGACTGTGTATAAGATTACATGTGTAATTGATACATAAAGACGGCCTTGCATGAATGCTTGCTGGTCATTTAGAGATGGTCCCCAAAAGATCCGCAAGTGATTCGATTGAATAACTCATCTAATATTCATTCAAATGTAACAAAAACTTAGATTTAAGGGATTTCGAGAGTGCTTAACATTTCTAAGTTATTAAAATTGGGTGTTGCTATTGGAAATTTCAAAGTTCGTAACATTTTTAATATGAAGACGGCCCTTACACAAATTTTGTGTCATGCAATTAACTGAGAACGTTAATTGTTCACAATCTCAAAAAGGTCCGATTCTATTGGGTGACTAATGGCTGAAATAATCACTAGTGGTACTTTTTTTATTTCCGCAGCTGTACCTTCCCTCTAAGTGCAACAATAAGCACTACATGATAGTTAAAAGCAGAATGAAGCCAATTTTGTTGACAGACCTAGCCAGATAAATCTTCACAAATGGGCCATTATCTGTTAGTCGAAAACCCAATGACCTTTTATTTCCTACAATTAAGTTAAACTTTCGTAGTTACTTACGAGAAGATATTTTCAACGGAAGTTTAACTGGTACCAGTTAAACTGGTAACCATTAACCATCTATTGCATGAATTATTTTCATCCCGAAAAAATATATGTATTTTTAATACTCATACATTATGGAAAAAATACTGAAAAAAATGTAACTGCATTAGAATTTAAATAATTTCAATTTTTTAATTTTTTCCATACGACAAAAACAAACTACAAAATTCCAATTTTGATAATGATGACTAGAACACTAATAAATATATTTCAAAGTAACCCTCTTTAACTATAACTAATTTTTCAAAACAATTTATTTGTATTTGGTACTAATATTATTATACTTTTAATACTGCCAAAAGCGTAATTCCACAATAGTTAATAACCTCACTCTTTTTATTTTCAATACACTTTTGCTACTGTCATCTATGAGGATTATTAGTAACTAAAACTTCAAAATGGAATGTAATAGATGAAATTAAACACAAATTTGTCGAGAGAGAGCTCTATTTTAATAGAATAAAGTGGATTATGTTACTTGTTGCCAAACGGCAACAGTATGCATTAAAGGGTTAACTGCAACAACCATTGCATGAGTTAATTCCAAAGTACCCTGAAAGCAAAAAAAATATTATAAATGTTGTTTTTGGTGTTTTCCTGAGTGGCAAGTACTACAGGATACAGTTGTCGAAATCTTGTAGATAGCTGGCTTTAAGTAACAGTGTCTTTCAGGGATTTTAAGTGACAGTGACAGTGATTTATTTTCTTTTTTTTTTTTAAAGAAAAGCATTATTTTAATAAATGTTACAAAAACAAATTAAATTCTCGTTTATTCGGAATAAGCTATATTTTAGCTCTTTTAGACATTAAATAACATTAAAAGGAAACGTTTCTAATATCCACAAATAATTGATTTATATTTCCTCGAGAAAATTGAAGTTATTCATTCTAAATAATGCTAATAAAATAAAAATCAGACCAACATATAAATGCAGTGATTTGGTTAATTTTCTTATTTTCAAACTCATTACTCTCTTTTAGTTTTTATTTGTCCCTAATAGGATATTTTAATAGCAATGATTTGAAGTTATCGTTTAAACGTAGGACCCTTTACTTCATATTACATTTTTATTTACTTTAAGTTTTTTCAATTACATTTTTATTTACTAAATTCAGTATACAAACACAGTGTTTGGATTGTGTGCTATTAACCCTCTAATGCATAGTATTGCCGTTTGGCAACAAGTATCATAATCCGCTTTATTCTATTAAAGTAGAGCTCCCTCTCGACAAATCTGTGTTTTTTCATCTATTACATTCCCTTTTGAAGTTTTAGTTACTAACAATCCTTATAGATGACAGTATTAAAATTGTATTCAAAATCAAACAATGAAGTTATTAACTGTTGTGAAATTACGTTTTTGGCAGTATTCAAAGTCTATTAATATTAGTACTAAATACAAATAAATAGTTTTGAAAAATTAATTATAGTTAAAAAGGGTTATTTTGAATTATAATTAGTCGTTTTCCAGTCATTTTTATCAAAACTGGAATTTTGTAGCTGGTTTTTGTCATATGGAAATTTTTTTAAAAATTGAAATTATTTAAATTCTAATTCAGTTAAATTTTTTCATTTTTCCCAAAATGTATGAGTATTAAAGATACAATATATATATTTTTTGGGATGAAAATAAAAATTCATGCATTAGAGGGTTAATTATTAGCAAATTTTTAATCTATGAATTCATCATTTTTGTTTTGAGCTATCAAAACTATGTTAAAAATATAACATTAAAAAATATATAATATAATATAATATAATATAATATAACATACACATAGTACATACATTTTCTCTGCAAATCATATTAAAAAAAACCTTTTTTTCATTTGAATTTCAACAAACATTAGGGAAAAATAGTTTCACAAAAATGCTACCCTTTCCAAAATTCATTCGGCAATTTTCTTCAAATAAAAGTCGAAGTAAATTGCTTTCCTAAAGTAAGCTTCAAACGATAACTCCCCACGACAGTCATGTACTCAAACAAATGACTTAATATAAGAAACGAAAAGTGTTCATATATAACCGAAATAAACAACTTTAGTGCCCGCAATAACTTCAAGAAATGAAGTGAAAAATTTCAGAAGTAATATTCTTTTTCTGAATTCGGATTCCTTTTTTGCTGATGTCTCCAAAAAATGTCCTTTTTTAGGAGTTCGAATATGGAGAACTCATCGAAAGGCTAGAGAAAAGTGGCGCACCTGATAAATATGGCTTTTTGTGTAAAACTGACTGTAATATTAAAATTTGTAAGATCTATTGATTGGGAAAGTTCGTAAATACATAGGTACAATAGGACAGCGTGTGTCTGTACAAATGTATTTTTCATCATTAAAAAAAAATCTCAAACATTTTAATGCAATCATTAAATTTGTTAAGTTATTTTTCTCGAATTTCATTCTATTTAACTTACCACTTACCAAATTAGTAACTAACAATTTACTGTTTGAATCCAAGTGGATAAGAACGTTAAAACTAAAAGTTGAATTGGGACCGATTGAATATTTTACTGCTCTAATCATTCGGAAATCATTTTGCCTGACTTTTTCGAAAGATAGTTCTTACAATATTTATATTTTAATGCAAAATAAACATATTATTAAAATATTTTCCTTATTAAAACAGTACTAAAAAACTTTTTTTAATATTCAAATTTCATTTTTCCAAAAGCGAACAAATGCAAAATAACAATAAAAAAATTGATGGTATGCATAACATTGAAAAACTAGGGGTGTGTATCACTACATGACTTTCAGTTAGCACTCAAAAAAATAATATTCTCATATTAAGAAGTAATAATAAAAGGGATTTCAATAATATATTAAAATAAAAATTTCTATGGTAACTACCCCTACAATTTTCTATTCACCTTATAATGACGCCTGAGAGGTACTAAGAACTGGTGTATCGAATGTCCTTAGCTCCTACACCAAAACCTACCTTAAGTTTGCAGTATACAAATGTTCTACGAGAAAAAGGGTAAATAGTTCTCATTTTTGAGTGCGAGAATCGAATACAAAAAAGTATTTCGCATTCAATAAACAAATTTATTTGTTATTTCAAGACATAAATTTATTATTTTTATTAGTTTAGCTTCAGTTAGAGTGTTAATATAATTTTTTTTATCCTTCGATTTTGACGTAACAGTGCGCACGAATATCCGGGTCGAAAGAGCAGCCAATAGGAGCATGCGAAATTTCGGCGCCAGCAGCGTTATTTACGAAGATTCGTCCGCCTAGTACATTTCTCTGCTGCAAACTAAAGCTCGGTTTTGGTGCAGTTCGAGCGTTAGAGGCCCGGATGACCGAGGGGTTTGGATCATTACGCTAACAATCTGCGCGCTGTAACGGGTGCGAGTTCGATTTTCGCCTTCCTTTCTCTGTGACAGTAAAAATTCTTTCTGTGCCTGTCTTACTTGACGAAGGCTTATACAAGCAGGTGTCTGATCTAGCACACTAGCCGCAATATATATGTACGCTACCCTGCACCCCGCCGCCCCGGTGGCTCAATCGTTAGCATGCTGACCTTTAGAACTGCTGGGGTTGGGTTCGAATCCCGGTCAGGCATGGTGTTTGTGACCGTCAATAAATGTTGTTATTTGTCTATGTGTTTGTGTCATCCTTCTTTGTGTGTCTCTTGTGACTGTCTCTTCTGGCGAGCTGGGTAATGGTCTATAAAGACTACACTCCCCCTTCTAGAGGGCGCAATGACTGTCATTTGTCATACCCTGCACCCCTGTAGTTCGAGCAGTAGATTGTTTTCACGCAGGCAGACTAAAACAATTTTCAAAATTACAGAAGAAAGAATGTCCAAAATCCACTTTTTTCATAGTCAGCACATTCCAAAACGTAAATATACGCAAAATATGCATTTTGGAATGCTGATCCCATCGCACTGCTGCCAATACCTTAATTTCATATCTGGTAAAATAAAGTATAAACCATTCTTTTCTAATTTTATAGATATGCCTTTATTGTTCCGAACTACAATACTATAAAAATTAGTTTTTAATTATATTAGATTTGTATGAGTTATTTATTTATAAATATACGATCGATAAATATACGATTTATTTATATATATACGATCTTGTTTATTAATTTAAATAATCATTTTGAAAATTTTATTTCATTTTTATGAAAGTAACAGTGTTTCGAGGAGCCTAAACACTTTTCAGTGGGATAAGAGATCTAAAATCTCCATGTCTATAAACCCCTGTTTTAGAATCAGCACCTTCCAAAACTTCCAGAAATCACAAAATCTTCATTTCTGACTTTCGACCCTATCGCAATACATTCATTACTTACTTATTACTTAGATTTACTTATTACATTATTTACTTTACTTACTATTATTACTTAAACTACTTATTACATTATATTTCATACTAGAAAGGTAAAAAAAAATACGAATAAAATTGCCATTGATTATTTTAGTTTTTGTAAAATATATGTTTAGTTAAACCATAGAAATGTGAATAGTTTCTTTAATATTTTTTTAGAGAAAAAATCCTTTTAATGTTGCTTGTGGTCTTTTCGTTAGAAACAAAATGTAGACTTTGAATTTAAGATTTCTCTCATAATTTTAAAGAACACCAACCTTAATATAATAAAGATCCAAGACAAATAGTTCGGCAAAGGAGAAAATTGGGTTATGTTTTGAGATCTAAGAAAAATGAAATCTAGAATTGGGAAACACAATTTTGCGTATCTTAATCCTGTTTCAATGTGGGGTTTAGAGATAGTCTTATTTATCCACTTACGAAAATTCTTTCCTGCTTTAAAAAAAATAAAGGTTTGAGAAAGTTAAACTTCAAGTATTTATTTAACTAACTGATTTTTCTGCATTTATATGAGATGTTATTCTCTTAAAGTAACAATGAAACTGTGGGAGAATCGTGGTTAGGATATTGATCTAGGGATCGGAAGGTCCCGCGATCGAGTCCCGGTACCACTGAAGACCCACCGAGTATATGCGGAGTACGTGCTCGTTAAATTTGTTGGGTCCGAAAGTCCTGTGGGCGGTCATTGCGCTGTTTCCCAAGGGTACATGTCTCATGAGACTATTTCTCTCCCTTTCAGGGACATGTCTAAATTGTGGAGGAGGCGCGTGATAGATGGCAGTATCTATCACGTATGTGTGTGTGTGTGTTGTGACTGTCTTACTTGACGAAGGTTTATAAGCGGGTCTCTGACCAAGCACACAAACATGAAAATATATGTCTAACCAACCAAAGTTACAATAAAATACTAATCAATAATCAGCCCAGATAATTTTACTAATGTTCTAAATATTTTGTGACGTAAATAAATATTTAAATAATCACACTGCAAATGTGCATAAACTAAATTCACACAACACTCACAATTACCGAAAAAACTTTTAAGGCGGTAAGAAAATATGAATTTAAAGGATTACACTCTTAATACAACTACGTAATATACTAAAGCCTTTATCCACACATAATTAAAAATATAAATCGTGTGTACAGCAACTGAAAATAAAATAAGCTAAATAAACTAAAAATAATGTGTTCTTCAATTGGAAAAAAAGACATATGAATTTAAAGTTAACAGTTCTAATATTACTCTTGCACTTAACAATTTCTTTTGTCACATAATTAAAGATTTTAATTATTCGGGTCCGGGCATCGGCAAGATAACTGCCGACCTATAAACGGCCAAATGTCCGACGAATAATTCCCCGTGCAGCGGAAGTGCAGGTTAAATATGCGTCAAAGTCTCAATGCTGCGTACGATTTCGCCCTTAATGGTTGCGTTGGATGCCTACTCTGGTGTTGGTCCGTCACTTGTGGTTTTAAAATACGACGCCCGTCACCAATAGCCCTCGTGTAGCTCTAGTGCGACAATATTTCAAATAATTCAATCTCAACTAATGCCAAAGATTTAAACCAACCACGCACTGTTTTTAAAATCATGGTTATAAGATTATTTTACACCATAGTTCTACCGATCGTTCCCATACAAAATATCTTTCCTATATAAAAATATCACAATCTTTGAGCCCTGCATTCTTTTGTAAAAAGCTTATCTCGCCATAGATAATATAAATAATGGATACATTTTCGAAAAGTGTAAAATAGATATTCTCGACTAATATTATAATTTCAACTTACCTCAGCTTTATTAATCAGGCTTAGAGCGCTTGGATTAAGATGCTTATCCGAAGTATATGCTGGAGCATTATTCCATTAATATAGAAAAGGCAGTGTATCTTCAGGTACAGGAACAAAGGAGGCAACATTCGTGTTTAAATTTATGAAGGATTATCTGAGAATTATCCAATTCATAAAATAAGTAGGATTAACTTTGTACTAGATTGATGGGGATTATTTGCGATGCTTGTGGTTGAAGTTTATCGCTAAGAAAATATGTGGGAATAGTGTATCGTTAGGTACGTTTTACACGTGCCGGTTCAGGTACTAATTTTAGCCGCACTTACGATTCCGGATAATGGCAGTGGCAATATTAAATCTTTTCGATTTTTCGGAAATGAAAACCGTACTTATGGCTCTATTATATCGCTTTTTTTAAAATTAATTCGAACATTTTTTGCACAATTATTTGTTTAAAAATTAACAAATATATTCGAACTAATTTGAGAAAGTAGAATTATACAGCCAATCTAATATTATCTGATTTTGCTTATACCCGTTAAACCGGAATCTACTATTCAAATCCAAGTGAATTAGAAAGCAAAAACCCCAAGTTGAATTGGAGCCTACTGAATTTTGTACCACTTTAAACATTCTCCAATCTCTCTGTCTGACTTTTTCGAAAAAAAAAACACTTTTTTTTTTAATTTTTTAATACAACAGAAAAAAAAAACGTAATTGAAGAACTTTTTAACCGTCCTTTGAAATCCAATAATTCTTTGCGACAGTTTCACTAAATATATTTTTCAAACCTTTATCGGGTTCTTTGAAGTAGCGTTCTTGAAAGTAAAATAAACCGTTTGGATCCTGTTGCACTTCTGGTGAAAGTAATTTTTAAAATGAAAGGCCTCTAAGGGTCTCCAAACCGAAAACTTCCCCCTATGTTAATCTAAAGGGAAAAACAATTTTATAAGCTATATTACTCCAGATGAATGGAATACTTTTAAAAACAGTTTTTTATATGATATGTGATTACAGGACTATCTATTACTACTTTGAAGAAATGAATATTTTCTGTCAAATTATTTATTGAAAATAAATTGAGGTGGTATCAATTTGGTATCAGAAGCCCTACTCAGTAAAAAAAAAACATTGTTTTTAACAGTTAAAAACTGTCGACTTTGACACCAGTTACTTACTGTTTTTTTACAGTTTAAAACTGTATTATTTTTGTAGGAATACTGTAATTTCAACAGGGAGAAACTGTTAATTTAGCAGGGAAAAACTGTTAATTTAAAAGTTTCTCCCTGCTAATATAAAATACCCAATACAAGCCCTCGTGACTGAGTAAATACTTTGTCACAGACGGTTCAGTATTGCACACGAGGTTAATGGAAAAGGTATGGACCGGACCCGGCCTTGATCCAGGAACCTCTTGTGTGCGAGCCCAATACTGAACCGTCTGCGACAAAGTAATTACTTGGTCACGAGGGCCAGTATTATATATTTCTGCTTAACGGCGATGATCTTAATCACGCTACTCTTTGCACGTCTAATTTAACAGTTTATCTTTGTTTAAATAACAGTTGGTTTTAAAATACGACGCCCGTCACCAATAGCCCTCGTGTAGCTCTAGTGCGACAATATTTCAAATAATTCAATCTCAACTAATGCCAAAGATTTAAACCAACCACGCACTGTTTTTAAAATCATGGTTATAAGATTATTTTACACCATAGTTCTACCGATCGTTCCCATACAAAATATCTTTCCTATATAAAAATATCACAATCTTTGAGCCCTGCATTCTTTTGTAAAAAGCTTATCTCGCCATAGATAATATAAATAATGGATACATTTTCGAAAAGTGTAAAATAGATATTCTCGACTAATATTATAATTTCAACTTACCTCAGCTTTATTAATCAGGCTTAGAGCGCTTGGATTAAGATGCTTATCCGAAGTATATGCTGGAGCATTATTCCATTAATATAGAAAAGGCAGTGTATCTTCAGGTACAGGAACAAAGGAGGCAACATTCGTGTTTAAATTTATGAAGGATTATCTGAGAATTATCCAATTCATAAAATAAGTAGGATTAACTTTGTACTAGATTGATGGGGATTATTTGCGATGCTTGTGGTTGAAGTTTATCGCTAAGAAAATATGTGGGAATAGTGTATCGTTAGGTACGTTTTACACGTGCCGGTTCAGGTACTAATTTTAGCCGCACTTACGATTCCGGATAATGGCAGTGGCAATATTAAATCTTTTCGATTTTTCGGAAATGAAAACCGTACTTATGGCTCTATTATATCGCTTTTTTTAAAATTAATTCGAACATTTTTTGCACAATTATTTGTTTAAAAATTAACAAATATATTCGAACTAATTTGAGAAAGTCGAATTATACAGCCAATCTAATATTATCTGATTTTGCTTATACCCGTTAAACCGGAATCTACTATTCAAATCCAAGTGAATTAGAAAGCAAAAACCCCAAGTTGAATTGGAGCCTACTGAATTTTGTACCACTTTAAACATTCTCCAATCTCTCTGTCTGACATTTTCGAAAAAAAAAAAACACTTTTTTTTTTAATTTTTTAATACAACAGAAAAAAAAAACGTAATTGAAGAACTTTTTAACCGTCCTTTGAAATCCAATAATTCTTTGCGACAGTTTCACTAAATATATTTTTCAAACCTTTATCGGGTTCTTTGAAGTAGCGTTCTTGAAAGTAAAATAAACCGTTTGGATCCTGTTGCACTTCTGGTGAAAGTAATTTTTAAAATGAAAGGCCTCTAAGGGTCTCCAAACCGAAAACTTCCCCCTATGTTAATCTAAAGGGAAAAACAATTTTATAAGCTATATTACTCCAGATGAATGGAATACTTTTAAAAACAGTTTTTTATATGATATGTGATTACAGGACTATATATTACTACTTTGAAGAAATGAATATTTTCTGTCAAATTATTTATTGAAAATAAATTGAGGTGGTATCAATTTGGTATCAGAAGCCCTACTCAGTAAAAAAAAAACGTTGTTTTTAACAGTTAAAAACTATCGACTTTGACGCCAGTTACTTACTGTTTTTTTACAGTTCAAAACTGTATTATTTTTGTAGGAATACTGTAATTTCAACAGGGAGAAACTGTTAATTTAGCAGGGAAAAACTGTTAATTTAAAAGTTTCTCCCTGCTAATATAAAATACCCAATACAAGCCCTCGTGACTGAGTAAATACTTTGTCACAGACGGTTCAGTATTGCACACGAGGTTAATGGAAAAGGTATGGACCGGACCCGGCCTAGATCCAGGAACCTCTTGTGTGCGAGCCCAATACTGAACCGTCTGCGACAAAGTAATTACTTGGTCACGAGGGCCAGTATTATATATTTCTGCTTAACGGCGATGATCTTAATCACGCTACTCTTTGCACGTCTAATTTAACAGTTTATCTTTGTTTAAATAACAGTTGGTTTTAAAATACGACGCCCGTCACCAATAGCCCTCGTGTAGCTCTAGTGCGACAATATTTCAAATAATTCAATCTCAACTAATGCCAAAGATTTAAACCAACCACGCACTGTTTTTAAAATCATGGTTATAAGATTATTTTACACCATAGTTCTACCGATCGTTCCCATACAAAATATCTTTCCTATATAAAAATATCACAATCTTTGAGCCCTGCATTCTTTTGTAAAAAGCTTATCTCGCCATAGATAATATAAATAATGGATACATTTTCGAAAAGTGTAAAATAGATATTCTCGACTAATATTATAATTTCAACTTACCTCAGCTTTATTAATCAGGCTTAGAGCGCTTGGATTAAGATGCTTATCCGAAGTATATGCTGGAGCATTATTCCATTAATATAGAAAAGGCAGTGTATCTTCAGGTACAGGAACAAAGGAGGCAACATTCGTGTTTAAATTTATGAAGGATTATCTGAGAATTATCCAATTCATAAAATAAGTAGGATTAACTTTGTACTAGATTGATGGGGATTATTTGCGATGCTTGTGGTTGAAGTTTATCGCTAAGAAAATATGTGGGAATAGTGTATCGTTAGGTACGTTTTACACGTGCCGGTTCAGGTACTAATTTTAGCCGCACTTACGATTCCGGATAATGGCAGTGGCAATATTAAATCTTTTCGATTTTTCGGAAATGAAAACCGTACTTATGGCTCTATTATATCGCTTTTTTTAAAATTAATTCGAACATTTTTTGCACAATTATTTGTTTAAAAATTAACAAATATATTCGAACTAATTTGAGAAAGTAGAATTATACAGCCAATCTAATATTATCTGATTTTGCTTATACCCGTTAAACCGGAATCTACTATTCAAATCCAAGTGAATTAGAAAGCAAAAACCACAAGTTGAATTGGAGCCTACTGAATTTTGTACCACTTTAAACATTCTCCAATCTCTCTGTCTGACTTTTTCGAAAAAAAAAAAAAACACTTTTTAATTTTTTAATACAACAGGAAAAAAAAACGTAATTGAAGAACTTTTTAACCGTCCTTTGAAATCCAATAATTCTTTGCGACAGTTTCACTAAATATATTTTTCAAACCTTTATCGGGTTCTTTGAAGTAGCGTTCTTGAAAGTAAAATAAACCGTTTGGATCCTGTTGCACTTCTGGTGAAAGTAATTTTTAAAATGAAAGGCCTCTAAGGGTCTCCAAACCGAAAACTTCCCCCTATGTTAATCTAAAGGGAAAAACAATTTTATAAGCTATATTACTCCAGATGAATGGAATACTTTTAAAAACAGTTTTTTATATTATATGTGATTACAGGACTATATATTACTACTTTGAAGAAATGAATATTTTCTGTCAAATTATTTATTGAAAATAAATTGAGGTGGTATCAATTTGGTATCAGAAGCCCTACTCAGTAAAAAAAAAAAACGTTGTTTTTAACAGTTAAAAACTGTCGACTTTGACGCCAGTTACTTACTGTTTTTTTACAGTTTAAAACTGTATTATTTTTGTAGGAATACTGTAATTTCAACAGGGAGAAACTGTTAATTTAGCAGGGAAAAACTGTTAATTTAAAAGTTTCTCCCTGCTAATATAAAATACCCAATACAAGCCCTCGTGACTGAGTAAATACTTTGTCACAGACGGTTCAGTATTGCACACGAGGTTAATGGAAAAGGTATGGACCGGACCCGGCCTTGATCCAGGAACCTCTTGTGTGCGAGCCCAATACTGAACCGTCTGCGACAAAGTAATTACTTGGTCACGAGGGCCAGTATTATATATTTCTGCTTAACGGCGATGATCTTAATCACGCTACTCTTTGCACGTCTAATTTAACAGTTTATCTTTGTTTAAATAACAGTTGGTTTTAAAATACGACGCCCGTCACCAATAGCCCTCGTGTAGCTCTAGTGCGACAATATTTCAAATAATTCAATCTCAACTAATGCCAAAGATTTAAACCAACCACGCACTGTTTTTTAAATCATGGTTATAAGATTATTTTACACCATAGTTCTACCGATCGTTCCCATACAAAATATCTTTCCTATATAAAAATATCACAATCTTTGAGCCCTGCATTCTTTTGTAAAAAGCTTATCTCGCCATAGATAATATAAATAATGGATACATTTTCGAAAAGTGTAAAATAGATATTCTCGACTAATATTATAATTTCAACTTACCTCAGCTTTATTAATCAGGCTTAGAGCGCTTGGATTAAGATGCTTATCCGAAGTATATGCTGGAGCATTATTCCATTAATATAGAAAAGGCAGTGTATCTTCAGGTACAGGAACAAAGGAGGCAACATTCGTGTTTAAATTTATGAAGGATTATCTGAGAATTATCCAATTCATAAAATAAGTAGGATTAACTTTGTACTAGATTGATGGGGATTATTTGCGATGCTTGTGGTTGAAGTTTATCGCTAAGAAAATATGTGGGAATAGTGTATCGTTAGGTACGTTTTACACGTGCCGGTTCAGGTACTAATTTTAGCCGCACTTACGATTCCGGATAATGGCAGTGGCAATATTAAATCTTTTCGATTTTTCGGAAATGAAAACCGTACTTATGGCTCTATTATATCGCTTTTTTTAAAATTAATTCGAACATTTTTTGCACAATTATTTGTTTAAAAATTAACAAATATATTCGAACTAATTTGAGAAAGTAGAATTATACAGCCAATCTAATATTATCTGATTTTGCTTATACCCGTTAAACCGGAATCTACTATTCAAATCCAAGTGAATTAGAAAGCAAAAACCACAAGTTGAATTGGAGCCTACTGAATTTTGTACCACTTTAAACATTCTCCAATCTCTCTGTCTGACTTTTTCGAAAAAAAAAAAACACTTTTTAATTTTTTAATACAACAGGAAAAAAAAACGTAATTGAAGAACTTTTTAACCGTCCTTTGAAATCCAATAATTCTTTGCGACAGTTTCACTAAATATATTTTTCAAACCTTTATCGGGTTCTTTGAAGTAGCGTTCTTGAAAGTAAAATAAACCGTTTGGATCCTGTTGCACTTCTGGTGAAAGTAATTTTTAAAATGAAAGGCCTCTAAGGGTCTCCAAACCGAAAACTTCCCCCTATGTTAATCTAAAGGGAAAAACAATTTTATAAGCTATATTACTCCAGATGAATGGAATACTTTTAAAAACAGTTTTTTATATTATATGTGATTACAGGACTATATATTACTACTTTGAAGAAATGAATATTTTCTGTCAAATTATTTATTGAAAATAAATTGAGGTGGTATCAATTTGGTATCAGAAGCCCTACTCAGTAAAAAAAAAACGTTGTTTTTAACAGTTAAAAACTGTCGACTTTGACGCCAGTTACTTACTGTTTTTTTACAGTTTAAAACTGTATTATTTTTGTAGGAATACTGTAATTTCAACAGGGAGAAACTGTTAATTTAGCAGGGAAAAACTGTTAATTTAAAAGTTTCTCCCTGCTAATATAAAATACCCAATACAAGCCCTCGTGACTGAGTAAATACTTTGTCACAGACGGTTCAGTATTGCACACGAGGTTAATGGAAAAGGTATGGACCGGACCCGGCCTTGATCCAGGAACCTCTTGTGTGCGAGCCCAATACTGAACCGTCTGCGACAAAGTAATTACTTGGTCACGAGGGCCAGTATTATATATTTCTGCTTAACGGCGATGATCTTAATCACGCTACTCTTTGCACGTCTAATTTAACAGTTTATCTTTGTTTAAATAACAGTTGGTTTTAAAATACGACGCCCGTCACCAATAGCCCTCGTGTAGCTCTAGTGCGACAATATTTCAAATAATTCAATCTCAACTAATGCCAAAGATTTAAACCAACCACGCACTGTTTTTTAAATCATGGTTATAAGATTATTTTACACCATAGTTCTACCGATCGTTCCCATACAAAATATCTTTCCTATATAAAAATATCACAATCTTTGAGCCCTGCATTCTTTTGTAAAAAGCTTATCTCGCCATAGATAATATAAATAATGGATACATTTTCGAAAAGTGTAAAATAGATATTCTCGACTAATATTATAATTTCAACTTACCTCAGCTTTATTAATCAGGCTTAGAGCGCTTGGATTAAGATGCTTATCCGAAGTATATGCTGGAGCATTATTCCATTAATATAGAAAAGGCAGTGTATCTTCAGGTACAGGAACAAAGGAGGCAACATTCGTGTTTAAATTTATGAAGGATTATCTGAGAATTATCCAATTCATAAAATAAGTAGGATTAACTTTGTACTAGATTGATGGGGATTATTTGCGATGCTTGTGGTTGAAGTTTATCGCTAAGAAAATATGTGGGAATAGTGTATCGTTAGGTACGTTTTACACGTGCCGGTTCAGGTACTAATTTTAGCCGCACTTACGATTCCGGATAATGGCAGTGGCAATATTAAATCTTTTCGATTTTTCGGAAATGAAAACCGTACTTATGGCTCTATTATATCGCTTTTTTTAAAATTAATTCGAACATTTTTTGCACAATTATTTGTTTAAAAATTAACAAATATATTCGAACTAATTTGAGAAAGTAGAATTATACAGCCAATCTAATATTATCTGATTTTGCTTATACCCGTTAAACCGGAATCTACTATTCAAATCCAAGTGAATTAGAAAGCAAAAACCACAAGTTGAATTGGAGCCTACTGAATTTTGTACCACTTTAAACATTCTCCAATCTCTCTGTCTGACTTTTTCGAAAAAAAAAAAAACACTTTTTAATTTTTTAATACAACAGGAAAAAAAAACGTAATTGAAGAACTTTTTAACCGTCCTTTGAAATCCAATAATTCTTTGCGACAGTTTCACTAAATATATTTTTCAAACCTTTATCGGGTTCTTTGAAGTAGCGTTCTTGAAAGTAAAATAAACCGTTTGGATCCTGTTGCACTTCTGGTGAAAGTAATTTTTAAAATGAAAGGCCTCTAAGGGTCTCCAAACCGAAAACTTCCCCCTATGTTAATCTAAAGGGAAAAACAATTTTATAAGCTATATTACTCCAGATGAATGGAATACTTTTAAAAACAGTTTTTTATATTATATGTGATTACAGGACTATATATTACTACTTTGAAGAAATGAATATTTTCTGTCAAATTATTTATTGAAAATAAATTGAGGTGGTATCAATTTGGTATCAGAAGCCCTACTCAGTAAAAAAAAAAACGTTGTTTTTAACAGTTAAAAACTGTCGACTTTGACGCCAGTTACTTACTGTTTTTTTACAGTTTAAAACTGTATTATTTTTGTAGGAATACTGTAATTTCAACAGGGAGAAACTGTTAATTTAGCAGGGAAAAACTGTTAATTTAAAAGTTTCTCCCTGCTAATATAAAATACCCAATACAAGCCCTCGTGACTGAGTAAATACTTTGTCACAGACGGTTCAGTATTGCACAAGAGGTTAATGGAAAAGGTATGGACCGGACCCGGCCTTGATCCAGGAACCTCGTGTGCAATACTGAACCGTCTGTGACAAAGTATTTACTCAGTCACGAGGGCCAGTATTATATATTTCTGCTTAACGGCGATGATCTTAATCACGCTACTCTTTGCACGTCTAATTTAACAGTTTATCTTTGTTTAAATAACAGTTGGTTTTAAAATACGACGCCCGTCACCAATAGCCCTCGTGTAGCTCTAGTGCGACAATATTTCAAATAATTCAATCTCAACTAATGCCAAAGATTTAAACCAACCACGCACTGTTTTTAAAATCATGGTTATAAGATTATTTTACACCATAGTTCTACCGATCGTTCCCATACAAAATATCTTTCCTATATAAAAATATCACAATCTTTGAGCCCTGCATTCTTTTGTAAAAAGCTTATCTCGCCATAGATAATATAAATAATGGATACATTTTCGAAAAGTGTAAAATAGATATTCTCGACTAATATTATAATTTCAACTTACCTCAGCTTTATTAATCAGGCTTAGAGCGCTTGGATTAAGATGCTTATCCGAAGTATATGCTGGAGCATTATTCCATTAATATAGAAAAGGCAGTGTATCTTCAGGTACAGGAACAAAGGAGGCAACATTCGTGTTTAAATTTATGAAGGATTATCTGAGAATTATCCAATTCATAAAATAAGTAGGATTAACTTTGTACTAGATTGATGGGGATTATTTGCGATGCTTGTGGTTGAAGTTTATCGCTAAGAAAATATGTGGGAATAGTGTATCGTTAGGTACGTTTTACACGTGCCGGTTCAGGTACTAATTTTAGCCGCACTTACGATTCCGGATAATGGCAGTTACAATATTAAATCTTTTCGATTTTTCGGAAATGAAAACCGTACTTATGGCTCTATTATATCGCTTTTTTTAAAATTAATTCGAACATTTTTTGCACAATTATTTGTTTAAAAATTAACAAATATATTCGAACTAATTTGAGAAAGTAGAATTATACAGCCAATCTAATATTATCTGATTTTGCTTATACCCGTTAAACCGGAATCTACTATTCAAATCCAAGTGAATTAGAAAGCAAAAACCACAAGTTGAATTGGAGCCTACTGAATTTTGTACCACTTTAAACATTCTCCAATCTCTCTGTCTGACTTTTTCGAAAAAAAAAAAAACACTTTTTAATTTTTTAATACAACAGGAAAAAAAAAAACGTAATTGAAGAACTTTTTAACCGTCCTTTGAAATCCAATAATTCTTTGCGACAGTTTCACTAAATATATTTTTCAAACCTTTATCGGGTTCTTTGAAGTAGCGTTCTTGAAAGTAAAATAAACCGTTTGGATCCTGTTGCACTTCTGGTGAAAGTAATTTTTAAAATGAAAGGCCTCTAAGGGTCTCCAAACCGAAAACTTCCCCCTATGTTAATCTAAAGGGAAAAACAATTTTATAAGCTATATTACTCCAGATGAATGGAATACTTTTAAAAACAGTTTTTTATATTATATGTGATTACAGGACTATATATTACTACTTTGAAGAAATGAATATTTTCTGTCAAATTATTTATTGAAAATAAATTGAGGTGGTATCAATTTGGTATCAGAAGCCCTACTCAGTAAAAAAAAAACGTTGTTTTTAACAGTTAAAAACTGTCGACTTTGACGCCAGTTACTTACTGTTTTTTTACAGTTTAAAACTGTATTATTTTTGTAGGAATACTGTAATTTCAACAGGGAGAAACTGTTAATTTAGCAGGGAAAAACTGTTAATTTAAAAGTTTCTCCCTGCTAATATAAAATACCCAATACAAGCCCTCGTGACTGAGTAAATACTTTGTCACAGACGGTTCAGTATTGCACACGAGGTTAATGGAAAAGGTATGGACCGGACCCGGCCTTGATCCAGGAACCTCTTGTGTGCGAGCCCAATACTGAACCGTCTGCGACAAAGTAATTACTTGGTCACGAGGGCCAGTATTATATATTTCTGCTTAACGGCGATGATCTTAATCACGCTACTCTTTGCACGTCTAATTTAACAGTTTATCTTTGTTTAAATAACAGTTGGTTTTAAAATACGACGCCCGTCACCAATAGCCCTCGTGTAGCTCTAGTGCGACAATATTTCAAATAATTCAATCTCAACTAATGCCAAAGATTTAAACCAACCACGCACTGTTTTTTAAATCATGGTTATAAGATTATTTTACACCATAGTTCTACCGATCGTTCCCATACAAAATATCTTTCCTATATAAAAATATCACAATCTTTGAGCCCTGCATTCTTTTGTAAAAAGCTTATCTCGCCATAGATAATATAAATAATGGATACATTTTCGAAAAGTGTAAAATAGATATTCTCGACTAATATTATAATTTCAACTTACCTCAGCTTTATTAATCAGGCTTAGAGCGCTTGGATTAAGATGCTTATCCGAAGTATATGCTGGAGCATTATTCCATTAATATAGAAAAGGCAGTGTATCTTCAGGTACAGGAACAAAGGAGGCAACATTCGTGTTTAAATTTATGAAGGATTATCTGAGAATTATCCAATTCATAAAATAAGTAGGATTAACTTTGTACTAGATTGATGGGGATTATTTGCGATGCTTGTGGTTGAAGTTTATCGCTAAGAAAATATGTGGGAATAGTGTATCGTTAGGTACGTTTTACACGTGCCGGTTCAGGTACTAATTTTAGCCGCACTTACGATTCCGGATAATGGCAGTGGCAATATTAAATCTTTTCGATTTTTCGGAAATGAAAACCGTACTTATGGCTCTATTATATCGCTTTTTTTAAAATTAATTCGAACATTTTTTGCACAATTATTTGTTTAAAAATTAACAAATATATTCGAACTAATTTGAGAAAGTAGAATTATACAGCCAATCTAATATTATCTGATTTTGCTTATACCCGTTAAACCGGAATCTACTATTCAAATCCAAGTGAATTAGAAAGCAAAAACCACAAGTTGAATTGGAGCCTACTGAATTTTGTACCACTTTAAACATTCTCCAATCTCTCTGTCTGACTTTTTCGAAAAAAAAAAAAAAACACTTTTTAATTTTTTAATACAACAGGAAAAAAAAACGTAATTGAAGAACTTTTTAACCGTCCTTTGAAATCCAATAATTCTTTGCGACAGTTTCACTAAATATATTTTTCAAACCTTTATCGGGTTCTTTGAAGTAGCGTTCTTGAAAGTAAAATAAACCGTTTGGATCCTGTTGCACTTCTGGTGAAAGTAATTTTTAAAATGAAAGGCCTCTAAGGGTCTCCAAACCGAAAACTTCCCCCTATGTTAATCTAAAGGGAAAAACAATTTTATAAGCTATATTACTCCAGATGAATGGAATACTTTTAAAAACAGTTTTTTATATTATATGTGATTACAGGACTATATATTACTACTTTGAAGAAATGAATATTTTCTGTCAAATTATTTATTGAAAATAAATTGAGGTGGTATCAATTTGGTATCAGAAGCCCTACTCAGTAAAAAAAAAACGTTGTTTTTAACAGTTAAAAACTGTCGACTTTGACGCCAGTTACTTACTGTTTTTTTACAGTTTAAAACTGTATTATTTTTGTAGGAATACTGTAATTTCAACAGGGAGAAACTGTTAATTTAGCAGGGAAAAACTGTTAATTTAAAAGTTTCTCCCTGCTAATATAAAATACCCAATACAAGCCCTCGTGACTGAGTAAATACTTTGTCACAGACGGTTCAGTATTGCACAAGAGGTTAATGGAAAAGGTATGGACCGGACCCGGCCTTGATCCAGGAACCTCGTGTGCAATACTGAACCGTCTGTGACAAAGTATTTACTCAGTCACGAGGGCCAGTATTATATATTTCTGCTTAACGGCGATGATCTTAATCACGCTACTCTTTGCACGTCTAATTTAACAGTTTATCTTTGTTTAAATAACAGTTGGTTTTAAAATACGACGCCCGTCACCAATAGCCCTCGTGTAGCTCTAGTGCGACAATATTTCAAATAATTCAATCTCAACTAATGCCAAAGATTTAAACCAACCACGCACTGTTTTTTAAATCATGGTTATAAGATTATTTTACACCATAGTTCTACCGATCGTTCCCATACAAAATATCTTTCCTATATAAAAATATCACAATCTTTGAGCCCTGCATTCTTTTGTAAAAAGCTTATCTCGCCATAGATAATATAAATAATGGATACATTTTCGAAAAGTGTAAAATAGATATTCTCGACTAATATTATAATTTCAACTTACCTCAGCTTTATTAATCAGGCTTAGAGCGCTTGGATTAAGATGCTTATCCGAAGTATATGCTGGAGCATTATTCCATTAATATAGAAAAGGCAGTGTATCTTCAGGTACAGGAACAAAGGAGGCAACATTCGTGTTTAAATTTATGAAGGATTATCTGAGAATTATCCAATTCATAAAATAAGTAGGATTAACTTTGTACTAGATTGATGGGGATTATTTGCGATGCTTGTGGTTGAAGTTTATCGCTAAGAAAATATGTGGGAATAGTGTATCGTTAGGTACGTTTTACACGTGCCGGTTCAGGTACTAATTTTAGCCGCACTTACGATTCCGGATAATGGCAGTGGCAATATTAAATCTTTTCGATTTTTCGGAAATGAAAACCGTACTTATGGCTCTATTATATCGCTTTTTTTAAAATTAATTCGAACATTTTTTGCACAATTATTTGTTTAAAAATTAACAAATATATTCGAACTAATTTGAGAAAGTAGAATTATACAGCCAATCTAATATTATCTGATTTTGCTTATACCCGTTAAACCGGAATCTACTATTCAAATCCAAGTGAATTAGAAAGCAAAAACCACAAGTTGAATTGGAGCCTACTGAATTTTGTACCACTTTAAACATTCTCCAATCTCTCTGTCTGACTTTTTCGAAAAAAAAAAAACACTTTTTAATTTTTTAATACAACAGGAAAAAAAAACGTAATTGAAGAACTTTTTAACCGTCCTTTGAAATCCAATAATTCTTTGCGACAGTTTCACTAAATATATTTTTCAAACCTTTATCGGGTTCTTTGAAGTAGCGTTCTTGAAAGTAAAATAAACCGTTTGGATCCTGTTGCACTTCTGGTGAAAGTAATTTTTAAAATGAAAGGCCTCTAAGGGTCTCCAAACCGAAAACTTCCCCCTATGTTAATCTAAAGGGAAAAACAATTTTATAAGCTATATTACTCCAGATGAATGGAATACTTTTAAAAACAGTTTTTTATATTATATGTGATTACAGGACTATATATTACTACTTTGAAGAAATGAATATTTTCTGTCAAATTATTTATTGAAAATAAATTGAGGTGGTATCAATTTGGTATCAGAAGCCCTACTCAGTAAAAAAAAAACGTTGTTTTTAACAGTTAAAAACTGTCGACTTTGACGCCAGTTACTTACTGTTTTTTTACAGTTTAAAACTGTATTATTTTTGTAGGAATACTGTAATTTCAACAGGGAGAAACTGTTAATTTAGCAGGGAAAAACTGTTAATTTAAAAGTTTCTCCCTGCTAATATAAAATACCCAATACAAGCCCTCGTGACTGAGTAAATACTTTGTCACAGACGGTTCAGTATTGCACAAGAGGTTAATGGAAAAGGTATGGACCGGACCCGGCCTTGATCCAGGAACCTCGTGTGCAATACTGAACCGTCTGTGACAAAGTATTTACTCAGTCACGAGGGCCAGTATTATATATTTCTGCTTAACGGCGATGATCTTAATCACGCTACTCTTTGCACGTCTAATTTAACAGTTTATCTTTGTTTAAATAACAGTTGGTTTTAAAATACGACGCCCGTCACCAATAGCCCTCGTGTAGCTCTAGTGCGACAATATTTCAAATAATTCAATCTCAACTAATGCCAAAGATTTAAACCAACCACGCACTGTTTTTAAAATCATGGTTATAAGATTATTTTACACCATAGTTCTACCGATCGTTCCCATACAAAATATCTTTCCTATATAAAAATATCACAATCTTTGAGCCCTGCATTCTTTTGTAAAAAGCTTATCTCGCCATAGATAATATAAATAATGGATACATTTTCGAAAAGTGTAAAATAGATATTCTCGACTAATATTATAATTTCAACTTACCTCAGCTTTATTAATCAGGCTTAGAGCGCTTGGATTAAGATGCTTATCCGAAGTATATGCTGGAGCATTATTCCATTAATATAGAAAAGGCAGTGTATCTTCAGGTACAGGAACAAAGGAGGCAACATTCGTGTTTAAATTTATGAAGGATTATCTGAGAATTATCCAATTCATAAAATAAGTAGGATTAACTTTGTACTAGATTGATGGGGATTATTTGCGATGCTTGTGGTTGAAGTTTATCGCTAAGAAAATATGTGGGAATAGTGTATCGTTAGGTACGTTTTACACGTGCCGGTTCAGGTACTAATTTTAGCCGCACTTACGATTCCGGATAATGGCAGTGGCAATATTAAATCTTTTCGATTTTTCGGAAATGAAAACCGTACTTATGGCTCTATTATATCGCTTTTTTTAAAATTAATTCGAACATTTTTTGCACAATTATTTGTTTAAAAATTAACAAATATATTCGAACTAATTTGAGAAAGTAGAATTATACAGCCAATCTAATATTATCTGATTTTGCTTATACCCGTTAAACCGGAATCTACTATTCAAATCCAAGTGAATTAGAAAGCAAAAACCACAAGTTGAATTGGAGCCTACTGAATTTTGTACCACTTTAAACATTCTCCAATCTCTCTGTCTGACTTTTTCGAAAAAAAAAAAACACTTTTTAATTTTTTAATACAACAGGAAAAAAAAAACGTAATTGAAGAACTTTTTAACCGTCCTTTGAAATCCAATAATTCTTTGCGACAGTTTCACTAAATATATTTTTCAAACCTTTATCGGGTTCTTTGAAGTAGCGTTCTTGAAAGTAAAATAAACCGTTTGGATCCTGTTGCACTTCTGGTGAAAGTAATTTTTAAAATGAAAGGCCTCTAAGGGTCTCCAAACCGAAAACTTCCCCCTATGTTAATCTAAAGGGAAAAACAATTTTATAAGCTATATTACTCCAGATGAATGGAATACTTTTAAAAACAGTTTTTTATATTATATGTGATTACAGGACTATATATTACTACTTTGAAGAAATGAATATTTTCTGTCAAATTATTTATTGAAAATAAATTGAGGTGGTATCAATTTGGTATCAGAAGCCCTACTCAGTAAAAAAAAAACGTTGTTTTTAACAGTTAAAAACTGTCGACTTTGACGCCAGTTACTTACTGTTTTTTTACAGTTTAAAACTGTATTATTTTTGTAGGAATACTGTAATTTCAACAGGGAGAAACTGTTAATTTAGCAGGGAAAAACTGTTAATTTAAAAGTTTCTCCCTGCTAATATAAAATACCCAATACAAGCCCTCGTGACTGAGTAAATACTTTGTCACAGACGGTTCAGTATTGCACAAGAGGTTAATGGAAAAGGTATGGACCGGACCCGGCCTTGATCCAGGAACCTCGTGTGCAATACTGAACCGTCTGTGACAAAGTATTTACTCAGTCACGAGGGCCAGTATTATATATTTCTGCTTAACGGCGATGATCTTAATCACGCTACTCTTTGCACGTCTAATTTAACAGTTTATCTTTGTTTAAATAACAGTTGGTTTTAAAATACGACGCCCGTCACCAATAGCCCTCGTGTAGCTCTAGTGCGACAATATTTCAAATAATTCAATCTCAACTAATGCCAAAGATTTAAACCAACCACGCACTGTTTTTAAAATCATGGTTATAAGATTATTTTACACCATAGTTCTACCGATCGTTCCCATACAAAATATCTTTCCTATATAAAAATATCACAATCTTTGAGCCCTGCATTCTTTTGTAAAAAGCTTATCTCGCCATAGATAATATAAATAATGGATACATTTTCGAAAAGTGTAAAATAGATATTCTCGACTAATATTATAATTTCAACTTACCTCAGCTTTATTAATCAGGCTTAGAGCGCTTGGATTAAGATGCTTATCCGAAGTATATGCTGGAGCATTATTCCATTAATATAGAAAAGGCAGTGTATCTTCAGGTACAGGAACAAAGGAGGCAACATTCGTGTTTAAATTTATGAAGGATTATCTGAGAATTATCCAATTCATAAAATAAGTAGGATTAACTTTGTACTAGATTGATGGGGATTATTTGCGATGCTTGTGGTTGAAGTTTATCGCTAAGAAAATATGTGGGAATAGTGTATCGTTAGGTACGTTTTACACGTGCCGGTTCAGGTACTAATTTTAGCCGCACTTACGATTCCGGATAATGGCAGTTACAATATTAAATCTTTTCGATTTTTCGGAAATGAAAACCGTACTTATGGCTCTATTATATCGCTTTTTTTAAAATTAATTCGAACATTTTTTGCACAATTATTTGTTTAAAAATTAACAAATATATTCGAACTAATTTGAGAAAGTAGAATTATACAGCCAATCTAATATTATCTGATTTTGCTTATACCCGTTAAACCGGAATCTACTATTCAAATCCAAGTGAATTAGAAAGCAAAAACCACAAGTTGAATTGGAGCCTACTGAATTTTGTACCACTTTAAACATTCTCCAATCTCTCTGTCTGACTTTTTCGAAAAAAAAAAAAAACACTTTTTAATTTTTTAATACAACAGGAAAAAAAAAAACGTAATTGAAGAACTTTTTAACCGTCCTTTGAAATCCAATAATTCTTTGCGACAGTTTCACTAAATATATTTTTCAAACCTTTATCGGGTTCTTTGAAGTAGCGTTCTTGAAAGTAAAATAAACCGTTTGGATCCTGTTGCACTTCTGGTGAAAGTAATTTTTAAAATGAAAGGCCTCTAAGGGTCTCCAAACCGAAAACTTCCCCCTATGTTAATCTAAAGGGAAAAACAATTTTATAAGCTATATTACTCCAGATGAATGGAATACTTTTAAAAACAGTTTTTTATATTATATGTGATTACAGGACTATATATTACTACTTTGAAGAAATGAATATTTTCTGTCAAATTATTTATTGAAAATAAATTGAGGTGGTATCAATTTGGTATCAGAAGCCCTACTCAGTAAAAAAAAAACGTTGTTTTTAACAGTTAAAAACTGTCGACTTTGACGCCAGTTACTTACTGTTTTTTTACAGTTTAAAACTGTATTATTTTTGTAGGAATACTGTAATTTCAACAGGGAGAAACTGTTAATTTAGCAGGGAAAAACTGTTAATTTAAAAGTTTCTCCCTGCTAATATAAAATACCCAATACAAGCCCTCGTGACTGAGTAAATACTTTGTCACAGACGGTTCAGTATTGCACACGAGGTTAATGGAAAAGGTATGGACCGGACCCGGCCTTGATCCAGGAACCTCTTGTGTGCGAGCCCAATACTGAACCGTCTGCGACAAAGTAATTACTTGGTCACGAGGGCCAGTATTATATATTTCTGCTTAACGGCGATGATCTTAATCACGCTACTCTTTGCACGTCTAATTTAACAGTTTATCTTTGTTTAAATAACAGTTGGTTTTAAAATACGACGCCCGTCACCAATAGCCCTCGTGTAGCTCTAGTGCGACAATATTTCAAATAATTCAATCTCAACTAATGCCAAAGATTTAAACCAACCACGCACTGTTTTTTAAATCATGGTTATAAGATTATTTTACACCATAGTTCTACCGATCGTTCCCATACAAAATATCTTTCCTATATAAAAATATCACAATCTTTGAGCCCTGCATTCTTTTGTAAAAAGCTTATCTCGCCATAGATAATATAAATAATGGATACATTTTCGAAAAGTGTAAAATAGATATTCTCGACTAATATTATAATTTCAACTTACCTCAGCTTTATTAATCAGGCTTAGAGCGCTTGGATTAAGATGCTTATCCGAAGTATATGCTGGAGCATTATTCCATTAATATAGAAAAGGCAGTGTATCTTCAGGTACAGGAACAAAGGAGGCAACATTCGTGTTTAAATTTATGAAGGATTATCTGAGAATTATCCAATTCATAAAATAAGTAGGATTAACTTTGTACTAGATTGATGGGGATTATTTGCGATGCTTGTGGTTGAAGTTTATCGCTAAGAAAATATGTGGGAATAGTGTATCGTTAGGTACGTTTTACACGTGCCGGTTCAGGTACTAATTTTAGCCGCACTTACGATTCCGGATAATGGCAGTGGCAATATTAAATCTTTTCGATTTTTCGGAAATGAAAACCGTACTTATGGCTCTATTATATCGCTTTTTTTAAAATTAATTCGAACATTTTTTGCACAATTATTTGTTTAAAAATTAACAAATATATTCGAACTAATTTGAGAAAGTAGAATTATACAGCCAATCTAATATTATCTGATTTTGCTTATACCCGTTAAACCGGAATCTACTATTCAAATCCAAGTGAATTAGAAAGCAAAAACCACAAGTTGAATTGGAGCCTACTGAATTTTGTACCACTTTAAACATTCTCCAATCTCTCTGTCTGACTTTTTCGAAAAAAAAAAACACTTTTTAATTTTTTAATACAACAGGAAAAAAAAACGTAATTGAAGAACTTTTTAACCGTCCTTTGAAATCCAATAATTCTTTGCGACAGTTTCACTAAATATATTTTTCAAACCTTTATCGGGTTCTTTGAAGTAGCGTTCTTGAAAGTAAAATAAACCGTTTGGATCCTGTTGCACTTCTGGTGAAAGTAATTTTTAAAATGAAAGGCCTCTAGGGGTCTCCAAACCGAAAACTTCCCCCTATGTTAATCTAAAGGGAAAAACAATTTTATAAGCTATATTACTCCAGATGAATGGAATACTTTTAAAAACAGTTTTTTATATGATATGTGATTACAGGACTATATATTACTACTTTGAAGAAATGAATATTTTCTGTCAAATTATTTATTGAAAATAAATTGAGGTGGTATCAATTTGGTATCAGAAGCCCTACTCAGTAAAAAAAAAAAACGTTGTTTTTAACAGTTAAAAACTGTCGACTTTGACGCCAGTTACTTACTGTTTTTTTACAGTTTAAAACTGTATTATTTTTGTAGGAATACTGTAATTTCAACAGGGAGAAACTGTTAATTTAGCAGGGAAAAACTGTTAATTTAAAAGTTTCTCCCTGCTAATATAAAATACCCAATACAAGCCCTCGTGACCGAGTAATTACTTTGTCACAGACGGTTCAGTATTGCACAAGAGGTTCCTGGAAAAGGTATGGACCGGACCCGTCTTGATCCAGGAACCTCTTGTGTGCGAGCCCAATACTGAACCGTCTGCGACAAAGTAATTACTTGGTCACGAGGGCCAGTATTATGTATTTCTGCTTAACGATGATCTTAATCACGCTATTCTTTGCACGTCTAATTTAACAGTTTATCTTTGCTTAAATAACAGTTTCTCCCAGTTAAAATTACAGTTTTCCTGTAAAAAAAACTACAGTTTTCCCGGTAAAAAAATTACAGTTTGAAATTTTAAAAAATACAGTTATTAACTTTCGTCAAAGTTGTTAGTTTTTAACTGTAAAAAAACATGTTTTTTACAGTGTGTAAGCCAGCTACATTCGTCACACAAACAAAATTTTTGAGCAAAAATATTCAATACAGACGGAGTAATTTGGTTCAGAAAGTTTTTTTTTATTGAATCAATAAAATGATTTCGGTTTGGCGACCCGGCTACCTCTTCCTCTCTTTCCCCCTTGAAGAAATTGATAGAAACGTGACTTGTTGTTATCGTATTTCTCATTAAATGCTTAAAACTAGAGTTTTCTGTCACTTTGGAACAGTTTAAATCCTTTAGCTTCATTTTTTCATATTGCTTTGTCTATTTGTCTATATTGATATGTAATCCACTTTTGTATTTCAAAATACAATTTATAAGAATATTATGATGAGTCTAATCAAATCTGTGGTGAAATTAAAGTTCCTTCGAATTTTCAACTCAATACAGTTAAAAATCAGTTTAAATTTTAAACTGTGTAATTTTGTTATAATTAGTAACGACACTACATGGTCCCGCTACCGATTTTGACTTTCAGATTACAAGGAATCTAATCTTTCTGTAGATGTTAAAGTATTCCTAGGTAAGATTTCGCCTAGAGAACACGGTACTCATGGGATCCTTTACATGGCGCATAATCATATAACATGCGTACCGACGATTTTCTAATCCTGAAAATCTGCCAACTCAGCCGCGATCTTGGGCCAATGAAGTGGACACGCAATATCTCACAGCCACTGAACCAATATGAATAAAATACATTGCAATCTTTAAAAAAAACCTACTTTCTACCGTTGTCTTTCATATATCTAAAAAAAAATATTTTAATAAACAAACCTAGATAAATTTTTGTTGTTCGCTTTTATTAAAAACTCTTTTATTAGAATTATAAATTAAATAAAATATTTTAACTAATGCTTGGACTCAAAACAATAAAATTGAATTTCCCTTTTGCAAATAAAATGTAGATTTTGAAAATTGAGTTCTTTAAAAAAAATAATGTAAATATTAAATCAATAAAACTGATTGAAAATTTATATCGAAACAACTTCAATTCCAAAGGTCAATATTTTCGATTTAGATTTGTTTGAGTCCGACTTCCGAAAATTGGTAGAGCAATAAAATAACCTGAGTTTAGCATTCATTTTAAATTCATTGTTTCATTTGAATAAATTATATGTCCGAAGGGGCTCTTCCTTAAAGACGCTTTAACATTTGGTTGTTTTTGTTTTGAATGTTATCTTTAAGTTCCCCTCGCCCTCTTTTAAATGTAGCCGGCGGGAAATTCAGCTGTAGAGCATGCCAAGGGAGTATAAATAAGTTATGCTAAGAGTAATTTTGAATCGGGTTAAAATCGCAGGATAATGTGTTGCAATAAAGATACGACAGCGATTGTAATTTTAAGAGGGATTTTTAGGTCCCATCAGTCCAAATCGAAAATCCCAATATCTGGAAATTTTGAAGCTCAATCGTTTACGGCTGCCTACATCTAGCCTCCTTCGGGAACTTTATCGCAGAAAATTACGCCTTGTAATTTAAAACCGCTGTCAAAAGACGAGGAAAAGCACATGGCGACTTTTGACATCACGCTCTCTATACTACGCCGATAAATAATGGTGAGATATTGTTGTTGGAAAACGTCATCGCTGCGAAGTCAAAGAATTCGAATCATCAGTCGAAGTCAGAGAAATTGCCAAAAAAAATTATTCATCGCCAAATCCTAAAAAAACGCGCCAAAGGTTATTGTACAGTAAATCTGATACGTTGGGTAAAGTGAGATAGCACGTTTGGGAAGTTAAGTGACGATATAAGACTTTTATAATCGTATCCTGAATCTAATTACCTTGTATTCAATGGGTCCCAGCATTTAAATCTGTATCCAGTTTCATTAGTTAAGTTTAAAAAAATAGCTCTTGGCGTTTACAAAAACCCACTGAAACATATGAATATTTTTAAGGTTTAAGTCTTTGTCATTCCTTTTGTAAAACTTCCATGTGTACTTTTGACGTGTATAAATTGTAAGTTGTATGTATCTTTCCGAAGTCTTCAAATGACATCGCTTCGTTACCCAACTGTCGCGAAAAATCAATGTTTTCATAGTCCCAACCATAGTCTGTGGTAAAAGTGTTGGAATCTCGTTGTAGATTTTGATCACGTTTTGCTGAAAACAGTTTCTTATTTGTTGAAAGCTTTGTCAGGAAAAATTCTACGGATTCGTATGTCTTTAGTGCATGGTTCACTTCAAGAGAAAAAAAAAACTAGATGACAGTTAATGATGGTTTAGTGAAGCGAAAAATCAAAACTAAATTGCAACTGATGATAATGAAAAGATAAGTAATTATTCTTTAATAAATAACAAATAAAATAAATAGTCAAATACTATAACATTATTAAAAAAAATTAGTTGCATTTTCAGTAAAAGTCGAAAAATGACAAATTGAAAAATAATTATTATATTATCTCCAAACAACTATTTAATGTAATATTAATGATAAAAACCAAATAATTAATATCTTGAATAATAAAAAAATAGCCAATAACAACAACAAGAACAATAATAATAACAATAACAGCAACAAAAGCACTAATATTAATAATAATTTAATAATTACAATAAAAATTTAAACACGTTTATCACAGAATGATTTTCAGATAGTATGAATATCTATATTTATTAAAAGTAGAAAGTTAAGTAGAAAAAGTAAAGCGAAACAAAAAAAAAAGTAATGAACGAAACAAAAAAAAAACCATTGGAAACTACTTAAGTACTCACATGAAAATTCCGAAAGAAAATGAGTTTTCCAATGTGAAAACTTTAAAAACTAAAATTTTCAAAACATTTATATATAACAATCACCTGATGTTATTATAAAACTTAATCTTATATATTTAGTTTTGAATATTTTTTATCAAAACTTTATTTGAAGTTTAATTGATGATAAAAGTTTCTGGAAACAACAGGATTAAGTTTCAAGTAATCTATTTTCCTTTCGTTTAAAACTATTCTTTTAAATAAGTTTCTGGTCTTAATAACAATGACCTAAGTCAAATTCAAACTTAACTCATTTATGCTTTGAGACTAGAACATACTATTTAAGAACAGTAATGGTCGAAGTTAGAAGTGTACATTCTTGTCGTAATTAAACCTCTAAAAATAATATCTAGCGGCATTTTGGCGCCATCACATTGTTCCCGCAAGTATCACAAAATTTAATTTTAAGCACATTAATTTCTTATATCAATTTTTAGGAATGCAATTTTTTTATTTAAGTAATCATATATAAAAATTGCAATATAAATTTTGGCATCAACAATTTGAGTTTTTAAAGTTTTATTTTTTCTGTATGCTAAGATTGAAAGTTGCACCAAATATTCCCTATCGGAAAAATTGGATAATTAATGAAATTGTTTTCTCACTTTACTATAATATCCTCTCTTCCAAATGAATAGCAATTTCTTCGATAAGTTTCAACAGAAACTCCGAGTACCATCAGTTTAAGTACTTCTATACCCTATACCTGCCTCCCCGGTGGCGCAATGGTTAGGATGCTAGCCTTTGTAGCTTCTGGGGTCGGGTTCGAATCCCGGTCAGGCATGGATGTTTATGAAAGTCAATAAATGTTATTTGTCTATGTGTTTGTGTTGTCCTTTCTTTGTGTGTCTCTTGTGATTGTAAAAACTCCTTCTGTGTCTGTCCCACTTGATGAAAGCTTATAAGCGGTTCTCTGAGCAAGTACACAAGCTGGATACCATACCATACCCTCTACTTGCTTCATTTTTGCTCTCATGATTGTAATGGCTGCTAATTGACGTTTTCATGTTACAAATGACACCCCAATAAAATGGGTAGATCTCTGTAATTATACTAAGTGAGATTGAATGGTTTAATTATTCATCTGGTCAACCCTTTTCTAGTTATGTTAGTTAAAGTTTTTCTTTGGGCACACACTTTCTGTATTGATAATTTATTAGTAATAGGATTGTAGTTTCGTGATTTTAAAATGCCATCAATGAATTTTTGTCTGAATATTCTTATTATTATTTAATTACATTTAAAATAAAGCGTGCTTTTAAGTATTTTGTATGAAACTGGATTATAATTTACTTAAACTTTAATAAATTCAGAAACTTTTTTGAATTCAAACTCATATTTTAATACAATAATTTTCATTAAAAAAGTTTGAGCTTTAGCTATCAACAATTTGCTGTTTTTAGGTTTAAGAAATACAAAAAAGCATATTTTTCATCAAAATAGAACTTTGAAAGATCACATAATTGAATAAGAAAAGTATCTTAAGATTAGATTAGAATATTGTATTATTTAAATATTAAATTTATGTAAATATAGTTTTACCTTTTAAAATTATTATTTATAATAAAATATTTAAAAAAAAATGAATATCTCAATTTTTTCGTTAAGGATTGGAATGAATAAAAATACTCGTTCTTTCAATAAAAGAGTGTTTTAGAAATGCTTTACGTTTTACCATAAATAAATTATGCTAACGTATTTGAACTTCAGCTACCACACAATATATTACCAAAACTAGTGCATAAATTAAATTATCATTTTCTTACTTCAAACAACTTTTGATTTAAAAGTTTTAAAAAACCACGATTGCAAATGAAAAGTTGGAAGATCTTAAAAAGCAAGCAAAGCAGTCCTCAATAGCCCCAAATATTGTTGGAAATCCAACCATTTTTGCTATTGCAAATCCATTACAATGAGAGAAGAATATGTCTTTTCTCTTCGTACTTAAATTCCTAGGAGGTATACCGCATACTTAATAATAGAAATCACTTAGTAAATGACCTAGCCAGTACACCTTTTTTTCCTGTGTTTTTACCACAATGGGGTTGTTTCAGATGATGTAACTATCCTGTTTACATTTCCAGCGATTTCATTGGCTGGTTTTACGATTTAATTCTCGAAATGAGCGGTTTTTCATTCAAGTAATAACTGTCGGTTATTAAACCATTTCATTTTAATAACTTTTTTTCAATCTAAAAATATATATATATTCCCAGAGTTGAACCTATATTGAAATCCCCTTTAAATTCAGTATAATTTTATGGAATTTTTCGCGCCTAGTGAGCTGTATGCTTTAAAGATCTTTAAAGCCTACAGCTCACAAACATACAGCCCCAATATTTTCAAATTTTGTAAATAGTTTTATGTTTGTTATCATTTATTTTAGTTTTGGCTTAAGCTTCATAAATTTTAAAATTTGTATTATAATAAATAAATCCTTATAGAATTACATATAAAAAATTATACTTATATATGGAGTAGTTAAATTATATGAAATTGAAAAATATGCTTTGTAGTACCTTCTTTGGACATTTTTAAGACTCCTATAACCAGTTAATACAAAAACCTTTGTAAATTAATGTTTTTGGTGCATAAAATTTCACTTCTTATCGAAGAAAATTTATTTAGATGCAGCAATAAAGATAAGTCAATTCATATGCCGTAAATGTCTCTGATGTCAAGAATTTTCTTTTTCCTTACCGTACCATCCTTACAGTAAAAGGAAATATCCAAGACCGTCTTTATATAACGCTTAACTGAGAGAAAAGCTTGACGTGATTTTTGAATATATAAAATTGAAGGTATTTTTGACAGACTAAATACTTGACAATTGAGTAAGACTTGATATTCTTATAGGGAAAAAGAAGGAGTTATGTTGAAAAAGTTTGATAATAAAATTTGTCCGAGTTAGGTGACATATCCAGCACTTTATGTGAATAACATAGATTAAACGGTACAGAAGTAAGCTATTCATAATGAATCCTCTAAAGTCTAAATCTAACAAATATATGCTAAAAAGTGTGTTTGGCAAAGAAATTTTAAAAAAGTTATAATTAATAGTTATTTAGAGACACGCCTTAAGCTAAAAAAATACACATATTTTGTGCTATAAATGCAGCAAAAAAGGCCGTATCACTTATTTGTAGTTAACATATTATTTTAGCATTGTTTTTATTTTAAAATGACATTAAAATTAACTACTAAAAGAACTTTTTGAAAAGTTTGAGAAAAAAATATTTTTTTAAGAACTCTAATATCGTATTGACTCTCGTTCAACTTCATTTTTATAGAAATAAATAACTGATACCTGTAATCAAAGGCTAAAAACTGATATTTGGATCTTTTTCTATCGGACCAGGTCAATTTTGGTGCTAACGTATTAATTATTAACGTGTTAATTGTTTGTGGGGAGGTTTTAAGAAATATCCACAATTGGGGACGCCAGGTTGCAAGATGGTTAAACTGATTGAAATTAAGGGTGTCTGTAGAGAAAACCAATGTATAAAATTAGAATTTACTTTGGTAGAGAGGATATTGCATGACAACATGGGAAAGAGAAATCCGTAAAATATTTGACAAGAAATTCCTTTATAAAAATTTTGCGTCTCCGCTGTGAAGCTTAAAATCATCTTATAAGTTGTTTTTAGAAATTTTTATTATTATCAGCAACATTTTTTGAGGAATAAGAAATAAAATAAGAAACTTATATTTTTTTAGTATCACACATATGAAAGGTCCGGTTGTGAAACTCAGATTCTAAGTGGTAAAACTAAGATATAGGGCCCGGTCTGTCCATGGTTAGTTGTTGACAGTCGTGAACTGAATTGGACGATGTCACCAATGAACGAGCTGTTGACTCTATATCTTTGTTATACTTTAGAGGAAGTAAGTTTTTGGGGGCAAGGACGTCCGAGTGGTTTGCACCATTACTCTAGCAGTCTGCTCTCTCTAACGGGTGTGGGTTCAATTCCCGCCTTCGCCCTGGGTGTAATTTCCTTTCTCTGTGACAGTAAAAATTCTTTCTGGTGTCTGTCTTACTTGACTAAGGCTTACATAAGCGGGTCTCTGATCAAGCACACAAGCCGGAATATACGTGTATCTGTATCCTGTACACAGTAATTTTTTTTAAAAAACTGGATACTTCATTTGCTTTTTCGAAGTTTTTATACATTTTTTACAAGCCATGGATGGAAATTACAAAAGTGTTATCGAATATTTTTTATTGAAAATTTCACGAATTATTTTTTTATATTATAGGACATTCTCCCATATTGTTACAAGTATCAACCAAGTCAGGTTGTCAAACTGTCGGTGTCTCATCGAGAAGGTTTTAGATTCAAAAGAATGTCGCTAAAAGTTCAGTTGGATGCTAGATCAGCTGTAGACCTTATCACTTGACTAGGTTCAAAATTACGAGGTGTACTTGGTTGTGGTAATTTTTCATGGAGACAAGAAACAGGCAACCGGAAGCGATCAAACAAAAACCACACTAATCAGAAGTGTTCCGCTGCCTTCCGAAGACCCCCCCCCCCCCGTGAATGCTAATGGTGACTGGTGCACGTTAAATCCGTCGTTGTCACAAAGTCCTCCAAGTTCCCATACGAAATCAATACCTCTGGGGGTGACAACTCAAGTCTGGGGATCCTGTAGTTGGCCTCTGTCTCTAAAAATTAGATGGATCTACTAACGTGTGTGTTGCGTCTGTTTTACTTGACGTAGGTTCATAAGCTGGTCTCTGATAAACACAAACCTGAATATATATGTCTATCAACCAATCAGAAGTCCCTATGACAGACACTGCCATGAAAAAAGCTTAAAAATAATGTCAAAACGTCGCCAATAAAAGCAAACTGTTTACATTCATTTACACACGTCCAAACACTGATTTTGTTGACTGTTGAAGTTTGTGTTGACGGTGAAATACTTAGTTCAGTCAACATATTTCTATATTCGGTAATAGGCCGTCAACAGTTACATCCACAAGATAAATATGACCACCCGTTATTATTCGCAAAAAAAAGCCGTCGTGGTTATTTGACAGAAATTTAACCAACATTGAAAAAATTAATTCGATAATTACGAATCGTAATGAGATTTAATTTAGGTGAAACAGGTAAATTTGTGACGAATATTATTTGAAAATATTTGTCAAAGAAAAGATTTCTTTTAATAACGAAAGAAATATTAAAAAAAAAACTAATGCGAAAGTTGAAAGTCATACTTTAACTTTTGTTTTTAATTCTAAAAAAAATTATTGACTGGGATTAATATTTTTGAAATTCCCTTTTAATGTTAATGAAATAGTGGATTTAAAAAAAAGTTAAATGTGAAACAAACAAAAACTTATTTGATGTTTTATTTTTACAATTTAAGTCTGACCGCGTGTTCTGCTAAGTAATCAAAGAACTCAAACAATCTGATAAAACGTGCAAATTGTTTAAAATCCCCGTGTTACAACGTTGGCAGACCAAAACTAAAAATCTAAACAGTATTGACAATTTTTTCTTATAACTGCAGAAATAAACTGCACATTGTTGCTTGGATGTTAGATGTTTTCACTTTTGCTCAATCAAACGCACTTTTTTTCTAAAGAATGCAATTTAATCTTGACTATTTATTTATCTTTGGGGCATCAGAAGCATTTTTAGTAAGTTAAACTGGTTTCTAACATCAAAGTAATGACTTATGACTTTCTTGGTGGGGGAAAAGTTCGCCGAACACTGCGACAACATCAAAGTAAAGATATAATTTTTATGTTTATTGCTCAAATATTGACAAAAATAGATACATCAGAACAGTGCAGATTGGTGGCTTATGGTTTGTGGGCTTCCGATTTGTTAGAAAACAAACTTCGTTTATAGTAAAAAATAACTTTGAACAGACTTTAGAGGATTCTTTATTTTTTCATTAAAATACAATTTGCCCATATTATTGCTTCGATTCACAATCTAAACAAAACACATCGTTTTCTAATTGGGGTAGGGTAGGTACACTTATATTCCGGCTTGTGTGCTTAAACAGAGACCCGCTTATAAGCCTTCGTCAAGTAAGACCAGCCACATAAATAACTTTTACTGTCACAGAGAAAAGAAGTAGTCTGATAAACGTAAAAGTAGTAAGATAAGTCTGATATACTAAAATTGGAATCCTCGTTAACCCTTTCAGTCCCAAAAATTTACTACTCGACAGAAACATCTTATATTCACAAAATAAGCTTATTTTAGGTCAAATATAAGATTTCCATAAGTAAAAATAATAATTTTAATTTTTTATATGGTTTTCGAAATGATGCCAAAATTCTTCAACTGTGGAAAACAACAAAATAAAAATATATACATTACCTAAAATTCCTTCGAGTTATATATTTTAAGGTATCTGACCATATTATTAAAAATAATTTAATAATTATTTTAACCGAAATAGTTTAAGTTGTGTTTTAAAATATGAGGAACTGAAGGGAACTTTTCAAAAATCAGGTGAAACGCTTGTTAGCTATTTTCTGAATAAAAAAAATAGTAGTTCTGACTTCTATTGAGATTAATGTAAAATATTGTCTAATAGAACAGAGTGTGTAGAATCGAATGATGTGTGTTTGGATGTCATAACGGGGCATAAACATTTAGAAAAAAAATATTGAAAGTGATGATGCCAAATGGTATCACTGGGACTGAAGGGGTTAAATAGATTTTACTATATCAGAATACCTTTACCTTATCAACATAATTCTCAGTTTGAAACAAAATAATATTGCGATGTTGTCATTTTTTGTTGTCGTGTCAAATCTAATCTTTATTTTGTAGCAATTGAAACTCTCACATTTAAAAAAAAGATATTGATATAACACTAAAAAAATAGATGAAGAAGATTTTGTTTGGGAATAATGTAATCCAAATAAATATAATTTACTCTTCTCTCGAAAATTGTTTGTTTCTTATTTAGTGCGAATACACTTTCAAACCTTTATAAATATTCTCGAAAGAAGTTTCACTTCGAACTGGCACAGCATTACTTTCTTTACTTAAAATAAACATTTTCGTTACTTAAAATAAATAACACTAGTAATTTTCTATAGTGTTTCTTTTGTCTAGAAATACATAGCAGAACGACTATAAGAAATAGAAGGACTATAATAACAAAAGAGCCTTTTTCTCTACGTTATATTTTACAATCAGTATTCTACAAAAGCTAATGCAGTAGAAGTTACCTGACTTCGTCAATGCAATCTTATTAGCAATTCAATGTTTGTCTAGAGTCACTTCTACTATTGTTTATCCTTTGCACAAAGTTATAAAATACTATTCAATGTAATGCTGACATATTTTGAGCTATGACATATTATTGAGAAAACCTTGGTTTTTATTATAAGAATTACTATTGATTATATTATGTGTTTCAGCGCTTATTGTTTTATAGAAAACTGTGCGCAGTTCATAAAAATATAGAAACCTTCTTTGTGGAAATAGTGTCTCAGAAAGATCTTCAGTAGGGATGAAGAACGGTTCTCAAAAATATTTTTATAAAAACATTATAAAGTATGATTAAAAAACTGCCTTGAAAACGTTACTTTTCTTATATTATCCCTAATCGCTGTTTAATTGTGTAAATTATGATTACGAAGCCTTAAATCCCAACATATTGCTGTACTGCTCTAAAGAATACTTGATGTTAATACTAATCATTGAAATAAAGTGAAACATACATTTAAGTAGCAATGTAATGACCATTTTCAATCTTTTCAACTAATCAGGTACAATCAATATAAAAGCTCACTACATTGTGATTTAGAAAATAGGTACACAGAAACGCATGAAGTATATTGAGATGGAACCATTGTTTAGGAAATGGTGAGCCAAATCTTCAAAGTCAAAAGGCCTTTAACATATTCATGAATGCCTTTAAACTCCTCACAATATGACTTCAATTTATGACCTTAAAAGCTGCATGTTATATATAATGAAATAACATTAATACAGCAATTATGTAAGGAAATTTCATTTGATTTGATTACCTAATGGTTATCAAAGTAAAGTCAAAATACAGTTCAGAATTATCTCATATTTTATATTTATATCGTATTATGATTTTTACAACGTGTTATGATCGTTAGTTATGATTTGAGTTCCAAGGGAAGATTAAAAAAAAAAAGACTAAGTTGAATTAAGTTAAAGTTTTAACAACAATTAATATTTCAAAGTGTTTAAAAGATATAAAAATCTAACTACTACTTTTCAATTAAGAACTTTGGAAACGTATAAAAACACGCTTATTTCTTAGTCGAAAATCTACTTCGATAGACAAGATTAAATCACAGTACGTCTGTAAATACGGGCAATTTTTCAGTAAGTTAGTTAAAGAGAGCAAACGCAACTGTCTTCAAGATAAGTCTTTACAAGGAATGATTTTATTTATTATGATTTTTAACAAAACCTACGACCCCGAATACACAGGTTAATAGAATCAATAGTATTCGTGCGCGTTAACTTAAATTATATTTAATTATCCCGATTTATTTAAATCTTAAACACAGTAAGAGCTCAATATTTAGTATTTGATACGATTTACATTCTTTTGTATCAAGTAACACTAATAACTTAAAACACTAATAACTTTAAATACAATCCCTAAATTGAAATTTTTTAAAATAAAAATTTTAAAATTATTCTCTTTATTCCGCAACGTGAAAATTTTAAAACGAGATCAACCTGATATTCTTAAAGAACAATAACCTGTAAATACTTTTCAAAAACTCTATAAAATGGACTAAAATATGTTATACTTTAAACCTGTGAAAAATGCAATGTTAATGTATTTTCAGCTTTTAGACATCATCTGGTATTAAAATAACGGAGTTACAGTTTTTGCCAAAATTGGTCAAGGACGAGCTTAGTGAAGGAATGTGAAAAAAAGTGAAAACGAGAAAATAAGCTTTAAAGGTTTTAGTTTGCACATATATCCGTTAAAAACGGTACTTGCAAATGTTAAAAAAATAAATATTTCACTTAAAGTTTTATAATAAAAAAAGAGAAACTTGTTATATTTAAAGGAAAAATTATGTTCATTGACAAATTAAAAATCTAATTTTTTTTCAAAATGCCACATAAAACGTTCTTCCACTAAATTCTTCAATTCAAAAGCCCTTCCAAAATAAAATATTAATAATTTCTCGTTGATAAGGACGTACTTGTGACAACTAAACGAAGCAAATTTATTTTTTCTTAAGACCTGTCAATTTTTTTTAATTTTTACAAGCATCTTGCCTTGTACTGGTTTTTTATACTTCTATATACTAACACCATGTATGATGGATACCAAGCATACTTGGGAACTAAACACTTCCGCGTGAGGCTGACCGCCTTACCGGGACATATGCCAAGCACCCTAGAGCCTTAGGTAACGATCAAAGCTAAATTGGGCACGGCAGGCCGTGGCCCACCAATTAGCTGCTGCGCCGAGGATTTTAGTTTCTATATACTAACGCATGAATAGCGACACCGCCTTTAATTTCACTTCTTATAAAGTCGTAGTTAAAAAAAACAATAACGTCTACAATCATGCACCAACGTCTTGCGATGCTTATTGATCAATATTTGGGACTGTTTATGTTGTTTTCATTGATTTTGCCCTTATTGCCCCCTGTGGGGTATTGATGACGAATTGCGCTTTAGCCTGAGGGCATGATCACAGATTGCACTTTCCCAAACGCCTTGATTACATGTGAGTGCTCATGGAGCAACTGGAGATCTTATCAAATTTCTGAGACTGAACCCAAACTCATATAATCATTGTATCAACCTCTTACGAACTGAGCAAAATACTTCACTTATATTCTTATATATAATCAAGACATACTTTTCATACAAATATATGCTAAAAAGTATGTTTTGCAAAGAAATATATAAAAAAAAAGTTATGCTTAGTAGTTGCTTAGGGATACGCCTTGAACTCTAAAAATACACATATTTTGTGCTATAAATGCAACAAATAAGGCCGTATCACTTATTTTTAGTTAAAAGATTTTTTTAACATTGTTTATAATGCAAATATATGCTAAAAAGTACGTTTTGCAAAGAAATATATATATAAAAAATATGCTTAGTAGTTACTTAGGGATACGCCTTAAACTCTAAAATATACATATTTTGTGCTATAAATGCAACAAAAAAGGCCGTATCACTTATTTGTAGTTAACAGATTATGTTAACATTGTTTATAGTGTAGAATGCCCTTAAAGTTAACTACTAAAAGAACTTTTTGAAAAGTTTGAAAAAAATTAAATAATTGTTTATTAACTCTAATATCGTATTGACCCTCGTTCAACTTCATTTTTTATAGAAATAAATGACTAATACCTGTAATCAAATGCTGAAAACTGCTGTTTGGATATTCTTCTATCTGACTACGTCGATTTAGGAACTAATTAACGTGTTAATTGTTTGTGGGGAGGTATTAAAAAAATGTCCCCAAATGGGGAAGCCAGGTCGAAATAGGTTAAGAATTAATTATGTTTGACTGTTCATTAGGTTTTAACAATCTGAATTATACAGAAGTGTATACCGATTTACCAACTGTCAACTGTATTTTTTTAAATGAAATTTATAAATTTCATTGAGTTTTCGAATTTAATGGGTGTTTTTTGAGGCAAGTAACTAAGGGATACCGCTTCGATTACCGAATCGAAATTTTAATAAAGCAAAGTTCACTCAGAATTTCATCATTTCAGTAGATTATTAAAATATGAGGAGTAAGTAAGCTTGTGAACTAAACAAAGGGTGTTCTTTGGTCAGTCTTACACTGTGAAAAAAAATCTGTAACCATTACAAAACATTTTTTTTGTAAAAAACTTTTCCTAGAAAATTTCTAGTAAATAATTACTAAAAATAGCGCTGTAAAAACACATAATATATTTTTGTTAGCATTACATGTATATATCATGTAGGTTTACAGGAATATTTTATGTATCCCACACAAGTAATGTTTCAGTAACTATACAAGAAAATTTTATGGATACCACATTTTCCGTGCAATTGCAAAGAAAAACAAAATGCCTACTTTCCTACTACGTGGGATCGAACCCCGGTCTCCTGCTTGACAAGCGGGGGGGGGGGGGGGTACTGACCACTATAATACCGAGGAATAGCAGACTGCCGAAATCCGTGACCGAACCAGGAACCTTTAGGTGATCAGTCTAACGCTTTCCCAACTGTGCTATTTCGGCACATAGATCGCCAGGAAATGAGAACTTAAATTCATTTTGAACAATCAACTAAAGTATAAATTTAAAATGGCGATTGGCTAATTGAATCACGATCGATTAGGTTAGGTTAGGTTTGAATTATCGTCGCACTAGAGCTACACGAGGGCTATCCAAATCACGATCGAGGCCAAAATACTAGAAATTATTTTGTAACTTCAGAAATGAAGATTTCTGTTCAGAATTACAAAAACTTTTTTTTGTAAAATTGGTTATTTCTGTAACATTGCTAAAAAAATTTCTGTATGTTTACAGTATTTTTTTCTCCAGTGTACCAAATGATCCGAAAATCTGTTTATATGTGTCTTATCGACCCTTTCCGGGTGAAATGGACGCACCAGGTCTTGGCCCTCAATGTATATTTGGGCCCTTTTCATTCAATTTAGAGGTGTCTCGTAAAACCAGAACATTTTGAAGTCCGTTAGCTCTTTTAGTTTGAGCTGAAGAGTGGTTTTAAACAGACAACCAAGTGTTAAAAAACCACTTTTTCACAATCATTACCTTCGAAAACTTGTCGAAATTAAATAATTAGAATTCAGATATTCAACCCCATCCTACTATTTTAATTTCATCTTAAGTAATTGAAAATAAAGAAACTGCATCCAATCTCGAGAAGAATAAAAAGATCAAGCCCTCTTTTTATTATATAGATAAGAACAAATCCAAAAATCTCCTTAGACACTCTTATAAGACAAATCATCCTATTTTTTGTCTTCTCTATCAAGGCGACACCTAAGGTACGAGTTATAAATTGCGCTTCAGTATAACAAATTTCCTCTCTTGCTCTTATGTACGTTGATAATGTATCAAGCGATATTTTAACACCAACATCTTGACAGGAAAGAACTGTTTTCTGACTAAGATTGTCAATTTGCTGCTTTTAGAAGAGAGTTAACGAAAAGATACTTTTAGGAAATAAATAGAGGCTTTTAATTAATATTTGTTATGTGCTTGTCAATTGTAATGGTGTTCTCTTAGTTTAGAAATTTAAAGAACAAGGATTGAAAATGATTTTTAAAGCTCTACCTCCATAACGGTAATTTTTTACGCGTTATATTTTCATTTAAGATAGGGAAAAACAACTTGATGAAGAAGATTTATTTATGCTTCTTCCTCTAAATATAGGAAGTTAATTACGAAACAAAACCTTATTTGCATAAACATAACAGGCATAATTAGTTTGTGAGTCTGGTAATGAATTTTGTTTTAATATTGAGAAAAAGGATTCTGAATGCATTTTCTGAGCATTTTAACCACTAAATTACGTATCGTTGATTGAAAGGATTATTATTTATTAAGAGAAAAACTATTAATTAAAGAATCTTATAAATTAAAAAGAGTTAAACTGAAAATATTTTAAAAATGAATTTTAAAATATTTAGTTAAGCTTTAACGATAGTTTATTAAAAGATTTTTTATTTTTCATCATAATTAACCTAATATCAACGTTGTGCTTATCTAAGCCATAAAGCAGGATATAACTTTTAAAAAAACTTTCGATAAAAAAAATTGTACTTTCGGGTTATAAATTAATTTATAAATTAGTTAGTTCAGTTGTTTTTGAGAAGAGTGATCCCTTAAATATGAAAAGAAAATATTTAAAATAAACGCGTTTTAATAATCATTAATTAGGAAAAAACTAGCTTTATTAATGCCGCAAATAGTTGGAAAATTATTTTAATAAGCACCTTTATTTTAAAAGTATTTGTGTATATACACTTTACAATGTATTTATAATTTTTTAAAAATATTTTAAATACTGATATTAAACCTTTTGTTTCAGTTTATAAAATTTATTTTAAAAAGTAAAATTGTTTGTTAGAAGATTATTTACTATCAAAGTTAAAAAGATTGAGGGAAAGTTGTCGAATTGTTAGTATTAAGAACTTTATAATATTATTTATCACATTTAAAATCAAATATAACAATGAAAAAATATAATTCATTTTTACAAATACGTTTTATCAAAAATATGAATCAAAACACTGTTTTTTTTATTATAAAGTAAGTTAAAAGTTTTTTTAAATAAGTGAACTTTTGAATTTATCCGTAAAACAACTATATTTTACGTGATTTCGTAAATCTTCCGTTTCACCTGCACAAGATTGAAATCAACACCTGAATAAGTTAACTTTATTCATTTCCCATTTTTTCTAGATTCGCAATTCTTACCTTATTTTTATTTTATGTATGTTATCAATTTTATATCGTATCCTTCTAAGATCAAAAGCAAAATATGATCACATTTATATGTGCATTTTTCTTTATAAGCTTCTCCTTTTGACACATCGAAGGTGCTTATTCTATCGATACATATTCGAACGCATTTCGAACTTTCTTACTTACTAAAAATACGAAATTATTCATATCCTCTATATTTCTCTTTGAACAAAAATCTTCAAAAATAAAATGTGGGAATCATGTATTCCTGGAATGCGAGGATAGAAAATAAGGTTTTAAAGTAAAAATATATGCTTACTTTTTATTTTTCTACAACGCTTTTTATACTTGAAAACAACAATGGCTTGCAAAAATGCTTAAGCTGATTCGGATGCTAGTTCTTTTGCTTATTACTGCTTTTCGTTTTCGAAATATTTGCTTAGTTTTATTTTCTAAATTTGATTTTGTTGTTTTAATTATCGCTGCTAATTAGTTTTATAATTAATTATCATGTTTAGCGCTTTCCTAATAGATTAGTTTGTGGAGTTTTCAGTAATGTAAATATAATTATAATATCGGTAATTTAATTTGATTTTGTTATTAGTTTTATTTTTGCGTATATTTGAATTATGAAATACTCACCAAGAGTAAAAATTTTTTTAAGATAATTACTTAAACTAATCATCTTGGTTTTTAGGTGAAATTTAAAATACCGATTATATATTTAACATTATAACTCAACATTAAATGCATTACGATTTTTCTTTGTGTATAGGGTCAAGTGGGGTAAGTGTGATTGGGGGTAAGTGTGATAAACAGCTCTTGTAACTTTGAAAATCATTCTAAAAATCTGAAAGTTTGCAATATATACCATTAGACCACTTATAATTAAACTAAAAAGAAATATTGACCTTATTTTTTGTTTAAAGAAAGTTTTGAGCTTTTGAATTTAAGTGCAACTGTCTTCTTTTTATGTGGGTTTTCCTATGTGGGGTAAGTGTGATAAAACAGCAATGGTTTTGAAATGCAAATTTTGTACACTTAAAATTGGAATTCAAACATATAATTTTTTTTTCTACATATGTATGTTTCTTATAATAATTCACTACCAATTTTAGGATTTGGAATTTACTTGAAGCAGAGAACGAATTTTCTTAATGAAAAATGCAGAAACCCTATCACACTTACCCCACTTGACCCTACAGTTCTTTTAAGATATATTCTCTAAATAAAAAATTCTGTTCGAAATAGAAGATTCTGATGGCTATTAAAAATTTGTGTTGTTTCTAAAAAATATTCCATAAGTTATGGCAACTGTCTTGTTTCCTCTTGTTTCAGATATTTTTCATTTCCAACTGTCAAATTTTTGATGCGACAACACAAAAAGAGCGTATTTCTATTAGTATGTTCAGAGTAAAAGTGCATTAAGTTTGACTCTAAAAAGTTAGACAGTTCAATAATACTTAACCCTTATGTTAAAAAAACTAAATATTTCCCCGTCTTACACTACTAATTATCACAAGCATTTGAAAAACTAGGTTTAAAGGTGAATGAGACAGATATACCACGTGTTTCTAAACTTGAGTACCAGGTCTTGAGTTGAAACAAAAATGCTAAATGAAAAACCATGTTTTCGCTAGCAATGAATCAATGTTACGTGTGGCCCCCCGGTGACCGAGAGGTGTAAGTGACGAGCCTCACACCAAGAATTTTCTACGATCTCTCCTTGTCCTAGCCATAATATAGATGTATTCGTGCTGGTGGGAAAATCCTCCACAATTCTCCGGGGTGCCCGAGTACACTGCGATATACCTGCTCGTTAAATCTGTGGAGTCGAAAGTCCCGACTGCGTTAGCGTACGATGTCGCTCGAAGTTCCGTTGGGTGCCCACTCAGGTGTCGACTTCGTCACTTGACCAGGGTTCTAAATTATTAAGCGTAATTGGCTGTGTTAAAGCTCCTAAAGGAGGCTAGAAATAGGCAGCCGGAATCAATTACTTTACATTACATTAATGTCACGTGGAAACAGAGCATCAATCGGAGCACCGATCTATTGAAGGAAGTACGTCACTTGAATTAAATCAATAACTTTAAAAAAAAAAACGTAATCAAATATATGTATTTATAAATAGATCTCAGAGATTGTTGCCTCGATAAAAATATGGTTTTACTTTTAAATAAATGCTTTTTAAAACATTGCGTTAAACTTTTTGTCAAGATTTTGAAAGTATGTATGAGTTAAAAATATTTATACAAAACTGCGTTAAAATAGAAAATTGTCAAGATTGCTTCCCCTGTAAACCATGGTAAAGGGTATGAATCTAGCTGCTCTGCTATCCAGGGCTTTTAAAACAACCTTTACAGTCTTACTTATAGGTGTCTATATTAGTTAAACAGCATATAATTAAAACTATGTTATAAACAAAACTAATTCCAGGTTTCCACAAACTTTAATTAATTTGTTATTTTACGACTTTATTTTTTGAAGAAAAAAAAACTTCATTAAGTTTAAAGTTACTCTGTACTCAAGGTTATTGTGAACTCATAAATCAACTCAGACGTTAATATAAAACCTCTCGTAAGTCCTTCTGCTTATTTAAAATTATATTCTTTTATTGCGGAAAATATCACCGGGAAAGACTATATTTTATCAAATCCAACCTGCCAAAACCTCCATATCACCTCATTTATTCAACGATTTATTTCATTCTACGAAATGAGCGCGGCGACGAAATATCTAATAAAACCGGAAGACTTCGAACACTGTAAAACACATTCAGAAAGACTTTAAAAAGCGTAAAAAAGTACATATTTATCTTACTTAATACCCCGAAAATAAGGTTTTGAAATTTCTGTGCTCTGATCTTTAAGCCAGTGGCAGGAAAATTCATTACAAGTTTTGCAGGCGGGTGGTGGCGGTAGTAATTGACTTTGCATGTTGGTCGCGTAATAAAATAGTTCCCCTGCTGTTCATCGATTCATACGCCACTAGTTCGCGTAACAATGAGGGAAAACGTTAAAAACGTTCTACGCAGTAATGGATACTTTTCCCAGAAATGTTTATTGTTTTTTGAGAAAAACACCGGATAAAAGATTTCATTTTCAGTTATTAACAATTTTAATAAATTTAATAAATCTTTGGAAAATATGCAATGTATTTAATGTTCACATTTTAATAATGCTAGGTTTTCATTGATTTTCTGTGTCGCTTATTCGAAAGTAATCTAATTGATATTTTGGTTGGTAAAATGCGTAAAGAAAAACAAATTTCAATTATAATGTGATTATATTTTGTTGACATTGAGTTTAAATTTTAATGAAGCATCGCTTTTATGATAATATTTTAATTAAGGACTGAAAATCCATCAATTGTACGTATCTTGGATTGAACTCTGCAGAATGTTAATAAGTTATGACTAGTGTAAATGAAAGACAATTGAAAGTTGCAACGTATTAAACGTTGTGAAGATTAAATTTAAACCTAATTTAAATGTTTTTGAATACCTTTTTGTTGTCTAGGTTCAATCAATCCTATTTCTTTTGAAATAAAACAAGCGTAAGCAGATTTGCTAAAGTACTAATTTCACTAGTAAATAAAACTACTTTTACTAGCAATTAAAAAATTGTTTTACCAATAAGCAAATACTATCGTTACTAGTAAGTAAAACTGGTTTAATTTGCGATAAGAGAATTAATAAGTAATAATATAATAAAATATTCATTTTTTTTACTTTGAATTTAAATTAGTTAGTATAACTCATTGAATTTAAAATTTATAATTACTATTAGGATTGAATAAAAAAAAGTCTGTGTCCTAGCAAATTGTCGGTTATCAATACATTTTACCATAGTGCTAAACTTTCAATTGATCAAACCCTTGCTGAGATAATCGGTTGAATAAGGTTTTTAAAAAATGTACACTCCTTGCCAACCTAATTTGGGTTCATAGAAATATGCTATAGAGAAGATCCTTTTGCGCATATAAAGAGTTCCATAAATTATTTGTGAATCCATCCAGTAAAAATATATTTGAATATTATTTGAGAAAATTTGGCAATTTTATTAAAAAAGATCATTTATTCAGATCATTTTGTATGTAAATATTACCTTACAAGAGTTTCCAACTAAATGACCAATCGCACTTTTCCCTCTGCCTTTTTACTCTTTGTTTTTACCCAAGTTAGGTTGGCACGGAGTGTAGTGAAAGCGAGTTTGCACTTCAGTCAATTTGTTTGTCCCTCAAAGGGTTAAGTGAATGCTAACGATAGAATCGAAATCTGTAAAACCCGTTTCACCTTCGTAGCAGTTTTGTCACTGAAAAACAACCACGCAGGGGAAATGCAATCTATTGCTTTTGAGTATTACAGCTTAGTCATTAGTATAATCTTAATGGTTCAGGTTTATTATAGGTATTTTTTTTATCAACATCAGCTACTAATTAATTTAAAAATGTAGTATTACATTCAATTATTGCAATTGAAGGTTTTTATTTCATCATCTTTTATTCTGGATTATCTTATTTAATATATCGTAATCCCAGCCACTATTAAATAATGGTTTCAATAAAAAAATTATTTTGTGAAGAAAACTAATTTAAGTTACATAGAACTAAAATAAACATATGTCCATTGTAAACTAATATTATCGATTTAAATTTAACAGCATTTCAAATTATTATTTCCAATTTTATTTTCAAATAGTAATTGTTTAAACGAAAATATAATTTTAAAAATTTCAGTAAAATCAAATACTTTTTTAATTAATTGATGACTTCCCTGAAAGAACTTTTTAAAAGAAAAATCATGAACCGTAGTAAAATATACTTTAAAGCTTGTGCATTAGAAATCGTAAAATTATTTGTAAGTTAATATTTGCATCTCCGTAAAAACAAGAATTTGTGCAAAAACTAAAATAACCTACTTTCTTGTTACCTTAAATATACCTATATATACAGAAATTCTTAAAATATAAATATAAAGACGGACAACCTAAAGTAAAACCTATATATTTCAGATACTATAATATTTCTAAGTGAAGAGATTATTTAATAATTTTAAAAATATTATTTTTTATAGTTTTAATTTTGTAATTTTTTTTTAAAAAATTCTTAAATCGGAAGTTTGCAATGGAAATTGATGCCGTCCGTTTGAAGACAGACAGACGGAGAAATACAAAAATATTAGTTTCTAATATCATACCTTTCTAACGAAAAATATAATTTTTGCGTCCAAGCAGTTAGAGTGGAATTTAGAAGGAGGGCACGGACGAACAAACCTTGACTTTTTAAGAAAAAATCCGCATTGAATACAAAGAATAATACATTAAATAAAAAGAAAGTAGTATAAAAAAATTCAAGTTTTTTTATTGTTATAATACAAAGCTTTGTTTCATAAAAAAAAACTACTAAGTAGTTATTTATACTTAGAAAATACTTTATAGTACATTTAAAATAAAATATGGGCGAATCAAATATCAAAATACTTCCATTATGCTTTTCAATATATTTTTCAATCTTTTACTTTTATTGTTAGTTTGTAATATTCTATCCAATTCAATTTTTGTGAATACTTGATGTATTTTCTTATATAAAAATAATATTCAAGGAATCAAAATCGTGTTTCATATTTCAAGCTCGATGTGGTTTCTATTTTTTTTATGAAGAAAACATTATCTAAACTTTATTTTTCTTTTAAGAACAATAGAATGCAGTTATTTATTACTCAATTTAAGGTTACTGATCTTTTATAAGGGACCGTATATGAACTTTTGACCTATGCACTTAATAATATTAGAAATTCGATTCTGACTTTTTACTTTCAGTTACCTAATGTGAAATACAGTAGAGTCTCGTCTATCCGAATCCCGGTTATACGAAATTCGGTTTATCAACAAAAAAAATCCCGAGCATTTCGGTTAAAATATGAAATGTATACGCATATATGAATACACAAAAATAACGTACTTACAAAGTTAGATTTATTTATCAAAATATGCAGCAATTTTTTTATTTTTGCTGCTCAATTTTGGTCCCGTGCCTTTCGGATAAGCGGGGCTCTCCTTTATGAGGTAATGAAAGTATTGCGATCAGGTCCAAAATCCGAAAAGGATATTTTGGTTTTTCTAAAAATTTTAATGGGTGGTGCTGATTTTTAAAAAAAAAAATGGTTTTCAAACAATGGACCGTCTGCAGTCCGTCCGTCCGTCTGAAACCACCCTACAGCTGGAATTAAGTAAGCTAGGGTAGACTTACCAGTGAGTGAACAGGCCCCAGTGAATGAACATTTGGTAAATATAATTAAAAAAATAAGTGTTAAAAATCATTTCAATAGATGGATTGGCAACACTGACTTCCTCCCATATAGTAGGAAGCTATCTGACATATGGTTGGTTGTCCTGGTCATTATATCCTGGTGCTCATTCACTAGCGAACGCAGCGCCTTAAACTTTCATTTACTGGTTAGTCTACCCTAACCGACTTCAAATTTAATACACGAGTTAATAGTACCCATAGGAAGTCATAATACGAATTTCGAGAAAATTGCGAATGCGAAAGGAGTAGCTGAAATATAAAATTTTTTGTTTTAAAAGGTATTGTTAAAAATTGAAAAGATATTTAGATTTTAAATTTGGGATACGTGCTCCCAGTACCTGTCGGACATCATAATAAGGTATTTAGGAAAAATGCGCATGCGCAAAGGAAATTTACCATAGAAATTTTTATTTTTAAATGTAATTCAGAAAAATGAAAAAAGCTTTACGTTGTACCTGTCGGATAAGATTTTTGAGTAAATTGCTCTGGTACAATATAAAACAGTAAACATATCCTACTAAGTTGTAATACCCAAAAGAAATACATCACATATACCCCTTCGTGGTTGTTCCTCAGTGATAAAAGTTCTGCAATGGTTAAACTGCCCTTACAGATTCCGATTTTATCATTCGGATTTTATCTGCATTACTTGACTACATCTTTTGTAAGTCTTTTTTTAAACTATTAACTCAGTACGGATTAATTAAAAATATATTGGGTAAAATGTATGGATAAATGGCACGTATCAACGTTGAAGACTCCTTTTTATGCAGGTGTATAATAAATTTGGAGCTTTTAGATTTTCAAGTTTCTGCAACTTTCTCAAAAGATATATATTAACCTTTAAATTAATGTATTGATTTTTTAAGTGGAAAGCCTTGTATTGTTACACGTCCCTACTTTTAAAACAAATTTAATTATTGAACCACAATCGCAAATATATGAGTGAAATGTGAAACAAAACTGATCGATTATTAGACGAGTAGGAAAAAAGTAATGTGTTAACGACTTAGGAAAAAGTTTCTCGTTTTTGAACAAATTATTGAAGACATTAGTGTTTCTCGACTTGTAAATTACGATTTCGTTCTAAAGCAAAGTGCAAAAATGCTTTGAATAGATTGTAAAAAATATTTAACATTAATAGTCTTGCTTCTGGCTCAATTTAAAGTGTTTTATTTTGAAAATGATCAGCATAAATATTCAACACGCTTTAAAACATTGCAATGCCTAAAATGCATAATTTGTAAACACTTTTTTAAAACTTCATATATTTTTAAATAGTAATATCTCTTAAAATTTTCACATTTAAAAAGAAATTATTTGTTTAAACTATTTGATCAGTAAAAAACTTTCTATTAAATTTTTTGTGTAAATAAAAAGTATGGAACTTGGAGAATAATGTTTTAGAGTAACCTAGCACCAAATAAATTTGTGGTTAGCCCCTTCTAAACCCTAGAGAATTAAACGACACTTGAAATAAGAAACACCAGGGATATTTGCCAAAATAATATTTATGTGCTCCTAACCCTTAGTATTTCTCACAAAACTCGTTAAAGCATTGAAAATCTTACAATTTTTTTTACGTCACAATATATCTACAATTAATAAATATAAAATTCTGAGGATATAAGAGTCTAAACAGTATTTTTCTCTTTATACGTTTTTTTTTTAATTTACTGGTGCGAAGAATGGAGACTTTTGTTATTATCTCCGTTTTTATTTACAATTTAAGATCTTAATTTTATATTTTTTCGCTTACTTCTGTACGCTTTGTGGTACACGAAGTGTTTTTGTATATTGATATTAGTTTGTTGTTGTAAAACATTAGTATTCTCACTATCAAAAGAGATTAAAAATACATAAACAGTTTATTTTTTAAAAGGTCCAGGATTTTGAATCTAACAATGTTTTTGAAACATCTTGAAGTTTATTATATTTATGTGCTATTGGCAGATTTTTCGATAAATAAAAGGGCCTGAAATTTTGTTGGTTAATTTGTTTTTGTTCATAATTACCTTAAACATTCACGTTTGTAAAAAAATAACAAAAATATAATGTTAGAATTGCATAGAATTGTAAAATTAAAATTCTTTGGAAAATAATATCTAAGTTATGCTGAGTAAGAATAAAACAGATTTCTGGTTTTCCAAAGAGTGATTTTTTATTAATTATACTAATTCTTAAATTCTTATGTTAATAATGTTTTGGTCGTTTTCGACTATTTTTTAACCGATTCTTTTTCTCTAAATTTTTGGATTTTAAAAAATATGTCACACTTATATTTTTCGCAGCCTCTTATTGAACCTTCTAAAACACAACAACATTAAACCAAAATGTAAAGCCATTTAATTTAGACTTGTACGTATGAAATTAATTCATTTATCTTTTCGATTTTCATTCTTGCAAACCATTTTAACGCATTCCAAAAAAAGTGTATAAAGATATTTATGTTCTTATTAAAGAAACTGATGGTGATTTATTTGTGTGTTGCTCTAACTTTGATTGATAAGGAATGCATTTATAGAAAAAGAAACGTCAAAGAAATTATAATACTACTTTAAAAATGAATTATTTTTATCAAACGTTACTATTTTTTGTCTTTTTTTACTGCATATTATCTTCTTGTTAACATACATTTTTTTGTAATTTTGTTGACCAAAAACACGCAATTTCTATTAAAAAATTTGGTTATTCAATAAATATATTAATTGAATATGAGATTTAATTCTTTCCAAGAGGACATAGAGAGTTGAATCTAATGGAACCTGTTATCGTGACACAATAGCATTGAAAAGGATTAGCTACCATCTTTATGAAATACTCAATTGTGTATTTAATTTTGTAGCAAACATATAGCAGGGTTAAAAAAATAATAAAAAAAGCCTTTTTTTTTAAATATAAAATGTACTATATTGTAATTAAGTTAGTAAAATAATCGATTTTTAAATTAAAAAAAAAATTCTACCTTTTATTCTAAAATTTTATCTTGTGTGACATAATATTTTTATTTATGCTTATCAATAAAAATATTCTGATAATTTCAGCTAAATTACAATCAAACGTCAATACACGATTTGAAAACGGAAAAGCTAAGTTACCTCATAGGAAAGAAGCCAATGCTTCACGTATAACTGCGGCGTCACTCTAAGCGTAAGAGTTCTATTTTAAATGAATTAGCTGCGTTTTGTTTTTGGAGTTTAAGACCACTGTTGACGTTCTATGACGTGTACAGGGGTTCCTACTCAGGTGTCGACTCTTCACTTGACTGTGGTTATAAAATACGACGTCCGTCGCCGATAGCCCTCGTGTAGCTCTAGTGCGATGATAATTCAAACTAAACTAATCTATGACATGTAGGCGTGGGAAGTTCTAGTAGCCGTATCAAAAATATTCAAATTCATAAATCTGGGTGTATGAATATCATAATAATAATTTGGGTGTACTTCCCCTGGCTTTTGCCCTGTACTTCCTTTCTCAGTATCAAAATTATAAATGAACTAGCACTTTTGAGACTCTATTCGGTCTCCGTAGTGAGCCATGGCTGCCGATGGCAGCTCAGTACGAGTCATTTCTCTGCCCTACTATAGAACTCTTTTATGTTGTCTTATATCCCAAATATAAACAAGAATACTTGTTAAGAAGGGACTGTAAGGAGCCTAGTGGTCAGGATCTTGGACTCGAGAACGGAAGGTTGAGAGTTCGATACCCGGTGCCACTGAAGACTTACCGAGTATATGCGGAGTACGTGCTCGTAAAATCTGTTGGGTCCGAAAGTCCTGTGGTCGGTCATTGCGCAGTTCACCATGGGTACAGGTTCCTGGAGAAAATTTCCCTCCCCTTCAGGGACATGTCTAAATTGTGGAGGTGGAGACAGATGGCAACATCTGTCATATGTGTTTGTGTGTGTCTTGTGTTGTTCTACTTAACGATGGTTTATAAGCGGGTCCTTGCGACCAAGCACACAAGCCTGAAAATATATGTCAACCAACCAACCAACGTGTTAAGAACACTCTGGAACCATAAAAAATTCATTCCAACCTGTTTGATATTCAGGGTGGTTATAAAATAACGCTCGCTATTCGGAGTGGTCTGTAGCTTTAATGAATAATCCAAATGCGAGAAACTTTGAGAGACTTACTATTCAAAAAAGGGGGAAAAGAATGGAATCATTAAAAAAAGAAACTCGTTTCTTGACCAGGTTTCTAAATTACGAGGCGTAGCCAATTATGGCCAATTACGGCCAACAAAGCCAATTACGCATCGTAATTTAGAACCCTGGTCAAGACGAGTTTCTTTTTGATGATTCCATTCTTTTCCCTCTTTCTTCATTAGTAAGTGTCTCGAAGTTTGTGCATTCGGAATATTCATTAAAGCTACAGACCTCTCCGAATAGCGAGTGTCATTTCACCCGGTACAATTGCTGATTTTCAGTGCTGTAGATTTAACCCTTCACTTGAAACAACTTTAGTTTGATTCGAAGCAGGTCATACTTTAGCATGAAATCACGTCTTGCCCCTCACAAGTGAAGATGTAAACTTGAGAAAACTACGTGCAACAAAGGATTGGTTTAGGATTATATCAACTTCTATTGTGATCAATTTGGAAAGATACTTGAGAACAAGAACTTAGAACTTAGACCATTCACAATTAAATAAATCAGTTAAACCCCTATACAAATATATCCTATTCTTTTTTATTTACTTATATGTTTAAGTCCGGTATTGCAAATCTATCTACACGGTGGTTATAAAATAACGCTCGCTATTCGGAGTGGTCTGTAGCTTTAATGAATAATCCAAATGCAAAAAACTTTGAGACACTTACTAATCAAGAAGGGGGGAAAGGAATGGAATCATAAAAAACAAACTCGTCTCTTGACCAGGGTTTTAAATTACGAGGCGTAATTAGATGTGTTGGCCGTATTTAGCCATAATTGGCTACGCCTCGTAATTAGAACCTTGGTCAAGAGACAAGTTTCTTTTTTTTTATGATTCCTGTCTTTTTCGTTAAAAAGAAACTCGTCTCCTGACCTGGGTTCTAAATTACGAGGCGTAATTAGCTGTGTTGGCCGTAATTGGTCATAATTGACGACGCTTCGAAATTTAGATTCTGGTCAAGGGACGAGTTTGTTTTTATGATTTTTTTGTGATTATTTTTCAGGATTCTGTCTTTTTTATGATTCCATTCTTTTCCCCCCTTCTTAATTAGTAAGTGTTCCAATTTTTGATGCATTTGGATTATCCATTCAAGCTATAGACCACTCCGAATAGCGAGCGTTATTTTATAACCACCCTGTACTTTTGAATTATTAGGAAACTTCATCAGTTAGCAAAAATATGGATAGTTCAATAATCAAGCAACAATAAAGAGATTTTCACATACGATTTTTAACCCTTTCGTTACTGAAGCGCCCCAAAACGCCCGAACAACTAGGGAATCAATAATGTTATTCTTATCAAATATTACGGGGAAGCAAAAATCCTTCGTTGCGCGAAAGAGTTAAAAGATAAGCATCTTATAGAGTGGACAGTTAAATATGGCAAAACCTTTTTACTTTAAACTAATAAGAGCTATTTTTAATTCGTCTTTTGAGACTGAAGAAAAGAATTGATATTTTTCAAATTTAATTAGTGTATTATTTTTAATTTATGTAACATATAAGTTATAAAAATTATAGCTTACAAACCTCTGTTATAAAATCGGATGTTTTTATTTTAGTTTAGTTGAACTAACTTGACACTAAAGCTACACAATGGCAATTGGTTTCATTATTTTTTTGAAAAGTTATTTTTATGTAAACAAAATAGATAATTTAAATGCTTGATTAACTGAAAATACGCATAAAACATCGAAATTATTGAGAACTAAACTTATGTTAAACTACGTTTTAAAAAAAAAATGCCACCTAAAGATCCTTAAATAAATATTTAAGTTTTCGCTCATAAAGTCATGTATCTATCGAAAAAGAAAATAAAACAATACATATCTTAATGGCCTTTAAAACAATAAGAAATTGTCAATAAAAACCCACGTTTCTTCAAAAAATAAACACATTAAAATTTCATTTTTCAACCCCCAAAAGAATAATCTTCTGTCAATATTGGGCTCCTGAATTTTTAAAATTACAAATTCAAATTTCCTTTTTGCTATATAACCATTGGAAGGTTCCAAATCCCCCTGCTATAAACACTTTCGTAGGAAGGTTTTCTGCTAAAGCAATCTGCATAGATCTACCAAGAGAGGATTTTTTATTTTATTTTTGAAGATAAAAAAAATAAAATACTTTCTCTTGATATTTCGGCTTTTCATAAGGAAGAAGAATAAGAGGGATTCCCTCTTGCAATGGCTTTTTAAAACGAAGAAGTAATATACTTATATTTCGTATCTGTTATTAAGATACGAGTGCTACAAACTAACTATTATTACAAGGTTTTATCGCGTAATATATATTTTGTGACAGAAGAACCAAGCTATCCGAAGGCATTCGAAGAGCTTTGTAGAAGAACGTGCTAAGTGACATAAAGGTGAAAATGAGCTTTAATTTTTTTCATTTGCACTTGGATACGTTGAAAACAGCACTTACAACTGGTAAAAATTCTACTTAAGGGGGAATGGGCGCGTTGGCAAAGCAAAGTGCATCAGTGTTAATACTATTGAGAAAATATATTTTCTATACCATATTTCTCTTGCTGTATTGAATACTTTTACAAGCGGATTTTTTAATGTGATAAAGTAGCTAACTTACAGGTCCCCACCTTCCCACTTTTTGAAATTGTTTCGAATTTTTTTTAAAAATTCAATAAATAGTTTTAACATAAAATAGTCGAAGAGATTTCAAAAGTGTGAAGATAGGGACCTGTAAGTTATCTACATTTATTATTAAAAAAGAAAAAAAACGTTAATTAAATATTCAAAACAGCCGGAGAAATGTGGCAGAGAAAATAGTTTTTTCGCCATTGGATTAACACTGAGGCACTTGGATTTAGAGACCCGCGGTCCATTCACCCTTAAGTTTATGAAGAAGGGGAACTCTTTTATCTACTCCTCGGTGCAACAGCTACTGGTGAGCCAGGGCCTTCCGTTCTCATTTCAACTCTCAATGGATTCTGAGACGCTTGGCAAATGTCCTGAATAGGTACACTCTGTGCCAACCTAACTTGGATAAAAACAAAGAGTAAAAAGGAAGATTGAAAATCGCGGTTGGTCCTTTAGTTTGAAACTCTTGTAAGGTAATATTTACATACAAAATGATCTGAATACAATATAACCAAAATATTCACTTTTCCTTCTGATAAAATTTGTCACATTTTTTCAAATAATATTTAAATCTGTTAAACCCTAAACGAAATTAATGTTTTAAGCATATTTTCTGGATGGATTCATAAATAATTTATGGAACTCTTTACATCCGCGGAAGGATCTTCACCATAGCATATTTCTATTTACCCAATTTATGTTGGCAAGGAGTGTAGTCAGCCTCACGTGGAGTGTTTAATTCCCAAGTTGCTTGGCTCTCGTTTATCGACCCACTTAAGAGGGAGTGAGCCTCGCCCAATCCGGGGAACGATCCCGGGAACTGTGGCATGGCAAATACTAAGCCACTGTGCGTCACTTATAAAAAAATTAGGACTTTTATTTATTCTTTTAAAATACATGTTGTTGCATCTTTTTGCCCAAAAAGTAGGAGACAAGATAGGAAAGGTATCTAAAACAGCCTCAGTGACATCAATAACTCTGTAAGAGTGATGTGAGAGAACAAGAGCAATGTGAAAGGGCTCGGCCAATATGACTTTGTCACGTCAGATTCAACAAATAAAGCCAAGGAAACTCTTTAGGACCTTGATAGCCTAGTGGTTAGCATCTCGGGCTCAGAATCGGAAGGTCCCGCGATCCAGTCCCGATACCACTGAGTACCCACCAGTGGTATCGTGACCCTCCTCGTCGAGTATAAACGCAGTACGTTCTCTTTAAATCCGTGTGTCGAAAAGTCCGGTGGGCGGTCCAGGAGCAGTTTTCCACAGGTACAGGTTCCTGGAGACTATTTCCCTCTCCCTCAGGGATATGTATAAATTGCGAAGGTGGTGATAGATGGTAGCATCTGTCACTTATGTGTGTTGTGTCTGTCTTACTTGGCAAATGTTTATAGGCGGGTCTCTGACCAAGCACACAAACCTGAAAATATACAGTGGTGGCCAAAAGTGTGGACACTTTTGAAAGTTTCATATTTTTCAACTTTGTGGGATTATAGAATATATTAATTGTAAATCAAAATAAACAATTGTACATCAAATTAAAAGTGATTTAATCTTTATGAGGACCACTGTGTGCAGATTGCTGAAGCCGTCTATGAGATCTTTGGTCCCATATAATCTATACCCATGGACACAACATCATCATGTAATTTCATGTAGAATTAAAAATAAATGAAGTATTACAATATCTGTATTACGAATAAGTTATGCAACTAATAGTATGATCTGTCTTAATTTTGCAAGTCATTGAACCACCAACTTGTATTGTAATTTCAGCATAAGATATTCCATTGATTGTGCTTGTTTGTTCAACTAAAATGAGCATAACTTTATTTGTAATACAGATACTTTAATTCTGTTTTTTTTAATGAAATTCTACATTAAATTACCTTCAACTTAACATTTAAATTTTTGCATTTAAGCGAAATTTGATCGATGCAAGAACACAGGTAACAGTTGAAACACATGAAACTTTCAAAAAGTGTCCACACTTTTGGCCACCACTGTATATCTACAAATTAACCAAGCTCTCCATGACATCAGAGTGTCAGCTGCAGCAAAGACAGGGGCGAAACTTGTTCGGTGCGGTAAAGTGTATTCGAACTTGCATGAATTAAGCATGGTTAAAGTTAAAGGTAAATTCATCCGGTTACAGTTCACTGTTAATGGTGCACGCCACACAGTAGATTCCAAAAACAGCTTCCCAAAAAACAACTCTAACACAAAATCCCACATGATTGAGGTTCCGATACAAGAATCTGAACGACTTTGAAGATCAACAGGAATCAAAGATAAAGTAAAAGGATATGGGTAACTGGCACTTTAAAGACAGGTGAATTCCTCACGTTTTTCTCCGGCATTTCTGGCGTATATTTGTGAATGAATTCGAGTTTTATGATGTAGCCAGATAGCGAGAATTTCTTGAGAAAATTTTAGTTCACCTCTTTTTTGTTATTATGTATATACAGTGGAATGTGTTTTTGATAGCATCTTGGTTTCGAAAATGCTGAGCTTATGAATATCCCTGTGTATTTAAAAGCGTAGCTTCACACATATTTTTATAGGTTGGGTTTTATTTGTTAATTTTTAATGGTAGATTTACAAAAAAAAAATTCTAAATTTGAATAAATAATTGAATTAAAATTGAATTCAGTACAATTATACTTCTGATATGCTTTTTTCATCTTATTGAAAAAACTATATTTTATTAAAAAATGTATCGGAAAATATGAAAGTTTATATACAATCGTAAATATCGAAGTTTTTTACAAATCAATATTCATTAATGTTTTTCACTAAAAATTATTGGAATATTAAGAGATCAAACTTCAAAGGTTATCGTTCTAATAAATTGAAGTTTTTTTTTTTTTTTTAAGATTCTTTGAAAACAAATCAAAAAACGATTCTCGACAAATTATTTCTCCCATCTTCTAACATAACACAAAAAAAGAAAAGAAAAAGAGAGCAAGCTTTCAGTTCTACACTCCACGAAATGATGGATAATCTTTACGTAAGAAGAAAACAACTCAACCTCTCTCAAAAACAACTCAGCCAGGGAACAAGAAATATCGTTCGACATTCTGAGAAACAAAGTTTGTTTTTCATTTGTTTCACATCAGAGGTAAATTAAAATAAAATTGCTGCGTTTTCCCAGCGAGCGCGTCTAAACCTCAGGTTTTCTCAGATGTTCGAAAAATTACTGGGAAGTGATATTGAAATGAAAGATTACTTGGATAGAAAAATAAAAGCGTTTGAAGCTTTACTGCACTCTTTCGTAAAACTGTCGTTCGTATTCCAAGTTGCAAGGGATGCCGGGATATTTCTGTTTTGGGAAGAATATCCGTTACTTTTTCTTATGTTTAGTTCTAAGAAAGAAAACTGTAGCTGTAGAAACTCATAAAAAGAAATATTTGAAAAATTAAGGGGGGGATGGGCATGGTGGGGACCGGGGTTTCCAAAGCAATGTGCATCAGTGTTAATCCTATGGAGAAAAAAGATTTTCTCTGCCACATTTCTGCAGCTGCCTTGAATATTTTTGCAAAGGGATATGTGATAAATGTAGCTAACTTACAGGTCCCGACCTTTAAACTTTTTAAAAATTGGTTTGAATATTTTTTAAAAATTTTTCTAGGAAGCTATCTACATTTATTATTTAAAAATTACCGTTTGTAAAAATATTCAATGCAGCCGGAGAAATGTGGCAGAGAAAATAGTTTTTTCTCATTGTATTAACACTGAGGCACTTGAGTTCAGAGACTCGCGGTCCAGCGCACCCATTCCTTCTTAAGTGAAATATCTGTAAAGCTTCGGATTGAACTGTGCATCATTCGAATGCTATACAATTTACCTTTTTACACACTCACAACGTTACCATTGAAGTGGTACATTTTGAATTTTAATTTCCGTAAAGATTAAAGGTCACGTAGTGCTTTTGACTCTCTGAGTGCTCGGCAAGCAAAATGAACCTTAAGATTTCCAAAGATTTTCTTTAAAAAAAGGTTGTGTAGCATTTTCGACTTTCAATTACCGCTTAATAAAGCAATACATTTAATGGTAATTATATAGCAGCCTTTTTTATAGCCATATTTTTACATGCCCTTTAAAGTAATTGATATAACTTTAAATCATAAAAATTTAATGGGTTACATTATTTGTACATGAATGATTTTCTCAAAAACGTCGGAATGCAATATGGCGTCTGACAGGTGCAACGAAACCATGTATCAAATTTGAGGTTTATAGCTTTTTCTTTTTTTCAGCAATACTTTTAAAACCCAAAATTTAATATGAAAGCTAACCTTTGCGCGTGCGCATTTTTTGAAAATTTTCTAATGACGTCCGACAGATACATAGAACTAGTGTACGAAGCATAGAGGTAGGGAAAAGAATATAGAGGTCCTTGTATATGAGCCGTAGCGCACAAATGAAGCAATCTATAGCGGTGCATCTTGGGATACCTCGGTGTCAGTTCCGGTTACTATGTTATGCGCAGTAACTCAAAAAATCGCTAGACTGGTGCATCTTGGGATCAGTTTCGGCGTCAGTTTGTTATGTGCATCAGCTCGAAAAACCTGACAGCTCTGCTTGAAACCATCTGAATTCATAGACCCCTCCTCCACCCCTCCATCCTAACTCTATGGTACCAAATTTAAAATACGTAGCTCTTTTAGTTCAAGCTTTAGAGTTGTTTGAAATAGACTGTCTTGCACACGAACCAATGCTCGAAAACCACCTTCATAGAATCAGAAATTCAACACCTTTCAAAACGTGTAGAAAACACAAAATCTTATTGAGGATTTCCGAACCCCCTGAAGCTACGTAACTCTATAATACGCTTAATGCCTCAACAAAATTAAATATGGTAGCCCTATAAAAGAATAAAGAAACACTTCCACCTAAAATAGTTTGAGTAAATTTACATAAAAAGTTGTCTGCATTAAAAAAGATCAAAACATAATCTTTCTAAACACCTGAATCCTTATATGAAGTTTATGAATTAGTAATGTTTAAAGAGAATCAAAAATATAATCTAATGTTATCTTTGTGCTTTCGTAATACTAATATGGTTTTTTTATTAAACGAATGGTTAAAAAAAACTTTTTATTTGTCTAATTAATTATTTTTTGGCCCACAAAAGATGAAAGAATATTAATGCAAATAAAAAAAATCAAAGAAAAGGTTCATATTTTTTTTTCTTGCTTCATGTTTTTAAGTAATTTGGCTATTTTAAGCAGAATATGTTTAGTAGTGTTTTTTTTTGTCTTGATAATCCTTATAAAGAAAGATACAATAGTTGAATTAATAGTTATTAATAACTCAAATATAATTTGCAATAAACTATTTTCCATGTTCATCCAAAAAAAATATCGAAAATGTATCTTTATTTCTTCATTTGAAAACTATTCGCTTGCTTTGGAAGTTTTATAATGATAATTAGGTAGGCTACAATTTTTTAAAAAAAATATATTCAATCAAGTTTCTAAGAACAAATAACATGAATTTCATTTAATTTTTTTGTGCAATAAAATAATCATTCGCTCTAAGCATAAGCTGTTTGAAGCTCATGGCAAAAAAAATAGTGAAATACAATATTTTCTTAATTTAAAAAGCCCCATGAAAATCGGCATGCAACCAAAAGATAGTTCAACATTTATAAAACAAAAAATGCATTCTTATTTTATTTGAGATTAATCAAGCTTTTATTAAATATCACTTAATCTAATAAGTATTTTACTAGATTTTTATTATGTAATATAAGTTCAAAATATTATCCGAGTAAGAAATACGTGATTTCAATATTGCAATAAGTATAACCAACTTTAATGAACAAAATGTGTCTGTGTAAAAAGTGTTTCGTCTTCAGTAATTTTTATATTAACACTTTACCTCCGGGCGTCGACTGACCCATAGACTAAGAACACTCTAAGTTTCAAACTCTCATTGGAGAATTTCTACATTGAAATTGACATAGAAACTAGAGCGCCCCCTTTGTGTCTAAGGGAACTAATGTAATGGTTTCTGGCTCCCTATTTGCAGTCACCTTTAGGAGATTTAACAGAGCCAATGACATCTCGTAATTTGGAACCCTTATCAAGTGACGATAGGGATCTATTTTTTACTACAACTTATTTTCGACTTTATTTTTGAATATATACAGCTACTCATTGACTTTTATATCCCTCGTAGGCCCATCCTCAAGATATTTGACCTTGTGCTTCTTTTTCTCCATTAATAAACCTACAGACTGACCACGCTTGTCATTTTAGACATGGTCCCCCAAAGATCCACAAGTGATTCGATTGAATAACTCGTCAAATATTCATCCAAATGTAACAAAAACTTAGATTTAGGGGTTTTCGAGGGTTTTTCACATTTCTAAGTAATTAAAATTGGGTGTTGCTATTGAAAATTTTAAAGTTCGTAACATTTTTAATATTAAGACGTACCCTTATGCAAATTTTGTGTCATGCAATTAACTCAAAATGTTATTTGTTCACATAGTCAAAAAGGTCCGATGTAAAAGGATGACTAACGGTTGAAATAATCACTAGTGGGTAACTTTTTTTTAACAGAGAACATTACGAAGAAACAGTAGCCTTACAATTGAAAGTACAATTATACCAATCAACAAATCAACCTTTAATAGTGTTTTAGTTGCATTCGACACGTTAGAAGAGCTAGGCATTAGATTAAGTTGCTGGTCTAGAAGATTTTTAGTCTACGGGTCAGTCGACGCCCGGAGGTAAAGTGTTAATACTGACAGTAACAAGCAATTATTCTTGTCCCTATCCGTCGAGTTAAAAATTTGTAAACGTTGGGTTTAATTTCCCTATTTCCAACAATATAAGGACTAAGACTGTTAAAAGTTTCAGTTAAAATTCCATTACCAAAAATTCAAGGTATTTATCGTTTTCTTATAATCCATAAAAAATCATATATAAGTCAAAATAAAGGTAATTGAAATAATTTTAGGTTGCGTTCATAAAAAAAACAAGTATGACTTAAATTAGTGATGAAGCACAAGTGAATATCTCTTGCTTTTTTTAAAGGATAAAGTTCATGTGCAATTATATAAATTTCGTCGAAATCCTTTTTCTTTTCTTTTACTATATTAAAAATTGTTCCTGTAATATTATATTGAATTAATATTGAACAAAATTATATTTACCATCAAAATTACTTTAATATTAACGTTACACTCCTAAACTATTATTATTAGTCAAAAAGGGCTTCCCAATATTCACCATAAAATATTTTTGAAGACTATTTTTATACTTCAAACAAGTATTAACTTTAATCACAAATCATTCTTTTTAACTCTAAATTTTTTTGATTACTTAATACATTTTTACCTTAAATATGTAAATATTTCTATTTTAAAACACTCACTGGCGGAGCTCGGACAAAATAATAAAATATTTTCTTTTTTGACTAATTCAATTAGTAAAGTTTGTTTTAGCAATTCGAATTTCTCGAAGACTGTAATTTATTGATTTGATTTTCTACGATGTTGAAGATGTTGGTGAAACCTTGACTTATTGATGAAGATGTCAAAAAATATAATTTTTATTTTCTTGAATTTTTCAGCTAAAAATGCTCAGGTAAATGTTTGAGAAATTGTGTCAATTAATAAACTTAAGAAGAGAACGGCTCCGTTTGGGTCACTTGTAATTTATTTAATATATGTATTAAAATATTTTTCAATAGAATTTTTTATTTATTTAAAGGATTAGTTAGCCAGAGTAATCAGATTACTTTCATGCATTTTGAAGGAATCAATGTTTTAAGTGTTCATATTAAATTATATGGTTATATGATGGTTGGAGTTGTCCCAATGTACCTATAATGGAGTAAGACTAAGAGACACAACTGGGATGAATGGGAATTCAATTTACTCCTATTCCCCAATTTTATTTCATTTAAATTACTTCAAAACAAACATTTAAGGTTTGTATTAGTGAATATTTATATCCTAACAATCGAATAAATGTGTACGAATTGTATATATTTAAAGGATTTTAAGGAGATTAGTTGTACTTAACAAGAAGTATCTTAAAACACTTTATACTTTTTTTTCTAAGTCAAAAGGCAGGAAAATAAACTAATTGTATTTAAATTTTAACCTTGCTGCATATTATTCTGTTAAAATTACCTTAGTTGTTCCTTGCAAAATTCTGTTTACAATTTAGCATTTATTTTTCAATAAATCTTAGACTGGAAATTACATATAATTTTATAATTTTGATAAATTGTTCGAATTACTCAACTAATTAAAATTTGAAGAAAAAATACAGGTATATTTTAGCGTTCAACAAAAACTTAATGTCATTAGAAGATAAATAAAACACAAAAAGCATGCAACAACAATTTGAATTTAAAACTAAAAAATATTGAACTCAATATTTCTCTACGAAAGCGTTAATGGTAATGTAATCGATTCCGGCTGCCTATTTCTAGCCTCCTTTCGGAGCTTTAATGCAGCCAATAACGCCTCGTATTTTAGAACCCTGGTCAAGTGACGAGGTCAACATCTGAGCGGGCACCCAACGGAACTTCAAGCGACATCGTACACTGACGCCGTTGGGACTTTGGACTCCACAGATTTACCGAGCACGTCTGTCCCAGTGTACTCGGGCTCATCCGTCACGAGTTGGATTTTCTACTCTTTCCCAGTACAGATTACGAAAGCGTTAGGAAAGTTTCCTTAAAAGATCCGCCTATTTATAGTTTCGTCGAAGAACTTTAACACAGCCAATGAAAGGGGGTGATTTTAAAATATCGCCACCACCAGAAACAATTTCTGCAATTCGAGGATTGATATTGTTTTGATATCTCTGATTCATCATAATGAGTAAGATAAAGAGGGAGTAACCCACGTTTGTAGTTTCAACATACGTCTATACTGCCGATTGGGAATCTATCTGGCGATTTTTAAAACCTCTTCAGGAATTTCGGACGCCAGCGATCCTCCACTTATGTACTTCGACAAATGAAACACTGCGAGATATCTATCAACTTATGTAATGGGTTTGAGTTCTTTTCCGAAAACAGTGTTTTGCCAATCTTGAAACGTTGTTGATTACATGTAGTTTAAGACGTATTTACAATCTTAACCCAGTAATGCATGATTTTTTTTCATCCCGAAAAAATATATTTGTACCTTTAATACTCATACATTATGGGGAAAATACTGAACAAAATTAACTGCATTGGAATTTAAATAATTTTAAATTTTTGCCATACGGCAAAAACCAACTACAAAATTCCAATTTTGATAAGAATGACTAGAAAACTACTAAATATATTTTTAAATAACCATCTTGAATTATAAATTTTTTTCCAAAACAATTTATTTGTATTTAATACTAATATTATTATACCTTGAATACTGCCAAGGACGTAATTTAACAACAGTTAATAACTTCACTCTTTACTTTTGAATACACTTTACTACTGTCATGTATGAGAGTAACTTACTTTAGAGCTCTACTTTAATATAATAAAGTGTATTATGTTACTTGTTGCCATATGGCAACAGTATGCATTAGAGGGTTAAGACGTCCATATATAACTCTTTATATTTTAGTTCAAAGAGCAAAGGACCTAATTAGTAGATTTTGTCGTGGCAAAAAGCTAAACATTATCTATGAAGATGAAACTTGAAAATAGTTAAAAATACACTAATGAGCTAAATATTAGGATAGAAACTGAATTATTGCTATGCAGTCAGAGAAATTTTTTTAACTCTTTTCTCACAAATTTTTCTCCCTCCCCCCCATGGCTTCAAAACTGTTCAAACAGTTTAACAGATTAAGGGAGTACATCTCGTAGTTTTGAAGTTGATTCTATTAGTTATTTTATCTATGAATTTCTCCTGGCATTCGTTATTTGTAAAGTATACTATATAAATAAAAATTTATATCCATGACGTAAATATCTGTCAAAGAGGGTAGGAATCGTTTTTAGAAAAAAATTGACTTGCATCAAATGTGGTATCCCATCCTTCCAATAGGAGGATTTGACGTCAACTAAATATGAGATGGTATGCAAAAAAAAATGAATACAGGAAGCTTTGCTGGTGGTTTGGTTTCATAAGATTCTAAGAGACATATTTTGGTTGAAAAAGTTTTGGTGTTTATTTTTAAATTTGAACGTTATCTTTTTATAGTAAAAAAGTTCGAAAATGATATGCAGAAACTGACTTTAAGAAAGTATTAACAGTTATTTATCCCCATTGATCTCAATTACAATACATTATCAATCTTATTTATTTTAAAAGTTACATGTTAAAATGTAAGTTTAAAGAAACTTGTCAAACCAGCTCAGAGAAGTACCTTGTTACTGAAACCTGTCAAGTTCGCCGGATTGATGTTAGAAGAGATGTGCTAGCGAGATGGCTAGAAGATGCGGGAAATATGCTGCCACATGATTTGAAAGCTCCAGATCGAATACGAACAGATATTCTATTTTTCCCTTGCTTTTTATCATTTTTGTGCTAACCATTAAGTATGATAGGTAGGAAAATTTGCCAAGTGAAAATAAGCTTTCTGAATTATTATTCACTCAAAAGTTATCATTTATTCAAGAGGTTATCTCAATGAGCAAAATATAAGACAAATGAAGTCCATAGTCCTGAACAATTTATGTTGTTCATACGAAAAAGAAGTTATACGAAAAAGGAATTTGAAAACTTATAGTTATAGGGGATGGGTGTGCTGCTCCAAAGCAAAGTGCATCAGAGTGTTAATCCTATGGAGAAAAAAAATATTTTCTCTGCCAATTTGGCAAAGGCGCAGATGCAAATCAATTTTACACTTTACTTGTTTTAACAGTCAAATGTTCATTCTATCGCTTTTCTGTTTTACTGACATTGGGACGGCGTTTATTGGAATTAAAGTGGTATATTTATAAAATCACATAACTAACTGTTTCTGTGGAGGTTCAATACAAAACAGCAAACAATCAATGAAAACTTGAGACTTGAGAACAGCCAGTTCTTTATTTTAAAACAGCAGTTCACGACGAACCTTCAGTTATTTCTTGAAGACCCCATTTAAAACTTGTCGTCATTTAACTCTTCCAATCGTTCACGTATCAAAGGCAAAAGAAGCCCGAATACGATTCACAGGGACCTCTAAAAGTCGAAAGCAATCAGCCGGACACCATGTCACAATGTGGTTAGAAAGAAATGTAACTGCGATTTGTGATTTAAATCGGTTTTTCGTATTGTTAGAAATTCTTAAGAGATTCTCTTTCATGTATTCTTTGTCATTTAACTAACTTCTTAACGATCAGATAATTTTCAAGAAAATTGTCGTAAAAGTGCCTATTTTGATATTATTGGCGCTTTATCTACTGAACACGCGACACCCATTAGCGTTTCAATTATAGGATGGATTGTCAGTCCCATAGAGCTAATGCATTAGTTAGAGAATCGCAACTTCCGCTGAAGTATTACTTTGCCATGTTAGCCCTTTTTCTCCAGGTACAGGAATCAATATAACATTGAAATGAAACAAATTTGACACGACAATATTCTCTAGTTATTAAATTATATATTTTTGAAAATTTAAAATGCTCCAAATGCCTAGCAGATGACGACACTATTTTAAAAGTTTATCCATTACTATTTAAATAACCGGATGTTATTTTCTTTTCAATTTGGTGAAAATGGGATAACATGGCAAAACAATGCTTTTGCAAAATTTGTGATTTCAAAACTAATGCAATAACTCTATAGAACTGACAGTTCAGGAACCATCACGGAAGCGAGAAGAAAGGCGTTAACATTAAAAAACTGTAAAAATATATGTAATGCTAATTAGTAACATTGGTGGAAGCTTAGCTGTCTCCAACTTCCTAGGTGATTGCTTTTATGTTTTATCCAGTAAATTATACTAACTTGATGACGTAATTTTGCATTTTTAAGAATTTTTCTCCAATTTTGTAGTGTAACGATACTTCATAAATTTTGTGCAACATTATTCCATGAAACTGGAGGAACTGTCTGAACTTATATTTGTCTGAGTATATTGAACGTGCAATCCCACGGGGTATTTTTCTTACTTCTTTTTGTTAGTACATACCGTTTATCAGATGGAGGATATTTTAGCAGTATCCAAGCCACAGAACCTGAAACCTTAGCCTTGCAGGCGCCTTACTAAATAGGTTCCCATGAATTCTTATTCTTCGGGAAAATATTGCTCTTAAGGTCGCAACACTGATGCAGCAGCAAAATTTACCGTCGATGTAAAAATAACCGTCGAAAAATACCGTAATCGTTGTGTTTGAAACGCGTCTTCATCCTTTAATGCATGATTCTTTTTTCGTCCCGAAAAAATATATTTGTAATTTTAATACTTGTACATTGTGGGGAAAATACTGAAAAAATTAACTGTATTGGAATTTAAATAATTTCAGTTTTTAAAAAATTTGCCATGCAGCAAAAAACAACCACAAAAGTCCAATTTTGATAAGAATGACTAGAAAACTACTAAATATATTTTAAAATAACCCTCTTGAAATACAATTATTATTTTAAAAAAAATTATTTGAAATTTAGTACTAATATTATTATACTTTGAATACTGCCAAAAGATGTAATTTCACAGCAGTTAATAACTTCACTCTTTAATTTTGAATACACTTTTACTACTGTCACCTATGAGGGTTATTAGTAACTAAAACTTAAAAATTTAATGTTACAGATGAAAAAACACAGATTTGTCGAGAGGGAACTCTACTTTATTAGAATAAAGTTGATTATGTTACTTGTTGCCTTATGGCAACAGTACGCATTAGAGGGTTAAAACAACATACTTATTCAAAAGCAGCGGAGTGGGAGTTACGCGTTTGTCACCCCACATCGTTGTGGTCCCTCAGGAGCATTCGGGAAAGAAACGGTTCCCGGGATCTGGGCTAATTCGATGCCATTGGATATGATGGCCGGCCTCGTAGCTTAATCTTTTATTCGGAAATGAAGATCAACCAATGCCGTAGATTGGGTAAGATGAGCTTCCACGATGACCAAACCAAGTGGTCACTCACGTGATTAGTTCTGTTCCTGCTGATAGATGGCGCAATTCAAATTGTAAGTAGTTGAGTTGTACATATCTATTGTTATTAAAGTTAGAATAGAAGACGATATATATTCAAGGAATTCAGGATAAAACAAGCAACACAACAGGAGTCAAGCTTTGGTTTTCTATTCCAACTTTAACGACAGAAAATATGGAGAACTACTTCCAATTTGAATTGCGCCATCTATTGGCAGGAATAGAACGAATCACGTGACTGGCCACCAAGAAAAGCACTAAGTCATTTAGAGAAGTGTAAACTGATCTTGAACGTCGAAACTGGGCAGTGGATACGATCTACTTAAAATGGCAGAGTCTATTTCCTTAGACATGATAAATTTAAAATATAAGACAACCGCCTTGCTGCAAATAGTATCAGTTCATCACCACCATCAAATGATACAACTATTACCTTTGCTTCTTTCAATCAACTTTTGAGAAGTTAACTTCAAAATAAGTTATCCATTTTTATCATAATACGTTACTTTTTTAATCATCAATTAAAATTAAAATTCAAATTTACCATAATAATTTTTAAAACACAAATTTACTAATGGATTTGAATATTTAAAATGTGAACAACTTATGACCTTAAACTTTGCTCCAGAATCAACTACGATTTGAAGCCCTCCCTTTGGGCGCAAAAATACAATTACGATTTCTTTTTATGGTTGTTTTAAAGACTATTTTTGTTCTAAAGTATACTCTAATGACACTTCTGTGTCTCTTGTTACCAAACGATCTCTTTAGTGCGGAGTAAACACTCACCGAATGATTTTGCTTTAGTATTAAAAATACACAGCATTCTCCGTAGAAAAGTGGCATTTCTACCTTGTTAATTTCAACGAAGATATGTCACGCTTTCTCCATATAAGATAAAAGTAGTCGACATTTTAAATTTGAAGAATTTGTTTTCAACGTATGATCAAAAGCGTTTAAGGGAATTGTTTGTGCTTTGGCTTTTCAATATCAGATGAAAGAAGATTTTTAGATATTTACAAAATTTACTTTGTTTTTCGCTCTATTTAATATTGCACTGGAGGCTGGAGGATGCAATGAACTTTTGGCATTACTTATGAATTTATTCAATTTAGAAGTAATGTATATGTTTATAATTGCAAGCATCTATTATAGAAAAATCTATAATAGAATAAGAATAGATTTCTTATTGTAGTAGGCCGTAGCTCATTTTACAAAAGCAATTGCTTGTATCGTTACAATAGAACGATATTTACTTTTGTAATATTTGTTTAACAGTGAGCTCATATTTTTTCTTACCCAAAATTTAAATCGTAGCTCCATTAATATCGTAATAACCTACTAAACGAAAGCTACAACCTCTTTGAGACGACACGATATTCGTCCGGTTCGGTTCGGTTTGAATTATCGTCGCACTAAAGCTATACGAGGGCTATTGGCGACGGGCGTAGTATTTTAGAACCACAGTCATGTATCTAGCCGACACATGAGTAGGCACCCAACGTGACCGTTTAGGGCGACATCGTAAGCAGCGATAAGGCTTTGGATAATATTGAACGTTTACTCCCTTACACGGGGTATTATTCGTCGGACATTTTTGGATGCACGGGCCGTATATAGGTCGGCAGTAATTTTGACGATGCCCGGTCCCGAATTTGGGACCTTTCGCTTGCTAGGGTAGCGCCTAACCGACTGGGCTCCCCAGCCCCTAGTCCGGTTCGTATTGTAGACTTTTTCAAATATAAAGTACGAAACTTATTCGAACTTTACTGATTATACTTTTCTGGCTCCGAACAGGTTTCGTCCCTCTCTTTTCTCTTTTAATACAGCGGACAAATCAATTGGACGAAGTCGTCAATGATCCTATATATATCTTAGCCAACCATGGTGAATGGGAATTTTGCAATTAAGCCCTTCCATATATAAAATGCCTTTTTTCAAGTCTATTGACTTGATTTATGAACAAAATTAGTCCTAAAAAGTAGCAACCTTTTATGCAAGTTTCACTAACGATACATTTGTGAGTAAATATTTGTCTCAATCAATGGTACTCGTAAATTTTTAAAAAACATGTTCGAATGATGTGTAAAAATTGCATATTTTGTCTTTTTCAGATATCACCATGGTCAATTCGACGTACCTAACCTTCATCATGCTCACAGTCCTGGCTATCGTATTCACAGTTTCAAGTGACTCCCTGGATCAGGTAAACAAATACTCTGATTTATACGCTGTAAAAATAAAGAGCCACCAAAGTTTTTAGTCAATTTTGTGGCCACGAAAAAAAGGTACATTAAATTTTAGTGCATGGTAAAGCTCTTAATTTTGGTCAAATATGATGCGTATCAATTATTATAGCTAGGAAATTTACTCCGATTGTGTTATTGAAACAATGGTACCTTATTTTTTTTACTATGCAAAGGTATGCAATGGTGCTTGTCTTATCTGAACCAGTTTGTAATTTGGCTGGATAACTAAAATTTAAATTATTTGGAATATCGGCTTTGAATTGACAGTAAAATCCGTTTTCAATATTTTAAAAAAGGTTTGAAACTCTTCTAAAATTAATTTCAATCATTTTTTTGCGGATGAAACTAGAATTACTATTACTTATTATAGTCACTTTAAGGAAATAGGGGGTATTAAGAAAAAGAGAACAAAATAATATTCCTTCCCTAAGGGATATAGATTTATAAACTTAGAAAGGGAATGATCAGTTTTACCATCAGCAGCACATAAGCATTTTAAAACTAGATAAATTTTATAATTTAAAAATATTAAGGATTCTTACAATAATATCAGCAAAAAAATTAGCAAGTTAGAAATTTTACTTTTGTACTTTCATCCAGCTAAAAACAGTTTGACACTTTGGGAAAATTATTTATTCTAAAGAGTTTTAATGATTACTGAAATAATTTCAGAAACGGTACATGCAACAGTGCATACAAATAAAAAGGAATTCTACTCTTTTTGTGCTATAAAACTAGAAGGACCATACGTACTGCATTTTACCACACAGTTTAGCTTGTTAATTTTACTAGCTATGAGACCCTAAATTGTTTTGTAAATAATCTCCGTTATTTTTTTTTAAACAAAACCAACGTAAATCTAATGTGACTTATTAAAATTTAATTATGGTTTCACAGTTGAAAAAAGTTAATAACTGAAATAAACCTGGTCAGGCTACTCAAGTGATTTCAAAAAGTTCCAAGAGAGGATTTTACACTCCACCACTCCCATAATAATTACGTAAAATTAGATAATAACTTTTAAAGTAAATTTAGCGAAATGTTAGCAAAACTTAGTTTTTGTTAATGAACTTGCACTATTATAGCTAATTACAAAAGTCATTTGGTGACATTTTGTAACAGACATTGAACAAATATTTAATATTAATGGTTTTAATTACAATAAACACTAAAACTCTTCGGAGCAACAAATGGGCCAAGGCTTGCCGTGTCCATTCCAGTTTACTTGATTAAGGGCTCTGAGGTGATAGACATATGTCCCGGTAAGGTGGTCAGCCTCGCTCGGAACCCCCAGTGTTTAGTTCCCAAACGCTTGGTACTCATTTTATCGACCCAACTAAGAGAGGAAAGGCTGAGTCAACCTCGACCATTCCGGAACTCGATACCCGGTCTTGTGGCAATGCGAAGCTCCACCACTTGGCCACCGAACCACTTCAAATACAATATTCTGTTGAAATGCCACTGATTCCATTAAGCGGCGCTATCTCCTTGCAGGACCGGCTGGACTTCCGCGTCCTGCAGAAGCGCCCCTTCTGCAACGCGTTCACGGGGTGCGGCCGAAAGAGGTCCGGGGAGTCGGGCGGAGCGGCGGCCTCCAACAAGCTCTACCAACTGCTGCAGCAGAGGATGGCAGAAGTGGAAGCACTCAAGGGGCTGCTGGACGAAGTGAGTGCAGACGATAAAATAACCTTCCCTATTTTGCACACTAATGCGGGATCGATACACGGCCTAACTACTAAGGCCGAAGAAGCTCTCCCAAACCAATACCACCTAGATTAGAAGGCCGAAGAACTAAGCAACACAACGTCACACTACACTCTTAAAACAAAAGAGTGAAATCCACTCCAGTTGGAGAAGTGCATTTTCGACACCCTAAAGGCATGCATATTTACTCAGACTGAGTTAAAATCACTCGTTTGGAGCAATCATGTCGGAGGTTTAACACACAAAGGATCCACTCCAAAAGGAGAAGTGCATTTTCCAGTCTGGAGGAGTGAAATCCACTCAGACTGAGTTAAATTAGGAGTGTTTGTTTTAAGAGTGTAGTAGACCAATTTCGATTTGTTGAACAATAACGTCGTATCTTAAGGGGTCTAAGGAGTCTTAAAAATGTGCAAAGAAGGAACTACAAAGTATAGTTTGATCTGTCATGTCATTTTTGAACTACTCAATGTATAAGTATAATTTTTTTATATGTAATTCTACAAGATTTATTTATTATAAAACAAATTTTAAAATTTATGAAACCTTAGCCAAAACTAAAATAAATGATATTAAACATGAAGCTATTTGAACACATTGTGATTAGGCTTGCGCGGCAAATTTTGAGGTCAAAATTGAAAAAATGACCAAGAAAATGACTTTGTATTGTACAAATATGTACAGACTAGGACTTATACCTAAATTCTCAGCTCAATTTTAATTAGAAATTATTTTAAGAACTTTTTTCTAAAAAAATTAATAAAAATTTTTAAATTTTGATTTTAAATTTATTTTTAAATAATTTCTAATTAAAATTGAGCTGAGAATTTAGGTATAAGTCCTAGTTTGTACATATTTGTACAATATAAAGTCATTTTCTTGGTCATTTTTTCAATTTTGACCTCAAAATTTGCCGCGCAAGCCTAATCACAATGTGTTAAAATAGCTTTTTGTTTAATATCATTTATTTTAGTTTTGACTAAAGTTTCATAAATTTTAAAATTTGTTTTATAATAAATAAATCTTGTAGAATTACATATAAAAAAATTATACTTATACATTGAGTAGTTCAAAAATGACATGACAGATCAAACTATACTTTGTAGTTCCTTCTTTGCACATTTTTAAGACTCCTTAGACCCCTTAAGATAGCGTCGCATCTTGATTCATCTTATTTTAAAAATTTATTCAAATATAAGATCTAGTCACGAATGATCATTGGTCAAAGCCACAGAATCGGTCCACTAATATGACGTCAAGCATTTAGTTCGCTTGCCTTCTAATCTAGGTGGTATTGCCCAAACACGCTCAGGAATGGAAATTTTGACGTCATAGTTCCTGGTGACGTTCTTCCGGAGACGAAGACAGCCTGTCACGAAACCTGTTCGGAACAACTCGTTTACGGCTGACTGCAATTTTAGAGTTCCTAATACGTCCGAACTAGTTTCTCGATCTTCGGCACTCGGAACTGTGACGTCAAAAATTCCGTCTACGCTCATGTTTGGAAAAGCTTCTTTGGTCTTGTTATTGAAGTAGGCCGTGGTTCAGACGATAAAATAACAGTATGTAACCTTCCCTAGGTTGCACACTACTGTGTGATCGATGTGGACCGATTTGGTTAGTGATGGGCACATAAGGGGCCAAAACGACATAGCCTTCTACCCCCCCCCCTTTTTTTTTATTTGATCAAATTACATGGGCCTACTTGGGGTACTCCACGTAAGTCCTTTGGTAACTTGATTTTATTCACAACTATCTCCAGGAAAGTTTTTTTTCATAATTAAAAAGATAAACTATGTATGGTAAAATGATGTTAAGTAAACAATAACACAGAATTGTACAGGGTAGAATGGGGTTGGCACATATATATTTCGGCTTGTTTGATTGATCAAAGACCCGCTTATAAATCTTCCCGTCAAATAAGACAGACACAGAAAGAATTTTACTGACACAGAGAGAAAAAATACACACAGCTATCTTAACCCCTAGGCCTCCCGGGCCCCCAGAAATGTACAGTTAAATTATAATTACACTATACTATGCTGAATAATCTTGTCCTCGATAACATGGACTACACTCTTAAAACAAACACTCCTAATTTAACTCAGTCTGAGTGGATTTCACTCCTCCAGACTGGAAAATGCACTTCTCCTTTTATAGTGGATCCTTTGTGTGTTAAACCTCCGACAGGATCACTCCAAACGAGTGATTTTAACTCAGTCTGAGAAAATATGCATGTCTTTACGGTGTCGAAAATGCACTTCTCCAACTGGAGTGGATTTCACTCCTTTGTTTTAAGAGTGTAAAAATCATAGGAATTATCATATTATAGGTTAAAACAATCCTATCATACACAATGACTCTCATAATGTGATATCAATAATCCTTTATAACCGCCACTAAGCCAAAACCTTTCAGTATGTTCTGTACGAATTCCATAAAAGACTAATTTTTTCAATCAACAGTCTAAACAAGCCACTCTTTATACATTTTAAAACTATCCTAACATACAAGACTATAACGGTGTTCGTTCTTGTTTTTATGACTCTTACTTCTAATGGCATAAGCCATATCTCTTCTAAGGAGTCGCAGAATGTACAATGTATAATATGTAGTAAATTATATATACTATACGCTAATGCGCCGTCCTATACTATTTCAATGTGTTGCACGACAAGAATATGGTAGCGTTAGTACAAGACTTGCTTTACCACTAACTCAACCAGAATTCTGTATATTCATTACGTATTCCGATACAATACCAATCTTCACAATACCCTCCTCGGTTCCCAATTACGATCTACCAAGTTAAATGGCTATACATAAGTGCATAGGGCCGGAGAATTCTCAGCGCCATTGTGGCTGTGTTATTCAAGGTTCAAGAATCGAACTTAAATGATGCATTGGCTAATAGCAGCCCCCAATGGAGATTCGCGCCAACTTTAATGGACGAGTTCAAGTGTTAGTTGTGGGGACTGCGAAATGTATGTTCAATGGATGCTGAATAAAATAACATTAAATTCGTATTCAAACCTTTAACTGCTGTGTGTGGAGTTAGTGTGGTAAGGATGGTAGAGAATATGCGATGCTTTGAAACAACGAAATTAATTAAACAAGAAAAATACGTGAGGAAGTCCATTCCTTGAGTATTACTTGAGTAATGCCATAGGTATAAATATAATAGATCTGTAATATCTGGTTAATAATCATATTAAGGTTGACACCTGAGCGGGCACCGAACGGAACTTTGAGCGACATTGTACACTAACACCTTCGGGACTTTTGACTCCGCAGATATCCTGAGCATGACTAACACTTAACTTAAAATTGTAATTCATGGTCGCATTGCGTGCATATACGTTGAACTGATTTTGGAATCTGAGAGGTGGACATCGAGTGTCAATGTTTTCGCATATTCATGTCCACCAACCTAATTATATATCTACCCACCAACCAATTCCTGGTCTGCAGTTTTTTAATTTAAGGGGTCATAGGGGTCTTAAAAATGTTCAAAGAAATAACTACAAAGCATAGTTTGATCTTTCATGTAATTTTTTATCTACTCAATACAGAAGTATAATTTTTTTACATGTAATTCTACAAGATTTGTTTATTATAAAACAAATTTTAAAAATTTTTGAAACTTTAGTCAAAACTAAAATAAATGATATTAAACATAAAGCTATTTGAACACATTTGGATTAGGCTTGCACGGCAAATTTTGAGGACAAAATTGAAAAAATGGCCAAGACAATGACTTTATATTGTACAAATATGTACGAACAAAGACTTATACCTAAATTCTCAGCTAAATTTTAATTAGAAATTATTTTACGAACTTTTTTCTAAGAAAACTAATAAAAAATTTAAAATTTTGATTTAAAACTTTTTTTAAATAATTTCTAATCAAAATTGAGCTGAGAATTTGAGTATAAGTCTTTGTTTGTACATATTTGCACAATATAAAGTCATTTTCTTGGTCATTTTTTCAATTTTGACCTCAAAATTTGCCGCGCAAGCCTAATCCCAATGTGTTCAAATAGCTTTGTGTTTAATGTCATCTATTTTAGTTTTGGCTAAAGTTTCATAAATTTTTAAATTTGTTTTATGATAAATAAATCTTGTGGAATTACATATAAAAAATTATACTTCTGTATTGAGTAGTTAAAAAATGACATGAAAGATCAAACTATGCTTTGTAGTTCCCTCTTTGCACATTTTTAAGACTCCTATGACCCCTTAACATGCCGTTGGTCAAAGCCCACATTTTTCCTGAAGGCCAAATGAAAGAAATCCTAACCTCTTCTGTCACAGAATCTTTTCATCGATCATTATACATAAATCGATCATTATTATTCAAAGCATTGTAAAATACATCGATAACAAAACATAATTGCCTCATCTCGACAAATATAAACCATAAAGCAATTAAAACTTTAAAACGGCGGAGTCACAAGTACACAATCTTTATGGCTAAACATTAATAAGCAAAACAAGTTGTTTACAAACCCTAGAGACTAAAGTTTGAGGGGTTATTTAAATTACAGTCCGAATGGATTCATTACAGAGACTTAGGAAGTTCGAAAATTTGCATTTTGGAACGAATTCAACTGCCACGCTGTCATCTTTGGAGGCCTCATTAGACCTAAAATATGAAGTTCTTCGTTTGAAGATTATTAAAATTATATCACGTGGGAAAACCATTGCAAATTAAGTTATCATGAGACAATTATTAAAAAAACATAATTAGATTTTATGTAATCAGCGTTTGCGAATAAAAGTTAAAAACTGAGTAATTTGGGTACTACTCTTTTTTTTAATCGAAATGTAAAAAAATAATGTGAAGAAGTATGAATTTTTATTCAGATAAAAATGGCATTTAGTTCTTGGAATTTTGCCTTTTTCTTAATATCATGCGAAGTTTTTTCCAATATGTTCAAAAAACTTGCATGATTGAAAAAAAAATGTTTTTTTTTACAGTTCTGAACTGTAAAAAAATTAAATTTTCTTCACCGCGCGTTTTTTTTTCTTTTACTTTATTGAGATATAATTAGACATGCAAATTAAGATCTATTTGGGATACATAATTAGTGTTCACGATTTTAAAATAATTTAATCCTACATAGTTCTTGGTAAGTTTTACCGTATATATTGTCAACAAAATTAGATTGTGCGACAATTAAAAGTCTTCTAATTGAACAAAATATTAACAGCCTAAAAGCTTATGGTTTAAATGTAAATCTGCCTAGAAGCTGCAAATTAAAGTAGTTTTTTATGTACACTTTATTTAATTGACAATTAATGAAGTGTTTTGATATTTTTTAACCTGATTTGTATATCAAAACTCTTAAGTGAGCCAAACGAAATTACAAATTCCCTAATTAGCTCTTGTAATTTTTTAAGCAATTATTACTTTTTTAGAGTTTTAATATTTTTATAACTTTTGATTACGTTATAAGTATTTAATACAGAAAAAAGCAAAATATGAAATTCTAGTGGAAATGGAGTTAAAGCTTGTTTGAAACAACTGCAAATCTACGAGTTTTATTACATTTCTGCATGTTTGTATGCAAAAATTTCGGCTAAATTTTTCTGCAACCTTTTGCCCTCAAGTAGGGACTTTTTCCCCACTTGAGGGAATTTTGCCAGAACAATCATGTAACGTAGTTTGCTGGTCAATTGGCGGAACTCCTGAATTAGGTTACTCTGAATAGTTACTTTTATTGGTGCTAAAGAAAGCTTTTGTTTTGCGAATAAATCATTTGCACTAACCACCTACTGTTGGAGAAAACATAAAACAATGCAAGGTAGTTTTTACGAATACTCACAATGCTACCTAAATAATGGTTATCTAGGTATTATTTATATTTTAGTTGCCAAACTAATATGTATATTTATTTTAAAGAATATGTTTAAAGTATATTTCGTCACTTTTTTAAAGTTCATCTAAGCTGTTGCAAAAGACATTTATTTCTTAAAACCTTATAATTTATTCCTTGCGTCTAAAATAATTGTAAAAGAAGTGAATTACTTTCTTAATGCGTCTGAACGTCGTCATTTGAAAAAACGAGACTGTATTTCAATATTTGCGAGAATCGCTGGACTTCTTTCAAAAAGCAAAAGTTATTTGGATTCTATAGGGGTTTTATGGTGAAAACTTACCAGCGTACTCAATATACGATCTATTTTGGGGGTAAGGAAGTTTCAAACCAACAACAATATAAATCTTTTAAACTTTATTTCGATATGACTTCGCAAAAGTAAAGCAACTCAAAATTGAGAAACTAGGATACTTTTGAAAGTTTCTAAGTCACAAAATATCATGACAGCAAATTCAAAATGAATCGATTTCTCTAAAACCAGCAATAAAAGGTTGACGACCCCACAAATGAGGCATCGGAAAATATTGCAAAAACCTTTGAAAATGAAAAGTTTAAAGCAAAATTGACGAAGCTATTAGGACTCTATCAATCATCAAGTGTCAGAAATAAATCAATATTAAAAGCTTCTGTTATTGTGAATGTGTTCAATCCTTTTATTACACTTTTCAAAGTCGTAGGTAATCGAATTCTGGAGAAAGGACTTATCTTTTAAAAAAAGTCACTTTTCTTGCGTTTGTGTTATGAAAAAATTGAAAATAAGTTTATGATGCTACAAGCATGTTTAGCATAAAAGACTGCCTTACTGCGCATTTTTTTATAAATTAAACTAGCTAAAAAAATCCATGTTTTGGTAGGGACAAAATGCGTACAAGTTAAGAAAAAAATACTATTCAGGAATTAAAAAAAAACTAACAGTAAAACAAGTACAAAATTTAGAGAGAAGTTACATATTTTTTAAAGAAAACCAGGAATCACACAAGAGAATCCATATCACAATGGAAATTGAGCCAACTAGACAAAGCAAAAAAAGGATGGTGAAAACTTTGTCACAAGTGTTTATATTTCAAAACTCGCATATGTACATGTTACGGTTGCAGAAGAATATTTCCATATTGTCTAATAAATGTTTAATTGTAGTATACATTGAAAATGCAACAATGTTCGCGAATTCAAAATTAGAATAATATTCTTAAATTCAAAAATAAAGCATATTTAGGAAACATATTCTAAAATAAAACATTTTTTCGAAATTCGAAAATAAAATGATGTTCTAAAATTTTGAAATACAGTAGTTGGATACTACAGTTTGTGAATTTGTTGGAATTTTTATCCTTTTATTGTGTTTAAATACTTTACTTCACACTTTGTGTGGTTTTCCCTTCTTACATAAAAGAAACTACACTCAATAAAACGTTATATAAAGAAATATTGTACATGATTGAGCGAAAATTTGATTGATTGCTTGACGCAACAACAACGTGGCGGTAATATATTTTGCACATGGGATTCGTGTTTCGACCGGATTTTTTTTTTATGATTTTCGTTGAATGGTCTGTGATTTATTTCAAGAAAAGAATGAAAATTTTTGCGAAGTAATAAAACACCGATAAGTTAATAGAAGGGATTAAATTCAACAACAAAAGTATTTTAATCAATCAACGTTTGAAATTTCAGTGTTGAAGTTTCTTTTTGATTCTGCAAAAAGAAACTTCAAAAGATTTATTTCTTAGAAAAGAACATTTGTTTGAACAACTATTTATCAAAATGTCACTATTAAATGTATTGTGTACGTCATAAAATTTAATATATAGTTATAATAGTACAATTTTAATCATATGGTTGAAGTTAAGTTTAACTTTTATTTATTAACATTTATTCGTATAAATTCAATCTTAACTAAGACTCAGAAAGACCTCATATTCTAAACTAATGTATTTATTAAGAATATTTTTATATATAATTATCAACAAACCTTAATGTAAATAATATTATCATGAAAATTTCTGAACATACATTTGCAGCAAACAAAATTATGCTGATTAAAATACACATTTAAATTATTAAAGTGTAGCAAATATTTATTTAAAAAAATACTATTTAAACATTACAAATATTATTTTTCGAGTAACAATTATTTTTTGTTTGATATTAATCTGCATATAAATCTTCGGTAAATCTTAAATACAACAAAAGGGCAAAACAATGTGAACTTTTTATATAAAGTTCAAAAAAGTATTAAAAGAAATATTAAGAAGATATTTCCTAAAATAAAAGACTGTTTATGCACGATTAATACGCATTCATTAACCTAAAACAAATATTTCATAAAGTTTTTAAATTATAAAGTATTTTCCTGAATAATTTATGATTTTTTTTATTAAAAAAATGCATTCCAATATCGATGTTTTTCCCTTGGGGGTTCTTCTAATGGGTATTTGTTCAAGCAAAGTTCGAAAGTTTATAAAATATGCAAAATGTTTTATTCGAAAAAGCGCTGAGTTTGTTATGCAGTGGGTGTAAAAGTATGCTTTTTTATTTGACAAAAATAAAAAAAAAATTAAGTTTGATACGAAAAGAAGTTTTCGTTATTCAAATGTGTAGTTAATAAAGTAAAAATCATACTTTTAAAAATTATTTTTTATAAAAAAAATGGGTTTTTTTCGTATTTAAAAAAAAGGTAGTGTTTTTTAAGGCTGTTATCTTATATTTAGAAAGTACTAACCGAAACCATTACTAGATATATCGATTCAAATTAATACATCTTTTTAGAGGTGGTGTATTTACCGCTTAGAAAATGCTCCTTTTATTTTTTAATCAATATATACGTTCCAATTTACTTACACGTCATTGAAAAACTCAACAAAGGCAAGCTATACATTTATCTCAATATTACCAAAAATCTCCACACGTCGAATTATTTATTCATTAGTTAAGATCTTCATGAAATAGTGTTTATCCTCATTACTAGAAACTTTTTTTAAAGTTTTTTTTATCCACAAACTAATTTTATTAAGGTTTTTTAAGATTCTGGCTACATAATAAAATTCAACAGATTTTCGTCCAAAAAATTCTTTTGTTTCTTTTACATTAACTATTTTGCTAGTTTTTTTAGTTTGCCATTTTGTTTTTGTCTTTTTTTGTTTTTCTAGTAGTAAGTTCTTAAAATATTTTTTAAAAAAATAATGACTTTGAAAACAACCGTCTTATGTGCCAAAAATGTAGAATTTCGTACATTTCTTATTGATGTTTTATCAATAATATTGCTTTTTAAATTTTTTTTAATAAACACTTCCAAAACAACTGCATTATATTTTAAAAGATTTGGGATTTCGCACATTTGATGTTATAGTTTGATCATAATAGGTCGGTTTCGCATATTTTTATAATAACGAATTTCAAAACAACTATGAGATATTTTGAATATTTCTGAGAGGTCTAATTCTGAATAAAGATAGTTAAACTCCTAACTTAGGTCTGAACTCTCCCTTCGTTAAATCCTTTCCTTGATTGCGCGTAGGCTGGGCATTTAGCACTGGTGATTTATTCAGACAAACTCTTAACAAACTTAAAGATAGTTCATCTGACATCATAAATGCTAATGAGACCGCAACATCAAACCCCCTTGGTATAACACAGTTGTAACTACATTGTGTTAATTTTTGTCCAGGCCTGTAATGTTGATCAAGTAGTACCCATCTCTGTTTCTTTAGCTTTGGGGTACACTCTTAAAACGAACGAGCCATTTTAACTCAGTCTGAGTTAATTTTCACACTCCAGTCTAGAAAATGCACTTCTTCTATAGGAGTGGATCATTTGTGTGTTAAACCTGCGACGGGTTCACTCCAAACGAGTGATTTGAACTCAAACGAGTGATTTGAACTCTGAGTTAATATTCACTCCTTTCCAGTGTCGAAAATGCACTTCTCCTACACTCTTAAAACAAAAGAGTGAAATCCACTCCAGTTGGAGAAGTGCATTTTCGACACCCTAAAGGCATGCATATTTTCTCAGACTGAGTTAAAATCACTCGTTTGGAGTGATCCTGTCGGAGGTTTAACACACAAAGGATCCACTCCAAAAGGAGAAGTGCATTTTCCAGTCTGGAGGAGTGAAATCCACTCAGATTGAGGTAAATTGGGAGTGTTTGTTTTAAGAGTGTAGTAGAAAGGATTTCACTTTTGTTTTAAGAGTGTAATAGGAATAATCTGTTTTACTTTCGTCAGTAGCAAAAGTTCCAACGATATTGTTTTCCTTCCTAGCTTTCTGGAATTAGATTTGTTTTGACAGGTACAATATTTTTAGCGATACATAAATTTCGATAGTTCGTTTCTGGAATCGCTCCCTTAAAATCTGGTCTCGTTCTTACTTAAAACTTTTTTTAAGAACTAATATTTGTATCTTGGAACAATCACTTTCTCTATCACTGTATAAGCTCTTCCCTGATTTTGGATAAGAATGGCAGTTACCTTATTTTAGTGGGAGGTGGGGATCCTAGTAGTTAGTGGCTCGGTCTCGGAATCGGAAGGTCTCGCGATCGAGTTCCAATACCACTGAAGACCCAACGAGTATATGCGGAGTACTTGCTCGTTAAATCTGTGGGTCCGAAAGTAATGTGGACGGTCATGGGGCAGTTTCCCACGGGTACATGTTCCTGGAGACTATTTCCCTCCCTTTCAGGGGCTTGTCTAAATTACGGTTGTAGAAGGCAGCATCTGTCACGTATGTGTGTGTTGTGTCTGTCTTTCTTGAGGAAGGTTTAAGCGGAAGCGGGCCTCTGACCAAGCACACTAGCCTAAAAATATATGTCTTCCAACCAACCAACCAACCTTATTGTAAAAACAACGTTACAAATCAATATTGTTCAAAATTGATTTTCGTTTACTATGGGTCTCATGCTCAAACGCCTCTATTATAGATTCTAGTTCGTTGTCAAAGACTTCACAATAGATCGATCGTAAATAATTTAAGTTTCATATTTGGACAAAGAATCCTACTGTGTAACAAAATAACTTTTATATATACTCTGGTGATAAACCTTAGTAAACCATAGGGGAGGTCTAAAGTTGATTTGGGACAGGGGTAGTAGAAATTGATTTTGAATTAAAGGAAACTAAAGCTGTACATGAATTATTGGAAACAAGCCGTAAATTCGAATCAAATCAAGTGACGAGGCAGACCAAGCGGGTATCGAACTCAATTTAAGGCAATCTTCTTTAATCAAGCGTCAGGGTATCACACCAAGAATGATTTAATATGCAACAGCGGATTGATTTTGTACATGAAATTGTTTTATCTTCTCTTGAAATAGAATGACATCATATATAGTGATGAACAAAACGTTCACAACTTTACCTTACTATATAAAAAAAACTTTTAAGTGTTGGGAAAAAAATATATAATAATCGTTGTTCCATAGAATCTTTAATTCACAAAATATTTCATTGTTTTTTAAATATTTTTTTACATGAGAAAATCTTCTCACCAATTCCATATCTTCTTTGATATATTTAGCAAGAACACATTTTAGTTAGTAAAATAGGTTTGTCTTTTTATTTAGAAAAAAATATTATTCTATTTTCGTAACGTTTTCTATTGCAATTTATGCTAAAGCACGTTTTTCACCGAATAAATGCATTGAGGCAAACTAAAGAGAATTATTGTTCTTCTTTTTAAGATCTTTGAATTTCTTTAAATTCTGAAACGTGTTTTTTGGTGTTGGGGGCGAAGGGATATTTTGAATTAACATTTCATTTGAGGAGTACACGGGAAAAAGCGATTGATTTTGCAGAGAAGTTTCCTTAGCAGGCCACTTTGGCGATGATAGCGAGTGATCGCCTAAACTTGTGTAAAGAAACCAGTTCCTATCATAGATATCATAGTTGAAGTAATTGAGTGGCAGATCACGTTTCCTCCAATGCTAACGACGGGACGCGCAAGGAGCTCCCAGAAGAGCCACAATGAAGTGTCAGTGTTGTAGGTCACGTGATATGACACGCTAATACTTTAACTACAACCTCTGTGGTTCCTAGCTACCAAGATCAGGCGATTGGCGATCCCAACGCTTGGACCAAGTGAAGAAGAAAGAGGGAAACCGGTTTTATGCCGCCAAGCAGGCTATTGCGATCATCCGCCTACTGAATCAATCAGTTATTCCCGTGTACTCTTCATTTGAATTTAACAACCTTTTTCAGGTTAAAGTACTTATACTTAATTATTACTGATTATACTTAATATTTCATACAAACATTGTAGGAACCCCAAACTTCTTTTTAATTTTCGTGGGATAGAAATAAATTCGCCAATTAATTTTTAGCGGTTATTTAATGATAAAAATAGTTATAGTTCAAGCTGTATTTCTTTGAGTATCAGAAATAACCATTTAAGATTAGTTTCTCGATTCTAAAATGATTTTATGTGAAGATTTCAACTTGTATTTAGACCTAAAAATATTAAATAAGTTCAAATATTATTTATCATAGAGTACTTCTTCAGCTGAAAGAGCTTTTGTCAGTTTATTTCAGTTTATCATCGTATCTTTACGAGATAATTCTCTTCAAGATGGAGTATATCCTTAATATAAGATTATGTAAAAAAAATTTTCAAGGCCAATTAATTAGGTATTGATGTGTAGAGGGCTATCGACGGTCCGTCCTGATATATAGTCAGACGGACAAAAAGCAAAGAAGGTAGGTGTCCGATGTCATACCTTTCGTAGCAAAAAAAAAACAGATTTTTTTTTTATATGTCTTCCAACCAACCAACCTTATTGTAAAAACAACGTGACAAATCAATATTGTTCAGAATTGATTTTCGTTTACTATGGGTCTCATGCTCAAACGCCACTATTATTGATTCAAGTTCGTTGTCAAAAACTTCACAATAGATCGATCGTAAATAATTTAAGTTTCATCTTTGGACAAAGAATCCTACTTTGTAACAAAATAACTTTTATATGTACTCTGGTGATAAACCTTAGTAAACCATATGGGAGGTCTCAGGTCTAAAGTTGATTTGGGACAGGGGTAGTAGAAATTGATTTTGAATTAAAGGAAAGGAAAGCTGTACATGAATTATTGGAAACAAGCTGTAAATTCGAATCAAGTCAAGTGACGAGGCTGTTACCAAGCGGGTATCGAACTCAATTTAAGGCAATCTTCTTTAATCAAGCGTCAGGGTATCACACCAAGAATGATTTAATATGCAACAGCGGATTGATTTTGTACATGAAATTGTTTTATCTTCTCTTGAAATAGAATGACATCATATATAGTGATGAACAAAACGTTCACAACTTTACCTTACTATATAAAAAAACGTTTTAAGTGTTGGGGAAAAATATATAATAATCGTTGTTCCATAGTATCTTTAATTCACAAAATATTTAATTGTTTTTTAAGTATTTTTTTAAATGAGAAAATCTTCTTACCAATTCCATATCTTCTTTGATATATTTAGCAAGAACACATTTTTGTTAGTACAATAGGTTTGTTTTTTTATTTAGAAAAAAAATATATTATTCTATTTCCGTAACGTTTTCTATTGCAATTTATGCTAAAGCACGTTTTTCACCGAATAAATGCATTGAGGCAAACGAAAGAGAATTATTGTTTTTCTTTTTAAGATCTTTGAATTTCTTTAAATTCTGAAACGTGTTTTTGGTGTTGGGGGCGAAGGGATATTTTGAATTAACATTTCCATTTGAATTTAACAACCTTTTTCAGATAAAAGTACATATACTTAATTATTACTGATTATAATTAATATTTCATACAAACATTGTAGAAGCCCCAAACTTCTTTTTAACTTTCGTGGGATAGAAATAAATTAGCCAATTAATTTTTAGTGGTTATTTAATGATAAAAATAGTTATAGTTCAAGCTGTATTTCTTTGAGTATCGGAAATTACCATTTAAGATTAGTTTCTCGATTCTAAAATGATTTTATGTGAAGATTTTAACTTGTATTTAGACCTAAAAATATTAAATAAGTTTAGAGTATTTTATGTGCTTAACCGTCAAAAATTTGGGTGTTTAAATTCGATTCTTTTTAAGTTGCCGCTAATTTTAATATCTACACGATCTCTTTTGAATTTTAATATCAAAAATCTACACATTTTGCCTTAAAAATGCATTTATCCTAAAATTTTCTGTTTAATATTAGCCAAGAAATAAGTTGTGGGTTACATTTTTTCCTACGGCTGTACCATAAATATTTGAAAATTCAATTTTTTTCTCATAAGAATATGCAAAGTCTTTTGATGAGTTTATCAGCAGTCATGAATTTACAATGTTTCGAATTTTATCAATGGAGCTTCTTTTTAGAGATTTGCATTCATTTCGAAAAAATTTGTTTTGGGGACACTCATATTCAATAAGCATATTATTGATTCTGTACATTCACTTAATTTTTCTTGATTTATAAACATAAATTTTATTATTAATTAAAATAAACGTGTTTCAATAATTTTAAAAAGGTCAAACAGAAAAAGCTTTATTACGAAAACAACTAATGATATCCATTGCCTTTTGTGTTAAAATCAAGATCCTTTCATATTCTTGTCATTTATATACAAGAGAGAAATCTCAAAACCTACAGTTAACCTATTCACATTCGTAATCTATAATAATAAAAATGAAGTTTTGTGTGTATGTGTGTGTGTGTGAATGTCTCTCCGAAACTCACAAACTAGACATTTGTTTGACTCGTAACTTGGTAGAAATACGTAGTTCATACTTGAATTGCAAAATAAGAACTTTCAGAGCTCAAAATGTTCTATTTTTAGAGAAAATTCGAATTTTCTGAAAAAAATGCACCACTTTGGCTCAAATCCGATGAACATTTTTCTTTCGCGTTGCCATTCAGCAAATGAAATTAAAATAAACTTTTTCAAGAATAGTTAAAATGTAAAAAAGAAAATACTTTATTCTTAAAAACTTACAAATATATTATTATTTTCATTTTAAAGATTTATCATCATATTTATCAAAGATTAACTATCATTTTAAGTAGTAAACTTTCATTTTATATCATTCTTTAATCTGTATCAATGCAATATTTTATTTTTAACTCGATATTTTAATAAATAATTATCATGGACGTCTATATAAACTGGAAGGTTTCCTCCAACGACAGCGGATCTCAAAAAGTGCTACCAATTTTTGTACATAATTCCTAACGTTATTGTTGGTTTTTATAAACTTGATCGCCAAGGTCACATAAGCTAAACATTTTATATTTTTATCATTTACGATGAAGCTAAAAATTGATTTTTAATTTATTTTTATTTGAAGAATCGTTGCCGGCAATTTTACGCCAACCCTGACAAATTGGTATTATAGCAACCTTTGGCAAAAATAGCAATTGCATTGGCGATTTCTAAAGGTTGATATATTTAAATCTTAAATGCATATAATTTATTTTGAAGCTTATACTGAACTATGTTGTTTTTTGAAGGCCATCGCACTACAGATGCATATTAGGGTTTTATACCTTTCTTTTTTCGCCAAATACTTTAATAAACTCGCCAAATTATTACAAAAAACGCGCCAAATGACCTTTTTTCTTTATTAGTTGGTTGGTTGCGCGATGGTCATTGCGCCAAAGCTGAAAGGGTGTGTTATTGGTAGCTATATATTTTCCTCGCCAAATTTTTCAAACATGAGAAATGAGCTAAAATGTTTTCATTCGGGAAATTACCATGACATTATCCGTTAATTTTATAGCATTTTTTAAATTTTGAATTTTTATGGTCATATAAGTAACGGGATTCTGTACTTTATAACGAACGGGAAAAGTAACATAAGTTTATTATCCAAAAAAGCAGATTAAATGGTAGTATGGTACAAATACTTGGATCGATTTGGTATTTATTTTTTTCCAACCCGTGCAACACCGGGTAGTTCAGCTAGTATTAAATAAAAAAAATCTGTATGAAACTATTTCGTGTAATGCATAAATGTTATAAAGACCTTGATTAACAAAGTTAATTTATTCACGTAACATTTTTAAGATACTAGAATAGATATTTTTATAATTGCGTGAAAAAAAGCCGACTTTTACATTATAATTTCAATATCAGACGCGTGCACAAAGCTGGACTTTTTGAAACAGTGAAAAAAAGTACTTTTTTTCACCCAAAAGCAGTGAAAAAAAGACTTTGTCGCACTCTTTTTATAAGATGCCAACATTTCAAGTAAAATTTCGATTTGAAAATACTCATAAAATCCAAAGATTTATCGATCTGCTGTATTTAAAAATATTATGCGCGTGAATTATTTTTGAATCAATGAATTTTTTTTCTCGCGATGGGAATATTTCTTAAGTCACGCCCTTCGAACTGCGAGTTCATTGGTTGCTTTCTTTGACAAAATGTTGAAACACGCTTATTGGTTTCTATAGCGTCACGCGCTCCGAACTGCGACTTCATTGGTTGTTTTCCTTGACATCTCTTAGTCTATTTTAGTCTAATTAGCACGTGAATTATTTTTGAACCAATGAGATTTGATTTTTTTCACGCAATTATAAAAAATAGTGTATGAAACACGTGCGAAAAGTAAACTTTTTAAAACACGTGTCTTTATTTCACTCGCTCGTACCTCGCTCGTGAAATAAAATCCACTTGTTTTAAAAAAGCATTACTTTTCGCACTAGTTACATAAATATCTATTATGCAACTAGTGCGAAAAGTAATGCTTTTTAAAACAAGTGGATTTTATTTCACGAGCG